>LR990359.1:7720000-9180000 GCA_905147345.3 Mythimna impura
AAAACTACTTTTAAGTTACTTAAAAACTTTGACCGAAGTACACAAAGAAGAGCTGCATTTAATTTACTTCAATTGCAATGCCATTATGTTATTTATAGTCGTAGGGGATTCAAGGAATTAAAATTGTCCACATAACACTATGTGGACAATTAAAAAAAAACAAAAAACAGCGTTTGGTCGCTATCATACACTCACACACGACAGGTTCTTAGTTTACTTATTTAGTAAAATACAACATGAAGACGAGATACATCCCGAGCGCGTTTGTCCGTACTGTTAGAATTTTTAGTAAATAGTTCAATTCCCGAATGCAGTCTCGGAGATATTTCTAAATCGCAAATAAAACAATATTTTTGTTTTTGTGACGTAACAACAAATTTACTGTTTTCAGATTTATTCCTATACCTGTGCTATAAGACCTTGCTTTATGCCAAATTTCAGGATTCTGGGTCAACGGGAAGTATACGAATTTTGATTTCCTTGAAAGTGTAAAAATATAGCTTTTTTTTTCGTTAACTTAGATGTTTAATTTTTTACAGCTTCAAGGGACCGCAGATCTGAGTATAAGGTTTATTTTAACTCGATATCAACACGCGTTCCCGAGATAAAGGGTCTTGGGAGACAGACAGACAGACAGACGGACAACAAAGTGTTCCTATAAGGTTTCCGTTTTTTCCTTTTGAGGTACGAAATCCTAAAAAAAAGCCTGCTTATTCCTTAATTACAATTTATCGTTTAAAGCATAAGCATAATCAGCCTTTTAATGTTCCCACTGCTGGGACTCAGGCCTCCTGTCTAGGGATCGTTTACTTAACATTAAATATTTAATTTTATTTAATTAAGGACCCGTCTTTGTGTAAAGGCCTCCTCCAGCTTGTGCCAACTGTCTCGGTCCTTTGCCACTGTCAGCCATCTCTGCCCGGCCACTATAATTATCTTTAATTGCACCCACAATACAGAAGTAATTCTTAGTATAGGGCAAGGAGTTTAAACAAAAAAAGAAGAAGAAAGAATCAACGCTACCACGCATACTTACGTGCGTACTACATTAGCTGTGGCGTCCATTACTTCTCTCCTTTGTGCTGATTATAACAAACGTCCTTAATATCGCGTAATGTTTGTGTCGCACGCCGAGCTATCTTTACCGCCTCTCTGAATACGCGCTCCCGCTCCACTCGACAATTTAATTAGCCCAGTGACGTCATTCATGAGATACGGATGTGCAGTGCGGTCAGCAGAGTTCCAGTTTATTAAGGAAAATGTATTATAGCCGAAAAACAGGATCTAATTATGGACTATTTCCTATTTTTTGGATTTATTTCATCACCACTGCTCTCAAAATGGTGAAGGAAAACATCGTGAGGAAACCGGCATGTCCTAGAACCAAAAATTCGAAGACATGTGACATTCACCAATCCGCACTGGGCCCGCGTGGTGGATTACGGCCCATTCCCTCTCCTAGAGAGCAGGCCTGAGTCCCAGCAGTGGGAACATTAAAAGGCTGATTATGCTATGCTTATGCTAATTATGGACTACGCCTAAACTAATGATCAAATTAGCGTGATTTTATCGTTATTATACTAGATATTTTTTTTCCTGTTTTGCCTACAATCAGGTTGTTGACTATAAGCAGGTGGATGGAAGGTTGTTGGTAATTGCAATTTAGACTAAGAAATCTAGACATTATAGGAAGAAAGAACTAAAGAGTTATTTTCGTTTAAAAATTGTTATAATACATAATATACATAAAGTAATTCTTTAATATTACAGATATTAGAGAATTTCTTTAAATTCCTCATGGATTCCATCATTACAACTGGGTTTGATAAATCTAGAGATGTATCCTTTCACATAATTTTCCAAATCGATTCATAAATTACTGAGTTCTGTTATGTTATGTTAGTTAGTTATGTTATGTTATGTTTGTTAGTTATGTTACTGAGTTGTGTTGTGTTGTTATGTTGTAAAAAAAACTATTTTTACCTGATAAAACCCTGATTTTGTTCCAATGATCTTGTAAAAATGCAGAGGATGTAAAATCGTTTGAAAGTCACAACTAATATCAATTCTTATATTTTACAAAGATAAATTTCCGGCTTTATGAATATGAACACGCCATTAAACATATTATATATCATGTGGAACGGAGAAAATAAAACAACGACAGAGGCTCGGCCTGAGCTCGTGCATAACTTATGGTGTACAGACACCATGATGTTGTGTCTACTGAGACTGTCCTTATTTGCACGCGAACATAAATTCTATAAATCACTTCTGCTGTGCTTGATTTATTAAAACACTAAGTCTGCCACCCCCTTTGGTTATGTTGTTGTGGATTATAAATTGCAGATATTATACCGATATTATAAAGTGTGTATGTGTTTGTGTTTGTTACTTCATCACGCTCGAATGGCTGAGCGGATTTCAATGAAATTTATATATATCTTGGAATAGCACATACTTTTTATCCGGGGATTATGTTCTACATTTTCACGCGGGTGAAGCCGCTGGTAGCAACTAGTCGCTCTAATATTATAAAGGCGAAAGTTTGTGAGAGTGTCTGTATGTTTGTTACTTCTTCACGCTCAAGTACTTGAATGGATTTAGATGAAAGTTGGCACACGAGTAGACCATATCCAGGCCCGCCACTAGCTGTTTAGTAGCCCGCGTGCAATACCGATTATGCCGCCCTACGACTACTTACGCTGAGTTTTGTCAAAAAAAGGCTATTTAATGTTTTCTCATTATGGTGAGAAAAAAGAAAAGCATTGTAACGAAGATAAAACATTTGTTTTGATTAGGTAGGTACATAGTTATTTTCGTATCTACAAAAATTTACTTCTTCTGGCCTTTATATTTGCGAAATCTTGAATCAACTTTCTTGTATCCAAGCTGTCTAAGATTTAATATTCAGTTGAAACTATAGCTAAATAACTTAGTCTGCTGGAGCATTGTTGATCTTAAATAGTTTTTAATAATTTTCAATTTTGAAAAGGATCTTTCAACAGATGCAACTGAAACCGGCAGTGTAAGTAATATTCTAAGCGCTACTGCTGTGTTCGGAAATGTTGAAATTAAGTCATTAGTAAAAAGATATTGTAATAGGGTTTGTGGATCATTAGACTGGTTTTCTGCAAAATTCAACTTTAATGCAATGATTTCATGAAACAAATCAATACCGTCAATATCTGATTCACTACTTGAATCATCTTAAGCTTCAGATTTAAATCTTTACAATGTTTAATTAACTCATCATTGGAGTAATTAAATAAGTTATTGCTAAAAAAGCCAAATACATCGGTAAATATTTTTAACTCCTCGAATCTATCCTTTAAAGATGTTATTGTCTATTCTTGGGCTCTTAAATAAATTCTACTCTATATTTGATTTTGGGGTCTACTAAAACATCATCACTGTGTTCAATATTGAAATTGTGTTGGTTTTCTTCTTGGACGAATTGTATTTATTGTTGGGAAATCTGTTTCTACATTGAGCTTGTGAGCCACTTTGGAAGCTTCTGCTAACACCATTTCAAAGTGTTCATCCGTGCGATATTCTGTGAACTTACCAATTAACTTATTTAACAAATTTATGCAGATTTGATTATTCATTGTGGAGCTCTGCATCATTTTGCTCAGAGCATTAATTTAGTTTAAAATATCGAACCAAATTAGTACCGAGCAAATAAATCTATAATCTTTAATGTTCAGAGCAAGTGAATGAGCTTTGTGAGATGTAGTACAATCTCATTCCAACGAACGAACGAATCACCAGATATTTCCAGAAAAGCATCATATATTTTTTAGAGGTAATGGTCTAACTGCATCAATTCTGCTAGACCATCGCGTGGCGTTTAAAGCTTTTAATATTAAATCTGGTAAATGTTTGCAAATTATCGACCACTTTATGTAGA
The DNA here is from genome assembly GCA_905147345.3 of Mythimna impura. Lineage (NCBI taxonomy): Eukaryota > Metazoa > Arthropoda > Insecta > Lepidoptera > Noctuidae > Mythimna > Mythimna impura. Next base: position 7,723,914 of record LR990359.1, read on the forward strand.
TGATGAAAACGTAAATATCTTGAATTCCACGGGTAGTGTGAAAGCGAAACCCGGGGCCCCGGGATGAAGGCAAAGAAGGAACAGGAGTGGGTTTTTAGTCAGTAAAAGTCTGACACTATCTCTCGCTCCGCCCAAGAGCGGGATTTGTCATTAGATGATATACCACCTAAAAAAAAATATCTTGAATTATATTAAAGAAATTCACAGTTTCGTGCGTAATGTTTGCTGCATCATTCACTACTAAATTATATATTATAACTAGCTGTTGCCCGCGACTTCGTCTACGTTAAGTTGGTAAAACTGTATAATCATTCTGTGCTTGCAATTCATTCTGAAAGCATCGTAATTATTTATTGTACTTTCACATAAAACTGTTAAAGGTAAAAACGCAAATTACCTTCAGGATACATGTTATGTACTCGTCCAGATCCAGATGTATGAACGTCAATGAATAAAAAGAGTATGTAAGGGTCGTAGCAGTTGGCATTTCTGCCTACCCCAAGGGAAAAGGCACTAGTTTATGTATGTTTCTGGTTTATGTTTCGGTAAAACAACATTGTCACAGTGAGCACGTCTCGGTAATGCCTGTCTTTGAGGAGTGGCTACAGAGGCGTCACGGCATCCTCTCTTTGTGCAGGACTCACCGGATGTGGGTGTTTCGGGAGGTATCTGTATCGAATTCAGCGAAAAGAAACACTCGAGTCTCACCATTATGCGGATCGCCCGGAGAATACGATGGAACTTACGGTGGAAGTCAGTCCCGCTTGGTAGGAGCGCCGGCGCCACCGTGTCCTTATGGAGGCGATTAGTGGAAAAAATGCCAACCAGTAGCCTCCTTCAGTGAAGCACTACGATCGAAGAAGGTGGCTGAAACTAAGAAGGATGATGAGGGAAGTGATGCTCCAGGTTTTGAAAGATTGGTAGAGGTAAACGAAGGAACATAATCGGGACACCGACCTTCAGCTGGATAACGTTTGCACTGATGGTGCAAAGCCAAAAAGCCAATGAATCCAAAAATTACCATCATCATCAACTATCTTCCTCCACAACAGTACTTATGAAGAATTTGCGAGAGCATGCTTGAATTGATTGTTGCAGCTTGATCATTTGGGGCGTAAAAATTACTTGTTCATTTACCTAGGATTTTTTGGTGTGTATTTGACTGACGTCCTCGTATATCAGACAAATGTTATTCCATAGTGGGAACTACCCTATGAAGAGTCTCCAACTTTTGAATGAATTTCGGTGAAATCTTGAACGCGTGTATCCCTGTCCAATCGAACTCGCATATTGATGGCCAAACCGAGAGGTCACTGACGCCGATTGCCTCTATGAAGACACGGCGGTTCACCCAAGCAGGATAGACCTCCACCGCATGCTACAACGGGTCCTCCGGGCGATTTGTAAAATGGTAATATCAGAGTGCTTCCAACTGAATCCGGAACAGAAACCGCGTGAAACACCCTCAACAGTCCTGAGCTTGTGTATCCATAAAACAATTAAATTCCGGTAAACAAATGTAGCAGCCGATTAGTGTTATCCCTGAGACTGGCCTCCCTCAGAGGGTGGTTCCAGAGTTGGTCACCACTCACTGCAAGGAGGAAACGTACGGATGTCGACGTAAGGCTGCAAGGAATCTGAGATACATCATACGTTGTCGAACTGTGATCAGGAACGCAAACCTTTTGACCCAGTTTTATATGAAGCAGTGACTGCTAATAATAAAACACACCATTATTAGGCCGCAAGGTGCCATCATCCCGGAGGACACAGTGGAGCACACAGAGGTATGTGTTGTCCTCGTGGAGGCAATCGACGTCAGTCACCTCTCGCGCCGGGCCTTGTGACTTTGGGCTATGATCCAGAGCGAGGAGGAATGGCAGGCGGTCGCCTCCTTCTGCAAAGCCGTAATGCTAGTGAAGGAGGAGGCCGCACGCGTGAGGGAACGAACGTCCTCACGCCGAGCCGAGATTCTGACCCCGACGACCAGCCACGGTAGACGCGGGCTCGCGGACATCCAGCAAACGGTCGTCCACAGCCGTCCGGCCGTCCGGTAATTGACCGGACCGAGCCCAGTCGTCAACAGCGCGTAGTGATCCACGCGCTCCTCAAAGAGATGTCGCAAACGGCAACTGAAGGACACAGGTGTGGTTTTAGTCAGTAAAAGTTTGACACGCCTTCCCGCTCCAACCAGAGTGGGAGAAGTCATTGGATGACTTCCACCCTTAAAAAAAGAAAAATAAAGGTGCCATCATTATCATTATCATTTCAGCCGAAAGACGTCCACTGTTGGACATAGGCCTCCCCAAGTGTCACCATAATTACCGATCCTGTGCGTCTTGCATCCATCGGATTCCCGCGACCCTCACCAGGTCATCGGTCCACCTGGGGGCCTTCCAACGCAAGGTGCCATGCTACCCCTTCCGAAAATTTGGCCATGTTATTTTAAAGTCAATAATTAAATACATATAAGTATTTACTTTTATCGCTTTTGGTTGGTATCCCTTGAATAATCACGGTCAATTAGTTTGTTACAACCACGGGGAAAAAAAGCAGTAGGATTAAAAATGTCTCCGTCTAACTCCAGTTTAATCATAACGGTTTTCGTCCAATTTTAAACAATAAAACTGTCTGCAAACTTGGGAGATGATCATTCTTCCGCCACTCAGAAAATTACGTAAAATACACAATGCCATCTATCAAATATGACGTTCAACTATCATTGTCATCATTATTTCTACTTTCAGTCTTTAGATGGCGTTGCGAGTATCTGAATTGCGTGTGGTGTCATATTTACATTTTAGTACGTGATTTTACTCGCCGCTTTGATTTTATTATGTGTTTTGATTAGTTTTTACAAAATATTTAGAAGATATCGAATAGAAATGTCAATTTTGTTTTGAAAAAATGGTAAAAGTTATTTTATTACAAAAAAGAAGATAAATTAATGACAAAATTTTTAACTGTAGCTGGGGATCGAACGTGGCAAATGTCGTTCAATGTCGACATTTTGGATTATTGCTCACCCCCCATAGCAAATAGCGTGATAATATGTAGCCTAACAGTTGACTCGGCCTATAAGGATTATGTATGCAAAATTTGAACAGGATTGGTTCAGTAGTTTTTTCGCCAACTAATACCAACGCTCCACCATTTTACTGTTTTATTATATGTATAGATATACCGATAGACGACGTTGAGCATTCATTACATCTTAGTTTTAACGAATAATAATAGATGGCGGTGTTAAAGCTAAGATTGCGCGCCGCCAGTCGGTTTTTTTTCCATGCGATGACATTACTTATTCTGTAGTATTATGACAATTATTTTGAATATTACGTGATGAGTCGCTCGATTTGCCGCCCCCCTGGACGTGCCGCCCGCGTGCGGTGCACGCCTTGCACGCCCGCTTACGGCGGGCCTGACCATATCCTGAATTAGCACATAGGATCTTTTAATCCCGGGAGTATGTTTCTTTGTGACAATTTTTTATATTCTCACGTGGGCAAAGCCGCTGGCAGCAGCACTAGTGAGTTATTGAACACTCCGTTAACTATCCCGCACTATTTCTGCAGCACTCGCGACCGTAGCAAGGATGTAGGTAACACAAGTAAATCCACTTCACATGCTGTATAAATGTATAACAGTTCGGGCAATCACTACGTTCCTCTAGAGGGGCGCGGCAGGCGAGTTCGGGGCGTCGCCCCCTGCTCGCAGTGTCTATTGGCACCCGCAACAACGGGTGCTTCGCTGGAGTGCCTGTAGACGTAGAGTCACTGGTTTTGTACAGTGGGAGCGTTACGACTCTATTTTATAATAGAGTCGTTTCTTCGCGACACCCCGGTCAGTCCCCGCCAGGTGGAACCCCCGGTTGCCCGGGGGAGGCCCAGCGAGTGACGACCAGCGACGAGGGTGCCGATTTTATTGACGCTCCCCACTGTTGGTGAGTGACCCCCGTCTGTCACGCTTCCAGGTCTGGCCGGTCACGCTCCAGACTCAGAGGTCGTGTAGGTGTGTGTGTGTGTGGGCGGTATTGGATGTGTACGACGCCCATGTATGCAACCAAGTGCGCGTCCACGCCGCGCACCTTGGTGCGTGAGTTTACATATAAATGTATAAATAATACATGAGTAGTTCGCGATGACGCGAACCTAGTCACAGCTCGGAAAATCTTAACATCGCGATTTAGAAATCGGCGCTCATCTAACAGCGCCATCTATTGGTAAAAAAATAAACAAAATTTCCAAAAGTTATTATAACAATTCGTTCGCGCAACATACTATCAGTTAGGAAAAAATATTAACCCTTAAACGTTTCCTGCTATCTTGTCCAGGGGCGCCGACTACGTTGGTGCTCGGGGACTCGAAAACCCATGAGAAATAAACAGTAGGTGCCGAGCACCCCTGAGAATAGACATCAAGAATCAGATCAGTAATCGCCTTTTAGGTTACGTAAAAATATCTTAAAAAAAATTTGTCCTAGAATATCAAAGGCAAGGTCGTTACTAAATTGCGAAATTCTTTTGGTGAGATTTTCTCGATTTGTTAGCCTGATTTATACGGTTTTGTTCTGGCGGGAAATGTGAAGAAATGTTTTGATTTTCCATTTGCACCATTCTGTGTTGTTACTTTACAGTAAAAATTGATACGTTCTATTTCTTCGATTTCAATGGTTATATAAAAAGAAAAATACCAGCAACAATACATTGAAAAAAAGCTGCATGTTTTACAAAGAGGGGTTTTATAAATAGTTATAAATTTTCAACAAATTCCATGAATTTTAAAGCAGTTTGTACCTACTGCACATTTAGGGAAACGTTCAGTGTCTTGTTTCTGATATAAAAGTGGAAGAAAAGCAACACCAGTCGCGTTGACAATTTGCAAATACAGATCTAACACAACATTACATGGATTATCTAATACATGCGCGGCGCAGCTTCCGGATAACGAGTAATGGGTCAATATTCTACGCACGCCTCAAAGAGATGTCAGCAAAACCATAAGGGGCCCAGCAGGGCCAATGCCCGCAAATGCCACAAGGAATTTCTGAAAAGGAAATCTGAGTTCCGAAGAGAGTTTCCGAATCACAAAAATAGTTTATTTTTGTGACGTAGTTACGTCAACAATTTTTTCCTATAATTGTGCTGTGAGACCTTGCTTCATCAGAAGTTTGATTTTTTCATAGCTCGCCGTCCGCAAGCCCGCGCCTACGGTGGCTGGAAATCGGGATTGGAATCCCGGTGGCGGTTGGGGCGTGAGGACCGTTGCCTCACGCGATCGGCCGCCTCCTTTGCTAGCATTACTGCTTCGCAGAAGGAGGCGACCGCCTGCCACTCCTACTCGCTCCGGACCATGGCCTGTACCAGGGCCCGGCGCGAGAGATCGCCGTCGCCGATCGCCCCCACGAGGACACGGCGTTGCTCTGCCCAGGCGGGGCACACCTTCACCGTGTGCTCCACCGTGTCCTCCGGGCGGTCTACACAATGGTGACACCCGGGCGTTTTTTCCGCACGAATCCGGTGCAGGAACCTCCCGAACTTACCTAAATCAAGGTTAGAATTTTTGTTTCATATTATCATTATGTAAAAAAAAGGACTCGAAAGAAACTCGTTTCTTCAAAGGCGTAGCATAATTACTTTTTAATTTTAATATAGAATCTCTTTAATCCAGGGAAGGCTGCGGATGGATGAATTAATTGCCATGAAATATTTTAATTAACGCTGGCTCAATAGGTATGCTTTTATATTTTGCTGTTACTATTTGCAAGTTTATGGCCCTGACTTACGAGTACGGGTACGGGTTATGGGTTCAAACTCAGCCAGGCGCATTACTTTATGTAATTTATTTCATCACCACTACTTTTAAAACAGTGAAGGAAAACATCGTCATGTTCAAGAACAAAAAATTTGAAGACATGCGACATCCACCAATTCACACTAGTACTTTCAATTTAAAAATTACAATTTAAAGATGCAAAAATTATAAACTGATGGATGACAATAAACTTTAAAATTTAAAAAAAATAAAGAAGAAAAAAAAAACTTTAAACGAACACACGTTAACGTAAAACTAGTTCTTTTTTTACAATTTAGCATTTTTTGACATTAAACAAACCGAGGAGTCTTCGTATTAGGTGATATTAATTTTAACCTTCTATTACTATTTTTAATTCAATACTAATGTGACTTTTGCGATCAAATAAGCAGCTGTTTAAATTTTTTTTTTGTTGATTTTGGTCTTTGGTTATTACAAAACTTTTTCTATCAGAAACTTATTGAAATTAGTTTTAACGTACAAACATAGTTAGGTATTCAATAAATTCTGTGTAATGGGAAAGTAACTATCAAGATATCGAAGCAATATTAGTTCGTTGTGGGCTGCATAAGAGCGGAATTGAGCTACAGCAAACAAAGTATAAATTGCAAGTTATCCTGATTCTGCCCCTATTGTGACTGGAATATAAAATATCATCGTAACATACTCGTACATGCCTTGAGCAAATTCCTAGTTTCAATTTGACAAAAGATAAATTAAGCAAAATTTGTAAATTAAAATAATTTTAACATAATGTAGATCTGTAAATATTTAGTGTGCTTCAAGGAATCTACAGTCCGGCTGCACCCAGTGTGGATTGGTAGAATGAGGAGTTTTCGAGTTTTTGGTTATAGAACATGCTGCTTTCCTCACGATGTTTTCCTTTACCGTTTTGAGAGCAGTAGTGATGAAATAAATTCATCATTATCATCATCATTTTTGTCGAAAGACGTCCTCTACTGGACAAAAGCATACCCCAAGTGTACACATACAACGAACAGTCCTGTGCGTCTCGCATCCATCACATTCCCGCGACTTTTAGCAGGTCATCGGTCCACCTTGTGGGAGGCCTGTATGAAATAAATGACACAAAATTATTCGCCTATCTGGGTTTGTACCCGCAACTCATAAGTCGAGGCCGTTACTACAAATTTTCATATTAATATTATTGTGATGTGATAAATCATTATTCACAGTTCAAAGATTTAGACAAAGTCATATTATTTTACACTTGAATAACTCTACAGTAAATTATTCAGCGAATATTTCAAGTTGTGAGCTCATAAATCAAGGTAAGCTTTTGGAGAACTTCAGGTTTTAATTAAGCCGTCTCAAAGGGAATGGCTGTCAACAATCACCTTGAGTTTGCCGTTTACCTTGTGAAATATTATGTCTGTAATTAGGTACTTACAACTTTGACGAAGGGGCTATTCTTGGTAATAACTTTATTTTTAGACGACGATCGCTTCGAAACCTGAGAACTAAGTCACATACACTAATAGATATTTTAGTGTCTAAACACACTATGCCGAAGGTACGCAACCGAAGTTCCGCGGCTGATTTTAAGTTCCGACATATGCATCAGCTGACATGACACACCATAAGTGCCGAACTTAAGCGGCAGAAATTCAGTTCCGCTACTTTCTGTGTATTCAGTGTCTCAAGCGCTGTCGTGGCGTCGTGTCGTGTTATATAAACAGCCGGACAGACAGACGCAAAACAAAGTGATACTTTTAGGGTTCCGTTATTATTTCAATAAACACAACGGGCGGACACGCGGGGCGCGGGCATGCCTGCCTCCCACTGCTCCCTGCCCCGGATCTTCATCGGCAATTGAACCGAACTTCGGTCGCGTATAATGTGTGCTCTACAGAATACGTTGCCGCCGAATTACGCCGGACTGAAGTTCGGCTGTATGCTATAACGCAACGTAATTTCGGCATAATGTGTCGTCAGTAATTCAAATAGCATTGCAGGCGTAATCATACCGAACTTCGGTCACGTACCTTCGGCATAGTGTGTTTAGACACTTAGAGCTAAAAGTTTACATTCACAAGTATGAGTGTTTTGGCTTGACCGATGCTCCTTAACGCATAAACCGTTGCACGGAATTGGAGGATTTTTTTTTCACACGGGACCATATTTTGGAAAAGTATTATTTAATTATTTAATCTTCGTGCAACTAAACGTATAATGGCGGACTTAATGCCTTAGGCATTCTTTACCAGTCAACCTAGGGTAATGGAGAGATTCATAGCAGGATTTATTGTTGGTTTTTTATTCAGAGAATATATTTTGTTGTCATATTTTTTTCATTTAACGCCAGTGAAGACACTAGCACAAGCTAGTATATTGTTCTACTATTATCTACTTACATAGAACTCATGTTTTTTATCTTTATTTAGCATGTAATAATATACTATTAGCCATAATGTAATTTCGGAAGTCGGTGTTTCTGGTATTGTTTGCTTGTTATTTAACACCGACTTCCGAAATTAAAATTATTTTGATCGTTTTAGTGTTTTGTTTTTTGTAGTGAAGTTGGTTATTTTTTTTTATTTCACACTTATAGCCGGAGTACCTACCTATTTCTCATGACAATTCGTATTAACCCAAACTCTGCTAGGATACATTATTTTATTATGAAGTTCCCATCCACCTCCCGGCTTCATCATCAGGTCAGTTCGATAGTACCTTATAGCCAAAGTGCATCTCATGATAATTTTAAGCCCAAACACGGCTAGATTGCATTGAATAATTACGGAGTTCCAGTACTACCTTCCGGCTCCATCATCATCATCAGATCACTTCGATGATACCATTTTCAACATAACTATTCAGAACCATTTATTCATCTGTATTGTCATAGTTACTTAACTATCTTCATTGTGATATCTATGTGAGGGTGAAGTTCCGTTGGCCATTTCTGGTCTTCTTCATCAGTTCCACTTCATTAAATGTTACTTTTCGACTGTAAATGCTGTTCTCGATGAAAATACCAAAATCACTATATGATTGCCTAGATTTTTTGAGTTCCCTCGATTCCTCATAGATCCCACTATCAGAACTAGATTTTGAAAAAAAAAATGACCAATCTGAAAGCATATCCTTTTAGGGGAAAAAAATGCATATCGATCCATAAACGACAGAGTTCTGAGGTAATAAACATAAAAAAATACAACCGAATGGAGAACCTCCTCCTTTTTTTGAAGTCAGTTAAAAAGGTAAAATTGGATGGCTGATATTAGTTAGTTACAAACGATATGATAATTATTGTGTAAGTTCAACACATTGATTTATGCTATTGAAGCTACTCATGGTGATATTCTTGCATTCAAAGTACTTAAGTAATATTATACGAATCTTTTTTGTGGTATAATGTATTCTGAAAACCAGTGCTGGGTGTCTGACGCCCAGCAAATGCTGAAGTGAGGCATTCTGTACTTTTGTTCTTTTTTTCCTTTGTGTTTGTAACCGTTGTGCTATGTCTCTGCTGATTTTTTTTTCTATTCTATTCTTATACGCCAATATTAAAAAAAAAAATACAAAATTTTTGCTCACATTGTACTTGATTGGCCCTCTATATACTACTTAAATATATACAGTCAACTATAAGTTCTGAAGGGTCCCAATAAACTTTGTAGAGAAGACCTTTCTCTCCTTTGTAACTGTGTTACCGCGATTGAGTCCGAACTACTGGACTTTAAGCATATTTGTAAAGATTACCTCCTGGTCCTCGGGGTAGTTCCAACAATGGACGGGACTATTTGACTAATCTTTAAGATGTTGACCGATGTGTAAGTTTTTTTAACATCTTGATTAAGGAAACTTGATTTAACAAACGAACTAGATTTCGTAGAAAATGAAACAATAGGAAGTTGTCATTTATATTCCTTTAAAAATGACTTACAAAATAATGTTGTTTGCAGTTTACTAAACAGAGTAAACAGCAAACAAACATTATTTGCTAAGTTTTAGGGTTCCGTACCTCAAAAGGAAAAAACGGAACCCTTATAGGATCGATTGCTGGTATGTAATTTTTTTTCTTTTCGCCAAAAGTGAAACTTAGGCCATAATTATCTTTAAGGACTGTAAGATAAATCAATAGCAAAAAGAATTATGTCTACCAACCATAGTCAAACGAAGTTAGAGACTATTTAGTATATTGCTATAGTTTGTTATGAGGCGTTATTTTTCTTAAATAAAAATACTGTATGTCTGATATTTTAAGTTTCCCATTGTTAAATATAGTTTTTGTTTCAGTTTTTATGGTGAGTACGCCTTAAATAGTGTCAATTACTATCACAACACTAACGTGTATCTTTTCGATTCATTTATCTCTTATTTTTTTTACTAGTTTTAGTGATGAAAAACTGCAAGTGTGAAAAAAATATAACAGTAATAACCAATTAAATCTATTTTATCAACGAAAAATATATGATGATATAAAAATATCAGTAGACAATGAAACTTTAAAATATACAGAAAAATACATTTATCTTGGAAAATAAATCGGCTTCGACAGAAAACAGAATGAATAAGAAGTAGAACGAAGTAGCACAAAATACTTGGAATAAGTACTGGTCCTTGAGCGAAATATTTAAAAGCAACATGCCAATAAATATTAAAACAAAAGTTATGACGTCATGCCTCCTGCCATGCCTAATCTACGCTTGCCAAACTTGGAAGTATACATCCAAAATCAAAAACAAAATCATTACCTGCCAACGTGGAATGGAACGAAGCATGCTTAATATTAAAAAAATACAAAAAATTCGTCACACAAAAATCAGAAAAGTCACCGAAGCCAAAGATGCTCTAAGCTACGCTAAAAAATTAAAATGGAAATGGGCAGGTCATATAGCGAGGCTAGAGGATGACAGGTGGACTAGCAGGGTAACAAAGTGGAAGGGTCCATACGGCAAACGTCTCAAAGGTAGACCACATTCGAGATGGGCAGACGAAATAATAAAAATAGCTGGGCCCTGCTGGACGGAAATAGCCCAGGATAGAGATAAATGGAATTCTTTAGAGGAGGCCTTCACCCTCGCCTGAGGAGGGGTTCTTGCACATGAATAGGATTTAATTTATTGAAGCTGCTTTAATTAGACTTCGTTATATTAAGTTACGATAAATTTTATAACAAGTAATTTAGTGTTAAGTAAAAAAAAAAAAATACTGTAAATAACATTAACTAAGTATATAATTTTTCTTTTTCCTACTTTTTTAATAATTTGTAATGCAAGAAATAAAAGGCTTTTTATTTTATTATATTATTTTATTATCAATAAAAACTTCAAAATATTTCGTATTATATTTCCATTTCATTATAATATAACGAAAATAGGTAACGCCTGACAAAAATATACTAGCAATGCTTCTATACGTATCTTCGTTCGGTTACGGTTTAAAGGCCTGGTTATTTTTGCTATTGATTCCTCGTATTGGCCTCTAACATATAACCTAGGTTTCATTTCTGGCGAAAAGAAAAAAGTAAATCATGCCAATAGTTTGCATTGGTCTTTCAAAACTATATTATGAAAAATCACAAAGTTATAAACCCGGTATGGTATCTGATTGGCGACATAAATACAGGGTCACCGGGCCACCTGGGCTACTGAGAGGTTGTTTTGCTCCCGCATTCAGCTGTGCGCTGGCGTTTAATGCCCGCTATGACCCACCGTGACCTGTTTTGTACTTAGTGTCGGTGGTGTCCAACTTGTGACCTTTTTTAAATATTTTTGGGAAAAAATGGTGTAAAAATTATTGGAATCGATCCAGTTACTGAATCTGAACAAACTATATTCAGGTTTCGCATATACTAAAAATAACGTTGTGTAGAAGCAACGTCTCACTGTTCTGTCTTTTCATCTGTATTATGTTTCATTTGAGATATATAGTGAGTGTAAAACCTAAGATACATTAGGGGACAAAATGTCCCCCAACATGCCGCGTAACGATCAATTTACGTGACACTACAACGTTGCCCAATGTTCCGCAATTTGCCCCCCAACATTTTAAAACGCATCCCCGTGACGCGAGACTTGTTGTTGGACAATTTGACAGCGTTGCGCTTCATGTTGGGGGACGTTTTGTCCCATAGTGTATTTGAGGATTTATTTTGTACGTCTCTTACATACAGACGATCTTTAGCTATATATTACAAAAACGACGTGCCCTCACAAACAACCAGCCTTGTTAACATAGCACAATTCATTCTCCAAGTAATGTCTTTACAACAATAAAACACGGCATTATGTTGACAGATGGCAGCACTTTCACACAATTTATCACACGCTGAACAGATATTTCACGTATTTCTCACAAACCGAAGTAAAGGCTATAAACGGAATGTCAATGCAGATGTGACTCGTTTCCTGTATAGAGCCTTGGTGAGAGTAATCTCATTTATATGGAGAAATACTTGGGGTACACTGAAAGTCTCTGAATCTGGCCACTTACAATAAAAGAATGAAAAAAAAAAATTATAGAATTCGAAAATTGAACTCTTTGCGAGCATGTTACTTTATAATTTGCGAGACTGTCATTTGTTTTTTTCATGGTGGCGTCCTTTCGAAGATTGTGTGTCGCTATCAAAATGAATTTAACTTTTCGTTCAATGATTTTTTATGATTGTCGTTGTGGTTAAGTCAACAAGAGAGTTGCCAGAGACTTCAATTGGCATTTGGTAATAAAACACCATGTCGTAGCTCTGTGCATTCGTGGTTTGTAGAATTTAGACTTGGACGTGATTATTTCTATGACGAGGTACGTGAAGGTCGGCCGCCGACTGAGGTTACAGACTCGAATATTGACACCGTTCGACAACTTATTGAAACTGATAAAAAAATTACTTGCCAGCAAATTCGTGCTTTGTTAGGCATTGGAATTAACCAAGTGCAAAAAAAAACCTGGGTGTACTGCTTTGAACCCGAAAGAAAAAGCCAGTCGGCAGAGTGAGTTTTTCTTTCCTTTTGAAGATTTGCCGACGAAAGTAAAAAAAGTCGAAGTGTTGGTAAAAAATGGTTGCTCCTTTTTTCGGCACATCAGAACATTAGATTACAGTATCGCTTGAAGATCAAAGGACAGTGACTGCAGATTGATACGTCAAAACTTGCTTGACCAGCCCCCCTAGCCAAGTTACAATCGTTTCGTTCGGCGCGAACGCCTCGAGTAGGTCCGAATTCTTTGTTCTGACCACGTGACTGAGCGTTGAGATGACGTCAGAACAAAGGAATCGGAGGCATGGCCTACCCGAGGCGTTCGCGCCGAACGATACGATTGTAACTTGGCTAGGGGGGCAGAGCCTTAGAACAAGTTCGCAAAAAGCGTCCTCGAAGCAATGTACTCCTCCATCACGATAACGTATCCTCACATTCCGTTAAGGTCTATCAGATCAGTCTATTGAAGCCTATTTGAAGGCTTCAAATGTGGAACTGATGACGCATCCACCTTGCAGCCCGGACCTCGCACTGTGCGACTTCTATTTATTTCCAAAAATTAAAGATAAACTTCTATAAGTTTGGCGTTTAAACGTTTGTTTTACGAGCCCTGAATCGGCGATGAATGCGTTCCATAAAGCCATTGAAGAGGTTCCTAAAGAAAACTGGTCCAATTGCTTTGTACAGTGGTTTCAACGAATGCAAAAAAATTAATTGCGAGGGAATATACTTTGAAAATCAATAAATATATCGCAAGTCATATGTCTAGTCTTATTTATCAGAATCGTGAAACTTTCAGTATGCCCTAAGTAGAACACACACACACACATCGAAGGACTGGAACAATTTGCCTGCTGCGGCCTTCCCATCCGATTATAATTTAAGTGCCTTCAAGGCTAGAGTGAATAGGCTCTTCATAAACTAGTGCGCATCATAAACGATTGCACCACTTACCATCACGTGGGATCGCAGTCAAGCACTAGTTTATATTATTAAAATAAAAGTAGGAATTGCCTGGTCTACCCCTATAGGAGAATGTGTGTGTTATGTTGATACGGCTCGTATTATTTATTTGTTACCGTTGGACTTACAGCTTATAAATAAAAACTGGACAAGAGCGAGTCGGACTCATGCACTGAGGGTTCCGTACAGACATTCCTATGTAAATAGTGCAATTCCCGAATGGAGTCCCAAAGATTTTTCCGAATCGCAATTTTTTTATTTTTGTGACGTAACAAATAATTTATATGATTTTTTGCGACATAAACGGCCGTATCTTTTTTTTTTCATTAACTTAGAAGTTTAATTTTTTTTCAGCTTCAAGGGGCCTCGGACCTAAATATATGGTTTTAATTTCAACTCTATACCTCCACGCGTTCTCAAGATAAAGGGTCTTGACAGACCGATAGGCAGACATACGACAGACAGACGGACGGACAACAAAGTGATCCTATAAGGGTTCCGTTTTTTCCTTTTGAGGTACGAAACCCTAAAAACTAACTAAAATAAAAAAAACAATCATAGGCGACAGCAAGAAATTAGAAGGCTACTTAAAAAAAGTGAGGCTTATGCGTTTTCTAGATGGCATCAAACTAGTTGTATACGTAGAATTTTCTCCTAACTAATTTATCACCATCCCCTTCATATACAAATGTTTTGCTACACTTGGATACATCTACATACCCTGTATATAATGGATCTAAAACACAACAGCACATGGTAACTGTGATGTAATATTCTATGACACCCACGAGAGACATTTCGGGAAGAGGCACCTAAAAAGTTCGCTTATCCGAATACTGTTTATGATAGGTTGAACAACGAAGGTTTACGATAATGTTCATATGAATTTTGTGTAAGGTTTTGAGCAAAGATTTTTAGAAGTAACATACATATACACACACCATCTCACAAACTTTCGCCTTTATAATATTGGTGTGATTTGTGTAATATACTAACTTCAGTTAGCGGCTTTCCTCGCGTTATTGTAGAAAATTGTCCCAAACACCCGAGATAAAAAGATTCTATGTTTAAACTAGCTTCTGCCCGCGACTTCGTACGCGGATCCTGTTGCTTATGCCAGCGACAACGGGGTCATCAAAGTCGAAGATCTGAATCGTCTGATGTCGAATTCTAAAAGCCCGGGGACGGGAAAACAACGTGATGCGCGAGACGATTCGAGACGTTCCAGATCTTTCATTTTTGTAAGTCAACAGGAAATGCCCATCAGACTAAACAATTGCTAAGACGTCATTCCTATATATGTTATAGTGTTGCTGGGCTTTGGAGTTCCACCCTCAGTAGGAGATCGACGCCGGTATGAAGGATATCCATCCTCACCTGTAAGAGTTTCGCTGCTAAATCGCTTCGGGCACCTTTTTGAGCACCGTCCGTCCCTCATCACTCACTCAGGCACTTTAATTGTAAATGAAACACCCGAGAAATCAAGTCGTGCCTGTCATGTGGCACCTGCCCTGATAAGAGCTCGCGGCTTATTTCGAGCCACTTAGGGTTGGTGGTGATGGTGATGAAGAGGTCCGGTCGACCGTACTTCCGCACGTAACAGAATGCGTCCTGTGTCCGCTCGTGCATCTACCGCGGACCTCCCGTAAAGGTGGAAGGGAGTATCACTATCCGTCCAACATTTTCCGCGTTAGAGTCCTCTCGCATAGAGTCCCTTAGCTGCACGTAGTTTTCCGCCTTCAGTTTCCGTTGATTCGTTCTAATGAACACCAACCGCTCCGTTTCAATTTTAGCATACTCATCTACCAGAAATTGACTAAAGAGTGCACGGTAATAATGAAGATGAGAGTTGTCGTTGGAACGGAGCTGAATCATGTAACTGTAAAACTGGAGGGCGGAAGTCTTTTTTTTATAATTTGGGGCACCTGTCTGCGGGTCTACATTGTATACGGCAAAGTGGTAGCCATCCTCTCCGCGACAAAACATTAGGGGATATTGTAGGGTATCATGAGCGCGATGTGTCTCGCTGATACGCTGTAGGCGATCAAAACAATGTCCCTTTTGTCGCATTCTTGGTCAACCAAGAGGACGGCTAACTCGTTTGACGTTGGTGCGTTATATCGTCCTGGATGGGCTGCGGTCGATCTTTTGTCTGCGCTAATAACGAATTTAAAATTATCGCAGTCGTGTTCAGGCACTGATTCCAGAGCGGTTTTGAAGTCGGTAACGTATGGGTTGACACTGTGCAGAGTGTTTTGTAATCCCCTTATAAGGCTCAAGTCTAAATTAGGAATGTGTCGGCATCGGACATTAGCCGGTTCAGAAAAATCTGCAATGAAATATAATTTTTAAAAAATCGGAATTTCGGTGGGAAGCATACCTATCCGATGGTAGACTTGCCCCTGAATTTTAAAAGTCGGCACGAATCCAGATTCAGTGACTTGATGCGCTCCAAATGAAGTCATCTGAAAAGCACTGTTGTAGGCTCGAATATTGCTTAAGAATAACGCGATCTTACTCGACGCCAACGCCATCTAGTTAGAAAACGGAAACTACGTATTATTTACCCAAATTAAATTATGAATAAAATTAAATTGTCGTTAATTTAACAGACAACTACATTATTTTTGCATAAAAAAAAAATGGTAACAGCAGCAAGGAATAAAACTAAGAATTAAATACTTAAATCAATTACCTACAACAAATGTGCTTGGTAAGTTAAAACTTAGAACCAAAACTTTGACTTGACTTCATGATAGTGTAGCTTGTTATACCACCAATCAATCTGTTTAGTAATATTGGTGTGAAACTCTCCATACAATTAGATAGGACATGTAAAGTTCTCAGATTTCATAGCAATATCGTTCCTTATGCACATAAAAAATACAAAACTAAAAAAAAAGGATTTTATGATTTTTTTAAAACAATATAATGGGATTTGAACTAGCACTGTTTAGTGCGGTAAAAGGTCGCCTGACCTTACCGCTAAATTCTCCGTTGACATATTGTTGAATAGCTGTTCCCTTGCAATTTATAATATTACTGCCCTGCTCTTTTATAAAAATAGCGTGACTATTATGTTTCCAGAGTTAAATTTTTATTAACTAAATAACATGTCATTTTATGCATTCAATTACGGATAAAACCTTTTAAAATCAATATTGCTTACCTCCTATAACATACGGCGTGATAATATGTAGCCTTAAGCCTTCCTTGGTTTACAAAGAACATTTTTGTTGAATTTCAATTCAATCTATCCAGTAGTTTTGGCGTAAAGCCGTACCATACACACAGACAAAAAGACAAACAGACAAAAATTCTAAAAAGTCACTTTTTGTCATCAGTTACGTTTTTCTAACAAAAGCCTCTTATTTTTTCTCGAAAATTCTCAATGTACAGTTTTTCTTTCGTTACTGTTTTATTATAGGTATAGATGACTGGCCTATTGGTCTAGTGGTTAGTGACCCTGACTGCTATGCCGGAGGTCGAGGGTTCGATTCCCACCCAGGACAAATGTTTGTGTGATGAGCACGATAATTTGTTCTGTATCTGGGTGTAGTTTATCTATATATGTATGTATTTAGGAATATATAAGTATGTTTATCAGTTGTCTAGTACCCATAACACAAGCTCCGCTTAGCTTGGGACTAGACGGCGTTGTGTGATAGTTGTGGAATATTATTATTATTATTAAATTTAGAACATGCTTTACCAGTGTGCCAAATTCCATTCAAACCCGTTCAGCCATTAAGAAGTAATAAACATAAACATAAACACATACAAACTTCGCATCTATAATATTAGTGTGATACGCAGATATATGTATAATATAAAAGCTTTTAAAACATGAGAAAATTGGTAATTATAAATACTTAGGTATAAGCAAACAGTTCATCTCCATGCAATTACAATAATCTGAGCAATTAACCGTGTTGACAAGCCCAAGGGAGGTGTTTGAAGACCCATTTTTCCAAACTCATAAAATTAATTGCACTGCATTTACTATAAAAAACAGTTAAGTTTCTTTGCAAGCAATTAAGTTTAATGGGTGTTTTCACAGTGAAAAACTTCTCTCACTACTAAAACTAAATTGTACCTAAGTTCTCTGGTATAATTCCTTTAGGAATGACAAAATTCCCATAATGACTCAATCTAAACTTTTATTAGGGATTGGCAAATCAAATAAAAGTTACGATACTACCACAGAGTTACTCGTATAACATAACCAAACACAAAAACAATCATCAAGATCGGTCCATAAATCAAAAAGTTATGTCCAAATAAAAATAAAAATAACCCCAATAAGATGGAATATGGAAATAATTGATGAATTAAGAGTGTACCTACTAAGTTGAACGTTATATATCTGCGTACTCCTTCAGAGGGTACCGCAAGTACAGGCTTGATATTATGTCATGAAATGGTTTTAACAACAAACAGACATGCGATTGTAGCGATCCCGAAGATTTGCTATCATTTATTGAAAACTTTCATGATATAGATCAAGAAAGTTTTTCACCAAAATTAAATGGAACCACCCGAGAGATACTCTTCCGGACAAAAAAATAATCACCAACATCGGTTAATATTTGACGAAGAAATCGTTAAAAAATCTTCAGCCAAATTGAGAACTTTAACCTGTTTTTAGGGTTCCGTAGCCAAATGGCAAAAAACGGAACCCTTACAGATTCGTCATGTCTGTCTGTCTGTCCGTCCGTATGTCACAGCCACTTTTTTCCGAAACTATAAGAACTATACTGTTGAGAATTAGTAAGTAGATGTATTCTGTGAACTGCATTAAGATTTTCATACAAAAATAGAAAAAATAAAAATTTGGTGTTCCCCATACTTAGAACTGAAACTCAAAAAAAAATTTTTTTTTCATCAATCCCTTACGTGTTGCTTATCTATGGATAGGTCTTCAAAAATGATATTGAGGTTTCTGAAATCATTTTTTTCTATACTGAATAGTTTGCGCGAGAGACACTTCCAAAGTGGTAAAATGTGTGTCCCAGCTCCTGTAACTTCTAAAATAAGAGAATGATAAAGCTAAAAAAAAATATATGATGTAATTACCATGCAAACTTCCACCGAAAATTGGTTTGAACGAGATCTAGTAAGTAGTTTTTTTTTAATACGTCATAAATCGTAAACCGCAATTTACCTTTCAAGTTTGTACGGAACCCTCAGTGCGCGTGTCCGACTCGCACTTGCCCAGTTTTTATATCTGTTACAAAGAATATACCCCACTGAATTTTCAAAGAATTTTAATCTATGTTATTATCTAAACTTGGCCTGTTAGCTTAAATATAGTATATTTTTTTTTTTTTTGTAGCCGTAGTCTTCTCCTCATTCATGTTTGAATCACTGTCATGAAACTCTGATTTTTCACACACTACATCTCTTCATGGCTATAGCCTCCATCTAAGGCACAACGAGTGTGTACATCAAAATTTCGGTTTACAAGTCTATGTATAAAATTCGTAAATTATTGAGGTCGCGTCGACTGAAGTAACTTTACCACTATTTGAGTTTTTAACGTCCATTGCGGAAATTTGCATTGATTTTTATTCGCAAACGAATACAACTTATTTTACAAAACGAAAAGGGAATATGAAATAAGTTTTAACTCAGTTCTGGGTTTTTTAACCCCAGACGTAACACACAGACAGATGAGGAATATCATTCAAGAAAAAGTGATGAAACTGGGTGGTCACGACCCTCAGCATTTAGGAATACGACGCAAGGAAGAGGAGGAAACCCAGACGTAAAGCGTGGGCTTGGTGATGGCGAGAAATAAGTAGCTCGCCGTCCGGCCGTCCAGTAAAGATTCGAACTGAGCCTGAGTCATTGACGGTGCGTAGTGTTCCACGCGCGACTCAAGGAGATGTCAGCAAAAACGTAGGGGCCCAGAAGGGTCGAAGTCTACTGGGGCCATGGGTTGTGTGAAAGAGAACCCCGGGGCCCTGGACCGAAGGCAAAGAAGGAACATAGGAGTGGGTTTTAGTCAGTAAAAGTCTGACATGCCCTCCCACTCCACCCTAGAGCAGGAGAAATCATTGGATGATTTCCCACCTGATAAAAAAAAACCACTGACGTAAAAATAAGGTATTTAAAAGATAGAATGCTATACGTGGGGAGCAGTGGTGGCCGAGTGGTAAAGGCGACTTACGAGTTGTAGGTCGTGGGTTCAAACCCAGCCAGACGCAATACTTTGTGTAATTTATTTAATCAGCACTGCTCTCGAAACGTTGAAGGAAAACATCGTGAGGAAACCGGCATGTCCTAGAACCAAAAATTCGAAGACATGTGACATCCAACCATCACGGCCCAATCTCTCACCTAGAGAGATGGTCTGAGTCCCAGCAGTGGGAACATTAAAAGGCTGATTATGCTATACGTGTGTGTCTGTCTGCCTATAGCTCCGTTGTTCTTAAACGGGTGAACCGAAAAAACCGAAATCTGTTCACCCGTTTTTGTTTTTTTACATTTCATCTATTTAAGATGAAATGTAACAAAAATAGTACCTACCTACCAAGCCGGTGCTAAAGCTTATTGCATATTCACATTAAGCGAATTCAATTAGCAAGCATTATGCAGTATAAAGGGGTGACCAGACGGTTGCATACTAGCGTTTCAACCAAGGTCACCTTGGTTGGAGTTTGGTTTGTGTGTTTAGTTTGTGTTGCAGCTACATGGATGTAAACCACGCGCCAAAACATTCGCAAATCAGTCACTAGTGTGATTGGGAAAACGCGCTCGCCAACCAAGGGCGTTGAAGGTCATGGATTCCAACTACTGTATACACGGATTGAAACTAGCAAGGTCACCTCTGTTGGGACTTTAGTTTGCAACCGTCTGGTCTACCCTTTACAGAATTCAATCATTAGTTAATCATTCACTTAGTGAATCGAGCCAGAACATGGCGTGTATAGCGATAATTCCATTTAGACGATTTTAACGGACCATTACCAACGAAAATCAAGCGCTATCCATTCACTAAAGATATAGATCGGTCGACCGTGAGCACTCACACAATAGGGCTGCCTCATGGAGACCTTTTCGATATCTGATCTAGGACTGTAATTTGTCTACTTCGAAAGTGGAACGTATACCTATCTGAACTTTTATACTCGTGCTTACCTAGACAGAACGATCACTCAGGATGCTTACCGAAACTTTGCTCTCGTACATTAAACATTGACTGGCCTGTTGGTCTAGTGGTTCGTGGCCCTGACTGCTATACCGGAAGTCGTAGGTTCGATTCCCACCCAGGACAAATGTTTGTGTGATGAGCACGATCATTTGTTCTGTGTCTGGGTGTAATTTATCCTTAATATGTATGTATTTAGAAATATATAAGTATGTTTATCAGCTGTCTAGTACACATAACACAAGCTCTGCTTATCTTGAGACTAGATGGTGTGGTGTGATAGTTGTATTTTTTTTTTGACATCTAGTGTATATTTCAAATATAAAATGATTTCTTTTTTATTTTTGGGACGTGCCAGCCCTGCAACCTCATACTGCAAATTAAAATTTAATGAATGTTTAGAGAATTCTATCACATAATAGATAGGTACAGAAGTCAATCTACATACAAAGCGCGCTCGAGCAACGCACATATAGACACCGCTCACGGACACGATATCTCGACTCAATTCAGCTCAATGCGAGCTCGAGTGCTATCCGTTTGAGACACGCGTCTGTGAACTTTTTTGTGGAAACATGGACCAACAAAAAAAACCATATTCTAACTGTTCTGTGGACAATTGTTTAAATTCAACATTAAACAGTGAATTAACATTTTTTAGGCTACCAGTTGTGGTGTGAGAGGTAACAGATATTTGTTTGTATTTTGATTGTTTGTTTTATCGTAACACAAAATAGGACCCGCACCGTAAAAGAGAAGATGGTTTTGTGACCATGTTATATTTTTACAATTTAGATTAGGTGGGCATTTATCACCGCGCTCGGTCGCACTCGGACAGTTCGGCGCCACGCGCTGACCCTAGCGCGATCGCCGAGCGTAGGTATGAAAAGTGAAGTACATACATGATTATTGACTTCTGTACCTATCTATTTTGTGATTCTATCCTATCGCGTACCAGTATTTATTACTCTGGAAGCACGGTAAAATTGTTCAAATAGAAAATGACACGACAAAACCAACAAAAGTTTCAAAATGTTGTTTTTAGCTTCATGTCATTTTGATGTATTTGTTTTATGGCGTGACTAAGCTATCTACATTCTTAGATATTATAATTTTATTAGTTAAATGTTGTTGACATAGGCCATTTACTTCCGATACGTTTAGTTATCATCACATTAGTGACTTATTGAATTTGAAAAAATAGTTAAAGTAAATTTACATTTACTTTAATTGACATAAAATGTGACGCTTCATTAATCAAATACGAAATACCCTCGCCCACATTTTTTAAATAGAAAGTTAAACCTGGTTTCCTTTTCATCAGTTTGTTCGAAATTCAATCATTCAAATGTAAAAGTTAAAAAAAAATTGTTTCATTTCCAATTTCAAATTTTATCACTCGAAGCGTCCGGGTGGACGACGTGACTCAACAAAAGCTTTTTTATTCCAATAACGACATGTATTGTCTCGAATAAATACCAGAGTCGACGAAATCCATCGGTAAAATCAAAAAATCTGTTAAATTATTCAGCAGGCTCTGTTATTCTTTGTGATGTAAAAGTCACAAAGGGACTCAAATTCATGTAAAAAAAAGTAACGTTTTGTACCTAAATGAATATTTTCCATTATAAGCAACTATTTGTTTGCGAAATATTTTTTTTTTGGGTTCCGTACTGCAAAAGGAAAACACGGAACATTTATAGGATCACTTTGTTGTCCGTCTGTCTGACAAGACCTTTTATTTCAGAAACGCGTGGAGGTATGGAGTTGAAATTAAAACCATATACTTAGGTCTGGTCCCTTGAAACTGTGAAAAAGTCACACTTCTTTCTCCTTTCTTCCTTTATAGTATTACCGACAAAAAAAAAACATGCTTGAAACAAGTAAACTTTTATATCGACAAAACAAAGAGGGTTTCTTGAAACTACATCAATTTGCAACTCAAACCTTAATAATAATTAAAGAAACTTCTGTTACACATTGCGTATAAATATGAAATCAATACAATATTATTCGTTTCTGCTTATGTGGGTCAGACAGACCCCTCACAGAACACATAAAGTTTACGATTCTTGGAGTGGCTCCAGCAGACTGCCGACCGTTGCCAAAGCCTACATGTTCCGCTCGTCATAATACTGTCGGAGCGTTGCAAAAACTATTTTAGTGTGAAAATTACATACAGTGCAAAATAATTGTTATGTGCCCGCTGTTTCATGGACGAGAAGAGCTAAGTACCAAGTTAATTGAGTCTTAAGGTGAAAACGGCTCGAAGGCTGCGGAAATGTTTAAGAGCGTTACCGTGGCCCTGGAATGCAAATGGCAACTGAAAAAATACAGGTGGATTTTAGTCTGATACGGCCTCTTAGGGCTATATTTCACCGGGACACCATGGCAGCGCGACCAGTCGCCGCTTCCAACAAAATGTATACAGCTCTATAGAGAGTTACTCACCTGGCGTCCATTTGGTTGGGCAACCAATTTAGCGGCGCGGCCAAGTCGGACGCGTGCACTTAAGGTCCATTTTGATACTGTCTCAGTGGGGTGTAGTGACTCTGGTGTCTGTATGGTGTCTAGTTTGGTAGCTTACGGACACCATGGCGGCGCAACTGGTCGCACCACCGTGGTGTCCCTTATTCCTTCCAGAACGGGAAAAGTGAAATAACTCGAAAAAAAGTAACAATTTTTTTTTCTAAATAAACGCTTAGTTATGGGAGCTTATGCTAAGTGTTAGAAGTTCTCTTTCTTGAATAAAATAATGGGTATTTTATTCAAGAAAGCAAACTGGCAAAACACAAATGGCAATATCTTGTTTAGATTATCGATGTTTTCTATTCATTATTCTATCTATTTTATTTTATTTATTTAGGGAAAATTAATCTATTAATAAATAATTATATAATATGGCTGTTAATAATCAATTAACATCCATAATATATAAAGGATAGCATAGCACAAACAAGCATAGTACCGTATAGCATAGTTTAGCATAGTTTGGAGGTAGCGGAACAAAGAGTAAAGTCCCACAAACCTCCGTTGAAAAGGGAGGATCCTCCGACCAGACGGGTGTTATGTCTGGTGGGCAACTGTCCCGTTACATGATTTCGGGCAGTCGTATATATTTTAATCGTGCGGAGAACTTTGATTGCGCGATTCAGGATTAGTTCTTATGTGACGCCATAGATGTCGCTACAAATATATACGAATATCAATAATTTGAGTGGTAACAATATTGCAGCCCACTGCATCATCCACAAATTATCAAAAACATGGTATGAGGTCGTATAAAGTGTATGGCTGTGTGTTGTCTTTTACCTGAAATAATAAAATAACCGAATATACTCGTGTTAGGATACGCCACAATCGCGGTGATAAGTCCTTCATTTTCGGGGAGTGGTAGGAGAGGTGCCACAGAATCCTCACTTTCCACGCAGGTACTCACCGGACACGGTTGTATTTTTTTTCACTTACAGGTTCTATTAAGTTTCCATCTTGCATTATCAGCTGGCCTAGCCAAGTTACGACCGTTTCGTTTCGAATCTTTTTCTAAAGTCGCTAATGCCTCCGATTCCTTTGCTCTGACCACATGACTTAACGTTGAGATGATGTCATTCTCATACATTTGTAGTTTTCTACTAGCGTTAACGATTGTAGATTATCAACTTGGCTAAGCCCTCTGTTCATGTAGAGATCTAATGACAGTGTCAGCGGATGGCACTGAAGTGTAGCCGAATACCGGGCCAGCAAGGAATTTAATTAAAACTGTTGGTGATAAGACCCATAGATTTAAGTTTCAGTAAAATTAATAATAATAATATTCCACAACTACCATGCAACGCCGTCTGGCCCCAAGCTAAGCAGAGCTTGTGTTATGAGTAGGTACTAGACAACTGATAAACATACTTATATATTTCTAAATACATACATATTATAGATAAATTACACCCAGACACAGAACAAATGTTCGTGCTCATCACACAAACATTTGTCCTGGGTGGGAATCGAACCCACGACCTTCGGCATAGCAATCAGGGTCACTAGCCACTAGACCAACAGGCCAGTCAATTGTTACTATTTTTGGTGTACATTAAAGTTTATTCTATTTTAGCTACATAACATTCAAATACATTATTATAAATACCTCTAAAAACTAATCGTGATAAGGTATTGATAAGACAATGATCGAAATAGATAGTACTGAATTCATGTTATTTTTTTTAAAATAAGTTTTCGTATAATCAAATTAGGTATTTTGTGCCAAGATTTTTTCAAGTCAATAAATGTGCTTTCAACACATATCGAATTGTATTTCACATCTGATACCCTTTTGTTCGGTTTATGAAAAAGTTAACTAAAAAGGAAAACAACATCAAATAAATCATAAATATAGACGAGTTACACTCACCTATTATAGCCCATTTCAGTAACGTATTTCTTTCTGAGAATACTTCTCTATCGGTTTCATTTACTTTGAGAAAAAGTTTTGTACAACGACTATCTACATGCAGCAAATATTCCTTGCAATGTTGGACTTTGGGTAGGGCTGCCATCCGTCCGGGATTCTCTGGGGGCAAGGGCGGAAGGACGTCCGGTGGCCGTCCAGCAGGGGTTTTTAAGTGTTCGGGTAAAACCCGGATACTTTTGTTGTCAGGGGAAACCCAATTTTTTGTATGCTAGCAGTACACTCTCGGCGAGACATGACGAGATCTAACAAGAGCGAGAGTGTACTTACAGCGCTCGGTCCAGCTCGAGCCGTCTCGCCTCGTCTCAGGAGCGCTACGGTTCGAGTCAGATTTTTGACCACGGGTCAGAAGAAGCGAGCGGCGAGCGTGATTGAATGAAGTATGGCGAATAGAACTAAGGCGAGTCGAGTCGAGAGTGTACACGGCTCCACTCGCTGCTCCTCGCCTTGCAAATGTCTCGCCGAGACATTCGTGGAGCGATCTCGCCAAGCGATAAATTTAAATAAATCTTAGTTAAAAAAATTGTTACCATATTAAGTACCTCACACCCAACTACAACACTATGTGTGTTGTGTGTGTATGTGTAACTGTGTGTGTGTGTGTGTATATATTATAACTATGTTTTTATTTTTGTTGCAAAAAATATTTTTTCAGAGGTGTCTGGGGGAAAAACTATATTTCGCCCAAATGTCCGGGATTTTTGCCGTGTTTATTCGGCGTCGCCGTCGGCCATTTAGGTAATGGCAGCCCTAACTTTAGAAAACATTACCTTAGAAACGTAGCGTAGCAGGCGTAGCGATGACGTCACTTGTGCTACGTCGTAGCCACCTCGTAGACCTACATTATAATAAAGTTGGTTTTCGTAATAATTAATTACAAACAAATGCTATATTTTTATTGTTAAAAATGGTCTTTCAGTTTTTGTCCATGTTTTAATTTTAGCCGTTTAAGATTGAATATGTTGAATGTTTTTCTTTATTTTCTTTCTAAATGTAAATGTGAACCTTCACCATAAATATTAGAATAGCCTCTAGTTTACCCGGTATGGCCTCGTTTAAAATGAGGGTTTATCGGTGAAGGAAGCGTATTCCAGTAACGTAAAAACTGAGTTCTATAATACCCGCTCCCGCTCTAGGAGGAGCAAGAGGGAGTATCAGATTTTTACTAATAAAACTCACCTATGTTCCTTCTGTTGCGTTTTGCGTTCAAGGGCCACGATAACACTTCAGAGCAATCCCTTAGCTCACATTAAAACTTTTGTATTCCAAGTCTTAAGCAAGCATTGATCCTTTGACCGTTTATGTCGGATTAATCCGACCAATATTTTCGAATCCCTTTCGCCACGATCATATATTTATGACCTAATACTCCATCTCGTTTATCTCTTCAATTAGCATAGGTTACAGAGGAACTGACGAGATGGAATAATAAAAAAAAAACCCTGGCAAAATGGACTCGAAAATATTTGTCGGATTAATCCGACTTAAGCGGTTAAAGGCTTAAAATGTTGACCAAGTCTAATTAGGAATGTGTTGGCCAAACTAAACACTCAGTGACACATTTTAATAGATTGGAACGTTGCCAGATGGGTACAAGCCATACTCTAACACGTAATATTCGTTATTGGTTTATTAATAAACTTTAACTAGCTTTATTCATTTCCCACCCTTGGGCGGAGCGAGAGGGCTTGCCAGACTTATGACTAAAACTCACTCGTTTGTTCCTTATTTGCATTGCATTCCAGGGCCCCGGGGTTCATTTTCACTTAACCCATGGCCCCAGTGGGATTCGACCCAACTATGCCCCTACGATTTGCTGACATCTTGAGTCGCACATGGAACACTACGCGCCGTCGACGACTTGAGCTCGGTCCGGACTGTTACCGGATGAACGGGCGGCGTGCTACCCATTGCTCGCCGTCCGCAAGCCTGCGCCTCGACCGGGGTTGTAAAGTCGAAATAAATCCAAAAAAGTTACCAATGTGGGTCATAAAATTTTCAAAAATCTTACACAGTAACATTCCGTTACCTACTATTTTGCTAGAAAGTCGAGGGGCACAAAAAAGAGGCCAAATTTTTGTTTCTGGGATGTAGCCAATTTTCTTGCAAAGGGGTGCCATTTATTCGAATTCCCCATGGATTTATACCTTGTGTTGCAGTAACTACTCTGTCCGATGTTAAAAGGGTCCTTTTTCAAAGTCAATGAAAGGGATACAAGCCATTTTTTTGGATTGGCGTTTTCAGGGACTTTCAATAGGTAGTATTATTTTCTTTGGGTTTCCTGATGTAGAAATATTTGGGATGTTTTTGTTTTGTGATTAGCTTGCCTGACTTTAGAATGTTACCAAAAAGTTATCACACAAATGAACGTATAAGTAAATGCAGTGGAAGCTTCGCTGGGACCAGCTTGGGCTAATAATTCATAATTAAAATGATGAGGCCAAGAAAAGGACTGGGATATAAAAAAGTTAGCGTTGAGGTCCAAATAACGTCTCCTAGAAAGTTAAATCATTCATTTATGAATATGAAATTTCTATAAATCAGACTTCTCGGCTTCACAAGCATTTTGGTCGGAAATTAATCGAGTTATAAAATTTATGGCAAAAAGTCCAACAACAAAACGCAATGAAGGCGGGTCTAGTGAGCACAGAGTAAAGTGCGGAGGTTCTCGGAATAGTCTCCGGGTCTCCGTGTTGAAGGAAACGAATGGAAATTGGAAACTTGGGGTGACCTTTCTTTTTTTTTTGAGGTTGGAAATCATCAGATAACTTATTCCGCTCTGAGTAGAGCATATGGGTGTGTCAGACTTTTGCTGACTAAAATCCATCTGTTTTTTTGGTTGCTCTTTGCGTTCCAGGGTCACGGTAACACTTTCAAACATTCCTGCAGCTCTACACAGTGTTTACGTTCATTTTAGTCGCAAAAAAAAAACATTTGCGGCAGAATGAGTCGCTTACTAAATAAAATTGTGATCCGTGAATCCGTGACGTTGGACCCTTGTCAATCTTTACACACTTACCTTACGTAGAGTTTCAGTCTAATATAAAATTATCTATGTCTTTAATGCGAACGTTTTGCGGTGGTGTTACACCTGCCCCCCTTGCCAAGTTACAACCGTTTCGTTTCGATTCACTGTTCGTTGATAGTCTCGAGTCGGCCACGCCTCCTATTCCTTTGTTCTGACCACGTGACTGAGCGTTGAGATGACGTCAGAACAAAGGAATCGGAGGCGTGGCTGACTCGAGGCGATCAACGAAAAGAGAGTCGGAACGAAACGGTTGTAACTTGGCTAGGGGGGCTGATGACTTAAGCAGTTATAATGCTGTTCCCTAACGTCTACTCTTGTTTATAAATTATAAAATTTAAAAATGATTGGTTGGAAATTTAAGAAATTATTGACTCGAAGGCATTGCTCAATGTAACCTGTTTAAATCCTCCGATCCATTGATAAAAAATACAAAAAATAAATGATAAATATATTTAGGGGTTTCCTAGCTGACTACATGTCAGTATTCGTATAGCTTAATTTAGGACTACTAGGTAAAGAGCTTAATGACTTGACGAACAATGCCGAGGCGGCGAGCTACCCATTGCTCGCCGTCCGCAAGCCCGCGCCTACGGTGCCTGGAAATCGGGATCGGAATCGCGGTTGTGGCGTGAGAACCGTTGCCTCACGCGTGTGGCCTCCTCCTTTGATAGTGTGACTGTCTGTCACTTATTCCAAATTAATAACAAGAAATTATATTTACTTTTAAATAGAACGTATGGCGCCGGGCCACTTGGACCCTCATAAATTGTTCTTTTTAATGAAAGGGCTGACAGAATTCTAAGGAACGGTAACTTATGCAATTCCTAATGGCAATACAAAGAGGAGCCACACCATATGCAGGCCAGACGGAGTCGTTAAGAACCAGGCGACCCAAACCTTTTTGTGAAACAATTAAGAAACTATACAAAAAGGAGTCATAAAAACTTGTTAGCAAAACGTGGGAATTGATAGGCGAAACTGAGCCGTAAGGCCAGAAAGCGGAGTGTGGACTCGGGCACGTGAGGACACTTGGTTTCAGGGCAGGTTAGGGTTCGAACGTCCAGTAAGAGCTGCGAGCAAAGCTACCTGACTCAATAGATATCATAGGGCTATGTCCCGTTGTAATTCTTAGGAGATTTAGTAGTGTGATTCAGTTAGATACAAATGGCCACAGTCCGATTGACTGGTCTAGTATTTAAAGTAGCAAAGTGCGTGTGTCTGTTTGTTGGTGTGGCTGGGTGAGTCATTTATTATTCTATCTTATCCTAGGCTGATATTGTGTTGCTATACACGGACTTGCGAGCGGAGCCGCGGGAGAAGCTAGTTTTTATAACTAATAGATAGAAATCTGTTGCTGGGGAGTTTGTTTCACTATTTCTTCTTCCCAGCTCAAACACTAGGAAATAGTGAATGGTGGGGCGCTTTTGGGGCTGTCTATATACGCATTCAAGAGAGTTGAAATGCTCAACTCTATTTATGTTTGAAGCGACGACTCCCGTCTATATTATTTATTAGTATTTGCATTTACTCTTGAGTTTATACTCTCTATCTGCGACCATTACTTCGGTCAGATACGAGCACTGTATCTTGCAGATGTACTTGAAGTACAAAGGGTGCACATCCTGGGGATGGGTTGACCATATCTATCACATATTATACAGTCCAAGGACTGTTAGCGACCATGCTCAATAGGAGCATGATGTCGACGTCTTGCACTGGAACTAGCTTGTCCCGTTGCTGGACAAGGACGGTCGCACGGTTTGCAGCAGGGAAAGTTGCTTCGTCACGTATTACAGTCCGAGAGAACTGCTAGGGACCATGTTCAATAGGAGCATGTTGTTGACGTATTGTTGCTGAAAAGCCGCATGCGTCGCTTATGGAAATGTTGCCCTAAGTGCTATGAGTTTGGATGTGAGGTACCGTGTGAGTAATTGTTGACCAAACACCTATTACGCTTGCGTAAGGGTTGCTCACATGATCTTATGTTGATTAATCATAACTTTACGTCCCTTAGTGATATTGTATCCTTCTAAAACCACTTCAAATATATTTCATACTATGAATTCCAAGGTCTCACTTAACAATTCTTTTAACCCTCTCGTTATCCGAACAACGTGATAAGGAATTGGACTACTTCGTACTTATGGAATTCAAAATTACTCATCATTAGTCGGTGGGGGTTTGACCAAGTCTCTGGATAGGAACCACAAGGGTGGGCGTAGGCAGAGCTCACCTTTTACCCCTTAGGGGGTAACCGACCTTCATACCTTCATGTAGGGAAATTCAGGAAAAACGAAAATTTTATCAGCCTAGGGTCCTTTAGCAGCAGTCACACTAGCATTACTGCTTCGCAGAAGGAGGCGACCGCCTGCCACTCCTCCTCGCTCCGGACCATGGCCTGTACCAAGGCCCGGCGCGAGAGATCGCCTTTGCCAATCGCCCCCACGAGGACACGGCGTTGCTCTGCCCAGGCGGGGCACACCTCCACCGTGAAGAAATTTTGGGATCAAGATTTTACTGAAATCCCAATATTATGAACTCGGTTCCACGTCTAAAATACCGAACCAATTATCTTACTGAAACAATTTGTCTCGAAGACCCATTAATAAGTAAATCCACGTTAAATAGTACGACGTGAACCCGACAAGGTTAATTACATTTTATTCATTAGTAGGAGACTGTGGTAGGAGATGATTCTCTCGATGGTGTGACTCGACGACATCACGGTGAGGCGCGTGTCGGTATTACAGCCTTAATTTTGTTTCAAGAAAATTAGATACCTCGGAGTAAAGACCGCGCAAGGTCCTGATTACGGACGTTTTACGTCGTTGCGCGAAATAGAATAATATAAGAAAGGCAGGCTAATCAAGTTTGTGTTTTAATTTTCAGATAACATGATTATATTTATGAGACGTGGTTGTGACCGACCACAAATGAGATGGTGGGATGTACTAGACCGATTTTGCCAGAACCGGTAGGAGGAAGCACGGGCCCGTGAAAGATGGAAGGAGTGAAGTGAGGCCTTAGCCCAGAAGAGAGACAGAATAAGCTAATTAAAAAAAAAATTACGGAACTAGCAGGCCCCCTAAATTAAAACCAGTCAGTTTTACGGTATTTATTTCACAGGGTGCATTTTGGAGAGTGTACGCAGGAATTATAATAATGTCTTGATTTCGTCATAACTTTTCTACCATCGGACAACTGGACGGCGAGTGTCCACATTTACGTTGTTGACACCTCTACGGTCCGGACTAAGCGTTTCGCCTCGTTGTTTATACTGCGTACATCGAAGGTTTGGAACAATTTGCCTGCAGAGGTCTTCCCGTCCGATTACAATTTAAGTGTCTTCACGGCTAGAGTGAATAGGATCTTAATGAACTAGTGTGATTAGATTAAACTAGTGCGCAATAAAAAAAAAGTAAAGAAAGAAAAACCGATCAACACGGTTTGTTAAGTTTTATCATTAAAAGTTTAGGGAATTCTGAAAATCGACTTGATAAATGAATAGTCTCTAGTCTGCAAAACTAAAATGAGAATTTAGTTCCAAACTGAGGTTTAAAAGGGGCAAGATTTTTCCTCACAAATCCAGTTACATCATCCGGTGGACACGTCCTAATCTGTTTGATTGATCGTACTGTCGGTACTTGCACAAGATTCTTTTGAAATTAAATTCGCTTCGTTTTCAACGTACCTATTGAGAAAGCACTTGTTTTATGAGAACTCTTGATAGCTTTCCATTATTCTAAAACTGAGTCAATGGCATTTTCTCTATTAAGGGCGGAATTCACCAATAAAACTAATCGCGTTTTAACGTTTGGCTCGCATAATCTTGTTCAGCCGCTGTCACTAGTGTCACTAGTCTGTATTTTTCTTTTGTTGTATTTGTACAAGTGACACTAGTGACTGCGGCTAAACGCGATTATGCGAGCCAAACGTTAAAACGCGATTAGTTTTATTGGTGAATTCCGCCCTTAAACGTTCAGGTAGTAGCTGACTTTGAATATAAACAAGCAATCAAATGAATATATTACAAACAATAATATTAACAAACAATTGGTTTGTGCGGCGTCTCTCAGCAGACCATGTCCCACCCTTCATCCTGTATTACGAGTCCCTGTTACCTGTTCACGTAGGGACCTAATGACAGCGTCTATGGACGGCATTGCTGTGGCCAAATACTGGGCCAGGCAAGGAATTAAATTTGGAAAAAAAAATAGTTTTGTCGTCAAAATGCTAAGAAGAAGAAGAACAAACTGTTCCAAGCGAGCAAGCTAAAGTTATCTTATTGGTACTATACTGAATGTTGAGCACAGGCGTAGGGTAGCCAGCCTTTCAGTGTTTTACAGGATGCATTTTAGAGAGTGTGCGCAGGAATTGCATGACTTGATTCCACTATCTCATTTCTACCATCGGACAACCCGACGAACGGCAATTATCCACCCTTAGGTTGTTGGTACCTTCACGGTCCGGACCAAGCGTTTTGCCTCCTCGTTTATACCGCGTACATTGAGGGCCTGGATCAACTTGCCTGCTGCGGTCTTCCCGTCCGATTATAATTTAGGTATCTTCAAGGCTAGAGTGAATAGGCTCTTAATAAACTAGTGCGCCTCACCATCAACGATTGCATCACTACTTACCATCGGGTGGGATCGCAATCAAGCACTAGTTTATAACAATAAAAAAAAATTTAGTCATTATCAAAATCATCATTATTTTCAGCCAAAACACGTCCACTGTTGG
Source organism: Mythimna impura (assembly GCA_905147345.3). Taxonomy (NCBI): domain Eukaryota; kingdom Metazoa; phylum Arthropoda; class Insecta; order Lepidoptera; family Noctuidae; genus Mythimna; species Mythimna impura. The sequence continues at coordinate 7,757,011 of LR990359.1, forward strand.
ATTTAGGCCGATCCTGTGCATCTCGCAGTCAGTGACCTCCCGTGACCTTCACCAGACCATTGATCCACCTTGTAGGAGAGCTTTATAAGGTAACGTCTTCCAGTATGCGGTCAACACTCCGGAATCTTTCGGCCAAATCGACCATCTGTTGTGCGAGCAGTGTGTATTGTCCACTGCCACTTTTTTTTGTAGTTGGGAAAATCATACAATGACATCCCGCGCTCTTGGGCGGGGCGGGAATGCGTGTCAGACTTTTTACTGAATAAATCTCACTCCTGTTCCTTCTTTGATTTCGTCCCAGGGCCGAGTTTTCCTTTCAGAAACGAACCCTTAGCCCCAGTAGGCTTCGACCCTGCTAGGCCCCTACGGTTTGCTGACATCTCCTTGAGGCGCACGTGGAACAATACGCGCCGTCGAAGACTTGGGCTCGGTTCGGACAGTTACCGGACGGTCGGACGGTGATCTACCCATTGCTCACCGTCCTTAAGCTCGCGCCTACGGTGGCCGGAAATCGGAATCGGGATTCCGGAGGCTGGGACGTGAGGGCCGACTCCGTTCCTTCGGTTATCCTTTTTTGCGAGAGCTACGGTAACTCATTCGAATAATCTGCAAACCCACCCGTAGGGCTCCAAGGCCACCGTAGGCGCAGGCTTGCGGACGGCGAGCAATGGGTAACTCGCCATCCGACCATCCGGTAACTGTCCGGAACGAGCCCAAGTCGTCGATGGCGCGTAGTGTTCCACGCGCGCCTCAAGGAGATGTCAACAAACCGTAGGAGCCCGGTAGGGTCGAAGCCTACTGGGGCCATGGGTTGTACGAAAGAGAACCCCGGCGCCCTGAAACTAAGGTAAAGTAGAAACAGGAGTGGGTTTTAGTCAGTAAAGGTCTGACACGCCCTCCCGCTCCGGAGATTTCGTTATATTATTTCCCACCAAAAAAAAAGCTAGTAGCAAGTTTTATAAACAGCGTACATTCTGCTAACACAGTATTGTGTAACCGGCGTGATGGTCACGTAAACGAGCTACAATTTGCATATCGTTACAAACTCCACACATTTAAATTTTATTCGTACCGTGTAATGGGGCTATATGCCATCTGTCAACGCAGATAGCCAATGAAACGTCATTGTAGAGCTTTTGGACATGACCACTGAGGCGTGTCGTGCAATAAAAACGTTATCTGTAGCAGACCTGTTATTTACCACCGTGTCCTCGTGGGGATGATCGTCGGCAGCTACTTGTCACGCCGAGCTCTGGTACAGGTCATGGTCCGGAACGAGGAGGAATGGCAAGCGGTCGCCTCCTTCTGCGAATCAGTAATGGTAGCGAAGGAGGCGGCCGCACGCGCGACGTGACGGACTTCCCTACGCCCTAACCGCCGGGATCCTAACCCCGATTTCCAGCCAACCGTCCGGACCGAACCCGAGTCGTCGACAGCGCGTACTGTACCAAGCGCGCCTCAAAGAGATGTCAGTAAAACAGGGCCGAAGCCTACTGGGGCCATGGGTTAACTACCGAAAGAGAAACCCTGGGTCCTGAAACACAAGGCAAAGAAAGAACATAGGAGTGGGTTTTAGTCAGTAAAGTCTGAGACGCCCTCACGCTTCGCCCGAGTGCGCGAGAAGTCATTAGATAATTTCTCAATTCAAAAAAAGACTTTATTTACAATAGGTAGTGAGTAAAATTGATCGAAACTATGTGTAGTCAAATAGTATGTCTATAAATGTTGAGCTCCTGGCATCCATCCAAAATGATCTTGACTTCACAATTTTGTGACAAGACGCACAAGACCGATAGTTATAGTGACATTTGGGGGAGGCCTATGTCTAGCAGTGGACGTCTTTAAATAGTCTAGAAATAATGATGATGGTCATGATGCAGAAAAAGCACAAATTATTTCCAATAGTGGTGCCGCACTGTCTAATAGAGGGACTGTACAAGTCTTCAGTAACAACTTTCGGGTGAGTAGTTCTCACTTACATAAACAAACAAGTGCTTTGTAAGAATAGAAGTGAATGAGCACAAAGTTTGTCGTTCATTAACAAAACGCTGAGGAGATATTACAGTTTAGCGTTCAACAAAGGAGTCTAATTGTTCTCTGACACTAACAACTTTCTTGTAAGAAACTACAGTTATATATTTTGTTTTAGCGCTTTATGTATAATGTACAAGTAATATAATAAACGCGTGTATGTGCAGCGCAGCAGCTCTCATCTTTGGGACGGATCTTGCAGATACCAGCTTGATACACTTGAGTTGATTGAGAAACAAGTCAAGAGAATCATTGGTATATGATTACACTCGTTGAGTCATAACTTCAAAGTCTTGAGCACCGACGCCGAGTTGCTATTTGTCGCATATTGGGGAGTGTGTGTCGGAATTGCATAATTTAAATTCCTTCAAGCCCGTTTGCGACGCACTACCGATAGATGGTGGATCTCCCACCCATACGCAGAAGACACCTTGGGAACATATTATATTCATTGTGCGTACAATTAAGGAGTAGAATTTTCTGCCGAAAACTGTTTCCTTAGTCAGCCTGAGGGTCTTTAAATAAAGACTGAATTATACTTCTAGGCAAGCTTGCTTCAACTTTGACCACGTCATTGGTTACCACCATGCTTGACATTTATATTACAATTTTGACATTTATATTGTAATTTTGTCATATTAATACTATATTTTGAAATCTTGTAATATTGACATCCATGTTGTAAATTTGACATAAATATTCTAATTTTGACATATATTTTGTAGCTTTGACATTGTTCTTGTATTTGTTTTAAATTACTGTTTTAAATTAATTTTGTATGTTGACGTGATAAGATAAAAATAACTTCAAATTAAATGGTCTCTAAGTTATAAATTTTGTAATTAAAATCCAAAACATTTATTGTTTTTTTTAGTTTTCATTGTTATAAATATTTGTACGCCGACACTTACGGCTAAACATGACTGGACTCAAACAATAAATTTCAATCTTGCATGCTATTGTTTGTATACAATGTTTACACAAATAAAGAATATCTTATCTTATCTTGTCTTATCAGTTAAGATAGATAGCGGTCACACGCGAACATAGCCAAAATTAATCCTAAAAAAAGTTGCTACTGCCAGTGGCGGGTACAATTTTGTACTTTCATGCGAGTGGCCGCATGAAAGTACAAAATTGTCCCAAGGGAACATACTCCCGAGATCAGAATTTTATGTACTAATTTAAGATACATATAAATTCTACCCGTGAGTCAAATTTCTTCCAAATCCGTTCAACCGTTCGAGCGAAAAGATGAACCAAACTTACAAACACACTTACAAACTTTTGCCTTTATTAGTGTGATATTAGAAACTGATTAATAACTAACTAAGTCAAGTGTGTTATAAGTTGTTTCAAGAAAAAAAACTTAGGGGTTCCGTACAAACTTACCTACGAAAATAGTTCAATTCCCAAATTGAGTTACGAAGATTTTTCCGAATCGCAATAAAAGTTTTTTTTTATTTGTGACGTAACTACAAATTTACAGTTTACAGATTTTTTCCTATACTTGTGTTATGAGACCTTGCTTCATGCCAAATTTCAGGATTCTAGGTCAACGGAAAGTACCCTATGAATTTTGATTCTCTTGAGAGTGTCGAAATATACGTTTTTTGCGACATAAACGGCCTTATTTTTTTTTCTTGTTAATTCAAAAGTTTGATTTTTTCACAGCTTCAAGGGACCGTAGATTTGAGTATATGGTTTTAATTTCAACTCGATACATCCACGCGTTCCCGAAATAAAGGGTCTTGACAGACAGACAGATAGACGAACGGACAACAAAGTGATCCTACAAGGGTTCCGTTTTTTCCTTTTGAGGTACAGAACCCTAAAAAGTAATAATACCTATTACTTCTGAGTCGAATATGTAGAAGAATCTTAAAATTCGCGATAAGGCAGAAAGAACCCTATGACTCTATTGACACAAACTCTGTTAATCCTCTTTGATGGGGTATGGGGTAATCATACGAACTAATTAACAATAAACATTTTTAATAATGTGACAACAACCATGATATATGTTACCGGGGCGACATGACATGATCGAACCACAGACCAAAGATACATTCATAAAGAAGGCACTGCTCACGCAGTTCGTAATACCATAACACCTCCCCTCGAAGTAGTGAGCATGTCTTCGAAGTTTACATACATTCATCCATCATACCTAAATTACGCAGACACTCATGATGCTTTGTCCCACTCAAGCTTTTGGTCAAAACATCAGCAGGCATTCGGTCTGTACACAAATATCTAAGATCAATTACACCTTGTTCGCACTTATCTCGAATAAAGTGGTGCCGTACATCTATGTGTTTCGTTCGAGCATGATAGTTTCTACTTTGAGCAAGTTTAATCGCACTCTGGTTGTCGTTGAATAATATCACACACTCACACTTGCTTCCAACACTATTTAGAACATCACGTAAATAAATAGCTTCTTTCGTAGCTTCAGAAATAGCCATGTATTCGGCTTCGGTGGACGATAAAGCAATTGTCCGTTGCTTTCGCGCCTCCCAACTGATTGGGGCGCCTGCCAAAATAAATGCAAAACCAGAGTATGATCTACGATCTATCGCATTCCCACCCCAATCTGCATCGACCACACCAAAGAGAGGCAAACCTGTCCTTTCATACACAAGTCCGTAATCTGATGTACCTTTCAAATATCTCAATACACGTTTAGCAGCCTTCCAATGTTGAATATCATAATTTGTATTGAATTGGCTTAAATAGTTAACGGCATACGTGATATCAGCTCTTGTTGATACGGCCAAATGCAGCAACGCACCAATCAGACTCTGATACGGATACTGTTCCATTACATCATATCTAACACGTTCAGGTTTCTCTAATTTTATATTCACATCTATAGGTGTTACAGCAGGTTTACACTCACTCATACTAAAGCGTTCTAATATTTTATCTATATATGATTTTTGACTTAAGTACACTCTATTTTCATCATCACGACTAAATTCAATTCCTAAACAAGTAGAAATTTTTCCCATATCTTTCATTTCAAACGCACTCCCTAATTGTTTCTTTACATGTTCCATCCATGCGTTATCATTAGTCGCTAAAATCATGTCATCGACATATATACCTATTAACATAATTCGCTCACCCTTTTGCGCAAGAAACACACAAGGATCCTGAGGAATTGCCTCAAAGCCAATATCATTCAACATTCTCACTAACCTTTTATACCACTGCAATCCTGATTGACGCAAACCATACAAAGATTTTTTTAATAAACACACACTATTCTCGCATTCATCAAGAGCCTTATTCCAGCGTCTAGCTGTCTGAAGTATGCTCTTCTCTGTTATTATTTTCTTCTGCGATCCAATCTTTTCTTTTGCGAGTACTCTCTGTAGAACATCGCTTAACTGATCTGGAATTTCCATATAAACCTCTTCATCGAGTGAACCATTCAGGTAAGCTGTTACTACGTCCATTTGATGGATTTCTAATCCTAGTTCTGCCGACAATGCGGCTATAAGTCTTATAGAAGACGATCGCACAACAGGAGATGAGGTCTCATGAAAATCCTCCCCTGGCCGTTGTGAACATCCTTTTGCAACGAGACGTACTTTGTTGCCAGTACTTTTGACAGTAAATACGAATCTGCTTCCAATAACTTTCCTTTCTTTTGGTCTTGGCACAATTTCCCAGGTTTTGTTTTTTATCTGTGACAAATACTCATTTTCTAAGGCAGATTTCCACAAATTCACGTCGCTTCTCTTCTCTATATCTTTCCACGTCATTGGTTCTATTATAGCTATACCTGTACTCATCTGTTCATTCGGTTCATCATCTGATTCATTTTCAGTCTCATTCACTGTATTATATTCTTTGCGCGGTCTACCCACCTGACCAGTACGAATTAAGCGAGGTCTTCCTCTTCCTCTTTTAGAAGGTTCTATTAAATTTTCCCATGAAACAGTAGAGTTCTTTTTCCCATGTAATTGTCCTGAATTTCTATATTCATCTGGTTCATTAAGTCGTTCAAGAGATCTTCTTGATCTACTATCATCTCTCCTGACTTCCTTTCTTTCATTGTTCGCATTTGACACATTTAATTCTACTCTCATTCGTTCCTCATCATTGTCTTCTTCTTCATCAAGTATCTCTTTATATTCATGTCTAAATGCTGTTTCATTCATAAACTTCACGTCACGAGTCACAATGATTTTTCTAGTCGTAGAATCATGTATTCTATATGCCTTCGATTGAATATCATAGCCCACAAATATTCCTAACTGCGAACGTGACTCAAATTTTCCTTTCGGTTTTCCCTTGTCTTTATAATAAGCTTTTGAGCCAAACACTTGCATATATATTACTGTAGGTTTCTTTCCTTTCCATAGTGTAAATGGTATTTGACCATTTAGTGCTGTAGTTGGGCATCGGTTTCTTATATAATTTGCAGTATTAACAGCTTCTGCCCAAAATGCTGGAGGACTTCCGGCTTGACGCATCATACAGCGTGCCATCTCGACTAATGTCCTATTCTTCCTCTCAGCAACCCCGTTTTGCTGAGGTGTATACGGCGCTGTCAATCTTCTTCTGATTCCTGCTTTACTCAAAAAATAATCAAACTCATTGTTCACATATTCTCGTCCGTTATCAGACTGAAGATTCTTTATCTTCTTCCCAGTTAAATTCTCTGCATAGGCTTTGTAGGTTTTAAATACATTTAAGACGTCACTTTTACTTGCTATGAAGTAGACTTCGCACCATCTAGATTTATCGTCGATGAACGTAACAAAATATTTTTTGCCGCCATAAGACTGATGATTCTTCTTGAAGCGAACCTCGAACCCGCGATCGGTCATCTTGGCCACTGACAATAAATTCGTTCGTAAATCAGATACGTAGAACACTTTTTCTATATCAATCTGGCGTTCTTCACTGCCCGTGTCTACTAAAATCCTCACTTTACCAGTGCCAGTAATTTGTGTCCTGTCGCTATTAGCTAAACTTAATTCAGAGTCTACTTGCTTAAAATCCTCGATCATTTGCTTTTCATTGCACATATGACCCGTGCATCCACTGTCAATGCACCAAATAGGATTTACTTTCTCACCTAACAAAACCTCTTCGGCAGTACTCAGTAACATTGTTGTCTTTTGCTCGTTGTTGTCACTATTTTCCAAGTTCTGTGCGCTTTGTTTATACTTGCTGACATGCTTAGTTCTGCACTCTCTCGCCAAATGCCCACGACGACCACAACGATGACATTCGAAATTGTTTTTATGACCGTGGTTGTCATTATTCTTCTTCAGATCGGCATATTTATTTTTATTGATACGTTTGACGAACATAGCCCCTTGGTCAGTCATTTTTGACTTACGTGCTTCGTAATCCTCGATAATCTTGACCTTTAACGTTTTCGTTGATGGCAAATCATCACGCGATTCCATTGCCGTTCTAAACATGGCGAATGAATCCGGCAAACTGTACAATAACAATATGGCTAATAGTTCGTCAATAACTATCAAACCGATTTCTTTTAGTTTTTTAACTGCGTCAAAGAAATCCGCGATGTGCTTCTTCAAATCATCGTCTTCTTGCATACGAGTCAGTACAAGCTTTTTCAATAAAGATGCTTTTCTGGCTGGCCCGCTCGACTGATACATAGATTTCAGTTTATTCCAGATAGCCTCGGAACTTTCCAAACCATCCAATGCAGCCAACTCACTTGGACTCACCGCTAACAATATGTCAGACTCGGCTTTTCTATCCATTTTTATCCAATCGGCATATTTCGGATCACTTAACTGAGGTTTTGGTAACGCTCCCGATACATATTCCCATAGATCATTTTTAATCAAAATTGCTCGCATATGTATCTTCCATGTATCATAGTTATCGCCAGTAAGTCGATCAATCTTAATAGATGTAGCCATATCGAAGTTTCTTCAACTCCAAAACAATAGCAATGAATAAAAAAAAAATCTTCGTAACAAACCACGAACGTAACTTACGAGTCTTCTTCGCAAAACCTTAACGTGCGTAGACGCGTTTTGTACTTTTATAACGACGAACTGTTTTAGTTCAAATCACTGCAATTGTTCATATTTCACGCACTAATAGTCTCTGGGCCCATAACCTGATGGGGTATGGGGTAATCATACGAACTAATTAACAATAAACATTTTTAATAATGTGACAACAACCATGATATATGTTACCGGGGCGACATGACATGATCGAACCACAGACCAAAGATACATTCATAAAGAAGGCACTGCTCACGCAGTTCGTAATACCATAACACTCTTCAAACTCTAAACTTATTTCTGATTTATATTTATTATTTCTTTTTACTATTTGACCTCTTCCAAAATAGAACAACGAGCTATATTGATTATCAAAATTTAAATAAACGCGAGTGAAGCCGCGAGCAGGCGCATACGGGGTACCATAAAATCCTACGTATCAGAACTGCCTTATCCAAAAATTAGACCGCCATTTATCGAGATCTCTAATTAACTACCGCATACACGCTGGTCGACAATATTTACACCTAATACTGAAGCGTCCATTGCGTTTCTCCCTCACATTGCTATAATTAACATCCTACATACCACGTAATGCTCGCGTCGCACTTCTAGTTTATCTTCACCGCCTCTCTGATTACTCGCTTCACCCGATCAATTGAGGAAAACGTATGAAGAAAGAGAAACTCAGATCGAATTAATTATGAAGATGCGGAATTTCGTAGAATGGGATAGGAGATAATTTATTAGATGTCGTGCCGTGAAAAATAAATATACGGAAAAAAATATAGAAAATACAGATTAGTCAGTAAGTCTTATTAGAATACAAGTAGTTTTGAAAATATTGATAGAGTAAACTGAAATAATTCTTAATTTTTGGAAATATTTGTATTTTCTGCAGTATATGGCTTTGGTTCTTCAATAATCTGCATTTTGGTATTTGTAGAACATTTTCTTCGCGAACAGTTGCAGAATTTAATGTAGGTGATTACAAAACAGCAAACCATCGCTTACCATCAGGTGAGATGGTGGTCAAACGCGAGCCTATCATTAATAAAAAAAATGTTTTGGATATAATGTGTGATAAGTTTTTACACTTCAAGAGTTTTTTTTTTCTGTGGGAAAATCATCTTATAACATCCCCCGCTCTTGGGCGGGGCGGGAGATAGTGTCAGACTTTCACTGACTAAAAACCCACTCCTGTTCTTTCGTTGCCTTTACTAGGGCTGAGTCTTCCTTTCAGAATCAGACCATTGGCCCCAGTAGGCTTCGACCCTTACAGTTGCTGACATCTCCTTGAGGCGCGCGTGCAACAGTACGCGCCGTCGACGACTCGGGCTCGGTCCGGACGGTTACCGGATGGTCGGACGGCGAGCTACCCATTACTCGCTGTCCGCAAGCCCGCACCTACGATGGCTGGAAATCGGGATCGGAATCCCGGCGGCGCCGGCGGTTGGGGCGTGAGGACCGTTGCCTCACGCGATCGGCCGCCTCCTTTGCTAGCATTACTGCTTCGCAGAAGGAGGCGACCGCCTGCCACTCCTCCTCATTCCGGACCATGGCCTGTACCAAGACCCGGCGCGAGACATCGCCGCCGCCAATCGCCCCCACGAGGACTCGTCTCCTTCTGCGAAGCAGTAATGCTAGCAAAGGACGCGGCCGATCGCGTGAGGCAACGGCCCTCACGCCCCAACCGCCGCCGGATTCCGATCCCGATTTCCGGCCACCGTAGGTGCGGGCTTGCGGACGGCGAGCAATGGGTGTCTCGCCGTCCAACTGTCCGGTAACCGTCCGGACCGAGCCTAAGTCGTCGACGGCGTGTACTGTGTCAGGCGCGCTTCAGGGAGATGTCAGCAAATCGTAGGGGCCCAATAGGGCCGAAGCCTACTGGGGCCACGGGTAGTGTGAAAGTGAAACCCGGGGCCCTGGAACGAAGGCAAAGAAGTAACAGGAGTGGGTTTTTAATCAGTAAAAGTCTGACACTGTCTCTCGCCCCACCCAAGAGCGGGATTTGTCATTAGATGATTTTTCCACCTAAAAAAAGCGCGACAGCGTAATCTGTACTTAGTACGTTCCGATAAATCCAAAAGTTGGTCAACAATGTCTATTCGGACATTGATAACATAAGTTGTAAGACTATATCTTGGTTTAAAGAAAGGGCGATTCTATCACTAACTAACGAACAAGTAGATAAGGTAAATAACTTGATTATTTTAAAGATTGATGCGCCGACGCAAATATACTACTCAGCTGTTCATTTTCCTATTATCTTGTATTCCTATATATCTATCCTCCATTGTCCTGTTATTTTATTAAGAAACCTGAATCCTGAAACACTTTGCAATGGCACGCGTTTGCTGGTAAAATCACTAAAAACTTTCATAATAGAGTGCACAATACTCACTGGATGTGGTACCGGAGAAGATGTATTGTTTCCCCAAATTCCTCTGATACTATCGGATTTACCGTTCTAATTTTAACGCCTACAATTTCTGGTAAAGATATTTTTTGCAATGACCATTAATAAATCACAGGGTCAAAATTTCAACGTTGCAGGCCTAGATTTGAGCGTTGAGTGTTTTTCACATGGCCAATTATATGTCGATCTTTCAAGAGTAACATCTAAAGAAAACATGATTGTATTGTTTAAAGACAAAAAAGCTGTGGACGGTGTATGTAAAGAAATTCTGTAGTATATTTAGTATCAGCATTGCACCATGTGAAGCCGGGGTGGGTCGCTAGTTGCTTATAAAAGAGATCATCACAAAACAACATGCATGAATCTAACACCTTTCATGGATAGTTTAAAAGCATGGAATCTGTCATCATCATCATCATTGCAGCCGAAAGACGTTCACTGTTGGACATAGGCCTCCCCCAAACGTCTCCACAACGACCGGTCCTGTGCGTCTCTCAATCTGTTTAACAATTGAAAAAAGCATTTGAGGTCAAATCTTCAGACAGCTCACGTTCAGTAGTAACTCTATATCAAACTGGGCCTCATGTTATCCTATCATCGTCATCATTAGACATTACTTGACCCAGAAAACAGGCATTCAAATCACGCTTTAACCAGAGACTGGTCTCAAAAGGATCTCCTATAAAATTTTAATGAAACGAATTGAGGTGGGACGAGCACCTTTTCAAATTCTGCACTCAGTTGAAAATATTTTCAATATAGAAAGGTCTATTTTATAAACTTTGTAATAGTGGTTCTAAAGTCGAATATACTTAATATTCTACTTTAGAACCACTATTACAAAGCTTCTTATCAAATATCTGCTGTAGAAGTCATAACTTTTGCAATAATTAAATATGTATTTCCATAAGTTTTTAGAAGGTTTCACGATACATTTAAAAATTACATCGTCACTAAATTCTCACAAAAAAGATATCCCAATGTTCAAAACGCAAAACGCCTGCAATTTATTTATAATTAATTGCAAGCAAACACCTATTTGTTGTAATAATAAATATCAACACAAAACTAATAACGATGTACGTGTAAACAACGAACACAACAGAGAATTTATTGTATTTGCACATCATTATGTTACCGGAGCGCGTCAATTGCAAGAACATTGAGTAAATCGTTAGTAACACAACATTGTTTGTACAGAAATAATTTTCTTTATGTTTATGTCTGTCTAGCTTACTTTTTTATCCATAAATGATTTTAAATAAAACAACATTTTCAAAATATACAAAAAATATAATAACTTGTCACAGTTTTAAATTATTTACAAGTCTTCAAGCATGTCCAAAATGCTTGTTGTTTTTACAAAAATATATTTTACAAAAAAAGGATCTGCCACTAGACCGTTTTATTGCCGAATAACAACCAATGTGCTATGCACGAACCGTATTGGAAAATAATATATATTTTTTCTGTGCCGATTCGTACCGGGTTTTTACACATTGCTAGCACAATCATATTATGTACTATGATTCGGTGTAGTGGACGAAATGGACTCCTTGAAGGTCCTACTCTAAGTTATAAGTAGGATTATCTATACAATGCAATCTTCACTACTACATACATTTACTGTACAGTTTTATCTGTAAACTTTTGTCCTAACACACCCTGTTTCCTTGTCGCTAGCTAACTATTTCGTCTTACATTCATCGCGCACTACTAAGTGGGTGCTTCTTCTATGCGCTGTGAGCAGTGGTCGGCGACTCTGCTCGGCGTCCTGTTTAATAGGAAGTCCAGGTCATGTGATATCTTGTGTAAGACTTTGTCAGTTTGTGTGAACGTGCTGTGAGTAGTTTTTATGTCGTGAGCGTGTGTGTTGTCTGGTTGTAAGAGCTCGGCGCTGCATCTGCGGTTAATTGACGGTAGCGAGCTGCACGATAACTGCGACGCGCGTTGCTTAAGACAGCTTTTTGGAGGACGCGCCGACACGTCCGGAGTTGACGCGCTGCAGAGCTTGCAGCTGTCCTGGGAAATGATGATAACATTAGACTACAAGTTGACATTTTTATTTAATTTATATGCATATAGACTTGCTCTACCTTGGGCGTATCGGTTCCGTCCCTGTAGGAGCGTGCGAGCGTATCTGTGTCGTTTGGCGATAACACGCGTAGCTCCACACACACGCGGGAGACATGTGGCTGCATGCGAGCTTGTAGACCCTCATTGTCTGCTAGGAAACACATACGTTCATTTTTGAATACGTTGTATAATGCTAAGCGTCTACAGGATAACGTTTTACTAGAAGCCTTCTTTATACATTCAATCCAAACTTGCGTGTGTAATTTGCTAGAAGAAATTAGTAGTGCTACCTGTAGGTATCAAGTCGCAGAGCGCGCGTGTGTGCATGCGTTGTGACGTCAGTTGGTGCTCGTGTTGCACGCCACGCACTATGTCCGCCACGCACGCGTCGCTCGACTGGCGCCTGCACAACAACCAAACATGTAGAGCTGATGTAGACAATCATCATCATTTCAGCCGAAAGACGTCCACTGTTGGGCATAGGCCTCCCCCAAGTGTCGCTACAATAAACGGTCCTATGCGAGAAGATACCGCGCAGCTTCCCGAAAGCTGCCCAGTCTAGTCGGATTCGACGATTGATCTCTTTCTCGAAGTAAGACCTACTCAACTGGACTGTCAGTCCCAGGTAAACGTAGTCGTCCACAACTTCGAGTGTAGAGACTCCGATCTTGATAAGAGTGGGTGGTACATGATTGTTTACTATGACTTTGGTTTTGTCCATATTCATTTTAAGTCACACTCTTTCGGAAACTCCACTGAGGTCACCAAGCATTGTATTGAGCTCCTCGGCATGACTACTATGTCGTCGGCAAAACGATGGTGAATGATGTACTCACCATTGACATTAATGCCTAGCCCTTTCCATGTAGAAAATACTACCAGCTAAATAACCAGGCATCGAGATTGTATAATAGTAAGATTGTACCTCAGCCCTCACCTGTACATGGTATTCGGGCCATCTAAAGTCGGCGCTTGCCAGAAGGAGTTGGCGGGAGACATATGAGATGAGGAGCACTCCACCTCACAACCTTGCTTTATATACACTGCAACAATGGGATGACAACAGCTTAAAAGTTAGCACTTAACACTGATAAGAACCAATGAGAAGCATGCCAAGATATGCGTAAAAGTAAAAAGACAAATGTCACTTACGACTATGCGAGGCGTCACGCCCTGGTGTCCCCTGCCATTCGCTGTCTGAGGAGAGTGAGAGCAGACGCCGCGCTGCCTGCAGGCACTCCGCGTCTGTGAACACGTAGCACACGAGCATCGCAATACCCTGGACACAAGCTGCTACGGCTAGCAGCACTCCTTGCGTGGCGCTGCTTTCCATGGGCTGCACGTACGCCACGCCAGCCGCTTGTGTGGCACACGTAGTGAGTAGCAGCACTAGCGTGTGCCGCACTACTCGTGCTCGCTCGCGTGCGAGCTCGTGCCTAGGCTTGTGCTCGTACTCTCGTGCTCGGGCTCTGAGCGCGAGCGCGAGTGCAAGCGCGAGCGCAGTTAGTAGCGCTTGGCCTGCAGCACACACAGCATTGGCGGACGAGCCCAGCTGCAGCGGCGCGCCGCCCCACAGTCGAGCTGTCAGCCAACATAGTGTGCACACGCCTGCAACCGAATCAAATGAGAATAACAACAATTCCAGCGCTCCCGAACACTAGCCCGTCAGCACTAAACGCACCGCATAGTAGTCCGACAGACGGTGCGCGCGTGGCTGTGGCAGCCAGGTCAGCATGCAGCAGCAACGGCGCAGCACACAACGCAGCGCAGCCTGCCATCCAGCATATTGCCACTACCCAACCCGTGTTGCCTCTGCACGCTACGCCCTGCAAGATATGCAAAACGCCTCACCCACTCATTCTTAAATCATGCCATCACACAAGGCAGAAACAAACCCTACCTGACTCATGTCACACTCCAGCAAAGCCAACAACGCTGTTGAGTGAAAGCCCGCAGTAGCTACTTTAAGCAGCACTGGCAGCCTGATCTTACTACCAGCTAGCAGTCCGAGCAACTGCATTAATGCCACCACAAGACACGTCACAGCCCCAAGCCTGACTATGATCTTCACTATGCCTCGTAAGTCATTCTCTGTACCTGTCTAAATAAAAGATTTTTAAGTGGTTATCGAATAATGTATTCTCATAGATCACATCTCAAACGGGCACTTACAAATATCTCCCTGTCCACAATGAATAGCGCAAAAGTGGCCACTCCCCGACAATGGCACGCAATGTGTGTGCGCTGCGGCACACGTAGCTCACACCCCAGCGTGCTCCACACGCGCGGTGAAAAGCGAGACCGCCCTCCACACGCGAGCTGAGATGCTGACCACAACATTAATGCCGTTTTACTACATTTATACTGACGACAAAACTGTATGCTGTGTGGTATCTACTCACCAATAGCGCTGTAATTCTTGGAATGTGTAAACAGCAATGTGACAGTGTGAGGGAGCGTGATATCAACTCCCAAACCGCTGACAGACACTTGCAGCTGATGTGATGCTATTGTATACTCTGTCGCGCGGCCAGACCTGGAAGAGTTGCGGCTACAAAAACCGTGTAAAGAATAGTTAAATAAGTAAAAAACAAAACATAAACTGAACAAAAACTATTGCTAGAACAAAAACCAAGAAACAAAAGAAATACAAGTTTTATCATTCACTTGTAAGAGAGAGAGTAAAGGTAAAAACTGACTGATCAAAGATGCGTGTGCCAGCGTTGCATATGTCAAGTATATTTCTAAATCATCTGTTTTCAAGTGAATTTATAAGTTAAGTTAATATAAGTTGCTTAAGTGGTTTCAGTTTATTTTCAGCTTAATAAAGTCAGTTTAAATATCAAATTGCTCTAAAATTCTTAAATCTAAAACGTTAGTCATGAAGAATTTTCTCACTTATATTCAACGTATCTTCGGAGCGACGGTAATCTTGCTTTCAAGTCATGGTACAGAACGGTAACCACGGAAGCATTGCCAGTTGTATCCACCAGTTGCACCGTTGCTGACGTCACGAGCCACTCCTCGCGAGCCACTGGAGCTTGCTGAAGCGAAAAGTGTACTGCGTTGTCCAACTGTACAGATGCAGTTGTGACTGTGAACTCGTGGAAGCGCTTGTCGTAGTTACTGCGCAGTCCTGCTGTGTCCACCACCGCGTTTTGAAGTTCGAAGATTTTCTAATATAGATATATTACGACTTATCATTTTTACTTTTTTTAAATGAATGTCAGAAATAAATCAAAAGACGTTCAGTAATACTTACTTCCTCATCCAGGAAAGCATCAGGATGTGAGAGTAGGTGGTCATAAATGTACAGAAGATGTTCCGCGCTGTGGAACCTGTCAGCTGGTTGAGCTGCAGCAGACATGAGGTAGTGCAGCATGTGTGCTGCATGTGTAAGGGGAGGCTCACCCTCACCTGGGTGTGTCAACAGAGAGCGCAGCACTGTGCCATACTGCCGTGACAGAAGCGAAACGGAGCGCCACGAGTAGCCCAGTGATATCAGAGTAAACTGGCAAGACAGATCCAAATTAACATGTTGTTATATTTAAACAAGATCATTGCAATTGTGGCATATTGTTTAATTTACCTGTTCGTAAATGTCTTTGAGTGACTCTGCAATACAAGCAGAGAAATCTGGAAGCATCCATTTGACGCCATGTTGTCCGGTTTTAGGCTCGCAAAACCTGCAAATTGGTTATCCACATAAAACTTATTACTCGTCGACATAGATGAGATGATCCTTAATCAGACGCAGTTTCTTTTTGTGTTTTTTCTCACTTGCCTGGTGGTCTCTCCACTGTACCCAGGTGGACATGAGGCAGTGACATGTGCTCCGGGAGCAGTTTTTGGCCAGTGTAAGCCATGGGAGACATCGCTCTCACACGCTACGTCGTCAGGTCCTAGAGCCCACATGGTCACGCCTTTTGCGTTAGTGCCAGCAGCTGACGATACTTGACACCGGAACTCACTGGATTTCTGTTTGTAAACCCGAAAGTAGATTAATACTGGTGTGGCAGATCGCACTTTGTGGAAGGCTCAGTGTGTTTAATGCATTACATACCTGTACGTTATAAAGCTTGAGTACACTCCCGGCGGGGAACAGATCTTCCCAGACCTCTCTGCCCGGCGCCATTGGTAACAGCGTCCTCTCCCTCGCCCAACTGAACCCGAGCGCGCCGTGCACTCGCCCCGCTCCCGCCAGACATGTTATACTCACGTTGTCGCCCTGACAAATATTTATACCAACTGTTTATATAAGTACAACAAGACTTCTTTGTAGGAACACAGTTTTTATTGCCGGCTTTGATCAACTCACTTTGTTGACAGTGATAGTGGAAGGCACGAGTCGAATATCAGGTGGTCTCAGCACCGTAAGCCTCAGCGCTCTACATCGTCTCCTGCCAGCATCGTCTGCTGCACAAGACCACTTGCCGTTATCAGGCCTCTTCGCTTCTGATATGCCTAACACTGACATGCGTCGATCGAGCGCGTCTTCGGATACCGTGCGCGTCCAAATGTCTCTGGAAATATAACGTTCTGAAAATGACAATACATACTTTCTGTGATCAGCATATTATTTACTGTATAGTCTCATTACAAGTGAAAAATGGTACTGTGCTGAATATCTTTGTCTTGTTTTGATACTTTAAGAAAACAAAACGAAGTGAAACCATCAAGAAACGAGTGTGTTAGTCATAACTGTGTTGCTAATTTAGAGTTATGCGGAACAGAGTGTAAAGTCCCTCATACCTCCGATGAAAAAGGAGGATCTTCCGACTAGACGGGTGGTGTGTCTGGACAAGAGCCCGATTGATGATTTCAGGCTGTTGTATATCGCTCGGAGAACTCTAATTGCGCGATGCAGGATCATGTAGTTTAGTTCCTATGTAGCGACATAGATAAAGCTACACTGACAATAGATCTCTTATTTACTTACCTCGTAGTACCGTTGAAATTTATCTTGACACCGTCTTTGTACCACGTGAAGGTGATATTTGGAGATCCATACGCCATACATGTCAGTGTGAACTCCGATCCTTCCCATATTTCTGGACGATGGTTTACAACTAGAGTCTAGAGAACAGGATACTTCCATTAATAAAATTAGATAGGTACTCGTATTATAATAAACATCTCAATAAAATATTACAGACTATGATGCAAATACAGGTTGACAGCCTTCTTTACGTGATTAGAGGGCTGGGTTTTTCTTTGGCCAATGAATTAGCATCGCAATTCAACGTGGTATTTAATTGCAAGTTAAACGGTCGTAGTCGTAGTCACACACTACCAGTGGTGACCGCAGCCGGCTCCGCGGACCTCTTCGCTACCGGTCGCTGCCATTTATTTATTTATTATTTATTTAAAATTTCATGCAACACTAACGTATAAAGGCGGCTATTCCGGTATGAATGGCCCTTAGGGCAGCCCTAACAACTTATGCTTCTCATGAAAAGGGAAAAGGAATGCGCCATTTCTAAACGTGGAGTTTTATTATTTCACGGGCTTTTTATTAACTATCTAATATAGTTCTAACATTTGGTGGACATCCAAATATATCTTCTACGTATTGATTAATTATTTACCGTAAGGAAAGTAAAACCCACATCATTGTTGTTAAAGGTATCTTCCTGTTGATCGTATGTTCCGCAGTTTCCTCGTTTTGGTTTGCCGAACGCCCGACTCCGGGTTATTCAAACCATTCATTTCACTAAGGTTATGTAATTATGAACAAATAGAGCAGACATAATTTTTTCCAATATAATGTTTCTTATTCCCCGTATAAACAGGAAAAAGTTTCGGGAATCAAGATCGAGCCACTTTTTTTCATCAACTGCGGGTAGATACCTACTTAGAAATTAATCAAGCTGAGATTTCCCCAACTCCCTGGAGCGCTCATGATTGCTGTTAAGGTGATTTCACCACGTTAAGATTAATGGTATCGTTGGTGTAGTTTAGGTAAGAGAATTAGAGGATTTCGTTTACAGATTACGTTGGTGGATTTTGATGACAATAATGTAACGATAATTGTGAGTGAGTTGGCGACCCTTTCGATTCGGGCACGCTCAGCCCAACTATATTGTAAATCTGTACTTAATTTTTTTCCTTTTTTGTGTTGTTGTCTATTGTATTCCTTGCATCGAATAAAAACTATTCTATTCTATTCTATTCTATTCTATTCTATTCTATTCTATTCTATTCTATTCTATTCTATTATATTCTATTATATTCTATTATATTCTATTCTATTCTATTCTATTCTATTCTGTTCCATTCCATTATATTCTATAATGCCTACATAGAAATTCATCTCACATCCATGAATGTTAGATTAGATTCTTGTGGATCTTGATTCTACAAGAAGTATGCCAGTGTAAACTAACGTTAATATAATAGCTGAAATAGACACTTACTTGCAAGCTGAGCGCGGGTTGCATGCGGAAGTGTGTGGTGTCATGGCGGAATTTGCGTATGTGCCCCAAAATCGCGCGCAATGCGCCCGCTTCATTGCGCATGCTCCATATGCGCACCCATACGCCGCGCGTGCCGCGTTCTCCCACCGCGCTAACACACACATGTGTTTTTAACTTAATAATTAAACTCCGTAAGATAATGTATAACATAGATTTACTAATTAAATAGACCTCCTGAAGTCCATTGTTAGTTGAATTGTTTATTTTGGAGAAGATGGTCGTTTCATGTGAGCTGTGTAAGTGCTACCAGCATCGACCAATAAGTGTGTTGCAACCATGTACAAATATTTGGAATTTTTATATTACACCAAAAATGGATTGATTGTAAACCTAGTGTGCACTGATTGGTCGCCAGTTTATGTCTGATCACATTTTGCTGGTACGGTCAAATATTTAAATCAGAAATTGAGCTATAAACTGTAGAATTTTGATTTGACGACAGTAATTCGTAAAATTCTTCAGTTCATATCGATCGGCTAAAATGATGATGCATTTCAGCCGATCGACGTCCACTGTTAGACATAGGCCTCCCCCAAGCGTCGCCAAAATGGCCGATCCTGTGCGTCTCGCATCCACCGCACTCCCGCGACTCTCACCAGGTCGTCGGTCCACCTTGTGGGAGGCCTTCCAACGCTGCGTTTTCCGGTGCGCGGTCGCCACTCTAGAACCTTTCGGCCCCATCGACCATCCGTTCTACGAGCAATGTGCCCTACCCACTGCCACTTTAGTTTGGCGATTCTTCGGGCTATGTCGGTGACCTTGGTTCTCCTGCGGATATCTTCATTCTTTATGCGATCACGCAAGGAAACTCCGAGCATAGCCCTTTCTACTGCCCTTTGGGGGACTGTAAGCCTTCTGATGAGGCTCAAGATGTTAATTTAATTTAATTTTAAATATTTTTACGGAGTTTTTAATAATCAGGTGACATACATAACATCGATATGAGATACACTAGCACTACTCACTGAAGAGATACTTACCTAATGTTTAGAATTTCTATTTCATCTTCCAATGTTATGTTTGATGCCTTTAAATAGACTGTTAACTGAAAACATAAGAAAAATAATAATAGTTTTTAATTTTTCCGTCAAGAATATAATCATTCTGATGTTTAATTTCCCAGTAAATACCTGTTTTATGACATCTTGAGATATGTTTACACCTGCTTGATCCACTACTTCCAGTCTTGTTTCAAATCGTGCTGAAGCTATAAACATACAGCGTTTATCTATCTAAGCCTACCAGATACTGCTAAATAGAGTGCTTAATGCGAGTTTGTTTTACGATAGTGCCATCAACACGTATGACGTTTGGCGCTCCGATTGTAGGCGTGGGCAAATCTTTGCGATTGGAACATTTGCATCTGAATCACTGAAATGTTCCGAAACAGTGCAACAGTGAGAACATTAGGAACATCGGCTCAAAATATACAAACGGAACATTTGAAATATCGGCTTAAAAGATGCAAACGGAACATTTGGAACAACGGCTCAATTAATAGATACAAACACAGACACTGGCTGTTATGAATCGTGATCTGTTACGCTGCGCCATATACACCAATAGTTTTATTTAATTGAATTTTGATTTGAGAATAATTAAAAGTACATGATGTTTTTAGTTCAGTTCATTAAAATTTAGACTATTAACGTTTTAATTTGAATTTTAAAAAGATTGCAGGTCGCTTAAAGTAAAGAGTGTTTCAGTGTTCCAACTGTTCCAAATGATGCATTTAAAAGATTACTGCTGTTCCAATCTTTCGGAACACTAAAATGTTTCGGAACAGTGAGTTGGTTCAGTAAAGAGTTACACACGCCTATCCGATTGGATCGCTCGAAGCTCTTAACCAATCAGAGAGCTAAACGCGGTAAACGTTAAAAAACAACTTACAGTCAGCGTACAGAACTATGCAGATATTATGTTCAGTCACTAGCAACAAAATACACACACATTTTCACATTTTTCATCTATAGTAACTTCTGCTATTTAAGAAATATGTGTACCTACAATACGTTGTAAATTTGATGTCCATTTGATGGTTTGGTAACCACGCTCTGCTAGAAAACACTTTTCTGGCTTTTACCTCGAACAGAGGATAAGCATTGCCATAATGCGTGAAAACGCCGCCAGTCTTTTGGGCACATTACCAGTCGACAGCCGCGATGTGGAAGAGTTATTTGACGTATTTTTTTATTTTTTTTATTTCTTTTTTATTTTATTGTAATTATAGTTAGTATTTTTAAATGTAAATACCTAAGTAAAAAATAAATAAAAAAATAATACGACCAATTGAGGCAATTAAGATCCATTTGTCGTACACTTGTTTCTTGAATAGCAGAAGTTGAGGTAGATTGAAAATGTGACAATGTATATATCGTATCGCTCGTGACTGTACTTAATTTACCAGCCGCGCTTAGCGTTATCAATATAATTATATAAATACTCACAGAAGTCTGAATCCTTTGGGTTACAGTTACATACTGTTCTTTCCTTACAAACTTCTGCACATTCTTCTATACCGCATTCTGTAACAAAATTCACATCATAATCTTCACATTCAATCATCAAAGTTCTCTTTACAGCTGGCCGTGCTATTTTCAGGGGTTCCGCACCACAAAATAAAAAAAAACGGAAACCCTATAGGATCACTTCGTTGTCCGTCTGTCTGTTTGTCTGCCAGTCTGTCAAGACCGTTTATCTCAGGAACGTGTGGATGCATCGAGTTGTAATTAAAACCATACTCTAGTCTGTGGTCCCTTGAAGCTGTGAAAAAATCAAACTTCTACGTTAACGAAAAAAAAGATACGGCCGTTTATGTTGCAAAAAACGTATATTTCGACACTCTCAAGGGAATCAAAATTCATAGGGTACTACCCGTTGACCTAGAATCCTGAAATTTGGCGTAAAACAAGATCTCATAGCACAAGTATAGAAAAAATCTGAAAATTGTAAATTTGTAGCTACGTAAAAAAAAAAATGCATTTTGGAAAAATCTTCGTAACTCAATTCGGGAATTGAACTGTTTTCATAGGTAATTTGTACGGAACGGTCAGAAGTCAGTGCGCGAGTCCGACTCGCACTTGCCCGGTTTTTTTATTATTGATAGGCTCGCGCTCGACCATTATCTCACCTGATGGTGAGCAATGATGTGGTCGACGGTCAAGTACGCTTAGGACTAGGAGTAACCTATTCACACTTGACTTCAGGACCCCTAGGTTGTAGCTGTCTGGAAACATAGACTCTGGCAGGGAATTCTAATCCATAGCTGTGCGCACACTTAATGTGTTCACAAAACACTTTGTGCGTATGACGGATGTCCACCATGTGACCTGGTTCTTTGATGATGGACCGGGCTAGGCTGAATTAAGTTATGCAATTCCGACGCTCATTCCCCGAAATGCAACCGGTAGAAAATCGACAGGCTAACAACTCGACGTCGGGTCAAGACTTAGAAGTGATGACGAGTGCATTATCAATGAACCTCTTGGCATTTTTATCTCGCTAAAGTTCAGTTAAGTAATTACTTACCTGGTGGAGCTATTTGTGCCTCGCACAGGTCGCCCGTGAAGCCCGGTGCGCAGATACAACTGACGGCTGCCGGACCTAACTGTCTGTCGATACAAGCAGTTTATCAATAGGTACATATAATACGGGTGAGTGAAAAAACGTCCAAAGGGTGATTTTTATGACCATTTTTGATATAATTGATGATTGTTGTACCTACACTACAAAATAGCATATAGGTGCAATCCTGGGAGATTTGCTATAATTTATTGAAGCGTTCCATGATCTATCTCCAAAGTTCTTCATCAGATCTCTTTTTAATGTTCCCACTGCTGGGACTCAGGCCTCCTCTCTCTAGGAGAGGGAATGGGCCATTATACTGGGGTGTTTACGAGATGAACACACGAGCTGGTTTCCTTGTTCCATAACTTTAAAGGCTTTGCCATGGTACATTATACAGTGTAAGACTGTAAATCAAATGGGTTTCGAAATATGAATATACCTACTGACGCGGGTTGTGCACGTGATGCATTGACGCGTTCAGCTGACTCGGGATGTTTACGAGATAAACATACGAGATTGTTTTTTGCCCCACACCTTTGGGGTAACCTGAAAAGCTTCGTCAGGAAAGTTATCTACAGTGCAAGTGAAATGGATTTTGAATATTGTACCTATGGACGCGAGTGATGTACGAGATACATTGGCGCGATCCGCTGACTCGTGGTGTTTACGAGATGAACACACGATGATTTTTACCTTTTGGTACATGGACACGGGTGATGTACGAGATGCATTGACGTGATCCGCTTACTCGTGGTGTTTACGAGGTGAATGCACAATGGTCATTACCTTTTGATAAAATCCGAAAGGCATTGCCTAGGTACACTTTGGTACCATAACAGGGTCAATAGTTTTAGGTTTTTAGACCTTGTATTTAGGATGATCCTCAAGAAGTGGACATTAAACTAGATATCTGTTGTATCATCATCGGCTCCAACAGGCACAACCCCAACTGTTACAGACTTGAGTATAACATTTCCTGAACTAGCATCTGAGCTAGTCGTTGAACCAGTTACTATATTTCCTGAAGTATTACAGTATTTATATCTACAAAACCAAATGATTTAATGGCCTGACTTAATGAATGACTTAACCCACATCTAGAATACCATTTTTGGAAATACTCAGGGAATATGAACAGAAACTAGATAAAAATGTGTGTAATAACTGTTTAAAATAATATAGAGATTATTGCCTCAGTCAGTAATTCGCTGATAATACAAGAATATACTGATACAAAAAGATTAAATCAGAACAGAATCAGTTGGGATTGGGAATCACTAGACCCTATCTAAGCTTCTCAGCAATGATGGCATAAATAGGCTGAAACTAATTTTCCCAGTTGATTGATACTGGAAGAGTTTTAATAGATTTGCACTTCACATAAACAAAGATATTGTCAAAGATGTTGATAGAGACGACTACCTGCATGGGAATACTTCAACAGAGAACATTTAAAGTCCTAAAGACATGCCACAGAAGTGGCAAGCTTATTATGAAGCCAGCCTAATCTTCAACTGTAACCCGTCAGGAAAACGGGAATGGTCCATCTTGGTACAACCAGCAAAGAATAATACCTAGGCCTGGACGAAAGTAACTGCAGTCCTCATATTAAACTAAAACCAAGCAATTCTCGCAACACATCCAGTGTATGCTAGAACACAAAAAGTTTCACCACAGGCTCATGGTTGAAACTAGAGATTAGTCATGCTTACAGATTAGCCCATTCTCTACCTCGTTGATAGAGGATTTTTGGTAATGCCCCAATTTTGAAACACATCAGTGGATGTTCGGTAAGTGCATTTTTTCTTCCATAACTTATCAACCAAAATTCAACGGTTCAAAACAAAAATGGTTTTACAAGTGATCAATCAGGATCTTCAAGATCAGGGGCCAAGATGAATGCATATTTATGTATAAAACCATTCATAATTTACTGCCATGGAGCACAAATTCCCCATGGAAACCGTGTGGGAATCAACTTATATCAAAGATATTTTTTGGTTTCCCAACAGGGATGGAGAAGGGAGGTTTATTGAAACCTTTAAACCCCTGAACAAATTGGTTAACACATTCAAATTTATAAGATGTAAGATCACTGCGGTAGCTCTAGTGTACCCAGGAGATCTTATGGCAAATATTGAGTCCAGATCACAGGAGATACCTATTATTTCATTATGATCATTTAAAAAGAGTCTATTGCTGTCCCAAATGGGATTTGTTTTACACATTATGCATTTTTGATAGTGGTAGTTACATGTATATCTATGATCAAAAGTTCACAAATCAGTATGTACATCATCTTGATGACCTTTTGTGTATTGGTTCAGACTATATAGTCTACTACTATACACACTACACTATTCATACTAGCCTACTATTATATAATAAAAGGTTGAAAAATATTCAAGGAACAATTACTCCTTTTTACAAAATACGCCATCCCAATCATGTTAATTATTTAGATTTTATATATGACACTTATGCAATGACTGATGTCACATACAAAAAATGTTGTTTCTGTAAATCCCTTAAAAATATTTACAGAAACAAGTTTCTTAGCTTATGAGAGATTACTCACTTAATAGGTACATCAACTGTTGCATTATTTTGTTGCAACAACATTTGTTGTTGGTTGGTTCTATACTAAAATTAGAACATAAATACTTAGTTATAAGTAAAGGCAACTAAGATTCAAAATAAAAATTCATCCAATCATCAAACTAGACCTAAAATGATGCAACAAGAACTGGGGGGGGGGGGGCAATTGTAGTGATAACAGAAGCCCATGGGTTCTGAAAAAAGGATAAAAAATTATAATTATCACATAAATTATTTAGAACTGCTTCACATTTTATACCTTTAAAAATTCTATTTTGTTAAACATGAGCACTTACACATTTTGTGTGAGATTGATAATAGTTTGCTGTATCTTATATAAACCGAATGGGAGGAATACGGTATCAACAATTAAATAATATAGATTTGTCTATTTGCTTCATATATGGATTCAAAAGACAACAAAGAGACCAATTTTATTAACAATCTCATACATCTAACATAGAGTGGGAACAGAATATTATTATTAATACATTTTAGTAGGTATATTGTGTCTCAGTTTGGTCAAACTGATTGATCTTTTCCCTTCTACAAGTAATACATAAATGTGATGCCTGTGTTTCCTGGATACCAGATTCAAAATACATTTAATTAGATGTTTTTTTACTGCCCTTGAACATGATAATTTATTTCTTTTATGTGTTCTTTCCTCCATTTAGCCCAATATTGAGGAGGCTACAAAAATCAAAAATGAAAAGGTGATGTCATATTGACCTTCACAAGCTTGTCCACCATTGAAAACAATGTTAGTTTTTTCAAGCTGTTAGTCTTTATAGGTACTCAATAAAAAACTATTGCATTCCTCTTTTAAAGAGTGTCATCTTACACACCTCCTTACACTAATTTCCAGAATATTGACATGATGTTCTTCCATCAGCCATAGAGGTTACATTAGGTTACCTTCCAAATAATGCCTCAATTCAATGTTACTTATAGGATCTCACTTATTCACACAGTCTATACCAATTAATAAATTAATAGACTCATAAATTGGTCGTAATGATCACATCCAGAGATTATGTTAAGGTTTCTATAAAAATCAAATTTTCTAAAAAGTTAGTGAATTGGTTTGCACTTAGCAGAGCCCAAGTAGCACAGATTTATCATTTATAAAAATACCCAATATTATAGTTAATGAAACCGGTGTAAACATTTCTATCCTAGACACTATAAAAACATCTGGTTCTGGTTGCAGCGGACCGAACCTCTTATTTACCTTTATTTTAGTTTTTATTTTATTATTTTTATTGTTTTAGTCAACATACAAAAATAGAGCCATTTTCTGTAACGAAAATGCACGGCAAAACCTGAAATCTTCCCTGACACTACTTTATTTTATTACATTAGATACACTCAAGAGTATTAGGGAAGATAATACTCATTTAATACTTTCTTTGAATAACCCACACAAGCCAATTTCTTACTATTAGTAGATGGATAATAATAATAATAAGTACACTTTAGATCCCTCTCCTCAACCGAAACCTATAAGTATTTGGGTATGTCGGAAGCGTTAGGCATTAACGTTGCTGACATGAAGCAATCGTTGAAGGAGCGCTTCTTTGGCCGCCTGAAGAAGGTATTAAACAGCCTTCTGTCAGGTGGAAATAAGGTGCGCGCCTTCAATGGCTGGGTCATGCCGGTCTTAATGTACTCTTTCGGCATACTCAAATGGACTCAGACCGAGCTAGACGCTGTGGATAGGCGGGTCCGTACACTGCTGACCGCAAACCGGATGCATCACCCACGGTCGTCGGTGATGAGACTGTACATCCCGCGGAAGTGTGGAGGTCGAGGTTTTTTAAACGCGAAGACCCTGCACAACCGCGAGGTGTGCAGCCTCAGAGAATACTTTCACAAAACCGATGTGGGTATGCACCGAGATGTGGTCGCAGTGGACAAGGGACTCACCCCGTTGTCCATGGCTAAAGAGAACTGGCGCAAACCTGTGGTACTTACAACTGATGACCGCAAGGAAGTATGGAAAAGTAAGGAGCTCCACGGGCGCTTTTATCGGGCTCTTCATGAGTCTGATATAGATTTTGCAGCGTCCGTAGCCTGGCTACGTTTCAGCAACCTCTTCGGGGAAACTGAAGGTTTTATCTGTGCAATTATGGACGAAGTCATCTTGACGAATAACTACCGGAGATATATAATGAAGGACGGGACGGTTGACGTGTGTCGGGCATGCCATCGTCCGGGTGAGTCTATCAGACATATTATCTCTGGTTGTTCTCGTCTGGCTAACGGCGAGTACTTGCACAGGCATAACCAAGTAGCCAGGATTATTCACCAGCAACTTGCTTTGAAATACAACCTAGTGGATTATGAGGTACCGTATTACAGGTATGTGCCCGACCCAGTTCTCGAAAATGACCATGTCACCTTGTACTGGGATCGGTCTATCATTACTGACCGGACTATTGTAGCCAATAAGCCGGATATAGTAGTGATAGACCGATTAGCGCGCCGCGTAATGATAGTCGATGTCACCATCCCACATGACGAGAATCTCGTGAAAGCTGAGAAAGAGAAACAAATTAAATATCTCGACTTAGCACACGAGGTTGTTGACATGTGGAATGTAGACTCGGCTGTCATTGTGCCGATTGTCGTGACCGCCAACGGCCTTAATGCCAAAAGCTTCGACGACCATCTGTCGAAGCTGTCATTGCGCGGTTGGATCAAGGGCCTGATACAGAAGGCAGTACTCCTCGATACGGCTCGCATCGTGAGGAGGTTCCTGTCTCTGGAACCCTAACCACCGGTAGCTTGGACCCTGTCTCGATACCGGCGGACTACTATTTTTTATATTTTTTAATGTTTTTTTTTATATGATTTTGTTAAAAAAATATTTAAAAATTTAATTAATATGTATATTGAACGAATAAAGAAATAATAATAATATATATACTTTCTCTATGTGTGGCATAGATATTAGCGTTTTTTCAGGGCATAGTACAAGACATGCATCCACGTCGACTGCTAAAGCTAGGGGAGTATCATTAGATGTAATTAGGCAAACGGCTGAACAAACAGTTCTTCAACTTTTGCAAAATTTTATAATATACCTATTTCCAACAATTCATCTGAATTTGCTCATGCTGTGCTTAATGCTGAACAAAATATTTGCTTATAAATGCCTTAATATGTTTAAAATAATTATTAAAAAAAAAAAATAGACATATACATAAATAATATAAAATGTATAAGTATGTCAAAAAAGACTGATTGTCTCATATTACCATTATATTAAGAGCCTAATAAGTGCCTAAGAGATTTTGGTTCCTGAAATATATTTGTTTGATATTAAAAATCTTAATTTTGCTTTATGTTGACTCTTAACATCTGCATGGTTAAATACAATATATCTTCGAACGTATGCAGTATAATAGATGATCAAACGAACTTACCTGTGATGTTCGATCATTATTATACGTAGCTTGCAGTAATAATTTATAAGAAATAAATTAGATTTATATATTAGTTTTTTTTAAATTATGTTTTAGTGTATAGGAACAATCGTTGTTTGGCCAATAATAAAAAAAAACCTAAGTTCATGCCACTTTTA
Source organism: Mythimna impura (assembly GCA_905147345.3). Classification (NCBI taxonomy): domain Eukaryota; kingdom Metazoa; phylum Arthropoda; class Insecta; order Lepidoptera; family Noctuidae; genus Mythimna; species Mythimna impura. Next base: position 7,785,778 of record LR990359.1, read on the forward strand.
TTGTAACTCTTTAGGTACAGAACAAAGAAGCGGAAACATTTCGAACATAGATGTAGCTCAAACTCCGGAAATTAAAAGAAATGCGTTTCCTGAATGTTATTCTGTTTTACTACTTCAAACGAAACATATTGTTCACAAATATTATAATTGTGGGAATTCGAGGAAACTACGAAACTTTTGACAACTATGTTTATTTTGTTTTCGAATCAAATGTACCTATGGAACTATGGCAAACAGAAAGTAAAGACTATGAGTTCACTCACCTGCAGGTACCGCCGTTCTTACACATGTTGGAGGGCCTCGGGCACAGCGGACCCTCTCCACAGTCCGCACCGGAGTAACCCTCGAAACAGGAACAGTAAAACTCCCTGTGTGGCGAAACATTTATATATGTTTTAATTAACTTAACGATATTGTTAAGTTAGCCATATTATATTGCAATCAACGTCCTGAATATATTCGCCATAGTTTTAATATGAGTGTAGTATATGCGAGGAAGAGAAAGCTATAGTTCTGTCGTCTTAGAAAATGCACCGCTTGGAGATGTGCCGGTTACTATGTTAGTCGGGCTGCGACCGCGGTGGCGAGTGGTTGTCTAAATGTGTGATTATTGTGTAGCCAAGTCGATATCCAGAGTTTACTACAATAAGATCCGGGTTTTATCTTGTACTTTATTTACTATCAGAGTATTAGCACACTTGAAGCTTGACACCCACTCCATATAATATCTTACTCACAGTTGAATCGTAATCTAATTAGCATCATTTAATAAATGCCATTGTACTTACTGATAATCATGCCTGGCTAGGCAGTGCCCCAGCAGCCGGCACTCCACGGCGCTGCATGAAGTAGCTTCCGATGGCTGCCCTGCTCCTCTCACCTCGTACGTCACGTTGAACCCATACACGGACAGTAACCCCAGCGCCCTGAGCTGTGTGCCCTCGAGTCTGTCCAGGGTCAGCTCCACTACCAGCACTGGACTCTGAACCTGAGAACAACATCGCCATTTTATTTTGTCCATAGTTAATTATTGTTCATCGGACCGGATCGGTTGTAGACCGATGACCTGGTGAGTCACGGGAATGCGATGAGATGTTCCAAATTTCAAGATACACTCGAAGAATAATAATAATAATAATAATAACTTTATTCATAACATACATTGTAGGTACACAATAACAGGTTCCCTGGCTCCCAAACTAGGCTTATTGCCTGTGACTTGGGAGTCAGTTCCTCCAAAAATACATATTCATATAGGTATGCTTAGAAAAATTACATAATTATGAATTACAGATGACTACGTGGTTGGTTGCAATCATAGCAGTTGGGTTTGCGTATGCGTATCTATGTGTTGTGTGTGTATGTGTGTGAGGATGTGTGTGTATGTGTGTGAGGATGTGTGTGTATGATGGGTGTGAGGGGAATGTAGAGGGGTTTAGATGTATGTACTTGTCATTTCTAAGTTGAGGGAGTTAATAGTTTTTCTGTTTCTTCATAACTTTGTTCCATCAACCAAGCTTTCACTTTATTTCTGCACTGATGTAAGTTAAGTGTGTGTATTTTGAGCAATCTATTTACTCTATTATATAAAAGTTCACTTAGGTACACAAACTGGTGTCTGAAAAAGGCTGTATGGTGTTGAATTGGTGGGAAAACAATGTCAGCACGGCGTTTATGCACGTTTTGTACTGGAAATCTATGTTTCCTAAGAATACACTGAAGCACAAACAGTCTTCTCACTGACAATACTTTACAATCCCTGTAGAGCTCCGCTGTGGGGTATCTGTAAGGCCTACAAGACATAACTTTAAGAACGGCTCTTTGAGCTCTTTCTAATTTAAGGATGTATGTCTTGTAGGTGCCGCCCCACACTGACAGACAGTATGTAAGCAGTGATTGACAAAGCGAAGAGTACACTGTCATAATGGTATCTGAGTCAGCCGAGTGACGTAGCTTTTTAAAGATATAGATGAGTTTCCGCGTTCTGGTCACCAAGTTATTTATATGGTTGTACCAATTCAAGTGTTTGTCGATCAACACGCCTAAGTACTTAATGTCAGATGTGAATGTTAGTGACGGACATGTACATGAGCTATTATTAAGGCGTCGTGGACAGTTATGGACCTTGACACTAAGACGTTGTTTTGGTTGAGACTGGTTACTAATCGAGAAGGACAATATTTTTGTTTTATTTGCATTGAGTGTTAATAAATTTCTTGTAAGCCAATCCCCAACCTCATCCAGTGCTGTTTGAGCATTTTGTTCAGCTTCTTTCCAATCTTTGCCATATACTAGTAATGCTGTATCATCAGCATAGGTAAACAAAGAGCAGTTTGTGAGAGGAAGTGAACACAAGTCATTAATATAGACCAGGAAAAGTGTCGGGCCCAAAATGCTACCTTGAGGAACGCCGTATTCAATTTTAGCCCTGTCACTCACGACCTCACCGATTTTAACGTGTTGATATCTGTTTTTAAGATAACTCGTGAAAATATCCAGTGCAATACCACGTATACCGATGCGCTCGAGTTTCGATAAGAGTATTGGGACAGAGACAGTGTCAAAAGCTTTAGATATATCTAGAAAGATACCAAGACATTTTTCTTTTTTGTCCATGTGCTTAGCTACCCTTTCAGAGAAAGCTATAACCGCATCTTCCGTCGAAATACCTGTTCTAAAGCCATATTGATTTTCCGACAAGAGGTTATTGGCTCGTAGATAGATAAGTAAACGGTTATTTAAAATCTTTTCTAGAATTTTAGACAATGCTGGTAAGACTGAGATGGGTCTATAATTAATTACACTGTCTCTGTCCCCGCCTTTATGGATTGGGTGAACTAGAGCTATCTTGAAAGTGTCAGGAAAAATACCCGTGGTTATTGAAAGATTACAAATATGCGTGATGTAAGGAACTAGGGTTTTTTGCGCTACTTTCAAGATTTTGGTCGAAATACCGTCAATACCTATTGCTGAATCTGATTTTAGGTTGGCTAAAATCATTTGTACCTCAGAATTGTCTGTTTCTAAAATGCATATAGAATTAAGTGTTGATGCTTGGTTAGTATACTTTGACCGGTTTATGCTATGGTGTTGTATATTTGTTGCTAAGGAGGCGCCAACGTTTGCAAAATATTTGTTAACTGAATTAGTGGCTCTACGGTCGTCTGTATCACTTTTTAAAAGTTCTCTAGGTGGTGATGGAACGTTTTTAGTGTGTGTTATGGTTTTTATGAGATCCCAGGTAGTCTTTGGATTGTTTTTCCTTTTTGCAAATTCGAATTTTGAGAATGGTGATTTTTAGGGTTCCGTATCTCAAAAGGAAAAAACGGAACCCTTATAGGATCACTTTGTTGTCCGTCCAGACGGACGGACAGACGGACACACGTCTGCCTGTCTGTCAAGACTCTTTATCTCAAGAACGTGTGGAGGTGTCGAGTTGAAATTAAAACCATATACTCAAGTTTACGGTCCCTTGAAGCTGTGAAAAAAAATGAAACTTCTAAATTAACGAATAAAAAAAATACGGCCGTTTATGTCGCAAAAAACGTATATTTCTATACTCTCAAAGGAATCAAAATTCATAGAGTTGACCCAGAATCCTGAAATTTGGCATAAAATAAGGTCTTATAGCACAGTTATATAAATCTGAAAACAGTAAATTTGTTGTTACCTGCGTCACAATAAAAATAATAGTTTTTTACGATTCGAAAAAATCTTCGAGACTCAATTCGGAAATTTTAGTTTGTACGGAACCCTCAGTGCGCGAGTCCAATTCGCACTTGCCAAGTTTTTTTGATATAAGTCAGCATTACAGTTCTTGCTTATTTTACAGCCATTTTCTCATTTCTACTACAAAAGAGGTATATAATGACGAAGAAACGCCTTGTCGATTATTTATGAATATATTCATCAGCCTCCCCCGCATTAGAGTCTACAAGATGAACGGAAACAACGAACTAGATACGATAACTTGGCAAATCTCCAGACGAGAAAAATATACCTTTTATTTCTTTTTTCAAACTACAAAAGAAATAATTTAACGAGACTAGCTAACACGACAGGATAATAAAGTAGAAAGACACCAAACAGTTACACTTTTTGAGGCATGTTACACTGTAATATAAATAGAGTTGTATCATCGTATTTATCTATATATATAAAAAGAAACTGACTGACTGACATATCAACGCACAGCCAAAACTACTTGGCCTAAGAACGTGAAATTTTGCACAAGGCATATTATGATGTAGGCGGGCACCAAGAAAAGATTTTCCAAGATTCAGCCTCCAACGGGACGAAACGGGGGTCTAAAGTTTGTATGGAGAAAGCTACTTTCACGCGGGCGAAGCCGCGGGCAGAACCTAGTTTTTCGGTATGACGATAGTTTTACTTTTTTATAGTTTTATGGACTAGGGCGTTTGTCTTTTTTTTTGTCAAACTAACTTGAGTGGAGTAGGAGGGGAGCGTGTCAGACTTTTATTGACTAAAACCAGCCTGTGTTTTTTCAGTTGCCCTTTATGTTCCAGGGTAATTCTTTTGAATTATCCCGCAGTTGTAGCAAACATCGTCCCTACTGAGTCCCGTCCATTTTACGGCGCGCATGGAATATAAACCGCTGACTCGAGCTTGGTTTTAGATGGGCGGCCGGACGGTGAGCTACCCATTGCTAACCGTCCGCAGGGTATTACAGGCAAGAGACTTAGATGATTAGTAGGTAACCAAGTTTGTTTATTTTTTAAAGGACCATAAATTGGCATGAGGTTATTATGTTCGTTTAGGTGCGCAGCGAAACTATAATTCATCAACAGGGGCATACGATGCAGTATTTGCTACCTGAAAGTTGCTTATGTTGAACTGTTTCATGTTTCTCGTATGCATTTTCAACATATTATTAGCCTTGTGGACGGCGAGCAATGGGTGGGTCGCCGTCCGACCGTCCGGTAACCGTCCGGACAGAGCCCAAGTCGTCGATGGCGCGTACTGTTTCACGCGCGCCTCAAGGAGCCATCAGGGTCGAAGCCTACTGGGGCCAAGGGTCAGATTCTGAAAGGAAGACTCGGCCCTGGTACGAAAGGCAACGAAGGAACAGAAGTGGGTTTTTAGTCAGTAAAAGTCTGACACTATCTCCCGCTCCGCCCAAGAGCGGGGGATGTCATAAGATGCTTTTCCCACCGAAAAAAAAAGCCTAGTCACTAGTTTCTTTCAAAAATCTAGTTAAATACCATTTCCTTACTCTCTAACACTATCCTGGTTCTACGTAATTTAAATTCTTTCACCAATTTTTACTTTATTCTTTCTTTTTCTCCTTTTCTTCTTTTTTTCGTCTCATTTTTAATGAAATTGTGTAACATATTATAATGTGTATGTATATATTTATATGTTTATAGTAATGTATTGTGTTTTATATACATATAGAGATTGATCAATTTGTTAGCAGTACACCGCAGACCACCCCCTGTATTATTTTAAGTTCTTACGATCCATCCTAAGGTTGTCTATCTGATAAGACCGCTATTGTACCCATAGATTTAAGTTTATGTATAAGTTGTGTTACTTTTTTGGTGTACAATAAAGTTTATTCTATTCTATTATTTTGTGAATATCGGGGGAGCTTTGTTGCCAGTATTTCGCAGTAAGAGCTTGTTTGATCATATACATTTCCAAGTATTTGTCATTCGAGTTTGTACGTTCTCTCATCTCCTCATACGTTTACAAATACCCTTTAATAAAATTAATAAGTTTTTTGTGAATTATTCTTTTGAAGCTCTTCTCAAGGTTTTTTTGTATAATTGGAATAGTTCCTATTTGAAAGAATTTTATTCTGTTGGTGATTGTCTGCTATTCTGAACTGCCATTATGACATAATGGCAGTTCAGAATTCTTCTTTTCTGACTAAAATGATCTCATTAAAAGTTAAAGCGTAATAATACGGCAAAACTTCGGATAGCATATGTATATATAGTATAGTCAGCCTTATAATGTTCCCACTGTTGGGACTCAGGCCTCCTCTCTAGGAGAGGGAATGGGCCGTAATCCACCACGCGGGTCCAGTGCGGGTTGGTGGATGTCAAATGTTTTTCTTTCTTTTCTTTTCTTTCTTTCTATGTCTTCGAAATTTTGGTTCTAGGACATGCCGGTTTCCTCACGATGTTTTCCTTCACCATTTTGAGAGCAGTGGTGATGAAATAAATTACACAAAGTAATGCACCTGGCTGGGTTTGAACCAGCAACCTACAACTCGTAAGTCGGGGCCGTTACCACTCGGCCACCACTGCTCTCGGTTCATCTTTGTAAGCTAGTACATATATATTAACCCATAAGGTTCAAAAAGATAAGCGGATCTCTTTAAAACAGACCACATAACCGCAAACCACATTTTACCTGTAAAAGGCTAAAATATGCCAAAACTTCACGTGTCTCTGCACTGGTATTTCAGATTATTCAAAGTTTGCTTAAGTGACAATGTATTTAACACTACGTTTTTTTTAAAAAAAAATCTGGCAAGTGCGAGTCGAACTCGCGCACTGAGGGTTCCGTACTGTAAACTTACCTATGTAAATAATTCGATTCCCGAATGGAGTCTCGAAGATTTTTCCGAATCGCAATTTTTTTTTGTGACGTAACAACATATTTACTGTTTTCCTATTGTAGTTTATTAGTATTCATAATAAAAACACTAAAAGCGATAGGATTTTTATATCACGGTTTACGTTTACATTAAACTAGAATAAGCTTTTTCCTTCTTCTAAGACAGGAAAATGGGTTGGTTTGGCTGTCTTATAAATACAGATTGGATTTTTTGCACCTACATTGTGTTTTGGTGAGGTTTTGTGTAAGTTAGCACTTTTTCTATAAAACATAGTTATAATGTTAAATAAAAAACGATAACGTTTTTTTCAGTACGCACATTAAAAATACCTAAAATAAGCTAAGAAATAAAAAAATGCAAATTTTCAGATTCAAGAGTTTACCTAGGAACAGTCTGTATGTTTGTTAATCCTTCATGCTCAAACAGCTTAACAGATTTGTATGAAATTTAGCACACTTAGACTATGTCCTGAAATAGCAAATAGGATCGATTATCCCGGGAGTATGTTCCCATGCAGTGCATGAGCAGTGGTGGCCGAGTAAGAGCAGTGGTGGCCGAGTGGTAACGGCCCCGACTTACGAGTTGTAGGTCGCGGGTTCAAACCCAGCCAGGCGCATTACTTTGTGTAATTTATTTCATCACCACTGCTCTCAAAACGGTGAAGGAAAACATCGTGAGGAAACCGGCATGTCCTAGAATCAAACATTCGAAGACATGTGACCTCCACCAACCCGCACTGGGCCCGCGTGGTGGATTACGGCCCATTCCCTCTCCTAGAGAGGAGGCCTGAGTCCCAGCAGTGGGAACATTAAAAGGCTGATTATGCTTATGTTCCCATGGAATAATATTATACTATCAAACGGGCAAAGTCGCTGGCAGCAACTAGTTGCTTATAATAATTCCTTATTTTGGGTAAACTCGCAAAATAAATTTAATTCTTTCTTTCTTATCTAATTAATACTAACAACGTGCAACGTCGGCTGAATAATGCTTTGCGAACAATGAGGTACTAATGACCTGAGATGGGACAGAAGATTACCTAGCAACAGAGACAAGCTCTTAGTAGTAATTACAGATAAGCTGAGTACTGCTGAGTACACACGGTATCATGAGGGTGGGTTGTTATTAAACTATGTAGAACATTCATTACACCAATACAGTTAATTTCTACCGTAAATGCTTCTAGGAAAACGTAGAGGATAAGTTATTGGGCCAAATCTTCTTCTTCTGTATATATAAAAGTGAAATACTACTCACTGATTAATCATGAAATCTCAGAAACTATAACACCTAAAAACTTAAAATTTGGCAGGTAGGTTCCTTATAGGGAGTAGACATCTGCTGAGAACGGATTTTCCGAAACGAAAAAAAGGGGATGAAAGGGGTCCAAAGTTTGTATGGAGAAACCGAATTTCACGCGGGCGAAACCGTTGGTAGAAGCTAGTGAATTTATAAAAACATGCCAGTCGGCTTAAAATCATCATGACCATTTCAACAGAAAGAAGTCCACTGTTGGACATATGCCTGCCCTAAGTGTCACCACAACGACTGATCCCTTGCATCTCTTGCTTGTGAGAGGCCTTCCAACGTGCGTCGTCCAGCTAGTTGGTTAATACAATTCGTTAGAAGCTCGATGGTTACGCGACCAGATATTGTGCCGTAGCCGCGGGCTTGCGGACGGCGAGCAATGGGTAGCTCGCTGTCCGACCGTCCGGTAACCGTCCGGACCGAGCCCCAGTCGTCGAAGGCGCTTACTGTTCCACGCGCGCCTCAAGATGTCAGCAACTGTAGGAGCCCAGCAGGGTCGAAGCCTATTGGGGCCAAGGGTCTGATTCTGAAAGGTGCCTCGTAGATCGCCGGTAACGATTTCTCGCGCTGGTTCCTGGTATAGGCCATGACCCGGAGCGAGGAGCAATGGTAGGCGGTCGCCTCCTTCTGCAAAGCAGTAATGCTAGCAAAGGAGGCGGTCGCACGCGCGAGGGAAAGGCCCACACGCCCCAACCACCGGGTTTCCGCCACCGATTTCAAGCAACCGTAGGCGAGGGCTTGCGGTCGGAGAGCAATAGGTAGCTCGCCGTCCGGCCGTTCGGTAACCATCCAGACCGGGTCCAAGTCAAGCATTCCACACGCGCCTCAAGGAGATGTCAGCAAATCGTAGGAGCCCAGCAGGGTCAAAGCCGCCTGGGGCCATGGATTATGTGAAAGTGAACTCCGGGGCCCTGGAACGAAGGCAAAGAAGGAACAGGAGTGGATTTTAATCAGTAAAAGTCCGACACGCCCTCTCGCTTCGTCCAAGAGCGGGCGAAGTCATTGGATGATTTCCAACCTAAAAAAAGCATTAGATATTCTCTTGTCTGTACAACTTTGTCTATTTCCATAATAAGTAACAAAATACATCACTCTGTCGTTAGCTTTTAAAATTCAATTACAGAAAGGCTGTTAAAGGTATTTAATACGTTAAAGGCAACCCGAATATTTACTGAATTAAGCCGGAATTTGCTCGGAAAAGGAATTTCCATTTAATCGCCATCTGTTGATTACCGAAGCTCTGGGTGTCATGGACGATGATCAATGATCATTAATGTACAAATACCGACCTATGCCGGCTACCAAAGCGGGTGTTAAATATTATTATTCTATATAATTAATTTTATTATTCTACCAACTGTTGCCAGCCTTTGTCTGCGTAAAAGTAGAATTTTGTCCCAAGGGAATCTACTCGGTGTTTTTTTTATATAAACTGATGCTTGACTGCGATCCCACCTGATAGTAAGCAGTGATGCAATCGTTGATGCTGAACCGCACTAGTTTATTAAGAGCCTATTCACTCTAGCCTTGAAGAGGACGGAAAGACCGCTGCAGGCAAATAGTTCCAGTCCTTCGATGTAAGCGGTACAAACGACGAGGTGAAACGCTTAGTCTGGACCGTAGAGGTGTTAACAGCGTAAGGGTGAACACTCGCTGTACGTCGGGTTGTCCGATGGTAGAAAGTTGATGGTGGTTCAGCCATATGACCGTAAAGAAGTAATAAACATAAACACACACTCACCAACTTTAGTCTTTATAATATTACTGTGAGATACTAGCAACCTTTTTTTTTTCAGGGTGGATATCCTCACGGATGTCCTCCGCCTTGAGGTAGGTGGAGGAGTCTGTCAGACTCTTACTGACTAGTACCACCTCGGTGTTACCTCGTACACTTTTGTCGGGGGCTACGGGTGCAGTTTGACTTCCATTGCCCCGGACTAGGGGTGGCCCGATCCCTGTGGGTCTCCTCCCGTATTGGAGAGTGGTTTTCCTATACGCCTAAGAGAGGCGCGCGTAAAACACTATGCGACACTATCTCGGGTCCCAATTGTTGGGCCCACGGAGCTATAAGCAACCTGACCCAACTTTTGAAATGTTCTTCTAATGACAGGCCTGTTGGTCTAGTGGTTAGTGGCCCTGACTGCTACGCCGGAGGTCGTGGGTTGGATTCCCACGCAGGAAAAATGTTTGTGTGATGAGTACGATCATTTGTTCTGTGTCTGAGTGTAATTTATCTATAATATGTATGTAATTAGAAATAAATAAGTATGCTTATCAGTTGTTTAGTACTTATAACACCAGCTCTGCTTAGCTTGGGACTAGACGGCGTTGTGTAATAGTTGTGGAATATTATTATATTACTTCACACAAATGTTAGAAGGTATTTTAATTTAGACGATAGACCATGTTCTTAAAAGTATCTTATGTGATATTCCAACATAAGATACTTTTATCCCAGAAGCATGTTTCAATGTATTTCATAGTGTCATGATTATCTCTGGGTACTGTAATAGTTGCTTGTAATAAATTGTGTTCTGCTGACAGAATAATTGTGTCGCTACTACACCGCAGTGCGGAATGCTCTAGAGACCCATAAATAATACTCAAGTTGTAATAAACTAGTTATTTTCTTACGATGTAAGCCGATAATGAATTACGATCGTCTACTTACCCCGAGTTTTTGTTATTAGAGTTCCGTACCTCAGTCGACAAAATCGGAGCTTAATTTGATCACTTTGTTGTCCGTCTGTCTGTCTGTCAAAACTCTTTGTTTCAGCAAAACCTCATTGTACAAGTAAAAGAAAAGTCTGAAAACTGTAAAGTAGTTACATACCTCATCATCTTCCTGCCCTTGTCCCGTTTTATTTGGGGTCGGCGCCACACTTTCTTCCATTCGGTCCTATCTCCCGTCGTGCAATTACTAACTCCATTTTCTTTCTTATCACTTCTTACACAATTCATCCATCTTTTCTTTGTCCTTACTCTCCCTCTTCATTCCTTCACATGTAAAATACAGGTTACCTACATCACAAAATAATTACTTTTTTGCGATATGGGAATCGAACTATTTACGTACGTGTTTGGACGGAACCCTCGGTGCACTTGACCGGTTTTTTTTATTTGATTTCAGAGCAAAAAAGAAGCAATAGTGCCTTTTTTTTTAATTTATTACGAAAACAACAAATAACAGTTCAATTTTAATGCCGCAGTTGATAAGTCCACACAAGTTCTCACGAATTTCACAACAAAGTTTATGGCTGAGGTATTCGTGAGTTGCTTGCAAATAATTTATCGTTCATATACTTTGGCGAAGAGAAAATTCCCAGAAGCTACAATATTTTGGGTATTTTCGAAAGTGGTAACGTTCATGAGTCTCCTACAAAGTCATTTTGGATTCAAGAACAGCACGTTTATTTATTAAAACTTTATGCTCCAGTACGAAATACTGTACAAAGGCGGACTTAGTGCCCTAGGCATTTTCTACCAGTAGACCTTCAAGTGGTGCAGAAATTAAATGTCAACTAAATAGAAAAGAAATACAATAATAAGTTCATATTTATATAAATAAACTAGCTTATATCAGCAGCTTTACCCGCATGAAGGAAAGTTTCTCCATACTAACTTTGAACGCCCGTTTCCCCCTTTTGGGGGTGAATTTTGGAAAATCCTCTCTCAGTGCTCGCCTATGTCATAAAAGAAAACTTTATACTTACAAAATTTCACACTCTTAGTGCCAGTTGTTTCGGCTGTGCGTTGATATGTCAGTCAGTCAGTTTCTCCTTTTATATGTATATATAGATTCATCAGTTCATTCTATAAATTAGTTTCAAGAAATCATGTTTTGATTTCTATAGAAGCCTAGATAATATCTACAAGATAGCTGTGTATCCAAAATATCTAGAGAAAGATGTGTAATAACATTATAATCACGTAAGAGCGGTTGTATGGAAATGTACCTCGAAAAGGACGGTCTTAAAGAGATGTCAGCAAGATTGACGGGGCTAGTTAGAGCTAACGCCTGCCAGGGCTGCGGATCTTTAAAGTCTGAAGGAATACAGAGGGTTTTAGTGAGTAAATCCCTCCACACTCCACACACGACACTCCCTCTCGCTCTACCCAGAGCGGGTGAAGTCATTTGATGATTTCCTAGGTAAAAAAATACATACTTATTTTAGCTCAGGCTATACATCCTCCAGTGAAGCGACTGAGAGTGCCTCTGACGTTCGAGGCGGTGGAGATCAAAGAAACCACACTCGCCGCGGAATAGCTTTTACAATTGCTTGTTTTTGACTTTGAGCTACTTACGTATGGTAAAAATAAATGCTAGTATGTAAGCACTTGAGATCAATGCACGAGGAAGATAAAACGAGTGTTTTTGACGTTCCTTAAATTAGACTATAAACACAAATATATATACAAACAAGTGGTCCCGACAGACGTTGTCCTGCCCGAAAGTTGGCTTTTAGTCTGAAAAATAAAATGGAGAACCCGATTGAAGCGCCACCTACCGAGTATAGTTGGCCCAGCAAGGTGAAGCCTACTGGGGCTACGGGTTAAGTAAAAGTGAACACCGGGGCCCTGGAACGAAGGCAAAGAAGGAACAGGAGTGGGTTTTAGTCGGTAAAAGTCAAACACGCCCTCTCGCTCCGCCTAAGAGTGGGAGAAGTCATTGGATGATTCCCCACCATAAAAAAACCTACCGAGTACAGTTGTATTTTCAAACCATCCAGAAATCTACTTAAATATACACTCAAAATTTCAAGCCATTTAGGAGTTAGGTGACAAACACACGTACAGAAAAATAAAATTAACAAAATCCGGTAACAAAAATCTGTGTTCCTTAACAACCGCATTAGTATGGAATACTGTGTCGCGGCCATTAGTGTCCACTGCCAGGATAAACGATAATATTCCAAACATTTATAAAAACAGGAAAAAAGAGGAATACTAAATGTACGTTTTAGATTTTAGAGAATAAAATAAAAAAGAATTAAAAAAACTAGATACAAAGTTCTACTGGATTAGAACTAGGAAGTCGCGTTATGTTCTGAATCGTAGGCTCACTACGCCGTAGCAACTACGGCGTAGCGAGCCTATGCGGCTGCTACGTGAGCTAAGCTGTTGTAGCACAAACATTTATTATTATTTATCTCGTAGCTAAAGGTAATCACGAGATACTATTTCAGCAATAATTTTGTGTTGAATTAATAATAATAAGTAATAAATTAATTAATTTCAAGATTGGTATTAAATAGGATTAAATTACCTAAACTATATTATTTTAAAAATATGAAGACGTTCAAATTAAAAATTAATAATAATACAATGTCAGATTCTATTCGATAAATAATAAAATGTCAAAAAAAACAACATAATTATCCGAGTCGACTTTAAAAGATTGAATACAGCTTCTTACTCCAACCAGTTTTTTAAAAGCTTAAGAATATTTTTCCATTATATTGTCGCCCAGAGTGTTGCGTCGTTTGGTAATCCGGATAAATCTCACAGAGTCTCAAAACATACATTATGCAACAACAAGTTTCTTTTAGCACAAAAGTCTCTTCGCTCGCTAATACCTTCCTTATTCTTGTACCACTTTCTCTTTTTGTAATATTATGTTTTGACGAAGATTTCTTGGAGTTTAGGTTAGGTTACCATATTTTTATTATTATTACAAATAATATAATTTTTTAATTAATAATACATATAAACGTTCGTCATTATAATATTGGTGTGATAGTTTTCGAGTCGTCGACGGCGCGTAGTTTTCCACGCGCGCCTCAAAGAGATGTCACCAAAACCGTAGGGACCCAGCAGGGCCGAAACATTATTTATAGGTTAACTAACTAAGGGTTTCCAAAAGGGAATCCCGGGGTCCTGGAATTCAAGGCAGAAAAGGAACATAGGTGTGGTTTTAGTCAGTAAAAGTCCGACACGCCCTCCCACTCCACTCTAGAGCGTAAGAAGTCATTGGATGATATCGTATCTTAAAAAAAAAGTATGGCAGTTTTTCCAGTAAACAGGATTTATAACAGTTAATTTAAGTAAACAGTACAGGTTACAACAAATATGTAGAGTGATTTCAAATACAAACAAAAACAGTTGATTAGTCAAACATTTGAACAAATGGTATCAATCAAGTTTAATGACGTTAATCAGAATTCAAAATTCATAAAATGTCGACTACAGAACCACACATCTATCCATATATTGAAACAAAATTTAGAATAATTTAACATTGGCAACAAATAATAATATTAAAACCAAACTGAAAGTTACACAGTCAAGTTCACTGTGTAACTTTTGACAATAAAAGTGAAGATGGACTCAAAATTTATAGATTAGGCGCGCATTTTATGCAAACTCGTCAGTAGAGCACTTCTACTAAAGGAAGTGTAGCGCTTAGGTGGTGTGCAGTAATGATACTCCAGATGTACTGACTATATTTATATTGATGTATTCAGAAGGGAATGGATTTACAGAAATATGTACAGAACTTATAACTAAATACATAGGTGCAAGTAGTGGACGGTTGACGTATCTTATTTCCTAAGTATAGTTCCTAAGAAATACGTGCGGGGGCGCGCGGATCGCTGTTGTCGAAACTGCTCACTGTTGGGCTCAACGCTCGTTCCATGCGCGGCTAGTGTGTCTCGCGTATAAATATTTCCGGGCGGCGCGCGAGGCGCCAGTACACCGATGGCGGCGGCAGCGAACGGATGCGTAACGATGTATTGCAGCTACAGTACTCCCCCCCTAGCGAAAGCGTACGGGCATCTTGGATATTCTGCCTGATCTGGTCCGGTGTTCGTTGGTGTTCGCTGGGAGTATGCTGGAGTGGTCTTCGGTGGTAGCTGCAGCTGGTTGGAGTGTCTCACTACTTGTGTGTCCGTGTTCTTCAATGTTGACAGTGAACGCCGGTTTGAGTCGATCGATCGATATAGTGCTTGATCTTCCTGGCAGTTGTACGGTGAAGTATTTGTTATTGCGACTGACGACCTGGTACGGACCTTTGTAGGGATGTTGCAGTGGCTTTCGGACGGTGTCATCGCGTACAAACACATGGCTGCATGTTTGCAAGGCGTTGTGCACGAACATACATCGCTTGTTGGAATGCGGTTTGAATGTGGGTGTGAGCTTCGTGATTACGTCATGTAGGTGATCAACGTAGTTGTGGTCCATTTTTGTAACAGCTGGTGATGGTGATATGAAATCGCCGGGTAGTCGCAATGCTTGACCGTAGGTGAGTTGCGCGGCACTAGTATTAGTGTCTGTGCGCACGGCGGCTCGTAATCCCATCAGCACAGTGGGCAGCTCAGAAATCCATTTGTTGCTGTTTTGCAGTCGGGCCATGAGTGCAGCTTTCAGCGTGCGATGGAATCTTTCAATAACCCCGTTGCTTTGTGCGTGGTAGGCAGTAGTTCGGATTCGTTCTATGCCAAGAAGTTGTGCGAGGTCATGGAATAGTCGACTTTCGAACTGTCGTCCTTGATCAGTCGTTATTCTCGAAGGACAACCGTAGCGAGATATCCAGGTTTCATACAGCTTTCTTGCGACAATATCAGCGGTTATCTCTTGCAAAGGTACTGCTTCGGGCCATCGAGTGCTGCGGTCAATAATCGTGAGTAAGTATCGATGTCCGCACGAAGTTGTGGGTAGTTTTCCGACAATATCAATATGTAAATGTTGAAATCTTTCACTCGGTGGGTAAGTTGCGATTTCACTGTGATTGTGCCGTTGTACTTTTGATAGTTGGCATGACGTGCATGTTTTTGCCCACTCGCCAATGTCGGTGTTCATTGCTGGCCAGAAGTACCGTTCTTGCATCATTTTGCGTGTAGTCCGTATTCCCGGGTGACTTGTATTGTGCACGGCGTTGAATGCGATGCGACGAAAGTCAGTTGGTAAGTATGGTCTAATGTGTGAAGTAGATGTTTCGCAGAATATTGGTTTGTTAGTACCGGGCATGACGATTTTCTTGAGTTGGATATTTGACTGTTTTGATAAGGTTTGTATGTTGCTGTCCTTTTCTTGCGCCTGAGATAACTCATCGTAGTTGATTGGTGACGGTGTTTCTATTGTTTCAATGCGAGAGAGTGCGTCGGCGACAACATTGTTCACTCCGCTCACATGTCGTATGTCCGTTGTGAACTCGCTGATAAATAACAGCTGACGCGTGCGTCGTTGCGTGTCGTTATCAGACGGTGGCTTGCGGATAGCGTAAGTCAGCGGTTTGTGGTCAGTATAAACAATCAGTTCTCTTCCTTCGAACATTTTTCTGAAGTGTTTGATTGCCATGTAGATTGATAATAGTTCTCTGTCGAATGTACTGTATCGCTGCTGTGTGTCGGAGAACTTTTTCGAGAAATAACCCAGTGGTATCCATTTCTTGTTTACAAGTTGTTGCAGTACGGCTCCTGCGCAGGTACTCGATGCGTCACACATGAGGGAGATGGCGTCATTTGGTGATGGAGATGGATGAGCGAGCAAAGCAGCGTTTTGTATGCCAACTTTGCATGATTCGAATGCCTGTGAAGCTTCTGTGTTCCAGTCGATTTTGGTCTTATCGCGTTTCTTGGAATTATGTAGGTACGCGTTGAGAGGTGCTTGTATGTGTGCTGCGTTCGGAATACTGTCGCGGTAAAAATTTACCATTCCAAGAAATCGACGTAGGTCTTGTATCGTCTCGGGTTTGGGGTAAGCAGTGATAGCGGTGATTTTATCTTGAGGTGGCTTAATTCCCCTGCTTGAAACTTCATAGCCCAGGAACTTCACATTTTCTTTGCTGATGACGCATTTGGATGGATTTATTGTTATGCCGTAGTCGTCTAATCTGCGCAGCACTTCTTGTAGGTCTTCGACGTGGCGTGCTTCATTGTCCGAAGCGACGATGACATCATCAATGAATGGAAACGCGTAATCCAATCCGTTGAGTACTTGATGGATGAACCGTTGGAAGGTCTGCCCGGCGTTTTTGAGACCTGGACACATTCGTGGAAATTCGAATAGTCCGAATGGAGTTGTGATGGCAGTCTTCTCGATATCTGGTTCGTGTACAGGCAATTGTTGGTATGCACGATTTAGATCTAGTGTGGTGAAGATTTTCTTGCCGTGTAGTAGGTAGGTGAAATCTTTGAGACGAGGTACTGGATAGCGGTCGGGTTTAGTGACGTCATTGAGCCTTCGGTAGTCGCCACATACGCGTATGTCGCCGTTTTTCTTTGGTACGACGTGTAGCGGGCTGGACCATGGACTTTTGCTTGGACGGCAAATTCCTTGCTGCATCATCGTCTCAAACTCCTTTTTCACAGCCAGATATCGATGTGGTGGTAAGGGTCTGGTCTTGCTGTATACTGGTGGGCCAGTAGTTTCGATGTGGTGTTCCACACAGTGTTTGGGAGTATTCTTCATACATGACGGTCGAAGAATGTCGGGATACTTGCTGAGTAGCTGGTGATACGGCTGATCAACGTCGATACTTCTGACTGTAGGGTCAGCAGAATAGGTGACTGGCGCTTTTACGGTGAGGTTGGTTACTTTGTCGACGAGACATCGGCTGGCTATGTCGACAAGAAGTTGATGGTGTTTTAGGAAGTCGGCACCGATGATGGGCTTGCTGACTGCTGCGATGATGAATTTCCAGGTGTATGGTCTGCGTAGGTTGAGATCCAGTTGCAGTGTTTTCTCACCGTATGTTGGGATCACCGTGTTGTTCGCCGCGTACAAGCAAAAATCTGTAGGTGTCGTTTTCCCGCCTTTCCTCTTGGGTATCACGGAGACGTTTGCGCCGGTATCGATTAAGAACGACAAACGTGAATTTTTGTCCGTTATAAATAGGCGGTAGGATGTGTTGCTTGCGCCGGTTGCCGCCTCAGCCAACGCAGGTTTTAGTTTCCCGAGGGGGCACTGCTGTCTTCGTAACTACACGGACGGGTACATCTTCGCGCTTCTTTGCCAAACTTACGGTGGTAAAAACAAATCGCTGATTGGTCATTTCGAGCGTGATCGTGATGGTGCCGGCTCGACGAACGAGAACGCGATCTCGAATATCGTCTGTTGAACGATCTACGTCGGTGGTTGTCTCGTTTTCAATTCTGCGATTTCTCTCGCGAGCGCGTCGATCTTCTCCTCAATTGATGTAGGTGCTGCTGGGGTGGTGGATGTGGAGCAAACTGCCGCGACTGCGCCGTATGGTTGTGTCTGCTCGAGGATCTTGTCTGCCATCATCGCCAGCTCGTGTATGTCAGATTTTTTTGCGATGTTATCGCTCACGGCGAGGACTGCTCGAACTGATTGTGGTAGGTGGTTAGTCCACATTATTCGCAGCGCTGAGTCGGAGATGTTATCGGCGGCGAGGTTCTTCATGCGACGTAGCAGCTGTGAAGGCTTCATGTCGCCGAGCTCCATTTCAGACAGTAACCTCTGTACTTGACGCTGTTCGGACTCCTCGTAGACTTGGAATAACCGACTTTTCAGGGCCTCATAACGTTGATTTGCGGGTGGATGGAGAATTATGTCGGAAATTTCGTCGAGATCTTGCCGCTCAAGTTGCCCGATGACGAGCTCGAACATTGTCTGATCTCCTTTCTTCTGTGCGCTCATGATGGCTTCAAATTGCGCGAACCACAACCGTATTTTGTCACGCCAAATAGGTGGGATGCGCAGCGACGTCGAGACACCGGAGAGTTCCTGTTCCTCTTTGTTGGCCATGATGAATTCTGAATCTGGAGGTCTTTTTACTTATCGGGGTATCACGTCGGGGTCACCACTGTAGCGCTTAGGTGGTGTGCAGTAATGATACTCCAGATGTACTGACTATATTTATATTGATGTATTCAGAAGGGAATGGATTTACAGAAATATGTACAGAACTTATAACTAAATACATAGGTGCAAGTAGTGGACGGTTGACGTATCTTATTTCCTAAGTATAGTTCCTAAGAAATACGTGCGGGGGCGCGCGGATCGCTGTTGTCGAAACTGCTCACTGTTGGGCTCAACGCTCGTTCCATGCGCGGCTAGTGTGTCTCGCGTATAAATATTTCCGGGCGGCGCGCGAGGCGCCAGGATCAGCCCGTAGCCAAATCTCAGTGTACCATACCCGAAGACGAAGCAAAAGTACCCTCAGTTCCCGTACGAACCACTTTTGAACCAGGTCGACCGTTTGTGGTGTCGACGGAACAAACCTCGGTTTGCGCCGGCGATAGCACAAAGGGAAGGCCTGCCCCGTGCTCATCTCGGTGCTCGACACCGAAGTGGTTGCGGCGGCTACGCCTAAACCAAGCCTAGAGCGGAAGAAGGAGAGGAAGAAGACAAGATGTCGAAGCCTGGCGGCGTCCACGTCCCTCAGGACCATGGAGACGCCGACGACCACGAAGACGAACGTCCAGTGCTGGACCGGGCGTCGTCGCTCCCGAATATTCGGGCCGCGATGTCCGGTTTAGCACCGAGAACAAAGGAGGGCAAAAGCAGACCAAATGTGGGTAGTCTGCAATCCACCAGCGGACCGTTGAAAACGCGGACACCAGCGAGCACCGCACAGCCCCCAACACCTGGTCATCACCATCACCATCACCATCATCACCCACCGGCCCATAAATCACCTGCCCAGGCCCGAACTGCATCATACGCAAGTGTCGCGGCCCCCCCCAGCAGCTCCCCGCTGCCCGTGATTCTACCATCTGCCGCCGCTCGCTCCGTGGCGCCACTGCCCACGGAAATTTCCAATCACTCCGTGCAATCCGCACGTCGCAGTGAGGCGCCGCGCTCCGAGCCGGCCGCCGCGTCCGCCGTTTGCCGCGCGCCAGCACCGCTAAATGTCGCCCCGACTCCTCGTCAACCTTTGATGAGT
Organism: Mythimna impura; assembly: GCA_905147345.3. Lineage (NCBI taxonomy): Eukaryota > Metazoa > Arthropoda > Insecta > Lepidoptera > Noctuidae > Mythimna > Mythimna impura. The sequence continues at coordinate 7,805,526 of LR990359.1, forward strand.
AGAGCTGGCGCATCGCGCGATCCTAGGCTGCGTTCGGCAAACGCACAGCCCGTGACACCTCCCGTACCATCGTCTCCCGCGCCGCCTCGCGCCGCCGGTTACGACTCGCCGGCACCGCTATCCGCTTGTTCGTCGCGCGCGGGGTCAAGCGAGTCTCTCGCCTCCTGCGAGAGTGTTGTGCGCGAACACCTGCCTCCTGACACGCCCATGTCACCAACCCCATCGCTGGAAGAGCACAAAACCCTGCCCAGACCGCAGCGCAGAAGAAGAAGCTCCGGCGACGAAACCGTAGGGGCAACTGAAGGTGCGAAAAGGTACTGCGGCCCTCGCTCCTCACCCACAGGACCCAAAAGCGGGGTAAGTCATTCGATTTGTTTACCTACCCCCCAGTCCGTTGAAGTCTCTGCGCCCGTCGTTGATTCGAATTCAGCGACCAAAACGGGCAATAAAAATAAAAAACCCCGCTACCCTCCGCTGGTAGTGAAAAAATTACCGGATTGGCCTACCCACTTTAGGGCACTCAGTAACAGATTAGGCCACCCTCCTCACGCCCGCCCGTATCAAGGCGGCATCCGCTTCATCCCAGAGAGTGAGGAGGAATATAGGTTGGTTCAAAGCTACCTTACCAACCTAGAAAAGGAAACAGGGCTATCTTGGTTTGCCTACTCCCTACCAGCGGAGAAAAGTATCAAGATAGCCATCAGAGGCATCCCGGCGGAGACTGATCCTGCCCTCATTGAGGAAGAGCTTCGCCGACTAGATTACGAGCCCGAATATGTTCGCAACATAAGGGCTCGTCAAGGACGCCCGGGCTGCATATTCTATGCAGTCCTGAAAAAGACGCCCGACTTCAGGCGTATCTATGACACCTCAGTGTTCTTATATATGAGAGGTGTCAAGATCGAAGCTTGGAGGGGGAAACGGGGTCCGGCACAATGCCATAGGTGCCAGAAATTCCGGCACAGTTCACACAAATGCCACCGCCCCCTAGTGTGCGTACGATGTGGAGAGGGGCACTCTGCGCGCGACTGTCCGCGCCCGCGCTCTGAACCGGCAACGTGCGCCAACTGTGGCGGACCACATCCGGCCTCAAAAAGAGAGTGCCCCGTGTTCCTCGCAGAGACGAGGAACAAACGGGCGGGCACAACCGCCCTCACCAGGAGATCCACTCGGCCTGGGACGACCATCCCCCAGGCCCCCACAGTAGACGACACCGAGGCCCCAAGCGCCACACTGATGGCGGTGGCTAATGGCCCCAGGGACAGAGTCCCCCCCCCCTCCTCAGGGCGGAGGTTGGGGAAGAGGGGAGGGAGGAAAGGGAGGAAGAAGCCCCCAACCCCCCCCACCCAACAACAGCGACCAACGCGGGCGGAACCTACCCCAGCTGTGGTGCAGGCGGCGTCCAATACAAGAGGGAGAGACAGGGAGGTCGTGGGACAAACGGCCCCCCAAACCAGAAACACGGGACGCACATCACTTCGTGCGCCCCCAAACGCCGCAACAGCGGAAAGAAACCCGACGATGGGAGTCGCCTCCTCCGCCTCCATGGAGGAGCGGAAGGAGTTCACCGCCTGTGCCATAAAGCTCCTGATGGACCTGATCCAAGCCATCAGGCAGGGCCAAGATCCGGCCCTGGTAATCCTCGACGGTTTAGCGGCCCTTCTAGCCCTTTATCATGCTCCGTAAACCGTTGAGGTTACTGCACTGGAACGCCCGCGGCCTTAGATCTAAGGTCGCCCCCCTCCGCCACCTCCTCAATGAGCAGGACATTGACGTGGCGCTCATAAGCGAGACACTGCTGGGACCTGCGGACAGAGCTAAGTTCCCGGGGTATCTCGTTTACCGGAAGGATGAGAAGTCGGCGATCGGCCACAGTTACCGAGGTCTGGCGGTAATTGTGAGGCGAAGAGTCGTCCATCAAGAACTCCCCCTGCCGTCATTCAGCACTTTGTACGCGCTGGGTGTTCAGATCCACCTGGCCGGCAAGGATATTAACATCTACGCCACCTACGCCCCACCTGAATCGCTGGACGCAGCCGAGCTGCGTGGGCTCATCATACAGTCGACCAACCCGACAATCCTTGCCGGCGACCTCAACAGTAAGCACCCAGCGTGGAATAGCAACACCACGAACACCAGGGGGAGACGGCTCTTCGCTGACGCGGAGGCCCACGGGTACACGGTGTCCGGTCCCGAGACACCTACCCACTACCCCGACAGCGCGCTACATGCACCGGACGTGCTGGACATCGTGGCCCACCGTGGTCTGGACGACCATCAGATCACCCAGCGAGTCCTGGACGACGAGCTGCTGTCAGACCACCAGCCAGTACTCGTCGTCCTCGAAGGGGCCCCGACCCGACTTACTCCTCCTGCGCCACGTCACAAAACGGACTGGACTAAGTTTGCGGGAACGATGGAAATCACGACGCCCACTCGGCCTATCAACACTGCCGCGGACGTTGACGACCTTGCCGCAGAGCTCACCGTCTGCATACAGAACGCCTTAAAGGCGGCGACAACAACCGAGTCGCAACCGCAGGGGGCCCTCCCTCCCCTGCCTAACCATCTACAAGCGATGATCGCCGATAAGAGGCGCCTTCGCAGACGGTGGCAGGCAACCCGATGCCCCACCACTAAAAGAGAGCTCAACCGTCTCGCGGAGAAAGTGAAGGCCGAGTTACAGGCACACAACACCGCGAGCTGGGAGTCCACCATTGATGCTGCTGAGGGTGACTGGCCGGCAATACACAGATTGTGCCGGCAGCTCACGAACACCCCAGCTCCGGTGCGCCCACTGAGAAACAGCGACGGGGCGCTAAGATACGCTGCGACAGACCGCGCGGAGATCTTTGCCGAGCACCTGGAGCGTCAGTTCCGACCTAATCCGACCACTGACACGGAGCATGTCGCAGCAGTCGAGAGGCACCTACACGAGTACTTCGCGACGCCGATAGCTCACGATGAGGACCCCATCTCGTTCTCGCCCAACGCGGTCAGACGCGCCATCCTGCGAACGAAGCCTAGAAAGGCCCCCGGTGCCGACGGTGTCACCAACACAGCGCTGCGCCACCTGCCGTTCCGCACGGTAGCGGCCCTGGCGCGCCTGTTTACGGGGATACTGCGCACCGGGACCTTTCCCGCTTCGTGGAAGGAAGGGCGCGTCATTATGCTGCCCAAGCCGGGCAAGAACATCTTGAAGCCGGAGAGCTATCGGCCCATCACTCTCCTCCCAACCGTGTCCAAGGTGTTTGAGCGACTCCTGCTGCGACACCTCACACCTCATATCACCCCAAGACCGGAACAATTCGGGTTCAGGTCGGAGCACAGCACGACGCTCCAGTTGTCGAGGATACTGCACCTCATGACAGCGGCGCTGAACAAGAAGGAGCAGGCGGTTGCAGTATTCCTCGACATGGAGAAGGCGTTCGACCGTGTTTGGCACGCCGGTCTCACATATAAATTGTCGCAGTCGAGTACGCCCCGTCGGATTGTTAAAGTGATTTCATCGTTCCTGCAAAACAGGACTTTCAAGGTGGTGGTAGAAGGCACGCTTTCCAGCGCCCGCCCGGTGGCCGCGGGCGTACCGCAGGGCAGCTGTGTCTCGCCTGTGTGTTACTCACATTACACGGACGACATCCCCACCCCCCCGGACGCCACACTCGCGCTGTATGCTGACGACGCCGCATACGTCACAACGTCGTTGAACACGACACATGCGGCCGTCAAAATGCAGCGCGCCCTCAACAAGCTCCCGGAGTGGCTGTCAAAATGGCGGCTCTCAGTGAATGTGGGTAAGACACAGGCGATTGCCATCGGGCAAGGCCGCCTCCCACCACCTCTACAGCTGCAAGGAGCCGACGTCTCGTGGTCCCACACGGTGAAATACCTAGGGATCACGATCGACCGTCGTCTCTCCATGAGCAGTCACGTCCGCCAGGTAGTCGCAAGGGGAAGGACGGCCCGCGCTCTGCTCTCCCCAGTGCTCTCATCTAGGCTTCCACTACGCGCTAAGTTGGGCGTATATAAAACATATATACGCCCAATAATCACCTACGCCGCCCCAGCCTGGCTCACCCTCACGAGCGAGTCGACCAAGCGCGCCCTACGCGCGCAGCAAAACCTGGCGCTGCGTCAAATTGCTGGCGCGCCTCGCTTCGTGAGGAACGACGTCATATCACGCGATTTCCAGATTGAGAGCCTGGAAGAGTTCTGCGGCCGACTCGCGTCGAACATGTTCGCGCGTGCCGACGCCTCATCGCTGCCGCACCTCAAGAACATAGCGCCGTGGCACGCGCGGCCTCCCGACGCGAGACGTCTCCCCCGCGATTTGCTATCGGACGTTGACGCTCATGCCCCACCGGATTGACCTATGATTAAGTCGCACGCACCTACACGCGACTTAATCATTCACTAAGACTCTACAACACTACATACGATCGGTGCGTGCTGTGTGCTAAGTTAATATAGGCATAGCATGCACCGAACCTCAGACAATCGCGACTCTACACGCATATAAACTCACGCACCAAGCTGCGCGGCGCGGACGCGCACTCGGCTGCATACATGGGCGGTGTTACACACTCAATACCGCCCACACATACACTCACACGACCCTGCAGCCTGGAACGTGACCGGCTCGACCTGGAAGCGTGACAGGCAGGGGTCACTCACCTACAGTAGGGAGCGCCACCAAAGTCGGCACTCTCGTCGCAGGTCGATTCTCGCTGGGCCTCCCCCGGGCAACTGGGGGTCCCACCTTGCGGGGTCTGACCGCCGGGGTGTCGCGAAGTAGCGACGTTGTGTCACAAGCAGCGTCGCGGCGCTCCTACTGCACCTAAACACGAATACTTTAGCCTATGAAAGGCAACACAGCGAAGCACCCGTTGTTGCGGGTGCCAACCGACACCGCGAGCAGGGGGCGAAGCCCCGAACTCGCCGGCCGCGTCCCTCTAGAGGGACGTAGCGAGTGCCCGAACGAGGCGCCAGTACACCGATGGCGGCGGCAGCGAACGGATGCGTAACGATGTATTGCAGCTACAGAAGTGTCGCTTTTATGAAAAAAGCAAGTTTCTCTGAATGCTAACTAATTGTATGTGAAATATATGCACACGCATAGTATATACTTATTTATATCTTCTAATTGATACTAACAAAAGTGTCCACGATTAAAGCAAGTGGTATATTGTTTGAATTTTTTTTTGATGAATGTGTGAAGATGAAGGAACTGTAGTGTATTAAGATAAGCATCATTAACATGGTCGCAGAATAGATAGTTCTGAAGTAGCGACAGCATACCAGACAACACAGCGTTGGAAGACGAGACGGTCCGGGGAATACAATTGGTGTGCGAGACGCACACCAATCGTCAATCGTCAATAATATTCACACAACTATCACACAACGCCGTCTAGTCCCAAGCTAAGCAGAGCTTGTGTTATGAGTACTAGACAACTGATAAACATACTTAAATATTTCTAAATACATACATATTATAGATAAATTACACCCAGACACAGGACAAATGATTGTGCTCACCACATAAACATTTGTCCTGGGTGGGAATCGAAACCACGGCCTCCGGCGTAGCAGTCAAGACCAGTAACCACTAGACTAACAGGCCAGTCAAATATCTAGCAGTGGAGGTCTGTCAGCGTATATGATGCTGATGAATGTTGTCGTAATGCGAAAACAAAGAAATGCTAGTCGCAGAAGAATTTTGCGCGCGCATACGATGTGTTTTTTTATTATTATTATTGATAAGCTCCCGTTTGACCACTATCTCACTTGATGGTAAGCGATGATGTGGCCGACGATGGAGCACGCTTGCCTAGAAGTAACCTACAAAGAGACCCACCTTATCGGTACCTGTGTATTACAAAGAGTATTAACGAAATCTAAACAATAACACTTTCTACATGCAATTGAGCATAAATGGACGTGATCATACTACAAATTATATTTACCTTGAGTAAGTATTACAATAGATAGCTGAATTACAAAGCAAATGATTTACCGCAATAATAACTCTTCCCTCTGCTCATGCTTGCTGCACTCAGCAAGCATGATGCTTTTTAATTTTGCCTGTTTGGTTCACTAACCAAACAGGCAAAATTAAAAAGCACAACATGTTTTATTTAGGATTTTCATTCAAAATTCAACGTCTGTATTCTCTTGAGACGAAAAGAAAACGGCTGTAACGGGAAAGAACATAAGAAAGTTACATTTTCCAACTCCAGTCTACAAGAACGTGATACTCGTATTTTTAGGGTTCCATGCTTCAAAAGGAAAAAACAGAACCCTTATAGGATAACTTTGTTGTCCATCTGTCTGTCTGTCAAGACCCTTTATTTCGGGAACGCGTGGAGGTATCGAGTTGAAATTAAAACCTTATAATCAAGACTGTAGTCCCTTGAAGCTGTAAAAAAATCAAACTTCTAAAATAACGAAAAAAAAAGATATCGCCGTTTATGTGGCAAAAAACGTATATTTCGCCACTCTCAAGGGAATCAAAATTCATAGGGTACTTCCCGTTGACCTAGAATTCTGAAATTTGGCATGAAGAAAGGTCTCAAAGCACAAGTATAGGAAAAAATCTGAAAACTGTAAATTTGTTGTTACGTAAAAAAAAACTTTTTTGCGATTCGGAAAAATCTTCGTGACTCAATTCGGGAATTGAACTGTTTTCATAGGTAAATTTGTACCGAGCCCTCAGTGTGCAAGTCCGACTCGCACTTGCCCGGTTCTTTCAAAATGTTGTAGAATCGCATGAACTCAACCTAGTAAATAATGTAAAGTTTTTATTTTTGTTGAGGTGAGAAAACATGATTGAAATGATTTGCCCTGCTCTGGGTAGAGCGAGAGGACGTGTCAGACTTTTACTGAATTAAAATTGTGCTTCTTCAGTTGCCATTGGCGTTGCAGGGTCACGGTAGGGTCGAAGCCTACTAGGGTCACGGGTAGTGTAAAAGTGAAACCCAGGGCCCTAGGACCAAGGCAAAGAAGGAACAGCCCCCTAGCCAAGTTACATCCGTTTCGTTTCGATTCTCTTTTCGTTGATCGCCTCGAGTCGGCCACGCCTCCTATTCCTTTGTTCTGACCACGTGACTGAGCGTTGAGATGACGTCAGAACAAAGGAATAGGAGGCGCGGCCGACTCGAGGTGGTCGACGAAAGAGAATAGAAACGAAAAGTTGTAACTTGGCTAGGGGCGCAGGAGAGGGTTTTTAGTCAGTAAAAGTCTGACACGCCTTCTCGCTCCACCTAAGAGCGGGGAATGTTATTGAATGATTTTCCCATAAAAAAAAGGATCACGGTAATCCTTTCGAATAATCCCGTAGCCCGTAAACAAGTTTCGGCTTATTAATATGTCCTTGTATATCGCACTCAAAATGATATTCAATTAGCAAAAAAGAAGGCTTTATTGGGTTGCATGACTTATTTTATAGACATGTCTGAGTAAATTTAGGAAAATATTGTCATAAATGTTCGGAACAGAGTGTAATGTCCCGCAAATATTCGGTGAGATGGGAGGTTCCTATGACCAGACGGGTGTTATGTCTGGTGTGGGCAACTGCCCGATAGATGATTTCAAACTGTCGTATATATTCAAATCGCGCGAAGCACTTTAATTGCGCGATGCAGGATTTCGTGGTTTAGTTCTTATGTGACGCCATAGATGTCGCTACAGTTGCTATCCCTCACAGTTTATAAAAAAATGAATGAAATAATTCGAAATTCAAAAACTTTATTCATGATTACGTAGGTTCTTAACTTTGCTTAAAAACAAATTCTAAAACTGAAATGTGTAGCCAATATTTGATATTAGATTGTGCAAAACATGAAATTTAAAGCCGACATAATTCCGAAAATGAAAATATAAAAGTAAGAGATCACGACGAAATAACAAAATGTTATATTCAAAGTTATAAAGGAAGACGTCAAGGTGACAAATAATATTAACACATTCATTTAAACGTCTCAGAACGGATTTGTCGGAAAGAAAATGAAATAATAGATTGAACAATAAATATCCGTCCATATAATGTTTTGTATGTTCACAAAGTATAGGATGGTTTTATTTTAAGTGTTAAATCATCCAATTACTTCTCCCACTCTAGGGTGGAGCGAAAGGGCTTGTCAGACTTTTACTGACTAAAACCAAACCTGTGTCCTTCAGTTGCCCTTTGCGTTCTAGAACCACGAGCCCCATAACTTTCTCCTCTTTTTCCAATGATTTTTCCTACTTTAGGGTGGAACGGGAGCTCCACTCTAAAACGATGATTCCTCCACGTCAAAAAAAGTCATAGTTATAGTAATTCATTGGGATTCTAGTCATATACAGAATGTTACATTATAGTTAACAAATGATTACAAAATAAGTTACATAGTAACAGAAAAAACAAGAAAACATATTTGTTTTCTTGTTTTTCCTTTTATTTGTTTTATTAAAGTGAAATCCAAGTGAAGGTCCAGTATCTTGAGTATGCGAATACACAAGACACATAGACTAAGTTTCAAAGCAGCAGCCATATGAAATCCAGAAAGCTTTTGGTTTGACGAAATACGCTTTAAGGCTTATAGTCCCTTGAACATCTGGGCGGAGGTTAAGCCCACAAACTCATACTGCTGCCTGCGCCCGTATAGAGCCCCTACTGCTGATCTTTAAAACCATTATCTTTGCAAAATATTGATTGATTTGCATATGCTATGTACATTTTGAAGAACATTTAACCAGTATTTTTTTTGTGTAAACATATTTCTAAAGATCAAAACCCAAAGATTCAAAGATTCAAAGATTCAAAGCATTTTATTTCAAATAAACCATTTACAGGCACTTTTGAAATGTCATGAAGTCAGTCAGTCAGAAAAAAAAAAAAAGATGCTAATTGCACATTCCAAAGCGTAGATCTCTATGGAGAAGAATGTGCAAGAAACTCCATGGACACTCTTTTCAATCAAGTTTTGTAATTACAAATATCTCTGTTACATGTTTCTTGTCGCTATCATGTGAGAACAATGTAAATAAAGTAAAAATACAAACTAAATATAGATATTAAAATAGCAACTGGCAGCTAAGAGATGACCAGTCTCAACTGACAGCGCCCGTTCACGAACATGACGCCAATATTAGCACCACTCAGCTCAACCATTTTGAAGAGAACCGAATGATCCAACACATGCGCCACCATCAGTGAGACATTTGAGTGAGCATGATAAACTCTCAACTGCCATGCTGATTTATGTCAATAAAGTCCAATAGTAACATAAAAAACCATAAAATAGCTCCATGGTACTCACATTTACAAACTTTGAAAAAAATGCTTCTACATTATACAATACTTTTATTATTTAAAAATTCAAAAAAAAAAACATTTAAAAATAATAACAATAATTTCCAAACTAATCAATTTGTTCACCCCGGTGGTAGTGGAGCTGGACCAGCATTGATCCAAGCATTTTTATCTTGAATATAATCCTCCAACTTATAATATGCCTGCCTGCATAGTGTGCGTTTAATACAAGATTTAAATTTTGTTTCATTAAGTTCTAATATTTGTGGAGGTATTTTATTATAACATTTCAAACAGTACCCCATGAAAGAAGACGCCACTTTAGCCAGTCTGAAACCTGGTTGAACTAATTGGTCCCTATTTCTTGTAACATAATTATGTCTATCGCCTCTTTTGCTAAAAAGATGAAGATTTTTTCTAACGTACATGATGTTTTCATAAATATATTGACAAGGCACCGTCATGATATTAATATCCTTAAACAGTTCCCTTAGAGAATCGCACCGGCGAAGATTGTAAATAGCTCTGATGGCTCTTTTCTGTAGTATAAAAATTGAGTCGATGTCTGCAGCCCGTCCCCATAGTAAGATACCGTATGACATGATACTATGAAAATAACTAAAATAGACTAGTCTAGCGGTATCAACATCCGTAAATTGGCGGATTTTTCTAACAGCATATGCAGCTGAGCTAAGCCGTCCTGCAAGAGATGTTAAATGAGGACCCCATTGTAGCCTAGAGTCAAGCGTTATCCCCAGGAAAACAGTTTTGTCGACAAATTCTAGTTTTTCATCGTTTAGTATTACGTCACAATCACTACTTTTGACATTCGGTAAGGAAAATCTTATGCATTTAGTTTTTTTACCCTTTGAAAGGAGTAGGGAAAACAAGCGAAAAATATCATTTTTCTAATTTTTTATTTGGCAAAAGTATTAATCATAAAAATCATATGTTGATATTGTTATAATAAATACATATTTTTTTCAAATCTATTAACCCAGCCGTCACCGAGGAGTAAGCTTCAGAAAGTCTCTGTTTTATGGCACTAAATGGAAGCTAGGGCCTTAAGCAAGAGTAGCTTGTATAATTTCCGCGAGTCTTATAAGTGCGACAAGCATACTTAATGTTTGCAAAAGCAGCTAATTAGCACAGCACCGGTTTACGCATAAATATGCTTGTGTTACAGAAATTATACAGGTATTCAAATAACCTTAATTAACCACAGTCGGTGTATTTCGTCTTAGTCAAACATTCTGCTGCTTGTAAGTGTGTGTCACAGATCAAATAAAATAGTGGTGTGTGTGCATATACGAGGAGGCTGGCAGTTGACGGCTATTGCCACCAGAATGCAATTTCAGCTCATACATCGAGGCAAAAGCTCAACTGGCTACCAAAAAAATGATGATCGTAGCAAAGGTGAGCTGGTACTTCAAGCCGGAATAGCTAGCTGCTCAACCTTTATTAAGAGCAAGTCTGATCGTGTATGGAGTACTACTCTGATGGGATGGAACTGCCAAATACCAGCTTGATGCGCTACAGTCGATTGAGACAAGACCCAAGAAGATCATTGGCAATGATGCACTCGTCGAGTTAAAACTCAAAAGTCTTGAGCATTGACGCCGAGTTGCTAACCAGTCGATTTTGTAACGTTTAATTTTTATTTTAGTTATTATTATTATTTTATTTAAATTGCACAATTTAATTCCGTCAAGGTCGTTCCATCATCGGACCACTAGATGGCGGTGCCCCATCCCACCCTTATGTATAAAATGTTTTGGGAACACAGTTATTGTGCGTACAGCTTTTTTTTAGATGGAAAATCATCCAATGACTTCTCTCGCCCTTGGGCGGAACGAGAGGGCGTGTCAGACTTTTACTGACTAAAACCCACTCCTATGTTTCTTCTTTGCCTTGCGTTCCAGGGCGTCGGGGTTCACTTTTACTGATCCCATGGCCCCAGTAGGCTTCAACTCTACTGGGTCCCTTTTTTTTTTTTTTAGGTGGGAAATCATCAAAATGGCTTCACGCGCTCTGGGTGGAGCGGGAGGGCGTGTCAGACTTTTACTGACTAAAACCACACCTGTATCCTTAAATTACCCTTTGCGTTCTAGGACTACGGGTTTCCCTTTCAGAAATTCTCCGCGGTCCTAGCTACCGGGCATTGGCCCTGCTGGCCCTTACGGTTTGCTGACATCTCTTTGAGGAGCGCGAGGATCACTACGCGCTGTTGACGACTGGGCTCGGTCCGGTTAATTACCGAACAGCCGGACGGCGAGCTACCCAGTGCTCGACGTCCGCAAGCCCGCGTCTACCGTGGCTGGTAGTCGGGGTCGGAATTACGGCGGCTAGGGCGTGAGGACCTTCGTTCCCTCACGCGTGCTACTGGGTCCCTACGGTTTGCAATCCGGTGCAGGAACCTCCCGAACTTACCATGTCCGGTGGGACCTGCGTCATGCGGAGGGTAAGGACACCGTGTTGTCTTGATAGCCAGTCCTCAAAGAGGGAACTTACCACCATAGGCCCAGTTGTGCCTACAGCTAAGGAGTGAAATTCCCTGCCGGACTCTGTGTTTCCTGATATGCTTTATGTCAAGAGTGGATAGGTTAGTTCTAGGTAATCGTGCGTCGACCAAACGCGAGCCTATCTAAAATAAAATGAAAGGAAGTTTCCTCTTTATGGCTTGTATTGCAAACCATTAAAGGATCAGGTTCTGAATGACTGAAAACTGTTATGACTAAAAGTTCTGTATTACATAAAAAGATGGAATCTACTTATAAATTCACTAAGCCATGAAGACCTGAATATGTGTCTAATGTGGCGTCAAATACGAAGTACTTACATAAAACGAAGATGTCATTATGGTGGATAAGATCTTTGAGCAGGCTAGAAGCCAATATTGCAGTTTGGCTCATTGAAATGTGTGCTCTATTTGTGACGCATAGAACTCATTTTCGATCGCTGGTAAATTCTATTGGGATAACTGAACAATCGATTGCTCTGATGACATCTATTGAAAGGGTAGGCTTTACACTGCCGCACTAGTGATGAATGTTATTAAACTACCCTCAGAATATTTTGTAGTAGGTACCTACCTATTTATTTTGACTAACATGTCAATGTTAATTTGCAATTTTTTGTAAGCTTTGATTAAGTAGATTCAATCATATTAAAGTGCTTTAGGATTTAAAATTTAAACGGCCATGTGGTTTTATTTGTAAACGTATCTGTTCGGAAAAGAATTGAGCGAGCAGGCTGCGGCAGGAGTATACATGACGCACTGCATCGGATTATGATAATCGCAGGGATAGTGTGGCGTAAGCACGATGATGATTGACCATACGACCAGAGGCCCTACCAGGAGCTCTTAACGCGATCCATTTTAAGACCCAAATGCTGTGACTGACATATCAACGTACAGCCGAAACTATAAGGCTTTGGTGCGTGTTTTGCACAAAGTTTCCATTTATGACGTAGGCGAGCACTAAGAGAGAATTTTTCAAAATTCACCGCCCTAAGGGGAGAGCCGGGTCCCCAAGTTTGTATGGAGAAAACTATCTTCAGGCGGACAAAGCCGCTGGCAGAAGCTAGCCATCAATAAATCTCTTGCGGCTCATGAATGCTCGACTGCTCTGTTAACCGAAACATTTAGGATGGTTTATGTTAATTGGCTATTGTAGACCCTGCGGCCTTTCGGGAACATGTTCATAAGGACGGAAGGATACTGTCACTAAACCTTTGTCAACGGCTTTATTGTTCAATGTCTGACTACTAAAGTGTATTTTGTTTGAAAAATAATGCTTGTAAGGATATCAAACCCGGCAGATCCCGTCAAAAAAAAAAAAATTAAAACCTGATTGCAGCGCCACCTTCCAGGTTCAAATCTCAAAAAAAACTCAAATCTTTATTGCAATCCATAATGTACATGTCAGGTGATAAATAATAAAAAATTGAAACAATTATGGACCCTGTTGGGCACAGCAACATTATATAAGTAGTGAAGAGCGCTTATATAAGTACCTATTAAATTTTCTTATCTGTATATTTATTATATCGTTTAATTCATTTAAACTCAAAAACTAAACTCTCTCTCTCTCTCTCTTTCTCTCTCTAACTCTTGTGGTTCAATAGTATTTTCAAACCATCTAAAGACCAATAAAATATACACACAATATTTCATCCAAATCGTTCAAGCCGTTTAGGAGCAGTTAGGTGACAAACACACATAGAGAAGAGTTGTATATATATATATATATAAAATCTGTGTACAGACAAATATTAAAAATATTAACAGCGAATTTCATTAACACTTGCGAAATACGAGTAAATATTTTCAAATACCAACTGTACCAGAATATCAGTTTGCACGCTAAATGAGTTTCTATTTCACTCGCTATTTAAATACGTGAAACGTTTTAAATGTGGTTCCGGGTATTCGAAATTCAGCACACAGATGTTGTCTTTATATACCAGTTCTTTATGCAGATGTGTTTCAATACAAAATTCGGTTATTTTATTTAGTATTAGTATTCAAAAGTGAGGTACCAATGCAGATCTATAAAGCCTTGAAATGAAATCGTCTTTTTGAGCGGTTTAAAAGGTTTCTGACTGTTTTGTAGTTTGACATCCAACCTAAAATGTGCATTATTTCGGTATTGGATTCTTCATCATCATCATTTCAGCCAAAAGACGTTCACTGTTGGATATATGGCTCCTCCAAGTGTCGTCACAACGAGCGATCCTGTGCGTCTCGCATCCATCGCATTTTGCACGAACCAGGTCATCGGTCCACCATGTGGGAGTCCTTCCAACGCTGCGTCTCCACTCCAAAACCTTTTGGCCCCATCGACCATCTAGTATTAGAATAGTAAATTTTATATACAAGTGATTCAGTCCACTCATTGTCTTCCTGCCTTTGTTCTATGTTACTCGGGGTCGGCACAACACGGTTTTTTCTTCTATTCTATTATGTCAGCAGTCACGCTGTCATTGACTCCTTTTTCTTTTATATCACACCTCACTTACTCCACGTGTGGACCGCCCGGAGGACACAGTGGAGCATACGGTAGAGTTGTGCCACGCCTGGGCAGAGCACCGCTGTGTCCTCGTAGGGGCGGTCGGTGGCAGCGATCTCTCACGCCGGGCCTTGGTACAGACCATGGTCTGGAGCGAGGAGGAGTAGCAGGCGGTCTCCTCTTTCTGCGAAGCAGTAATGCTAGCAAAAGAGGCGGCCACACGCGTGAGGGAACGGCCCTGACGTCTCAGCCGCCGGAATCCCAATCCCGATTTCCAACCACCGTAGGCACTGGCTTCCGGACGGTGAGCAATGGGTAGCTCGCCGTTCGACCGTCCGGTAACCGTCCAGACCGAGCCCAAGTCGTCGACGGCGCGTAGTGTTCCACGCTCGCCTCAAGGAGATGTCAGCAAAACCGTAGGGGCCCAGCAGGGTCGAAGCCTACTGGGGCCATGGGTGATGCGAAAGAGAACCCCGAGGCCCAGAAACGAAAGCAGAGAAGGAACAGGAGTGGGTTTTAGTCAGTAAAGGTCTGACATGAAAAATCAATAAATTCCTATCAAATTAGATTGTTTCACCCCGTGCATTGACTTTATCTCTATTACTTAGGTAAGTATGTAATAATGATACAAGTGGAGTTTGTTATTGCAACCGAGACGAAATTAACCGGAGCCGTACAGGCGAGAGTGTTATGGAACCGAGAGCTGCAGTGACAAATGTCCACGTGTGTCAAAGGACATTTTTCAATACACTTACGAAGAAAAGCTTTCTCGACGCATTTTTGTTCATTTTCTGCTGAAGAATATTTTCAAAAGTTGCCATATATTTTAGTTTTGATTTCGATGGCAGCAGGCTATCGCATGTATTTTCTACCCCAATCATAATATCTGGCGGCGTAGCTTCTAATGAATTCTCTTCAAATCTTAAATTCAATTTTTTTTTTTCACAAATAACACAAATGAATAAGTTCAATAATAGTATTTAATTTACTTTTTTTCCCGCACTTAACCTATGCAGGTTGAAAGAGTAGGAAAGGTATCAAACCACTATACATTCTAATATTAAAAACTAGTTTTTGCCCGCGGCTTCGCCTGCATACATAAATATAGCCTAAGTCACTCAGAAATAAAGCAACTTTCTATCGGTGGAAAAAAATTCGCAATCAGACCAGTATTTTAAGAGATTATCTCCTACAAACAAAAAAAAACAAACTTTACCTCTTTATAATATTAGTGTAGAAGTGTAGATATGATATTCCAAAATTTTTGAATTTAGAAGACAGATTCGTCAATTTGTTGGTAATATTGCGTAAATAATCATGTTTATTTATGATATTCTGTTCATAAACACTATTTAAATTTTCATTAAATATTAAAACCTTAAAAATATGCGCCTCTTTGCTTGAAAAAAAAAACCAATCACCGTTGACCGTGACGAAATCAGAATGAAAAAACCCTTGTTGTGATAAATGAAAAAAAAACCAGACAAGTGCGAGTCGGACTCGCGCACTGAGGGTTCCGTACAAACTTACCCATGAAAACAGTTCAATTTCCGAATTAAGTTTCGAAGATTTTTCCGAATCGCAAAAAAAAAAATATTTTTGTGACATGACTATAAATTTACAGCTTTCAGATTTTTTTCCTATACTTGTGTTATGAGACCTTGCTTCATGCCAAATTTCAGGACTCTAGGTCAACAGGAAATACCCTATGAATTTTGATTCCCTTGAGAGTATCGAAATGTACCAACGCTTTTTGCGACATAAACGGCCGTATCTTTTTTTTCGTTAACTCAGAAGTATGTTTTTTTTACAGCTTCAAGGGACTGCAGACCTGAGTATATGGTTTTAATTTCAACTCGTTCTCCACTTGTTCCCAAGATAAAGGGTCTTGACAGACAGACCGACAGACAGACAACAAAGTGATATTATAAAGGTTCCGTTTTTTTTCTTTTGAGGTACGGAACCCTAAAAAAACGAGGGTGATATACAGGGCATGTTGAACCTAATCGTAGTACGAAAAATCTTTTTCAATACACTCAGGTACTCGAAAACCCGCTCATAGCCTTACAGCTTTTAGGCACGCAATTTACTGTTTTCCTTACTATTGCGGAAAAGTGCGTGATCTTACCCCCGCCTCAATTTATTGTATTTATCATATCAGGCTGGGCGACCCCCAAGAGTCACACGTTAACCCCCCGCTTTTAACCATTTTATGTGTTAGTAAAATAAATGAACGAATGCTTCGTAAAACTCAATTTGCAGTAAATCATAATAAATAACCAAAAAATAAAAGAATAAATGGAACGGTGGAACTGGCGAGTTTAGATAAAAACATGAATAATAGATTATGGCGAGATTGGATGCAAACATATTCTATTGAAATGAATCCCTAGCACCGAATGATTAGTTTATACTAGTAACGGTAGTGGCATTTCTATTCTTATAAATAATGTGACTAACTAAATGTTATTATTAATGTAATTATTGAATTACTACTTAAGTGGCAATGGGCAGGGCACATTGCTCGCAGAACGGATGACCGTTGGGGACGAAAGGTTCTGGAATGGCGACCACCTACCGGAAGACGTAACGTTGGAAGGCCTCCTACAAGGTGGACCGCTGACCTGGTAAAGGTTGCGGGAATCCGATGGATGCGAGACGCACAGGACCGTTTATTGTGTCGAAACTTGGGGGAGGCCTGTTGACGTCTTTCGGCTGAAACGATGATGATGATGATGAATTATTGATAGATTATAATGTATATATATGCGAATCAAATAGTCTTCAGTACAAAAATAATAATCTAAGACTGTTTTAGGGGGCCTTGAACCTGACACACAGGTTTTGTAAAAAATTTAGTTGAGGCCCCAGTCTTCCACTTTTAGCTATATATGAGTGGTGTGCGAGGGGATAAAAAATGTGTGCTCCGCGTCGAGGTATGATCCTGACTTGACGTTTTTAATTTTTTTCTCTGACAGCTGATGAGCCGACTTGTTTCTGGTAAGTAAGGTCTTTGTGGAAAACTGCAAAGAGTATGTATGTATGTTAGTGTAAATTAATTGTTGCCTACACCACCCCCCTCCAGAGACCGTCAAGGGCGATAGAAGTCTGTAAATTTAACTCGCCTCCCAGAACGTGTTGTGTAATTTGGCGGTCCTACCGGTGGGGGTTCTTCCACCTGGTCAGATAGAATGAAGGCAGGCTTCAGTCGGTCAATGGACACTGTCACTTCTTTGTTTTTAACAATTATTTTAAATATCTTGTCCCCTCGTGAGATAACTTTATATGGCCCAGAATAAGCAGGCTGGAGAGCACCCCGCAATGCGTCCTCGCGTAGGAAAGCGTGATCGCAAGTTTCTAGCTCTTTATGAACGAACACTTTGGGTTTGCAGTGGCGGGTAGCTGGTACCGGTCGCAGTTTCTCGGCGAAGTTTCTGAGCCTTGCAGTAAACTCAGCTGTGTCCACTGTACCATTGACCGTTGGCTCAAAAAATTCTCCGGGCAACCTTAACGGCTCCCCGTACACCAGTTCCGCAGAAGAGGCTTGGAGGTCTTCCTTGAAGGCGGATCTTACGCCTAATAAGACCCATGGCAGAGATTCCGTCCACCTATCGTTTGCATGGCAGACGATTGCGGCCTTCAGCTGACGGTGAAAACGTTCAACCAAGCCGTTGCATGCCGGATGGTAGGCTGTCGTCCGCTTATGTTCGAATCCGGCTATTTTCGACAGATATTGAAACAAAGCCGATTCTAATTGACGACCACGGTCGGTTACAATGTCTGTCGGGCAACCGAATCGAGATATCCAAGTGGACAGCAAAGCCTTGGCCACCGTTTCCGCTGTAATATCTTGTATCGGTACTGCCTCTGGCCATCGTGTAAATCTATCCACGGCCGTGAAGCAGTACCTATAACCTTGGGAAAGTGGGAGAGGACCCACCAAGTCGATATGGATCTGCTTAAACCGAGCGCGCGGTAAGTTGTAAGTGCCGAGAGGAGAAGTCACGTGACGGTTGACTTTCGTCCTCTGGCACGGTATACAAGCACGCGCCCAGTCCCTGCAGTCTTTTCTCACCCCCGGCCATACAAACCGCTCGGCGATCAGCTTGGCCGACGCATTGGCACCGGGGTGGCTTAAAGAATGCAAGCTATTAAAGATTTGCTTGCGAAGTGGTTCTGGTACATATGGCCTGGAAACCGAAGTACTGACGTCGCAGTACAGGGGAATTCGACTTCCAGGGACATTGAATTTTTTAAACTGCAGAGAAGACCCCTCGCTCAAAAGCTTGCAGAGTTCTGAGTCAGAAGCCTGAGCTTGAGCTAATTCCTCGAGGTCTACGGGGTCTGCTAGCTCTTCAATTCGCGACAAGGTATCTGCGACCACATTATTCTTACCGGAAATGTGGCGGATATCTGTCGTGAATTGGGAAATAAAATCTAAGTGCCTAGGCGAACAGTTGTTCTTTCTTTCATTGAAGGCAAAACTTATAGGCTTATGGTCAGTATAGACTATGAAATGGCGAGCTTCTAGCATATGCCTAAAATATTTTATGGCCTCATAAATGGCTAGAAGCTCCCTATCATATGGTGAATATTTCACCTGTGCAGGGCTTAATTTTCTAGAGAAAAAAGCTAAGGGCTGCCATGCATCATCTTTAAATTGCTGCAGGACCGCTCCGATAGCCTTGTCGGAGGCGTCTGTAACAACTGCAAGTTTTGCGGTGCAGTCCGGATGAGCCAGTAGAGCAGCGTTGGTCAGGCTTTCTTTGCAAGCCCCGAAATCATCTATCGGGCAGTAGCCCGCCAGACATAACACCCGTCTGGTTGGAGGATCCTCCCTTTTCAACGGAGGTATGTGGGGCTTTACTCTCTGTTCCACATACCCCTAAACCGGTATCTCGCCTGGACCGCTAGCATTGTTCACGTCAAGGTTACGCAGCACCCTACGGACGTCCTTCTGATGGATGCGAATATCCGACATACTCGTCTTGCAACCATCAGGAAAAGTAGGGGCCGCGCGTCACCAGGATCAAGTTTCAGCAGTGGCGGTAGTGAAGGACGGCAGAAGATCGATTCAACCGATCCAGACAGCCAGCCGAGTCAGGGACCAAAACGCCTTACTACCAGCAGGGTATTAAGCGAGTTAGTTCCCGATGCGGCTAATGTGGTCGAACCGAGACTTCCGCATCACCTTCTTGCAAGAATTGACAGCTGATGAGCCGACTTGTTTCTGGTAAGTAAGGTCTTTGTGGAAAACTGCAAAGAGTATGTATGTATGTTAGTGTAAATTAATTGTTGCCTACACACTTAATTATAAAATTATGTCTGTAGACTGTTTAATTATTTTCTCTGTGATTTGTGGTAAGAAATAAATCAATAATTAATATTATATAATTATGTCGGTGAAGTCAATAAATAGTACGGAATTTTGAGAACGAATGAATAAGCTAAGTGAAAAGTAACACATGTCACTTTGACAGAATCCACGCTGACGTTTGCACGAACCGAGCAGATAAAAGTGCCGACCGCAGAGGTCCGGGGCTCTTTCTTCTGCCGGCAGCCGTGCGTACAACGTCTAGTCTCGGGGACTGTCTCACGGCTCGTTGTGTGAAATGAATACCTAAAGCTTGCATCATAATAAATCAGTTGTGTGATCTGGAATAGTTTGTTTATTGTTCGATACCCAGCCATCGCCCACAAAACAGAGTACCTGGATAGAGCTTCAATGATGATCGGCATCATGCGCCGACATAATTATTATTAGTTTTGTTACCACTCGGCCACCACTGCTCCTCAAAAACAATAAAGTGAGAAATAAAGATATCAGAAAATTCACCAAGGTAAAGGACATAGCAAAATCAATAATGAGCCAACAATGGATATTGGCTGGATATGTCCAAAGATCACCAGGGAACAAATGGTACTCTATACACAAGAAAAGGTAAAAAGGCAGGCTGGTCAAACGATGGAGGGATGACATAGTTACCACGGCTGGAATTACTGGGAACAGACTTAATATAAGGCATAGAGCGATTGAGAGAAATAGAGGACGCTTTCACCGCCAGAGCGGCCTTTACAACAGAAGACGATACTAACAAATTAGGATAAGCAAAATAGGTACAACCACAACTAATAATGAAAAGAAATGTAAAATCTATGTAAGGAATCCTCTCTCCTGGATACGAGTTGCCATGGCCCACCTGGAAAACTCTAAACAGACTCCGCACGCAAGTTCTCTCGGACGAGTTCCAATCTTCAGTGTTTGTGCGGCGTCTCCCCGCAGACCATGTCCCACCTACGATCCTGCATCACGTGCCCTGTTACCTGTTCACGTAGGGACCTAATGACAGCATCAGCGGACGGCACTGCCGTGGCCGAATACTGGGCCAGGCAAGGAATTTAACTAGTTTTGCCATCGATAGGCTAAGAAAAAGAAGGAATAAATAAGGCTATTATTATTATTAATTTAAACGGGACCATTTTTTCCATTTCAACGTCAGTCTCAATAAATAGTCACATCCCTAACGGACTGGTTGCATCGTTCAAATTGTCAATTTTTCACTCTCTGCCCCTGACTGAATGCTCGGCTCGATATTCGATTCAACGAGAATGATTAAAAGCGTTCAATCGTCAAAGGTTGCCACTCGACTGTAGCCTGTGACATGAGATTGTATGAAACGTCCATTTTTTTCTTTTGCGATTCTAGATTAGTAGAGTGCTCGTTGATTTGCACGGAATACGAGTAGGTGCATCATAACAAGGACATAACATTTTCACTTCTCGGCATTACAACCCCAACAAGGCTCACCTTGTTGGGTTATTATTAATATTATAATGTCAATAATAAAAATGGTAAACACAACGAAGCAGGCAACCCGGCAAAGCGGCCTCAAGCCGTTTATACTCGTAAAATCAGTATCGCAAAAATAATAAATGTAATTCGTAAAAATTGGATCGTAAAACACAATTTGCAGTAAATCATAATAAATAACTAAAAAATAAACGAATGAATGAAGCGGTGGAGTTTAGATGAAACATGAATATGTTATAGATTATGCGAGCTTGGGTGCAAACATATTTTACTGACCACGGAAATAAATTAAAATTCCATTCTCCGTTCTCATTTTTCTTGGTTGTCTGCAATTTATTATAGTGTACAATTTTTTTCATTAATGGAACTATTATAAAGCTGAAGAGTTTGTTTGTTTACTTGAATCTTAAGGTATTTTTTTTTAGGTGGGAAAATCATCTAATGACAAATCCCGCTCTTGGGGGAGCACGAGATAGTGTCAGACTTTTACAGACTAAAAACCCACTCCTGTTCCTTTTTTGCTATTTTTCCAGGGCCTCGGGGATTTCTTTCGCATCACCCATGGCCCCAGTAGGCTTCGACCCTGCTGGGCCCCTATAGGTTGCTGACATCTTCTTGAGGCGCGCGTGGAACGCTACGCGCCGTCGACGACTTGGGCTCGGTCTGGACGGTTACCGGACGATCGGACGGCGAGCCACCCATTGCTCGCCGTTCGCAAGCCCGCGCCTATGTTGGCCGGAAATCGGGATCGGAATCCCGGTGGCGGTTGAGGCGTGAGGACCTTTGCCTAACGCGATTGGCCGCCTCCTTTGCCAGCATTACTGCTTCGCAGAAGGAGGCAACCGCCTGCCACTCCTCCTCGCTCCAGACCATGGCCTGTACCAAGGCCCGGCGCGAGAGATCGCCGCCGCCGATCGCCCCCACGAGGACATTTGAATCTAAAGGTGCGTCCAGATCTGGCGAATGCACCGCTCGCGAGCCGTTCGCGAACCGCTAGCGAACTGCGCGTGCATTGCGCAGGGGCTTCATACGAACGCAAGCGTGGTGCCGACACACAACGTCACACCTCATATAACGTTATGCCTATAACACCAGTGAAACGTCTTCTGTTAATGTTTGAAGCGTTTATTTTCTTTTGGCATAGTTACAAATACAATCGTTTTCAAAGTTACAAACAAAAAATATTATGCTAATCGTTTGTAACTATGACTTTTACTTTTTACCCGACTACGGAGGGTTATGATTTTGACAAGCTATGTATGTATGTGAGTATGTTCATCTGTTCCCTCATAGCTCCTAATCTACTTATCGGAACTTGACGGATGAGGTATCGTTAGAACCGTCTTAATTGTCCGCTGAACATAGGCTACGTGACGTGTCACAAAAATTGATATGGCGCCCTCTAGCGGACAAAAAGTAATGTGTTAAAAATAAATATAGAGTAAAATACGCCGTGTTTGGTATCATTTGAAAGGGCTTCACTTGTACATTTCCAATATATTGCTCAAATTTAAAGTGACGCCCTCTAGCGGACAAAAAGTCATGTTTAAAAAATAATTAAGATAAATATACCGCGTTTGATATCATTTGAAAGAGCTTCGCTAGTACTTATCAAAAAATATCATCAAAATTCAATGTGGCGCCCTCTAGCAGACAAAAAGTATTGTGTTAAAAAAAATACGATAAATATGTCGTGTTTCGTATCATTTGAAAGGGCTTTACTTGTACATACCAAAATAAATAGTAAAGAAGCACAGTGATTTAACACCAAAATATTTTAAATAAAAAAAAAATAAAGAACTAAAACCCGACTACGACAAAAAAAAATGACGCTGAAAAAGTATGAAACAAGATTTTCAAGATGCTGAAATAGACAAGGTAACTGGAAAAACTAGAATAGAACAAAAAGAAAAGCCGTAGTCACACGTTATTAAAGTGTTTCGATTATTATCTACCTATAACGTGTGACTACGGCTTTTCTTTTTGTTCTATTCTTGTTTTTTACTTTTTTTTTAAAATTTATTATGGCAGTAACATTTGTGAAGTTTTATTTGACTCAAAAGTGAATATTTTCTCTTAGGACTTGTGCGATACTGGACAGCTGTATTTATCTAAAAGGAGACAAAGATAAACATACGAGCTAACGTCTTGCACCAAGTTTATGCTTAAAATACGACAGTAGATTCTAAAGTATATTGTGTGAAACTTTATAGTGTTATTTCTTTACTATCTATTCACAAAGTAAAATTCTAAAGTAATTTAATAGTTAAGTATTCAGGGCACTTGTGCATTAAAAAATCAGTCTAACTTGTCATGATATTGTGAAGATATAAAAACAACAATTGTATGGTAGTCAAATATGTATTCTGCATCTTGAGCTAATGAGTTTCAAAAACCTCAGCATCAATCATGTCGTTCCGATCTATGAAGATTTTAAAACCATTTTTTAATCAAAATATCTGTACCTAAACGTGATCTAGCTTATTTTTGACCATTAATTTTTCAGTACCAAAATGCATTAAAAAATGGTGAAAGCATTAAAAAATGATTCACCAATGTTTGGGTCTGATATATGTATATAGGGTGACTGATAATTAGTGACCGATACTTAAGCACGTGATTGTACTCATGATTACAAACAACTTTCCCAAAGAAACTTTTTTTATATTCTCATTAGTTTAACTCATTAACAAAATAGCTGTATAAATATGCGCGCTCGCGCCTATGACCGGCGACCGCTCAGCTGTTAGCCGCGTGACGCCGTCGTGCCTACAATAGTGATAGAACACCCGCGCGGCTTACAAACCCATAGTTGTACGCGTATTACAAATAGCCTTCGATTCAAACAGCTGTTTTTTTATTGTGATAAAACTATTGAGTATATAAAAAATGTTTCTTTGGTAAAGTTGTTTGTAATCATGAGTACAATCACGTGTTTAAGTAACGGTTACTAATTACCAGTCACCCTATATAAACCTTGGTTGTCAAATCTTGGTTTTTTTCCGAATTCATTGGGGAAATTACTAAAAAATCAGCATCCGCGAATACCTATGTTTGTTTTGGCTTTCCTGAAAAATTGCAAATATTGATGGTTGGATATCGGATCACATGGTTCGGTTGTCGAGAAATTACAAAGTGAATAATCCCGAAAAAATTATAATACATTTCAGCAGCCTTGATAACATTAACTAGTCAGCGGCACCCGGGACCGGTAAAGTAAAGGTGAACCGGATCTCGAACATCCGCCGGTGATTAGCCGGCAATTGTGTGTTACGACTGAACAACGAACCGGATTAATATAAATACACACGTAGATTACGCACAAAGGAAAGAATTTGCAAGCTAAATTGTTATTTTTTTTGTTTAGAATATTTTAAAAGTCTTTGTGGCTGCCTAAGAGCGCCCAACCCCCAGACACATTTCCACATAATCATGTAAAAGCGATTGCTCTTACATGATTATGACGTTAATACACATCTTTCTCTAGATATTTTGGGAACACAGATATCTTGTGGATATTATCTAGTTTCCTATTCTGAAAATCTGCTATATTGCGTGAACTTTGGCCCTTTGGAATATATTTGCACATTTAATTGAGATTCTAAATGATACAATTTTTTTCAAAAACTTTTAAGATTTATAAAAGAAACACTTCTACTTCCTGAAACAAGTTTGGTGGAATATTGGAGTGAGTGACAGAATTACCGTATACCAACTGCAGAGCGTTCTGGCGTTATTTCTCTTTTTTCGCATTGTCTATTTATCAAACATTATGTTGGATTACGTTGGACGAAACAACAAGCTTTTAAACCATGCTTACTTTGACGATAGACAGATCGGGTAGGGCCATCTTAAGGTGAAAGCTACCTTGGCAGCTCACGAAATTCAAAATTTCTAAAGTTTTTAGGGTTCCGTACCTCAAAAGGAAAAAACAAAACCCTTATAATCCTATAACGCGATCCCGCTTTGTCCGTCTGTCCGTCTGTTCGTCTGGTGGTGGAGGTGGGAAATAATCTAATGACTTCTTTCGCTGTAGAGTGGAGCGAGAGGGCGTGTCAAACATTTACTGACTCAAACCGCACCTGTGTCCTTCAATTGCCCTTTGCGTTCTAGGACCACAGGTTACACGATAGGTTTAGGTAACGGCCCAGCTGGGTCCCTACGGTTTTACTGACATATCTTTGAAGAAAGCGTAGTACACGACACGCTGTTGGCGATTTGGGTTCGGTCTGGATGAAAGCCGGACGGCCGGAGTGCGAGCTACACATTGCACGTCGTCCGAAAGCCCGCGCCTACGGTGGCTGGTAGTCAGGGTCGGGATCTCAGCGGCTGGGGCGGCATGAGGCTGTCCATTCCCTCACGTGGGCGGTTGTCTCCATCACTAGCATTACTGCTTCGCGAAGGAGGTGACCGCCACCCACTCACTCCGGACCATGGCCTGGACCAGGGTCTGGTGCGAGAGGTCACTTCCGCCAATTGTCCCCACGAGGACACGGCGGTGCTCCACGCATGCGGGGCTCACCTCCACCGTAAGCTCCACCGTGTCTTCTGGGCGGTCTGCACAATGGCGAGACCCCCGAGTGTTTCTTCCGCCTGAATCCGGTGCAGGAACGGTTACCAAGTCCGGTGAGGACTGCGTCATGCGTAATGTGAGGACGCCGTGACGCCTCTCCAACCACCTACCGCCTTGATTATGGCATGCCCAATGAGGGATAGTTGATGTTACAAGGAGTAACTTAGGCTACTTTTCATTTAACTGGACGGGAATTATTCCCGGGGGGGATATATTTCTGAAATGGATAACTTTTTTTTACACGATTGTCCCAAAAAAGGGGAATAACGAAGTCGAGAGTAACCGCTAGTACAAAATAAATAATATATTTCCTGTTGTACTTTTTTTAAATATGGTCATGACATACCATTTTGAAATTCTCATGATGAGCTCTTTAATTTGATACCCATATTGCAGTATTAAAAAAAATACTTACTTTTTTTTACTATAAAACTTGTTGGTTTTTTTTTTATTGTCACCTATTTATATAAATCCTTTCAGCGGTTTGGACGATATGAGGTAATGAAAATATTACATACATACATACAAGATACGCGCGAAAAACATAACCCTTCTTGCAGTCGGGTAAAAACATAGGGAAGGCTTAGTCACATAGGCAGAAATACGTACGTCATACCTGTATAATTAGCTAAGGGATATAGACACGTGCCGACGAGCGATCAAAGTATATTAGTTTAGGATCCTCAACTAACTTTGTAAATATGAACAGTCTAATTAATACAGCAGAAAAGGCAGCTATAATAGTGTACTGTTCCATAGTATAAGATCATAATAATGATCTCAAAGTATGTTCAACCGAAAATATTGTTCGAAAAGATTTTTTTCTAGAATTTGGCAGCGAAAACTTTTTGTAAATAAATAAAGTGCTTGTCTTTTGTCTTTTAGCCAACTCGTTTTTGCGAAATCTTTTTTAAATAAAAATTAACGCTATTATTTTGCCAGATTTGTTTATTTATTAACTTGGTAGAAACTGGTGCGGTTAAAGTAGCATCTAGTAGCGCCTTTATCGGTTTTCTTTGGTTTTTTAAGTACCATTCTATTTGATGGCTTGACTACTTTTTTTTTAGGTGGGAAATAATCCAATGACTTCTCTCGCTTTAGAGTGGAGCAGGAGAGTGTGCCAGGCTTTTACTAACTAAAATGACACCTGTATTCCTTCTTTGCCTATCGTTCTAGGATCCCGGGTTTCTCTTTCGGAAGCCAGTCGGTTTCCGAAATCCGAGAAGTCATTGTATGATTTCTCAACTTTTTTTAAAAGATATAAACTAGTGCTTGACTGCGATCCCATTTGATGGTAGAGACCTTAAAAAAAACTGGCCAAGTGCGAGTCGAACTCGCGCACGTAGGGTTCCGTACCGTCCGTTGCATAAAACGGCAAAAAATGATTAAAATAAATATTTATTTTATTCTGTTTTTAGTATTTGTGTTATAGCGACAACAGAAATACATCATCTGTGAAATGGAATTTCAACTGTCTAGCTATCAGGGTTAATGAGATACATCCTGATGGCAGATGGACAGTCAGACAGACAGACGGACGGTCAGATTGGAGTAACACAATATGTTTCTAAAAGAAGAATGAGTATACATGTATCTACAACCATCCATCTGCATAGAGAAGGAGGCCAAAGAAAAAAAGGATTGATTGTGATATGAAAGAAAAGGAAGTCAGTGATAGCGTGACGGTTGATAGGATAGAATGGGAAAAAAACCTTTTGTACCAACTTCAAGTAACACGGGATAAAAGGAGGAAGATGATGATTATGAATATTTTAATAACATCTCCCACATTTTCACTCACTTTAATTACAAGTACCAGGCCACTCAGAAAGATTTGCGAAAAAAAGTTTTTATGTATAAGGAACTGGCCACTTGTAATTATTTTGAAAACTTTGGTTATTTAAAAGTAAAAATACCATTGTTCGAATTTTGCATTTCCTTCCATATTTTTTCGAGAGCCAAATCAAATTATCGTGTCTCATTTAAAAATGGATCTGCATCGAGAACATTTTCGTGCGATGGTTTTCAACGATTTTAAATGTGGCCTAAACCGGGTGAGTCATTTAATCGACTTCAAATTGCTTTTATGTATGAAGGACCTTCAAAAACAACCATCTACCGCTGGTATAGCGAGTTCAAGCGCGGTCGCCTGACTTTGGGGGATGAACAAAGGAGTGGTCGTCCTACGACGGCTGTCACGGAAGAAAATGTGCTGGTGGTAAAAAAAATAATTCAAGAAAACAGGCGAATTACATACGAAGAGATTTAGCATACACTGTAGATTGGTTCGGGAAGCGTTCACAAGATTCTACACGAGCACCTTCGCGTGAAGAGGATAGTTGGCCTCTGGGTGCCGCACAACCTCACCGAAGCTCAAAGCAGGCCCGTGTGGAGTGGTGCCGTGATATGATTCAAAAATTTGAAGTAGGCTCGTCTACCACATTGTGACAGGTGACGAATCCTGGATTTATCAATACGATCCAGAAACAAAGCGCCAGTCGACAGTTTGGCTGTTTCAAAACGAACCAACGCCTACTAAAGTGAAGTGATCGAGAAGCGCAGGGAAAATTTTGATCGCTAGTTTCTTCACTTTAACGGGGTATCTGATTTCAATTTAATTACGAGACCAAAGCAACATCAACGCCGAATGGTATACCACAAAATGCCTGCCAGAAATTTTGTCTGCAATGAGCAACAAGCGACCGAACACCGGGCTCCGCGGGGTACTGCTTCACCATGACAACGCGTCCGCGCACTCAGCGCTCAAAACGAGGGACTTCCTGGACACCACACCGGTCGAGTCTTGGGGCACCCTCCTTACAGTCCTGATCTGGCACCGTGTGACTTTTTTTTATTCACTAAAATAAAATATCAGCTGAAAGGGATACAGTTTTCATCGCCGGAAGACGCGCTAGCAGCGTTCGAGAAGGCCGTGGAAAAAGAGTCTGCGACGAACTGGAAAAAATGTTTCGAAAATTTATTCAGATGCATGAAACTTTGTATTTAAAGGCTAGTGGAAAGTTGTTTGAAAAGATTTAATAAAAATATTTTATCCATTAAAGGTAGTTTTTTAGTGTCTCAAAACTTTCTGAGTGTCCCAAAAGAAAATAATTCCGTTCAAATATTTTTACAGTAGGTATAGTTAATATGTTTATAATATTATAAGAAATTGCTAAACAAAACGATTTTGTACGTGATTATGAAACCGAAATGGAGCTTAGAGGGGCTCTTTTTCCAGAACATTGCTGAAATAATCTCATCTAAGTATATAAGTATAAGATACTGCTTAATTTGTTGACTTGGGAGTAGTATTCAGTGTTGGCTCTGAGTTAACAATTTTGCTCGGCCTACCGACATTAGTGCGCTGAGTAGCGAAATCTAATTAGAGCCAAGGTAAAGAACCTTTCTCTTAATTAACTTTTCTATTATTATTATGTAAGGGACCTTAATTGGACAGGTGTCATTGATACAGGTATACGAATCCTAGAAAAACCTGGAAAACCTGGAAGCTCATGAGAGTTTTTTTTATTTTTATTAAGACACTGCATATTGTACGTTAAGCACAACAATAAAAACAATCACAATATTTTTAAGACTAAGCACATTTAGTGCAATAAAATAGCCCTAGACCCCATACTAGGGTACCCTGTGTCGTGGGATCTAATATTTTTTTTTTCGACTTTCGTGATACATTATAAGTATACTAGTGGATAGTTTACTAATGGAATCATGCACAAATATAAAAAAAAAGGTGTGTGAAGAGTGTAAATGTGTATAAAAAGTGTAAATAGAAGAAGAGTGTGTGTAGTGTAGATTGTATGCATGTGATAATGTGCTGCGCCTAGGAGAGTCATTGCAAGAGATAGTAAGGGAATGAGAAGAACTTCAGTCCGTCAGTGTTTGCAAAGAGTATTACCTACATGTGACGTTATAACGTCACTTATAGTTATTACTCTTCGCCACCCACTCAGATTATGATACATATATGATATGATATGATTGATATGTTAGGTTTGTCAAGACGCAAATAACCGTATATCGTTTTTTAAGCAAACCGTTTTAAAAAACGGAAATTTCGTAGTTAAAGATCTAATATATACAAAGAGTAAATATTATTTTCCAAACGAAATATCTTGCAAAATATATCTGGTTTAAAATCCGCGTAATAATTGCTGTAATTTCCTAACGACATCTAAAATTAATTTGTTTTTTCGTTTTCCTCTCTAATAGCCGTTTGCGGTAAAGTTTAGTAAACAATCTTCAGAATTTCTAAGCAAAATCGTCAGCAAAAATTAATTTAATCTTCAGAAGATCGAGTATTACGAGAAATTGACAAATGTAGGAAAACTTCTAAATGGCCATTTTACCAAATATCATGTTGTTAAAGAACGCCTTATAATTGACTTTAAATGAAAGAAGACGTTCTCAATTCGGTAGTATTGTTTACGTCGGTTTCCTCATATCTCTTTGAGTTGATTTTTGTGATGTGTGATTTTTTGTGACTCCAAAGCAGAGAAGAGTAGCGTACCTAAGTTTTTGATATTAATTGCAGCTTGCCTCCACGCGTTCCTGAGAAAAGGGGTCTTGACAAACCGACTGACAGACAGACGGAAAACAAAGTGATCTTGGGTCCTATTAAGGTACCGAATCCTAAAAATAGATAAGGCCGAACATAAAACCTTCTGTTTTGAAGTCGTTTAAAAAGTACATTTTGATACAAGTGAAGAAATTTTGTTATTGCAATCGAGGCGGAATTCACCCGAGTCACAGGTGAGGATATTATGAAGCCGAGTGCTACAGTAACCCTCGTATATGAAATGACGTTTTTTAATACACTTATGAAGAAATAAAATAATATAATAGGTATTTAAAAAAGGACCCTTAAAAATCAAGTCTATGTGTCTATGGAAGACGATTTTCAGACTACGCTGCGCCGCTGCCCGCACTACGCTGCCAGTCTGGCCAAGCACACTATTCTTGCGGGCGAGTAATAACTTTATAAGGCACTAGCATTTGCCCGCGGCTTCGCCCTCTTAAATAAAATATAGCCTATGTCACTCAGGAATAAAGTAGCTTTCTATAGGTGAAAAAAATTTAGCAATCGGACCAGTACTTCCAGAGATGGCCTCTTACAAGCAATAAAACAAACTTTACCTCTTTATAATATTAGTGTAGATATTGTACGCGCACCGCACTAATTTACCCTTTGCGCGCAATGAACGCATCACTTGGTGAGCGAGACGCCGGTCCCCTAGCAAATTTACAACCGTTTCGTTTCGATTCTCTTTTCGATTTCTCAGATCGCCTCAAGTAGGCCACGCCTCCGATTCCTTTATTATGACGTCATCTCAACGCTCAGTCACGTGGTCAGAACCAAGGATTAGGAGGCGTGGCCGACTCGAGGCGATCAACGAAAAGAGAATCGAAACGGTTGTAACTTGGCTAGGGGGGCAGACGCCATTGCACCGCAATGACCAACCGACATTTTATTGAATCGTCCAATGTAATTCCGTAACTTTGATCTAAAATATAATCATAGTTTGTAAAAAGTTACAATTTCTAAACACATATTCTATTTCAATTTTAACCTTCGGTATGCCTGGTGGCAAAAAGTTACACGGTATGCCTGGTGGGTTTATCAGACCCGGATTTTTAACTTGTAATTTCTCAAATATTTATTGATAAATAAGTTATTAAAATGTACTAATATTTTTACTAGAGGTGTATGTTAGAAAATAAAATAAAAAAATATTGCAAATCAACAACTTGTAATAATTATTTTTCCAATTAAATTTAGGTAGTGTTTTTAAAAAAGTTTTTAAACTTCGTTAGTCTTATAACACACTTTACTTATAAAAAACTAAAGAGATCTCAATCAGACTATATAAACATATAAGGCACTTCTATGTACTTATAAATAACTAAAGAATATTCAGTCTTCACCACTTCTAGCAAATTGCACATTGGGAAATTGCATGATTCAGACATAAGTGACTCTTACAGGTCTCACCCAGAGCGCGAGAAGTCATTTTGATGACTTCCCACCTTAAAAAAAAAAAAAAAACAGGTCTCACAAATATATTGCGTTTTGCCATTTTTCTTGACTGGCCATACGTAGCATCTACGTTTTATACCAGGAGTCAATTTTTTTAACGGCGAGTCTTCCTGGGTACCCAAATGACTACCTATTCGTTTGCGAAGATCTTTAGATAGGTGATTGTTGTTTTTTCTTGACTATAAATGTTTTTCAATCGAAAAGAATAATAAATTACTAATATCAACATCGCACAGATAGCTCCCCATTTTGAAATTAAAATAATGTAAAAAATATTATATTTAAACCCAAAAATAACTTCAATTTCCAAAAACACAGACAACAAATACTAACATAGAAACGTCACGTCGTATGCCTGGTCGGGTCCGTGAGACCCGTGCAAACTATATGCACATCCTACTACCACAGGAGCGCGCTCCGGACTGAGGTAGCGGGCGGTGGGCGCCTAGCAACTCATAACGGCCAGCTACTAAGTGCGGTTAAGCGCGAAATTCGAATTTGAAGGAAATACAATGGTTTATGTACACAGGTGGGTCTGACGGACCCTACCAGGCATACCGAAGGTTAATAACCTTCCTGTAATAACTCCTTTTCTGGTGCCAGGATAACTGTTGTTATTATTTTCTTTCCTGATTTATAATATAACTCAGAGTTCAGTGTATCTCTTAGCAAAAGCCTTCTCTAACAATTTTCATTGCTTTTTATTTATATGTTTAACAATTTATGTACACACAATAATAAAAGTAAAGAAGAAGGAAACAAAAGAATGGTACAAAGGTTTTTTTTTTTTTTTTTTTTTTTTTCGGTGGGAAAATCATCTTATGACATCCCCCGCCCTTGGGCGGGGCGGGAGATAGTGTCAGACTTTTACTGACTAAAAACCCACTCCTGTTCCTTCGTTGCCTTTTGTACCAGGGCCGAGTCTTCCTTTCAGAATCAGACCCTTGGCATGAAGAATGGTACAAAGGTGAGATTTAAAAGGTGAGCTGATGCTTATTTCTAAAGAAATCTCTTCCAGCATACCTGCGAAAGGAGAGTTGGAGAAAATAGAGATGTAGACACTGTGTGTAAAGGAAAAAGGAAAATTGGTACACACAAAATACATAGTTAACAATGAAATAATATAACATGCAAAAATAAAAAAAATTAAACTATTATGATTATATACATACACATAATAAAATAAATATCTCGCAAAAATACACACTAAATAATATAATAAAGTAATACCTAATACTAATATGCAACTATGACGAAACAGAAAGATGGTGTTCTTTCACTCATTTTTTAAAAACAGCAATAGTTTGGCAGCCTCTAATGCCTTTTTGCTTTTTCATAACACGTTACATTTAATTAAAATATTTTGAAAGAACTCGGAATAAAGTTTCTAGATTTCATTTGGCATTTATTCCAATAGGAGAGACTGGGAGGGTGGCATTGTATGTAGATACCAGATTTGCATAATTGTGTAACTTCTTTATCTTAT
Source organism: Mythimna impura (assembly GCA_905147345.3). Taxonomy (NCBI): domain Eukaryota; kingdom Metazoa; phylum Arthropoda; class Insecta; order Lepidoptera; family Noctuidae; genus Mythimna; species Mythimna impura. The sequence continues at coordinate 7,838,755 of LR990359.1, forward strand.
TAGATAGGGGGAGCCACTGGTGGCCGGAGTTAGGAAATACAAATGAATATTTTAGTTTAAATTTGTTTTGTTATGTTAGTTTTCAAGTTCTGTTTTTGGCTGAGTTTGACTTTAATTTTGCCAATATCATTTGAATTTACAGAACATTAATTAATTCCTAAATAGTTATAGAGGCTCTTTAAGTCATGAGTAAAGTAGGTTACTTCTAGGCAAGCGTGCTCTATCGTGGGCCACATTATAGCTTACCATCAGGTGAGATAGTGATCAAGAGCAAACCTAGCAACATTACAAAGATAAAAAACCGAGTAAGTGCGAGTCGGACTCGCGCACTGAGGGTTCGGTACAAACTTACATACCTATGAAAATACGATCATTTTTCCGAATCGCAAAAAAAGATTTTTTTTGTTACTTTTTTTTTGTAACGTAACTACAAATTTATTATAATTATTATTTTTTCCTATACTTGTGCGATGAGACCTTGCTTCATGCAAAATTTCAGGATTCTAGGTCAACAGGAAGTACCCTATATGAATTTGGATTCCCTTGAGGGTGTCGAAATGTACGTTTTTAACCGACTTCAAAAAGGAGGAGGTTCTATGTTCGTTTCTCGGTCAATTGTGGACCGATTTTAATTTTTTTTTACCACTAATTACAAAATACGTTTATGCACCATTGGTGTTTTATAGTTTTTACACGGAGTACACCAAAAATACAGATTGTCCGCGTGGCGGGTCAGAATGAAGAAGAAAATAGTGCCTTCTACAGAGTTAGCTCGGTAGAAGGCACCTGCTCCAAGTGTGTCGGCACGCCATTGGCTTGCTAGTGAATCAGGTCCGTGACCTTTATGCTGACTATTGAACCAGTCATAGGTTATATACAGAATTATATACAGAACGATTGCCATATTGTGACGTCACGTCATACTGTCAAATAGCAAGAAATTGGGCAAAAAAATTAAGATCTCAGAGTTGAGCAAAATTGAAGAACTGGATTCTGATTAAACTTTTCTCGTTCACAGTTCGTAAATACATTAAATTTTAAAATTTTCTTGTTTTGCTCACCATATTAATTCTTCGATTTGACAGTATGACGTGACGTCACAACATGGCAATCGATCCTATTCTTATTTGGAACGCATTGTATAATACTGGCTGGATTTAATAAAACTCTGAGTACAACTTGCATTTTAATGATCAATATGAACATTACATTGATAGAAATGGAAATGATGTACAAATTGATATAAATTTTACTGTTTGTAGCCAGCAGTCCACACCACAGCTGAAGCATAGCCATGAACCTGCCTCACGTTCCATTGAGTATTTAATTGTCAGTTCCAGTAACCGACAGCTGGCTTAAAATTATCGGGTAACCAGCTGTGAGGTTTATTTTTATCAGAATTCGATTTAATAGCAGCTAGCTTTATTTTTGTATGAGACAATTGAATATTCACACCGTGTTTTGGTAGTCAAAAAGCCACACGGAATAATAAACCGATGTATAATATACCTGTAATAATATTACATTATGATTTAACTAGTTTCAGCCACCGGCTTCGCTCGTGTAAAAGTAAGTTTCTCCATACAAACTTTTGTATTTATATCTTTTGTGGGATTACTGCTTTATGTTATTTTTTTTTATTGATATAAACCAGTGCTTGACTGCGATCCCACCTGATGGTAAGCAGTGATGCAATCACAAAATATTATTAATATAATATTATTATACCATACAACAAACGTGATTTTATGGCCGCTTTTTGCTACGGACGGCACGGAACACTTAGTGCGCGAGTCCAAATCGCACTTGGGAGGTTTAAAAAAAAAAAATTTGAAAACTTAACCATGGAAACTATAATAGTTTGATTCTGCTTTTTATCGCGGACTGGATCCGTCACAGTCACCTTCTTGTTCAGTTAACTGACGAAGGATCGGGTCACTAGACCCCTGTCACATCCAAACAGCAATGTTAAAGAAAAACTGAAATTGATAACTTAGGGCGGAATTCACCAATAAAACTAATCGCGTTTTAACGTTTGCCTCGCATAATCGCGTTTAGCCGCTGTCACTCGTGTCACTTGTAAAACAAAATAAAAATACAGACAAGTGACACTAGTGACAGCGGCTAAACACGATTATGCGAGTCAAACGTTAAAACGCGATTAGTGTTATTGGTGAATTCCGCCCTAAGTATCAAAAATCGCTTTGCTTAAAACCACCGTTCTGAAGAGAAATCGTCCTTCTATTTTGAGAAAATTTAATTTGTAAAAGATTGTAGCAGTCTGTACAAAAGGGTCCTTGTTTTAGACAAAATAAAGAAATCGCTTCAGGGAAAGTATAATTAAGTTTCAGGAACATCGTCGTATTTTTTTTTTCATTTTGTAATGTAGGATTTTCATTTTTGTTGTGTAAATTTACGACCAAAAAAATCACACGACCAAACCAATCTCGATCTAATACAAATTTCGCTTCCCGCAAATACCTTCTACAAAATCTTGAGAAGAGTCGGGCGATAGATAAAATATTCAGCCTGTATAAACAAAACCAGTAAAATAAAAATAGAAGCGAAAGGAAGTCGGTATTGAAAGTCGTAAACTTAAAGGACAAAAAATGCCAAGCACAAGACGAACTAGATGAATGTTTTTTATATACCATTTTTTTTTAAATCTGTAGTTATCTTTGTTTCTGGTAACTGAAATAGTAATTAAATTTTGATACAAGTGGAAAAAATTTAGACCAAGGCGGAATTCGCCTGAGCCGCAGGTTATGGTCTTATGGAGCTGAGTGGTACAGGGACTTTCCTCGTGTATCAAACGACGTTTATCAATACACTTACGAAGAAATAAATAAACGGGGTTTGACGCGCGGCTCGTGGGGCTGCTTGGCTCCCAGTTTGATACGATAAATACAATAAATTGTGGTGGGGCAAGCTCGCGCACTTTTCCGCACTAGTGTGGAAAACAGTAAATCATGTGCCTAAAAGCAGTAGGAATGGGTTTTCGAGTAGTGTGTATTATAGTGAGCAATTGCTGAATATATTGTCTTTTGCTAATTCTGAGTCTCCTGCTTTACTGCTGTACTCACTGCTATACTTCGTGGCATCACAGTGGGCTCTGCTACAATACTAGTGCTACGTTATTTATTGTTTAAATATCGTAGCATATGCTGAGGTAGGTGCCTTTTTTGGCTTCGCATGGATCTTTAATTAATTGATTTTTTAAATTTTTTTTTTTATACTTCAAATACAACTTATTAAAATAATTTGTGTGTGAAGTTCAAATAAACATTAATTTCTTTCTATCTATAAAAATATTTTAATGTGTAGTGATAGCATTTTTAAAGCAAATGAAACAGTTTTTGGAACTCATAACATAGGCGGGATGATATTTCTCAAAGCCACGGTTTTAAGCGTTAGTGAACATGGTGCGGCCTGCACCATGTTCACTAACGCATTTGAATCAAAAGCTACAGTTTCACAAAAGTAAATTCTGAGTAGATACCCACAGCCACACGTATCCTAATAGTACAAAAACCATCATTGTTCATTGATTGGGGAAATTATAGAAGAATAAGAAACCATAATTGTTTTACATAATGATCAACTTGAAAAGAAAACACACCTGTAGCCACTTGATCCTGGTGATGTTGTCGTCGGTGACAGTAAGCGCTCTCCTCTCGCCCAACTTGTAAGACTCGTCATAATACATGTACTCAGTGAACGTCAACCCAGTGGTAGTGTACTGCTGAGTGAAGTATATCGATATAGTCCCATTCACTATGTCGTGTTCTATTATCCATTTACACTTGATAGGGACGGGGAACGGGTTGGGGAAGTTTGGCGTCGTAATCGTGCCCACTGGTTGCTTCAAGTGTCCGCCGCAGGTTTGTGGTCCCTGGTGCTCTCTGTGATGTTGCTGTGCACGCGCATGCTCGATGACAAAGCTGAGCAGCGTGAGCAAGAACAATCGGCAAGTCACTAACCTAGAACAAAAAAAAATAATGATTAACAATGACAATCTTCTTCAATCTTCTTATATCTACTCGCTATTGTCTACATTTCTTCTGATCTTTCCTTTCGCAGGTCTGCTGGAAGAAATTTCTTTTTGAAATAAGTAGTACCTACCTTTGTAGAAAAAATTATAATGTTATCTTTTTCAATGTATGTGTGTGCACATAAATTATAAAATAAATAAATGACTCAAACGTCATAATCGTACTGATTATGACGAAATCAAAAACTATTTCACCTACACAAATCAAAACACACATACTCCACAAAACGTGTTTAATTCTGCCTAAATAATTATTTCTTTTGTTATATAACTTTAATTTTAAAATATTTCTGACATAAAGCTGTATTTACGAAAACAGGCGAAGACACTGGTTTTTATGATACAATTAATACTAGTTTATGGATCATTGGATTCATATTTATGTATAACCTTTATGTCAATTAACTTTTTATTATTAATGATTAAAATTTTATAACTCATTTCAAATGTATTATAATTGTTGTTCAAGGCTTACTGCCAAACATTTTACACTAGCAGCCTTTGGGCTAATCATACCCAAAAGGCAAATAATGCCCTGCGAGTACAATACAACAATACCTTCAGGGTGCTGTTGAGGCTTCCACCCTATTGTAGTGCGTCAGGTATGTTCGCCGATGCGCATACTGACGACTATTTCGCAATAATGCGTAAGAAGGTGGCGTCGATGACGCGCAGAGTGGGGGAAAGCACCAACAGTATCCTGAGAGTGTTTGCTGAAAGGCTGGATGGGCCTACCATGGATAGGTTTATCGAGCTTCATGTATTACATGGGGCTCGATGAAACTATCTGTGTTTCGATATGTTTTCCAAGTGTTTACTAACGTAGTTTATAAGATAATTTATATACTAACACAATGTGGGCCTATGTAGTCTGTGAATAAAAGATTTTTATTTTTATTTTTATTTTTTTTTTTTTTTTTTTTTTATAAAACTAAATGGGTGATTCTTTGAAGCTGAGAGAGTGTCTCATTCATCTGGCCTAGTTTTTTCTTTACAATTTGATATTTTTATTTGCATATTAGTTTCCCCCGATCACTAAATGTATCAAAGGCACTCATTTGCGCCCAGTGGCTTACGACACAAAATAGATAGGTACGAAAACTAGGCCAGATGAATGAGACGTTCCCTCGGTTTCAAAGAATCACCCAAATATTGGCGTTCGTTTGACATAATTTTCAATTAAAAACCTATCTGAACTCTAATAGTACCTGTATTTAGTATATGCAAGCTATTGATTGATTCTAACGAAACAGCTATAATTATTTTTGTAGAAAATGTTTGATGTAGAAAGAGTGCGATAAATTCATTTGTTAGATGTTTTTACGTTACTTTTACTTTCTAATTCGTGATTTTTCACCTTATTTATCTTTTTACATCCTTTTGTCCTAATTATTATTGACCCGTTACTGTAAAATCAGATCGAAGTCACACATCATCACTCACCACTCACCATTAGGTGAGGTTGTAGTCAAACGCAAGCCTATAAAAAAAATGTCGGTTCATTCTTTTTATTCCAACTTTTAAGTGAGCTCCAACTTGCAAGATTACGAAGAATAATATTTTTCGTAACAAATTAATTTGGCAAGGTGACAAAATTCAGAAAGACATTGAAGCGATATTTGGTTGGCTGAAGACGAATAATAAGTTTGTTATTTTTTGGCCAATATTGTGCTTTCTTTTTTAGAAGAGGAAAAATGTGTTGTTGTTATAGGGTTTTTGGAACGTAACAAACAAAATGATAATACGCTAAATTACTTAGGAGTAAAAAAGTTTCAATTGTTCAAAAACCAGACAGAAGAACTTGACTTCGCCTGTATTTTCAATGGTTATGGTACTGTACTTACGTAGGTATTAATGTGGGAGAGATTTAAAAGTGCGTAGTTTGTAAAACATTTATTACGTTTTTAACCATTTAGTGATTGTTATAATAATAATAATAATATATTTATATATGTTGCAGTCAAAACTCTTAACCAGTCAAAAGTACTATTGACTAGAAAAATCAGTCAAAATTACTTTTGACCGTATGCTTTAGTCAATAATACTTTTGACTAAAATAACAGAATTTTCAGTCAAAACCACTTTTGACCAACCTGTTCAGTCAAAAGTACTTTTGACTGATTTTGCTAGTCAATAGTACTTTTGACTGGTTAAGAGTTTTGACTGCAACATATATATTTTTTAATTTTTATTGACCTATTTAAAAAAATAATTTATATAAAAATAAATATGAATAAATAAACGGAATAATAAAAACAAATGTATTTACTAAATTATTTAAACACATACATATTACAAAATTGGAAAAGGATAATGCACAGCTTAATAATGGCTTACATTTTGTAATACTTATACATAGCTTGGGACTATTTGTATCTCAACTAGGTCTAGGTGTGTCTAGGTGGTAGGCCTGTCTCTCGGATTATATTTTGATACCATCATATTAATTAAATAACTTTAGTAGCCATAAAAAATAATTAAATATAATGTTAGAAGAACAGATCGAAGAAATAAAGATATAAAATAATCTGTGAAACATGTCAGTGATATGTTACGTTACGTTGACTCAGCTGCTGCGGCAAACGTAAAATATTTTCCACCAGTATGACAGACGGAGAATTTGATTCTAACTCCTGGAATCTATGAAGCCATGTTCGATGTTACGTTACAGCAATTTCGATCATATTCCGTCGTGTGATCAAGATATTCAACTTGTTATGTAGGCTAGGTATTTTTGTTGTCATCGTCGCAAAAACCTGGCACAGTTTAACTTTGTTTTCTTTTCTCGAAGGCATAAAATAAAACAAGTAAACAGGAAATCAACAATGATCTACATAACATATCCTACAAAAATAAAACAGGAGCTCGAAAAAATAAAAAAAAGTCTTCTTTAGATGAAACAAAACAACTCCTAAAATCTTAAAGGACAGAGCAGTAATTTCTTAGGGCTGCCAGATTGTTTGAAAGAGTGATTCTTTCACGACAACTGAAAGAACACAGGTGGGTAAAAGTTGATACTCTTTGAAAACCCACTCAAACGTCCACGGGGACTGTAGTCATCGCCAAAATTATTACTGTAACTGTCCCAGTGACCACAGCCCCCGGCCGACATCTGTTAAATATCGTTCACTTTAAACGTGTAGAACATTTTGAAAAATTCATTTATTACATTTCATTTCATTTTGAAAACATCAACCCAGAGCGACAGTAGTTCGGGATACCGATCCCGATTTCTGGCCACCCTAGGCTCGGGCTTGCGGACGGCGAGCAATAGGTAGCTCGCCGTCCGACCGTCCGGTAACCGTCCGAACCGAGTTCCAAGTCGCCGATGGCACGTGCTGTTCCACGCGCGCCTTAAGCAGATGTCAGTAAACTGTAGGGGCCCAGCAGGGTCGAAGCCTACTGGGGCCAAGGGTTTGTTTCTGAAAGGAAAACTCGGCCCTGGTATGAAAGGCAACGAAGGAAGAGGAGGGGGTAGGGGAGGAACAGGAGGCTGGGGCACGGGGGCCATTGCCTCGCGCGTGCACGTGCAGCCTCTTCCTTTGCTAGCATTACTGCTTCGCAGAAGGAGGCTACCGCTTGGGCAGTTTGATGATGAAACTTAAAGACATTTTTCTCAGCGACGTTACCCAAATAAATTTAGACTGGTCAAGTAAATGGAACAGAACTTCTGTTAAGAAAACTGTAGTTGGACCATTTGCAGTTAAATAAGTTATTATTCTAACTGGTTTTGTTCTGAAAGTGGTGGTTATAAAACTTTGAAGTTTGTTAATTATACTGGGGATTTATGGATGTTATTTCTTTTTAAAACTACTTATTTGATGTTTTCTGAAAGCTCATAATATCTGCAAGACATTCTATAGCAGATTTCAAAAGCAAAACTGACCATTTGATTCCATTGAGGTAAACTTTGGGAACAATAGATTCAAAGAGAGACAAAAATACTGTACGATACCTATAGATAGTGTGATTTAAAAGTTGAGTCTTTGTGCTGATTTTTAATTGTATTTTTAATTTTCACACAAGAAACTCTTCTTGATCGAGTCTGGCATATGTGTCAAACCTATAAATCCATGTGAACATCTGTCATCCGCTCAAAGGGTGTGATAAATATATTATACATGTAAATAGCGCAAGATACCCGACCCGGGGTAGCGACAAGTGATCCATTTAGCGTGTGATGTCACACAGCGTCAGTTACTCGTCACCGACGCGACACATGTCACTTACCTGTTTATTAAAAGGTAAGTGGAAGATGGATGGAACGAGATATAGTATATTTTGGTACAAGTGGAAAAAGTTTTTCATTGTGACCAATGCGAAATTTGCCCGAGCCGCAGGCAAGGATTTTCGGAACCAAGTGCGACATTTTTTAATACTCACGAAGAAATAAATAAACGGAGGTTGACCGGCAACTCGTGGGGTTTTCGTGGCGACCAGCCCGGTACGATAGATGGAGTAAATTGTGGCAAGGGCAAACTGCTGCACTTTTCTGCACAAGTGCGAAAACAGACTTACCTATGAAAACAGTACAATTCCTGGATTGAGTTACGAAGATTTGTCCAAATTGCAAAAAATGTTTTATTTGTGACGTAACTACAAAACAGTTTTCAGATTTTTTCCTATATTTGTGCTATAAGACCTTGCTTTATGCCAAATTTCAGGATTCTAGTTCAACGGGAAGTACTCTATGAATTTTGACTCCTTTGAGAGTGTCAAAATACACGTTTTTTTGCGACATAAACGGCCGTATCTTTTTTTTTCGTAAACTCAGTATATTGACTTTTTCAAGGGACCGCAGACCTGATTATATGGTTTTGGTTTAATTTCAACTTGATACCTTCTCGCGTTCCCAAGATAAAGGGTCTAGACCGACAGACAGACGGATAACAAAGTGATCCTTTATGGGTTCCGTTTTTTCCTTTTGAGGTACAGAACCCTAAAAACGGAATGATATAGAAGCCTGTCAATATTTTAGTTACTCTCCCGATTTTTTGCTGCGTTCCTTTCTGTGCATCATCGCGATGTAACAATCGACTGAAGCAGTGGGCCCACTCTTCTTTAGGAAACTCTTCCATGCCTTTTTCAAACGTAACCACGGCATCATAATATTATTATCATAAAATCAGAAGTTATGTTGATAAAATCAAAAGTCAAAAAGTTTTTATTTCACATAGGCCTACATGGGCACTTATAAAACGTCAGAAGCTAGTAAAATAGAGCTGATAGATTTTTCTGTAGTATGACTACTCAGCAAAGCTTGCCTAGAAGGCTGACTCGAGACATTTGCTGCCAAATACTACAAAACATTAAAATTTAATAAAAAAAGTGACGAAAAGACTAAATAATTTCTCACCTTAATGCTGACAAAATGCATAAATGGTTCGAATAAAAAAAAAAATTATTCAAATTTTTGATCAAAAAGTTTCAATCACATTTTCAAAGGAATTCCTGGCCGTTTATTAAAAGAGGAGAAATAAATAAAAACTAAAACTTAATGGCATCTCGGTTTTTTTGTAGGGCAAGTGGTCAGTAGTATAATGTTAATCTAAAAAGGTTTTACTAAAACTATATTGTACTTGATACTTTTTCATGACTTGTGTCAAAAGAAATTATTCCTTTGGGAATTTAGATTCAAACTTTATTTTGGAATAAAGCATTGAAGACACAAAAATGTAAAAACCTTTCTCATGGATGAATTTTCGCAAAACCTTTTCGATCGCATTGTTAGGAGCTAAAATAAAAAAGTTAACTTAAAAAATAAATTTACATACTTACTATAAATAATATTTGTATAATCTTACGGAAAAACGTAGCAGCCGCACTCATAGCAAAGATCGTACAACGAGATGCTATGTGAAATTATGCACTGCGTGCTACGCTTGCTGATAAAATATTGAACTACAGACAAGTTTCTAATAAACGATACACATTTTTGATAAAAAAATAATGTGATATTTTTTGAAATCTTTCAATAATATAATCGAACAACTTTTGGCTTACGATTAACGAGATTGGAAAATATCTAAAATATTTTACCATAATACGTTGGTATGCAACATTCAAGCGAAGTTCAAATCTCAGTTCCGTTCCCGAGGGAAATTATTACAATCTTCGAAAAATGTATCAAATACAGTTTTATTATTTACTAGCTGTTACCCGCGACTTTGTCAGCGTCAAGTTAGTAAAAATGCACAAACGTAATTAATAATTCTGTGCTTGTGATTCGTGCTAAAAACATCTAATTCAAATTACGGAAATTAATTTCAGTAAATATATTATGTAAAATGTATTTCTTATGTCCAGATATAATTATAATTTATTTTATTTTTTTGGCTCATCAGTAATAGAATACTCGTTCATGATATACATCAAATAAATTACTTATCATCATCAATAAACAGAAACAGACATGTTGAGGTCGAAGTAGTTTATAAACTATGGTTCTGCCTACCCCTAAAAGGAAAAGGTGATAGTTTAAGTTTGTTTTTGGTTTATTCTATGATGAAACAACGCTGTATGATTTTAATATGATTGGTTCATTATAATAGACTAAAAGTGTATTAAACCGTTGTTTTGTTTTAACAACACTAAATAAATGTTATTTAACGTAGGCTATAAAAAAAGAGGATAAAGTAGTTTTCAAAATGTTAAATGTTGCCAAAATGTATAAAGAGTCTGTACGGATCTTGTTCTGAGGTCAATACCCACAGTTTTTAGTGTCTGCATGTTTTACTTTTAGGAAGAAAATCATCAAATACCTTCCCCCGCTCTGGGTAAAGCGAGAGTTTGTGTCAGACTTTTACAGACTGAAACCGACCTGTGTTCCTTTAATTGCCCTTAGTGTTCTAGAGCTACGGTAACTTGCACGCGGCAGCAAATCTTCCTTCTTTGAGGAAAAGAGAGGACGCTGTGGTATCTTTCTAAAGACACCACAGCGTCCTCTCTTTTCGCCTGACGAAGATCTCTAGGGCCTGCTAGAGCTATGAGATTTTTCGAAAGAATTACCTCCCATAAGAATTTGCCTCGATGATATTTCTCTGCAGACTTTTAGCCGGGTCCGTTATGCAACTTTGGCGGAGGTGAATTTCGAAGGAGCATAATCGGCTTCAGCCCATCTTCAGCTGGATAACGTGCACTGATAGTCCACTACTGCTAGCGATTATTAAAATACTACAGAGTAACCTACGATGTCATCTTGCTCCACAACTGTACTTGTGAAAAAATTGTTGCAGTTTGATGTTGACTTACATCACGTCGAATTTGAAACAGAAACCTCTCGAAACACCCTAATACCACCTCATTACTCCGTGTTTGTGACTCCACAAAACTATAAAATGACACCGAACAAATGTCGCAACCAATTGGGGCTGTGACTGACTCTGGCATCCGTCAGAATGTTGTCCCAGTGTTGATCACCACTCACTGACCACTCTTAAGGAGGTAACGTCCAGTTGTCGACTTAAGGCTGCAAGTAATGTAGGATACATCATACGTAATCAAACTATCTTCAGGAACGCAAACCACGTCGGGGCCTTGTGTGAAATATGTCTTCATGGGTTTTTCATGAAATTCTTAATGATCTTCAATTTTTGGAATCTTTGAAATTAGGTACTTGTTCCAAACAGTAGGTTGTGGTCAAGTCCGAGGGAGAGACTACTTGAAGTACTGGTAACCTTCACGAACTGCTCAAGAAGCATCTTTCTGTGATTAAGTACCTACCTATATTTGCTGGTTTTTTGGGGGTCCTTCCGAAACATCTACATTCGATGAAGACCTGCGTCAGGTGGAAAGAGAGCCTTTTTAGACTTTCCTCAAAGAAGGTATTTGCTGCTTCAATTGTGGCGTGCAAGTTACCATAGCCATGGAACGCTAAGGGCAACTAAAGAATCACAGGTGGGTTTCAGTCAGTAAAAGTCTGGTACTACCTCTCGCTTTACCCAGAGCGGGGGAAGGTATTTGATGATTTCCTACCTAAAAGCAAAAGGTGCACACACTAAAAACTGTGGGTATCGACCTCAGTATCAACTCCATGACTCAGACTATTTATATATTTTGGCAACTGAAAACTACTTTATCCACTTTTTTTTTGATAGCCTACGTTAAATAACATTTATTTAGTGTTGTAAAAAAGATATTTCTACGGTATAATATACTTTTAGTATATCTAATGAACCAATAATTTTAAAATCATATAGCGTTGTTTTATCATAACATAAACCAGAAAGAAACATACATAAAACCCACTCCTGTTCCTTCTTTGCCATTGTTCCAGGCCCCCGGGAATCTCTTTCGTATTACCCATGGCCCCAATAGGCTTCGACCTTGCTGGGCCCCTACGGTTGCTGACACCTCCTTGAGGCGCGCGTGGAACACTACGCGCCGTCAACGACTTGGGCTCGGTCTGGACGGTTACTGGACCGGTCGGACGGTGAGCTACCCATTGCTCGCCGTCCACAAGCCCGCGCCTACGGTGGCCGGAAATTGGGATCGGAACCCCTCGGTTCGGATCGGCTGGGTCGCGAGGGTTATTGTCTTACGCGTGCGGCCGCCTCCTTTGCTAGCATTACTGCTTCGCAGAAGGAGGCGACCGCGCCCAAGGCCCACCGCGCTTTACGCTATTACAAATTTTGTTATGATAAAATGACTGGACCTAACTGCGGTTTATTTTCGTAAATATTTTTGGCATTTACGAAGCAATTAATTAGAATTCAATAATTTTTATAAATAGGTCTAGAAACATTTGCTGATTTCGTGATAACGCCATCTATGTATTGCTGAAAAGCTTAAACTTACCTTTATCACACACTGAGGCTCTACCACGAGCTCATAACGTGATCCATTTTACGACCTAAACCGGACTGTTAAAGGGATGGAGCTATATAGGGTGTATAGCTCCATCACTCTTTTTCGCTCGTACGTCTGACATTTTGACATTATAATGGTAAGGCCCCTGGCCACCTACCGAGCGATAGTTAAATAAATAGTTTGACAAATTTAATTCGTGTGTTTGCTATTCAAAGCCAGATGGAGTCACTGAGGCATAGGATGACAGTTTTTCTGACATTTTTTCTGATAGCCGCTCTATTGTATCTCTTTAGATCTCTTTGTAGACGTTTGAATGTATAACCGCTGGATTTCTGTCATGTATAGTGAAGGTCAGTATAATCTGCCAAACTGCTTCGAAAGTGCTGATGTAGAAACCATACTGTCGATAAAAATAATAGTAAGAACGCAAAAATATGTAAAAATTTCTTGTTTACAGTAAAATAAAACAAAACTATCACAAAAAAGAAACTGAGTTTTGAGCCACTATCCCCTTACGTGCCGATCTAATCCAGACACGACTGCACTGCGGTGTTCGTTGACTTCTTTGTAAAATAGGTGTTCTTATATAAACGTCATCATTGTCTGCTTAACCCTTTGTCGATGATAGCGTGATGATTTTCATCTCAAATATTAAATTTGTAGCTAAATGAAAAAAAGAAATATTATTTTCGTTTTTCCACTTAGATTTTATTACATGTTTGATTACTTTTTACAAAAATATGGAGTAAAAATGTCTAAGATGTGTTAAAAATATGCTAAAAGTCCTATTATTATTGTAATCGAAGTACCATCGCATATTATTACAAAAAAGACGACAAAATACTCACAAAAATTATTACTATAACTGGGGATCGAAGTCACGGCAAATCGTTCAATACCGACATTTTGGAATATTGCTCACCCCCCATAGCAAATAGCGTGATAATTTATAGCCTATGTCCTTTCTCAAGCTCTATTCTATCTTTGTACCAAATTTCATCAAAATTGGTTCTGCGGTATAAGCGTGAAAGCGTAACAGACAGACAGACAGACAGACAGACAGACAGACAGAGTTACTTTCGCATTTATAATATTAGTATGGATTTAATGCTTTATGCACACAAAAAGTACAGTGGCGCACTTAATGCCTTAGGCATAGTTTTGATACAACCTTTTTAGACTGACATTAAACATAGTGACCATTTACTCTAAGTTCTTGTTAAGTTTTTGCATTTATTTTCTTTCTTAATAAATGATAATTTATAGCTACATCGGATAGCTATATTCTTGGTATTTTGTAGTCAAGAAATTCATTCTTTAGAAATAGTCGTCAAATACGAACCAATCAATGGGCGTGAGCCTATGAATAAATAATAAAAAAAAAAATACAAAGGATGAGGGTTGATAAGAGACATTTGTCGCCTATTACACACTCAAAAAATAAAAGTTTCTGTTTCCGACTATTTTTTAAATGCATTTGTATAATTTGTGAAAATTGACGACATTTTAGTTTTTTAAATTTTCGTTATACTTTTTTTAGCATTCTAAAAATGTTGATATCACTCCAAAAAATTACCTAAATATTATAGAAGACAAGCATCAGTAAAATAAAAGCTGAACAACTTAACATAAGCTTATCAAGTGAGACTGAAGATAGAGAGCTTGTTTATAGTGTACTACCGCACTTTGGTCCACACCGGACTTTAGTTTACTACAAGTTCTGAAGGATCAAAACTAACTTTGCAAAGTTTCAGAACTACTGACAGACTAACCTCAAGCTTATTTATTTGTAAAGATTACCTTTTCATCCGTATCTCTCGGAGAAGTTCCAACAATCGTTGGAACTATTTGATTAATCCTCAAGACGTCGAATAATACGAAAGTTTTACTAATATCTTGGCAACAGAAACTTGATTTACTAAACGATCTTTGTCTTCAATGATTTTGTTGTGCCCTGTTATACTGTATCGTAGTATTACGTGATGTTGTAAGCCTATTGTGTATACATAATTGTTATTGTACTATGAGGTGTATTGCATGCTGCGTCATTAGACGACAACTATGTAACAAAAATTTTGAATCTCATATAAGTGAACGTTTGTGTATTCTTATGAGAAGTAAAGATTCTATAAACCTATCTACATTTCAAATAAGATGAAATATCAAGTATTTATAACATTTAATTTCCAGTATTGTTAATTTCATTCCACAAACAAAGCATTTCAGTGCATTGTATCGTTTAGAAAGTTTAAGTTGATTCGTTGAATGTTTATATATGTTCAGGTTTTTTTGTGATATATTAGTAGTACTACTACCACTACTACACTATTAGTAGTATTATGTAAATTAATTTAATTATTATAAACGATCATTTCGTTTCAGTTGAGCCACGACATGTGGAACAAACTAAAGTTGAATAAGTTAAATAGTTGTTTACAAATACTGAAATAGTTATCGATTGTTATTTCGCAAATTTATATGAACACTATATTTTACCCGCGGCTTCGCTCGCCTACATAAAATATAGCCTATGTCACTCAGCAATAAAGCAGCTTTCTGTCGTTGAAAAACATTTTAGCAATTGGTACCAGTACTTCCAAACAAAAAAACAAAGTTTACCTCTTTATAATATTAGTGTAGATTTAGATTAGCAATGAAGGCAATGAGAATGAGGATCAATCACATAATAGCAAATCCGATTTTTACTAAGTACATCGTATGTGTAATAATTTACTGAGCATTTAATTTTTTAAATTATTAAAATCAGAAGTAAGAGTAAGTTAGAAACCTTTTAAATCTAGTATTTTTAGGTGGTAAATCATCCATTGACTTCTCTCGCCCTAGGGTGGAGCGAGAGGGCGTGTCAGACTTTTAATGACTAAAACCCACTCCTATGTTACTTCTTTGTCTTCTTTCCAGGGCCCTGGGGTTCTTTTTCGCACAACCTATGGCCCAAGTAGTAAGTGTGACGTCACCGCCATGAAAGTCATAGCGAGATTCTGCCTAACCTATTACCTATATTTGAAATGCTACTTTCTGACTTTTTGATACTGTTTTAAGAAAACGATTTGTTTTTATTGTTATTTATTTTTTAGTTAATAATTGAATAAAGACAAATGCCCAATTTTAACAATTTCTGTTTTAAACCCTAACAATTCGTTCTTTGTAAAATACTAATTGGAACCAAGACAAAAACAACACTTTTTATGTACAAAGTTGATTTATGTAAAAGACAAAGTTCTGAACAATAACAAAACTGTTTTCCGGATCTAATTTATCAGGAAGAGAATAAAGCGCTTTTAAAACACGAAAACAAAAATAAAAGTTGATGATACTCATTATTTGTAAATGGAGTTGTGTAAAGTGATTAAATACTTGCGAATAATTCAGATGAAAAATATTATTACCAATTACATTGCAGGAACAAGCTGAAAACTCCGTAGATAAACATAAAAAATCAACATAAAAAGGAAGATTCATATCGTTAAAGATTGATATATCGTTAAATAATTGATTAAAATCTAGCCTAAAATACTACATAGTAAGTAATTTAACTCTAACTTTTTGTTATAAGTACGTTAACTAAGAATAGCATCTTTTTACACTTTTGATATAAACACTTTGAATCGACGATATAATTTTACATATGATTTGGTATTTGATGTAATTTGCCCATTGCCTATATTAACCAACTATAGTGAGTAAATTATATTTATCGTCAGCAAGACTTGCACACCATTTTTGTAAGCGTCCAGGCTTAACATAGCGCTCTGTTGATTAAAATAATATCTGTATTTGTTTTACCTATGATAACAGTAAATAAATATCATTATTATTATTAAAAATGTTCATTACCCACCACTTTTGTACGCTTACCTTTAAATAAAGTACAACAGATTCCAAAAGATAAACTCAATAAACATTGAGTATTGTTGACACAGCGTTATAGAAAATCTATAAAAATTGCTATAAAATGCATCATCCAGATAAATTGTGGACAACTTAAACGATATGTGACTACATTGTAGAAGTATAGGGCAAAAACAATACTGGGATTTCAGATTACGAATCTTGTGGAAAATCCTCGTGGTTGAACGTTGAAAATACCTTCAGTGGCTGTAAATTCGTAAAGCATTCTTTGAAGCTTAATCTTAAGTAGCAGCTCTGGATTTACTTCAGAGCTGCTACTTAACATCTTTATTTACATTTCAAAGCCAAGAAAATCTCGTAAAAAAATTCAGGCATTACATTGCTTGAGTAAATTACGAACGCGTTTTTTGGTCCTTTCTGCTAACGTTAACGTTAACGATAGTAGAAAAGTTATATTCATCTATATACATATTATACATATACATATAAAAGGAGAAATAATTCGGTACGATAATTTTATTATTAATAAGATTATTATTTTTGTAAATGTTTCTGCAAAATATTTGTTTGAGTGCCGTAATAAATAAAATAAATTATTTATGGTTTTTACCCGCAAAATAATGAAACACTGATGTTTTATGCACAGGTTACGTTAATCAAGTGAAATGATAAGTCAATATCGTGGTAGTCAAGTGTAGCGAATTAAAAACGGTAAGCTTGCAACTTCTCACTTTGCTGTTATACAAATTTTTTGTAGAGGTTGTTTCTAAAAGCAATAAGTTATAAAATATGTAGTGCGATCCAATTCAAGTTACGGGGATGCAACTCGACATAAATTTTCACTGTTTTTCATACAACCGCTCTTACGCTATTATGACATTGTTACACATTTTTCATTAGATATTTTGGAAACAAAGTATCTTGTGGATATTATCTAGACTTCTATTGAAATCAATTTATAAATTTGTGTAAAACTAATCCAGTAAAGACCTCTAAAAATCTACTATTTTGCATAAACTTTGACACTTCATAATTCAAACACAAATGAATAAAAAGTCAAAAAAATATAATAATAGAAGCCTTGCTAATCAAGATTCTAAATGACGACAATTTTTTTCAAAAACTTTTAAGGGTTAAAAGGAACACGTATTTCCTGGAACAAGTAAATCACGGTATTACCGAATGCTAACATAGTTTTCAGGCGTTATCTCTCTTTTTTCGCGTTGCCTTTTCGTCAAACATCGCGGTGGATTGCGTTAGATGAAGTAACAAGCTTTTGTCAAAGTTTTGGTTCTAAGTTTCAACTTACCAAGCACATTTGTTGTAGGTAATTGATTTAAGTATGTAATTCTTAGCTTTATTCCTTGCTGCTGTTACCATTTTTTTTTTATGCAAATGCTGTTAAACCGCGTTAGAGAGGACTCTAACGCGGAAAATGTTGGACGGATAGTGATACTCCCTTCTACCTTTACGAGAGGTCCGCGGTAGATGCACGAGCGACACACACACACATTAGACGCATTCTGTTACGTGCGGAAGTACGGTCGACCGGACCTCTTTATCACCATCACTACCAACCCTAAGTGGCCCGAAATAACCCGCGAGCTCTTATCAGGGCAGGTGCCACATGACAGGCACGACTTGATTTCTCGGGTGTTTCATTTAAAATTAAAGTGCCTGAGTGAGTGATGAGGGACGGACGGTGCTCAAAAAGGTGCCCGAAGCGATTTAGCAGCAAAACTCTTACAGGTGAGGATGGATATCTTTTATACCGGCGTCGATCTCCTACTGAGGGTGGAACTCCAAAGCCCAGCAACACTATAACATATATAGGAATGACGTCTTAGCAATTGTTTAGTCTGATGGGCATTTCCTGTTGACTTACAAAAATGAAAGATCTGGAACGTCTCGAATCGTCTCGCGCATCACGTTGTTTTCCCGTCCCCGGGCTTTTAGAATTCGACATCAGACGATTCAGATCTTCGATTTTGACGACGTTGTCGCTGGCATAAGCAACAGGATCCGCGTACGAAGTCGCGGGCAGAAGCTAGTAATAGATAAACTACAACCAGATACAGAACAAATGATCGTGCTCAACATACAAACATTTGTCCTGGCTGGGAATTGAACCCACGACCTCCGGCATAGCAGTCAGGGCCACTGAACACTAGACCAACAGACCAGTCACGTTAGTAACCAGAAGTAATGGCTTATGCTTTACTTCTTTTCTTTAAAAAAAAAAACGTTGCCTTACACTAGAAACGACTTACGCATCGTGGGTGCTTTTAAAAACATGTAAGCTCACATACACAAGACTCCCTGATCTGGAACAACTATCTTAACGCCATATAAATCGAACCCGCAACGATCAAGGTTGTAACATTAATTCAGTCATTTTTTTAAATGAACCAAAAAGTGATAGTGCTATGTTTGAATTTTGTTTGGGCTGTAATCCGAGATACTGCCTTGTTCGTTGCGGGTGTCGAAATATTTGTTCGGTGCGGAAATTGAACGCGCAACACACAACGCAACAGTCGACCAATTAACCACTGCTCCAACTGTGCCATCATACACATATAAGTTGTATACTTTAAATAACAGGATTGTCAGTATTCGACCCTACCAGTAACGTTTCACATTGAGGTACTGCCAATGAAATATAAATATCAGAATCCCCACAAAATCATTTACAGACTTATGATTTAATGTCCTATATCCCCTAGATGGGGCAGAAGGCGTTCAGAGTAATCCTCCATCGCGACCGATCTTGAGCTTCATGCTTCACCTCGTTCCACGTCATTCCGTTGCTCGCCGTTTCTCCCAACACGGTGTGACGCCAGGTTTGACGGGGACGGCCACCCTTTCTTTTTCCTTGCGGATTCCAGTCCAACGCTTGTTTGAGTATGTGATCGGAATTCCTTTGAAGCGTGTGGCCAATCCATCTCCACTTGCGATGCTTCAAATAGAATCTAGCAGAATTTATTGTGAAGTGTTATTCTATTGACTTAACATAAAATTACAGAGCTGTAGTTAATTACAGGCAACACTCAACGTTGATGATGTTACACGCGAGCGTGGTGCGCTAACGACAATGAGAGCAATTAACTGGAAATAATTTTGCTGTGGCTTCACTCCCCTCAGAAAATCATTGATGCGTGGTTATTGTGGTGTATAATTAACTACCGATACCGCAGAATATAAGTAATAGTACAAGTACAGAAATTTCACTCTTCGAAAGAAAACATGCAAATACAAAACCTACTAACAACGGTAATAACGTTCATAAAACATTGCACGGTACGGACGTGACCTTCAACATATTTGCCTACCGGGCGTACTTAAGTTCGTAACGAATCAAAATGCGCCTTAAGTCAACGTACCGTGCTTGAGATTGTTTACGTTTAGTTAGGTAACTAAACATTTTTTAAGATATAATTCCAGCTTATGTTGACCTTGCATATTGAATGATCTTTAAGGTTATTGACTCATTTATGTGAAAAATGTCGCAAATACTAGAAATAAAAACTCGATACAATATTCGATAAAGAATTAGAAAATAATTTTTATTAGCTCGGGTCAAGCGGCAAATCGTACACGCGTGTGACACTCTACAGAATTTAGCTTTGCAAGAAAGGCCGCTAGGCGTAGGCACATTTCTATACCTACAGTATGGAGTGCGCCAGGCCTTATGTTATTTTACCCAGCAAGTAATCATCACCCATGGCCCCAGTAGGCTTCGACCCTGCTGGGCCCCTATTGTTGCTAACATCTCCTTGAGGCGCGCGTGTAACTTGAGCTCGGTCCGAACGGTTACCGGACGGTCGGACGGTGAGCTACCCATTGCTCGCCGTCCGCAAGCCCGTGCCTACGGTAGCCGGAAATCAGGTTCGGAATCCCAGCGGCTGGGGCGCGAGGGCCATTACCTCGCGCGTGCAGCCGCCTCCTTTGCTAGCATTACTGCTTTGCAGAAGGAGGTGACCGCCTGCCACTCCTCCTCGCTTCGGATCATGGCCTGTACCAAGGCCCGGCGCGAGAGATTACTGCCACCGAGCGCCCTCACAAGGATACGGCGGTGCTCTGCCCAAGCGCGTATGCTCCACCGTGTACTCCGGGGGTTCAAACTGTGGTGACACCCGGGCGTTTCTTCCGCATGAATCCGGTGCAGGAATCTTCCGAACTGACCATTTCTGGTGAGAACCTGCGTAATGCGGAAGGTAAGGATGCCGTGAGTAGCCGCCATGGTCCGAAGCGAGGAGGAGTGGCAGGCGGTCGCCTCCTTCTGCGAAGCATTAATGTTAGCAAAGGAGGAGGCCGCACGTGCACGCGCGATAGCGCGGCACTCACGCCCCAGCCGACGGGATCCCGATCCCGATTTACGGCCACCGTATGCGCGGGCTTGCGGACGGCGAGCAATGGGTAGCTCGCCGTCCAATCGTCCGGTAACCGTCCGGCTCGAGCCCAAGTCGTCGACAGCGCGTACTGTTCCACGCACGCCTCAAGGAGATGTTAGCAAAGCGTAGGGGCCCAGCAGGGTCAAAGCCTACTGGGGCCAAGGGTCTGCTTCTGAAAGGAAGACTCGGCCCTGGTATGAAAGGCAACGAAGGAACAGGAGTGGGTTTTTAGTCAGTACAAATCTGACACAGCAAAATTCTAGGGTAGGCTCCGTTGACCCACCATCCTGAAATTTGGGATAAAGCAAGGTCTTATAGCACAGGTATAGGAATAACTCTGAAAACAGAAAATTTGTTGTTACGTCGTTTTTGCGATTTGAAAATTGCAAAAAAGTATTTTTACATAGATAAGTTTATACGGAACCCAAAGGGCGCGAGTCCGATTCGCACTTGCCCAGTTTTTTATCTATCAGTTTTAAATCTAGGTGAAGGAAAAACGTTATTGTTTAATCTATATACATATATTGTTTAAGTCATAATTATTAAAAAAAAAAACTACTTTCATATTTTTATTGTTAGTAACAAATTGCCTTCTTCCATTTGCTTCTACTCAGACACTTCACACAGTGACGCAGAGATGAGCAGAATTGAAAAACTGGATTCTGATCAAACTATTTCGTTCATGATTCTAAATATATTTTTTTTTTTTTAAAAACCTTGTTTTGCTCACCTTACTCAATTTCTTTGATTTGACAGCTATGACGTCACAAAATGGCGTAAAAATCGATCCTATTCTTATTTAGAACGCATTGTGCAGCGCTGATCAATCACGTAATATTGTTTAGCAGACACGTTGTCAACAGTCGATGTTGACAGCGCAGATGCTGACTGTAGCAATATACTTTGTGACTCCTAAAATAAAGTTACGTAATAAAAGTGTTTGGCTTGTGTTTTTCAATTTCACACATTCGGGTTCGGGTTTTATGTAAACAGGGTTATTTTTCAATGACCAGCCTTTATTTTTCCAGGTATTAGGTTTCCAGGTTCCATTAGGGAGCTAGCTTTTGAAGCATTCCTACCTATCCGAGTCGTAACAACATGGAACAGGCTCCCGGAAAGTATTGTGAAAGCTTGCAAATTGAACTGCTGCTGCTGTTGTTGCTTTAAAAATCGGTTGCACAGAATAAATGTCTCTAAATTATTTGAAACACACGCAACAGCTAACTGTTAAATATATTTTTACCAGAGTAACTTTTCAGACGTTGTCTTTTAGACAATCTTGTCTTTGATTAATTAAACCTAAAAAAAAAGTGGCAGGTTTTTGAAAAATAATCCATTATCACGAAGATAGATAGAATCGATATATTCTTTACCATATAATAGCATAATCAGCCTTTTATTGTTCCCACTGCTAGGACTCAGGCCTCCTCTCTAGGAGAAGGAATGGGCCGTAATCCACCACGCGGGCCCAGTGCGGGTTGGTGAATGTCACATGTCTTCGAATTTTTTGGTTCTAGGACATGCCGGTTTCCTCACGATGTTTTCCTTCACCGTTTCGAGAGCAGTGGTGATGAAATAAATTACACAAAGTAATGCGCCTGGCGGAGTTTGAACCCGCGACCTATAACTCGTAAGTCGAGGCCGTTACCACTCGGCCACCACTGCTCTACCCATTATTTTTTTAAATGACCCATCATCATCATCTTCCTGCCCTTGTCCCGTGTTATTTGGGGTCGGCGCAACATGTTTTTTTCTTCCATTCTGCCCTGTCACTCGTCATACTATCACTAACTTCCTTTTC
This sequence comes from Mythimna impura, assembly GCA_905147345.3. Taxonomy (NCBI): domain Eukaryota; kingdom Metazoa; phylum Arthropoda; class Insecta; order Lepidoptera; family Noctuidae; genus Mythimna; species Mythimna impura. The sequence goes on from LR990359.1 coordinate 7,861,676, forward strand.
TTTCATATCACTCTTCACACAATCCATCCATCTTTTCTTTGGTCTCCCTCTCCCTCTCCATCCATCCACATGGGTCATTTAAAAATTGGGTCATTTTTTTAAATGACCCAATTATTAATATTTTCTACGTGTTAGAGCATGGCTCTTGCTCATCTGGCATTGTTCCAGTCTGTTGAAAATGTTAATCTGGACGTCTGGTTAACTTCGGCTAGTATGTACCTTCCTGTACCAAATTGGGTCAAAATACCCAGCCTTACCCAGCTTAAGGGCCTCAATAATAAAGTTATCCCTCTATCCTTTATAAAATCAAATAAAGAAAAAATAAACTACTTACATTTAAAAACCGGGCAAGTGCGAGTCGGACTCGCACACTGAGGGTTCCGTACAAATATCTTATGTAAATAGTTCAATTCCTGAACAGTCTTGAAAATTTTTCCAAATACAAGAAAAAGTATTTTTTTTGTGACGTGACTACAAATTTTTAGTTTTCAGATTTATTCCTATACTTTTGCTATAAGACCATGCTTCATGCCAAATTTCAGGGTTATAGGTCAACGGAAATCGAAATTCGATTTCCTTAGGAGTGTCAAATCTACGATTTTTGCGACATAAACGGCCGTATCTTTTTTTTTCGTTAACTTAGAAGTTTAATTTTTTCACAGCTTCAAGGGACCGCAGACCTGAGTATAAAGTTTAAATTTCAACTCGATACCTTCACGCGTTCTCAAGATTACAGGGTCTTGACAGACAGACATACAGACATACAGACAGACAAACGTACGGATAACAAAGTGATCCTATAAGGGTTCCGTTTTTTCCTTTTGAGGTACGGAACTCAAAAAAAATGGTTTTGTATTAAAGAACTACTTTTTTACGTAGTTTAAAAGTATTCTCAAAACAAATGATCGGTTCTAACATATATTTTCCTCAGGGTGTGATTAGTTAACCTGCTACTTTCAAAGGCTTTGTAACGTTCTTTGAAAGCCACTGAATTTATAAACACAGTAAAAACTAGACTTGTAAAGTTTTCAAAGATTCGTGGAGTTGCTTAAATTAGAACAATTTCCGACCACCTCAAGTACAACTTTGACTGAGCAATCAAGAAGTTTCGAAAATAGTGATGAGAAAAGAGAACAACAACTATTTATAATATCTACACTTCACTTTTAATTTCTATATGTAAAGGTAAAATTATTATTATTAATAATTTTTCTCTGTATTCTCGCAAAATTGTTAACAATGTTCAAATCTTTTTTTTTTAGTCATTTGTTTAATATTGTAAATAATTAAGCATCCGCATTTTGGGGTGAGAGCCTGGTGATCCGTCACACAGGGTATCCTGGTATGGACTCCAGACTCTCACAAAGTTTTTATATGTTGCATTATTGTCTATTTTATTTATGAAACATTTGTATATACTTAGAGTGAATAATAAACATTTTTTTTTTTCACAACTATCACACAACGCCGTCTAGTACCAAGCTAAGCAGAGCTTGTGTTATGGGTACTAAACAACTGATAAACATACTTATATAGTTCTAAATACATACATATATAGATAAATTACACCCAGACACAAATAATCATGCTCATCACACAAACATTTGTCCTGGGTGGGAATCGAACCCACGACCTCCGGCATCGCAGTCAGGGTCACTAACCACTAGACCAACAGGCCAGTCAAACTAAAGCTATTATTATTATATTTGTCTGTTATATGTATATTTGTTATAAAGGAACAAACCAAAATATTATTTTACAGGGTATCATCTATTTGACTTTTATTTACTTTTTTCAGTAGCTTAGTCCAGTAAAGAATTTAGCTACTGCAATAACTAAATTCTTTTGTTATAGGCGTCCTTTTAAAAAGTTAGAGTAATCGATCATAAACACAAACATAGACACAGTGCCAGTGTGGAGCCCCTTTACAGGATATGCAAAACCACCTGTGTACCTTCCACGACTAAAACAAGGCCAGCGTCAGAGCTATCCAGGTGGCTACATATTAACCAGACCAAATTTGAATCAAATCGACACGATTTATGAAGAAGAAGTGATTTTTGAAACGGTTGTTGTTGCTTTCTTATGCGCAAGGTTATCAATAATAATAAAAATATGTATGTTTTTACTTTTCTTTGTAGAGTTTTGAAAAACAAAACTCCCCGAGCAAGCAAAAAAGAAATTAAAAATATGAAACAAAAATGACTGAGCAACTTCAATAGCATTGCAATACAATACGTCAACAACTTCACTTTCACCCGACCTCACTCGTCTCACTTCACATTCATACTTTTATACTGCCAGCATTTTAATTAGTGAAGCATTTCTTCAATGCGGCCCTCCCGTGGTTTCGCATATTTTATGAATGTCATGAGAGATGCGCTGAATGAGATGAGGGAGCGGCGGCATAAAATATTGTAAGTATACAATTGTGTCATTTTAGAATCATAGGTATGTACTATTAAAGATAAACGCAGTTTTATCACATAAAACATTTAATTGTAACTTCAAAATTATTCAAAAGTATAACACCGTGAAAAGGGCGCGTAATTCTCCGATCCACTGCCAAAGATGCTAGTGCGGGGGCAATAATGCGCGACGACAGTAAGTAGGGATGCGCTCATTCATCGACATTTTAGTCTAACAATACATTCATTAAAATCCTCTTAAAATGTTTGAAAATCGAGCAAGTGATCGTAGCAATCGTAGCTAAATAGGTAAGTCGTTTAACTTGGCCGCAGTGTACGTTGCTAAGAGCAGATATGAGCATATAACTAAAATATATAGGTAATTAACTATGAAGGTAATTGCAGGCTCTTAAGGTGGGTCTACGCTAAAGGAGCCGAGCAGAGCTCAAATTTGTGTAGTTTAGACCGACTGTAGAAGAGTAGAGCACACAACAATACAATCAATTATATACCAGTATCCTACTGGTATAAGGCAATTTAAAGCTTATCATAAAATTATGAAATGACTTCCAAAAATAGCAATCGTCTATTAAACTCACAGAATTTATTAGTAATTTAAGTAAATCTCAACAAAACATAATTTCATTTTCTACTCGGCTGTCAAACTTATTTTTTTTTTAATGATTTGACACAATGGCTATTAGCCATTACAACACAACCTATAGTTACCCTGCGACTCCTGACGTCCAGGGCGTCTCCGACTGGGGGCAGAGCGCGAGGTTTGTCTCCTCACGCTTTCCGCCACTTCCTTCGCTTGCATTACTTAGGTACTAAAGGAGGTGAATAATTCTCATTCTCTCTCGATCCGTTCCCTAGCCTGGATCAGGGCTGGACGCAGAAGGTCACTGCCACAACCGATCGTTCCCATAAGGACACGGTAGTGCTCCGCCCAAGTGGAACAGATCTCCGTTGTTTCCTTTAGATCATCTGTACAATTGACAGACACTAGAATTGGTGACTCATCATATGTATCTTGGTGTGATATTAGATAGTAACTTCCACTGGCGGCCGCACATTGATCATGTATGTAATAAGCTTAGGTCTGTACTAGCAAAGTTATCGATACTTAAGTATAAGGTACCCTATAAAACACTTAGAACATTGTATTTAGCACTAGCCGATTCCGTAATTGATTATGGCCTAAGTAGCTACGGGCGTACATATAAGACTTATGTCGAGGACATTTACAAGTTGCAGTTACGCATTTTAAAAACGATTGTACCCACAAGAATAAAACATAAATTTCAAGATAATGACACGGGATTATTTAAACACTGTCAAATTGTAAATGTCTTTGACAAGGTACGTTTGCGTGTCTTATGTGAAAACTATCCTAAGTTATGTAATATTCGTAAATGCGAGAGGCACCAGTCGCTGCGTAGTTTAGCTTACTTACCCACATTTATCGTACCTAAATCTAATAATGTTTACGGATCACGGACGTGGGAATGCATGCTACCATGTTATATGAACGATTTACCACTGGAAATTAGTAAGGTAATAAATATAAAAAACTACTCAAGAGTGTTGAAGAGATACTTTCTAGATTATAATGCGATCTAGAAAGTATCTTTTGAACGAGGACTATGTACGAGTATGTTTACCTACTGTTCGCTTAAAATATGTTGGCGCCGAGTTTGTCGCTTCTGACATACCGCTGTTAAACCCGCGATGGTTTGTGCTGGTATGTAAATATGTTAGCATGAATTTTATATGTTATTGTTTATTAAATGGAAAAAAAATAAATAAGTGACACCCCAGTTTCTACCTGAAAACGACTTTGAAGAGAATATTCTGTAAAAGGTGATAGGATTTTAAGATTTGATGTGCGTATGTTTGAAAGACTTACCGAGTCCCTAGAACGCAAACGGCAAATGAAGGAACACAGGTGGGTTTTAGTCAGTAAAAGTCTGTCTCAAAAAAAAAGGAAGTACCCTACATAAGATTATTTTGAAATGTAGTAGTTTTCTTTTCGACGTATTCAAGAAATACGTGTCACAAAAAAGAGCTTGGGATAACGTGAAATTCCAAAACTCTGTTTTAATATTTTCTGCATATAAACGTTGAGGTATTTGCTGTCTTTGTATATGTAGACAAGTAAACACAATAATTAATTGCAACCAACAGTTCAAAGCGAGCGAGCTAAACTTATCCAGAGGAGCACCAAACTTAATGCTGTAGTCGAGTTGAATAGAACAAATAAACCCTGAACACCTTGCGTAATCTAGAGGGAACTGTTCACGCTTCCGAATTGGGGTTAACTTAAACAGTGAAGCAAAGAGATAAACTACGACAACTGTTCCTCACCACGCCCGACCCCTTCGCCCCGACATTAGTGACACGGGCAGAAGAAATACTTAAGAGCGGCCAACTCGATGGTGCATTTTCATACAACCGCTCTTACGTGATTATGATGTTATTACACATATTTCTCCAGATATTTTAGATATACAGATATATTGTTGATATGGACTACTTAATGGAAATCAAAATATAAATTTGTGTAAAACCAATCCAGTAAATACCTCTTAAAATCTGCTATTTTAAGTGAAGTTTTGGCCGTCCATAATTTACTCATAATATTAAAAATATAAAAAAGTACATCCATAGAGAAGCATGGCACATTTAATCGAAATTCTGAATGATGACATGTTTTTTCAAAAACTTTTAAGAGTTTAAAAAAAACACGTATTTTCTGGAACAAGTTTTGTAAAATATTCGAGTAAATCACGGAATTACCGAATGCCAACAGAGTTTTCAGGCGTTATCTTTCTTTTTTCGCGTTGCCTCTTCGTCAAACATCGCATTGGATTGCGTTAAATGAAGTAACAAGCTTTTAAACCATGCTCGATGTTGACGATAGGCGAGTGGAAAAGGACCCCCTTAATAGCATATCTCTTCATAGAGAAGCCCCCCCCCCATTTAATCATTTAAATATATTTTCTTGCTCATTTTCGGAATTCCAGAGGGTGACACTAAGCGCGTTGTCCTCTATGTAACTTGTGGCAATTCTCCGAGGTATTGCTTGAGACTGACCAACGATTTTATGTATGGTATGCCTGCATTAATACGTATGTGATCAGTTTGTGAGTGGCGTCTCTGAGTGCGGCTATTTTGTGTCTACATTTGTTAGCTTGGGGTTACTTGTTAAATTATTATAAATATTTTAACGTTTTATCACTACATAGTATAAAACAAAGTCGCTTTTCGTGTCTGTCTGTCCCTATATATGTTTAGATATTTAAAACTACGTAACGGATTTTGATGCGGTTTTTATTAGTAGATAGAATGATTCAAGAGGAAGGTTTATGTATATAATGCATGCATAATAAAGAAGAGAAATACTGATAACTTTAGATATTTCTAATGTGATGTCGTAAATAAACAATTTTTTTTGTGTTTAAATTGCAAACGCTGGCTGAACTCTACGAGATATATCAAAATAGTGTACCACAATATTGTTCACCTTAAAAAGATCTACAAAAAAGTCTGCGACGCGACGACGACGTATAATGTCCATCTCTTAGAGATAACCCACTATAACCATTTTTTATCCTTTACTTTTTACGAGAAATAATGGCTTATTTACGAAACAATTTTAAGCAATACAGTATTAATATTTATCCAATTAAGTACCATAAATAAATTGTGTATTTAATATAGATCAATATAGCCCTTTACAGAGTGTCATTTAAATGAATATATTCGAAGATATTACAGATTTAAAATGCAGGGAAATAGCGGTTGCGGTAAAAAACTTGATTCTACGTTTGTTACCTCAGAACTCCGTCGTTTATGGACCGACTTGCAACATTTTTTTTCCCTAATAGGATATGCTTTCAGATTGGTACTATTTTTTTCAAAATCAAGTTCTGATGATGGGATCCATAAGGAATCGAGGGAACTCCTCAAATATTCTAGGCAACTATATAATGATTTTAGTATTTTCATCGTGAACTTAAGCATTTACAGTCAAAAAGTAACATTTGATGAAGTGGAACTGATGCAAAAATGGCCAAAGGAACTTCACCCCTACATAGATATCACAATGAAGATAGTTAAGTAACTATGACAATGCATATAAATAAATGGTTCTGAATAGTTATGTTGAAAATGGTAGCATCAAAGTGATCTGATGATGATGATGGATTTGGAAGATAGACACTGGAACTCCGTAATTAATTAATGTAACCTAGCCGTGTTTGGGCTTATTAGAATTGTCATCAGATGCACTTTGGCTATAAGGTACTATCGAACTGACCTGATAATGGAGCTGGGAAGTGGATAAGGACTTCATAATAAAATAATGTATCCTAGCAGTGTTTGGGTTAAATCGAATTGTCATGAGAAATAGGTACTCTGGCTATAAATGTATCACAACTAAAAAGTCTGAAATAATTTTTTTTTACAAAAAAAATAACCAAATTCACCACAAAACAATAAAACGATCAACATAACTTTAATTTCGGAAGTCAGTTAAATAACAAGCAGACAATACCAGAAACACTGACTTCCAAAATTAAAGTTATTTTGATCGTTTTAGTGTTTTGTTTTTAGGGTTCCGTATCTAAAAAGGAAAAAACGGAACCCTTATAGGATGACTTTGTTGTTAGTCGGTCTGTCTGTCAAGACCCTTTATCTCGGAAACGCATAGAGGTATCAAGTTGAAATTAAAACCATACACTCAAGTCTGCGGTCCCTTGAAGCTGTGAAAAAATCAAATTTCTGAGCTTACGAAAAAAAAGATGCAGCCATTTATGTCGCAAAAAACGTATATTTCGACACACTCAAGGGAATCAAAATTCATAGAGTACTTCCCGTTGACCTAGAATCATGAAATTTGGCATGAGGCAAGGTCTAATAGCACAAGTATAGGAAAAAAAATTAAAACTGTAAATTTGTAGTTACGTCACAAAAAAACGAAATCCGATTCGGAAAAATCTTCGTAACTCAATTTTGGAATTGAACTGTTTTCATAGGTAGGTACCTAAGTTTTTACGGAACCCTCAGTGCGTGAATCCGGCTCGCACTTGCTTACTTTTTATAGTGAAGTCGGTTATTTTTTTTGTAAAAACTTTTTTCCTACAGTATTTGTTAATTCTTTGAACCCGTCTGGACTCCCTCCTCATAAAATGGTGTTGAAAATATGTTGTCCTGTTATTTTATTAAAAAACCTGAATCCATTTAAACTTTGCAATGGCACGCGTTTGCTGGTAAAATCACTAAAAACTGTCATAATAGAGTGCACAATACTCACTGGACGTGGTACCGGAGAAGTTGTGTGTCCATGGAGTTTCTTGCACATTCTTCTTCATAATGTTTTTTTTTTAGGTGGGAAAATCATCTAATGACAAATCCCGCCCTTGGGCGGAGCGCGAGATAGTTTCAGACTTTTACTGGCTAAAAACCCACTCCTGTTCCTATCCGTGGACTCAGTAGGCTTCGACCTTGCTGGGCCCCCTTTTTTTTTTTATAGGTGGGAAAATCATCTTATGACAAATCCCGCTCTTGGGCGGAGCGGGAGATAGTGTCAGACTTTTACTGACTAAAAACCCACTCCTGTTCCTTCGTTGCCTTCGTCCCAGGGCTGGTTTCGTTTTCTCACTACCCATGGCCCCAGTAGGCTTCGACCCTGCTGGGCCCCTACGATTTGCTGACATCTCCCTGAGGCGCGCGCGGAACAATACGCGCCGTCGACGACTTGGGCTCGGTCCGGATGGTTACCGGACGGTCGGACGGCGGGCCACCCATTGCCCGCCGTCCGCAAGCCCGCGCCTACGGTGGCCGGAAATCGGGATCGGAATCCCGGCGGCGGTTGGGGCGTGAGGACTTTTGCCGTTGCCTCACGCGATCGGCCGCCTCTTTTGCTAGCATTACTGCTTCGCAGAAGGAGGCGAGCGCCTGCCACTCCTCCTCGCTCTGGACCATGGCCTGTACCAAGGCCCGGCGCGAGAGATCACCGCCGCCGATCGCCCCCACGAGGACACGGCGTTGCTCTTCCCAAGCGGGGCACACTTCCACCGTGTGCTCCACCGTGTCCTCCGGGCGGTCCACACAGTGGCGACACCCGGGCGTCGCTTCCGCACGAATCCGGTGCAGGACTTCCCGAACTTCCCGTGTTCGGTGAGAACCTGCGTCATGCGGAAGGTGAGGACGCCGTGAGGTCTTTCCAACCACGCCTCAAAGAAGGGACTTACCGTCAAAGAAGGGACTTACCGTGCTGGGCCCCTACGATTTAATGACATCTCCTTGAGACACGCGTGGAACGCGCCGTCGACGACTTGGGCTCAGTCCGGACGGTTTACCGACGGTCGCCGTCCGGAAGCCCGCTTGCGCCTACGGTGGCCGGAAATCGGGATCACATTCCCGATGGCGGTTGGGGCGTGAGGACCGTTGCCTCACGCGATCGGCCGCCTCCTTTGCCAGCATTACTGCTTCGCAGAAGGTGGCGACCACCTGCCACTCCTCCTCGCTCCGGACCATGGCCTGTACCAAGACCTGGCGCGAGAGATCGCCACCACCGATCGCCCCCACGAGGACATGGCGTTACTCTGCCCAAGCAGGGCACACCTCCACCGTGTGCTCCATCGTGTCCTCAGGGCGGTCCACACAGTGGCAAGTAAAGATATCTTTTGCAATGACCAATAATAAATCGCAAGGTCAAACTTTCAACGTTGCAACGTTGTTGATCGTTGAGTGTTTTCCACATGGCCAATGATATGTCGCTTTTTCAAGAGTAACCTCAAAAGAAAACATGTTTGTATTATCTAATGACAAAAAAAAGCTGTGAACGTTGTACATAAAGATATTCTGTAGTATAATTAGTACTGGCGACCCGCCCCGGCTTTGCACGGGTGCAATGCTGATCAAAACCGCATCAAAATCCGTTGCGTAGTTTTAAAGATCTTCTTCTTCTCAGTCGTTACACTCTTGCCAGAGTGGTCGTGGTCATCACTGTGAATCACGATGAGTGATCATCTTGGTAACACGGTGCCATTCATCGCGGTCTGCAGCTTTCCGAGTACATTCATAAACCGAGCACTTAGTTGCGGCCTTGATCTGGTCTGTCCATCTCATTAGTGATCTACCACGTGGCCTGGTGCCCTCAACTTTGCAACTGCACTACGAGACGCTCTATGGAGTCATTACCACAACGAGATACATGGCCGAAGAAGTTAAAATGCGCGACTGCACTGTGGATGATAGGCGCTTTCTGATCTAAGCGTACATAGGGACATACAGTGGGAAGCAACTTTGTTTTATACTATGAAGGGATCAACATTGCACCCGTGCGAAGCCGGGGCGGGTCGCTAGTCTTCTATAAAGCCTTTAATACTATAATAACTTTTTCTTGAAGTTATGAGTTTTCTGTAGCTTTAAATATGTGTTTTGTTCACCTAATGGTTAATCTTACAGATATAGCGCGCTTGGCGCCCTTCCAATCAACAATATGACGTCACCATGGTTGATCACCGTGAGAAAAACAGCTATATTTACGTAGGTAAATGTTTTATCAATGAAATATTAATCATCATCATAATTTCAGCCAAAGGACGTCCACTGTTGTACATTGGCATCCCCTAAGTGTCCAGGACGTCCAGTCTTGTGCGTCTCGCATCCATCAGATTCCCGCGACCCTCCCTAGGTCATCACTTTGTGGGAGGCCTTCCAACGCTTCATTTTCCGGTATGTGGTCGCCACTCCAGAGCCGTTCGTCCTCATCGATTACCTATTCTGCGAGCAATGTGCTCAATCCATTGCCACTTAAGTTTGGCGATTCTTTGGGCTATGTCGGTAACCTTAAAATAAATATTAAAAAGTATTTATAAGTAATGAAAATGCTTTATTCAGGTATAGTAGGAAACCTCGTTGCGCGAATCCGACTCGTAATTAACCGGTTTTTATTCATTGATCTAGCAATTTAATATTGATAAAACACATCAGTCAGCTTTCTGAAATAACCCACAGAGTTTTTAAATTAGAACAAACGTGCCGGAAAAAAAAAATAGTTATAACCATTCGTTTCAGTTTCAATGACCAGATTTCCTCTAGATCTGTCATGTTAACGTAAGCTTTACAAACACGATATTTAACCTGTTCTAGCGGAAAATTCGTCCTACCTTAATTAGGATTACAAAGGTTAATCTTTCCGGTGAGAGGACAGCAGGCTGTCGAGCCGTCAACCTTCGTCATAAAATACAGACATGTGAAGTGTGATGAGCTGTGACCCGAGATTTGAAGTGCTTACCGTATTAAGAGCGTTAATAAAATTGCCTGAGTATATATAGAGAGATAAAAGGGTAGATCTCGTGTTAAAAATCAAATATTAATTTATTTATATAGGAAGAACTCAACTCACTAATGTTTTCCTTCATTCCCCTCTTAGAGCCCAGACCTCATACTTTCGGACTTTTTCAACTGGGATTATCAAAACTCCAAAGCCTTGAGCATCAACGCCGAGTTGCTGGCCTGTCGGTTTTCTATCGAATACACTTCGGGGAGTGTGCGTTGGAATTGCATAATTTAATTCCACCAAGTCCGTTCCATCATCGGACCACTAGATGTACGGCGTTGCGCCATCGGTACATGGTGGACATCCCACCCATACGTACAAAGCGTTTTGGGACCACATTCATAATGCGTACAGCTAAGGAGTAGAATTTCCTGCCGGAGTCTGTGTTTCCTGATGGCTACAACCTAGGGGCAAGTCTATCAAAGTCAAGAGTAAATAGGTTACATCTAGGCAAGCGTGCTCCATCCTCGGCCACACCATCGCTTACCATCAGGTGAGATAGTGGTCAAATGCGAGCCTATCAATAAAAAAAAAGATTATATGAAGAGTACAAAAGTAATCCATATCTGAATTGAAGAAAAACATTAGACGAGAAATCATTAACTTTCCTACTCAACTTCTGAGGCGCATTTTCATTAAATATCAGAGATTTCTTTATTCTTTAAAGAGTTCTAGAGCTGTGAAGGATGACATTTGCGTAATTTTATTTTTGCTTTTGTATAAATATATTTGTTAATGTTTTATGCATGTAAAAATGTGAGTTTTTTCTGAGACCATCTGTATTAGACGAAAAAACTTATTAAAAATTACTATAAGCTTTAATATCGTGTCGTTTATTTTTCACTTTTTAATTGTGGTAACTCTCAGCTAAACCTAAATAGTGTGCAGTCATAAATACTTCCCATTGTGGAAGAGGAAACCTATTCCTGCTAAAAACGCAAACTGTCACTTACGACATTCTTCCTAAAAAGGGTCTATATGTGCTTATAGGAATTAATCATCATTAACCTGATTTCTGCTCTGTCCAGTAGGTACACGATGGTGACCACTTATCTTACTACTACATGGCGCGGCGGCAGCGACCTCAATAAAGTTTACGTGTTTCTTGCGAGGAGCAACACTTAACGCTCACTGCATAATCCATAATGTACTCCATTGCCTGAAGCCTTCGGTTCAAATTTTGCAGCAACAATCTCGTTTATGCACGTGCACATTGCAGAGCTTCTTGTGAAAGCTGTAATAAATCCCTTAGTTACACATGCATGAAATTGAGATATGTATTGTACGTCAATCACAACAAGCAATCACATATTTCAGATGTTAACATTTTTTGATAACTGCTAATAGTAATCGAAGTGATTTGCGTGTGGTGTGATAAACATGCTTAAAATTTAGGGAACATTTCCAAAAAAATGTGAAAGATGGAAACAGAATTTGTGAAAGTCAAATAGGCAAGTTATGGGCTGTTAAATTGAACTCTCCGTTCTGACATAGGTAGTATTGGATAAATTATGAACACTACAGAAAAAGTCTTTATGCCAAAATCTAAGCTAATACCAAAATTTGTGAAAAACAAACAACAAAACAAACGCTTAACAAAATCTTATGCATATTTCTAAAGAATTTTAACGAACGAGCCCTCACAACAAACGCACATATCGAAGTGCAATGATTCCATTTAAAGTACGTAATAATATCTCGGTCAAGGTGAAAATAGTTGTACCTAATGTTTATACATAATCTGCAGCACGTGTATTCAGTAATTACACTCAGTGCACTGACCGCTGCTTTATGTGCTGAAGAAGAACAAGTCATAAAATAAAATAGGTTATTTACGATCACGTACAGTCACCAGCAATAAGATATATTCACTGACACGTTTTCTACGAGCAATAAGATAAGTGTACGACAATTGGCTTATGAATTGACGCTACATTATCTGTTAATTAAAAAGCATCCATCCATAATAGCTCCATGGGCCGCATCAGAAAGGCTTAAAGTTACCCAAAGGGTAATGGAAAAAGCTATGGTCTGAGTTTCTTTACGTGATGACATCAGGAATGAAGATATCCGCAGGGGAACCAACGTTACTGACGTAGCCCGAAGAATCGCCCTTCGAATCGAATCAAACTTGTGAGGCCACTGCCTTTCAAGACAGAGGGGAGTGAGTGTTCGTGGTTGAGAGACAGTGGCCTCTCAAGTTTAAGCACGTTGCTCGCAGAAATGAACAGATGGTCGTTGTAGCCAAAAGGTTCGATCGATTACCGGAAGACGTAGCGTTAGAAGGCCTCCCAAAGGTGGACCGGGTGAGGGTCGCGGGAATCCGATAGATGTGAAACGCACAGGACCTATGTCCAACAGTGGACATCTTTCAGCCGAAATAATGTTAATGCATATCCATATCTATATCTCTTTACTGCATATCCAGGTTTATTTGTCTGCATAGTAACGAACTCGAATTGTTCCAAAGCTAATAAAAGCAATATCCTTTAACGCTGCAACTTCAACGGCTCATTTAACTTAATTTCATTACTGCATGATTAAACAGAAAGACTCTACGGAACTGAATGCCATTCTCAGTATCATAGCATTAAAGATAACTGCTAATATCCTTTAAAATAAGTTTGATTATGTTACTAAAAGTAAAGTTTTCCGGAATATTACTGTTTTGTTTGTTTTAATCTTGGCTTAAAAATGGCGAATTCGTTTTGATATCATTTGCATAATATTACACTCAATTCGCAATATGATTAGGTATTTAAATATACCTCTTTTACTATCCGTTCAACCGTTTTTAAATTCTATTCCGTAATAAATATGGTACGTAATAAAGACGGTATTAAAAGTAAAAAAGTGGTTACTAACCAACTATTACCAACTATAACTATTATTGGCCAACTATTTACTGCAGCTATTTCCATACCATTTGTCATGCTACCAACCCAATACAAGTCAAAACCGGTTAAACGGACAGTAAAAAAGGTTAGTGTAATCTTATTGTGAATGGAGTATAGTTCAAATATTACGGAAATGAACAGACCGCGTTCGAAACACTACACTGCTCCAAAACACAAATCGTTGATGTGGCTCAAAAGGCTGTCCAACCTAAATGAGACTGGGCAGGACATGTTTGCCGCATGTCTAACGAGCTGTGGAGTCGAAAAACACAGAATTGGTGCCCGAACATAGCAACGCGGGGCTGCGGCAGACCATGAAGGAGATGGTGGGATAACCTGGATGTTTTTTTTAAGCATTGGAAAGAGAAAGCGAGGAACCGTGATCATTGCAGCAGTGGGACAGTATGGGCTAGCTATAATAATAATAATTGCGTTTTTGAAAGTTCCTAGTATTTACTAAACACGGTCAGGTTACGGAAATATTGCCTTTTTATTTAACTTTTGGCATCCTATCTAAATCTGACCAGCTTGACCGTAGTTACCCGCAGGTTGGGTGAATATGCTCAAAAATATTAGTTCGATGTGGCTCGAGAGAATAGAACCTAACGTCTTTTATAGATGTCGAGGTCAAATGGCATTAGGTAGATTGCAAACAGGGAAAATGTTTTAGATAGGCTTTGGTAGAACGGATCTATACAAATAGATGGGAGCTAACTACACTTATTTAGCTCAATTCAGCTTTTGTCCATAAAAATACCAGTTGTGTATCAAGAAGCGTAAACATTCGTTCAGTTTCGCGTCAATTAAAATTTCGCGGCAGATGGACATAATATAAGAAGAAATGTGTTCATATCTGCTATCGACAGTGTTCAGCGCTATTCTTCCGCGTTCAGTGCTGTTTCGCCGCGTTCAGCACTGATCTGCCACGTTCAACTCTGTTTTGCCGCGTTCAGCACTGATCTGCCACGTTCAACTCTGTTTTGCCGCGTTCAGCACTGATCTAGAGCGTCGAGTGCTGTTCCGATGCGTTCTTTACTGTGCGCGGACTGCCTTTGACTAGGAACTTGCATGTGTTAATAGATTTTGCATTATAACGCCACGATTTTGCACGCAATGATCCAGAGAGTGGACGTGATATTAAAAATAAACATAATCTGTACTCTAAGAACAATATGGATGAAGAGAAACTTGTATTAATGTTGTACGCGGTATATAGAACAGTTTTCAGAGGAAATAGTACGTTATGACGGTATTTCACAATGTTACGATGCTGTACACGGCTGATAGAAGTAGAACTGCGTAGGTGTAACCGAAATCATCCAGCGAAACGGAAACAGATCTAAAAATAACTCCTCTAGCTCTGGGTGGCGAGAGGGAGAGGGACTTTCACAGCCTTAAAACACATCCGTTTTCCTCCAGTGTCTCTTTGCGTTCTTCGCCGTCCGATCGTCCGGTAAGCGTCCGGACCGAGCCCAAGTCGTCGACGGCGCGTACTGTTACCACGCGCGCCTCAAGATGTCAGCAAACCGTAGGGGCCCAGCAGGGTCGAAGCCTACTGGGACAAAGGTTCTGCTTCTGAAAGGAAGACTCGGCCATGGTATGAAAGGCAACGAAGGAACGGGAGTGGGTTTTTAGTCAGTAAAAATAAAAGTCTGACGCTATCTACCAATAGATGGAGATGTCATTGAATGATTTTCCCGTCGAAAAAAAAGGGCCTCGGTGACTCTTTCGGACAAAATCGGTTCATGCAATTCTGCATATATGAATTTTTGGTAAAGGGTCTTGTATACAAAGCCATCCTCAGCGGAAACGGTTAAGCTATCTAATATTTATACATATAACCCTTGGTTCTGTGAACAAACCAGAGCTGAATAATATAGTGTAAGATTATGTGTATGAAACACGGAGCTATTAATTATAGAGTGAGACCACTAAGCGTTCTACGAGTTTAGACGAATTTAGATACGTCTTTGTGAATTACGAATTTATCTGTAATAAAGCTGTTGATTCAGTCACCCGCCATTATGGCGGCAGACAGCTTCCTTGTTCAATTGGCGACCGTTGAGGTCAAACGCACAATTTGTCTCTTGCAATATTGTAGCGACAAGAAATATATAACAGAGATATTTGTATTAATAACATGAAAAGAGTGTCCGCAGATTTTATTGCTCATTCTTCTCCATGAGATCTACGCTTTGGGATGTGCAATTAGCATAATTTGACTGACTGACTTCTTAACAATTCAAGGGTAACTAGTTTATTTGAAATAAATATATCATTTTATAATGAAGTGAGCTGTTTTATTAGCAAACATAAATTATATACATGTACCAGCAGACAGACCAACTGACAAAAAGGCTTTGTGGTACCAATTTTTTTTCATAAATTTCTTGTGAGTTTCATAATGCTCACCTACTTGCCTGGGCACGCCATAATTATGGCGGTAAGTCCCCTCTTTGAGGAGTGGCTGGAAAGGCAACACGGCGTCCTTACCTTCCTCATGACGCAGGTCCACACCGGACATGGTAAGTTCGGGAGGTTCCTGCACCGGATTCGTGCGGAAGAAACGCCCGGGTGTCACCATTATGTGGACCGCCCGGAGGATACGGTGGAGCATACGGTAGAGGGGTGCCCTGCATGGGCAGAGCACCGCCGTGTCCTCGTGGGGGAGATTGGCGGCAGTGATCTCTCGCGCCGGGCCTTGGTACAGGCCATGTTCCGGAGCGAGAAGGATTGGCTGCGGTCGCCTCCTTCTGCGAAGCAGCGTTGTTAGCAAAGGAGGAGGTCACACGTGCACACGCGAGGCAATGGCCCTTGTGCCCCAGCCGCTGGGATTCCGACCCCGATTTCCGGCCACCGCAGGCGCGGGCTTGCGGCCGTCCGACCGTCCAGTAACCGCCCGGACCGAGCCCAAGTCGTCGAAGGCACGTAGTGTTCCACGCGCGCCTCAAGGAGATGTCAGCAACCGTAGGGGCCCAGCAGGGTCGAAGCCTACTGGGGCCAAGGGTCTGATTCGGAAAGGAAGACTCGGCCCTGGTATGAAAGGCAACGAAGGAACAGGAGTGGTTTTTTAGTCAGTAAAAGTCTGACACGCCCGCCCGCTCCACCCAAGTATTTTTTTTTGTATTGGGAAAATCATCCAATGACATCCCCTACTCTTGGGCGGAGCGAGAGAGCGTATCAGACTTTTACTGACTAAAAACCCACTCCTGTTCCTTCGTTGCGTTTCGTACCAGGGCCGAGTTTTCCTTTCAGAAACAGACCCTTGGCCCCAGGGGCTTCGACCCTGCTAGGCCCCTAAGGTTTACTGTCATATTCTTGAGGCGCGCGTGGAACAGTACGCGCCGTCGACGACTTGGGCTCGGTCTGGACGGTAACCAGACGGTCGGACGGCGAGCTACCCATTGCTCGCCGTCCGCAAGCCTGCGCCTACGGTGGCCGAAAATCGGGATCGAAATCCCGGCGGCGGCTGGGACGTGAGGACCGTCGACTTATGCGTGCGGCTTCCTCCTTTGCTAGCGTTACTGCTTCGCAGAAGGAGGCGACTGCCTGCCACTCCTCCTTGCTTTGGACCATGGCATGTACCAAGGCCTGGCGTCAACACAACATGCCATGGTATGGCCCCTGTTTTGGTCACACGACTGCTCTGTTCAGAACAGTAACATCAACTAGCTAATAAAACAAGCATTGTACGCGTGCCAACTCTGGAGCTATATTGAGTACAGAAATGCTGTTAATACATTGTCAAGATTCACAGGCTATTAATTAACAATGTTGTTTGTAAATAAAATCTAGCAGTAGATTGTACTGCTGTAGTCAAACAAACGCGTGCATTTTGAGACTTTTCATTTCTGGAAAGGCAATTTCAAGGCAAATGTAGTATTTGCCTTGAAATTGCCTTTCTAGAAATGAAAAGTCTCAAAATGCACGCGTTCCGATCGAATAATTGCATAATTATCTGATCACATTGTGCGTGCATTAAAATATTAGTTACTAAATAATAGGTTTCCCAGAATAATTTATAAATTTTCTGGGAATATAAATAATATAATAATAATAATATATCCCCATCGCCGTATCTCTACGTTGACGTCGTGGTGGGGCTTGCGTACTCCAATATAACCTAGGTCTGTATCGGTAAAGTTTGCTATGCCGTAATATGCCTAGGGTGGGGGGCCAGACTAAGAGAGATACAATCCGCAGTGCAGTTTTGTGGCGAACTGTTGGGCATTAGCGACCCCACGGACCCGATATCCCGGGAAAATTCTTGTTCTTTAACTCCGGCTTGCCTTTATTGGCCGGCTGTAGTGAACACAGACGAGGAACAGAGCTCCCACCTCTCTCTTGCCTTTATTGGCTGGCTTGAGTGGAGATTCGCAAGAGCAAACGTGCTCGGGAGAAGGATGTATAATCCAGTAAGGTGCTGGTAGGGATCTTGACCGTACTTCCGGGATTGTCCTGATAGCCGTGGTATACCTCTCCACTCCTTAAGCACCTCAGGATATGTTGCCCTCTTGTTGCTACGTCACTTCGTGCTAGCGACCGTTTATGGGGGCCCATTTATTGAGTGTGCAAGTCACCCCCTGCCTTTTGTCGATGGATATTAACACGTTCACTGCATTATGAGGTCGAACAAGCCACATACGTGAGTTCTCGCAGGTGCGTCAGTCAAAATCGCTTTGTTTCACTCTGTGCGGGGGGTGCCTATATTAACATTTCTATGAGTATAACAGAGACAAATATATAAAATTGATTCTCTTGCGAAGCTTATGCTAACGGCGCAGTAAATACGATATGAGGTTGAATAGATCTCATACGCACTGAATAGAAATTAATTCCGTCTAGTGCGGGGGGAGGTCTTATCTGCCTCAAGAATTACAGGCCTCATACCCGCATGGAGTGAGGCGCGGGCGGCGCGGGCGCCACGCATCCAAGCATTAGTGTTGTGGCAAGATTCGATACGGAAGGACGTTGTCGTCCGGCGCACACGCATTTTACGATTTATAAGTGTACCGAAAAAAGTAATTGGTTTTCGTATTATGGATCGATCAAGCCGTAAACATTGCAAGAAGAGACTTATATTAGTCGATTCAGATTCGTCAAGTGGATCTGATGAAGTGAAACAGTTTAAATGTAGAAAAGTGTTACAGAGGATTACACCAACCAGAAGTTCTCCTGTGAAAAAGGTAAACATTTTGGATAATGTTCAAATTTGCCCCCCGTCTACTGCAAAGTCGCAAAATGAGATCGACACTGATTCAGAATCCGATATTTTGAGCTCCAATGAAAAATACAGGAAAACCTGTCACCGGTCCAAACAAGACAACAAATTGTTCGTTAGTCCAAGTAGTGGTAAAAAATATGGTGTTCTCAAAAATGCAGAAGTACAAAATCCAGGAGTGTGGCCATTAATGCCGGGGTCCCTCAGGGGTCAGTGCTCTCGGCAACATTGTTCTTGCTGCACATAAATGATCTGCTTAAGCCCGGTACCTTTGGGTATGCAGACGACAGCACTGTTGCTGAGAGTTACATATCCAGCGCGCAGGCTAGTGGGTCACAGATCCAGTCTCTCCGAGAGGCTATGGTCGAGCGCTTGAACTTGTCCTTGGAGGCAGTCTCTGAATGGGGCGATGCCAATTTGGTCAAGTTCAATGCTGCTAAAACCCAGGCGTGTCTATTTTCCGCTAAAAGGAGCCAATTCAGCCCTGCTCCAACTTTCCGGGGCGTAACCGTGCCAATAACCGACTATCTTGATCTCCTTGGTGTTACGCTGACGTCAACACTCAACTTTGGGCCATACATCGAAGCAAAGGCTCAACTGGCAGCAAAAAAGCTGGGAATCCTCGCGAAGGTCAGACAGTACTTCACGCCGGAACAGCTGCTCAAACTTTATCAAGCGCAAGTTCGATCGTGTATGGAGTACTGCTCTCATCTTTGGGACGGATCTGCCCGATACCAGCTTGATGCACTTGAGGCAATTGAGAGGCGAGCCAAGAGGATCATTGGCAATGATGCACTCGTTGAGTCGAGGCTTCAAAGTCTTGAGCATCGACGCAGAGTTGCTAGCCTGTCGGTTTTCTACCGGTTGCATTTCGGGGAGTGTGCGTCGGAATTGCATAACCTAATTCCGCCTAGCCCGTTCCATCATCGGACCACCAGGCGTACGGCAATGCGCCACCGGTACATGGTGGACATCCCACCTATACGCACAAAACGTTTTGCGAACACATTCATAGTGCGTACAGCTAAGGAGTGGAATTCCTTGCCGGAATCTGTTTTTCCTGATGGCTACAACCCGGGAATCTTTAAGTCAAGAGTGAATAGGTTACTTCTAGGTAAGCGCGTTCCATCGTCGACCGCATCGTCGCTTTCCATCAGGTGAGTTAGCGGTCAAGCGCGAACCTATCAAGAATAAAAAAAAAAAAAAAAAAAAGAGTTTTATGTAACCCAAGTTTGCTCACACCAACTCAAAAATGTAAACGAGAGAATAACTGCAACCAAAGCCGGGCGTCTTCCCCTGATTCTTTGAATATTTTTGGCGAAACAAGCAGGTGTTCATCTTTGAGTAATATTTCATATTCTAACTTGTTGCCCGTACAGTTAAGTGAAGAAAATATGCAAGAATTAATAAAATCAACTTCGTCAAAATATACTAAAACTGAAAAACAGGAGGTAATTAATAATAATTATGTCTTTATTCATTCGTTTGAAGATGAAAATACCGGAGATGCAAATATACCCGATTCACATACAAAGAATATAACAATTTTAAAACATGCTGTAGAAAAGCAAACAAAACAGAAAGAAAGACATCAAAAATGGCACCAAGATGACTATAGACTACAACAAGAAGAACAGCAAAAAGAGCAACCAGCAAAATATACAGATTATCGAAAAGAATACCGAATAAAACAGCAAAAACCTCGGCAAAAAAGTCACCAAGAAGAACATCAAGAGCAAGCAAAACAGCAAAAAGAACAGAAAAATCAAAACAAAAAGCAGGAAGAAGAATGCCAAGAGCAGGGAGAAAAACATCAAGGAAAGAAAGAAGAGGTACATCAAGAGCAGGAAGAGGAACATCTAGAGCAGGAAGAGGAACATCTAGCGCAGGAAGAGGTACATCAAGAGCAGAAAGAGGAACATCTAGATGAACAGCAAGCAGAACATGATACAGAGAGTGAAAATATAATTCAAGTTACTCGTAGAAGCAATGTTGACGAAGAAGATGAAGACACAGATATTTCGATTGAGAGCTTAGAATTAACGAACGTAGAAGTAGATGAAAGTGAATCAAGTGAAAATGAACTGGAAACCGACAACCAAACAGCTGAAACAGAAGGTATTGACAACGAGGACGGTTGGACTGACATATCTGATAATCATGGTATTGATTTCGACGAGAGCACCCTAGATAGTGCCATTATTCCTCGCCTAGGTAATAAAACACCTACAGACATATACAGGCTGTTCCTAAGCGATGAAATTATTAATAAAATAGTACAGGACACTAACAAGTATGCAGAGAAGTATTTCGAACACAATCAAAATGACATAAAGGCGCAATCTCGTGTTAGAGCATGGAATCCCACTGATGACGAAGAAATGAGAAGATTTTTTGGAATCATGCTTGTAATGGGTCTAAACAAAGTACCACATCTGAACGACTATTGGTCTAAAAAGTCAATATATAGAAACGAGTACATTTGCTCTACACCCTCACGAGTGATCAAGTGAACATTGTGCTCCGTTACTAATCTTGATAAAAAATAGTAAACAAAGTTATTTTATAGTGTATTTATGTAAATATTGAAAAAGACGTTGTCAGCAATAAGTGATAGTGTTATCTCATAAAAACTCTCATAAATAAAAATGATTTAGTGCTATATTCAATCGAAGAGTGAACTCTGTCATAACAACTCAATTTCTTTGTTATGGTGAGCAAAAATTACTTTAAAATAAATAATAATACAGTGGACACATAAACTATTAAGTGAAATAAATTATTTTTAACAATAAAACCCAAAACAAAAAAGTGAAATATCAATCTGTCAAACGTTTGAAATAAACAATCCACGGGTCATTAACGAACATTTCTCAATTTCATACGGCAAGAAACAGACACATAATTTTAACATTATCGAACAGATACCAAACAGCTGTATAGGTCAACGTACTGACTTCTACGTAAGTGGACGCTGGTTCGAGTCTCAACAGCTACATCGTCTTTTTGTAATTTGATAAATTGTCTCCAACACTTTTCTAACGAGACAGATCGCTCAGAGTGACGTAAATACAATAACCAACACAAATACGATTTGAAAATGAACTTCTTCGAAAACATCACTATGCGTCGCACGCGTACTAAATCAGATTCAAATACCGTCATCAACGAATCACAAAATGATACTTTCGAGGATACCGTAAACAGTCTTCCGGATTTATCAAGTGATGATAACAATGACGCACATAAACAAATAACAAAGTTAAAAGAACGAATTGAACAGCTTGAGTTAGAATTAAACAGTGCACATCAGGAAATCGAGTCATTGTCTTTAGAGAACAATGACCTTAAGCAAATAAATATTGCTTTACAGAGCAAAAATAACCGCCTTACAGAACTTACACACAGCCCTATTAAAAAACAGAAAAAGTCAACTCCAATTAAAAAATGTTCAAAAAACAACAAACAAACACAAACAGGTCCTTCTTTTATATCTAACCACGAAAAAGTTACGCTTACACCCAACGCCAAACAAAATAAAATATGCGTTGACAAGACAAGTCAAGAACATATCCAACAACATAAAAAAGAGAGTAAAATATGTATTCTGAGCACTAACAACAAAAATGATATTGTAAATATTGCCGAACATACTCTCCACAAACATTCTGAAAATTTATGCCATTACATAAGGACAAACTGTAAAACAGAACAACTAATATGCGATATAGAAACTAAACTAAAAACGTTTACAATGAAAGACTTTTGTATAATTTTAATAGGAGAGGAAGACTTTGAAACTACGAACGACTTCAACCTTCAACTGACACTTCTTATTAGAAAAACCTTACAAAAAGTAAACCACACCAATATAATAGTCTGCACGCCAATATATAAGTACAATTACCACAAAAATATGTATAATTGGAGAATAGAACACTTCAATAATTTACTGTACCTTGATATAATGTCTCATCAACATGCGTATCTCTTAGACTCGAACAAGAATCTGGCAAATGATTATACAATGTTTACCAAACAAACAGGAATAATAAATAATTTTGGCATGCAAACAATCTTCAAGGATATTGACGAGTTTATCTCAGGAGTAAAAAAATATGACCTTTTAATGATAAACACCGATACAACACCCAATGACGAACATTTAGACACCCAGTTTTTTCTATGAAAACTATATAAATATACTGCATCAAAACATTGCAGGATTGTTAAATAAATCTGACGTACTTTCCGTATGTCTCGAAGAACTTATGATGAAGAATATTAACATTGATATAATTTGCATAACCGAGCATTTCATGATGGCTGGTTATGAACAGTATCTGGAAATCACTAACTACGATCTAGCTTCATGTTTCAGTAGAAGAGACATTAAAAGAGGTGGAGCATGTATTTTGATAAAAAAAGGACACCATTGGAAGGAAATTCCTGAAGTTAGGGACTTAGCAATAAGTAGCACTTTCGAATGTTGTGCTATTGAACTAATCCATACTAACACCATTGTAATCTGCATTTATAGAGTTCCGAATGCAAATAATTTAACTACTTTTTTCGAGCGACTGTTTAAATTATGCCAGTTTATAACTAAGAAAAATAAACGAAATATTGTAATATGCGGTGACTGGAACATTGATACTTTAAAGCGCAATAATACAACACTAGATTTAGAATGCATTTTGCTTAACTTCAATTTTAAATTAGTAATTAATCAGCCAACTAGATTATCCAGTAAAACATGTATAGACCATTTTGCACACAATTTTGGTAAAAAATGTAAATATGATGTATTTGATTTCGCTTTATCTGACCACACCTGCCAAATTCTCAAGTGTCCGGTGAAAAAGATATGTGTTTTAAAGCATTGGTATGTTTTACGCCGTGACTACAATCAAGAAAACATGACTAAGTTCAGGGAATGTTTACAAAATATTTCTTTATCGAAAATATATGAACTTGACGATCCGAATGCAGCCTATGATCTATTTCTGGAGACATTTACCTTAATGTATAATTTATGTTTTCCATTAAAACGTATAAAATTAAGTGTACACAAAAGGCCACAATGGGTATCGCGGGGAATAAAAACGTGCAGTAAAAATAAAAGAAGACTTTTGTGGCATTACCGACTGGATCGCAATGAACAAAATAAACATAAATTCAAAAAATATTCAGCACTATATAAAAAAATAATTAAATTAACACAACGTGCCCAAAATAGTTACAAAATCAAGTCATCATCTAACAAGTCGAAAGCGACATGGGAAATCATAAATCGAACAAAAATGAACATGCCTAACAAAAACTCAATTGGACATATAAAAATTAGAGATAAAACTGAAACACACCCGCACGAGATAGCGAAAGCATTTAACAACTTTTTTGTCGACAAAATAAAACCAATTAGTAATAGAGGCAAAAATGTGACATCAAATATCTCAAAATCGAGTAATTCTATGTTTATGGCACCTAGCAATGAAAATGACATTAAAACTATTATTAAGGCTTTAAAAAATACCCGTAGTATAGGTAATGATGGAATTGCAACCAAAGTAATCAAGTACGTCTCAGACTCTATAAGTGGACATTTGAGCTATATACTCAATCTGTGCATAACACACGGTAGTTATCCGACTAACCTAAAAACAACTGTGGTAAAACCATTATTTAAAAAAATTGACAAAGAATGCATGGAATCTTATAGGCCTATTGCGCTTGTTCCAATCATATCCAAGATATTTGAAAAATATATTTATGATCAGATTAATAAATACTTGGATAAGCAAAACATTTTAGCAGAGGAGCAAAAAGGTTTTCGGAAAAGTAAAACTATCAATTTGGCTATCTACGACTTCTTAAATAATGTATATACGAATGTTGACAATAGAACACCTGTGTGCTCAATATATTGTGACATGACGCAAGCGTTTGACTATGTGGACCATGATATTTTGTTAAGTAAACTAGATGCCTATGGAATTAGAGGTAATGTCTTGAGTTTAATAGAATCTTATTTAAAGAACAGGAAACAATACGTTGAAGTATCTGCAATAGATTTTAAATCCAAATGTCAACGTAGCTACAAATCTGATCTTAGAACACTTACTTATGGCGTGCCCCAGGGCAGTGTTTTAGGGCCTCCCCTATTTATTATCTATATAAATGATATGCCGAAAGTTACATGTCACCCTATGTCACTATTTGCTGATGACAGCACTGTGACCATTAATAGTACAAACGCTGAAACCTACAATGACGAAATTACAAAGACGATAACCTCCATAGTGCAATGGTTAGATAATAATAATTTAAAAATAAATATTGACAAGACGAAATTAACGATGTTTAGCCAACGTTCCAACATAAATATGAGTGTATACTATAATAGCGAACCCATAGCACAAGTAAACACATCAAAATTCCTAGGTTTAACAATTGATAATAAATTGGATTGGAAAACACACACGGAGGAGTTAGCCAAACGAATCAGTAAGTCTACCTATGCCTTATATAAACTTACCTCAGTGATGAGTGTTGACGCTTTAGTTACAGCTTATCATGGCTTAGTGGGTTCAGTTCTGAGATATGGTGTTATTTTTTGGGGGAACTCCACCAATAAAGAAATAATCTTTAAGGCACAGAAAAAGTGCATCAGGACGATGTTTGGACTACAGATCATAGACACATGTAAACCATTATTTATACAGTTTAAAATATTGACTCTTCCATCCTTATATATTTTTGAAGTTGCTGTATTTGTTAAGACCAATTCTACGTTGTTTAAAAAAATGACAGACATTAATAATCGAAGTCGAAGAGATAATAGTAGTCTATGCGTTAGAAGGTCCCATACGAAATTAATGTATAAAAGTGTATTTTGCATGGCGCCAGTCATATTTAATCACTTACCACGGTCAATCAAAGAATTGAATTTGAGCCTATTTAAGAAACGGCTAAAATCTTTACTGGTGACCAAAGCATATTACAGTATTTCGGAATATTTAACAGACAAAAACCTAGTAATTGAATGTTGACATACAAACAAAATACATGGAATGTTTATTCTTATTAATAGTAAATTTGTATTTGAAACTGACATTAGCATTGTTTATTGACATTAGCATTGTAAACGGACATTAGTTTTTTTAAATTGACATTAGAATTGTAAATTAATATTAGTACCGTAAATTGACATTTTGAATTGTATTTTGACATTTTGAATTTTAATTTGACAATTTGAATTGTATATTGACGTTTTGAATTGTATATTGACATTTGGTATTGTGTATTGACATTTTGAATTTTATTTTGACATTTTGAATTATATTTTTGACATTTTGAATTGTATTTTGACATTTAGAATTGTATATTGACTTTGTTTTTATTGTATATTGACATTTTGTATTGTATATTGTAATTTTTATTAGACATTAGTATTTTGAATTAACATTAGGTGCCTTGATTGACATTGATTTTATTTTGCTATTCATTATTAATTATTTATTTCTCACAAACGTTTGTACGCTCTCTGGCAAAACATAGCGCTCTCTTTATTACATTGCTACACCGTTATTATTGTACCTATGTTTAACAAATGAATAAATGACTTATGACTTATGACTTACAATATCAAGGGACAGATTTTTGATTATATTAAAATTTTGGCATTTCTGCGACGAGTCAATTGATAATACTGGGGATAAATTATATAAAATTCGCAAAATACACGACATGTTGAATTCTCGATATCAACAAGTACTTCGTCCTGGAAAAATTATAGTCATTGATGAATCAATGATACCGTGGCGCGGCCGACTTATATTTCGCCAATACATAAAAAATAAATCACACAAATATGGCGTCAAATTATATAAATTGTGTACTCCCGAGGGATACTCGTACAATACACTTATTTATACAGGCAAAGAAGGCAACAATCGAGAACAAGAGCACGGCAAAAATACAGTTTTGAGACTAATTACAGGGTTAGAAAATGAGGGTCGTATTGTTGTTGCTGACAATTTCTACTCCTCTGTTGGGTTGGCTGAAGACCTTTTAGCAAAGAAAACTTTTTATTGTGGTACCCTCCGATCAAATCGTAGAGGACTACCTAAGAATGTTATATCCACACAATTAAAAAAAGGTCAAATTACAGGAAAAATGAATCTAAAGGGCGTAAAAATTATAAAATGGATTGATAAGCGCCAAGTTTTAATGATCACGACCTGCAAAGGCCACAATGCTGTTTTAGTAAATACAGGCAAGAAAACAAGAGCCTTAAAAAGCCTACATGTGTTCTTTTGTATAATGAAAACAAAAAAGGTATAGACTACAGTGACCAGATGTCTTCCTATTACTCGACTTTAAAACGAGGACTAAAATGGTATCGAAAGGTTATGGCAGAATTTTTATTTGGTACTTCTCTTGTGAACGCCTGGATAATTTATAATATGGTTAATAATAATAACAAAATGACAAAGAAAGATTTCACGGAATCAATAATTGAAGCACTCACTGGACGAAGTATTTCTGAAAGAGGTATATTACCATACTTTTATATTCATACACATACACATCTAAATACTTTAAAACTAAAAGTGGCGCTTATAGTATAGACACCTAACGTAAGTGTTTATTTCAGGATTTCCTCCGGGCAGATGTGCTGATCATGTGCTTCAAAAAGGGGGTCAACGAAAGCGCTGCGCAGGTTGCTATGATAAATTAAGGCTTACGTTAAATAGCACTCAGGCTGCAAAAAAAAACTAAAAAAAATGTTACATTTTGTGTCCAGTATGAGAAATCCTTCTGCTTGCCCTGTTTTAATGAAAAACATTTTGATTGATATCACTGAATAAATATTTTAATACAATATTATCGTAACTACACTATCTTTTATTCCCATCTCTAGTCGTGACACAAACCGAACTTTCTTTCAGTGCGATGTGAGGCAGAAAAGATGTCATATATATTTTTCTCTTTTATTCAATAATGAAATGTCATAACTATGGGCGAAGCTGGATTCAACTTTAACAACTATGTAAGTTTATAATAGTAGAGCTTCAAGCAATTATTGTCACATTTGGGCTATATTTAAGGTGTTTTTTAAAAACAACATTTTGTGAGGCCGAGTCGGTCTCATGCGCACTGCAAAGAAGTTCAACCTTGCCTCGAAAAGACCTCATACGCATTGGCTGACAGTCAGTCAAAATTGGCGTCGCAGCCAGCGTGTTAATAACATTGTTTAAGCACGCCATAGTCTTAACATAGTTCCTAATAACCAGTCCACTTAAGACTCCAAAAACCATAGCATTATATCTTAGTTTTCCATATGTCGCAATAGTTTTCTACCAACCGGGGGTTGTCCTTGGATACACTAGCATAGTGCGTACAGGGATAATCACCGGTTCGTACCACTTTCCATTAAAAGCGTCTAAAAGGGCCTCTGCGAGTTGGTTTCGGCTCCTCGTACGCCTTCCAAAGGTCCAGGACCTTAGGGTGCTGAGATAAATAAATGTATAATAATATAATAATATTCCACAGCTATCACACAACGCCGTCTAGTCCCAAGCTAAGCAGAGCTTGTATTATGGGTACTAGACAACTGATAAACATACTTATATATTTCTAAATACATACATATATAGATAAATTACACCCAGACACAGAACAAATGAACGTGCTCATCACACAAACATTTGTCCTGGGTGGGAATCGAACCCACGACCTCCGGCATAGCATTCAGGGCCACTAACCACTAGTCCAACAGGCCAGTCAAATATCCAGCACAATCTATAGTACAGCATACAGCATACTCCTTCAGCCTCAAGATGTTTTCACTGCTAGGACTCAGGCCTCCTCTCTATAGGAGAAAATGTGCCGAAATCCACTCGGGCCCAGTGCGGGTTCGACACAATCCACTTGAGTATTTGTTACAAATAATAGCTACATCTGACATATCCTGGTAGGGTTGCGGGATTGTTCTGGAAGAATTACCGCGGCCCTAGAACGAAAAGGGCAACTGAAAGAATACGGGTAGGTTTTAGTTAGTAAAAGTCTGACACACCCTCTCACTCCGCCCAAAGCGAAAGAGGTTATACGATTATTTACCACTCATAAAAAAATGGATCTGTCATACATAATTTGCTTATAAAATCCATATTTTTAGGTTAGCTAACGGAATTCATGAATTTCAGCTACAGCTAGTTTAACTCACATTTTAATCTCCGGTGATGATTACTCCTAATGAATAAATGAAATTCCAGTATATCACTCACTATTTGCACTTTTATAGACGCACCACCATACTCGACATCGTATTCGCACTAGAGGTCACGAGAACAACCGACGTGGAGCACACGTCCACACACTACGGCGGGTGCCGGGGTACTGGAGCTTTCATGCTGTAAAGTGGAAATCAGGGAGAGATTTCCCTCCTCCATGCGTACCAACACTTAGCACTCGTAACTTAACGCGCTCATGCTTGAAGCCTCTTTAGCATAAAGTGCCCTTCATACTCACATCTACATACTATACGGGGTGGCGCCGATAATACGACATTATATTAAACTGCGTATTTCTTATGATGTTCCCAGTCTGCATACTTACCAAAAATTATTCAAATTTATCCAGTAGTTTAGTCACCGGACATTATTTTCCATTTTCAACATTTTCTACATGATGTATAATGTAGTCCACGATTACAAAAAAAAAATCCTTGGCAACTGAGAAAAAAATCATATTCGGTGTCATAAACATAAAACCTTAAAGCCATAAAACAATTAATGATTAATCAAGTTAAACTGACAGTTGATATCAAGGTCAAACAAGTTTCATCACATCAACAAAATTCTACCTATTAATAAATTGTCAAACAAAACAATTTGTGTCGGACAGTCCAGCAGTGACAAATTCAAAATAATTCAATTTCACGTCACGTCTGCAGAGAGATGGCGAGCCGAGATAATCCCGTGTACTTACGGACTGACAAATAAATGTTACCACTACAGATAATATAATCTTTTCTATGGAAAACGATGGTGTGTTTTGATAAGCATTTAGTATACCAAATGCTTTGCTGTATTTCCATTGAGCGTAAACCTAGTTCAAGCATTTCCTGGTCTAAATAGCTACACAGCTCAGGCCTTTTGTGTCTATTTAGGGCGTTGTTTGCTACAGTTTGCAAGACAATGTAACATAGCATAGCTAACAGGAGGACTGTTAGCTGGGTCTATTGAGATGATTGCAGCACGTAAACAACAAACATTGTTGTTCGATTGAATTGAAAAGTATGATGCCATTGTTTCTATTAAATTTGGACCCACCATCCAGAAGCGAGTGAAAAAACAAACCACTTAATCATAAAATACGTAATCATTTTTGTAAAAAAAACCATTCAAATAACTCTGAATGGACTAAGATTTGGAACTTGGCACAATAGTAACTTCTATTCAGCTTAAAAAACCTATCCAACGATGTGTCATACTTATTTATTGGAAGATGGGACCAGGATTTGCGTCCTACTTTAATTTCATAACATCTATATACCTACCTATATAAATATGTATAGCTGTTCGTTAGTCTCGCTGAAACTCAAAAACGGCTGTACCGATTTGGCTAATATTGGTCTTGAAATATTTGAGATAGTACAATGAAGGTTTAAACGGTGAAAAAAAAAAATGGAAAAAATCACGAAATAAAAACCGAATATCTCTAATTAAAATGTTATTATAAAATAATTATGCCTTTCTGGTAATGTCAGTAGATGGCGTTATCCTTACTATTAGGCGGTACGAAGTTCGCCGGGTCAGCTAGTCCGTGATAATTACAGACAGCCATTACATTTCACATCTAACAGAAAATATCCTGTATCCAGAAGCTAGAATAGATATTCATTTGATAAGACGGATATGTTCAGACCTATATTTGCTATGCAGTGCTTATTTACAGCTAACACACCAATATTATAAAGTCAAAATGTTTGTATGTATATACCTATTTGCATGTGTGTGTATATTAGTTACTCCTTCACGCTTAAAAACGGCTTTTATTTCAAACTAGCTTCTGCCAGCGGCTTCGCCCGCGTAAAATTAGGTTTTTCCAATTAAACTTTGGACCCCCATTTCAACCCCTTAGGGGTGAATTTTGAAAAATCATATCTTAGTGCTCTCCTACGTCACAAAAAGAAGCTTTGTGCAAAATTTTACGGTCCTAGTCTTTGTAGTTTCGGCTGTGCGTTGATATGTCAGTCAGTTTCTCCTTTTATATATATAGATAAACCATGTTCAGGCACTTTTGAATCGTAAGAAGTAAGTCAGACAGAAAAATGATGCTAACTGTACATTTCAAAGCGTACATAGATCTCTATGGAGGTGAATGTGCAAGAAACTTCATGGACACTTCTTTTTATGTTACGTATTACAAATATGTCCGGGAATAAGACATAATATACTTTTTTATTCCGAGAGTGTGGTCCCTTGAGATAATTTTCTGCTTTCGCGCAAGCAGACGATGCGATAGTACAAGAAATATCTCCTATCAACAAATTATTTCTCTCGCTCGTTACGGTATAGAGAGATATAGCGTGATAGCGAGTGTCGTCACGCAAACCGATCACGTCTGCCCTCAGGGCGTGACACGTGAACCAATGTCCAACATTATTACCTGCTCTCCCGAGACCTATAACTTATAAATTGCACACACTTCACACGCACCTCACATTCACGGGACAATCATACCGCACACTATTGGGACATTAAAGAGGACACTTTAGTGACACTTCTTCTGGTTTACCGTAATATGTGTTACCTACCTGTTAAGACCTTGCTGACATGGGTTCAAGGTACCTTACTGAATGACAAGATATCGCGAAAGATCAATTACTGGCTATATTGTGCTTAGATTTTATGCATCATTCATACATACGTTCACGAGTAAATATTTTAAAATAGGTACGTGATGACTGCTGTTTTGTTCACAACAATATATTTATATATTTTATTATTGATAGAAACGCGCTTGACCATTATCTCCTATGTGCCTAGAAGTAATCTATTCATTCTTGCAACTATTAGAAAACACAGACTCCGGCAGGGAAATCCACTCCTTGGCTAGACGGACATTAAAGGTATTCCATAAACGGTTTGTGCGTATGGATGTGATGTCCACCATGGCGGTGGCGTCTCGACGTACATCTGGTGGTTTGATGATAGAGCGGGCTTGCTGGTAGAAAACCAAAAGACTAGCAACTCACCGTCGGTGCTGAAGACTTTGAGGCTTCGACACGACGAGTACATTATTACCAATGACTCTCTTGTTTGTTACTTCTTTAAAATCAAACAGCGGAATTTAATTTAATTTGGCGCATGGGTAGACCATGTCTTGAAATAGAATATAGGGTACCCTTTGTCCCGGGAGTGTGTTCTGTTCCCTTGGATAATTTTCAACATTCACGCTGACGAAGCCACTCCCAGAAGCTTGTATATAAACCTGGTATCTTATGAGGTTCATCCATTTACAAAACCTCTCAGACGGTACATTAACATTATCTAAGTCTGGCTCGAGGTTTTTGCCTCGAACCCTGACACGCTCCAAAGCCCTAATTAGAATATTCTCTTGGCACTTATTACGCCTACTGTACTGTTTTCTCTCATTCCTAAGTGAAGTAAATATTTAAAAACACAAATGTAGTGTTTTTAAATATTTACTTCACTGGAGTGCAGATTTAAGGATGAGTTTTCACAGAAGCTGGGTGGAAATGAGCGTAGAAGAGCAGTGAGAAGTGGCAAGTGCTTTCATTTAAAAGGAGCGGGGTATACACCAGTAATTTTTAATTAGTACAAATACTTAAAAGGCTTATTAGAAAAGGCCTTGTTATTATTTAAGTAAAGTCTCAATAAATAATATTCATAAACAACAAAGTTATTAGCGTTTGTTTATATCCCAAAATGTCACTCAATTTATGGAAATATTGTACAGGCTTGTTGATTATGAATATGGATCAAAATGCGCGTAGTATTTTCTAGTAGCAATTGTTATGAATGATTGATTCTATTATGAATTTACCAATTATGACAAATTTTCGTTGTCAAATTTGAGATTTCGTTTTTTTTTTTTACTTTTGACTACAAAAATATGATCAGTAACGGGTAAAACAATTCCTACCCCGGAAATGATTTGTACCTCCAAAATTTTTTATATTCCATTAATTTATCATCCAAACCAAAGAAACCATTACAAAATCATCAATGAATGCATTAAGCATCTTTTATTTTCACCCTTCATTTTTCCTTAAACACATACAATATGATGCATTAATCAATCCGGCAGCTATTTTCACCAGAAAAAGTTTTTTCGACAAAGATTATACCCTACATCATGCGAAAGTAATTTGATAGGGTGAGAAACGTTAAGTAATCACTCAACAATCTGCTACAGTTTTTTTTACGCACACAAGAATCTATTAATCACCTACACAAAAGATCAAGCAATGGCTTTGTCCTGAATTAGAACGATAACATCTATAGAATTATACAAACGCGAAAATATCATTTTTAGTACAGTTAATGTAGAATAGAAATACTTATATTCGGGACAGACGCCAGAAAGTCTGACCATCAGTCTATAAGGATATTCATATTGCCCAGTAACTGGGTAAGAATATTTCAAGTTCCTTCATGACACACATAATAGATATCTTAGGTCATCGGAAAATTTGAGGCTGGTGATGCCAAGCCACTCCACCAATTTCTATGACAAGTCGTTTGCAGTTCAAGCGGTGCGGCTGTGGAATGCTTTGCCTGTGTCAGTAAGGCAAGCTCAAACATTGATAATTCTCAAAAATATGGTTAAGGATCACAACCTCTCCTCTTAACCTTTTGAGTGCGTAATTAGAGACACAATAGTAAGACAATGGCGCGTGAACGCCGGCGTTAATGCGGGGATCAACAGCTTAAACGTCATTAAATACATTATTTCTCTGCTTTCAAATATATGTATATATAAATATATTATATATTGTTTGTATTAAATGTATTTTATTAGTTATGTATTGTATATATATAAATAGTATACCACGCACTACCTGCGTGTTTTTTTCTCCTTCTCTGACAAATCCAACCAAAGGTTGTCTGTAAAAAATCGCTTTTAGTGATAAGACCGCCCATTGTGGCACCCTATTAATTTTTAATTCCTATTGTGATTTTATTATTGGTGTACAATAAAGAATATATCTATCTATCTATCTGGGTTGTGGAGGCTTGATAGAAAATCCTTTCATGTAAAACAGAGATATTCAGCCACATCTGGTTAGACTGCAAGCCGACCTCAAGTTTGTTGGGAAAAAGCTAGTGAGATGATGAAGGAAAAGTATTTATTATGAGAAATCTTTTCAGATCAGATTTCTTAAGAGCTAAATTTAATTATTAAAAAACAAAATATTTTCCTACAACTTGTATCTCGTTTTTGCTATCTGTGTTTAAGTAATTAGGTTTATGTGCTGTTTGTAAAGTATTGTACCTTAGCATGCAATTGTACTCCTTGTGCACGTATTTTTAAGAGTGAATTTTTGGTGTCACAAGCAGCTGGATTAGTGAACAGTTAAGGGATTTAGTTGGAAGCGCCTCCAGCGCGACCTAATTGAGCGCTAAGTCTCAAATGTTCAACTGAGACACGATGTTAACTTCTACGAAGTTGGACACTTGATTTTTTTATATTTTAAGAAATAATGTTTTATTTGATGTACTTGTTATAAGGAATATCTTAAAGGTAGTTCAAAAATGTATTTAATGCAGTAGTGGAAATATAAATAATCTTGTTGACATTTATATTTCCGACCGTCGTATTCTCGTGGAGGCAATCGGTAGCGGTGACCTCTCTCGCCGAGCCCTGGTTCAGGCAGTGGACCGAGGCAAAAGGGAATGGGATGCGGCCGCCTCATTCTGCGAAGTAGTAATGTGGACAAAGGAGACATCCACAAAAAAAGGGAAATTGATTTTTCCATCCTTTTGGGGTTGAAACTCTTAGATCGAGGTGTCCCAGTGCTCACTAAGAATATAAAGATCTATCTAAATACCTAAACAGGAGAACAATCTTTTTTTTAATACCATCGAACCCAATTTATTCCAAAATTAAAAAAAAAAAATGTATGGAACGACAAATAGAACCTGTGGGTTCCAAAGGACCCCACAAGTTCTATTAAATAGATCCGGCTCCTTTGTATTTCTTCTCCGAATTTTTTTAGCTTCCTTTATCAACGGATAAACAAACCTGACAGGTTCCAGATAACACAAGTACTTTAGTGGCAACCTAATAAATGTCTCTCCCTCAGAGGTTTTCATGAGGATACGTGGTAGCTTGCAAACATTATTCCTTTAATCAAAAACAAAGATCTTCACACTTCGCTCTGATTTATTTTTTCGTTATAAAACTGTGAGCATTTTTTTGTAGTGCTTCAGGAATTGCAAATGTTGTAACATGAATCTTTAATTAGTCGGGTCGGGTCTATTCGACCTCAAGTTAGTTAATTTGTATTATATTATATATTCTGAGAAATGAAGATATCTATAATGAGAACCAAGGTTACAGACATAGCCCGAAGAATCGCCAAACTTAAGTGGCAGTGGGCAGGGCACATTGCTCGCAGAACAGATGGTCGATGGGGACGAAAGGTTCTGGAATGGCAACCACGTACCGGAAGACGCATCGTTGGAAGGCCGCCCACAAGGTGGACCGATGACCTGGTGAGCGTCACGGGAATCCGATGGATGCGGGACGCACAGGACCGGTCATTATGGCGACATTTGGGGGAGGCCTATGTCCAACAGTGGAGGTCTTTCGGCTGAAATGATGATGATGATATATATTCTAGCAAATATTATATTTACCTATGCGACTGCGCTTTTTAGCTTCCTAATTCACCTGCTTCTTCCATCTCCGTGTTGCGTGTAGCCGCGGCGTCCATCACGCAAGCTACTAATATGCTTGGGGTACCATTGCTCGACTGAGCTACCACTGCTAACGAGGTCATTGCTTACTGGATAACTGCCTCAACTTACGAGTTGCAAACGAACGAACGAATGAACGAGCTAAGTGACAAGTGACACATGTCACTTTGACAGAATCCGCGCTGACGTTTGCACAAACCGAGTATATGAAAGTGCCGACCGCAGAGGTCCGGGGCTCTTTCCTCTGTCGGCAGGCGTGCGAACAACGTCTAGTCTCGGAAACTGTCTCACAGCTTGTTGTGTGAAGTGAATACTTAAAGCTTGCATCATAATAAATCAGTTGTGAAATCTGGAATAGTTTGTTCATTGCTCGATACACAGCCATCGCCCACAAAACAGAGTCCCTGGACAGAGCTTCAATGATGATCGGCATCATCAGTCGACATATGGATAATTGGCTCCGTTTCACCAAAAACTGGCAATATCATTACGTCTAATATTTTGTTTTGAATTGAACGATTTACTTCCAGATTTTACGCTTATTTTAAAGTAAACTCTAAAAAAAAACATGTAGGTACCTACCAGTTTACGTTATAATCGTGTAGGATTGCAGTCATATGAGTCGGTAGTCTATCAAAGATTTTGGTTGTCTGATACACTGGATTACGAAACCGCTCTCAAATATTACTGAAAGTGACCACGTATCGCTCAAAGTGAACAGAAATTGCTTTTTGAATATAGAACTTTCCATTCATTCTTTTCAATCGAACGCCATTGTTAGAAATTTAGGGATCAAAATGTAACGTGGTGAGATTTTACAGCAACTATCTCCTATCTCTTGAATATATGAGTATGTCCGTTTTACTTAAGAAACAAATAATTTGTAAATTCAAACGATACCCGACACGAGGGGATAATTCCACCGTAGGCGTAGGCTTGCAGATGACGAGCAAGAGGTACCTCACCGTCCGGCCGTTTGGTAACCATCCAGACCAAGTCCGAGTCGTCGACGACACGTAGTGTTTTACTACTTTACTCTACTGAAGCCATGAATTGACTTCCGAAAGGGGAACCCGTGGTCCTCCTCCGAAAGAGCAAAGAAGGAACATAGGTGTGATTTTTTGAGTTTCCTTAAGACTTGCTTAAGAAACTAGTCCACGTCGTGATCCTAGTCTCTGGATCTGGCCACTTGCAATAAAAGAAAGAAAAAACAATTATAGAATTCGATAATGGAACTCTTTACGAGCATATTACTTTTTAATTTACGAGACTGTCATTTGGTTTTTCATTGTGGCGTCCTTTCGAAGATTGTGTGTTGCCATCAAAATTAATTCAACTCATGAACATTTTTGTTCAATGATTTTTTTATTATTTTCGTTGTGGCTAAGTCAACAAGAGAGATCCCAGAGACTTCAATTGGCATTTGGTGATGAAGCACCATGTTGCAGCTCTGTGTATTCGTGGTTTGGAGAATTTAGACGTGGACGTGATCATCTCTATGACGAAGTACGTGAAGGTCGACCGGCGACAGCGGTTACAGACTCGAATATTGACAACGTACAGCAACTTTTTAAAACTGACAAATAAATTACTTGCCAGCAAATTCGTGCTTTGTTAGTCATTGGAATGAGCCAAGTGCAAAACATTTTATATGCGCTTCTGAAGGTTTTGAAGCTTTTGCAATCGATGGATACCACATGACTTAACGGAGGACCAGAAAAGACAGCGTGTCCAGTGGTGCCGTAAAATGATAAAAAAGTTTAATAGACGACATTCATTGGCTGTCTATAATATCGTGACAGGTGACAAAACATGGGTGTACTGCTGCTTTGCTATTGAAGATATGCCGACGAAAGTTAAGAAAAGTCTAAGTGTTGGAAAAAATGGTTGTTTTTTTTTCGGCAAATCAGGACTTTACATTTCAGTATCGCTTGTGAAGATCAAAGGACCGGCACTGTAGATTGGTACGTCAACACTTGTTTGCTCAGAGTATTAGAAAAAGTTCGTGAAAAGCGTCCTCGAAAATGTACTCCTCCACTACGATAAAGCATTCTCACATTCCACTAAGGTAACAGAAGCCTATTTGAAGGTTTCAAATGTGGAACTGTTGATGCATCCACCTTACAGCCTGGACTTCGCGCCCTGCGACTTCTATTTGTTTCCAAAAAATAAAGACAAACTTAGAGGCACACGTTTTACGAGCCCTGAATCGGCAGTGAACGCGTTCCATAAAACCATTGAAGAGGTCCCTAAAGAAAACTGGTTTATCAGCTTTGTACAATGGTTTCAGCGAATGCAAAAATGAATTAATTGCGAGGGAATATACTTTGAAACACAATAAATGTATCGTAAGTCTTATATTATTCTAGTCTTATTTATCAGAATCCAGAAACTTTCAGTGTGGCCTGAGAAGGCATTACTTGACCCAGTAAACAGGCATTCAAATCTCACTTGAACGCAAGACTGGCCTCAAAGGGACGCTTTAAAACTTTTGTAAAAAGAATCGAGGTGGGACGTGCACCGTTTTAATTCACCACACTGTTCAAACTACTTACAACCTAGATAGACGTGTTTTTAGGAAAATCCACTTTAATACTAATGATATAAAGTTGATTTTTAAATGACAGTGTTTAAAGTTATATCTTTCATAACGATGTACTTTCACCTAGAAGTGATAGCCGTAATAAAAAAGCATCGCTCTTTTGGTGAGAATTGCGGCACTTATTTTAACCGCGATAGAGGCGGTTGGAAACCATCAGCCGCGTCATTTTAAAATGAAATGTGCCTTAAACTCCTATTACCCACATGGTTACGCTTTGGCGTTAGTGTCACTTATAGACGATACTTGATACCAACATTCACTAGATTTTTATTCAAAAATCCAAAAAAAAATTGTAAATATAAAAATAGAAGACTTTCTTATAACTTGGTATACACTTCGCGGGGACCAAATTGACCCAGACCCTTCTGCCATCGGTGGCAGCGTTCTCTCCCTCGCCCAACTGAACCCGAGCGCCCCGTACACTCGCCTTGCCCGCGCAAGACATGTTATACTCACGATGTCGCCCTGACACATATGTTATACTCACAATGTCGCCCTGACACATATGTTATACTCAGGATGTCGCCCTGACACATATGTTATACTCACGTTGTCACCCTGACACTATTTTAGAATTATAATTGTTTCCCCTACCACATTTAACGCTGGCCTACAGTGGTTAACCTCATAGTGGAAGGCAATTATCACATATCGAGCGATCTCAAACCGTTAACATCAGTCAGTAAAAGCATTCACTTCAACTGAATACGCTTGCTTCTATAAGAAATACTAAATGAAATAAAACTATTAGAGAGTAAGCGTGCTGGAAGTTGGCCGATTAATAGGTGCGGTTAGATAATAATCGGTCGGCAATTGGATTTAATCTATGTATATACTACGCTATGTAAAGAGGAGGGATGAAACGCATGTTACTAAAAGAGTTATGAGCATACGGATGGATGGAGAGGGAGAGGGAGGCCAAAGAAAAGATGGATGAATTGTGTGAAGAGTGATATGAAGGAGAAGGAAGTTAGTGATAGCATGACGAGTGACAAGGCAGAATGGAAGAAAAAAACGTGTTGGGCCGACCCCAAATAACACGGGACAAGGCAGGAAGATGATGATGATACTACGCTGATGGATAGACGCTTGTTTGGTGCTAGGACTGCACAGGCCCCTCGATCTCGACGGCGGTTAGATAAATAGATAAATAAAACATTTGTTGCAACGTACATCACACACCAAAACACAATGAAATCTTAAAAAAAACACTAAGCACTTAAACATAAACAAAAATGAAAACAAACAGATAATTTTTTTACGTGAGAATATAGTGATTGTATTAGCATCAAATAAAAAGAAAACATTGAAAAAAATATTGCGGCCACACACGATTCAGTTCACTGTCAAGTTTTCAGTCGACTAACGTCATGTATACTTGACCGCTCATACAGACAGTAAACTTGTCATGCATACTGGTTACGTTGATTCTAAATCTTGATAAATTCATTTTTTTGGCTGTTATTTGCATTGATACCCTTGTGTGAGCGTAAGAGACTGAGCGACCCGCGTAATCGAATATGGAACAACATTTCGATGAGAACCACCATTCCATGTGAATGTGTGCGTCCGCATTAAAAAAATCGTAAATCGTGTAAAATTTGGTGTTTGTGCTTCAAAAAACTATGCTATTGTGTGTGTTGTTATGCAGTGGACTAATCAGGTATTACGAGACATAATCTTTAAGAGACGAATCGTTCTAATCTATTTTTTCACGCGGCATATCATTTTCCACCTAGCAAGCCAAACCGACCAAAGTTACCGACACAGCACGAAGAATCGAAAAACTTAAGTGGCAATGGGCAGGGCACATTGCTCGCAGAATGGATGGTCGTTGGGGTCGAAAGGTTCTGGAATGGCGACCACGTACCGGAAGACGTAGCGTTGTAAGGCCTCCTACAAGGTAGACCGATGACCTGGCAAGGGTTGTGGGAATCCGTTGGATGCGAGACGCACAGGACCGTTCATTGTGGCGTCATTTGGGAGAGGCCTATGTCCAACAGTGGACATCTTTCGGCTGAAATGATAATGAAAATAGTTCCTTAACCTAAACCGCGCAAACACATACTGATAGCTACACACGGTCAAGTTTACCGGACGCCATTTAAAGCGAGCAAACTTGAAGGTAAATAGATTGTGTGTGGCATCCATTAGATAGTCTGCTAAATAATATCTAGACGGTTGACTAGTCTCACACACTCTAAAGTCCCATTCACTTATCGCGTCTTTCCATTAAATGAAAGCAGTGTTCGGAAATCCATGGACTATACATATCAGTATGAACTCTAACCTCTCCCGTAATTCATTCATTTTTATTTAACTTAATGTGTCCTAACAAAAGGATTAAAAAAATATTATTATAGGAACTAGACTAAGCCAGTATGACAATATTAGATTATATATTTTTTCTTTGTTTGTGTATAAAAATATATTTATTCCGCTCAATTTTGATGTGATTGAGCTAAATAAAGTATTGTTAATACTTATATAACAATAAGCATCATATAGAAATATTGATTACCTTTCCACTGCACACACGATGTAGGAAAGTAGCAGATTCTGGACTAATTGTGCTCCATTGGTGTAATTGCTGCAAGGCGTTTCGATGTGAGGATAAAAAAATAAAAATAAAAAACAAAAAAAATTGTGATCAAGGTCAGGTAAACGAGTGTTATCTGGTAGCATGTGTGTTGGACCGACGCCAAATGTAGCTATAGAAGTAATTAAAAGTAGAATCCTGCCTCAGTGCAATTTAGAACTTAGTTATTGAACTTATAAAAATATTATGATATTACAAGCTCGTTTTCAGGGTTCCGTACCTCAAAACGAAAAAGCGGAACCCTTATAGGACCACTTAGTTGTCCGTCTATCTGTCTGTCAAGACCCTCTATATCGGAATCGCGTAGAGTTATCGAGTTAAAATTAAAACCATGCGGCTTAAGCTGTGAAAAATCAAACTTCTAAGTTAGCAGAAAAAAAGATACAGCCGTTTATGTCGCAAAAAACGTAAATTTCTATACTCTCAAGGAAATCAAAATTCATGGGGTACTTCTCGTTGACCGAGAATCCTGAAATTTTGGTTAACGCAAGGACTTATACAGTTATAGGAATAAATCTGATAACAGTAATTTTTTTGCTGCGTCACAATAAAAAATTGCGATTGGGAAAAATC
Source organism: Mythimna impura (assembly GCA_905147345.3). Taxonomy (NCBI): domain Eukaryota; kingdom Metazoa; phylum Arthropoda; class Insecta; order Lepidoptera; family Noctuidae; genus Mythimna; species Mythimna impura. The sequence continues at coordinate 7,903,287 of LR990359.1, forward strand.
TCCATTCGGAAATTGAACTATTACATAGATAGGTTTGTATGGAACCCTCAGTGCGCGAGTCTAACTCGCACTTGCCCTTTCACAATCGGCTCAAATTGTAAGTCAAGAAGTTGAAGTGGTAAGTTATAAAACCACAGTAATGGGAAATGTATAATTTTATGAATTAATAACGAATGAAAAGGTATCTTCTACAAACTTTTTATATAATTTAGGTAAAGCTGTCGGAACGTACTTATCTCAAGAATGTTAATATACTTGTACCTTGTACGAAACTTCGCCGTACTTTGGCATGTGCCACTTTTTCTCTTTTGTAATGAAAGTATCTACCGACGACGCTGTGGCAGCAAATACCTACGCACGTCAGGCTTTCGGACTTTAGTAGCCAACTTTTTTTACCTAGAAAGGTGATAAAGGAATGTAACTCTACATTCCTTTAATAATGGCTGCCCTCAAAAACTGCCAATGCGAATTCTACACATTTTTGGGCGAAACACAATTACACCTTCAAATACTGTGTTTTTTTAGGGTTCCGTACTCTAAGGGTGAAAACGGGACCCTATTACTATTATTTCACTGTCCGGTCTATCACCTGGCTATGTATCATGAAACGTGATAGCCAGACAGTTGACAGATGATGTATTTTTTTATGTATGTCGCATCAAGGGTGACCGAGATGCGAAACATCGGGTTTTCATCACGATCCGACATAGTTCTTGGTAGGTATGGTGGACACTGACTTGGGTACTCTGGGTACTCGAACGAAAGATAATTTGAATCAGAATATTTATTTTGATAACGGTTTTACAAAAGGAAACAAACACGTGCGTTGGTACTAAGCGTATGCCGAGGCTGTCCGAGGTAGAATGCCGCACTTTTCAGGCTTCCCTCCAGTCCTCGCTGCATCCCTTCTACCGACGATCGTGTCCAAGCGGTAGGTTGCGTTTCCGGTGACGATATTATTAGTTTACGAAACTAATTGTTAGATGGCGCTGTCCGTCGCACCCTTGCGCCATCAATCCACGACATGTACATAATTCAATGAACTCGTAACATTGATGTCTGTGATTGTTTGCATTTTTATTTTTATTTTTTTATTAATTTATGTGCTTAGTTTTATGTTTGTAATTTTGTTTTGCTTTTGTGAAGGTACTATTTGTTAATTTTCTGTGTTGCATCAAATAAATGTTTTATCTATCTATCTATTTCTGTTGCCGCTATAACAACAAATACTAAAAACAGAATAAAATAAATATTAAATAAATATTTAAGTGGGACTCTCATATGGCTAAAAGTCATTTTAATGCCGTTTTTTAACCGTCGGCCACATCATCGCTTACCATCAAGTGAGATAGTGGTCAAACGCGAGCCTATCAATAATATAAAAAAAAGATACCAAAAAAAAGGAGTAGTTATCAATTCGGTTGTTTTTTTTTATGTTTGTTACCAGAACTCTGTCGTTTATAGAACGATTTGTAGATTTCCTTTTTCCCTAAAAGAGTATGCTTCCAAATTGGTCCCATTTTTTTCAAAATCCAGTTTTGATGATGGGAACCATGAGGAATCCAGGGAACTATTTGTAATTTTTTTTTCGCTAGTACGGTACGGAACCCGTCGTGCGCGAATCTGCCCCCCCCAGCCAAGTCACAAACGATAAACGTAAACTCTCAGTAGTCTTTAATAGATTTTCAACTTTATGTTATTGAATATATAAAGTTGAAAATCTATTGAAGATTACATATTGTTTTCGTTCGTTCCGGTCGCTAACGCTCAGTAGTCTTTAATAGATTTTCAACTTTATGTTCTTAGGTATAAAGTTGAAAATCTATTGGAGATTACTAAGCGTTCACGTTTATCGTTTGCAACTTGGCTAGGGGGGCTGAGTCGTTCTGGGCTGGTTTTTGGGTACTTTATTTTTTGTTAGCTTTTGGTCTGTATTTTAAGTCAAAGAACCTCGAACATCATCTCTTTCAAGTCAACAAACCTGAATACAGCGCAAGAATTTACTTACAAAACTTCGTTTGATGTCGCTCACACACGCACTAACCTGTGTAATACGCGTGAGAACTTTTTCTTTTGCACACCTTTGTGGTGAGTAAATAAGGTAATCTATTATCATAAAATAACACTCCTCGAATTCTGTTTATATTGAAACTAGCTTCTGCCAGCGGCTTCACCCGCGTGAAAGTAGGTTTCTTTGAACCAACTTTGGAACCCCGTTTTATCCCCTTAGCGGGTGAATTTTAGGAAATCCTCTCTTAGTGCTCGCCTACGTCATAAAAGGATGCTTTGTACTAAATTTCACGCTCCTAGTCCCAGTAGTTGCGGCTGTGCGTTGATATGTCAGTCAGTCAGTTTCTCCTTTTATATATATATATAGATGTACCATCCTTATAATTTTAAACCGTAAGCGAAGCAAAACAGCAACCGTCGTTAGAGTTGGTCCAGTTGATACCACGTTTTTTAAACTGGTTGTCCTCCCCGGTTTTACCCGCATCTTTGATTACTGCTCATGGGAGCAACTAATAGCAGTGGCAATCTTTAGCCTTCCTCAATAAATAGCTATCAAACATTTAAAGATTTGTTTTCAATACGAACTAACAGAGTGGAAGTTCTTTAAAGTTAGTCGAAAAACATTAGTAACTTCTTTCAGGATTCGTTCCGGACATATGCCTTTAAGAGCCTTTGCATTTTTAATGAAAATGGTGGACTCTCCTAATTGTTTAGTTTGTCATAATAAAATAGAAGATGTCCATCACCTTCTGTTGGAGTGTGTCAGGAATGAGTCTGAAAGAAGTTCGTTAATTAATGAATTAAATATAAATAAGCTAGATTTAGGTATATTTAACGTTATTCTAACCAAACCAATGTCGCCAGAAGCTATTTTAGTTTTCTCACTAGTTACTCTGTAATTGTGATGTATTTGGGTAAGGCTACAATGGAACTGATATAACAATTTGTTAAAAGTTCATAAAATAAATAAATTAAAAAAAAAAAAACTAACAGAGATCAGTGCGTTCTGTCAAACGAATTCTTTAGTTTTACAATAATATCATCATCATCATCATCATCTTCCTGCCCTTGTCCCGTTTAATTTGGGGTCAGCGCAACACATTTTTTTCTTCCATTCTGTACTGTAATTCGTCACGCTATCACTAACTCCCTTTTCTTTCATATCACTTCTTATACAATCCATCCTCCATTTCCTCTTCTCTTACAACAATAGATAAACAGTATAAATACGAAGTACGGCACAGACTTCGTATTACTCAAACCGACCAAAAAATTTTATTGATCTCACATACATATGAAGAAATAGAGCATATAAGCAAATCGTTTCATCTTTTAGAAGGAATGTTTCTAAAACTCGTTTTGTAAAGTTTCTGTGCTGAGCATCCGAAACATTTAATCAGCTAAAGAAGCCCTTGTCTGCTCCAATTTAGAATCGTTTTGAAGGAATCAAGTATGGGCCAATATTTCCTTCGGCTGCGGGTGGATACTTAGGAATTCATCAAGTTGAGATTTCCCAAAGTCCCTCGAGTGCTCATGATTGCTCGTAAGTCGATTTCGCTGCGTTAAGATTGATGGTGTCGTTATCTTTGTGAGTCTTGGTAAGTGAATTAGACGATTAAGCGAATAGGTTTGTAACAAGAAGTTTAGCGGTAATACCTGAAGATACTCGTAAGTCTTACGTTCAATCCTTTATAAACGTCAAAAGAGTAATGAAAAGATTTCCTAATTGAAAAAGACTAAAGGTCATAGTTTATAATTTTAGCTTATATATATACCTATGTATTTTATAATTATAAGCGTCTTAATTTATTGATACTTCATTATATTGGAATATCTATTATTTATTTATTGTGCGGTAGGTGTTACCTCAATGTTGTCTTTTTTAACCCAAAGGTTGACTGGTAGAGAATGCCTTGCTGCATTAAGTCCACCACCACTGTACCACTACTGTACATTATTTTTTATTTTTTTTTCGGGTGGGAAAATCATCTAATGACATCCCCCGCGCTTGGGCGGAGCGTGAGATAGTGTCAGACTTTTACTGACTAAAAACCCACTCCTGTTCCTTCTTTGCCATTTTTTTCCAGGGCCCCGGGGGTCACTTTCGCATCACCCATGGCCCCAGTAGGCTTCGACCCTGCTAGGCCCCTACGGTTGCTGACATCTCCTTGAGGCGCGCGTGGAACACTACGCGCCGTCGACGACTTGGGCTCGGTCCGGACGGTTACCGGACGATCAGACGGCGAGCCACCCATTGCTCACCGTCCGCAAGCCTGCGCCTACGGTGGCCGGAAATCGGGATCGGAATCCCGGCGGCGGTTGGGGCGTGAGGACGGTTGCCTCACGCGATCGGCCGCCTCCTTTGCTAGCATTACTGCTTCGCAGAAGGAGGGAACTGCCTGCCACTCCTCCTCGCTCCGGACCATGGCCTGTACCAAGACCCGGCGCGAGAGATCGCTGCCACCGATCGCCCCCACGAGGACACGGCGGTGCTCTGCCCAAGCGGGGCACACCTCTACCGTATGCTCCACCGTGTCCTCCGGGCGGTCCACACAATGTTGGCACCCGGGCGTCTCTTCTGCACGAATCCGATGCAGGAACCTCCCGAACTTACCATGTCCGGTGAGGACCTGCGTCATGCGGTAGGTAAGGACGCCGTGAGGTCTTTCCAGCCACTCCTCAAAGAGGGGACTTATCGCCATAATTATGGCGTGCCCAACCACTACTGTACATGAAGTTTTAATAAATAAACCGTACTACTTAGAACTAAATATTTAAACTGTATTTATATATAACATGAAACGTAATAGTATATTCAGATTCGAGTATTGGAACGATGTCAGTTAATTTTAAAATAGATACTTTTTTATTACCTATTGTGATGAATCATAAACTTCGAGCTTCAGTTATATAAATATTTTATTCACTTGGATCAACACAATTTCATATTTTTCATTCTATTAACAATAATTTACGAATACACGGATTGGTAGGACATGTTCACTGTTCAACAACTCAAAGCAGACTGACTGTCCAGAATGACAGTTACAAACTCAATGTTTCCCCACCACAAACTTTCACAAACACTCGGTCCGACCAATCAGAGCAAAGTAAACAGTACGTAATATCAATTGACTAACTAATATACATTAGGGTTTATCAATAATTAACTGCAAGTAAATATTTCATTTTAACATTATAATATATTTATACAAAACTAATACATAAATTACTTTAATACCATAAATCATTACTTAATGTCTACAACAAGTGCCTTATGTTCATGTAACTACTAGCGCCATCTATCGCTTATAGATGGAAGTTGAACGATTTATGAATATTTTCTTTAAAAATCATTACATTCGGTCATCCGACATCGTGCGATCTCCTGACGCACGATTACAATTTCAATGATAGACTACATTCATATAAATTATGATACTTCATTCAGTTCGACAAGAAAATAAGTTTCACATTCAAATTCATTACATTCGGCTTAGTATTGATTTTAGGTTTGCTTCCGGATCATTAGTTTGTCGTCAGGTCATATGTTTAGAACATTCATCACTAGAAGAATAGTGTTGTAAGGTTTTTTGTCAAAAGCTTTTCTACATGTCTGGGATCATAAAACTTACCATATATAATATATTCCAGTAATTTTATACTTAAAACTTTTGTTTTTGAATGGATCTATAGATTTTAAAATGAGGTTAATGTAATTTTACCTTCTTATTTGCAATCAGATCTACTAATCTTAATATCTGATTAACACTTACTAGTGATACATACTTATGCTGCAGGTAGTAGCAGGGATTTTACTGGTAACGTAAGTATTCTTTTGCTTGTCTAACTTGGATATTGAAGCTCACCTCATCTCTTAAGCTTTGTAACGTGTTTCGTACTTCGTAATGTCGTCGTAGTCTATCGTTTAAAGTATCTCTGATCCTAGTAGCTTTGTGGCAGTCTTTCTAGTGAATGAATTACCAGAATTAACAAGACTCCATTGAATTTTCCAAGATAGGCATATGTTTCATTGGTGTTCGTTATAAACGTTGAAGTAATTTTATTTTGCTAGGGCATTTAAAATAGTGGTAGTCATTTTTACAGCGTTAAGAACAAGGTCAATACCATGACTATCGTAAAAGCTCTTTAGAGTAGATAAAGTATCTAAAAGAAAGCCACGATTGCACTATTATTCGAGATAGTAAACGAATGTTAAATATATTTTATAACCAACACTATCAGTCGAAACAATTGGTCAACTTTCTGCAAGCATAAGGTAAAATTGACCAGCTTTTTGTCCGAGAGTATCTTCGTTATTTATGCACACTGAATTCACAACTTAACATAATTATACATACTTTGTCATTAGGTTTTTCATCTGGTTCAGCCTTAAAAACTTTGAATCTAGGTCTGATATTTATAATGTTGATAATCAATTCTCAGTCTCAATACTGTATACAGAAACAGAGGATTCGTCTTAGTGTCTGTAGACAGCATGGTATTACGGCTTAAGGTATCGACATACGCGTCCCAGATCTTACACTCTCAATGGCTAACTAAACTCATGAATGTATAGCCACCATATTGCTATACGTTGTGTGGCGTCTTATTTAGTCAGGGTTAATTACATTCACTATTTGAAACCATAATATAAAACAAAACTTAAGCGTTTAGAATAAAAGTGACTCTTCAGCTGGAGACCCATGGGCTTAATTGTACTAATATTTCCCCTAAATTTAAGGCCCCAGCATCTGTGTGCAAATTCGTATCAAGTTAAGGTTATAATAATGATGCTTGAATCGCACTGTTTATCAAACTTTATTTTAATTTGGAACATTTAAATTGACCCGCCACTCTAGTGTATGCATTTTAAATCTATTTTCTCTTAACCGAATTATAACAATATAATATCTAGCTCAAATTAAATCTTTTGTTGTCATCATTAACTTGGGGAACGACTCCGATTTCAGTCTTGACGCTGGTCATGTAATATTATTTATAACCTACTTGTAAAATAAATATCATTTAATTGATGTATATCTTTTGCGGTGATGTCTGTGCATAGATTTGTTGATGATATAGTCAGAAAGATTTGACACGATCAAGAAAAACACGATAAATACTCTGATATAAGATCCGTCTATACAAATATTTCCAGAATGATGTGAATCTATAGCTGAATTTGGTTGCGCAAGGCAAGTTTTAGAAAATTAAATCAATTTTACTGTTGAACAGTACAAGGTTCTTGTGAAAGGATAACGTACCTTTACAAATTGCAATGGATGGTAACTCAAAATCTGCCCAATCTTTAGACGAGTCTGCATAAACTTTTGACTGACAACCAATACTTCTATATCGGATTCACGCAAAAGACTACATCGCTGTTAAAATCTATATAATACCCAATAAAATTGATCATTTTATTTCTACTTGATTGTAAAGCGTTTGATTGTCATCAATATCCGTATATAAGCACTGATTTGTCATAAAAATATTCACATAAGTTTCACCTTAAGTCGTACCAGCTAACATTTCTGCTTGAAACTGACCATAATTCTGCTCATTAGAAAAACTATTGTTAGTTTAGTTTACCACTTCGTCACTAAATGCTACACTTTGGTAGGGTTTCGTAACATTTCTATTTTCTTTTGGTAAGCCTAGCAAGTTTTTGAGACAAAATGTATAGTCAGTTTCTGATCCTATTTGCATACAAATCAATTACAAATACTCTTTCTAATCCAACTTAAATACTCTCAAAATTTACTGGAGTGATCGAACTCCCGTATCACATTATTCTAATGTTTTATGTTCAAACTTCGATACTTTTAACGTTTTTCTCTTTGGAAAATCATTTAACCAACATGAGGTACCTCTGCTTCTTGCGTCGTGGTGGTGTAGTCGACGAAGAGGTTGAATTATAACTTCTGCACTTCCTTCCAGATCATCTCTTTGTATCATTCCTCTTCGAGTCTGTTTTGTTCGAAACAGGAACTATCCGTTTGCTCAATAAGACTGATGGTTTTTCTTCTGTAGTCCTGACGCAATCGGACTCCAAGGCCTCAAAAATAAAAGAAATCAGTGGTTAAAACTTTTACATGAATTATAACCTGTACCATTCATTTAGAACTCGCTTTTTTTCAAAAATAAAATCTCATTATAAAAATCTTCTTTCAATTCATTTTATCTATACTTATAATATCTTCATAAGCTATAACAGAATGTTCAATTAAAAGAAACTTATCCAATAAACAGGTCAAAATGATATGAAGCAATAATAAAAAAAATGAATATGGAAATAAACTTAATAAATTATTCAATTCATTAACATCATTATTAAGCCAACATAGTCACACTAAAATCACTTAGGAAAATTCGTTACTTACGCTCTTGATAATAATTTCGTCTGCATTGGGCACACTTAACCCGAATCTTTATTGGCTCACTTGGCCTAGTCCAATGTTACATGTGGCCAACTCTAATGGCACACTTGGCCTCAAATGGCGCACTTGGTCTCAAATGGCACATAGCATAGCATAATCAGCCTTTTAATGTTCCCACTGCTGGGACTCAGGCCTCCTCTCTCTAGTAGAGGGAATGGGCCGTAATCCACCACGCGGGCCCAGTGCGGGTTGGTGAATGTCACATATCTTCGAATTTTTTTGTTCTAGGACATGCCGGTTTCCTCACGATGTTTTCCTTCACCGTTTTGAGAGCAGTGGTGATGAAATAAATTACACAAAGTAATGCGCCTGGTTGGGTTTGAACCCGCGACCTACAACTCGTAAGTCGGGGCCGTTACCACTCGGCCACCACTGCTCTCAAATGGCACACTTGGCCTCAAATGGCACACTTTGCCTCAAATGGCACACTTGGCCTCAAATGGCACACTTGGCCTCAAATGGCACACTTGGCCTCAAATGGCACACTTGGCCTCAAATGGCACACTTGGCCTCAAATGGCACACTTGGCCTCAAATGGCACACTTGGCCTCAAATGGCACACTTGGCTTCAAATGGCACACTTGGCTTCAAATGGCACACTTGGCTTCAAATGGCACACATGGCCTCAAATGGCACACAGAAGTAGAAGTACTAACAGTCCGACAGCTATTTATAATGGGTATTGTATTAAAACAGCACGCAGATCTAACATATAGCACGGAGTTTACTAACAAAAGACGTAAAGATCTAGTCTGTCCTCAAAATCATACCAAACATGCTTTCACGTCAAAATTTTACCTGTTTCTCGGTCCTCTCCTCTACAATAGGTTGAACGCGAAAGCAAACATTTATAGCTTGAATCAAATTAACTGTAAGAAAATTCTTAAGGAGGCTCTTCAAAGAATGTCCTACGATGATACAGAGAATTTACTGATTGTGCTAAAGTGATTTTTTTGTTTTTATACAATTTTTGACCTAGGTTAAGTATCTTGTTAGTTAAGAAACTAGAAGTTAAGATTTGGTAATATTATAAATTAATAGTATAAGATAACTTGTCTACTTTACAGATTTTTTACACGTTTGTATTGTACTATAAAATCCTTTTGATTATTTGTTAATTTTAAATTATTTTAGCTCTTCTCGCCTGAAACACAGGATTTCCTAGTTCAGGCACGTAAGACTCAGAATTAAGATTTATATTTAAGACTGTATTACTTTATCCTGTAAAGAATTTTGAATAAATATTATTATTATTATTATTATTATTATTATTATTATTACATGGACTTATCTAACGGTACACTTGGTCTCATTAAGGCTCGCTTGTCTTCTTCAAAGGCACGTTTTGGCCTCGTCAAGGCACGGTCGGCCTCATCAAGGCACGGTCGGCCTCATCAAGGCACGGTCGGCCTCATCAAGGCACTGTCGGAATCATCAAGGCACGGTCGGAATCATCAAGGCACGGTCGGAATCATCAAGGCACGGTCGAAATCATCAAGGCATGGTCGGCCTCATCAAGGCACGGTCGGCCTCATCAAGGCACGGTCGACCTCATTAAGGCACGGTCGGCCTCATCAAGGCACGGTCGGAATCATCAAGGCACGGTCGGAATCATAGAATAGAATAGAATAGAATAGAAAAACTTTTATTCGGTACAGACACAGCACAACGGTTAATCATCAAGGCATGGTCGGCCTCATCAAGGCACGGTCGGCCTCATCAAGGCACGGTCGGCCTCATCAAGGCACGGTCGGCCTCATCAAGGCACGGTTGGCCTCATCAAGGCACGGTCGGCCTCATCAAGGCACGGTCGGAATCATCAAGGCACGGTCGGCCTCATCAAGGCACGGTCGGCCTCATCAAGGCACGGTCGACCTCATTAAGGCACGGTCGGCCTCATCAAGGCACGGTCGGCCTCATCAAGGCACGGTCGGCCTCATCAAGGCACGGTCGGCCTCACCAAAGGCACGCTCGGCCTCATCAAGGCACGGTCGGCCTCATCAAAGGCACGCTCGGCCTCACCAAAGGCACGCTCGGACTCATCAAAGACATACTCGGCCTCATCAAAGCACTGAAATCAAATCAAAGCATTTATTTCAAATAAAACATTTACACACTCCAGTCGCTCTTGAATTGTCAAGGCAGTCAGTCAGTCAGCAAATTGACGGTAATTGCATATTCCTAAGTGTAGATCTCTATGTGCAAGGAAATCCATTTACACCCTAAATCCACAAACACGGTATCGTATTTTTTTTTCCGCTTCTAAATTCAAATTCATTTATTGTTTTTGTGGTGGAAATTCAGTTCATAAAATTATTATTGTAACATACCCATTAGCGGTACAACATTTAAATTTACAATTATATGTCAAAGAAAATTAACATAGCACATAAAGTAATCCAAGGCAACATAATGACAATTACCGCTATGGAAAATAGGTTAATTATACATAGCAATTGTCTTTTGTCATAATTGAGCATTATGCATGATCAATTAAAACAAATAAAGAAAAACAACCCAATTTAAAATATAGGAACTAAAATGAACCACTAGTAGTTAGTGTCAGCGATGTCCAGTTTTAACTGTCAGCGTTCGTTTACGAACATATACACACACAGTACCACTCAGTTCACACATTTGAAGGGAACCGAATGATTCAACACACGCGCCACCATCAGTATGAAAATTGAGTGAGTATAACACTTGTCTAAAATAACATTAGCACTCTTGGAAAAAAAATATCTCGATTTCATTTAGCTTTAATTTAGGCACACATAACCTAACATTCCTGTTGTCATTGCACATATTTGTAGGCTTTTTGTAGGCATGTACCACTTCTGAAATGTGATGAATCATAAACTTCGAGCTTCAGTTATATAAATATTTTATTCACTTGGATCAACACAATTTCATATTTATCATTCTATTAACAATAATTTACGAATACACGGATTGGTAGGACATGTTCACTGTTCAACAACTCAAAGCAGACTGACTGTCCAGAATGACAGTTACAAACTCAATGTTTCCCCACCACAAACTTTCACAAACACTCGGTCCGACCAATCAGAGCAAAGTAAACAGTACGTAATATCAATTGACTAACTAATATACATTAGGGTTTATCAATAATTAACTGCAAGTAAATATTTCATTTTAACATTATAATATATTTATACAAAACTAATACATAAATTACTTTAATACCATAAATCATTACTTAATGTCTACAACAAGTGCCTTATGTTCATGTAACTACTAGCGCCATCTATCGCTTATAGATGGAAGTTGAACGATTTATGAATATTTTCTTTAAAAATCATTACACTATATACCCACATGTGAGTGGTATACTAGTGTATACCACTCACATGTGGGGCGAGGCCCTCGAGAAGAATGGAGAAGCGATTGCTGTCTCCTTAGACGTCTCGAAGGCCTTCGACAGGGTATGGCATGCCAGCCTTCTGAGTAAGCTTCCGGCGTACGGTATTTCCCCTGGTCTGATTAACTGGGTTAAAGACTTCCTGAGTGAACGGTCTCTCCGAGTTGTTGTCGATGGATGCTCATCAGAGCCCATTACCACTAATGCCGGAGTTCCTCAGGGGTCAGTTCTCTCTGCAACTCTTTTCCTGCTGCATATTAACGATCTACTGATGCCCGGTATCTATGGGTATGCAGATGATAGCACAGTTGTAGAGAGATACCTTCCAGGTGCTCGGGCTAGTAAGGAACTAATCCGGTCCGAATGAGAGGCTATGGTAGAGCGTACGAATGTCTCACTTCAGGCAGTCTCCAAGTGGGGCGAAACCAATCTAGTAGAATTCAACGCCGCCAAAACACAAGCGTGTCTGTTCACCGCCAAAAGGAGCCCGTTCACCTTGGCTCCTGCTTTTCGGAATGTATCCCTGGAGTGCACCGACCGCCTTCAGCTCTTGGGAGTTGAAATTTCCTCAGACCTCAATTTTGGGCGGTTCATTGAGTCCAAAGCCAAGGTAGCTGCTAGAAAACTAGGCGTTCTTGCAAAGGTCCGACGGTACTTCACACCGGGACAGCTTCTAATGTTAATCAAAGCACAGGTCCGATCGTGTGTGGAGTACTGCAGTCATATATGGGCTGGTGCTGCAAAATGCCATCTAGCAGCTTTGGACTCAGTGGAAAGGCGTGCGAAGAGGCTAATTGGGGATCCAGATTTGGTTAAGTCCAATCTACAAAGCCTCGAGCATAGGCTAGCCAGCCTATCGGTATTTTACAGGTTGCATTTTGGAGAGTGTGCGCGGGAATTGCATGACTTGATTCCGCCATCTCCTTTCTACCATCGGACAACCCGACGTACGGCGAGTATCCACCCTTAAGTTGTTGAAACTTCAACGGTCCGGACTAAGCGTTTCGCTTCGTCGTTTATACCGCGTACATCGAAGGACTGGAACAATTTGCCTGCTGCGATCTTCCCGTCCAACTATAATTTAGGTGTCTTCAAGGCTAGAGTGAATAGGCTCTTGATAAACTAGTGCGCCTCACCATCAATGATTGCATCACTGCTTACCATCAGGTGGGATCGCAGTCAAGCGCTGGTTTATATCAAATTAAAAAAAAAAATAATTCTAAAATAATCACGAATTTTAGGTTAAAAAAATATCTGTACTGATAAGTTCTTGATGAGTCTGACTGTATCACTAGCGATTTTGTGAATGCATGAGTAGATACCAAAACCGATGCGCTAACAGTGGGTATAATATAGCAATATTAGTAGACCGTAGTATTAATGTGGCAATCGACGTACTACATTTAGTGCGTCGATAAACGTTATAAAAATATGTTAATGTTAATAGTGCGTTAATAAATAATATGTTAATGTTAAATTCGATATCTCATTTCAATGTAAAAGAACATGTTTTGTTTACATATACGAGTTAAGATAAAGAAGCTACTTGCAAAAGTCAAATATACCAATGTATGTTAAATGAACTTCAGACTACATACACGTTAGTAACTCAGACCTGCCCCCCTGCCTAAGTTACAACCGTTTCGTTTCGATTCTCTTTTCGTTGATCGCCTCGAGTCGGCCACGCCTCCTATTCCTTTGTGCTGACCATGTGCCTGAGCGTTGAGATGACGTCAGAACAAAGGAATCGAAGGCGTGGCCTACTCGAGGCGATCGACGAAAAGAGAGTCAAAACAAAACGGTTGTAACTTGGCTAGTGGGGCAGAGTCTTGAAAGAGAAACGACAATTATGACCTAGACACGGTAATTTGGTCCCATCCATCCATCCATCCATCCATCCATCTCGCTCTTGGAAGAAATACTATAAAAATGGAATTTAATTATAATTCTGGAAAACGTTATTATATAAAATTATAACGTATATTTAAATTGATATTATTCGAAAAGAGAATTGTTGATTTGAGAGCAACAAAAGGTCAATTATTGCGGTGATTGAAGTTTTGGAGACGAGTAATTTCTACAACACTTTTGAATCCATGAACGTTTGCATTTGGTCAAGTAGCACCATTAAATAGTACCTTAGAGTAGTACCTTTGAGCAGCACGTGACGCGAGCATTTCAATAAAATTGTTGTGAATACCATTGAGCCCTGAAATTGGATAACATAATAAAATTTCCTTATTCAGATAACAATAAGTCCATAACCACACTCTTAAGAAATATTTCAAAACGACGCGCAACTAATCTTCAGAAAATCTCTGATAGATAAAATGGTCGACTCTCTGAGTTTAGAGAATGATTCAGTAGGTACTTACATTTTGCAGTTCTGTCACGAACCTCTCAAGTAAGTTAGTTGTCAGCACTTCAACTGCCGTGCTGATTATAAGAAACTGTAGCTTGGCTTGCTGCCAGACAAATCTGTCCACACACAGCGGCCAATACAACAAAGTGAGCTAAGATTTTTTGAATGCAAATTATAACCACAAATTGGTTAAATTTTACCTTAAAGGGGTGACCAGACGGTTGCAAACTAGCGTTCCAACCAAGGTGACCTTGGTAGTTTCAATCCGTGTTGACAGTACAACTGCTGTCTAAACGGATTGAAACTACCAAGACCTTCAATACCCTTGGTTGGGAGGCGCGTTTTCCCAACCACCGAACGTATTGGCGCGTGGTTTACATCCATGTGGCTACAACACAAACCAAACACATAAACCAAGGTCACCTTGGTTGGAACGATAGTTTGCAACCATCTGGTTACCTCTTTAACGTCGGGCTCTTTAGTTACTTATTCTTAATTGGTTCTCATGAAACCAGTTTCCCAGCGCCACATTAGAAGGATATTGCTGAACAATAAATAATCATGTAGCATTCACACTCACACTTAGTCACACTAATATTATATAGGCGCAAGTTTGTGCGTTGTTGTGTGTATGTGAGCATATTCGTTACTTGAATGGCTGAACGGATTTCGATGAAAAATTCATAAAAGCAATAAAATATAGCATATAAGCATAATCAGCTTTTTAATGTTCCCTCTGCTGGGACTCAGGCCTTCTCTCTAGGAGAAGGAATGGGCTGTAATCCAGCATGGGGGCCCAGTGCGAGTTGGTGGATGTCACATGTCCTGTATTTTTAACATACTTCAAAAAAGGTTCTCAATTTGGTTGTATTTATTTTCAACCCCCATGTTTGGACATATGAGTGTGGATATAGACTACTAAAATGCTTTAAAAGGTTAAAACGTTTTTACCCAAACCGTAAAAAACCTAGGTTAAAATTTGTAGGCCAACTACAGTTATTCCACAGGTACGCACAATGCAGTGCTACCTAAACAGCCTCATGCAACTTCTGTGAATTTTCAACATGGTTGTTTTGAGAAACTCTGTGTTTAGAGAGATTTGTTGTTAAGTTATTTCGAATAAGAGCTTGTTTCTCAAATTAATAAATTTTCTGCGTAGTAGTTTATTTATTAATAATTATTTTAAGCATACAAAAATCGAATCGTTTGTCTTGATAAGGTCATGTAAAGAGGAGAGATGAAACGCATGTTACTAAAAGAGTTATAAGTATACATGTGGATGGGTAGAAAGGGAGAAAGAGGTCAAAGAAAAGATTGATGGATTGTGTGAACAGTGATTTGAAAGAAAAGGAAATTAGTGATAGTTGTAGTTGACCGGATAAAATGGAAGAAAAAAACGTGTTGCGCCGACCCCAAATAAGACGGGACAAGGGCAGGAAGATGATGATGATATTAAAATATAGAGGCGGACTTAATACGTAGTTGGTACTCGAATCACTGACACCCCGTGCCTCGGAAATCACGTAAAGCTTCCTAAGTCACGGTTGTCATTCGTAGATCTTTGACAGTCATTACAGGTAGTCATCAGAAAGTTTGATAATCAAGTCTATCCAAGGAGTATCGTGTAGCCCAGTAACTGGGTTGTGGAGGTCTGATAGGCAGTCGCTCCATGTAAAATACGGGTATTCAGCCGCTTTCGGTTAGACAGGAAATCGACCGCAAGCTTGTTGAGAAGGCGGTAAGTCCCCTCTTTGAGGAGTGGCTGGAAAGACCACATGGCGTCCTTACCTACCGCATGACGCAGGTTCTCACCGGACATGGTAAGTTCGGGAGGTTCCTGCATCAAATTCGTGCGGAAGAAACGCCTGGGTGCCGCCATTGTGTGGACCGTCCGGAGGACACGGTGGAGCATACGGTAGAGGTGTGCCCCGCCTAGGCAGAGCAACGCCGTGTCCTCGTGGGGGCGATCGGCGGCAGTGACCTCTCGCGCCGGGCATTGGTACAGGCCATGGTCCGGAGTGAGGAGGAGTGGCAGGTGGTCGCCTCCTTCTGCGAAGCAGTAATGCTAGCAAAGGAGGCGGCAGATCGCGCGAGGCAACGGTCCTCACGCCCTAGCCGCCGCCGGGATTCCGATCCCGATTTTCGGCCACCGTAGGCGCGGGCTTGCCGACGGCGAGTAATGGGTGGCTCGCCGTCCGACCGTCCGGTAACTGTCCGGACCGAGCCCAAGTCGTCGACGGCGCGTATTGTTCCACGCGCGCCTCAGGGAGATGTCAGCAAATCGTAGGGGCCCAGCAGGGCCGAAGCCTACTGGGGCCACGGGTAGTGTGAAAGCGAAGCCCGGGGCCCCGGGATGAAGGCAAAGAAGGAACAGGAGTGGATTTTTAGTCAGTAAAAGTCTGACACTATCTCTCGCTCCGCCCAAGAGCGAGATTTGTCATTAGATGATTTTCCCACCTAAAAAAAAAAAACTTGTTGAGAAAAGGTTATGGAGATGGACGGTTGACTTGATGCAAGGACTGGTTCGAGGTGGCTCAAGAAAAGAATACCTGGAAGAAGTTGGAGGAGGCCTTTGCCCAACAGTGGGACAGTATAGGCTATTAAAAAAAATGTATTTTTTCCATTTTCATAACAAATAACAACACAAAACACTCTGGCATTGCCTTTTAAAATCACATTACATAGAGATAATTTAAGAGAAATATTTTAAGAGTGTTAAAATATAATTGCGTTAAAAGTGACCAAAATCTTATTGAATTAATTATAAGGTTGCTCGAGAAGGTTTTTCATTTACGCGCCTTCTGTTTTAATATAAACTTCGGGTATGTCGGAGGACGATCAATGGGTATTAATGTACAGATATTAACTCGCGTCGGCTCAAACAGCGGGTGTTAAATGTTGGGATATAATATTTTAAGAACAATTTCTGATTTGAAATTTCGCTGTAAGTACTATAAGAATTAGATTTATTACTCCTTTTTATTATAAATAAGTAGAATTATTTTAGCGCACAGAAGACAGTGGCAGGAATATTAGGGATATGAAATTTCAGATCTGAATACTAGGAATAATAAAATAAAAAATAATCGACACCCGCATCGAACAAGGCAGTATCTCGGATTACAGTCCAAACAAAATTCAAACATGGCTGTATCACTTTAAGGTTTATTTTGAAAAATTACTGAATTAATGTTTTTTTTTTATTATTGATAGGCTCGCGTTTGACCACTATCTCACCTGATGGTAAGCGATGATGTGGCCGACGATGGAGCACGCTTGCCTAGAAGTAACCTATTCACTCCTGACTTAAAGACCCCTAGGTTGTAGCAATCAGGAAACACAGACTCCGGCAGGGAATTCCACTCCTTAGCTGTACGCATTATGAATGTGTTCCCAAAACGCTTTGTACGTATGGGTGGGATGTCCACCATGTACCGATGGCGCAACGCCGTACGTCTAGTGGTCCGATGATGGAATGGACTTGGTGGAATTAAATTGTGCAATTCCAACGCACACTCCCCGAAGTGTAATCGATAGAAAACCGACAGGCTAGCAACTCGCCGTCGGTGCTCAAGGCTTTGGAGTTTTGATTCGACAAGTGCATCATCACCGATGATCCTCTTGGCTCGCTTCTCAATCGACTCCAGAGCATCAAGCTGGTATTACAACCTTGTTCGTTGCGGGTGTCGAATTTAGTCTGGTATCGGATATCAACTTATTTCTGATTGACTCGCCAGGTCATCGGTCCACCTTGTAAGAAGCCTTCCAACGCTGCGTCAACCGGTACGTGGTGGCCACTCTAGTTTCTTTCGGCCCCATCGACCACCTATGCTCTTTGGTTGACTTTAAGCCTTCTGATGAGGCCCATTGTGAGCGACCACGTTTTGGAGCCATATTATGTCATCACTGGCAATAAAAAGCACTGGTCATAGACTTTCGTCTTGTAGGACGGTTATAAGAAGTTTAAAATTATAAAAGTAAAATACAAAATTCAAGATTTGACTTTTATTTCTAGTTTATATTAACAATTATTTGGTCAGACATAAACAAAAATCTGTCGTAACCCGTCATTTAGACTTTGCCTTTATCCGAAACTTTTGTATCGGTTTCAGTTACGGTTACGGATATTTTTTTATTTCGGATATCCGATAGGTTTGAATGCGGTTATGGAGCTCCATAACATCCCAGCCCCCCTAGCCAAGTTACAACCATTTCGTTTCGATTCTTTTTTCGTCGATCGCCTCGAGTAGGCCACGCCTCCGATTCCTTTGGGTTCATCTCAACGCTCAGTCACGTGGTCAGAACAAAGGGATAGGAGGCGTGGCCGACTCGAGGCGATCAACGAAAAGAGAATCGAAACGAAACGGTTGTAACTTGGCTAGGGCTGGTGTGTAGTTTCATGGTTTTGAATGTGAATTCCGAGGACGCTTAGAATGAGAATGCCAAAGTTAGTCACTTAATGCAAAAAGACTGTCAAATTATCATAAAGCTCTTAATCATCAATAGGGCAAGCGCTTTGGTCATATTGCCTGTGAACAAACCGCTTTTATTGTACCTAAACATTATTCATTTTACCTTTTTTATTATTTCTGACAAATCAAACTTCAACTTTCTATTTTCTTTTAATAGTCAGCGTCAAATGAAGTATTGCTCCATAAGCCACATTATCTGAAACAAGAATATTATGATTAATTATCAAACTAAACTGCTTAAAAAATAACAGCGACGACAAACATTTTATTAAAAAATTACGAGTATTTTCAACTTTTGTTGAGGACAACTTGAAGGTAATATCATTTATATTTGCACGCGTCGCGGCTCGGGAAACTAGCCTTGACCTAGAGTCAAGAGTGTGTTTGTTCATACAGTTATCAAAAGTGGAACTAAACAAGAAACATATTATATAATTATTATTAAAGTCCACTTGAAGTCCTCTCAACCTTAGTTTAGTTTGGTAATTTTATTGATTTGATATTTATCATAATATTTATTAGTTTATTTATTATTGTGTTTCATTTATTTTATTTTTACCCGACTACGGAGGGTTATGATTTTGACAGCCTATGTATGTATGTGAGTATGTTCATCTGTTCCCTCATAGCTCCTAATCTACTTATCGGAACTCGACCTATGAGGTATCGTTAGAACCGTTTTAATTGTCCGCTAAACATAGGCTACGTGACGTGTCACAAAAATCGATATGGCGCCCTCTAGCGGACAAAAAGTAATGCGTTAAAAATAAAAAGGAGATAAATACGCCGTGTTTGGTATTATTTGAAAGGGCTTCACTTGTACATTTCCAAAATATTGCTCAAATTTAAAGTGATGCCCTCTAGCGGACAAAAAGTCATGTTTAAAAAAAAATTATAAATACACCGTGTTTCATATCATTTGAAAGGGCTTCACTGGTACTTATAAAAAAATATCATCAAAATTCAATGTGGCGCCCTCTAGTGGACAAAAAGTATTGTGTTAAAAAAAAATAAGATAAATACGTCGTTTTGGTATCATTTGAAAGGACTTCACTTGTTCATACCAAAATAAATAGTATAGAAGCACAGTGATTTAACACCAAAAACTTTCAAATAAAAAAAAGTAAAAAACTAAAACCCGACTACGACAAAAAAAAAAGACGCTGAAAAAGTATGAAACAAGATTTTCAAGATGCTGAAATAAACAAAGTAACTGGAAAAACAAGAATAGAACAAAAAGAAAAGCCGTAGTCACACGTTATAGGTAGGTAATAATCGAAACACTTTAATAGCGTGTGACTACGGCTTTTCTTTTTGTTCTATTCTTGTTTTTCCAGTTACTTTGTTTATTTCAGCATCTTAAAAATCTTGTGAACATACGATATAACAAGCAAAATAAAAACACTTAACTAATTAAAATTACATAATATATACCCAATAACTCCTACCTACGACGCTGTTGCCTGGAAGTGTGCCCAAAAGACTGGCGGCATTGCCACGTTGTATGGCAATGCTTAATGATCTCTGACTGAGGTAAAAGCCAGCCCTTTGGTCACGCGAAGTGTCAAATTGCCGTTTCGATAATTCTTTAAAAAATATTATTGTCAACACTTAATTTTAATGATATTTCATGCCATTTATATCTATTACTTATTTATTGTGCAAACCTACCACAGTGATTATTACCAAGTTTTTTTTAACCTATAGCACAGTATATATATATGGAACAGTACGGAAACTACCTACAAATATAGCGTTTCTCGCGGTCCTGTCAGTAGCGAATGCCGCTTAGGAGTCTCGTCGATGCGTATGTTTGTGTGAGTGTGCCGTTTCGAATATTTGTAGGTAGTTTCCGTACTGTTCCATATATCTATACTGTACCTATAGGTTGACTGTTACGTTTTGACTACAGTAACGTTTTGATTTACCACTGCAGCAATAACTTCTTAATGAGCCCTTCCACGCAATAAATTTAAGTTAACTTGACGTGCCGTCATCAAATTAACAGTAAAAGGGTTTATTCAAAACCTCTTTTTTGGTCTTACATCATTGTAATGAACACATTAATTCCGTTGAATCTTAATTGTTCATGGGTTTGATAAATATTCATTGACAATTATTTTAATAATTATAAGTTTTACCTTCACCTTTCTCTATTACAGCTTAGTGGACTATGTTGTTATTATGCAGGTCTGCTAGTTTTAAAAATTAAAGACTATTTTCGCCTGGCATATATGTCAGCAAATCGTAGGGGCCCAGTAGGGTCGAAGCCTACTGAGGCCATGGGTTACGTGAAAGTGAGCCGGGCCCTAGAACTAATGTAAAGAAGGAACAGGGGTGGGTTTTAGTCAGACGATTTCCCCCCTAAAAAAAAAAACAAAAAGGACTACTAAAGAGCTCAACTGCTGAAGCAAGGAGCTCTCTGCTGTTTCAGCAACAATATAAAGCAATCATCACTTCATGTTAAACTTCTTGTTACAAATCTGAACACATGTTATATGTATGTACGAGCGATATACGAGTAACATCTTCTGATTGATCGCTTATCGCGTCTCGGGTGTATTTATGATAGATGTGTTTGTATATTAAAAGAATATTCATAGCTACAAATGTGATGGAATTGATACATTTTCAGATATGTAACAATAATGGTAAAGTTAAAAGAAAGTAGTGAAGTCGACACACATTGCTCGCAGAACAGAAGGCTGTTGGGGACGAAAGGTTCTGGAGTGGCGACCGCGTACCGGAAGACGCAGTGTTGGAAGGCCCCCTACAAGGTGGACCGATGACCTGGTGAAGGTTGCGGGAATCCGATGGATGCGAGACGCACAGGACCGTTCATTGTGGCGACATTTGGGGGAGGCCTATGCCAGCAGTGGACGTCTATCGGCTGAAATGATGATGATGATGATGAGTGAAGTCAATGCCCTGTAATTTGGATAATTATTTAGAAAGGATATTAAAATTGAAATCTTCAAACGATAGCTATGGAAACGTAATATTTCACTCTCCATCTTATTATGTTGAGTGCTGAGTTCACATTACGCTTTGTGATTTCATAACCTTGTTGTCATGTTGAATTACCGGCATTTCACTGAATTTAGTAGCTATTAATTGCTTTCCCGCAAAATGATTCCCTACCTACTGAACTGAAGAAACCAATTTAACTTATGTCCGGTTTTGTATTATGATAGGTTAATTTACTCGAAGAATTTGAAGTTACCAATTGTTTTTGATGTTTAATTTTGTATTAATTCGCTTGCTTTGCAAGATTTTCATGGCGTCTTTATCTCAAACATGTATAAATATGTTAAGGTAAATATCAAAGCTCTGTGCTTGGAAATTGTGGGGCATATAATTTCAAGACGACTTACTTTTTTTTTGTTTCCTTGTAGGAACAGCAACTGTGGTTAGACCATTAATATATGTGTATAATAAGTCTGAAATTAAATAGGTAAAATGTGTGTCTTTGCTATCCAAAAGTTGTCTTTTCGATTCTGAAATGTCTTTCAAAACAAACCAAATAAACCGTAAACTTGAAAAAATACGAAGCAAATATTTAAAGCTGGCATAATTCTAACAAGGAAAAGAAAAACCAAAACATGAATCGAGAAAATAAAAATGAAACATTAAAGGTAATAAAAAAAATATCAAGGTGGGAAGTAGTAAACAATTTATTCATTTAAAAAACGGCGCGCAAGGGATTTGTTAAAAGCATACGCAATAATAAAACAAAGAGGTTTCTGGGAACTGGAACACAAAGCCACATATTTTTGATTTCATTCAATTTCCAGAGCTGGAAATATTCTACGTCAGATTTATCAAAAATATCCTTTTCAACACATTTACTTGAAAACCCACTCCTACTCTTATCGCTTTTAGGTTCATATGGTAGTGTATGCTGTGTAGTGTGTCTCGCACTTGTGCGGAAAAATGCGGTGCCCTGAAAACTTATTAAATATGAGTGACGAACAAGGGGAACGTTTTCACCAAGATTTAAAGGTTTTAGAAGACCGACAGTAGGGATATTGGGATGAAAACGTATTAGGGGATTACTGCTGATCCATCATTAGAGAAACTGATCAAAATAAGAATAAAAAGAAGGCAAGAATGAGCCTTTTTTGTATAAATACCAAAGTTATGTAATTAAAAATTAAGTAAATGAATGTTCCTTAAACCAGACGTGACAAAGACGGGACGAAGGCAAAGAAGGAACAGGAGTGGGTTTTTGGTCAATAAAAGTCTGTCACTATCTGCCGCCCCACCCAAGAGCGAGATATGTCATTAGATGATTTTCCCGACTAAACAAAAAAAAAAAACTGTCGTGACAAATTTTTTTATTGTTTTTTCTGGATTACTCTACCTAAATAAACAATAAATTTAACATCTTCAGCTAGGGTATGAAAACCGTGTAAACTAGTGTAATTACGGCCTCTTATTTTTATGACCAAAGTAGTCAGTATCAGTAGAATATCATAGAAAAGTTTGCGACCCGATTTTCAAACTTATTTTTAGGTTTTTTGCTTTGATATTATACATATTAATTCATTAAACCTTTCTATTGTGTTTCTAATTACGGTATTCGAAAGGACGCGTTATTCTGGTTTCTAAAACTGGTCTTATTATATCAGCAATCTCATAGAGCAGTCGTGTACAGGTACCGGCACGAATCTTGAGCGCTCAGCGAAAGAGTGGAGATCGCTTTGCGCATCGTATACATCAGCGAGCCAATCACTGTACAAAGATTGCACTCCCCACCCCCGCGTCTCACTTCATACCACTAAAGAGACCTGATATTTCTCTTCTGCTGAAGTGGAAGCCAGCACTCAAGATCCATGCCGGTATCTGTACTTTGGTAAAGACGAAGATAGGCCTAGGCCAAGCCATGCCGACCGGTTGTGCAAAGTAACTTTGAATCGGCGCATTAGTCGTATTGTAATGATTTTATAGGTGTTTACTTTTGAACCTCGATAATATTAGCCGCTCTTACAAGGTTAGGTCGCAACAAAATATCGTAGTAGTTCTAAAAAGTACATAGATGTCTTATTAAGGTCGATTGTTCATTCAGTATATGATAACAATACATTGGGTTGGTGAAATTCATAGAACTTTAGATACATAAACTACCCAGCTTTAATATAATTTATCTTGTGTTTCATGAACGCTCGACTGATCTCTTATCCGTTACATTTAGGATGGTTTATGTTAATTGCCTATTCTGGGCAGTACGACCTTCCGGGAACATGACCACAATAGCGGAAGGATATCATCACTGGATCTTTGCCAATGACAGCGTTGTCCGACGTCTGACTACAAACGCTTACACTGCTTTTTTTTAGGTGGGAAAATCATCTTATGACAAATCGCGCTCTTGGGCAGAGCGGGAGATAGTGTCAAACTTTTACTGACTAAAAACCCACTCCTGTTCCTTCGTTGCCTTCGTCCCAGGGCCCCGGGTTTCGTTTTCACACTACCCATGGCCCCAGTAGGCTTCGACCCTGCTGGGCTCCTACGATTTGCTGACATCTCCCTGACGCGCGTGGAACAATACGCGCCGTCGACGACTTGGGCTCGGTCCGGACGGTTACCGGACGGTCGAACGGCGGGCTACCCATTGCTCGCCGTCCGCAAGCCCGCGTCTACGGTGGCCGGAAATCGGCATCGGAATCCCGGCGGCGGTTGGGGCGTGAAGACCGTTGCCTCACGCGATCGGCCGCCTCCTATGCTAGCATTACTGCTTCGCAGAAGGAGGCGACCGCCTGCCACTCCTGCTCGCTCCAGACTATGGCCTGTACCAAGGCCCGGCGCGAGATATCGCCGCTGCCAATCGCCCCCACAAGGACACGGCGTTGCTCTGTCCAAGCGGGGCACACCTCCACCGTGTGCTCCACCGTGTCCTCCGGGCGTTCCACACAGTGGCGACACCCGGGCGTCGCTTCCGCACGAATCCGGTGCAGGAACTTCCCAAACTTACCGTGTTCGGTGAGAACCTGCGTCATGCGGAAGGTGAGGACGCCGTGAGGTCTTTCCAACTACGCCTCAAAGAGGGGACTTACCGCCATAATTGTGGCGTGCCCAAAACGCTTACACTGCTGCGGAAAAGAATACTTCTTTTTATGTTTTTGATAAAAAAAAATGATTTTAAACTGCGTAAATGTTATACAAAGGAGTATTAAAAACCAATCACTTGCAATTGTTTTTTACATATTTCATTTTATCAAGCTATAAAAATTATTTAAAGCTTAAAAAAAAACATTTTCCTGAATTGTGTTTCAATTTCCGAACTGTGTGAGTGTGTCAATTAGCACGCTACACGAATTTCTTTTTCCCTTGCTATTTAAATACTTGAAATGTTTTAAAAGTTATTCTTGTGTGTTTGAAGTTCGGCACACAGATGAAACCTATTGTTATTCAGTTAATATAAATCTATAGGCAGTTTTATTTTTGTGCACAATTATCGTCCTATTTGCCTCTTTGTCACGAGTCATACGTATTATTAATAATATAGCGCTATCCGAGGATATATTTGGCCGAAACCAATATCATATAATTATTGAAAAATGTCTGGACTTACATTTTAGAATCTTAATTAATTTTATAATATCAAAAATATGTATTTTAAATGTTAGTTAGTAAAGGTGTTATCATCATTTCAGCCGAAAGACGTCCACTGTTGGACATAGGCCTCCCCCAAATGTCGCTATAATGACCGGTCCTGTGCGTCTCGCAACCATTGGTTTCCCGTGACCCTCACCAGGTCATCGGTCCACCTTGTGGGAGGCCTTCCGACGCTGCGTCTTCCGACTAACCTTTCGTCCCCATCGACCATCTGTTCTGCAAGGAAAGGTGTTATAATAATTATAATTTAATTAATAAATATTCCTGATAAAACTGGCCAGGATAATGGTATGTTATAAAAGGCGATTTTATTTGGACATAGTAAAAAGGCTCAGTACATGTCCAAATAAAATCGTTTCAGAAAAGAGAAGGGTTTTTCTTTTTCAAAACCGGGGCAGTTTATTGCATTGCAGACCTACGAAGGATTGAAATGAAATCTTCTGGAAACAGCTTTGCGAGTGAGCTTAAAGGCTTTTGACCGTTTTATAAGACGGGATACTTTGAGCTGTTATAACTTTGGACTGTTATATTGGTATTTAATATACTATGCCTGGTATGTGTTTAAATAATTTTTATATTAAGGGCGTCTAGTTCCATATTGAAATAAAATAGAATAGAATATCGTTTATTTAATAAAAGTGGCACTTTTAAATTAAGATACATAAAAACAATTATAACGCATACATTACATTTTTGCCTGAACTAGGTTGGGCCTGTATCTCAGGCTAAAAAGTACTAAGAACCTAAGAAATAATAAATTAACAATAATTAAATTCATTAATGTCATTCATTTGTTTCTTTGGGTTTAATATTTTCTGTAATATTGCTTTATTTGTATTTTTACCACTCATATATATATCAACTTACAGTCGAAACCACTAGGATTACGAACATGAAATATTACAGCTTTCTTTTATGACGTAGGCGAGCACTAAGAAGGGGTTTGTGATAATTCTACTTTTAATGGGGGTGAAAAGTTGAAAATTTATTTGTATGCAAAATTGTATTTCTTGAAACTTAGCGCAAATAGTAACCAAATAAAAAAGTATTCACTTTTTTATTTTATCAAAACTACCCTTTTTTTTGTAGGTGGGAAAATCATCAACGCGTGAGGGCACGGTCATCTTCACGCCCCAGCCACTGCTTGCGAATGACGAGCAATGGGTGCTCTCAATGGTACGAGCTCACGTCGTTGATGGAGCATAAGCTTCCACGCGCTCCTCAAAGAGATGTCAGCAAATCGTAGCCTAGCAAGCCCGATACCCGCTGGGGCCGCGAGGACTTTCTAAAAAGGAAACTGAAGGAGGTAGCTCCACCCTGGAGCGCAACAAGTCATTAGATGGTTTCCCACCTTAAAAAAACTTCTTGTTACGTATATATAAGACTTGACTAAATTTAAAAGTCAAACATGACAATCACTATCACAAGCAATTGCTGTTATGTCGTGCGGACAGTTCTGAACTAAACTAACTTCTCTCAACGTAAATTAGTTGCCTATAGATGACTTTCCGCTAAGTTAGCTCGCCTAGCCACAACAAGATTAAAACTCTTAATTGCCATTTAGTGCTACGGTGTATACCTGCACCGATAGTGAAACTAACTATAATACTCTTAATGTTTATTTTCATTAACAGTATATGATGGAGGATGGAGGATGCCTTGTTTATTAGTTTCATATATATATATAACAGTAAGTTTAAATCAATATGAATTCATCTCTTTTTTTTAATTCTTGATAAGTTCACGCTTGACCGCTATCTCACCTGATGGAAAGCGACGATGCGGTCGACGATGGAGCGCGCTTACCTAGAAGTAACCTATTCACTCTTGACTTAAAGTTTCCCGGGTTGTAGCCATCAGGAAACACAGATTCCGGTAAGGAATTCTACTCCTTAGCTGTACGCACAATGAATGAGTTCCCAAAATGCGTTTGAATACAACAATTTTCCACTATTTCACTACCAACATCTTTATTACTTACTCCCCTTGAGGTAATGACAATATGTTAAATTTATTGCCATAATAAAACAAGAATGCGGAAAAGGAAAAACAGGAAAAAGATGTAAAACATACAACATTGTTTGTGTTTATTTCAACTTCCCAACTTTTTTCGAATAATTTATGTGTGGTGGGAGAAAATATGAATTGAATTTACATGTCTAATATCATAAGATATATTTTTTTAAGGTGGGGAATCATCCAATGACTTCTCCCACTTACGTTCTAAGACTACAGGTTTCCTTATCAGAAAAATACGTTGTAGACGATTATATTTGCTTGGAACCAACTGTCCAGTTAGGTAGACCTATATAACTGAACCTACTTCTAAAATGAAGTCAATCGTTGAATCGCCTGGGAAGCGTTCAGGAATTTGCACGGTATTTTTTTGTCTCGCATACTAAAATGTCTCAAGGCGAGTGATAACATTTGGCTCTGAAACGTGGCTGCTTACAATAGGCGTCATCAGAAGGCTTAAAGTCACCCAAAGGGCAATGGAGACGGAGAGAGCTTTGCTCAGAATTTCCTTGCGTGATCGAATCAAAAATCACAACACAACACCAACAACAACAACAACAACAACAATCAACAACAACAATGAACAATCATGCGTAAGCGGTGCACATCCCTGGTGCGCAGGGTGCGGGCCAGCTGCAACAGTATCCTGAAGGCCTTTGCCGAACGTGTCGACTGTCAGTACCTGAATCACTGTTGCATGATTCACGTACTCAGTAATTTTAAAATATTATTTTAATTTCCATCATTTATTAAATTCAATTATTATTATTATTATCTAAATTTTTGTGTCGTATATGCGTGTATAACTTATTAGTTCAATTGTAATTCTTCAATCTTATTTATTATCATTTTAATGTATGACATTTAATGTTTTCAATGTTTAATTTTAATGTATGATCCAATGTTGATTGATGTAAATAGATAAATAAATAATAAAAATGCCGTCAGCTTCGTTTAATGATTTCTAGTGACTATCACGAATTCGAAATTGTGATTACCATAAGAATAAACGAAGAGAAGTTGGTATTGGAATAATGGAATAATGGATATTCGAAAGGTTAATTTTCATCATTTGCATAATTTACCTATTCGATGCATAATAATAAACTTAACATAATCAATCTTATAATGTTCCCACTGCTGGGAATCGACTCTCCTTTTTTGTCTTATGTCTGAGTATGGTTTCCGCACTTAGTCCTATGCGGACCATTGTACGTGGGCCATGGCGGCCATAACCTTAGGTGGGCTTATTCCAACCAGCCCGCCTCTCTCCAAAAACAGGTTAGGCCTCTAAGGTTTTTTAGGGCATCAATGAGGGAGTTCGGGGATCCTAAGGTTCGTGTGCGTATTTCAGTCTCCTCCACCTCCAAGCATGCTCTGCACAGGGGACTGTCTGTGATGCCTATTGTGTGGAGTTGCTTAATGCCTAGTGCTAATCGACTCTCCTCTTTAGGAGAGGAAATGGGCCGTAATCTACCACACGGGCCCAGTGTGGGTCGGTACTTTATGTCACATGTCTTCGAATTTTAGGTCCTACGACATATCAATCAATCCCTATTCAATATAATTCATTCAATTATCAAATAAGTTCTTTAAAATATAATAAAAAAATCTATTCAGTGTTATAAAGAAATTCCGCCGCTTTGATAAATTAAGTATACAGTATGCCTTAATTATGTCTCCCTCATCTTAAATTTCGGCAAGAGACGAATAATTATTTAAAAATCTTAAATAAGTACCTATTACGCCTCCATTTTTTATAACTTTATAATAATAAAGAGGCCAGAGGAAATTTTATGATCAGTCTGAAACTGACCTGAATTATAACTTAAGCTTATAATTATATATTTTCACAGACATAAGTAGTATGTCACAGACATAAGTAGTATGTCGAAGTCTTGTATAATTAACACCGCAATGTTTAGTAATCATACTAAAAACCATATGTTGGACCAAATTAACGGTAGCACAATTGCTATGAATACTTTTACACAGTGTACGAAGGAGGTTCCACATATCACTTTGGAAAATTCCTTAACTAACGTGGAGGCTACAATTACTTGCAACTCACCGCCAGGTGATAACATAGATTTGGGACAAACTCCGGATCATTTAAACTAATGCATAAGACAACAGAGGGTACCAGTAACAGCATAGTTATATCAACCATTAATAAGGTATCTTCTTGCTCTCAAATAGGTAAACAGCAAAAAGGGTCTCAACAGCATGAATTGAAATTATTTCATCAAAATATTCAAGGTATCTCTTCTAAATTATTAGAAATTGAAATGTTATTAGAAAAAACAATGTTTGATGTTGTATGTCTTAGTGAACATTGGTTGAAGGATTACCAGGGGCTACTCAGTTATGAAAATTATAGTGTGGGTAGTTGTTTTAGCCGGAAATCTATGCTGCGTGGTGGTTCCCTAATTTTATTAAAAAAATGCTTAAAATTTAAGCAACGTATTGACATAGTTAACTTGTCAACGGAACATTACGTTGAACTGTCCTGTGTTGAGCTGGATAAGCATGTTATAGTGTGCGTGTATAGACCCCCGAACCCTATGAACTTTAGTCTTTTTGAATAATCAATGGAAGATATTTTAGCTAAACTTGCAGATAGTAACAAATCAGTAATTATTTGTGGAGATTTTAATATTAACATTTTAGAAAATACTTCAAATAGCAGCAGATTTTTAAGTCTTTTTAAATCATTTAATTTGACTAATATTTTTACAGAACCAACAAGAGTAACTCCAACCTCTGCAACTTGTATTGATAATGTTTTCTGCAATTGTGACTATTTAGATAAAGCTATAGTGAATTATCTTCCGTCTGATCATAGTGGACAAACTGTAGCATTTAAGTCTCAAGCAGCCACGCAAATACAATTTAGGCCAATTACAATAGGCAAATTAAAAAAGTTTAATAGTAACTTAGAAAATAAGTTAAATGTTCTGGGCCATGATATTGATGATGCCAATTGTTCACGGCGATAAGGTTGAATTTTGGTTTGTTGGATTTTTGAATAAAATAGACGTGTAGGTTCTACGAAGATTTATTTTGAACAATTATTTTAGTGGACTGTATGATCTTAAAGTACCTACTTACTTATATTTATTGCATGCGTACGTACTACACATTCGTTTGAACATTCCGCCCTCCAAAGAACGGAGTTCTTTAATATAAACTTACACAACAACATTTGATAATATGTTACAATAGGGTGGATTACAACAATACCACATCAAGATGTATCATCAACAATGATATATTACGTAACCTTAGTAATCATTTTAAATCGGCTATAAGAAGGCAACAACATACTTGTACACAGCTGCATGGTAAGTACTGAATCTTTCTAATAAGTAACTCATTGATAGTAAAAGGTAAGTAATCTCCTATTTTTTTTTTTTTTTTAGTAACATGGTAAGTAGATAATACCTATACATATATTTAGATATATATATATATATTTTTTTTTTTGTTAAGTACACATTTTATAATCTAGTCTTATTTATAGTTAAAATAGTTAGTTTTTTAGATACAATTTTTATTATATATCCAAGTACGTACTTAGTATTTATTTAGTTAGTTAACTCACATACATTATTTGGTTTTACTTAGTTAATACACAAATTTTATTTACAGGACGTTTAAAGACATTGTTTTTACTTCTTATTGATACTACTCTAGTCAGCTTATCGGGACCAACATGTTTTTCAATTATTTTGCCTAATATCCACTTACTAGGTGGGATATTATCATCCTTTAAAATAACTATGTCATCGATTTCTGGCTCAGGTTTTTTTGTGTTCCATTTATACGTTTTGTTAAGATTTACCAAGTATTCCTTATACCACCTGTTCCAAAAATCGGTGACTATTTTTTGGACTAACTTCCATCGTTCGAGATTAGAAATCTGTTTACATAATGTCAGATTTTCATCAGTTAGATTAAATAAAGGTTCGCCAACCAGAAAGTGGCCTGGCGTCAGGGGAAGTGGGTCATTGGGGTCGTCACTTAAAACCGAAATAGGGCGTGAATTTAAACAAGCTTCTACCTGCGTTAAAACCGTAGTAAGCTCCTCATAAGTGAGAGTACTATCCCCAATCACCTTTTTAAGATGCGTTTTTGCACTGCGCACTCCAGCCTCCCACAAACCTCCAAAATTAGGTGCATGTGGGGGTATGAAGTGCCATGTGGTACGTTC
Source organism: Mythimna impura (assembly GCA_905147345.3). NCBI lineage: Eukaryota > Metazoa > Arthropoda > Insecta > Lepidoptera > Noctuidae > Mythimna > Mythimna impura. The sequence goes on from LR990359.1 coordinate 7,934,803, forward strand.
TAAAGTTAACAACTCTGCTATCTCACTTGGTATAGAAGACTTGGCCTTATCAAACATGTCTCTGAGTTGCTTGTCTGCTCCCACAAAGTTTGTGCCATTGTCACTGAAAAGATCTTGACAGTGTCCGCGTCTCGCTGTAAAGCGCCTGAAGGCTGAAATGAATCCCTTGGAAGTCAGACCTGTGACTGCTTCCAAGTGAATAGCACGGGTTACCATACAAATGAAGAGACAAATATAGCCTTTGTAAGATTTAACTCCTCTACCCGGAGAGAGTCTAATGTTAATGGGTCCTGCATAGTCTACACCAGCTGATCTGAACGGTTTGCTGGGTTTCACTCGTACCTCTGGTAGTTGGCCCATCAACTGTACTGAATTGTTCCTTGAATACCGGATACAAGTTACACACTCTCGATAAAATTTTTTTGCTTGATCCTTAGCTCGTAGTATCCAGTACTTTGACCGCAAGTAATTAAGCATTACTTGTGGTCCACCGTGCATAGTCTTGTGGTGAGCATCCATAATTATTAGTCTACTAAGATGACTCTTAGCAGGTAAAATTATAGGATGCTGTGTGTCATATTCAACTTGCGATTGTTGAATACGTCCGCCGACTCTTAGAATACCATTATCGTCGATAATGGGACAAAGATTGCGTAATTGGCTCTTTTTGAGAACGGATCCATGAAGTTTTAGCTGCTTTATTTCTTGATTAAATTCTAAACCTTGTGTTTGTTTAATGCAATTATTTAAAGTCTCATTAATTTCCTGTGTAGTTATATATTTAGGATTACCAATATCTTTAGTTAATTTAAATTTTAGCCATCTTCTACAGTATGACATAACTCTTAACATTTTTAATAAATTAGAAAACTTAGTCCAGATTAATTCTTCTTCAGATTTAAATAGAGCAGTTAAAACTCTGGCCCTCTCCTCTTCTTGAGTATCCTCGACATCAACTGAATGCAACTTTAGCTCTATCGTAGACAACCAAGTTGGGCCATTCCACCATAACAGGTTGTTCACCAACTCCTGGGCCTGTAAACCTCTTGAGGCACAGTCAGCTGGATTAGTATCCGTAGTTACATGACCCCATTGCTCATAATCTAGAATATTTAATATTTCAGATACTCGGTTGCTTACGAAAGTATTCCATCGACTAGACCCACCTTTCAGCCAGGCTAAAACGATAGTTGAATCTGTCCATGCGTGCAAATTTTCTTTAGCTATGTTCATTACTTGGGATACCTCAAAAATTAATTTAGCTGCTAGTGCCGCACCACACAGTTCTAATCTTGGTATCGATATTTGTTTCTCGATAGGAGCGACTTTTGTTTTAGCTGAAATTAAATTTACATAAACTCTCTCTTCTTCTATTACTCGAATGTACACGGCCGCCCCATAAGCTGCCTGTGAAGCGTCTGCGAAGACATGCAGCTCTTTTGTAGATGTTTTACAACAATGTAACCATCTTGGTATACTGACATTCCTTATACAGTTCAGGTTCTCTCTGAAATGTAGCCATTCCGTTTGTAGCTCTTCACTTATAGTTTCGTCCCATCCTAGTCCTGCCTTCCATAACTTTTGTATCAACATTTTTGCTACGACAACAACAGGAGCTATCCATCCAAGCGGGTCATACAGTTTGGCCACATCAGAAAGTACCTGTCGTTTAGTTATAGGTTTCTTTAATTCTGGTAACGTTAGAGAATAAACAAAGTTATCTGTGTCTCGATTCCAATTGACTCCTAGTACCTTCATTAAACCGTGAACTTTAAGAGGTAGCTCATGATCATCTCGCTTATTTTTTCCCATGTGTTTTATTACAGTCTCATTGTTACTGCTCCATTTTTGTAGCTCAAAGCCACCTAAGTTCATTAGTTTGTTCATCTCATTGTATATAGTAACTGCTTCCTCTTCTGTCTCACATCCTGAAAGTAAATCATCCATGTAATAATCACCCTTTGTTATTCTAGCAGCCACCGGACATGTTGAATTTTCATCATCTGCTAATCTCTGTAACGTTTTCACAGCAAGGTAAGGTGCACAGGCTGTACCAAAGGTCAGTCTTACGAGTTTGAAATGTTTAATTTCTTCAGTCGGTGATGATCTCCATAATAACCTTTGATAATCAGTATCTTCCTCTGCCACACACACCATCCTGTACATTTTTATGATGTCTGCTGTAATGCAAATTCTGTGAGTCCTCCATCTCATAAGTATGTGACGTAAGTCTTGTTGAAGCTTGGGACCCACGAGAAAATTGTCGTTTAACGAAATGTCGTTAACACCTTTGCACGAAGCGTCAAACACCACTCGAAGTTTCGATGTATCTTTGTCTTCTCTCACTACTGCGTGGTGAGGAAGGTATACCGCTTTAGGGTTGTTAATATCTGCCGAGGGCACTGGAACCATATGATTAAGATCAATGTATTCGTTTATAACCTTATTGTATTCTTCACGAAACTTTTCATTTTTCGCAAATTTCTTCTCTAAGAACTCAAATCTCTTTGCAGCTATTTCTCGTAATCCAACGGCTTGAGCTTCGGGGCTATCGTTCTTTAGTGGTAACTTCACCACGTATCTTCCCTCCTTGTCTCGAGTCGTTGTAGCATTGTAATACTCTTCACATCTTTCTTCTTCCTTTGATAATCTCTTTTGTATAGTGTTGGGTTCGTTCTCTAACTCCCAAAACAATTTTAGCATATCATCTTCCTTAAGTTGAACATACAAGCTTGTGAAATTCTTTTCTGCTGAAGTAAATTCTCGTGACATTCTTCCTGATAAGACCCAACCTAGAATAGTGTTTTGTGCTAATAAGTTGCTCTCAGGATGTTTGATGACGCCGTCTAATAAAACGTCGCTGTATACTTCAGCTCCCAGGAGAATATCAATTTTTCCTGGTGTTGCAAATTCCGGATCAGCTAACTCCAAAACCTTTAAAGTTGCCCAATCAGGAACACCTAGACTCGTAGTGGGTAGCAGAGTTGTTAGTGACCGCAACACGTATGCCTCGACTTGAACTAACGCATTAGGATTGTGACACGATTTAACGCTAAGTGTAACTCTGTATTTTATTTTTGTTTCCTTCTCACCTACACCTGAAACCCAACCACTTACTGCTTTGCGTTTTAAGTTTAACAATTGTACTGTTGCCTCTGTTACAAAAGAAGCTTGAGATCCCTGATCTAACAATGCTCTCACAACGTATTTGCAACCATTATTACTATCTACTAATACTTTAGCGGTAGCTAATAGGACACATTCAGACTGTATATTATGTTTACTAGAAAAGTTGGTAACAATTCGCTCATTATTTGGTACGGAAGTAGACATACCTGTTGATAGCTCGTTCGCTATACCTGTGGGCGAGGTTTCACTTTCGCTTGGTCTTTCGATCTTCTGTTCCTTCTCGAAGTGCAGAAGCGAATGATGCCGCCGACCGCATTTCTTGCAACATGTTGACTGACGACACTTGCTCACAGGGTGTGTTGGCGCTAGGCAGTTGAAGCACAATTTATTCGTTTGCACAAATTCTTGTCTTTCTTTTGTAGACTTATCTCCAAACTTCTTGCAGGAAAATATGTAGTGGTCTCCACTGCATAACGCACATTTCTTTTCAAACTTTTTCTCGTTGCTGCTGGTAACATTGGAATGGAATACTTTAGGCTTAGCCACCGATTTTGGTTGCACTGTCTTTGTTTTAGTACTTTCAATCATTTCTAAAGTTCTAAACCTTGCTTCTAAAAAGTCTCTCAATTCTGACCAAGTGGGTAAGTCATTGTTGCTCGTACTTATTTGTTGTTCCCATAACTTTATAGACTCAGGTTCCAGTTTTGAGACAACCAAGTAGTTTACTATCATATCCCAAGTATCCGTATTCACGCCAATATTTTTCAACGCCTTCAAACAAGTCGAAGTGGTATCTACTAGCTGTTTGATTAGAGTTGCCGATTCAGATGGTATAGCTTTTTGCGTAAATAATGTTTTTAAAATTGCGTTGCAATTGTATCTTTTATTGTTGTACCTTTTAATCAACTGATTCCACGCCTCGTCATAGTTGGCATCTGTCATGGAAAAGTTACTCAATAATATCTCCGGTTCTCCAGACAAATTACTTTTGAGATAATGTAGTTTCTGTACAGGTGATAGGTACTCATTGTCATGAATAAGAGTGCAAAACAAGTCGTAAAACGGTTGCCACTCCTCGTATTTTCCCGTAAATGTGGGTAACTTTATTGTGGGTAATTTGATTCCTCTGTTCTTAAAATCCTGTACGTCGGCAACTGACGATGCAGATGACGAGGGTTGAAATGATGATCCTACCAGAAAGGGCTGAAGGGCTTCCTTCAATGTTGATTTATAGCTTATATATAATTCTTCGAAGATTTCAAAAGTATCTTCTTGAAAATATGTTCTTTTTCTATCTGTTTCAGTAGCCTTCAAAATAATAGATTTATGACCTTCTTTAAATTCTTGCCACAATTTTTCTGATTGTTCTAATCTCGTTTCCAAGTATGGCCGTTTTATTCTGTCTTTTGGTGATTTCTTATAGTTTATTTCTGCTTTCCTCAGGTTTTCCAACAGCTCATTTTGATAAACAAGAAGATCTTCCATCGTAAATCGTAATATATTGTCCGTAGATTCCGTATTATAAGTAAATTGCGCAGATTTTTTACACTTCAAAGTATGCAGGTAAGTTGTTAAAGTTCCGAAAGAATGTTCCAGTCGTTTTAGTTTGTTAGTTTTATCGTATTAAAACCGATCACTCACTCAATATAACTAAAACAACGCGAAAGTCAAGTCTCAATACGTATTTAAAGTTCACAAGTTCACAACACGAAATAATGTCTATTTTATTCTATTCACTATTTGACCACTTCTCAGAAAAATCTTATCGCACAGGAATGTCTTTGTTCTCGCGGCGCTCGCACCTGGGTCAGTCGGTGACCCAAATCCGGCTCGAAGGACCATATGTTCACGGCGATAAGGTTGAATTTTGGTTTGTTGGATTTTTGAATAAAATAGACGTGTAGGTTCTACGAAGATTTATTTTGAACAATTATTTTAGTGGACTGTATGATCTTAAAGTACCTACTTACTTATATTTATTGCATGCGTACGTACTACACATTCGTTTGAACACCAATAAATTTTATGATAATTTCTTTTCAGTGGTACTCAATGAATTTAATACAGCTTTTGAAAAGAAGTCTAAAAATATTTTCCCTAAGTTTGTATTTAGTGACTGGGCGACTAAAGGTATTAGGGTAAGTAGGGAAAGACTATATGAGCTGTATGGCCTTAAGCCATTCTTCAACACTGAAACTTTTAATAAATATGTAAATAGATATTCTAAACTTTTCAGAAAGATTTGTAAGGTAGCAAAGGCCCTGTACATTAGCAATAAGATCAAATCGGCAGACAATAAAATAAAAACTGTGTGGAAAGTTATTAATAGTGAAACTGGTAGGAATAAAGTACGCAATACGGATTTTTTATTGGAGACTTCACATGGATCCAAAAGCTCTAACATAGAAGTAGCCCAAGAGTTTGTGAATTATTTCACCGATATACCTCTTAGGACTACGGAAGCTCTAAATTCCTCCCCTGAAGCTTCAGTTGCTTTATTGAAAGCAAACTTGCCAGGCTGTCCGGTTGAATTTCAATTCAAACATATAAACCCTTTGACAGTCATAAAGGCTTTCCGGCAAATAAAAGTCAAAATAACCGAAGACCTATGGGGAATGTCTGTTAAAGTATGCGCATCTATAATTGAGACCATAGCACCGTACTTAGCTTTAATATTTAATTTGTGTGTGGACCAAGGAGTCTTTCCAGATATAATGAAGTACAGTAAAGTTATACCACTTTTTAAATCCGGTGACCATAATGACACTAATAATTACAGACCTGTATCAGTATTGCCGGTTTTCAGTAAGGTATTTGAAAAAGTTATGCTTAATCAAATACTTTACCATTTTAACCGCAATAAAATATTTCATGATCAGCAGTATGGTTTCACCAAAGGACGTTGTACGACTGACGCTGGTGTCACTTTATTGAAACACATACTTGCAGCGTGGGAAGAAGCCCAAGATGCAATAGGAATTTTTTGTGACCTCTCAAAGACTTTTGATTGTGTTAATCACGAAACCTTGCTTTTAAAGCTAGAACATTATGGACTAGGTAAACTTGCACTCAGCTTGGTGAAATCTTATTTAATTGACAGGCAACAGCAAGTTCAGATAAACGGTGTCAATTCTCCAGGTTTGAAAGTCAAAATGGGTGTACCACAAGGCTCAATATTAGGTCCTTTCCTCTTTTTAGTATATATAAATGATCTACCGCATCTATTAAAAAAACAACCACATATTGTACTGTTTGCTGACGATACGTCGTTAATTTTTAAGATCAATAGACGTTCCACAAATCTTGATGACGTAAACAATGCTTTACAGCAAGTCCAAAACTGCATAGCATAGCATAGTCGGCCTTATAATGTTCCCACTGCTGGGACTCAAGCCTCCTCTAGGAGAGGGAATGGGCCATAATCCACCACGCGGGCCCAGTGCGGGTTGGTGGATGTCACATGTTTTCGAATTTTTGGTTCTAGGACATGCCGGTTTCCTCACGATGTTTTCCTTCACCGTTTTGAGAGCAGTGGTGATGAAATAAATTACACAAAGTAATGTGCCTGGCTGGGTTTGAACCCGCGACCTACAACTCGTAAGTCGAGGCCGTTACCACTCGGCCACCACTGCTCCCGTTACCACTCGGCCACCACTGCTCAAAACTGGTTTACTGTTAATTATTTAGTATTAAATGGAAAAAAAACTAAGTGCATAAGATTTGCGTTACCGAATGTTAAAAGTAATTACTCCGACATAGTATTGAACAAGGAGAAACTTGAATTCGTCAAGAATACGGTTTTCCTAGGGATCACGCTTGACTCGAGGCTACAATGGGGTCCTCATTTAACATCTCTGGCAGGTCGGCTTAGTTCAGCAGCATATGCTGTCAGAAAAATCCGTCAATTTACTGATGTGGATACTGCGCGACTAGTTTATTTTAGTTACTTTCATAGTATCATGTCTTACGGTATTTTGCTATGGGGACGGGCTGCAGATATAGAGTCTATTTTTATTCTGCAGAAAAGAGCTATCAGAGCCATATATAATCTTCGCAGACGCGATTCTCTTAGGGAACTATTTAAGGAAATAAACATCCTGACGGTCCCTTGTCAATACATTTATGAAAACATTATGTATGTTCGGAAAAATATTCATCTTTTTACTAAGATAAGTGACAGGCACAATTTTAATACTAGGAACAGGAACAAATTAGATCAACCTCGGTTCAGATTGGCTAAAGTACATAGTTCTTTCATGGGGTACTGTGTAAAATTTTATAATAAGATACCAGTTGAGATTCTACAACTAAATGAGTCCAAATTTAAAGCATGCATTAAACGCACACTGTGTAGACAAGCGTATTATAAACTGGAAGATTATATCCTTGATAAAAACGCTTGGCTAAATGCCGGTCCTGCTCCGCAGCCACAGCCACTTTTACCTTCAAATTAGTTTTTTTTTTTTTTTAATATATACAGGGTTACTGGTAATTCTACGTATATCCGTCAGGGGCTGATAAGGGGGACAAAATGCAACAAATTGAACCCCCCATATGTATGGCCGAAATTCAATAGCTTTCGAGATATTTGAATTTTAAGGGTTTTTCGATATTTACCCAAAATTTGACATTTTATTCCAAATAAATAAAAAACTACATATTTTAATGGGTACCATTAAAAATGATGTTGTAGCTGGCACTTCAATTAAGCTATTGACATAATTAAAACTACTTAATTTAACAAAATAATTAAAATAATGAGCGATTTAAGAATAACATCTTACTAATATTATCATTTTACGCTACAAAAATGTTCCCTCGTCACAAAAATTTCTATGACATTAATCGTACAAATAACTAAAAAAACTTGCCTATTCTGTAAGCTTTCCAAAAAGGTATAAAAGTCAATTTTAAAATACATACCTATTGAGTAGCGTAATTAGAGACACAATAGAAAGACAATCGTTCGCTCGGTCAAACAAACGATTTAACTGGCGAAATTTTTCATGGTGGGGCGGGGTGTGCGGGCGGGGGAGTACATGGCGTCTGCTGCGCTCGCGTTGCCTTCCTTAGTAAGTGGTAAGTTTCGACTCTACGCCGCGCAAGCACGTGTTGTTATCTTGCTATTAACCAATCTCTCATCGCGTTATTTTGTTATCATTGTTATTTCTTTTGTTATTTCGGATAACATGGCTTCGTATTCTAATAACGAATACGCAGACATAATGTTTTGTTATGGTTTTGCCGATGGAAACGCGGCTGCAGCTCGGCGAGAATACCAACGCCGCTTTCCCGATCGTCGACTTCCCCACGTTACTGTTTTCGGGAGCACCTATCGACGATTGTCTGAAACTGGCAGTGTTCAGAGAGCACAATTCAACGCTGGCAGACCTCGACGGTACACGGCTGACGAAGAGGACACCATTCTTCAGTGTTTTATTGATGACCCAAACATCTCAACGAACATTGTTGTAAGACAGCTCGGTATGTCCCAATGGAAAGTGTGGTCGGTAGTACATCTATCAGGTAGACACCCGTACCATTATCAACCTGTCCAAACATTGCACGAGGGAGATCCTGCCAGGCGACTTGAATTTTCTCGGTTTATGTTAAACGCTGACGCTGACCAAGAACATTTCCTAAGAAATATTTTGTGGACTGACGAGTCAAAGTTTGACCGGGATGGTATAACGAATTACCATAACTTACATTTTTGGGCACCTAAAGCAGGCAGGAATCCAAAAAAACTAAAAGAAACTGCGTCGCAAATGAGATTTTCCCTGAATGTATGGATGGGTGTCGTTGATAATTATTTGCTGGGCCCTCATTTCTTGCCCCAAAATTTGAACGGCGAAAATTACGAGGAGTTTTTGAGAAACACAAACCTAGACGATAAAAAACAACCTCATGTTTCAACATGATGGTTGCCCAGCACATTACCGGATTACTGTCCGACAGTGGCTAGACGAGAGATATCCAAACCGATGGATTGGGAGGGGAGGGCCAATTCCGTGGCCAGCACGAAGCCCTAATATCACATCACTTGATTTTTACGTTTGGGGTCATATGAAGGAATTAGTTTATGTGACCCCAATAAATTCAGTCGAAGAACTTCGACAGCAAATAATAAACGCAGCGCAACAGATGAGAACAACGTTCACATCAAGAGTGACAAAAACCGAAGTTAGGAAGAGAATTCGAACCTGCATTCGTAATCGAGGGGCTCATTTTGAACAAGATGTGTAAAATTTTTAATAAAATTAGACGTACTTTTTTTAATGCATTTTATTTCATACAAATACAAATGAGAAAGGGTCTTTCTCTACCCGCGCCGATTCAAACACATGCCATGCCACGAAGTTTATTAAACCCCGAGCGAACACCGGCGTTCGCTCGGTCATTGTCTTTCTATTGTGTCTCTAATTACGCTACTCAATAGGTATGTATTTTAAAATTGACTTTTATACCTTTTTGGAAAGCTTACAGAATAGGCAAGTTTTTTTAGTTATTTGTACGATTAATGTCATAGAAATTTTTGTGACGAGAGAACATTTTTGAAGCGTAAAATGAAAATATTGGTAAGATGTTATTCTTAAATCGCTCATTATTTTAATTATTTTGTTAAATTAAGTAGTTTTAATTATATCAATAGCTTAATTAAAGTTCCAGCTACAACATCATTTTTAATGGTACCCATTAAAATATGTAGTTTTTTATTTATTTGGAATTAAATGTCAAATTTTGGGTAAATATCGAAAAACCCGTAAAATTCAAATATCTCGAAAGCTATTGAATTTCGGCCATACATATGGGGGTTCAATTTGTTGCAATTTGCCCCCCTTATCAGCCCCTGACGGATATACGTCGAATTACCGGTAACCCTGTATATACAAATATTGGAAGAGATACGATTCCCCTTTTTGTATTGTTGTTTTCGAAATTTTAATTTTAATTTTATTTTAATTGTTTATTTCAATAGAGCTTATGATAATTTATTACCTTTTGTATTTGGAAACAATAGCATTGTATAATGTAGAAGCACTTTTCAAGTTTTGTGAATGTGAAGTACCATGGAGCATTTTTATTAGGTTACAACTTGTTTGACATTACGAGCATGGCAGTTGAGAGTTTGTTATGCTCACTCAAATGTCTCGCTGATGGTGGCACGTGTTATTGGGTCATTCAGTTCCCTTCAAAATGGTTGAGCTGAGTGGGGCTGATGCACGCGTCATGCTCGTGAACGGGTGCCGTCAGTTGAGACTGGTCATCTCTTAGCTGCCAGTGACTGAATTCAATTTCTATTTTTTTTAATTAGTTTTTTTTTTTATTTTAATTATTATTTCTTATCTACATTGTGCTCACATATTAGAAGCGACAAGAAATATGTAACCAAGATTTATGTAACTCATAAGATGATTTAAAAGAGTGTCCATGGAGTTTCTTGCACGTTCTTCTCCATAGAGATCTACGCTTTGGAACGTGCAATTTAGCTTCACTTGTATTTTTTTTTGACTGACCGACATTTTGACAATTCAAAAGTGCCTGTAATTGGTCTATTTGAAATAAACGTTTCTGATTTCTGAAATAATAGTAATATTATATATTAACAACAAAATCATTAGTAAAAAAAAATGGAATTAATTAAGCATTATATTATTTAAGTTTGTTGTTGACTATACTAAAATGATATACGGTGTGGGGTGGGGATTTTTTTATTTTGTTTTTTTTATATACCTTTGTGCAAACCAATATTCATTCATAATAATCATAATCAACCTTGTAACGTTCCCACTGCTGGGACTCAGGCCTCCTCTCTAGGAGAGAGGCCGTAATCCACCACGCGGGCCCAGTATCAATCACTGGGCCCGCGTGGTGGATAGGCTCAAGTTATTAAAACAGTATCTCATCATCAGTCGCTAAGTTTTTTATTCGTTCAATTTAGAATTCCTCTTATTTTTATAGGTGGAAGTTGAGACCATGGGGTCTAGGAGAGAGGCCGTAATCCACCACGCGGGCCCAGTATCAATCACTGGGCCCGCGTCGTGGATAAGCTCAAGTTATTAAAACAGTATCTCATTATCAGTCGCTAAGTTTTTTTTTTTATTCGTTCAATTTAGAATTCCTCTTATTTTTATAGGTGGAAGTTGTGACCGTGGTCCCGGTCCAATGAGCCCCATGACCCTTACTTGGGAATATATTGGCAATTCTCACAAGATGTAACATATTTTGTACGCATGTAACACATGTAATATATATCATCCGTACAAAATATGTGATAAATGGGTATGTAAATACCGCGAGTCAGAGTACCGACAAGTGATCCGCTCAGCATGTGTCGTGACACAGCGGTATCAACTCGTCACCAACACGACGCTTGTCATTCGCAGGATGGACGGAAAAAGAAATATGTATCATAAACGTGAATTTTTTTGTTACCATTGGAACAAATAAGGTCATTTGTTTGGATTTTCAAAATATTCGTTCAAAAAAACAGATTGAATATCTACCTAATATTTTAGGCACGCCACAATTGAGGCAAAAGCCTAACACATCCTCTCGCTCCACCTAGAGCGGGAGAAGCTATTTGATGATTTCCTACCTAAAAATATTTTTATTTTTACTATTATTGCGTCTGTCTGTTTACGATAAGCTTAAAAACTACTAAACGAATTTCAAGCAGTTTTTACCAATAGACAGAAAGATTCATGAGAAAGGTTTAATAGGTACATGCATATAATACGAACTGCCTTAGTGGCTACTAAGGTAATTTTTTTTATTAATATGATTTTTTGTTCAAGTCTTTTTCAAACAATTCCGCAAGTTTCCGTTAACGTACCAACGTTGTTTGTTTTTCATTTTTCTAAAGGACCATTCTTATTTTCAGCCAGGAGTGTTCCTGTTCTCTAAGTAGAACTTTATCCTACCTACTATTACTTTTGATTACGTAGATAGTCTACAGTTCAGAATAGGTTCCTATTACATAAACGCTTTGTTGAGCGAACAAATCCGTTTAGTGCAGAACTTTCATAAATGGCAGTAAAGTGAATGAAATTGTTTGGCAAATGTTACACTAAGTGTTGCAACACTATTAGTTTTAAAATCCTGGGGGGCTATTGGCTAACTTTTTCAATAACAGTTGACAACTAGCATTCGTTGCACACTAAACTTATTTGTCAACTGACAATTTCATAAAATTGGTATTACGTATCACACAAGTGACTAACAAACTACGGTGGAAATGTGGTGAATTATAAAAATTTACGGTACCTATTGTGACCATTCTAAAATTTTATCGACTATTATACAGCTTCAAAAGCTTACACAATCGCAATTTTAAAAGTATCGATACAATAACATCTGTCAAAACGTGTTACGGTGGCTATCAAAGGCACCAGTGGCTAATGACGTCACTGCAGTTGGTCACTGAAGATAGGCAATACGAAACTAGCTGTTTGACAGTTCAATGATGCACATTGTTAATAAGTGATCATCACTTGAACTGTCAACAGAGTTACGCAATAGCCCCGCAGATCTTGATAATCATAAAAAAAAAAAACGCAATCAGATGTATATTCATACGATACTTATGAAAGTATACACGATTTCTTGTTCTGAAGTATAAAGTGTTCTCTTATTTGATTCTACTTCGATCTCTAGAGGATTTCGTACGAGATATTTACACTTCAATACCTTTACTGCACCTCATTTACATACGTAAAAACTTTTAAAGTTTTATGGACTTGCGAACTTTAAACAGATTTCATCTATTTTCAGATTCAATCGAGCGCTTCAACAAATTCTTGTTCGAAATCGCATCAGCTTTAAAACTCGTCCGCAATGGTTACCTTTATTATCGTACACAACATGTCATGTGGTGTATAATCCCCTCGGAATAAATATAAGTTCAATAGAAATCCTTTAATTTTCCTGATCCTAGTAAAATGCTTTTCTTTTTTTTAGTTTTTTTTTTTTTTTTTTTAATTGATATAAACCAGCGCTTGACTGCGATCCCACCTGATGGTAAGCAGTGATGCAATCATTGATGGTGAGGCGCACTAGTTTCATCTATTTAACCTCCTTCTTCGTATTTTTTTTTTATTGACCGACTTAAAAAGGTGGAGGTTATATGTTCAGCTGTATATATTTGTTTTTATGTATGTTCACCGCTTTCTCGGTCAATTGTGGATTGATTTTGTAAATTTTTCATTTGTTTGTAAAGTATACAGGTACTCCTAAATTTAGTACCATAGAAATATTGTCATGATATGATGTTAAACTTCAGAGACTGATGATGAACCTAGAGTCATAGCAGAATTGTGGAACAAGTAAAATTGCTTAGTTGATACGTGTAGTTGATGACTGGCTGAAGGAAAAGAGGGACCCCGTACATCAAAATGATCTGATGATGAAACCGGACGGTAGGCACCGCAACTCAGTAAGTATTTTTATTTTTTTACATTAAAGTCGTTTTTATTTTTATTTTTTGTTAGAACAGTTTTTTAAGGAAAATACTCTGCTTATTTAACATTCTAGTGATACTTAAATAAAGAGAATATTGTTCAAGATAGCAAGTGAGCACATGTGGCGGATGACACCGAGACTCGACGGGATGTACGATAATGAGCATCCGACTGAAGGATTTCTGCGCTAGGGATTTATACGATACAAAAAAGGAAAAAAAAATGTTTTTCACGAACAAGTCGTAGAGCCTACATTTAAAATAGTATATTTGGATTTACTTTATGGCTGTTTATATAACTTTGGGTGTAAGCGTTGCCCTTTAAGCTGTTGATCCCCGCAATAACGCCGGCGTTAATGCGCCATTGTCTTTCTATTGTGTCTCTAATTACGCTATTAGATAGGTTAAGATCAAAATATAGTAGCGTTATATAAGGGTAAAGTCAAGCTTGAGAGCACGTACAAGTCGGTTACAAAACTTGATATACAAAATGTCTTCAGATAAAGTTCCGATTCGTATAAAAATACAGGGCAAGCTACTTAATATTCAGGTCGTATCAAACCTCATAATTTCTTTTTTATTGGTAATTTTTGCTCAAAAATCCTCTAGTTACTCCAAGCTTCGACTTTTTTGCAACTTTGCCCTTTTTTTCTGAACAAAAGTTTATTTTCTTGCTAACAAGATGTGCGGACTAGCTAGCATGTGGTAATGACGTGGAAGATTTTATACCTAGCATAATAAGCATAGCATAATCAGCCTTTTAATGTTCCCACACTTCCCACTGATGGGACTCAGGCCTCCTCTCTAAGAGAAAGAATGGGCCATAATCCACCACACGGGCCCAGTGCGGGTTGGTGAATGTCACGTGTCTTCGAATTTTTGGTTCTAGGACATGCCGTTTCCTCACGATGTTTTCCTTCACCGTTTTGAGAGCAGTGGTGATGAAATAAATTGCACAAAGTAATGCGCCTGATTGGGTTTGAACCCACGACCTACAACTCGTAAGTCGGGGCCGTTACTACTCGGCCACCACTGCTCAAAGAGGAAGATTTTTACCTGATTTTATATTTTCAGATTATATGATGCGTTCGCCTCGAACTCACGTATGCCATTAAAATGATTGAAAAAGATACCGTGGTCTTGGAACGCAAAGGGTAACTGAAGGACACAGGTGGGTTTTAGTTAGTAAAAGTCTCGAAGTCAACTGTGTAAAGTTGTCATAAAATAAAAGGCCCGTTTGGACATTTGTATTGCTCACTGAACAAATACTTCTTCACAATGAATATCAGGGATAGTCCTCTGTGCAGAGGATGCCTGGAGGCAGAGGAAACTGTCACGCAGGTGCTCCTCGAGTGTACAGCTGTCAGCGAAATGAGAACACGAACCTTGTGAGCACCAAATTCACTCATAGATGCCCTGAGCAAACTGAAAAGACTCATCAGCTTCTGGAGTGAGGTGGGCTGGTTGGAGTTAAGGCCGCCATGGCTCACGCACAATGGTCCGCCAATGACTAAGTGCGGAAACCAGACCACAATAGACAGATAGATAGACATTTGTATTTTGACTACCTTGCGGCTGGTCCGATGTAGTATAGCTACTACTAAAATAGCTACTACACCGGATCCCTAATTATTATTTTATTGTTTCTTTCAGTTTCGTTCCAAGTTACATTACCTATAGGGTTTTTCTTTAATGTCAAACCGGGCCTTTTATTTTTTACCAAGTTTAATATGAACAGTACAGAGAATTCCAATCAATGACATTTTATTCAATCAATTATTTGCTACTGCAAAATTAACCAGAACAGTTAATTACATTTTGGTTGGTTCAATAGTGAGGACTTGCTTTTTATGTTTAAACACACATAAGTCAAGCTAAAATTAGTTAATGTATTATAATTACGTTTTTTAGGGTTCCGTACCTCAAAAGGAAAAAACGGAACCCTTATAGGATCACTTTGTTGTCCGTCTGTCTGTCTGTCAAGACTCTTTATCTTGAGAACGCGGGGAAGCATCGAGTCGAAATTAAAACCATATACTTAGGTTTGCAGTCTCTTGAAGTTGTGAAAAAATCAAACTTCTGAGTAAACGAAAAAAAATATACGGCCGTTTATTTCACAGAAACGTATATTTCGACACTCTCAAGGGAATCAAGAATATGAAGAAATCTGAAAATTGTAAATTTGTAGTAACATCACAAAAAAAAAAAATTGCGATTCAGAAAATTGACCTGTTTTCATAGGTAAGTTTGTACGGAACCCTCAGTGCGCAAGTCCGACTCGCACTTGCCCAGTTTGGTTTTCAAGGATTTTGTTTTAGCTCCATGAAGAAGATTCGCAAGGATTGTACTCGTAATGATAAATAATATTTATTTGGCAAATCAGACTTTGTAATATTATATTATATTACAAAGGTGAAAGTTTGTGAGTGTGTGCATTTGTTTCTTACTTCTTCACGCTCGAACGGCTGAACGGATGTCGATGAAAATTGGTACACGGGTAGACCATGTCCTGAACAGCACATAGAATACTTTTTATTTCGAGAGTATGATCCTTTGGGACAATTTTCTACTTTCCGCTGGCAGCAGGTAATAGGTTATAAGATAACACTTGTACACACATTTTTTTAACTAACTACTCAGAGAAGAAAGACCTATACAAACTCAGAGTCAATAGGTATGTAGCGACATCTATGACGTCAAATAAGAACTAATCCTGCATCGCGCAATCAAAGTTCTCCGCGCGATTTGAATATATACGACAGCCCGAAATCATCTATCGGGCAGTAGCCCACCAGACATAACACCTGTCTGGCCGGAGGATCCTCCCTTTTCAACGGAGGTTTGCGGGACTTTACTCTCTGTTCTGCATACCTCCAAAGATACTTTGCTAAATAATTTGCTGAATCTTCTTAGATTTAAATGGAGCCTCTGAAATGTTAATGCTATGTCAAGCTTTAGCAATACCTACAATTTGCGTGAATAATACAGTCAAGCTGTTCTTAACATAATAAAACTATTTTTTAGAAATCTACTCCACTGAGTTTTTGTTTTACTTAAAAAATATACTAAAATTGTAAAAATCATCATGTTGAACCAATTTATTTTTTCTTTTTATAAACGAACAAAGTAATAACATTAAAAGCCATTGTGTTATTACAATTAACATCGTCAAACAAAATTTTCACTTTGTCGGAGAGTTTTACAGTGGTTTTATAAATCATTGTGAAAACACATAGTCACGGCTTTTGCTTTGGTTGATTCATGTGAAAAACATTCTGTTCCAATATATCCTGTCTGATGGTCAAGTTGAGTATCTCCCTAAAATTCTTTATTGAATTATAGTTAGGAATGAGAGGATGCATCTGATGGTTGAGAGGCAATGAACAGGAGTGGGTTTTAGTCATTAAAAGTCTGATACGCCCTCCCGCCCCACCCAAGGGCAGGAGATGTCATTGGATGATTTCCCACCTTAAAAAAAAAAGTTAAAATTAAATGTCTGGTGTGACAGATGTGTCACGCAGCTACCGTGACTCTGAAACTTAGCTAATATCAGATAACTGGATAATGTAAGGCGAGGTAACAGACCTCACAAAGTGGTGAGACCCCCACCTACATATTTCTTAGTTTTCCAGTTTATTGAACGCTGCGGATTATTGGAGATTTTCCGGAAGGGCCCACCTTTAGGTCAAATGAAAACCGTTGTTTAAGAAGACGATATACGATAGCTGAACATATTATACCTACGATACACGGTTATATGGTTATCTATACCATAGCTTTTTTTTTTCGGTGGGAAAATCATCTTATGACGTCCCCCTCTCTTGGGCGGAGCGAGAGATAGTGTCAGACTTTTACTGACTAAAAACCCACTCCTGTTCCTTCGTTGCCTTTCGTACCAGGGCCGAGTCTTCCTTTTAGAATCAGACCCTTGGCCCCGGTAGGCTTCGACCCTGCTGGGCCCCTAAAGTTGCTGACTCATCTCCTTGAGGCGCACGTGGCGCAGTACGCGCCGTCGACAATTTGGGCTTGGTCCGGACGGTTACCGGACGGTCGGACGGCGAGCTACCCATTGCTTGCCGTCCGCAAAAAGGGGCCGGAAATTGGGATCGGAATTCCGGCAGGTTATACCATAGCTGAACATTTTATGAGAAGAAGTGATGACGGTTTTAAAATGCAAATTAATGGTCATCAGAGAAATATTGGTTAATTTAATATTTTTATTATTATTATATCTTACTTATACTGTCCCACAGCTTGGCATTGACCTCCCTCCATTGTTCCCAGCGCTGTGCCACTTCTTACCATCACATTTTATATCTACACTAGCATTCCCGGCAGACGTTTACCTTCCCGACATCATTGGCTTATAGCCAGAAAAAAAAATTAGAACCCAATTGCACCGCCACCTACCGGGCTCAATTGTGTTTTCGAACTATCCAGTGACCCACTCAAATGTACCCATAAAATTTCATCAAAATCGTTCAAGCGGTTTAAGAGGAGTTCGGTGACAAACACACGTACAGAAGAATTGTATACAACATTATTTTTAGTATATGTGAAACCAGAATATAGTTTGCTCAGAACCAGTAACTGAATCGATTACAATAATTTTTACACCATGTTATATTATTTCCCAAAAATATTTAAAAAAGGTCATTAGTTGGATACCACCGACACTAAGTACAACACAGGTCACGGCAGGTCATAGCGGGCATTTAGCGCCAGCGCACAGTTGGATACTGGAGCAAAACAACCCCTCAGTCGCCCAGATGGCCCGGTGACCATGTATTTGTGCGAACAACCAGGTAAAATAACAAGCTTATAACTTTGTGATTTTACATGATACAGTTTTGAAAGGAGACAATTTTTTTTGTTTGGGGAATAGGCCCACCACAAATTGTGGCGTATAGCAATAAAATGCACATTAGTTTATTCCTTATAATCTCTAGATTACATTGGTAATATTGGCAAAACTTTATCTAACTGGAGTATCGTGCAATACGACAGTCAAAACATGACTCTCATAATAACCTAAAATCTCACAAGAGCGATTGTCTAATGAGTGGATAGGTCTCTTTGGTATTTTAAGTTAAAATAGTGCACTGTTCAATAATATACAGTATAAAACAAAGTCACGTCTGTACTACGTGACAGACTTTGACGTGATTTACACGATTTGATAGACTTATTCATGAAAATGCGTAGATGTATTCATTTCGAAATAGCGCGGCTTTTGTCGGCCATTGACTGTAGATCTAAAATAATAAGGTGATGTGTTTTATGCTGGTTGTGTAAGGAGAAAAAAAACCACATTATAGCATCACAAGTATTTATTACTGTTCATCATCATCATTTTCAAAGTCATCTCTTAAAAGCAGTATTTCATCTAAACATACATACATGAACCCTGAAAAAGATGCAGGTGGCTCAACCTCACCTTGATGCCGCGCCCAAGATAAAAACCACACTATACACATCACATATGCACAGCAGCCAACAGTGCGTCTGCCCACTAAACAATTACAACGGTATCCAGCAAGAGCAGTATTCAACATTCCGTTGAAATCATGTTGCACAATTGATACAACGGCTTTGTGGATTATGCATGTATCTACAGATGCCATTTTCATAAAATCTTTCGAATAAAAATACGAAAAGAACAGAAGAAACATGCAACTATCTAGTAATCGGAAACAATAATAATGTTGTCTGTAGCGGTGGGGGTTTCAACGACGAACAGTTTTCAAAGACCGTTTTTTGTTCTGCAACGTAACAACCGTTTTCCATCCTGAGACCAAACAGTCTTCGTTGCATAAACCAGTCTTCGAATTACTGTATGCGAATTGTTATCTTACTGTTAAGAAAATAAGGTCGAAAATCCATTGCTTCAACTATTACACTCGTCGCGTCGTCGTTTTTAAAACCAGTTAGTGCAATGAAAAATGAATTTTATGTTTATAGTTAAGTATAATTTATAGTAGTTTGGGGGGTAAGGGGATAACGGTACTACCATCTTAACCGGCCCAAGTCAACCTCACCTGCACGCATCGCATGATGGCGGCAAACAAGCGATTGCCGTGGTGCTCCCTGCTAGATAACAAACGAGGCAATAGCGACCGAGCATTGGCGGTATAACCATACGCCCAGCTAGGTTACTGGTTGGAAGAGGCTAAGGCGAGCCTTGGGGGCCTAAATAGCCCCTAAAATGTCTGGAGTTGTAGATAGTGGCAATTGAAAATGGAAGCGAAGTTAAAAACTAAACTACCCCAGGAGGGTACCGCGATAACCGGAGAATCCCTCCCCGAGTCTAACTCGGGCAGCCCCACCGTATCTGAGGGGGGCATAATTTCGCAAACATTAGAAAGAAAGACGGACGATACGAACCCTTCGACTATGAACAGTACTTTTTCACTTAGTGGTGGCAAAGTGCTGGTTCAGCAAGCTCTTCATCCTGGCTTATTCCTTACGAGGCCCAGATCAGCATCAGTGGGTTGTAGTCAAACCCACACAGTAAGAGAGGAATCATACAAAGAGGCCACAAGTCCCTCAGCTTCATAAAGTGCGCCGTGTCCTCCACCATGGCAAAGAGTACCAACTAACAGGAATAAGAAGAGAAAACTCTCAGCTAGCAGCACACCTGTAGATATTACAGCAACATCTAATCGCTTTACCGGACTCACAATCGACCTAACCGATAACTCAGATATACCTACAAGACCTAGTAAACCACCCCCGATTATTCTCTATGGAGTAGAGGATATTAATAAACTAACGGAGCTCTTGAAAACTACAGTAAAACAAAAACAATTTTCATATAAATTAGTCAACAAAAACCAATTAAGGATTAGCACCGCCGACATAGAAGTCTATAAAAAACTAATTTCTACTGTCAGAGAAAATGGCCTCATAGGACACACCTTCAACAGGAAAGATAACAGGGACCTCAGGATCATCATTAAAAATCTACATCCATCGACCCCCTTGAATATGATCAAACAGGAAATTGAGGCAACAGGAAACATAGTTACAGGCGAAATAATCAACGCCAAATTTGGTCCTAAAAAAAAGCCCACATCGACATTCTTTGTTAATCTCGCTTCTGGTCCCAACAATAAGGCTATTCTTGACCTTAAGTATATCTACCATCAAGCAGTAACTATAGAGGAACCAAAGAAAAGGAAAACGATTGTGCAATGCCAGCGCTGCCAACAGTATGGGCATACTAAGAACTACTGTATGCGACCCTTCAGATGTGTAAAATGTGGACAATCCCATAAAACGTCCGAATGTCATAAGCGTGACCGCAACACACCTGCACTGTGCGCCCTGTGCAATGGTCCTCACCCTGCTAACTATAAGGGTTGCGAGGTCTATAGAGAAATCCTAGCTAGAAAAAGTAACAAAAATACAACAACATTAAACATAAAACGACAACTAACAGCTAACACCGTTAAAAACACTGAAAGTACCCTAAACAAAAACCCATTGAAACACGACCAGCAACTATCATATGCAGAAGCTTTAAAACAGGCACCACAAAACAAGTACATCATATACACGTTTGACCTGCCAGGAGAACAAGATGTCACTACAGCCACATTTGCTGACGATACTGCTATTTTGGCAAGCGACAAAAACCCTGTGATTGCAACACAGAAACTGCAAAGAAACCTGAGCGATGTGACCAAGTGGCTTCAAAAATGGAGAATAAAGGCTAGCGCTTCAAAGTCTGTGCATGTTACCTTTACACTGCGCCAAGGAAACTGTCCTCCAGTACAGTTAGAAAATACCACACTTCCTCACCAAGATAGTGTACGATATCTTGGTCTACACCTGGATCGACGCTTAACATGGCGGCACCACATCAAAACAAAAAGACAAGAGCTTAAACTACGGTATAACCACCTATCTTGGATACTGGACCGAAATAGCAAACTATCTGTCGACAACAAATTGCCAATCTACAAAAGCATCTTGAAACCTGTCTGGATGTATGGTGTACAACTCTGGGGCAGCGCCAGTGACTCTAATATAGTTATACTACAGCGAATACAAAATATGATACTGAGAAACCTGAGCAATGTCACATGGTTTATCACAAACACAGAAATACATCACTATCTTGAAATTAACACTGTGAAGGAAGAAATCCTCAAAACTGCAATGACATACCTGGGGAGGTTGGAAAATCATCCTAACCAATTGGCTGCTAAGCTGACAACCAGAAGCTACACTAAGAGGCTAAAGCGAAAGGATGTTATAGCTATATAAATAAATATAGCCAATTAAGAGGAGATGTCCTCACTGGAGGGCTCACTCGAACTGCCATTACCTACAGCGCATCTGCTTATAGCTAATGCTGATTGCAGATACAACAAGCAAAAAAAAAAAATGTTTATAGTCATAAAGTTCATTTTTCATTGTAATAACTGGTTTTGAAACGACGACGCGACGAGTACAGAATTTATTACCGTCCTCAAACTAGTTGCGACAACGAACGTTTTCTGCAACTACTTCACTCAACGATAGTTTCGTCTTCAAACCAGTTGCGACGACGACCGTTTTCTGCAACCGTTTTTGTCGTCGCCAAAACGGTTACGTCTCGTCCGTCTAAAATTCGACAACGACCCACCACTAGTTGTCTGTCAGTGTCAAACTGATTGAAACTGGACCACAGAGCATCTGCAACAGGCTATTAATTACGTTGCGTTCCACGTTGATTTTTAAAGTACGTTACTTGATATTTGTGTTAACCGTTAATAACAGCATTAAAAACAAGTTCGCTGGACCAATTAATTATTATCTTTTGAAACGCATTTAAATCCGATGTCACCGCTGCGCACTATAGTAACATTTTTTTTTCACGTTAAAATAAACTTGAAAACGCTCCTAAACAAGCATTTTTTGCCGTAACACTTTTTTACTATTATTTCATTATTCCGGTTAGATTTCTATATAATTTTTGGTCTGTTAATTATAATAAGATGATCGCTTTTTCCATGTGTAATATTATTAATAAACGTAACCGTTTAATAGTGGGCCCAAAAAAAATTGTCTCCTTTCGTACATAGATTCTATACATAAATATATTAGACACGTGTTTCGGGTTTCGCATATACTAAAACTAATTACCTGAAACTTACCTGAAAAACAACTCTATGTACCACATATAGAGTTGTTTTTCAGGTGAGTAACCTTCTTGCTGGTTTAGTTAGCTTACATTTTCCACAAACAGTTGCCATCCATGTTCAGCGTTTTCCGAACAAACCAGCGAGTGTTCCTTGGTTTACAGCTGTACTAAATTGCTTTGGTTTAACTTTGAAAGTTGTATTTTATCAAACATACCCCACTATTTTTTAATTAGTACAAAAAAAAATGGGGCTCTATCCGTACCCGTAATGTAAAAAAAAAAATTCCAAAATTGTTCACGAAGTAATTGGTAAATCTATAATTGAATCAATCACAACAATTGCTACTAGAAAATACTACGCGCAGTGTTTTTCCATATCACAATATTTCCATAAATTGAGTGATGTTTTGGGATATAAACAAACGTTAATAACTTTGCTGTTTATGAATATTATTTATTGAGATTTTCCTTAAATAATAACAAGACGTTTTCTAATAAGCTCTTTAAGTATTTGTACTGATTAAAAATTAGTGGAGTATAAGTAAATGTTTTTGATTGAATTATTTACAATCTAGATAATGACGCCACGGCTGGCACAGTGATTAAGCAATGGGATTTTTTTTTTTAGGTGGGAAAATCATCCACTGACAAATCCTGCTCTTGGGCGGAGCATGAGATAGTGTCAGACTTTTACTGACTAAAAACCCATTCCTTTTCCTTTTTTGCCTTCGTCTTAGGGCCCCGGGTTTCACTTTCACACCACCCGTGGCCCCAGTCGGCTTCGACCCTGCTGGGCCTCTACGATTTGCTGACGTCTCCCTGAGGCGCGTATGGAACAGTACGCGCCGTCGACGACTTGGGCTCGGTCCGGACGGTTACCGGACGGTCGGACGGCGAGCCACCCATTGATCGCCGTCCGCAAGCCCGTGCCTACGGTGGCCGGTAATCGAGATCGGAATCTGGCGGCTGGGGCGAGAGGACCGTTGCCTCGCGCGGTCGGCCTCCTCCTTTGCTAGCATTACTGCTTTGCAGAAGGAGGCGACCGCCTGCCAAAGTAATGGGGTGCTGCGCAAAGTGTCGCGGGTTTGGTTTCTGCGTGGAACAAATATTCGTATGGCGTTCAGATAGTTGTTCCGGGTCTGAGTCTTGTGTATGTGAGTTTACACGTTTGTGATCGCATCTATGATGCAGGAGTAATTCCTAGGGTAGGGCAATTTAAAAAAAATAAAATAAAATGGATTGCGTTATATGAAATAAAAAATATCCTCGAACCACCTCTCGAAGTGAGCTATCATAATAAGTTATAGCTCAAGTAACGAGCTGCAGTTTGCGAAGTTTGGTTTAAGTATCGTAACTACGCGAGGCGTGTAGATGAGTAGTTTGAAAGTTATACCATTATCTGCTTTAAATGAAAAGACTATAGTTTCAAGCAATTTCACTTGATCACCTGAAACTGAAAACAAACTTGAAACTGAAACTGTTGGTGTTATTGAAACATAACATTAAAATTAATATTTCGTCACCTTAGCAGCAAAAGGCGAGTTCAATTTTAAATTCTCGAACTCTTTGTTTCAACTGCATTATAAACAATAAAACCAAAGAAATACGAAAAACACAAAAAATATATAGCAATAACCAAACAAACAAAACACACATCATCATCAAAACAATACAAAACAAAAACAAACGAAGGTCTGTCAGACTCTTACTGACTAAAAACCACCTCGGTGTTCCCTCCCACACTTAGAACATACATCACCTCACCCAACCTCACTACATCATTCATTTTTTATTTTATTTTTAACATTTTTTATTTTTTCATTTTAAACAATATAAAATACTGTGTTGGTTAAGAAGCTACTTGAAAAATGTGTGAGAAAAGAAGACACACTCTTCTAATACAATGTGTGTTTCAGGTAGGTGCGTGACCTTGATGTGCTAGGCGTGACCTTATGGCAGTACATTTGCAGAGTAGGTAATATGTGATACCGAGATTAGTATAAATAAGTTTAAGTGAAACCTACTACTTGAAGCCGGGGCACTGTAATCTTATAGTTAAAACATAGCCACAAAGAACGAGGAAAATTAGGTAACCACACGCATGACAGAATGGACATCCTTACGCCCGAGCCACCGGGATCGCGACCCCAATTTCCAGCCACCGTAAGTGTGAGCTTGCAGACGCGAGCAATACGTAGCTCGCCGTATGGTAACCGTCCAGACCGAGTCCAAATCGTCAACGGCGCGTAGTTTTCGACGCGCGCCTCAAAGAGATTTCAGCAAACCCACAGAGACTGCAGGGCCGAAGGCTACGGGTACAATGGATTGGCTTTCGAAAGGGAAACCCAGGGATCCTGGAACGCTAGGCTAAGAAGGATTATAGGTGTGGTTTTAGTAAGGCTGACACGCCCTCTCACTCTGCTCTAGAAAGGGAGAAGTCATTGGATGATTTCCCACCTTGAAAAAAAAGAGAACAAGGAAAGAATTGGTGAATATTAGGCGATAAATGATACTTTACGATTCTGCTAAGGATACGTCATTATTAACCCGTGAGAAGGCGCGCCTTAGCTTGTTACACAGAGAGGCGAGCGCGAGCAAATGACTCACACTACTTTAAATGCTCATATTTCTACTTTAATAGTACTTATTGACTTATTATGGATTTATATGAATAAAACAAGGTTTAGTAAGTAGGAAAATAAGTATTTTAATTAAAGCTAACAAACATAAATGTAACTTCTAAACAAATAACGAAACAACTTATTTTTGTTTTCTAATTTGGTCAGTATCCATATAAATCACAATAAAAAAATCTTACATATTAAAAACTTAAAAAAAAATATTCTTCCATGAGATCTTGATGAGTGTGCCTCTCAAAACACATTGAACACATATATGTAATGTGTTCGGTGCAAAGTAATTCCTTGCATGAAGTGCAAGCTTTTTTTGAGCGTCTAGGACGTATAGAACAGAATCCGCTTGGCCTAGGCTCTGTAATAGGTCTAGGAGCCGGTACAAATCGCTTCATAAGAAATTTGAGATCCGTTGATATGTTTTTCGTGCAAATTCGGCGTGAAATATGTGGTTTTAGCAGGTCGAGCGTCCGCCTAGCGTCGAATGTCCGTCTTTCAATCAAAGTTGTCGTGTTAGCTTTATATATCATTTGGGCATTGATCCCAGTTATGTTCAAAATGGAGAAAAATATGCGCATTGGCCATCTTGAAGTGATTCTGGCAACGGAATAGTCCTCTTTGTTCTGGTCTACTACATCCACTCCTACTTTTGTGGAATTGTAGAATGTTACAACCTCAGGTTTAGCTTCACTTCCAGTTTCTTCATCTATTTTGTCATCATCGTGAGGAGATGATAACACAAGAACAGTTTTCTTTGTTTTCTTTTTTGGTACATATAAGGTCCATCATATCTTCACCGAAACCAGATTCCTCTTCCAACCACGAACAAATTTGTACTTCACGTCGATCATCCATTTTACGTGTGTACCTAAAAACGAAAAATATTGTTATATAAATATTACTATAGAGTATTAACGTACAATTAGCCAATATAATATATGTTGGCGCCAGGATGCCGATCATCATTGAAGCTCTGTCCAGAGACTTATGTTTTGTGGGCGATGGCTGGGTATCGAGCAATAAACAAACTATTTTAGATCACACAACTGATTTATTACGTTGCGAGCTTTAGGTATTCACTTTACACAACGAGCAGTGAGACAGTCCCCGAGAATAGACGTTGTACGCATGGCTGCCAACAGAGGAAAGAGCCACGGACCTCTGCGGTCGGCAGTTTTATCTGCTCGGTTCGTGCAAACGTCAGCGCGGATTCTGTCAAAGTGACATGTGTCACTTTTCACTCAGCTCGTTCATTCGTTCTCAAGCTTCCGTACCGACATATAAATAAATAAACCAATATATTCTAGAAACTACAATAATACTATTTTTTATTAAAAAATACATACTTACATGGATGGGCGCGTGATGAGCAAATTGCCGCACGACAGTATACGGCTTCCACAAACGCTTCGCTGCGCAGTCGCAGCCGGACTGACCGGCATGACAGTTGCACCAGGGGGGAGGGGATGAATATTTAGGAAGGTACCTAGGCGCTTGAGTCGTTACGGCGTCGGCATAATCAAAAATTTTTGCTTTTAATTTTCGTGTGAGCAAATTGCTCATAGCGCGCCTTCTCACGGGTTAATTTAGATTGCGTAACAGAAATTAACACTGACATTTTCCGACGCCACTAATATAATTTCTACCTTTGATGCTCTAAATAAAACATTGATAACAAGAGCACAAAGCCTGTAGCAGCCTCGTGAACAGTAACAAATGGTCATAGTAGAACGTTACTCACAGAGATACGACCTGCTAATTACACGTGAATACGTAATACATGTATCGAATGTATGTTTACGGTGCTAATTTCCAGAATTAGCTTAGGTATGTTTCGACTTTCCCAAGGTAAACTATCGGAAGTGAAAAAGCTAAAGTAAGCTTTTTCACTTCCGATAGTTTACCTTAGATAGTTTACCGGGAGAGCGATTTGAAGTTTATTTTATGGATAACTTTGTCATTAATGTCTATATCTGTAAATAAATTTTGTTTCATATTTAAGTTGGGTTTAAGAAACTGAAACAAAAATGTTTTTTTATAAATTATTACGACTTGTATAAATTTTGAGAAAAATGAGTTACTATAATATACTACGTGACTGCACTGACATTATCAATCGAAACTGGCACTTTGGATTATTTACAAATTAACACATTTACCAAAACGTATCGAAACAGCTAAAATCGGTAATTTATATCACTTAAAATTCCATGAACACAATAGGAAACGCATTTTCGATATTATTTTGAATACGTACCTCGCTGAAAAATATCGAAATTACTAGATCCGATTTATTACCAGGGAAACACTTTGAGTAAAGATCAAAAAAATGTTTTAATGCCAAAACTTATTGTACAATTTAAATAAAACCGCGACCAGACTGTGGCGGTATGCGTTGTCACATGTTCAGTGAACACTCGTGAAACCGGTAGTTTCGTCTCGTTTGCACACTACGGCTTAACTGATGTTACGTTCCGATTTTATTCGATTTCAAAAAAGCTGTAAGCACTGATAATTATCGTTTTTTACTAAAAAAACGATAATTATCAGTGCTTACGCCCCAGCAGCGTGCGGGAGTGTGTTTAATGTGTGTACTAACACACATTAAAATATATCTATGTTCTATGCTTAAAACAGAAACTTAGAAAAATGCCAATTTTCAGATTCGAGAGTTTACCTAGGAACAGTCGGTTTATTTTATGCTCGCTAAGCACACATTTTAGATTTTACAGAGAGTTAACAGCAGGTTACGCAAGGCTCATTTTGTGGAGCAAATATATAGATGCCGAAACAATAAATATTGTATGTGAAAGTACTTTTACCGGTTGCCAATATTGTATGAAAATTATAATAAATCATCTAAAAGACGAGCAGGTTTTGTAAAAAGAGGATGGCTCAATTTCAAGGATAGGCGGTCATTTTCCACTTCTTCACGAATATATTTTAGGACCATAAAAGTTACAAATATATCAAAAAGTATTTTTTTTTTGTTCACTACACAACAATATTGGTGTCAGAATTTAGATGCCGCTACTACAAATGAACGACGAAGTGCGACCACGAACAAGGAGGCAAATGGAGATAGATCCTGCGCGTCAACGTCCGGAGGAGGAAGATCAGGCTTGTATGGGAGTAACAGCAGCTGCCAAGGCGAAAACAGGACTGCCTACGGAGATTAACCTCGCTGCGGTGTTGGCCGCCATGCAAGCTTTAGTAGACGCTGCCCGTCGCGAGCAGGAAAATGCCCGCCGCAAACAAGAGGTTAGCCAGCGTAACCTCCAGGATCTGATTGCAGCTAACCAGGAAGCCGCCCGCCGCAAACAAGAGGCTAACCGGCATTTGTTAATCCACGTTCGTAACAATTTTCATTGGTTATAACAACACACAGCACACAAGTAATAGTAGTGTTATATTGTTCTGTTTTTGGTTTATCTTCAAATTCCGAGTCGACGGCATGCATTAGTTAAATGTCCGCCCAGTAAGACCGATGCCTCCTAGGGCTATGAGAACGTTTGAAGTGACTGTGGTCTTAGTACGCAAAAGACAATTGAAGGATACAGGTGGTCAATCAAAACCATCAATCGGGAATGATGTTTGAATGACGGAATTTTATCGCCATACTTTTTTGTCATGCAAACGTCAGTCATTGCATTACACGGTAAGTTTTTCGTCAGTCAAAATATTTGACTATGGCAAAACTGACAGCAAAACCTATCGTGTAATGGACGCCATAGAAACGACATTCCATATTCGAATACGCGTTTAGTTCAGTCCCTTTCACTCGATAAGTATGTGCCGGAAAGAGATGGATATAGGAAGTTGATATCCAGCCAATAAAAATGATTCTATTGCGCATAAAAACAGTGTAACCAGTCAGTAATACTCTGACATGCTCCTTCGGTGATTGTGAGAAGCCATTAGGTGATTTTCCTCCCAAAACAATATCCAAAATATACAACACGATTTTGTACATATAAATTAAGTATGATAGTCTGTAAATTGAATACAAGCATCACAATTATTTAATAGGGTATTACTTTGAAGTTACTCTAACACTTGATTCAAGACACAAAGAATAAACCCTCGCCTGTACTAAAAAGCTCTTGCTTTACTTTAATTACTGTCGTCGCGTCTAAAGTGGTCACATAGTGTCTAGCAGCGCGTCTTTTGTGACATGAAGTTCCTTTGTTCAGTGAAGAGGTCCATTTGGGAGATCTGTGCGTTATAGTGGAGGAAACTATTACTTGCATGGAAGGATCAGCTGTAGCCAGAGCTAGCTGTAAGTATTTTAACGCAAAGGCGACAACAAAAATTTTATATCTCAATTTATTTCTAGGGTTATTATTACAACTAGCCCGTATTGTCTCGTTGTTGCTGGGCAACGACCTTTCTCGCCCTCTATTCTTTCCGACGATCACGATTCCTCGCTTTCTCATCCCAATTTTCAAGGAAGGCATCTAGGTCGTGCCGTCATTTCGTTCATGGTCTGCCACGGCTCGTGTTACTGAGTATGGGCACCAATCTTGTGATTTATGGGTCCACAGCTTGTTACACATGTGGCAGACATGTCCTTCTCAGTCTCATATAAGTTAGGCAGCTTTTTGAGCCACACCAACGATTTGCGTTTTAGAGCGCAGTGTAGTGTTTCGAACGTGGTCTGTAAATTTAACACTATTTCTAGGATAACATGCTGTTATTGAACAACGTGTGGGGGCCCAAGCAATTTTATGCTCTATTTAACTTTGCATATTAATTGCGCAGGCATCAATCATTTAAACGAAATCTTCTGCTAGACATAAGAGTCCCCCAATTGTCGCTACAGTCTCGCAACCCTCACCAGGTCATTAGTCCACCTTGTGGGAGGTTTACCAACGCTGCGTCTTTCGGTACGCGAACTATTGTTTAGACAAAATATTATTGTTATTTTGTCCGAATTGATACCTACGCTTTGGCGTAAGGCTCGCGACCTTATTTTTTTAATCAGTAGGCGCCTCTGTAGTAATAAAATTGCCGTCTCCAAAAAACTAGGTAGCCATTTAGCACAACTCACATTAATTACTATTAGACTTACCTATTATATTATAAAGTTAGGTATCCTTTGCGCCTTTTCTCATGTTGATATAATAAACGTGCGTATTACCGTTTTCTTAACCACCTCGCTTCAAAGTAAGCGCTTCGTTCCAACAATCTGATTAGCTCAGTGAAGTTAGGAGCGGACGTGCTGTTCGGTCAGTAGAGTTCTAGATTATTGAGGAAAATGTAGGAACGATGAAAAGACCCAATTAATTATAGAGACACGGAGTGTCGTGTATAAGTGTGATAAAATTGATTAGATATTGTGAAGAAAAAGAAAAGTTCATTAAGAAAATGCAACGTTGATAAGAACTTACTGTAAAAAAGAAACATGAAGTAAAACTTGTAAGAAGTTTATAAATATTGATGAAACAATCCTGAATAATAAGAGTTTTAAAAATATTCCAATTTGCGTAACATTTTTAGGTTTCATGTATTTTCTGTTCTTTGTGGTTGTTCCCTAATAGACTACAATTTTGTAGAAAACATTATTCTCTTGCGGAATAATTGAATAAAATATCTAATTAAGGCGAGCATAAAAGATAAAATTTCTCGAGCTTTCCCCAGTGTTGCCAGTAAACAATAGCATAATTATTATTATTCGATTACGAGTCAAAACCAAACTAGTGCTTGGCTATACTACTCGTAGTACAAAGTTAGTAACAAATCAAAATCGAATCTTATCCAATTTTGAAGTAGCTTTAGTGTGAAGATAATTTCGTAAGACGTTTTGTCGAGTTACAAAAAATGCAATGTTTTATTCCCGTAACAGAAAAACTTAAGGTATAAATAAAACTGCTTCTGAATCCCGTGTTTATGAATTATTAGAAAATTCAATTAATCAAATGCTGTCAACTATTTAGCTACGCACAAACCTCCGTACAAGCCAGCTTCAAGCAGCAGGAAATGTATTTTAAGCCAGGCAAGAATAGATTTTTGGAATTTCTAGTTTATTTAAGAATTTTTTAGTGTGCAGAAGCGTATAATTTTTTGAAAAATAGATTCCACCTATATTTTACAAAGATAAATTGTCGGCTTTGTGAAAATGAAAAAGTCATAAAACATGTTCCACAAACAAAGAAAGTAAAAACAACGAGGGAGGCTCGAAAAAATAGCTGAGCTTGTGAATAAATTGGGGAATAGAGATATCAT
This sequence comes from Mythimna impura, assembly GCA_905147345.3. Taxonomy (NCBI): domain Eukaryota; kingdom Metazoa; phylum Arthropoda; class Insecta; order Lepidoptera; family Noctuidae; genus Mythimna; species Mythimna impura. Next base: position 7,966,379 of record LR990359.1, read on the forward strand.
GATATGAATATAACTTCATTGTACACCAAAAATACTAAGTACTTTTCTTTATTGTGTAGGTGATAAAAGGGGCAAACAGTTACTGAAAATTTGATAAATCACATAGAAAAAGAACGAAGGGCGTCAGCTGTGGTACAATATGTTGGCCCACTGGTTTGCTGGTTAAGCATATTGTCCACGGACGCGTAGCTTCATAGACGCGTATTCGTCATTATATGCTCGGTGTACGCCTGCGTGAAGCTTACAATTATGAAACTCTGTTGATGAAGTGACAAAGATACGATGGCGCAACGTTGCCGCTTCGCGCGTTTATGAAGCAACGCGTCTGTGGACTGTAGACCCAAGTCAAACACAGCATTCTAAATGATTTTTAACCAACTTCAAAAAGAAGGATGTTCTATGTTCGTATGAATATATATATTTTTTATATATGTTCACTGATTTTTCGGTCAATTGTAGACCGATTTTCAAAATATTTTTTTTTGATTGAAAGGTATAATATAATATGCCAAGTTGGTCCTATAGAAATATTGTTATGATCTGAACATGAACTTCGAAGATATGGAACAGAACTCCTGATAGGACCACAGCAGAACTGTCGTAACAAGTAAAATTGCTTTGTTTATACGTGTAGTTGATGACTGACTGAAGGAAGAGGGAGAAGGGATATAACGAATAGATCTGATGATGAAGCCGGAACGTAGGCACCGGAACTCTGTAGTAAATTAATGTAATCTAACCGTGTTAAGGATTATTAGAATTGTTATAAGATGCACTCTGGCTATAAAGTATTTAAGTTTGGCTGAGGGGTACTTTTCAGTGGTGGTACAATAGCTAAAAAGTGTAAAATAAAAAACTTTAACAATAACACACTATTATAGAAACACCTACTTCCGAAATTAAAGTTATTTTGCATTTTTTAGTGTTTTTTTTACATTGATGTCGGTTCTTTTTTTTTTTTGTAAAAAGTTTTTTATCTTCTTAGTTTACAGTACGATCCACAATCTACGAAGCTACATACAACGCTTTATTCTTCAAAGACATAACAGGATTACTTTTTAAATTTAAACAGAATCTCATTAATCCGTTGAAGGCTGCGATGTAAAAATAAATTGCAATAAAATATTTTAATAAGCGCATTACAGAGCTTGTGGTATTTTTTTTAATGTAATTAATAATAATAAATGTACACAACAATTTTTACAATAATATATAGTGCTCGTTAACAGCTACCATAGTCTAAAGTAAAACTGTGTCGCAGCCATTAACGCCCACCTCCTAGAGGACTTCGGCGTTCCAGCTTAATTAATAGAAGTAATATATACAAAAAAAGAAAACAAACAATGATAATATCTTATAAAGTTTAACAACCATTATGACAAAACAGCATAAGAATTAGTAAAATTCCAGTTCTTATATCATGGTATGTGGTATGTGTATGTGGTATGGATAAGGGTGTGTTTGTAAATGTGTGTGATGTGGGTGTTGGTGACGCTTGTAATTAGCGTCACCTGATAAGGGATGGTGTTTTAAGACTACCAATATGGCGGTGAAATTATGGTTATATTACACAAAATTAAATCCCTGTTGACGATTCCCTGCGACACCAGAATCTGGCGACGTTTATAGCAATTCATAGCCCACGTACCTTGCTAATCCAGTAACCCCACTCGTCGTCAGGAAAGCGCTTCGCTCACGGACGCGTGGTCGGTGTGTGTGCTGCCGGCCGGCGAGCTAAATCTTCATCCATCCACCGGTGGGCTGGTCAGAACTCGTGAAACCAACACTGCACTCTAAGGTCTCAATGTCTCACAGTAGCAGATACACTTATTACAGGAGAATTCTCAGGTTTTCAACAGATATGGGATTTTGATAGCGGAGCGGTTTTTATTCGACGCAATGTCGATTTGCGTAGCGGACACACTGTTTTGTTAGCGGGTTAGACGCCATCTAGCGGTCTTTAGCGAGCGTCTCAAGAAAGCATTCGATACGTCACCAGTGGGCGTTGCGGTCGTAGATATTGGTGAAGGAAATCGTCAACAGAGACTCAATTAACTTAGAGAATGCGGGAAAGGTAACTAATTTATATTATTTATTCTGTAAAAATACATATACCTTAAGAAAAGGCATTGACGCTTCACCAGGTGTTATTACGTTAATTAATGGGATGTGCCGCTTACTTTGCTCTGCTTAACCTAACCTAACCTTCCAGCATCTTTGCCCACATGAAATATTATACTTATGTCACTCAGTAATAAAGTAACATTCTATTAGTAAAATTATTTTTAAAATCGATCCTGTAGTTTTTGATTTTATTCATTCCAAACAAAAGAACAAATCTTTTCTATTTTTAATATTAGATGGTATAGAACGGGCCGTAATCTACCACACGGGCCCTGTGCGGGTTTGGTGGATGTCACATGTCATCGAATTTGTGGCGGGGACTATGAAGTACAGTGGAAACTGTTCGGCTTGCCTCACTCTGCACGTCTCGTACCACGTTTTCTCCATAATCTGCTCAACAAGGCGATGTGCCTTGTTGCCTCTTTTGGTTTTAAAATTTGCCAAGATATGCCTTAGCATCGCGATATTTTTAATACAATTCAATATGTTTAATATCAAAATGAAAAAACTGGATCAAGATTTTCATCATCATCATCATTTCAGCCGAAAGACGTCCACTGTTGCATCGGTCTTCCCCAAGTGTCAGCATAACAATTGGTCCGTTGCGTCTCGCATCCATTAGATTACCTCGACTTTCACCAGGTCATCGGCCCACCTTGTGCGAGGCTTTCCAACGCCGCGTCTTCTGGTATCAATATTTTACTTCATGCTTTTTCACACGTTGTTTTAATTTCCCTCGGGATCTGAGATTCAAACTTCATTTGTATACATTCGGAGGTATACGGAACAGAGAGTAAGTCGCGCAAACCTCCGTTGAAAAATGAGGACCCTCCGACCAGACGGGTGTTATGTCTGGTGGACAACTGCCCGATAGATGATTTCGGATGGTTCTATATGTTCAAATCGCGCGGAGAACTTTAATTGCGCGTTGCAGGATTAGTTCTTATGTGACGCCATACATGTCGCTACTTAAGCTATTGTTACATAATTATTTTATCGATATGCAAATATACATGAACATTTTGATTACCAGTAACTTAAGGTGAAATGTTTATGATTTACTCTAATATCGTTAATCGTAATTCAAGGTCTTTCGATGATTAAAAAAATACACAAATATTATATTATTTAATTTTTAAAACATCATTTTAATTTATTTCAAAGAAAATTTTAGTTCAACGATTGTAGTACTCAGCGTAGCACTGCACGCTAGCTACGCCGTAGCTCAGTGCGTAGATGCACACGCGTAGCGTCTCTTTGTAGCCGAGACCTGCCCCCCTAGCCAAGTTACAATCGTATCGTTCGCGCTGAACGCCTCGAGTAGGCCACGCCTCCGATTCCTTTATTCTGAGGTCATCTCAACGCTCAGTCACGTGGTCAGAACAAAAGAATCGGAGGCGTGGCCTACTCGAGGCGTTCGGCGCGAACGATACGATTGTAACTTGGCTAGGGGGGCTGTGCGCTATGAGCACGCGTGCTACGTGTAGATTTCAATTTCTAATAAAATACACATGTAAGATAATTGGGTGTATGAAAGATTGAGAATAGCTGTCTTTCTCTCTCTTTCCATTTAAATGATCAATCTAAATGTTCACGATAAAACAGGTTTTTTTTTTAACTGGGAAATCACCAAATGACTTCTTCTCTCGCTGTATGATGGTGCAAGAGGGCGTGTCAGTAAAAAGTTGACTAAAATCTACGTATGCTCTTCAGTTACCTTTTGCATTTCGGGGCCACTGTCCTGAAATGCAAAACAAAACCGTTATCGATATCGGTACCGGTACAAACCGTTTATCGTTTACAGTGGTAATCGATAAACGGTTTGTACAAAATAGAATCTATTGAGGGCCATCGCTACTCGATAATATTCATCGCCATGAAATTCAATAAAATGCAAATGTGAATCTAAGCCTCGAACCTTTCTGCTTCTTTGTGTAGCGTGACACTTATTTCCTTGTATTGCTCTATACGTAATTTTTTAGGTTAAAAGTTCCTAATTCAGTTCCGTACCTTTAGAGGTACGAAACCCTTATAGGATACACTGGACGTCACAACGTCTCGCATATTGCAGCGAAATTGTATTGTCAATACATCTTGCGTAATAGAGAGATCTGCTTCAAGAGGTAATCTAAACTTGTGCTATTGCGCCTCACTATCAATGATTGCTTCGCTGCTTACCATCAGGTGGGATCGCAGTCAAGCACTGGTTTATATGAATTAAATAATAATAATAATAATAAATCTGTGGCCCGGCTGTCAAAATGACTGACAACAAATTTTTTCTCGCCGAATTTTTTCCTTAAATTTAATTAAATAATAGACCGAATAAAATGTTAAACCACCGAAAAACCATCCAAAAAAAATAAAAAAATCAAACCACATCACCATATAACAACAAATACCACCGAACAAAAATGTAAATACACAATGACTTGGCGATGAAATTATTATGAAATGCTGACGAGAAGCCGGGCACGAGAACAAGAAACACACCCAACATCTTCGGGTTCGTCGCTCAGCTCCGCCTCGCAGCCGCCGGGATCAGCGCCAGCCGTGAGTCCAGTGATTCCGGCAGCTGCAGTTGCGTCGAGTTCGAGCGACGAATATTTCTCGCCGCCGACGACACCACCACCTGCGCGTCGACGGGGAAGAGGCCGACCTCCGGCCAGCTTGAGACCTCGAGGCCCTCCGGCCTCTGATAGGGTCCCCGCTGCCGGTGGAAGTGTGCAGCGCATGCGATGGACACAATCCATTAATGAAAATGTCATGCGCTCATACTTTGGGGCTACAGAGGGGGGAAGTAACTTGACTGCGTACCGTGGTCGGATGCTCTCTCTGTTTCAGGTGCTTGAGCCAACTGTCAACGTTTCGGCCCAACGTCTATCGGATCAGGTGCGGGTCATCCAGCGTAACCGTATGTTGGATGACGCCGTACTTGACAGACTTCGCTCGGAATCACAGAGAAGCCGTGCCTCATCTGCTACACCACCGGCCGCGGTGCAACTTCAACCCAGTGCCTTACCGCGACCCGACCACGTTGGTGACGCCGATGATGACGCGGCTATATCTGTGAGTACCCAATGCAATGAACGATTGAGGAGCGCTTTGGAGGACGCATTTCGAGAGTATCGCTCCACACCGCCAGGGCTTAGACCTCGTCTACCACGTTTGCCCATGCATAAAAGAAATAGGGCGCTGGTGTGTGCTCTAGATTCACAGCTATCAAATTGTTTTGATAGCAGCAAAGACCTCGCTGATACCCACTCGATCTTGTACTGTGCGGCTGCAGCGGCATGTCGTGTAGCTCACGTTAAGTTCCCTAACTGTGACAGAGCTACACGACCAGCTGTACCAGCTTGGCAACGCAGGATAGAGCGCCGTATCGGCGAGGCTAGAGCACTTATCGGCAAGCTTATCTGCTTCAGGGAGGGCAACACTCGCCCTAGGGTGATGCGCTTTGTGAGGCGGGCATTCTTGGGGACTGATATTAGCCCTCAAAATTATCTGCCCTGCGTCACAGAGCGTATCGACTTCCTGAAGCAGAAGGTTTATGCATGGGCGAGCCGTATTCGACGGTACAAGCGGCGAGTGGAGCGGTACACTCAGAATCGCACATTCCAAAGCAATGAAAGGTGGGTTTACAGGACTTGGGAGCGACCGGACCAAGATGTGACTGATACGCGCCTACCGGATGATGACGCCATGTGTTCATTCTGGCGCAGAATCTGGTCGGTACCTGTCAGTCACATCGAGGGTGATTGGATTCGAGAGGTCGAACGCACGTGCGATCTTTTACCAGAAATGGGGGCAATTACCATCAGCCCCCAAGATGTAGCTCGTGCAGTCCGCCCGCTGCCTAACTGGAAATCTCCAGGGCCGGACGGACTGCACAATTTCTGGATAAAATGGTTTCAAGGGTCGCACGCTCGCTTGGCATCTCAGTTCCAGTCTGCCTTAGAGTCAGGGTCGCTACCCGAGTTTTTGACGACTGGAATAACCCACCTGCTCCATAAATCAGGTAGTACTGCGGATCCTAAAAATTATAGACCGATCACGTGTTTACCGACGGTCTATAAAGTTCTTACATCCATACTGAGAGCTAAAATTAATACTCACATTGAAACAAATTCTATCATGTCTGCCTCTCAGAATGGATGTAGGAACGGGTCCCGCGGTACTAAGGAGCTGCTCCTCATAGATATGGCCATTAGCCAACAGGTTCGACGTTCCCGAAAGGATCTGTCGACATGTTGGATAGATTATAAGAAGGCCTATGACTCTGTTCCTCATACATGGCTCATGAGGGTGCTGGAACTTTATAAAGTTGATACAACTCTGCGCACCTTCCTGATGTCATGTATGAGGCAGTGGAGAACAGTCCTTCACTATCCGGGATGTCGACAGATTCGGGAGAACAGCGAGCCGATAAGGATTGAGCGTGGCATATTCCAGGGCGACAGTCTGAGTCCACTGTGGTTTTGTCTAGCCTTGAACCCTCTTAGCACACTACTGGAGGGGTCGGGCTTAGGCTACCGGTTGAAAAGAGGTGGTCAGGTTATATCTCACCTTCTTTACATGGATGATCTGAAACTCTTTGCCCCCAACAACTTGCACCTGATGGAGTTACTGAAGGTAACTGAAACCTTCAGTAGCGCCATCAGGATGGAATTTGGTGTGGATAAATGTGCAGTCATGCATGTAAAGCGAGGGGAGATTATGGAATCCGTGGGAACTCAGCTCTCGGATTCCATATACCTTAGATCCCTCTGCTCAACCGAAACTTACAAGTATTTGGGTATGTCGGAAGCGTTAGGCATCAATGCTGCTGACATGAAACAATCGTTGAAGGAGCGCTTCTTTGGCCGCCTGAATAGGGTACTAAAAAGTCTCTTATCAGGTGGGAATAAGGTGCGCGCCTTCAACGGTTGGGTCATGCCGGTTTTGATGTATTCTTTCGGCATACTCAAATGGACTCAGACAGAACTTGACGCCCTGGATAGGAGGGTCCGCACACTGCTTACCGCAAATCGAATGCATCACCCACGGTCATCGGTGATGAGACTGTATATCCCGCGGAAATGTGGGGGTCGTGGCTTTTTAAATGCTAAGACCCTACACAACCGCGAGGTATGCAGTCTCAGGGAATACTTCCTAGAAACCGACGTGGGTATGCACCGAGATGTGGTAGCGGTGGACAAGGGCCTCACTCCGCTCTCCTTGGCTAACGGGAACTGGCGCAAACCTATAATACTGGATACTAATGACCGCAGGGAAGTATGGCAGAGTAAGGAGCTTCACGGGCGCTTTTACCGGGCCCTACATGGACCCGATGTAGACCTATTAGCGTCTGTATCCTGGCTGCGCTTCGGTGACCTCTTCGGGGAAACCGAAGGTTTTGTCTGTGCGATAATGGACGAAGTTGTGATGACGAACAACTACCGGAAATATATTGTGAAGGACGGTACGGCTGACATCTGTCGGGCATGCCACCGGCCCGGGGAATCAATCCGACACATTATTTCTGGGTGTTCTCACCTAGCCAACGGAGACTATTTGCATAGACACAACCTCGTAGCCAGGATTATTCACCAGCAACTTGCTCTTAAATACAATCTTGTGGAATCAGAAGTACCGTACTATAAGTATGTGCCCGACCCAGTTCTCGACAATGGCAGTATCACGTTGTATTGGGATCGATCTATCATCACTGACAGGACTATTGTTGCCAATAAGCCTGATATAGTGGTGATAGATCGACTAGAGCGTCGTACAGTGATTGTTGATATAGCGGTCCCTCATGACGACAACCTCGTGAAAGCTGAGAAAGATAAGCAAACTAAGTATCTTGACTTGGCTCGCGAGGTTGTCGACATGTGGGAAGTGGATACAGCAGTCATTGTACCGATAGTCGTGACGGCCAATGGATTAATATCAAAGAGCCTCGACCAACATCTAAGGAGGCTCTCGTTAGGCAGTTGGATCAAGGGCTTGATCCAGAAAGCAGTACTCTTAGACACGGCGCGTATTGTCCGGAGGTTCCTCTCTCAGGAGCCCTGACCACCGGTAGCTTGGACCCTGTTCCCGATGCCGGTGGGCTACTATTTTTTATATTTTTAAATGTTTTTTTTAATATGTTTTTTTAAGGAAATATTTAAAAATGTATAAAGTATGTATTTAAATATAAATAAATATAATAATAATATCTAGTTTCAATCTTAGCATGAAATCCTATTGCTTTAGAGATATCTAATATGAACTGACAAAGGTATACAATGTAACATTAACATCAGGGCAATATATTCGTAGGCGTGAGCTTGCGGACGATGAGCAACGAATAGCCCGCCGTCCGGCCGTCCAGTAATTGTCCAAACCCAGTCCGAGTGGTCGACGGCGCGTAGTGTTCCACGCGCGCCTTAAAGAGATGTCAGCAAAATCGTAGGGGCCCAGCAGGATCGAAGCCTACTGGGGCCATTGGTTGGCTGCCGAAGGGGAAACCTGGAGTTCTGGTTCTGAACTCCACCTTAGAGCGGAAAAAAATATTGGATGATTTCTCACTTTAAAAAAAAAGGGGAATATGTTCAGTTTAATGTTTGCAAAGATATTTATTTGTTTGAGTTCATATTTACGTGTCTAATAATGTCGTGATTATCTTTTATGTAGGTTAAAAATTAGCCCTAATATATAAATATTTTTTTATTATATACTTTATTGTATATCACAATGTGAACAGGATAAACATTTTCAAAAGACAAGTGTGTAGAGACAGATTTGGAGCGGTCAATGTACATCATATTCAAAGACGTCCACTGTTAGACATAAGCCTCCCCCAAGTGTCGCCATAACGACCAGTGCTGTGTGTCTCGCATCCACCGCATTTCTGCGACCCTCACCAGGTCATCGGTCCACCTTGCAGGAGGCCTTCCAACGTTGCGTTTTCGTTCTTTATAAATAATATTAATTAGACATATTATTGCAAAGTACATGCTCGTACATATATATCCATTCAAATGTCGCATGATACCGCTTAGGTTCATAAGAAGTCTAATCTAATTAGCTCATTATATCCCACTGCTGAGCGAAGGCCTCCCTCTCCTTTTTTCACACACGTCTGTCTTCTACCATTGTGGGCCAGTCTCTCCGGAAAGATAAAGTTCATTTCTTCAACTTCGTCTTGGTCTGAACGGAGTAATTGTTATGTAAGTCCTATATTGGTTTTGTCGGTAGATTTTCTCTCGCGCTATCGTTACCTAACGCAGCACCTCGGGAGCCAAATATGTAAAATCTCAACGGCTGGTGCAAAATATTCAAAGCGAATTGATCAATTTAGCTTTGCATATGCACGGAAGCCAGTGCCGGCGAAATAGATCAGAGAGTTAAATTATATAGATAGATAGATAGATAGATAGATATATTCTTTATTGTACACCAAAAATACAAATTACATTAGGAACTTAAAATTAATAGGGTGTCACAATGGGCGGTCTTATCGCTAAAAGCGATTTTTTACAGACAACCTTTGGATGGATTTGACAGAGAAGGAGAAAAAAGATACGCAGGTAGTTCGTGGTGTACTATTTATATATATACAATACATAAACTAATAAATTTCATATAATACAAACAATATATAATATATATATTTAAATAAATAAATTTTTTAATATATATTTAAATAAAATAAAGAAAGCAAAGAAATGATGTATGTAATGACGACATTCAAGAGGAAAGGTAGTGATCCTTAACCATATTTTTAAAAATCGTGAGTGTTTGAGCTTGCCTTACTGACACGGGCAAAGCATTCCACAGCCGCACTGCTTGAACTGTAAACGACTTGTCATAAAAATTGGTGGAATGGCTTGGCGTCTCTAGCCCCAAGTTTTCCGATGACCTAAGATATCTAGTATGTGTGTCATGAAGGAACTTGAAACGTTCTTTAAGATATGCGGGGGTTTTAGGATTGAACAGAACACTGTAGAGCAGAGACAAGATGTGTACGTTCCGGCGAAGACGTATTGGAAGCCACTTGAGTTTCGTACGAAAATCGGATATGTGATAAATTATATTCACAGCACCACCTATTTTTAATGCATCTGCGATGTCAGTTTGGCCGCTGAAGAAGCAATTTGACCAAATGGGGCATCCTTGACCTATTACAAACACAATGCCAGTGTGAGGGGCCCCTAAATGAGGCCAACAACAAAGCCATCCAAGTGGCTACATATTGGTCGGACACGAAAGAAGAAGAAGTATTTTAAACTATTGGGCAGTTCTTATAATTTCAACCTTCGATCATCCAAAAACATACTTCTTCCTATTCCTTCTCACCGTACTGGGTTTTTGGCAAATTCTTACGTTGTCTCTACCATAAAAATTTGGAATGTACTTTTTCCCTTGACATCAACAAAGCCGAAAGTAAATTTTCCTTTAATCGTGGAGTTCGAAACTACTACTTGAAGTCCTCTCAACTCTAGTTCGGTCTACGTCATAATTGTTATATTTTAAGTTCTCCTAATTTTAATGATTTCATATATATATGTATTTTATTATAAAAAGTAATTTAATTTAATGATACTAAATACTACTTGAAATATCTGTTATTTATTTATTGTACACACCTACCACAGTGAAGGTTGACTGGTAGACAATGCCTTGTTGCATTAATTCCGCCTATGTACCATTACAGGTACATGAAGTTTAAATAAATAAGAAGTATGCATCTGGTAGATATATGATAAAGAACTCGGCCCAATATAGGTGGAGGCGGTGGAGCGATAGAGAGTGTTGTTGTCCTTTGGGTTCTTCGGCTGCGGTAAGTCTTTCGAACAATCCCGTAGCCCTGGCAGGTATCAGAAATCAGAAACGTTTATTTTAAATAGACCAATTACAGGCACTTTTGAATTGTCAAAATGTCGGTCAGTCAAAAAAAAAGTGTAGCTAAATTGCACGTTTTTTAAATTGCACAAAGCGGAAATCTACGCTTTGGAACGTGCAATTTAGCGGGTACACTACATAAATACGAAAAACTTTATTCCGACAGTCACAAATACGAATTTCAAAATACCGATTTTCATAATTCCGAATGGTTCAAAATTCCGAATATAACAACTCCGATTTATCATTACTCCTATTATTATAATTCCTAAATTTAAATTTTCCTAACTTTTATAATTACTATTCTCAAAATACCGAGTTTCAATAGATCGAATAACGAAAAGTCCGACTTAATGATAATTCGAAACATCAAAAATACGAATTCCGATTATTAAAATACCGATTAATAAAATTCCGAAATAAAAACGCCTCTTAAAACTGTATAGCAAGACAAATAAACACATAAATGCTCGTCAGAGGTCGTAGTATGAGGGGGTAGAATTAAAAAAAACTAATGACAGATGCGTTTCCCAGCATGCAGGGGATTTATTGCAGCATGCAAGCAGGCATGCAGCGTGCAAGCAGACATGCAGCATGCAAGCAAGCATGCGACATGCAAGCAGGCATGCAACATGCAAGCAAGCATGCAACATGCAAGCAAGCATGCAACATGCAAGCAGGCATGCAGCATGAAAGCAGGCATGCAGCATGCAAGGAGGCATGCAAAATGCAGCAAGCATTGTTTCTGTAACGGCTTCGGCGCTGCGGGGTTTGGGCGGCCCCACGCGAGTTTATCGTCGCAGATGGTTTTAACGCTCACCACCGCAGCTTCGGCTTGCTGGCCTGCTCCTCAGCTCGCGGGCCGCCATACCCCTCCGCGCCTACGCGGGTTTAAATTACACTCTAGGGGTAGGGCAAACAAGACTGCGTGAAGTCGGTTTTGCAGCGATTCGTTTCTGACACTAAATTTTGTAGCACAACAAGTTGACTTTTAGTTTATTCGAAGTATTGAAAATCGGAATATCGTTTTTCGGACCGAGAACCCTTCGAGCATTTGATTCTTCGAACGTATGAAAATCGGAAAACTAACAAATCGCATTTACGACTTTCGGTAAAATAAATTTCGTGATTTTTAATAATAGACATTATAATTTTTAGGTATTATGAAATTCGGACTTTTGAAAATCGGAATATCGAAATTCGGAATAAAATATTTCAGAGTATTTGGGTGTTCCCCAATTTAGCTTCACTTTTTTTTCACTGACCAACATGTATATGTATATGTGTATTGTATGGAGAAGAACGTGTAAGAAACTCCGTGGACACTCTTTTATATCATATTATGAGTTACATAAATCTTGGTTACAAATTTCTTGTTGCCTCTAATGTCCTAACTATGTACTAACCTAGCGGGTCCCATCAATCTTGCTGAAATCTTTTTGACACGACACGCCGTCATCCGCCGTCGTGCGTCAACTCGGTCCGATACTGCGTTACGATTAGACTGAATTCCTTTGAGGTAGCATAGTAGCTTTAAAATGCGTAAACCCTTAAACTAAACCCAACTGTTACTACAGCCTTGAATCTCATACTACTATGTATCAGATATACGATATTTTACGACTAACTGCAACTAACAGACAATTAGCCGGAAATTAAATACGCGCTGGCCCGCATAGAGGAAGTGTTTGTTAATACGGACTGCAGATGTCCGTAGAGAAATATAGTAAGTGATGAATATTGAATGAATTTTACGTTTTCTGAGGCTGCCTCTTCACTACAGTGCCTCGGCCCTGTTCGGGGATGCGCGTGTCAAGTGTGTCTGACTTGGTGCACAAAGTACGGGGCAGCACCAATCGCCATCAGACTTGATTGCTTGTAAATGCGCCAATGTTCCAGCCAATATGTCCACAAGGTAAGTGTTGGTGTGTCTGTTCATGTTATGTGTTTAGTTAGCTTTTATCCTTTAAAGTAGTTAAAATGAACTGTTAGATCCTAGTAATTGATTCAAAGAGATGCTAAACTAAACCATCAGCTAATGGAAAGTATTTTGATTTGGGTGTACTCTCTCTCTAGTCTGGGAAAAAATAAACACTTATCAAAAAATGTCAACAGTTGTGAATGTGACACACAATATTTAATTTTTTACTTAGGTAATAATCGTATAAGAACAGTTTTATTGAGTAATATTTCAAGAGGTGGTGTTTGTAAAGGAATGCAGACATTAGGCTACGTTAGAAATACATAAATTAGGCAAAATTGTTTGGAGAAGTTAACAAGAAGATACTGTGAAAGTTTTGATTAATCGTCAGTTGGTAACTTCTTTTTCAGCCACATTACCATCTGACATATTTTGATGTTTTCTGAAGATCTGGGGTTATTACAAAACTTTTTCTATCAAATAATTCTTGAGATAAGTTATGATTATTTAATAAAACTTACCTATGCCAAACGTAATAAATTTTGCGTAGGAAAGAAAATATTGTGGGTAATATTGGTGGTGTCACATTCAACTTTTATATTTAATTTTAAACGTAGAAGATGGACGAACGTGTGTTATGCTTTTCCTGCGCCTCTTACCTGCCTGGAAGGTAATTCTTGTGCAAGGTAGAGTATGACGATGGTTTGATAGAAAAGTTAAAGGATCATGACCAACGATGTATGGAAATCCGTCTTAAGTTGAAGCACAATAAATGTTTATTTAATATAGACTACGCTTTATATACTATTAAATAAAAGTGTTCATTTTCACACAAACACCTGAGTTTTAAAGTAATTAAACAAAAACGGAGATAACCTACAAATTATGTCTAACCAACTCGCAACTTGTAAAATGACCACAGATCACTCATGTAGGTACAAGACAAAATTGTTAGTTATCATCCGTCTGTCATCTGGCTTGACAACTGCATCTGCGTGAGACGAAGCACAAAATAAATATTATATTATCGGAACAATAAAATACATATACAGTACGTTATGGTATTACTAATTACTTGGCTATTTAAGATATTGATATCATTTTTGTGATGTTTTTGTCTAAAGGTTCATACTTACGTACAAAGAGTATAGTAATATATAGCTTGCGTAACTCGTACAAATGAAGAGAACGAAACGTCAATCATGACTGGAAATGTACCTAGCAATCGTTAATTTACTGTTTATCATAAAATCATAATTCCGGATACGAAAACAGAATTCCTGAAGTGAAAAGCTGTAAAAAAATAAGCAAATAATTTCTATATTAATTTGATTTTTGTTCACGCATCTTTGCTAGACTGCTTTTGGTCAATCTCCTTTGAGCATATAAAGAGAGTGAGAGCAATGGTAGCCTAGTGATAATGGCTCTGAATAATGAGTCGTAGGGTGAAGAGTGAAATCCAGACAGAGGGTTTAAAACCGGCATGTCCTAGAACCAAAAAATCAAAGACATGTAACATCCGCCAAACCGCACAGGGCTCGCCTGGTGGATTATCGTCCATTTCTTCACCTACAGGGCTAATTATGATTATAACTTTGAGAATATAGAAATGTGTGTATGCGCAAAAATTTAAATAAACCAGCAGATTCATTTACACAAATACTGCAGCACCTCCGCCATGTTAGACGGCTTCGCGGCCATCATGCGCCGTAAACGCGACAGTCCCATCACCATACTGCGCGGGTTGGCGGACCGGTGGGACTCTCCGATGCTGGCTCGCTGGATACGGCTGCTCGCAGTCGTATAGTGATTTTCCACCATCATCAGGAAGTCCACCCAGACTGGCCACTTCCTGTTTAGCAATAAATATTTTTTTTACTAACACTAGTTAGTAAGCTCGCATTGTAAGTAACAAATATGGATGTTATCGCAAGATGAATCTGAAATAAATAATTTATTATTATTATGAGTCAATATACATCTCAAGACCCTGAGGTCCTGGACCTTTGGAAGGCGTACGAGGAGCCGAAACCAACTCGCAGAGGCCCTTTAGACACTTTTAATGGAACGTGGTACCAACCGACGATTATTCCTGTATGCGCTATGCTAGTCAAGTGCACCCGAGGAATTATTAATTATTAATAATTATTAAATACATATTTTGATCATTATTATACCCCAATCTAGTTGGGAAAAGGCTAGGGAAATGGTGATGATCACTATAAATTACCAACTTCCAGTAACTTTACCCCCATTAAATCAAAGCATGACACACGCACTCAGTCTGACTCATTCAAAATCATTCGAAATTGTTTAAATGAATCATATATTAACATGATTCATAAGTTTTATAAAATGAAGTTTCGCTATATCTACGTATTTGTGTTCACAAATAAAACCACTTTATTAACGTGATGAGGATTTCTTTTAATATTTAATGACGCACCACCACTGTTTTAACATTACTATATGTGTTTATTTTTAGTTTCAACCTAAATCGGGCCAGTATACTGAATTAAAACTTATACAACATTATTTTTAGTGTTTAGGTTTCGCATACCTGAATATAGTTCGTCCAGAATCAGTAACTGAATCGATAGACAATAATTTTGACACCATGTTATATTTTTTCCCAAAAATATTTAAAAAAGGTCACAAGTTCGACATCACCGACACTAAGTACAACACAGGTCACGCCAGGTTATAGCGGACATTAGACACTAGCGCACAGCTGGATGCGGAAGTAAAACAACCCCTCAGTCACCCGGGTGGCCCGGTGATCATGTATTTGTGCGGCCAACCAGGTAATATAACAAGCTTATAACTTCGTGATTTTTTATCGTACAGTTATGAAATTTTGTACACAGATTCTTTACATAAAAATACTAAACACGTGTTTCGGGTTTTGCATATAATAAAACGAATGTTGTATATATAACTCATCAAAATTATCTGCTCATCAAGTTTGTTTTGCTGAATGTACCTACGTACTTGGTCCGTTTTTAGGATTCCGTACCTCAAAAGGAAAAAACGGAACCCTTATAGGATCACTTTGTTGTCCATCCATCTGTCTGTCTGTCTGTAAAGACCCTTTATCTCGGGAACGCGTTCAGGTATCGAGTTGATATTTAAGCCATACCTATACTTAAGTCTGCGGTCCCTTGAAGCTATGAAAAAATCAAACTTCTGAGTTAACGAAAGAAAGGTACGGCCGTTTATGTTGCAAAAAATGTATATTTCCACACTCTCAAGGGAATCAAAATTCATAGGGTACTTTCCGTTGACCTAGAATCTTGAAATTTGGCATGAAGCAAGGTCTCATAGCACAAGTACAGGAAAAAATCTGAAAACTGTAAATTTGTAGTAACGTCACAAAAAAAAACTTTTTTACGATTCGGAAAAATCTTCGTAACTCAATTCGGGAATCGAACTGTTTTCGTAGGTAAGTTTGTACGGAACCCTCAGTGCGCGACTCTAACTCTCACTTGTCATTTTATAGTGTGACTAGCTTCTGCCAGCAACTACTCGCGTGAAAGTAGGTTTCTTCATACAAACCTGTGTTTCCTGATAGCTACAACCTAAGGGTCTTTAAGTCAAGAGTGAATAGGTTACTTCTAGGCAGGCGTGCTCCATCGTCGGCCACATTATCGCTTACCATCAGGTGAGATAGTGGTCAAACGCGAGCCTATCAATAATAAAAAAAAACCTTAAACCCCTGTTTGATCCCCTTAGGGGTGAATTTGGAAAAATCCTCACTAAGTGCTCACCTACTTCATAAGAAACCTTGTGCAAAATTTTACGCTTCTAGTCCCATGAGTTTCAGCTGTGCGTCAGTCAATCAGTTTCTGCAGTATATTAGATGAAGTATTTCTTTCATTGAGATACGAGTCCAAAAACATTCTTTAATTCTTTATTGTACACAAAAACATAACATAATAATTATATTGACATACAGACAGTTCATGTACAAAGGCGAGCTTAACTCAGCAATGAGTTTTCTCCCAGCAAACCTTTGAATTATAGAGAGAGAACATATTCAAGGGTAGGATCCAGTGCACAATATAAACCTACATACTAAGTCTAATATATAATTAAGTATAGCTTACTTGTCCTGCCAAGGACACGAACAAACTATGCTAAAAAGAATATTACCTATGAAGGAGCACAATTGTATAATAGTTTGCCATCTTATTTAAAAAATGTACCCTCTTTTAGCGGTTTTAAATCTCAACTGTCAAATTACATTTTAGGAACTCCTCACTAACTATATTATACTATCCTGCTAGTTGAGAATAGAATCATGATACGTGACCAATATATGTAATACTAAATATTAACTGCTTTGTATCGGTGACCTTAGAATAAGTTTATTACATTATCTTGTATTCTCATGTAAGTGGCTATTTTGTCTTTATGAGAATAAACTATTTAAACCTAAACCTATATTATACATAAGTCTAATATATAATTGCAACATTGAACATTGCATATATTGCGTACCTTTTTATATGAACAAATCAATTTCATCATCCCGCCGTGTACAATTATCTAATGTTTAATTGCCTTTAAGAGGACCATGTTAATGTTATTCCAATGTAAACTTTCTTTCAATTGATACAATTGAATGAATAATTAAGGCAACAAAACTTCGAGAAAGTTAAGAATAGAACTTAAATTTCCACTCTCTAATTGAATTCCAAGAACGGCTACGGTCCATTTGTATTTAAAATACTTAATCTAATGTTATACAAAGCACAGGTCCGATCGTGTGTGGAGTACTGCAGTCACATATGGGCTGGTGCTGCAAAATGCCATCTAGCAGCTTTGGACTCAGTGGAAAAGCGTGCGAAGAGGCTAATTGGGGATCCAGATTTGGTTAAGTCCAATCTACAAAGCCTCGAGCACAGGCGCAGGGTAGCCAGCCTATCGGTATTCTACAGGTTGCATTTTGGAGAGTGTGCGCGGGAATTGCATGACTTGATTCCGCCATCTCATTTCTACCATCGGACAACCCGACGTACGGCGAGTATCCACCCTTACGTTGTTGAAACTTCAACGGTCCGGACTAAGCGTTTCGCTTCGTCGTTTATACCGCGTACATCGAAGGACTGGAACAATTTGCCTGCTGCGGTCTTCCCGTCCAACTATAATTTAGGTGCCTTCAAGACTAGAGTGAATAGGCTCTTAATAAACTAGTGCGCCTCACCATCAATGATTGCATCACTGCTTACCATCAGGTGGGATCGCAGTCAAGCACTGGTTTATATCAATTAAAAAAAAAAAAAAAAAAAAAAAATACTTCTCTACAAATTAAACGTGGCAGTACGTACTGTGTTGTATGAAAATCGTCAGGTCAGTTTAACTTTATTAAAAAGTCGGACTTTTTTTTTAGGTGGTAAAATCATCTAATGACAAATCGCGCTCTTGGGCGGAGCGGGACATAGTGTCAGACTTCTACTGACTAAAAACCCACTCCTGTTCCTTCGTTGCCTTCGTACCAAGGCCGAGTCTTCCTTTCAGAATCAGACCTTTGGACCCAGTAGGCCTCGCGGACTTTTTTTAAAATTTTTGGAACGACTATTCTAACAAAGTCTGGATATAGAACGTGTGAAACTGCTAACGCTTAATAATTTGATTATTTTAAAAATATAAGTTTGCTTGTAGCAACGATTTTATTTATTTTTTATCAGAAAATAAAACGTTCTAATCGTCGTTCATACTTTGAGCATAAGTTTTGTTAATCATTTTGCATGCTTTAGTCTTAAGCAAAACATGTATGATCTAATTTTTAACCCTTGTATGTAAGGCCAACAAACATTTTTCTGTAGGACATACAAAATAATATTTATTCTGTGCGGGAACCGAACCGACGACTCGCAGCGCAGCGGCTAGTCGCTCAACCACTGCGCCATCCACGCCATCATTGGTTGCTTCTCAACCATTATACGTTCAAGAAATATATGACCATTTTCAACGAGCAGCTCATGATAAATTCTAATGTCTGTTTTTACCAAGTAACTTTTCTTGTGGAATTACAACTTATAGACCCGTAGGTAACGAAATTAAAACTAAAAGTGACATAAACTGTAATTCAGTTAAACTTCCAATTAAAATATCTTTTGTCCCGAAACTCGATACTAACTACTAATTGGGACCGAGAGGAAAACATTATATCTCATACTTTTTCAACAACGTCGATTTACGTGAAACAAACTTGAGAATTAAGATAAAACTTTTTTACAGACACCAGTTTTTGAGGAAATGATTAAAGAGCTTGATGATGATAAGATATATATAGAATCTGATATTTCAGATTTTATAAACTTTAAAACATTTTTTTTAAATTAAGACAACTTAAAAGTCCATCACGGGGAGGAGGTCCAGAATCATGTACTAAATCCATGGTACACATTTTCGCGATGTTTGAGTTACGGTTTATACTCGTATTAAAATAATAATTTATTTCTTTCCAAAAAAAAAAAAAATTGGTAAGAGCTCATATGCATTATAAAGCATACTCAGCATCTTAGGAACATTACACGGCTTTTTATGCTGCTGGTACTCAGGCGTTCTTTCTGGGAGAGGGAATGGGCCGTCATCCAGCACGCGGGCCCAGTACGTAAACATGTCAAACGTCTGTCTAATTTTTGGTTCTAGAACAAGTCGATTTTCTCACAATGTTTTCCTTCATCTTCACCTTCTTGAGCAGTGGTGATGATAAACTGTTGTGTGAGAAATAGAGTTCAATATTGTACCCCAGCATAACACGTACATGTAATGAACATTAACTAACTAGCTGATTACACGAAACTGACAGGTATTGGCGTTTAGATAAACTGCCAATTACCTAAATGTTATAATTTAGTACCTAACTAACTACAATTATTACAAGCTTGCCGTGAAATGTAGAACAGGTTCCAAAAGATAAACACAATAAACACCGAGTGTTGTTGATACTAAATTATCGAAAACCCATAAAGTTGGTATAAAATACATCTAAAAAAAGTTGGATAAATTGTGGACAATTTAAACGAAATGCGACGACATTGTAAAAAAATATTGCGAAAACAATTCCTAATCTATTTAATTGCGAAAATTTTATTATTTCCACACTATCATATGTCTTTATATCGTAGTTGAACGTTGAAAATAGTTTCACCATCATTATCATTTCGCCGAAAGATGTCCACTTTTGGACAAAGGTCTCCCCCAAGCGTCGCCACAACGACCGATCCTGGACGTCTCAGCAGGTCATCGGTCCACCTTGTGGGAGGCCTTCCAACGCTGCGTTTGAAAATAGTTAAGAGGCTGAAAATTCGTTAAACATATTTTAAAGCTCAATCTTAAATAGCGGCTTTAGAGTAAATAAACATGTTTATTTATCCCTCAAAGCCAAGAAAATCTCGTGAAAAATTCAGGTATTACATCGCTTGAACAAATTGCAGACGCTTTTTGATGCTTCGTACTCTTGACAGAAAAGGCGAGAAACAATTTTAGGTAACGGAATGCTTGTTAAACATTTTGTCACTTGAATGGAGACGTCCTAGGTGATGACCACAAGCTGTTTTAAGGAAAATGCTGGAAATTCAAGCTGTAAGCAACGTTTGTGTTAAAGAATTTATAGCTTGTACAGTGGTCACATTGTAGGGGAAACACAAATTGAGTGGGCGGTGACTTGGTAGTCGATCATATCTACCTGCAAATGTACATAAACGCATATATCTCACAGATATAGCAGTGTCAATAAAATGTAGGAAAGTATAGGCCCTTATATTGTAATACAATATTCTAAGTATATACATGTATGTATAGGAGATAGTTATTCGAGATATAAATACATTGTGTTTGGAATAGGTAGGTTGAACACAGTTAATATGTGATGGAGAGCGCAGGGATGGCAACTACCGTCTACTACCTTGTTCGTCACTATGATGACGAGTGACGAGACTGAACCGAATCGATGCGTTGCACGGTTGCATCGTACTAAGACTTAAATATTTTTCTCCTAATTTTAAAAATTGATATGATCAAGATGCTTTCATTTGTGGTACCTATGTTACTTTTAAGGCATCACCTAGTTTACAATAATGAAAAAATGTACGTGTTAAAAATTTTACATAAAACATATTTGCGAAATGAAACATCATTTAAATTATAAAATGATACAAGCACTAAAATATCTTACTGACTAAATAAAACATTTTACTGTTACATACCTTTTGAAATACTTAATAACCAATATTGAGTGAAGCTTTCGTTAACCATCAAACAGTTAATGAAATGTAATAATTAACTGATTCTCTGGAAGTGATACTGTTCCCGATAGGTTGAATAACGAGTAAAGATCAGAAAGAAAAAAGCCCGAAACCAAGAAAAATAAATATTTGGCGACAGTCACCCGGTACACATGAATAAAATAAAATAAAATTATTCCAAGGGAGCCAAGCACACACACACACACACGTACACACACACACACACACACACAATACCCATACATACACCCGGGACATAAATCTGGTATCCTATATGCTATTCCAGGACATGATCTGTGTATGTTTCAAGTTTTTTCGAAATTCTTTCAGCCGTACGAGCGTGAAAGTTTGTGAATGTGTGTGTACACACACAGACATTCATAAACTTCACCTTTATAATATTAAGTGTGACCGACTCATTCTTCTCAGCTTACGTGACGTCTCGATCTATATTGTTCGTGAAGTTCATGAAGCTATGCTCATATGGTTAGTGAATTTCATGGTTAGGATAGGTGCGTGAACCGTAAAAGTGTTTAATGACGGGAAAATATAAAACCATTAGTGAGTCAAGTACCCCATTACTACGTCTATAAAAACTTCTATCTAAACTGCCTTACATTCATTGAATTAAGGCGTATAGTCCCTTGAACATCCAGCCGGAATTTGCCCAGCTGCGCCCGGATAGAGCCCCGCTGACCTTTAAATCCATTTTCTTTGGGAAATATTGATTGATTTACATGTGCTATGTACATTCTGAAGAACACTTAACCAGCAATTTTTTGTGTATACATATTTCTAAAGATCAAAGCCGTTTGAAAGTAGTAGGGAAAACGCGAAAAAATATCATGTTGTTAATTTTTTTTTTTGCCAAAAGTCTTACTAAAAATCATATGTCGATAATGTTGTACACGAATCTATAATAAACATTTTTTTTTTCAAACTTATTTATTGACCTAGCCGTTACCGAGAAGTAGGCTTTAGAAAGTCACTGTTTTATAGCGCTGCTCGGGAGTTAGGGTTTTAATAATTTATCACAAGGATTGGTTCGAAACGGCACGGAACAAGGATGTCTGGAAGAACTTGGGAGAAGACATTACCCAACAGTGGGACAGTAACTTTTCTTCAATTCTTTACCTTTGAGCAATTGTAATCTTTCTCTATTACCAAACCATTTAGTAATAAAGAAAAATCTATTTTAGAGAGAATTTTAGAATAACAAATAAAATATTACGTAAACATACCTAGCTACTGCCAGTGAATTCACCTAAAGATTTCTCCATACAAACTTTAGAACCCCATTCCATTCCCTTTATATTTTTTTTTTTTTTAAGGTTGGAAATCGTCCAATGACATCTCTCTCCTTTAGGCGGGGTAGGAGGGCGTGTCAGACTTTTATTGACTAAAACCCATTATTGTTCCTTCTTTGACTTCGTTGCAGGGCCCCGGGGATCTCTTTCGCATCACCCATGGCTCCAGTCGGCTTCGACCCAACTTGGCCCCTACGGTTGCTGACATCTCCTTGAGGCACGCGTGAAACACTACGCGCCGTTGACGGCTTAGGCTCGGTCCGGACGGTTACCGGACGGCCAGATGGCGAGCTGCCCATTGCTTGCCGTCCACAAGCCCGCGCCGTCCAATCCCGGCCGGAAATCGGGATTCCGATCCTGATTTCCGGCCACCGTAAGCGGCTGGGGCCTGAGAGCCATTTCATCGCGCGTGCGGCCGCCTGCCACTCCCCCTCGCTCCGGACCATGGCCAGTACCAAGGCCCGGCGCGAGAGATTGCTGCCGCCGAGCGCCCCCACGAGGACACGGCGGTGCTCTGCCCAGGCGGGACACACCTCTACCGTATGCTCCACCGTGTCCTCCGGGCGGTCCACACAATGGTGACACCCGGGCGTTTCTTCCGTACGAATCCAGTGCACGAATTTCCCAAACTGACCATGTCCGCTGAGGTCCTGCGTCATGCGGAAAGTAAGGACGCCGTGTTGTCTTTCCAGCCACTCCTCAAAGAGGGAACTTACCGCCATAATTGTGGCGTGCCACGTGTTGTGTACCTGCATCATAAAAAAACCTTTGCTGAGTCAGTGGGCGAGTCATGATTTTGACTTTTATATATACACAAGATATTTAGGTATCTACCATGTCATTGAGAATGGATATGCTCTTGCATTGCATATTACGAATAGAAAGTTACTATTTTCTAAAACAAGTTGACATGTTATTTCCGATTGACGATTTGGTGTTCATAAACTACGCCCTACCGGTACAGACATTCGTTGATAAATCACGATCTGTGCTACACACTTGTTCCGATTCATTTTATTTACGAGTAACGTTTTTTTTTGTTAGATTTATTGTGACTCCTAAATCAAGGAGGGTAAGAAATCTATTTCTTTTTTCCTGAAATCCTTCACAATAATGGTTTTTACAGTTCACAAAATCTAATATTATTGTAGATTATTTTGTTATATTGTTAGTATTTTCTCATTTTGTTGAGAGACAAGACAAAAAAAAGATAATTGCATTTCTTATAGTTTCTACCAAGTATCAAGAACAAACCCGGCTAAGCTAATGAATAAGCGACACCAATCTGTTAAATTTTTACATAAAATTACAATAATCTGAGCCATTCGCTCTATTGTTAAGCTCAGGGAAGACCTTCGCAAAAATATTGTTTGATGAGCCATTTTCACAAAGCTATAAAATTAGTTGCTACGAAAACGTTCAAATTTATTTACAGGCGATTAAGTTTAGAATATATTTTCACTATTATAAAATATAAGCCCCATTTTAATCCTTGAATTTAATTTTAAGGCAATATTTTTCATATCCCACTTTATTTTGGATTTTACTACAACAAAAGACACAACAAAGTGCAAAATAACTTTAATTTCGGAATTCGGTGTTTCTATAATAGTTTTGTCTATTCATTACTTACCACCGACTTCCGAAATTAAAGTTATTGCACTTTTTAATTTATTTTTCATCGTATTTTTTTGTTTTTTTTTTTTATTTTTATTTTACACTTCTTAGTGGTGCCCCTCAGCCAAACTTAAATACCTGCCACCTTTCGATTCTATCATCAGAAAGAGAACTATCTGGAGTAGTATATTTCAATTAAAAAAAAGACCAGTTTGATGGTACCTTATAGCCAGGGATGTACCCTGATGACAACGGCTAGGATATATTTAGACTTATTACAGAATTCCAGTGCTTACCTTCCGGCTTCATCGTCAGATCAGTTCGATGGGGACACCTTTCTTCCCTCAGTCAGTCATCTAAAGCACAAAGTAATTTTGTTAGAAAGTCGTAGGTATACGTAATTGATATTACTTGCCTTTTGAAAACATAGTTTATATTTCATACAAAAATAGTTACAAGTACTGCGATATTACAGAAAATACAAAACACAAAGAAACCAATAAATACCTAATTTTGAAAAAAGATTAACGTACCTTTTATGTAAAGTTTATTTGAACTTAAAATTCCAAGTCAATCCAAAGATATAAAACTTCAAAGAAACCCGTTTTAAAAAAACAGCAATGTCATACTTTAACCCCTAATATTTACTGTAACATTACAAACTCATACAGAAATATACCTAGAATACGTTGTAGATACGTTTACACTGAGAAAGGCACATAAAAGTGTGCTTCATATCTACATCTCCTGACAATCACAGTATTAATCGTCGGCCAGAGTCGCAAGAACGTGCGTAAAACTCGGTAAATGCATAAATCTCATAAAGCTTTCGCGTCACGTTTGTTGAAGCACGAAATTAACTTGCTACGAGTTTTAATACCCATCGCGAAAATTATGGCGAACGTTTTCACGCATTTATAAAATGTGACGGCGCGTAGTGTTCCACGCGCACCTCAAAGTGATGTCAGCAAAACCGTAGGGGCACAGTAGGGCCGAAGCCTACTGGGGCCTTGGGTTGACTTCCAAAAGGGAAACCCGGGGTTCTAAAACAGGCAAGGAAGGTATTTATGTGTGGTTTTAGTCAATAATAGTCTGATACACCCTCTCGTCCAATATACCACAGTGTCTCAAGACGAAAGTTTATGACCAGTGCGTGTTGCCAGTGATGACATATGGTTCCGAAACGTGGTCGCTCACAATGTGCCTCATCAGAAGGCTCAAAGTCACCCAAAACGCAATGGAAAGGGCTATGCTCGGAGTTTCCTTGCGTGATCGAATCAGAAATGAAGATATCCCCAGGAGAACCAAGGTTACCGACATAGCACGAAGAATCGCCAAACTTAAGTGGCAATGGGCAGGACACATTGCTCGCAGAACAGATGGCCGTTGGGGCCGAAAGGTTCTGGAGTGGCGACCGCGTACCGGAAGACGCAGTGTTGGACCTAAGACCCCCTACAAGGTAGACCAATGACCTGGTGAAGGTTGCGGGGATCCGCACAGGACCGTTCATTGTGAAGACATTTGGGGGAGGCCTTTGTCCAGCTGTGGATGTCTATCGGCTGAAATGAAGATGAATAGGTATGCAGGATTATTATTATATCTTTTCCTGTAAATAGTTGATGGAGTTTCTTACCGGTTCTTCTACATAGGAAACGACCAATTTTGAACCATGCACTAGCTTTTGACGTTTTATAAGTGCCCATGTAAGCCTATGTGAAATAAAAACAATTTTTAATTTTGAATAGTAGAATAGAATAGAATATAATAAAACTTTATTGTACACCAAAATAGTAACAAAAACAGTAATAGTAATAGTGTGTGTGTAGTAATAGTATTTATTACTTACTCTTCCAAAGTTATCGATATAGCCTGAAGAATCGTCAAACTTTAATGACAGTAGGCAGGGCACATTGCTCACAGAACAGATGATCGATGAGGCCGAAAGGTTCTACAAATTTGTAAGATCTTATGTCGAGCCACGTCGAGTATTTTAGATACCTTTTACTGTCTTTCAAAAAACTGTCCGATAGTTTTAAGTTCGTTCAAAAAATACTTGATGACAGTAAATCTTTATTTAAAAAAAAAAACAACTTTATTTAACATACATTTTATATACAAATATTCATTTGTGAATTGATTATTTGGTAATTTATGTATGCACTTTGTAAAAATATCAAACCACCAATTTTTCTGTGTTAAGCCTTCCTCGAAGGCTTTTGATCTTTAAAAATGATTTTGGAAATCGAAAAGTAAGGGAAAACATATTCTGTTGTTAAATATTTCTTTAAGGTAAGAGCATTACTCGTTCGAAAAAAAAACATTTGTTTTATTATTGTTTTACCGTACATAAATCGGTGATAAAAATGTATATTTTTTCAAATCCGTTAACAAAACCGTTCTTCAGAAAGTAACTGTATTACGACGTTAATATGTCTTGAATTTTCATAGACACAACAAATAAACATCGCATTTGTATAATAATAACAATATATCACAACTGTCACAACGGCACCTAGTCCTAAACAAAGCGGAACTTTTGCTAAGAGTACTAGATAACTAATAAAAATACCTATATATTTTTGGAGGTATGCGGAAAAGAGAATGAAAACCCCGTAAACCTCCGTTGAAAAGGAAGGATCCTCTGAACAGACGGGTGTTATGTCTGGTGAGCAACTGCCCGATAGATGATTTCGGGCTGTTCTATATGTTCAAATCGTGCGGAGAACTTTAATTGCGCGATGCAGAATTAGTTCTTATGTGACGCCACAGATGTCGCTACATCACTCCCCTTCGTAAATCAGAAATCGATGGTTCTTGATGCTTCTTGATGCGTGCCAGGCCAGTGGTAGGTGATGATGTCCCAGTGAGTCGGGATGATGCTGCAGGCTCCAGTGAGTCAGAGAGGTGATGTGCGACATAGGGCTGGACTGCTGGCGTCGACCAGAAGAGGTTCTTCATGGCTCTTCATGTAACTGGCCGAAGGTGTGGTGTGCTTAACCAAGGTCGCTGATAAGGGTAAGGGTGATGACCAGGTATGACTAGGCAGGCATGCTGGTGGTTAGGATACCCTTTATAGCCATGAGTGCTGGCTGTATGGCTCGCTGCTCGAAAGCTTGAGGAAGTGATGATGACGTCACGAAGTAGTGGCTGCACGAAGGCTGCGCTGACGTTCTTTGTCGAGAGTCACCAGTTCGGAGGTAGGCGGAACAGAAAGTAAAGTCCCACAAGCCTCCGTTGAAAAGGGAGCATCCTCCGACCAGACAGGTGTTATGTCTGGTGGGCAACTGCCCGATAGATGATTTTGAGCTGTTCTATATGTTCAAATCGCGTGGAGAACTTTAATTGTGCGATGCAGGATTAGTTCTTATGTGACGCCGTGGATGTCGCTACATATTTCAAAATATATACTTATTATAGATAAATTACACCCAGACACAGAAATATGATCGTACTAATCACACATACATTTGTCTTGGGTAAGAATCAAACCCACGACCTCGGATATAGCAGTCAGTCAAACAGGGCCACTAACCACTAGACCCACAGGCCAGTTAAGTTATCATTAATTAATATCGCTGCCAGTTTCGTATTCAATTAAAATGTATTAGAGCGTAATAGAATAAAATAAAATTATGTGATTCATATCAAGGGAAACAAAGCATGATACTTCGTGAATGAATGTCAAAAAATGAAGAATAGCTTTTCCCTGATGTTCAAATGAAAAAAAATCGCTTTCAGTCCATTTTAATTTCTTTTTCGTTTAAATCAGCGTGTCCACAATTGATTAATTCAAATGCCAGAATGAAAAAGGTTTTATCTCTAATTTTGCATATTTTCACTCGAAACGTTGGGATGGACGACGTTACTTCCACTAAAGGCATTTTATTTAAATAATGACGTCTTGTCTCTCGTGTAATTTGTAATTATTGGTCTTGTTTTTAATTATTGGTGAGATAGTAAAAATGAAATCGTGCATAATAATCAATATTTTATCCATGCCTACCACTATGAGTACGAATTTTGCTCACATTGATTGGATGTCATTTCATAATATTGCGAGAGAAGACAAAAAGGATAAGTTTTGGCAAATCTTAGTTGTCCGATTAAAAAAGAACAATAAAAACTCTACAACATAATCTTAGGGCCGATTTAAACCGGAATGGCAGCGCCCAGCAGTGACATAAAGAGGTTGGCCCCTGGCAGTCGTGTACGGCTGCGGCCGGCCGTTGGAAGGAACGCTGACAAAACGCGTGTAGCCGCTTGACTGCTCGTAGCACCGCGGACGGTCGCGCGACCTTTTCAAACCTTTCAAACGATACTGGGCTTTTATGGATGTAGATAAGGCTTAAAATTATTTTACTCTGAAACTGCTTGCCGCGTCGCTACCGGCCACTGCCATTACGGTATACGCGGCCGGCCGCTGCCATTTCGGTAATAATCGGCCCGTAAAAGTTAAGGCGTATAGTTCCTTGAACATCTGGCCGGAGTTAAATGTACACATACTCGTACTGCCGCCTGCGCCAGCAAAGAACCCCGCTGGCCTTTAAAACCATTTTCTTTTCGAAATATTGATTGATTTACCAGAGAGACCAGCAATTTTTTTGTATAAACATATTTCTAAAGATCAAAACCGTTTGAAAGGAGTAGGGAAAGCAAGCGACAAAATATCATGTTTTTAAATTATTATTTTTTGGCAAATGTTATAAGAAAAAATTGTATGTTGATAATGTTGTACATGAATCTATAATAAACATATATTTTTTTCAAACCTATTGACCAAGCTGTTACCGAGGATTAGGCTTCAGATAGTCACTGTTTAATGGCACTGATCGGGAGCTAGGGCCTTAAATATAAACGCTTACCTACTGATTTAACAGCATTGTCATTATTGGAAATTATAAACGCATAAAATTGAAGGTAGGGATCCACTTTAGGTGTTAGACACATAACAACAAACAAACGAGTAAAACAGTAGCAATTTTATAGGAAAAAATATAATTGTCTTTATATAAATGTCAAGTCCTTACTCAATCAATAAATACCAGATATTTCATTTGAAATTAATATAAAAGCCACTCTAGATAAAATTCTCCCATGATTTTGGACATTTACTGGAAAAACCGGTCCCTAAGAGACCCGTTACAAATTGATTGCGGTTTCTATAATACTAATCACCGGCAAGGTTCTACTTGGCAGGATAATCATTTGCGTCTTAATAAGATTGATCACACTTTTAGAGCGACAAGTAATTGAGCCTATTCAAATAAAAAAACCTTGAAAACAAACGACATTTGATTTAGATAAGTTTATTAAGAACAAAGTGATCGAAGTATTGTAGAATCTTGTGTAGATGTCGTGGCCAGATCTTAGAAATTGATCACTTCATGAAATGGCCAACTATGGCTGGCCAGATCATTTTAAACGTTACAGTTTGATGATATTTCATAGACATAGAAATTCTTTTCGATTTTGAGTTCTCGCAATATAGATACGTTGATAAATAGGAAGGACGGTGGCAACCTCGAAAGGCTCGTCATGACAGGCAAAGTGGATGGGGAAAGGCCTCGTGGATGCAGCCCAATACATTGGTCTGACCAGATCCGCACAGCTCTTGACTCTACTCTATACAATGCCCTTCACACCGCTAGAGACAGAAACAGATGGAGGAATATCGTTGGAATGACAGTGATAAAGCAGGGAGGTCACGACCCTCAGCATTGAGGAGTACGACGCAAAGAGGAGGAGGGATTAAGATCAAACAGAAACCACGGATCTTAAAAGAATAATTATGATGCAAGTGAATGATACGAAGTTGCAAGTTTTTTGGTAATTATGATATTACCAAAAAACTTGCAACTTTCAATTCATTAGGGTTTGAGGAAGCCTTTCACAATAATCCGAAAAAAACTGTGATACATAGAACAAGCATAATCAGCCTTTATACTATTCCCACTGCTGGAACTCAGGCCTCCTCTCTATGAGAGCGAACGGGCCGTAATCTACCACGCGGGCTCAGTGCGGGTTGATGAATGTCACAATCATCATCATTATCATCATCATTTCAGCTGAAAGACGTCCACTGTTGGACATAGGCTTCCCCCAAGAGTCTCCACAACGACCGATCCTGTGCGTCTCGCATCCACCGAATTCCCGCGACTCTCACCAGGTCGTCGGTCCACCATGAGGGAGGCCTTCCAACGCTGCGTTTTCCGGTGCGCAATATGTCTTCGGATTTTTAGTTCTAGGATATGCTGATTTCCTTTACCATTTTGGGAGCAGGGTAATGAAGTAAACCATTTTTTTTTTGAGGTTAGAATCATCCAATAACTTCTGCCGCTCTAGAGTGGAGTGGGATTGTGTGTCAGACTTTTACTGACCATATAATTATTCCTATAATTTTTTTTGTTGTGTGGGCTACAGTGCCTGAAATAAAAAAAAAATATTATTATTAAAACCACAGCAGTGTCCTTCAGCTTCTCATTCCAGGACAACAGGTTTCTTTTTCAGAAATTCCCTGTAACCCTAGCGAGCACTGGCCCTGCTGGGCTCCTACGGCATTTTTTTTTTTAAGTGGGAAAATCATCTAATAACAAATCCCGCTCTGGGTGGAGCGGGAGATAGTGTCAGACTTTTACTGACTAAAACCCACTCCTGTTCCTTCGTGGCCTTCGTCCCAGGGCCCCGGGTTTCGTTTTCACACTACTTGCGACGCCATTACTTGGGTAGTAATGGCATTGTATCTAAAAAAAATACAACTGAGTAATTTTATCATATCTCTGAAAGTAAACGTTTATTGTCTATAAATTAATATTATATGTCTGTATCATGTAAGTGGGAATATCCTATTAGAACCAAATTAAGAGGAAAAAGCA
Source organism: Mythimna impura (assembly GCA_905147345.3). Classification (NCBI taxonomy): domain Eukaryota; kingdom Metazoa; phylum Arthropoda; class Insecta; order Lepidoptera; family Noctuidae; genus Mythimna; species Mythimna impura. The sequence continues at coordinate 7,997,346 of LR990359.1, forward strand.
AAAGAAAACGTTCAATAAATACAATAATAACAAGACACTCAAAGAGCACTTTACTTTTATTATAAGTACTTCTAGACACTAAACGTAATAACAATTCTATATGATAACAATTGTATCGGGTACCTAAGTAGTTTCTGTTTCTTTTTCATAAGTTCTTATGTTATACCTCGCTCACGAAAACTATTTGTATAATAAAACTAGCTTTTGCCCGTAGCTTCGTCCGCGTACATAAAATATAACCTATGTCACTCAGGAATAAAGCAGCTTTCTATCGGTGAAAAAATTTTACCAATCGGACCAGTACTTTTAGAGATTACCTCCTACAAACAAAAAAACAAACTTTACCTCTTTATAATATTAGTGTAGATTAGTGTAGTATTTGGAAATAATAGCATTGTATAATGTAGAAGCATTTTTTTTTTCAATTTTTGTGAATGTGAAGTACCATGGAGCATTTTTATAAGTTACAACTTGTTTGACATTACGAGCATGGCAGTTGAGAGTTTGTCATTCTCACTCAAATGTCTCGCTGATGGTGACACGTGTTATTGGGTCATTCGGTTCCCTTCAAAATGGTTGAGCCGAGTGGGGCTGATGGGAATGCGAATGGGTGCCGTCAGTTGAGACTGGTCATCTCTTAGCTGCCATTCAATTTCTCTTTTGTTAATTAGTTTCTTTTTAATTATTATTACTTATCTACATTGTGCTCACATATTAGAAGCGACAAGAAATATGTACTTAACCAAGATTTATGTAACATAAAATATGATTTAAAAGAATGTCCATGAAGTTTCTTGCACGTTCTTCTCCATAGAGATCTACGCTGTGGAACGTGCAATTTAGCTTCACTTTTTTTGAATTACTGACATTTTGACAATTCAAAAGTGCCTGTAATTGGTATATTTGAAATAAACGTTTCTGATTTCTGTTCTTGTTCGCGACTTCGTCTACGTCAATTTCGTAAAACTGCACAAATGTTGGTAACTAATAATTATGTTCTTACGATTAATTCCGTAAGGATCTAATTGATATAATTATTTTACTTTCACATAAAATGGCTAAAGGCAAAAACGCCAATCAACTTTGATCTTCAGTAAAAGTAGCCTAAATTATTATGTATGCTCCACCATAACAGTTACTGTTACGGTGGAGTATACGGTGAACTTGTGCCCCTCTTGGGTGGAGCACCACTGTGCCCTCGTGGAGACAATCGGTGGCAGCGACCTCTCGCGCCGGACTCTCGTTCAGGTTACAGTCCGGAGCGGGGAGGAATGGCGGGCGGTCGACTCCTTTTGCGAAGCAGTAATGCTACTGAAGGAGAAGGCCCCCACGCCCCTGCCACCGGAATTCCGATCCCGATTACCGGCCACCATAGGCTTGCGGACGGCGAGTAATGGGTAGCTGGCCGTCCGACCGTCCGGTAACCGTCCGGACCGAGCCCAAGTCGTCGACGGCGCGCAGTTTTCCACGCGCGCCTCAAGGAGATGGGGCCAACGGTCTGATTCTGAAAGGAAGACTCGGCCCTGGTAAACTGGCAACGAAGGAACAGGAGTGGGTTTTTAGTCAGTAAAATTCTGAAACTCTCCCCCGCTCCGCCCAAGAGCGGGGGATGTCATTGGATGATTTTCCCACCTAAAAAACAAAATCTACACGGATTGCAACTTAAAAGCTAGGTCACTCTGTTGAGACGCTACATTACATCCGTGTGGTCCATGCTTTAAGTAAAATGAATGCAAATAAAAATGGTTCTCGTCAGTTAAATTCAAACTTTGTCCCCAGCACAGAGTACTTAGGGAAATGAATGGAAATCGAAAACCTACGGTAACTTTAAGCTTTAATTTTCGCTGTACATTAAATGTGGTTTGAGTTAAAATAGGGAACTAGGGAAATATCAACTCCAAACATATTCTAGGGACTTATGTTTAAAAAATACTACTTTTTAAACATAATTCGTGCGTTTTTGGACCCTCTTTTTCTAATGTAGAAAAATATTCTCGTGAGAGTTACGTTAAATGAACAAAACAGAAGTATGAGGAGAACTGAGTAAGAGCAAATTGATTGAAATACCCAGATTAAATGTTAAAAGTGAAAAATTTTAATAATAATATTCCACAACTATCACACAACGCCGTCTAGTCCCAAGCTAAGCAGAGTTTGTGTTATGAGTACTAGACAACTGATAGACATACTTATACATATATTTCTAAATACATACATAATATAGATAAAAAGAATAGACAATAAGAAAAGAAGAAGAGGAGGGAGAGTTGATTTTGGATGAAAGCCTGGTTAAAGGGCACAAATTTCTTCTCTGGTGTATGGTTGCAACCGATTAAGCTCAGACATTTAGCTTGACACATGGTCTTTCCTGACGGTAAATTTATAACGAACATGAATGGCTATTTATTGAAAATCTTAAATAAGCAAGATAGAGTAGTAGCCGGGTACTAAGGCCTTCTTTTGAAGTCAAATGTATTTATGGATTCTTTTGAACTCAAATGTATTTATTTCCGACTTTTCAAAAAGCACCTACTCCAACACGAGTAGGTATATCACAAACAGAACTCGTTATAACTTTATATTATTCAGATACTCAGTTATGTAGATTGTATATTTATTTTCTGCTTTTAACCTTTTGATACATATATAGTACAATGCGTTCCAAATAAGAATAGGATCGATTGACAGGTAGTGACGTCACGTCATACTGTCAAATGACAGTATGAAGTGACGTGATCAATCGAAGAATTATTATGGTAAGCAAAACAAGAAAATTTTAAAATTTAATTTATTTACGAACTGTGAACGAAAATAGTTTAATCAGAATCCAGTTCTTCAATTTTGCTCATCTCTGAGTTCTTCAATTTTGCCCGATTTCTTGTGATTTTACAGTATGACGTGACGTCACAACTTGGCGTCGATCCTATTCTTATTTGGAACGCATTGTATACCTATTTTTCGGAGTGCGCGTTTTCTCCCACTTTTTGTAGACCTTTTTCAATACCTTTAGTACCTTTTTTTAGTACCTTTTTCGATATTTACAGACTACTTGAAGAAGTTTGATTATTTACGTTCTTAGATTAATTTTCTACAAATAAGACGCGTAATCTACACTAGTATTATAAAGAGGTAAAGTTTGTTTTTTTGTTTGTAGGAGGTAATCTCTGGTTTTTTTTTTTTTCTGGTGGGAAAATCATCTAATGACATCCCCCGCTCTTGGGCGGAGCGTGAGATAGTGTCAGACTTTTACTGACTAAAAACCCACTCCTGTTCCTTCTTTGCCATTTTTTTCCAGGGCCCCGGGGGTCACTTTCGCATCACCCATGGCCCCAGTAGGCTTCGACCCTGCTGGGCCCCTACGGTTGCTGACATCTCCTTGAGGCGCGCGTGGAACACTACGCGCCGTCGACGACTTGGACTCGGTCCGGACGGTTACCGGACGATCGGACGGCGAGCCGTCGGCCGTCGGAGAGAGGTTCGATTGCTAATTTTTTTTCACCAATAGAAAGCTGCTTTAATCCTGAGTGACATAAGGTAGGTACCTAACTATCATCTAATCCTTTTTTTTGTATGAGAAATAAATTTTAAAAAATAAGAAAAAAACAAGAACTTAAAGACTGTAAAAAGTAAAATATAAGTTAAAAAAATACCCTTTCAGCCTTTTAACTTCATTGAAAGAACCAGTATGATTTGGTATAAAGTTAAGTTTTAAGTTTTGAGGGTCGCTAATTGATAATATTTAAGAAAATGTAATTTAAGTAGTTATCACAATTATGAGTTCCGCGATTAATTTAAAAAGTGAGAAATAAAATAACATAAAAAAAAACTCCGAGGTTAAAAAATTGAGGTCTTCAAATATTACAACACCCTTTTTTTGTTGGGGGTTAAAAATGAAAATATAACGCTTATTAACACAATGTATAATGTATCTAATTCAGCTTAATCATTCTTACAGATTTCCTTAAAGTACAGAAAAAGTCAACCGTACTTCCTAAATATCACTGATATAATTTAAAAATGAGGAGCAGTGGTTTCTGAGTAGCAACGGCCCCGACTTACGAGAGTAGGTCGCGGGTTCTAACCCACCCAATTTATTTCATCACCACTGCTCTCAAAACGGTGAAGGAAAACATCGTGAGGAAACCGGCATGTCCTAGAACAAAAACTTCGAAGACATGTGACATTCACCAACCCGCACTGGGCCCGCGTGGTGGATTGCGGCCCATTCCCTCTACTAGAGAAGAGGCCTGAGTCCCAGCAGTGGGAACATTAAAAAGGCTGATTATACTTATTAATTTAAAAATAACGTCTCTCATCTCATATTGTTCTGCAAACTTTTTGTGGCATCGGATTGATGAAAAGCACTTGAATTGATTTTACGCTTTGTTTGATTTCGTTTGTGGAGAGTCAATCTTTCCGAGTAATTTTTTACTCGGTTAGACGGAGTTTTTATGGAACATTTGCAAATCTAATAGAAAATTGGCAGCTACTTCTTTATTACCTTTTGGTTCCATGTACCGTGAGTTACTCACAGCAGATGGTTTATTATTTATTATTCTGTGCACTATTTTTAAATATTTGTTTAATAACTAGTGACAAACATAAACATAAACTCACGAATTTTATCCATTTCTTCATTTTTTAGGGTTCCGTACCACAAAGGAAAAAAAAAAGAAACGGAACCCTTATAAGTTCACTTTGTTGTCCGCCTGTCTTTCTGTCTATCTGTCTGTCTGTCAAGATCTCAGTCGGTCTCTATCTCGGGAACGCGTAAAGGTGTCGAGTTGAAATTTAAACGATAAACTCTGTTTTGCGGTCTTAAAGCTGTGCAAAAATCAAACTTCTGAGTTTACGAAAAAAAGATACGGCCGTTTATGTTGCAAAAAACTTGTATTTCGACACTCGCAAGGGAATTAAAATTCATAGGGTACTTCGAATTCTGAAATTTGGCATGAAGTAAGGTTTCATAGCCCAAGTATAGGAAAAAATCTGAAAACTGTATATTTGTGCTCATAAGTAAGTTTACAAACTTAACCGGAACCGGAACCGTTTGTACGGTTTTTTATTGTTTTGTTTTGGTAGTCTATTTAACGTCCGTGAGTGTGAGTAGGCCCTTTTGAGTTTTGGATTAACTGTTTACACTTAGATATTCATATCTAGGTGTAAACGTTATATGATCTAATTTTTACATCATACTCGTATAACATTCAACTCATATGTTAGCATATACCAATAATGTGCTGTAAAATGTATACTAGCAAAGGAGGCGGCTGATCGCGTGAGGCAACGATCCTCACGCCCCTACCGCCGCCGGGATTCCGATCCCGATTTCCGGCCACCGTAGGCGCGGGCTTGCGGACGGCGAGCAATGGGTGGCTCGCCGTCCGATCGTCCGGTGACTGTCCGGACCGAGCCCAGGTCGTCGACGGCGCGTAGTGTTCCACGCGCGCCTCAGGGAGATGTCAGCAACCGTAGGGGCCCAGCAGGGTCGAGGCCTACTGGGGCCATGGTTGATGCGAAAGTGACCCCCGGGGCCCTGGAAAAAAAAATGGCAAAGAAGGAACAGGAGTGGGTTTTTAGTCAGTAAAAGTCTGACACTATCTCGCGCTCCGCCCAAGAGCGGGGGATGTCATTAGATGATTTTCCCACCCGAAAAAAAAAAAAAAAAAAAAACATCATACTCGTATAACATTCAACTCTTATGTTAGCATATACCAATAATGTGCTGTAAAATGTATACGAGGAAAGGAAAAAAAATAAAACGTAGTTGTAACTGTACGCATCCTGGTTATGGCCATCGTGCGCCAGTAGCATGTGATATACAGCACACATTCTGCTGACCCAGTATTCGGTGACCGGCGTGATGGTTCAGCGAACGAGCTGAAATTAGCATATCGTTACAAAACCCCCACATTTGAATTTTGTTTATGCCGTGTAATGTCGCCGTGTATTATCTGTCAAATGTAGATAGTTATTAGTAGAGGGGAACGTTGACGTGATTTTGAACGTACGTTTGCAAATAATAACCAGGCAAGTGCGAGTCGGACTCGCGCACTGAAGGTTCCGTACAAACTTACCTATGAAAACAGTTCAATTCCCGAATTGAGTTACAAAGATTTTTCCGAATCGCAAAAAGGTTTTTTTTTTTGTGACGTAACTACAAATTTTCAATTTTCAGATTTTTTTCCTATATTTATGCTATTAGACCTTGCTTCATGCTAAATTTCAGGATTCTAGGTCAACGGGAAGTACTCTATGAATTTTGACTTCCTTGAGTGTCGAAATATATGTTTTTTGCGACATAAACGGCGGTATCTTTTTTTTTCGCTAACTCAGAAGTTTGATTTTTTCACAACTTTTTTTTTTTTTTATTAATGATAGGCTCGCGTTTGACCACCATCTCACCTGATGGTAAGCGATGATGTGGTCGACGATGGAGCACGCTTGCCTAGAAGTAGCCTATTCACTCTTGACTTAAAGACCCCTAAGTTGTAGCTATCTGGAAAGACAGACTCCGGCAAGGAATTCCACTCCTTGGCTGTACGCATAATAAATGTGTTCTTAAAACGTTTTGTGCGTATGGGTGGGATGTCTACCATGTACCGGTGGCGCAACGCCGTACGTCTAGTGGTCCGATGATGGAACGGACTTGGTGGAATTAGATTGTGCAATTCCAGTGCACACTCCCCGAAATGTAAACGATAGAAAACCGACAGGCTAGCAACTCGGCGGCGATGCCCAAGGCTTTGGAGCTTCGACTCAACAAGTGCATCATTGCCGATGATCCTCTTGGCTCGCCTCTCATTCGACTCTAGCGCATCAAGCTGGTATTTGGCAGACCCGTCCCAAAGATGAGAGCAGTACTCCATACACGATCGTACTTGCGCTTGATAAAGGTTGAGCAGCTGTTCCGGCGTGAAGTACCTTTGCTAAGATCCCCAATTTTTTCTAACTTCAAGGGACCGCAGGCCTAATTATATGGATTCAATTTCAACTCGACACCTCCACGCGTTCCCGAGATAAAGGGTCTTGACAGACATACAGACAGACAAATGGACAACAAAATTATCCTATAAGGTGCCGTTTTTTACTTTTGAGGTATGGAACCCAAAAATAAAAGTAAATTACGCATACATCGAAGAATTGAAACAATTTGCCTGCTGCGGTCTACCCGTCCGATTATAACTTAGGTGTCTTCAAGGCTAGAGTGAATAGGCTCTTAATAAACAAGTGCGATTCACCATTAACGATTGCATCACTGCTTACCATCAGGTGGGATCGCAGTCAAGCACTGGGTTTTAACAATAAAAAATTCCTGCCCATAGCTTGTGTCATGTGAGGTCGGCGTTACATGTTGTTTTATTACATTCTGTCCTGTCACCCGTCACGCTTTCACTCCATTGATTTATTTTTTGGCCTTCCTCTCCCTCTCCATCCATACACATGTATACTCATAACTCTTTTAGTAACATGTGTTTCATCTCTCCTCCTCACATGGCCTGATAGTTAGCGATGGTCAACATTGATCTCAACTAGAGTAATAACAGATTTTAGCTGTTTATAGTTTTAAAGCAATTCAGATGTGGTTAAACTAAGTCTCGGTTGATTCTGACTTTCAATAGGAGAAGTTCTGTATTGTACCATTCCAAAAAGGTTGTGTTCATTCATACAATCAGTAGTTTTCAGAATTAACTAGTTTACGTTTATTGTTTGGTTTGTGATTAACATTATCCTCTTTCATTTTTTACTTACCAAAACATGATAATGCATAACGTGGGCATGTGTTGTTGTTGTTCATACCCATTTCATGGAATTACGTCGAATTTATAGCAGATTCTGGCCGGCTCATCCTGCGTTTGTAAAGATTTAATTGCTGTGTTGGAATAATTAACACTGGAATTATAATTCCGAATGTAATTGGTTTTTTGCAAATGGACATTTGTAAAACAAGAGAGTTTTACATGTACATTTATAGTCTATGACAAAAATCTTTTAAGAACCAATAATCAATATATCATCTATTGCTATGATTCCATTATTATGAATGTAAGATTCACTGTTTTTGTAATAAAATACCTGTGTATAAAAATGAGCTGAAGTCTGGTAGGGGCAATGTAAATAAGATGAAAATAATTGATGAGACACCTCACACATACAATTATTGTTACAATAGTTTAATTTTTTCTACTAATACTGTTCAGTACAGAACATAAAATTCATGTACGCTAACTAGATTAATAAGGTAGATGAGAATATCTGATAAATAATATTATTAGACTAGTTATAATTAGCATAGCAACACTGTAAAAGTCTATATATTTATTGTAATTTGTCTATGGAAGAGCAATACACTTCCTCTTCCTTTCTCTTCTTACCATTGTAACAGACGTGCATCTCAGTTCAATAAACTTTTTATTTTAATATTTTCTGAACTAAGTTTTTTCATTCAACAAATACCATAACTTAATCACGGCAAGATAATGAAACAAGATCGCATGTTATGGAGAAAAGAATGTTAAGTTGAATGTGACGAGAATAGATAAAGTGAAAAATCAATAAATAAATGAATTTTTTTTAAAGTGCCAAGCCAGTGACAAAAAATTTGAAAGAAGTGAATCGTTTGTCACTAAAAAAGTTATAAGACTATATGTTGATAGTTGGAGAGTGAGAGGGAGGGGAATTGTAAAAGTACTAATTTATTTATTTATTTTATTTATTTATTGAGTAGGCACCTCAACGACTTACTCACTAAAACACACAAAAGAAAAAGAAAAACAAACATTTTTAGGCATAGTGAATTCGTCACTTACAGAGGTGCACAGTACTGACAAAAAGAAAAACTTAACAATTAAATTACAACAAGTACAAACTTAAATATATACAAGACACAAGTGAGCTATTATCCGAATTCAATGAGAAAACAGAAAAATTTAATACAGTGGAAAGAGAATAAAAAAATATAAAAAAATATAAAGAATACCTACATTATCTACTTATATTATATGATTGTTCGTGTCACCCTGAGGTTCCAAGCTGGTTAAAAGCTTCATACGGAATGTTTGAAAGGAGTTAGAGAAGATGTCAATGCTATTGGATCGTGTAGCGATTTTATTGTAATTTCCCATTAGACGATTCAAGGGTGCAGTGCTACCAAGGTTAGTACGACTTGCAGTAGTGGCAAAGGTTGAGGTCTCGCGACTAGGTCTTATTGTTTTGGATCGTGGTACAGCTATACTCAATTCCGCCAAGAGATCGGGAACATTAAGGATACCATTAATGATTTTATAAAGCAGGATTTGGTCAGTTACGTTTCTCCGGTGTTCAAGGGAACATATCTTAAAATGACTAAGCCTTTGATCATAGGTAGAATCTCGTGGACAGTCAGAACTTCTAAAACGAAGATATCTGGTGAAGCTTCTTTGGATACGTTCAATCCTGTTTACGTGAACACGGTAAGTAGGGTTCCATACTGGAGATGCATAGTCCAATATACTTCTCACAAGAGTATTGAAGAGTACCTTTAGGGTAGAGATGGATTGGAAATCCCGACATATTCTTTTTACAAAACCAGTCATTTTTGCAGCTTTGACAGTGATGTTATCAATGTGGTTGATGAAGGTGAGTTTAGAGTCAAGCTGGACTCCCAGGTCACGGATCGTGTCCACTGTTTGTAGTGTTACCCCATTAATTGAGTAAGATGTAGGCAACGGTTTCCGTTTTTTGGTAAATGTTATGTGGTAGCACTTTTTCACATTGAGGGACATGCGGTTTATTAAACACCAATCATAAACCGCATCGAGATCGGCCTGGAGTAATTGGACGTCAACGGATGAGTTTATTTCTTTATAGATCTTCAAATCATCAGCGAAAATAGAGCAATTACTGTATTTTACTGAGAGGACTATGTCATTGACAAACATTAGAAAAAGAATGGGGCCTAAGTGGGAACCTTGGGGGACTCCAGATGTAGATATGTAAACCCGTGACTCATAGCCCTTTACAACCACTCTTTGTTTTCTCTCTGTGAGATATGATTTAAACCACATAAGCAACTGACCAAATATGCCAAATCCTTCAAGTTTCTTTAAGAGAATTTTATGATCCACCTTATCGAATGCACTGCTGAAATCGGTGTAAATTGAGTCTACCTGGGCACGGGAGTCCATCAATTTACTCACTTCATTGACATAGTGGACCAAGTTAGTTGTCGTAGATTTACGAACACAGAAGCCATGTTGTTGAGGTACTAACTGGGGATTAATGTGTGATGTAAGTAAAGGACACAGCAGGGATTAATTTTAATATTTTCTGAACTAAGTTTTTTCATTCAACAAATACCATAACTTAATCACGGCAAGATAATGAAACAAGATCGCATGTTATGGAGAAAAGAATGTTAAGTTGAATGTGACGAGAATAGATAAAGTGAAAAATCAATAAATAAATGAATTTTTTTTAAAGTGCCAAGCCAGTGACAAAAAATTTGAAAGAAGTGAATCGTTTGTCACTAAAAAAGTTATAAGACTATATGTTGATAGTTGGAGAGTGAGAGGGAGGGGAATTGTAAAAGTACTAATATGAAAGAAAAGTCAGTTAGTGATAGCGTAACGGTTGACAAGGCCAAACAGAAGAAAGAAATATGTTCCATTGACAGTTCAGTTATATACTGTATAAATTCAGTGGATCAAAATCAATATTCTATTTGACCACAATAATGTAAATATTCTATTGCTTCGTAATTGCTAATAGGGTCCTAGATTACAAACATAGTTACAGACAACTAGAATCCAATTGTATCTAGATTGCGGTTATAGGCATACAATCGGCACCGAAATAGTATTAGACCCGAATTGAGGACATAGTTACATAATATACAATACCGTCTATATTGATAAACTGAAACTGCCCAATATCAAGAGGATCCCAATTCCTTACGCACTAGCTTCTGACATTTTATAAGTGCCCATGTAGGCCTATGTGAAATAAAAACCTTTGACTTTGACTTTGACCTTGACCTTGACCTTGACTTTGACTTTGACTTTGACTTTGACTTTGACTTAGAAAAAGTTTGTAATATTGAAGGTTATATCGCTAATAACATCATTGTTCTGAAATCTGAACCACAGTATTTCTGTTGACATAACTAGTTAAGTGCGCGTCTGTAGAATTGTATATTTTTTAATTTTATTTTTAGTTCCTGGTACATTTGAGTTTATACCAAGTTAAAATCTTAGTAATAAAAGTCAACAAAATTGCGAAATGACCATGAATCTAGCATAAATTGCAGTCAGTGAAAAGTCAGAAATTTTACAGGGGCGTTAATAATCTGAGATAAAGCACTGACGTACGACACGAACGCATAATCATACTGCACGATACTACAGCGACAGCGTTATGTGGAGAAACATGGATGAAAATGCAATATTGTAGTAGTTAACTTTTAATTTATACACAATTTTCGGGCGGTTATATCCGTTAAAGTCGCGAAAAGAACTTTGATTATGCGATGTTGGATTTGTGTGACGTCATGTCTTCTTGTAGTTTGTCTGTGGTGGTATAGATCCCACAACATCACACCCCGTTGGTGGGTAACTTGTGAACCTCTGGTACGCTCATCGCAGTCTCCACCGATGATCGGCGGTTTGCCAAAGTGTATCTCTGAAAAAGAGTGACTCGAGAAAATAATAGCATCCTAACAGTTTTTATCGATATCAAGAATCAATTATCAATAGCTTTAAGTAACCACGCACATGCTTATACACAAGAAAAATATTGTAGACACCTTCATATTTTCGTGGAATCCTTCCAGGCAATAGTTATGTCTAACACATGGGATCTTCAGTTACTAGCTAAGTAACACGAAACTAAACATACACTTTATAGATAAGCTTCTCCCGAGAGATTCTTGAAACTACCAACGCGTTCCAACTACACAACACTTTATAATAACACTGTAATAATTTGGGCATCGTCTGAAATTCCAACACGAAATCTGCCAGGAGTTATAATTAAAAAACTATGATTACAACACAGTTTGTTAATTTACTTGTTTTTAAACTTGTGTAAGACTTCGCGTTCTTATCTCAGAAAAATATGTAAAGGGCCTATTACACTACGCTTTATTCAGACAGTCTTAATCTATGTAGCGTCACACAAGAAAAATAGCAACTTACGCCAATGTCGTGTATAGGAATGAAACAGAACGATGAGATATAGACTAAGGCCCGTATTACAGAACTACAATCAAGACTCAAGCATTACTTAAAACGAGTCTCAGTTGGAGTTTTCATTTTAGAACTTGACTTGAGCAGAGAAACTACAATCAATAATCACCTGAGCAATGTCACTTTAAAATTACATTTTTTACGTATTAAAGAACAGTGCTTGAGTGAGCTCCACTCAATGTGTCCTTATTTTAAAATCACAATCAGCTCAGAATCTCTGCTTAAGGCGAGATTTGATCTTTGTTTTCGCAAGTGTAGTCGAGACCACGCTTGAGCATAGAATCTCATGGAAATTGTTGTGGATTTAAATCGGAGATCAAAATCTCTAATCAAGCGTAGTTTCGTTTGATTTGAATTTGAGGATAGTTCTAAAATAAACTGAACGCTTAAGTCGAGATTCTTCGCTCAAGCAGTAATCGGTTGAACGCAGTTTAAGTAGTACTTGAGTAAGGTTCTGTAATACGGGCCTAAGACTGTCTGAATAACGCGTAGTGTAATAGGCCCTTAAGTTCTGCTAAAACGCATCAAGAATAAGCTTTGCTCTTGTTAATCCACGCTTACGTTATTAAGACCTTTTAGCAGACTCAACTGCATGGTTTTAGCAGCGTACTAATTAGCAATTTTTTAATCTGTTCTCTTATTTACAAATTATAGTATTTGTCGTTTAAAACCACAGACTGTATTGACATTAGTATTTTGACTACCTAGCGGTTGGTCCGGTGTAGTGTAGCTACTACTAAAATAGTTAAAATAGCTACACCGGACCCCTAATTATTATTTTATTGTTTCTTTAAGTTTCGTTCCAAGTTAGGGTTTTTCTAGGGTTTTTCTCAAATGTCAAAAGCGGCCTTTTATTTTTTAACAAGTTTAGTGCGATGTAGGTCGATATCAGCCTGCCGCTTTACCTAGTTTATTTCTCATTTCCTGTTTGATAGATTCCGGGGCGAATCGAAACTAAGGAAGTTATATTCAAGGTTATTCTAACAATACAAAAAAAAACATTGCAGCACCCTGCTAGTGGGTCGGAAATGCCACGCACTGGCGGAAATATCGTAGGGGGCGCTGCTGCACCAGATAAAGGTTTATGACTTTACTTGCCGCAGCCAAGCAAAGTGTTAAACAATCATTTCTGAGACATCATAAAACAGAAAAATATGAGTGGTTTTGCAATCTTAAGATGTGTACAACATATTATGTAAACTTAATACGTAACTTATGTATATCTTTCTTTATTTTACTGTGTGTAAGTGTTTGTTACCCAACTCCTCCTAAACGACTTCATCGATTTAGATGAAATTTTGTGTGTATATTTAAGTAGTGTAGTAAGACCCTGGATGGTTTGAAAATAAAATTGAACCCGGTAGGTGTTGATGCAATCGGGGTTTAAATTTTTTGTCTGCCAAAAAGCCAATGTTTGGGCAGAACAACGTCTGCCGGGACCGCTAGGTAAGTATAAGTCTGACACTCCATCCCGCTCCACAGTGAGCAAGAGTATTATTTGATGATTGCAAAATAAAATAACAGGTACACAGCAAATAATTTATTTAGTCCACCAGTTAGATTGGGTAGGTATCTAAAAAAAATGAACTTTTTTTTTTTCTTTTACTATTCATTCATTTTTTTTTTTTATTCTTGATAGGTTCGCGCTTGTCCGCTAACTCACCTGATGGAAAGCGACGATGCGGTCGACGATGGAGCGCGCTTACCTAGAAGTAACCTATTCACTCTTGACTTAAAGATTCCCGATCATCTTCCTGCCCTTATCCCGTTTTATTTGGGGTCGGCGCAACACGTTTTTTTCTTCCATTCTGTCCTGTAACCCGAAACGCTATCACTAACTCCTTTTTCTTTCATATCACTTCTCACACAATCCATCCATTTTTTCTTTGGTCTCCCTCTCCATCCATCTACTCTCTCTGTCTTTTTTTACTATGTCAACTAAATATTATAACGATACAGTGCATTGCAATTTCAAGTGACATCACACCAATGTAAAAAAAATTACCTCTTTTTACCTAAAAGTGACGTAACAAATCTCTTATTCTGATTTGTTTTTTTAACTTCATCTCATCAATTTTCAGATACGTGTCCAATATTTTTTTATATATTTAATAATATGACTGACTTATTTAGCCTATCATATTACCTTCACCCTTTTTTATCCAGACATCATCTGACCTATTAACTGTAAGGTTGAAGACGTATAGTTCACATTCCATCGATCTCTCAGAAAAGACTCATACCTAAGATTAACAAACTTGGGTCGTGGGTAACTACCGAACTTGCCTCATTACGAGAAGGCAATCGCAAGACAAACATGGTCTTTCTTTCTTTGTTCTTTTGTTTATACAACACGTTGCCCTGCACTAGCAATTACTCCTATATCGTAGATGCGTTCACAAATATGTACGTTCATATACATGAGACTAGCGATGTAACGAAAGTGTTTATATTAGAACCGAATTCGGAACCGGAGTTTTTAAATTAGGTTTGTCAGAAACAGAACTGGAATTAAAAACAAAATCAGGAACGGAGGCGGATTTTTGTGGAGTATGCAGACTTATAGCGTCAACAAAAACAGTAAATACTGTGAAAAAATTATTTAAATCGGACCAAAAATAACGAAGATACAGTAATTTTAGTGTATTAGTTCCAGAAACGCGCCCGAGAATGAAGCGACTCGCTGTGACGTCATCTGTCATGATCGGTCTCCACCGGTGAATGAATACGATCAAGCCGTTCGTCGCACCATGACAGATGACGTCATCGTAAACAGTCCATAGAGAGCGCGTGTTTCCAAATAGGTGTTCAGAAAAACTTTAATAAATCCACCATTTCTTGACGGATTTTAATAATTTAAAAAAATAAATGCTCAGTAAATTATTACACATACGATGTACTTAGTAAAATCAGATTTACTATTATGTGATTGATCCTCATTGAAATATTACTAAAATAAAATAATAATAATAATAATCTTTATTTTGTACGTTTAACGCACACAGTAACAGTATATAATGACATGAACAGATATAATAGTTGTAATAAAAATGGATAAGTATAAATATAGAGTGAATTTATAAATAAATAAATAAAATAAAAATCTTATATTTCGGACAAAGTCCATAGTCCATTTATGAGCACATAAAGTAACTAAATATGAACCAAACATACCGAAAAGATTCTTGTTACGTAGTGCAATGCCCTCTACATAAAGAAAGAAAGTAGCCTTGCATTTCGTATTATGTTCCCACTATTGGGACTCAGGCCTTTTCTCTAGCAGAAGGAATGGAATGTCTTCGAATTTTTGGTTCTAGGACATGTCGATTAGCTCACGATGTTTTTCCTTCACCGTTATAAGAGCAGTGGTGATGTAATAAATTACATAAAGTAAAGCGCCAGCTTGTATTTGAATCCACGACATACAATTCATAAGTCGGGGCAATACCACTAGACCACCACTGCTTCTTTCACATAATCCATAGTCCTACAATAATAATACTTCATGAGTAATAACTGTTATTGCAAATAGTCCGCCACATTCAGCTAAATGCCCATTATGAAGAAGTTACGCTTGATGGTTATAATGTCGTCATAGTCTGGTGTAGGTGAAGACATTATGACGTCATCAACGTCCTAAAGCTAAACTGATATTGTTACCAGGTTGGTAATAATAGTAATCATTTCATTAATCAGCAAATCTTAGGGGCCTCGCAGGGCCGATGCCTGCTAGGGCCTTAGAGAAAATTATGATCGGGATACTCGTGGTCCTAGATACATAGGTGTTTTTTTTTTGGTGTACATTGGCGTTGCTTCCACCTGAATCCGATGCAGGAACCTCCCGAACTTGCCATGTCCGGTGAGGACCTGTGTCATGCGGAAGGTGAGGACGCCGTGTTGCCGCTCCAGCCACTCCTCAAAGAGGGGACTTACCGTGTTTACCAACCTGTTAGGTGGCTTGCTGATGTGGGTTAAAGGTACTAACTGGATGACAGCACTTTGCGATGGTGCAAATAAAAATGGATAAAATGCTTTAGTGATTCGATAATTTAGCACGTTAAGTTTGTATACAGCCCGAGATATATGTAAATTTACTTAAACTCAAATCGGTGAAGGAAAACATCTTGAGGAAACCGGCATGTCCTTGAACCAAAAATTCGATTTCTTTCTTTCTTTCTTCTCCTGGAGAAGAGGCCAGCAGTGGGAACATTAAAAGGCTGATTATGGTTATACTTAAACTAACTTCTGCCAGCGACTTTGTCCTCGTGAAAGTAGGTTTCCAAACTTTAGACCCCCGTTTTATCTCCTTAGGCTATGAATTTTAAAAAATCCTGTCTAATGAAAAGGAAATAATGCTCATCAACGCCCAGCCCAAAGCCTTAGACCTAGAACGCTGAAATTTTGTACAGAGGTTTCTTTTGTGATCACCATTCATCATCATTTCAGCTGAAAGATGTCCACTGCTGGACATAGGCCTCCCCCAAGCGTCGCCATAACGACTGATTCTGTGCGTCTCGCATCCACCGTATTCCCGCGACTCTCACCAGGTCGTCGGCCCACCTTGTAGGAGGCTTTTGT
The DNA here is from genome assembly GCA_905147345.3 of Mythimna impura. NCBI lineage: Eukaryota > Metazoa > Arthropoda > Insecta > Lepidoptera > Noctuidae > Mythimna > Mythimna impura. The sequence continues at coordinate 8,014,148 of LR990359.1, forward strand.
AATGTGTACCAAGAATAAGAAAAGATTTTTTTGTAATTCACCCTCTATGTTGATGAAAGGGGATGAAAGGGGAACCTACTTTCACTCAGGCGATGCCATTGGCAGATTCCAGTGCAATAATAAATACTGGTAAATAAGCGTCAATGTATGCAGACCGTATACGTTTAGTAGCGAAGCAGCAAAGGAGGCGGCCGCATGCACGAGGCAATGGCCCTCACGCCCCGCGGCGGCTGGGGCGTGAGGGGGATTCCGATCTCGATTTCCGGCCACCGTAGGCGCGGGCTTGTGGACGGCGAGCAATGGGTAGCTCGCCGTCCGACCGTCCGGTAACCGTCCGGGCCGAGCCCAAGTCGTCGACGGCGCGTAGTATTCCGCGTGCACCTCAAGGAGATGTCAGCAACCGTAGGTGCCCAGCGGGGTCGAAGCCTACTGGGGCCATGGCTGATGCAAAAGAGAACCCCGGGGCCCTGGAACGAAGGCAAAGAAGAAACAGGAGTGGGTTTTAGTCAGTAAAAGTCTGACACGCCCTCTCGCCCTGCCCAAGGGCGGGAGATGTCATTGAATGATTTCCTTACCTCTACCTTAAAAATAAATAAAAGAAAACGTTCAGTGGCAAGTTTGTAAGAAACTAGATCTCATCACTATTTAACGTTACTTGACCCAGTAAACAGGCATTCAAATCTCACTTTGACTCGAGCCTGGCCTCAAAGGGAACCGCTATAAAATTTTTATGAAACGAATCGAAATGCGACGTGCACCTTTTGAAATTGCACGCTTTGAATCACACTGTTGGAAATACTAACAGGTTAGAATCTAAATTGTAAGCAGTATCTCTAGTAGATGTGTTTTTGGATAGTGAGGGCCAGGATTAAGAGAAATGGGCCTCATCAGAAAGCTTAAAGTCACCCACAGGATAATGGAAAGGGCTTTGCTTGGAGTTTCCTTGTGTGATCAATTCAGGAATGAAGATATCCGCAGGAGAACCAAGTTTATGGACATAGCGTGATAACCACGTTTCAGAGCCTTAAGTCATCACTCGCTACCCGCACTGGTCATGCCACTATGGTATGTAGGACGAGAAGACCTGGACCATTCGTTATGGCGACAGTTGGGGCACATGTCCAAAAGTGGACGTCTTTCGGCAGAAATGGTGATGATGACTTATTTTGATTGGCATATTGGCACTCAAGTAGAACGGACGTGTGTCTTATATAACAATTATTTGACGTTAAAATATCTTTAAGTAATCTGTGACCTAGAAAATAAATCGCGCATTTTTTGCTAAGTTAGTGATTAACTTTAAGTAAATAATTATGAGTGTTTGACTAAGTATTATGTCAGATATGGAAAAGAGCCCTCGGGGTATCCCAACTCCTCCATCCCATGCATTTGAAGAAAAATTTGAAACGGTGGACACCAGTGACATTAGTAATTGGTTGATCTCAATAGAAAAATACCTGAACGAAGTCTGTTCCATTGCTCAAGAAGGAAAGTTAAATTCCGATCAAAAGCTGAAGATCAGCTCCCTGTCGCGCAAGATAGGACATGGCGTTTCGCAGATGGCAGTTTTTTACCAGGACTTGAAGTTGAAGGCTAAAGAAGTGGGAAACTCTGTTCGAGCGATAAGAGAAAAATGCGACCTGACAAACTGCCTTGAAAATTTCCAGCACACCATTCAAACAAGCATTCAAGAAAACTGGACCAAACCAACGATGGCAGAAAAAATTTCATTCGCTGACATAGTTAAAACTAATAAAAATAATTATTTACGTCCCAATAACCTTAGCTCTATTGCAATTTATCCAACAGATAAGAATAAATCGAGTGACGATACCAAATCTATTGTCCAAAAAATAATACGTCCTGAACAAATGAAATTACACGTTAGAGGATTGCGCAAAACAAAAAACGGAGGTGTTATCATTAGCACGGAGACAAAAGACGATATAGAAAAACTTAGGAAATCATCTCAACTAAGTGGTTCCGGTCTGAAAGTGGAAGAGCCCTATAAGAGAAGACCGAGAATTGTAGTAATAGGAGTACCGACCGAGTTAAGTGACCAGGAAGTGTACGATGGCATTTATGAGCAGAACCTGGCTGACAAGCTGCCTTATTTACCCCGTGACTCTTTTTTGGCCTCTATAAAATTAAGTCACAAGTCGGGTAAAAAAGAGGGACCTACATGCAATTATGTTCTAGAAGTAACTGCTAGCATAAGAAAGGCGCTTATAAACCAAAACCGAGTATTTATTCATTGGACATCCTGCCCAGTGAGGGACTTCACACTTGTGACCAGGCGCTTTAAATGTCAACAGTACGGGCATGCTGCGAAGACTTGTCGCGAAGCTGTCTATACATGTGCTCTTTGTGGTGAACAAGGCCACCAGTGGATGCTGTGCGATAAAACAGCTGATCAGTCGCAGTGTGCAACGTGCATGCGTTTTAGTAAACCATGTAATCACAAGACAGGCGATCAAGACTGCCCGGCTAAGAAAATTGCTGAGACAAGACTCATAAATTCTATTGATTATAATGAGGACACGTAAATAGCGACGTCGTTTTTGTTTTCTGTTACTTACATATAACTCATTCAAGTTTTATTGCATAATATCTATTACTCATAAATAATATAGTACCTATTTTATTTTAACAATTTTACTGATTGTGCTAATAAAAACTAGTTTACAAAATCGTTACTTTGCAAAAAATTATAATGTAATGTTGTGTCACAATAATGTCTTACGATGATGCAGATTTGTTGACTAAGCACAGTATTCGTCATGAATTTGAAATAATATTGTTCATAAGTTATTTACTTTTTGTTTAATGAATTTTAGTTATATTTATTAACATAAAAGCACTTAAATAAGTTACCTGAGATACAGGTTTTATACCTATTTCAGGTAGAATACAATTTTGTACCTTTATCTCTAGATTAAGCCCTTAATGTATAAATATTTATGTAAATCAAAAAATTCAATAAACATATTTATGTAAATCAAAAATTCAATTCAATAAACATATTTTCCAAGGACATAATTAGGCCCAGCGCATGTTTTTAATTGAATTGGGAATTGAAAGATATGTGACATGAAAAACGAGCAACATAATGGCAGAGCATCTTTTGTTGTAGTTTGTTTGATGTTAAAACACGCAATTTTGTCCTCTATTACATTTGTAGATCTGATCAAACCAAAGTAAGTACATACTACTAAGTTAACCCAGACTTTGATGCAATTAAACCGGAATGCCTCAAGCCCTGGTACAAACTGCGGGTATATTGTGGCCCGCGTAGGAGGGGACGCGGTGAGTACGACTTGGTGGCTGCACATAGCGTGGAGAGATTTTTAGATGTGTCATGGCACATTTTAATATGAAATTTCATTGCTTTTTTTCGTGAAATATTATTGCGTACAAAGAAATATATTAATATAATAGGAAACATGTTGAGAAAAGTTTGTTTCTTTTACGAGGATGGTCTGAAAAATTTTTGACCTATGCATGTGTCTCTTACCAGCTAAGTAAAGTTAATGAATTTGAGATAACGGGCTTCCAGAGGTTTTTTTTTTTATTTGATATAAACTTGTGCTTGACTGCGATCCAACCTGATGGTAAGCAGTGATGCAATCGTTGTTGGCGAGGCGCACTAGTTTATTAAGAGCCTGTTCACTCTAGCCTTGAAGACACCCAAATTATAATCGGATGGGAACACCGAAGCAGGCAAATTGTTCTAGTCTTTCGATGTATGCGGCGGGATGTTAACGACGAGGCGAAACGCTTAGTCCGGACCGTAGAAGTTTCAACAACGTAAGGGTGGATACTTGCCGTACGTCTCTGGAAATGGCTCTTCAAACAATCAAGGTATGATTGTCAGAAAACGAAATATTACCTGTCTTATTGTAAACTGAATGTCTTGTATATTTATTAGGTCAGAAACTTTTCAGACCACCTGTGTATTAATAAAACCCATTTTTTGTCTTGTAGGCATACAAATTTGTAGGACTCTAATTCAGGAAAGAGGTCGTATTCGAAGTTAAGTAAGTATTATATAACTAATAGTGTTTATCTACGCAGATCCTTAATTGACCTTATTAAGACACAGTTTGTGGAATAATAATAAAGGTAAGTTTTGGGTGATTAGTGCAGGTGGTCTGTCTGTTTAGAGATCCGTACCCCGGGTGCTAACGGGAGCCTATTACTAACCCTGCTATGTCCGTCTGTCTGTCTGAGTGTTGTTTCTCATAAACCGTAATCTGAGGTAGAGAGATATTTTCACGGGATTTTTTTTTTTTTTTAATTGATATAAACCAGCGCTTGACTGCGATCCCACCTGATGGTAAGCAGTGATGCAATCATTGATGGTGAGGCGCACTAGTTTATCAAGAGCCTATTCACTCTAGCCTTGAAGACACCTAAATTATAGTTGGACGGGAAGATCGCAGCAGGCAAATTGTAATGTGTAATTCTATTGCTGTTTCAACAACAAATAATCCCCTCCCCCCTTTTTGTACGTGTAATGGTAACAATAAAGTATGTAACAAATAAATAAATAATAAAATTAAAATAAGTTAAAAATTAAAGGTTCGACGGTTTTTTTTTTGCACAACTTTATATTCTGTTACAGAAACCATCAAATGCTAGTCCGACTCACACTTGGCCAGTTTTTTTTTTACATTTTGTTAATAGTCTGCGTGATCTTTAACCATTTGTTGCAGGTCTTAGACAAAATCTAAGACCTGGCTATCTACAGCGTTTGCGCATTTAAGCAAGGAAACTGGATACTGTGTGGTATTCTGAGGAACTCAAGACGATAGCCAATGTAGACGCATAATATGCAGATGTGGCTTAAGGGGAAGCCGTACACGGTAGTGCTTTTAGATCGGAGCGATATGTCCCGGCAGGTGGCCTGAGAATTTCAATTTGATGTTGTGTATCTGTATTTCTATGTTATACTAAAATGTTTTTATTTGTGTTCTTATTTGGTTTTGATGTCATATAATTTTATACTTGAATCTTTGTGTTAAATGCAAAACATTGAAAATAGCATGAAGACAGAATAATGAGAATAATTAAAAATGGTGCAAACTATTTAAAAAAATTAACTTAAAATAAAAACCGAGACGGCGCTGAAGAAGAATGTCAGGAACAACTCGGGGGAGATCTTTGCCTAGCAGTGGGAAATAAGTTTGTACGGAACCCTCTGTACGCAAGTCCGACTCCCACTTGCCCGGTTTTTTCTCTCTCGACTTATTAAATAGTATTGCATCTAATATATTTTCATAAAACTTGACCTGTATGTAATTTTAAAATTTTATTCAATCTTTATTCATATTTTATTATTATGATAAAAATCTTGAAACAAGTTTAGAATGAAACTAACCAGTGTTGAATTCATCATCTTCCTGCCCTTGTCCCGTTTTAACTAGTGGTGAATTATAACTTAGAATAGTTTAGTGAGTAAAAAATAAAATTTAAGTAAAAACCTCCAAAGGCTCATTGTGACCGAAAAAGTGGATGGGAAAAGGCCTCGTGGTCGCAGCCCAATACGTTGGTCTGACCAGATCCGCACCGCTCTTGACTCTACGGTATAAAATGCCCTTCACACCGCCAGAGACAGAAACAGATGGAGCAATAACATAAAAGTTAAAGTGATGAAGTAGGGAGGTCATGACCTTGAACATTGAGGAATACGACGCAAGGAGGAGGAGAAATTAAAGCAAAATCTGCCATAGAGACCTGAAAATTCATCATCATCATCATTTCAGCTGAGAGACGTCCACTGATAAACATAACGACCAGTCCTGTGCGTCTCGAATCCATCGATTTGCCGCAACCCTCACCAGGTCATCGGCCCACCTTATGGGAGGCCTTCGAACGCAGCACCTTCCGATACGTGGTCACCACCTGAAAATTGTTTTTCAATACACTTATTCGAAAACTCGCTCTTACCCCACCGCTTTTAGGCACGCAATAGACTGTTTTCCGCACTAGTGCAAAAAAGAGCGTGTGCTCTCAGGACATGTCGATTAGCTCACGATGTTTTTCCTTCACCGTTATAAGAGCAGTGGTGATGTAATAAATTACATAAAGTAAAGCGCCAGCTTGTATTTGAATCCACGACATACAATTCATAAGTCGGGGCAATACCACTAGACCACCACTGCTTCTTTCACATAATCCATAGTCCTACAATAATAATACTTCATGAGTAATAACTGTTATTGCAAATAGTCCGCCACATTCAGCTAAATGCCCATTATGAAGAAGTTACGCTTGATGGTTATAATGTCGTCATAGTCTGGTGTAGGTGAAGACATTATGACGTCATCAACGTCCTAAAGCTAAACTGATATTGTTACCAGGTTGGTAATAATAGTAATCATTTCATTAATCAGCAAATCTTAGGGGCCTCGCAGGGCCGATGCCTGCTAGGGCCTTAGAGAAAATTATGATCGGGATACTCGTGGTCCTAGATACATAGGTGTTTTTTTTTTGGTGTACATTGGCGTTGCTTCCACCTGAATCCGATGCAGGAACCTCCCGAACTTGCCATGTCCGGTGAGGACCTGTGTCATGCGGAAGGTGAGGACGCCGTGTTGCCGCTCCAGCCACTCCTCAAAGAGGGGACTTACCGCCATAATTGTAGCGTGCCCAGCACTGGGTTGCGACAGTCGCCGTCGCCATTCCGCCATGATACATAGGTGTGCTTTTAGTCAGTAAAAGTCTGACACGCCCTCTCACTCCACCCTAGAGTGAGAGAATTCATTAGATGATTTCCCACCTTAAAAAAAAACACCGCTTGTTACAGTGTTGAGGAATGTGACAGCGAGTTTCGTCACGCAAACCAGTCACGTTTACCCTCGGGGCGAATCGTGTGATCCAAAGTCCAACATTATTACCAACAATTTTCCAAGACCAATAACTTATCGTATACACTTCACATGCACCTCACATGCCTCATACTAATAGAACAGCAAAATGTGACACTTCTTCAGGTTCATTGTAATGTGTTTACCAACCTGTTAGGTGGCTTGCTGATGTGGGTTAAAGGTACTAACTGGATGACAGCACTTTGCGATGGTGCAAATAAAAATGGATAAAATGCTTTAGTGATTCGATAATTTAGCACGTTAAGTTTGTATACAGCCCGAGATATATGTAAATTTACTTAAACTCAAATCGGTGAAGGAAAACATCTTGAGGAAACCGGCATGTCCTTGAACCAAAAATTCGATTTCTTTCTTTCTTTCTTCTCCTGGAGAAGAGGCCAGCAGTGGGAACATTAAAAGGCTGATTATGGTTATACTTAAACTAACTTCTGCCAGCGACTTTGTCCTCGTGAAAGTAGGTTTCCAAACTTTAGACCCCCGTTTTATCTCCTTAGGCTATGAATTTTAAAAAATCCTGTCTAATGAAAAGGAAATAATGCTCATCAACGCCCAGCCCAAAGCCTTAGACCTAGAACGCTGAAATTTTGTACAGAGGTTTCTTTTGTGATCACCATTCATCATCATTTCAGCTGAAAGATGTCCACTGCTGGACATAGGCCTCCCCCAAGCGTCGCCATAACGACTGATTCTGTGCGTCTCGCATCCACCGTATTCCCGCGACTCTCACCAGGTCGTCGGCCCACCTTGTAGGAGGCTTTTGTAATGTGTACCAAGAATAAGAAAAGATTTTTTTGTAATTCACCCTCTATGTTGATGAAAGGGGATGAAAGGGGAACCTACTTTCACTCAGGCGATGCCATTGGCAGATTCCAGTGCAATAATAAATACTGGTAAATAAGCGTCAATGTATGCAGACCGTATACGTTTAGTAGCGAAGCAGCAAAGGAGGCGGCCGCATGCACGAGGCAATGGCCCTCACGCCCCGCGGCGGCTGGGGCGTGAGGGGGATTCCGATCTCGATTTCCGGCCACCGTAGGCGCGGGCTTGTGGACGGCGAGCAATGGGTAGCTCGCCGTCCGACCGTCCGGTAACCGTCCGGGCCGAGCCCAAGTCGTCGACGGCGCGTAGTATTCCGCGTGCACCTCAAGGAGATGTCAGCAACCGTAGGTGCCCAGCGGGGTCGAAGCCTACTGGGGCCATGGCTGATGCAAAAGAGAACCCCGGGGCCCTGGAACGAAGGCAAAGAAGAAACAGGAGTGGGTTTTAGTCAGTAAAAGTCTGACACGCCCTCTCGCCCTGCCCAAGGGCGGGAGATGTCATTGAATGATTTCCTTACCTCTACCTTAAAAATAAATAAAAGAAAACGTTCAGTGGCAAGTTTGTAAGAAACTAGATCTCATCACTATTTAACGTTACTTGACCCAGTAAACAGGCATTCAAATCTCACTTTGACTCGAGCCTGGCCTCAAAGGGAACCGCTATAAAATTTTTATGAAACGAATCGAAATGCGACGTGCACCTTTTGAAATTGCACGCTTTGAATCACACTGTTGGAAATACTAACAGGTTAGAATCTAAATTGTAAGCAGTATCTCTAGTAGATGTGTTTTTGGATAGTGAGGGCCAGGATTAAGAGAAATGGGCCTCATCAGAAAGCTTAAAGTCACCCACAGGATAATGGAAAGGGCTTTGCTTGGAGTTTCCTTGTGTGATCAATTCAGGAATGAAGATATCCGCAGGAGAACCAAGTTTATGGACATAGCGTGATAACCACGTTTCAGAGCCTTAAGTCATCACTCGCTACCCGCACTGGTCATGCCACTATGGTATGTAGGACGAGAAGACCTGGACCATTCGTTATGGCGACAGTTGGGGCACATGTCCAAAAGTGGACGTCTTTCGGCAGAAATGGTGATGATGACTTATTTTGATTGGCATATTGGCACTCAAGTAGAACGGACGTGTGTCTTATATAACAATTATTTGACGTTAAAATATCTTTAAGTAATCTGTGACCTAGAAAATAAATCGCGCATTTTTTGCTAAGTTAGTGATTAACTTTAAGTAAATAATTATGAGTGTTTGACTAAGTATTATGTCAGATATGGAAAAGAGCCCTCGGGGTATCCCAACTCCTCCATCCCATGCATTTGAAGAAAAATTTGAAACGGTGGACACCAGTGACATTAGTAATTGGTTGATCTCAATAGAAAAATACCTGAACGAAGTCTGTTCCATTGCTCAAGAAGGAAAGTTAAATTCCGATCAAAAGCTGAAGATCAGCTCCCTGTCGCGCAAGATAGGACATGGCGTTTCGCAGATGGCAGTTTTTTACCAGGACTTGAAGTTGAAGGCTAAAGAAGTGGGAAACTCTGTTCGAGCGATAAGAGAAAAATGCGACCTGACAAACTGCCTTGAAAATTTCCAGCACACCATTCAAACAAGCATTCAAGAAAACTGGACCAAACCAACGATGGCAGAAAAAATTTCATTCGCTGACATAGTTAAAACTAATAAAAATAATTATTTACGTCCCAATAACCTTAGCTCTATTGCAATTTATCCAACAGATAAGAATAAATCGAGTGACGATACCAAATCTATTGTCCAAAAAATAATACGTCCTGAACAAATGAAATTACACGTTAGAGGATTGCGCAAAACAAAAAACGGAGGTGTTATCATTAGCACGGAGACAAAAGACGATATAGAAAAACTTAGGAAATCATCTCAACTAAGTGGTTCCGGTCTGAAAGTGGAAGAGCCCTATAAGAGAAGACCGAGAATTGTAGTAATAGGAGTACCGACCGAGTTAAGTGACCAGGAAGTGTACGATGGCATTTATGAGCAGAACCTGGCTGACAAGCTGCCTTATTTACCCCGTGACTCTTTTTTGGCCTCTATAAAATTAAGTCACAAGTCGGGTAAAAAAGAGGGACCTACATGCAATTATGTTCTAGAAGTAACTGCTAGCATAAGAAAGGCGCTTATAAACCAAAACCGAGTATTTATTCATTGGACATCCTGCCCAGTGAGGGACTTCACACTTGTGACCAGGCGCTTTAAATGTCAACAGTACGGGCATGCTGCGAAGACTTGTCGCGAAGCTGTCTATACATGTGCTCTTTGTGGTGAACAAGGCCACCAGTGGATGCTGTGCGATAAAACAGCTGATCAGTCGCAGTGTGCAACGTGCATGCGTTTTAGTAAACCATGTAATCACAAGACAGGCGATCAAGACTGCCCGGCTAAGAAAATTGCTGAGACAAGACTCATAAATTCTATTGATTATAATGAGGACACGTAAATAGCGACGTCGTTTTTGTTTTCTGTTACTTACATATAACTCATTCAAGTTTTATTGCATAATATCTATTACTCATAAATAATATAGTACCTATTTTATTTTAACAATTTTACTGATTGTGCTAATAAAAACTAGTTTACAAAATCGTTACTTTGCAAAAAATTATAATGTAATGTTGTGTCACAATAATGTCTTACGATGATGCAGATTTGTTGACTAAGCACAGTATTCGTCATGAATTTGAAATAATATTGTTCATAAGTTATTTACTTTTTGTTTAATGAATTTTAGTTATATTTATTAACATAAAAGCACTTAAATAAGTTACCTGAGATACAGGTTTTATACCTATTTCAGGTAGAATACAATTTTGTACCTTTATCTCTAGATTAAGCCCTTAATGTATAAATATTTATGTAAATCAAAAAATTCAATAAACATATTTATGTAAATCAAAAATTCAATTCAATAAACATATTTTCCAAGGACATAATTAGGCCCAGCGCATGTTTTTAATTGAATTGGGAATTGAAAGATATGTGACATGAAAAACGAGCAACATAATGGCAGAGCATCTTTTGTTGTAGTTTGTTTGATGTTAAAACACGCAATTTTGTCCTCTATTACATTTGTAGATCTGATCAAACCAAAGTAAGTACATACTACTAAGTTAACCCAGACTTTGATGCAATTAAACCGGAATGCCTCAAGCCCTGGTACAAACTGCGGGTATATTGTGGCCCGCGTAGGAGGGGACGCGGTGAGTACGACTTGGTGGCTGCACATAGCGTGGAGAGATTTTTAGATGTGTCATGGCACATTTTAATATAAAATTTCATTGCTTTTTTTCGTGAAATATTATTGCGTACAAAGAAATATATTATTATAATAGGAAACATGTTGAGAAAAGCTTGTTTCTTTTACGAGGATGATTTGAAAAGTCTCTGACCTATGCATGTGTCTCATACCAGCAAATTAAAGTTAATGACTTTGAGAAAACGGGCTTTCAGAGGTTTTTTTTTATTTGATATAAACTTGTGCTTGACTGCGATCCCACCTGATGGTAAGCAGTGATACAATCGTTGTTGGTAAGGCGCACTAGTTTATTAAGAGCCTGTTCTCTCTAGCCTTGAAGACATCCAAATTATAATCGGATGGGAACACCGAAGCAGGCAAATTGTTCTCGATGTACGCGGTATAAAAGACGAGGCGAAACGCTTAGTCCGGACCGTAGAGGTTTCAACAACGTAAGGGTGGATACTTGCCGTACGTCTCTAGAAATGGCTCTTCAGACAATCAATATTTGATTGTTAGAAAACGAAATATTATCTGTCTTATTGTAAACTAAATGTCTTGTATATTTATTAGGTCAGAAACTTTTCAGATAACCTGTGTATTAATAAAACCCATTTTTTGTCTTGTAGACATACAAATTTGTAGGACTCTAAATTCAGGAAAAAAGGTCGTATTCGAAGTTAAGTAAGTATTATATAACTAATAGTGTTTATCTACGCAGATCCTTACTTGACCTTATTAAGACACAGTTTGTGAAATAATAATAAAGGTAAGTTTTGGGTGAATAGTGCAGGTGGTCTGTCTGTTTAGAGATCCGTACCCCGGGTGCCAACGGGAGCCTATTACTAACCCTGCAATGTCCGTCTGTCTGTCTGAGTGTTGTATCTCATAAACCGTAAAAAGTAGAGACATATTTTCACAGGATGTGTAATTCTATTGCTGTTTCAATAACAAATAATCCCCGCCCCCCTTTTTGTACGTGTAATGGTAACAATAAAGTATGTAACAAATAAATAAATAATAAAATTAAAATAAGTTAAAAATTAAAGGTTCGACGTTTTTTTTTGCACAACTTTATATTCTGTTACAGAAACCATCAAATGCGAGTCCGACTCACACTTGGCCAGTTTTTTTTTACATTTTGTTAATAGTCTGCGTGATCTTTAACCATTTGTTGCAGGTCTTAGACAAAATCTAAGACCTGGCTATCTACAGCGTTTGCGCATTTAAGCAAGGAAACTGGATACTGTGTGGTATTCTGAGGAACTCAAGACGATAGCCAATGTAGACGCATAATATGCAGATGTGGCTTAAGGGGAAGCCGTACACGGTAGTGCTTTTAGATCGGAGCGATATGTCCCGGCAGGTGGCCTGAGAATTTCAATTTGATGTTGTGTATCTGTATTTCTATGTTATACTAAAATGTTTTTATTTGTGTTCTTATTTGGTTTTGATGTCATATAATTTTATACTTGAATCTTTGTGTTAAATGCAAAACATTGAAAATAGCATGAAGACAGAATAATGAGAATAATTAAAAATGGTGCAAACTATTTAAAAAAATTAACTTAAAATAAAAACCGAGACGGCGCTGAAGAAGAATGTCAGGAACAACTCGGGGGAGATCTTTGCCTAGCAGTGGGAAATAAGTTTGTACGGAACCCTCTGTACGCAAGTCCGACTCCCACTTGCCCGGTTTTTTCTCTCTCGACTTATTAAATAGTATTGCATCTAATATATTTTCATAAAACTTGACCTGTATGTAATTTTAAAATTTTATTCAATCTTTATTCATATTTTATTATTATGATAAAAATCTTGAAACAAGTTTAGAATGAAACTAACCAGTGTTGAATTCATCATCTTCCTGCCCTTGTCCCGTTTTAACTAGTGGTGAATTATAACTTAGAATAGTTTAGTGAGTAAAAAATAAAATTTAAGTAAAAACCTCCAAAGGCTCATTGTGACCGAAAAAGTGGATGGGAAAAGGCCTCGTGGTCGCAGCCCAATACGTTGGTCTGACCAGATCCGCACCGCTCTTGACTCTACGGTATAAAATGCCCTTCACACCGCCAGAGACAGAAACAGATGGAGCAATAACATAAAAGTTAAAGTGATGAAGTAGGGAGGTCATGACCTTGAACATTGAGGAATACGACGCAAGGAGGAGGAGAAATTAAAGCAAAATCTGCCATAGAGACCTGAAAATTCATCATCATCATCATTTCAGCTGAGAGACGTCCACTGATAAACATAACGACCAGTCCTGTGCGTCTCGAATCCATCGATTTGCCGCAACCCTCACCAGGTCATCGGCCCACCTTATGGGAGGCCTTCGAACGCAGCACCTTCCGATACGTGGTCACCACCTGAAAATTGTTTTTCAATACACTTATTCGAAAACTCGCTCTTACCCCACCGCTTTTAGGCACGCAATAGACTGTTTTCCGCACTAGTGCAAAAAAGAGCGTGTGCTCTCAGGACATGTCGATTAGCTCACGATGTTTTTCCTTCACCGTTATAAGAGCAGTGGTGATGTAATAAATTACATAAAGTAAAGCGCCAGCTTGTATTTGAATCCACGACATACAATTCATAAGTCGGGGCAATACCACTAGACCACCACTGCTTCTTTCACATAATCCATAGTCCTACAATAATAATACTTCATGAGTAATAACTGTTATTGCAAATAGTCCGCCACATTCAGCTAAATGCCCATTATGAAGAAGTTACGCTTGATGGTTATAATGTCGTCATAGTCTGGTGTAGGTGAAGACATTATGACGTCATCAACGTCCTAAAGCTAAACTGATATTGTTACCAGGTTGGTAATAATAGTAATCATTTCATTAATCAGCAAATCTTAGGGGCCTCGCAGGGCCGATGCCTGCTAGGGCCTTAGAGAAAATTATGATCGGGATACTCGTGGTCCTAGATACATAGGTGTTTTTTTTTTGGTGTACATTGGCGTTGCTTCCACCTGAATCCGATGCAGGAACCTCCCGAACTTGCCATGTCCGGTGAGGACCTGTGTCATGCGGAAGGTGAGGACGCCGTGTTGCCGCTCCAGCCACTCCTCAAAGAGGGGACTTACCGCCATAATTGTAGCGTGCCCAGCACTGGGTTGCGACAGTCGCCGTCGCCATTCCGCCATGATACATAGGTGTGCTTTTAGTCAGTAAAAGTCTGACACGCCCTCTCACTCCACCCTAGAGTGAGAGAATTCATTAGATGATTTCCCACCTTAAAAAAAAACACCGCTTGTTACAGTGTTGAGGAATGTGACAGCGAGTTTCGTCACGCAAACCAGTCACGTTTACCCTCGGGGCGAATCGTGTGATCCAAAGTCCAACATTATTACCAACAATTTTCCAAGACCAATAACTTATCGTATACACTTCACATGCACCTCACATGCCTCATACTAATAGAACAGCAAAATGTGACACTTCTTCAGGTTCATTGTAATGTGTTTACCAACCTGTTAGGTGGCTTGCTGATGTGGGTTAAAGGTACTAACTGGATGACAGCACTTTGCGATGGTGCAAATAAAAATGGATAAAATGCTTTAGTGATTCGATAATTTAGCACGTTAAGTTTGTATACAGCCCGAGATATATGTAAATTTACTTAAACTCAAATCGGTGAAGGAAAACATCTTGAGGAAACCGGCATGTCCTTGAACCAAAAATTCGATTTCTTTCTTTCTTTCTTCTCCTGGAGAAGAGGCCAGCAGTGGGAACATTAAAAGGCTGATTATGGTTATACTTAAACTAACTTCTGCCAGCGACTTTGTCCTCGTGAAAGTAGGTTTCCAAACTTTAGACCCCCGTTTTATCTCCTTAGGCTATGAATTTTAAAAAATCCTGTCTAATGAAAAGGAAATAATGCTCATCAACGCCCAGCCCAAAGCCTTAGACCTAGAACGCTGAAATTTTGTACAGAGGTTTCTTTTGTGATCACCATTCATCATCATTTCAGCTGAAAGATGTCCACTGCTGGACATAGGCCTCCCCCAAGCGTCGCCATAACGACTGATTCTGTGCGTCTCGCATCCACCGTATTCCCGCGACTCTCACCAGGTCGTCGGCCCACCTTGTAGGAGGCTTTTGTAATGTGTACCAAGAATAAGAAAAGATTTTTTTGTAATTCACCCTCTATGTTGATGAAAGGGGATGAAAGGGGAACCTACTTTCACTCAGGCGATGCCATTGGCAGATTCCAGTGCAATAATAAATACTGGTAAATAAGCGTCAATGTATGCAGACCGTATACGTTTAGTAGCGAAGCAGCAAAGGAGGCGGCCGCATGCACGAGGCAATGGCCCTCACGCCCCGCGGCGGCTGGGGCGTGAGGGGGATTCCGATCTCGATTTCCGGCCACCGTAGGCGCGGGCTTGTGGACGGCGAGCAATGGGTAGCTCGCCGTCCGACCGTCCGGTAACCGTCCGGGCCGAGCCCAAGTCGTCGACGGCGCGTAGTATTCCGCGTGCACCTCAAGGAGATGTCAGCAACCGTAGGTGCCCAGCGGGGTCGAAGCCTACTGGGGCCATGGCTGATGCAAAAGAGAACCCCGGGGCCCTGGAACGAAGGCAAAGAAGAAACAGGAGTGGGTTTTAGTCAGTAAAAGTCTGACACGCCCTCTCGCCCTGCCCAAGGGCGGGAGATGTCATTGAATGATTTCCTTACCTCTACCTTAAAAATAAATAAAAGAAAACGTTCAGTGGCAAGTTTGTAAGAAACTAGATCTCATCACTATTTAACGTTACTTGACCCAGTAAACAGGCATTCAAATCTCACTTTGACTCGAGCCTGGCCTCAAAGGGAACCGCTATAAAATTTTTATGAAACGAATCGAAATGCGACGTGCACCTTTTGAAATTGCACGCTTTGAATCACACTGTTGGAAATACTAACAGGTTAGAATCTAAATTGTAAGCAGTATCTCTAGTAGATGTGTTTTTGGATAGTGAGGGCCAGGATTAAGAGAAATGGGCCTCATCAGAAAGCTTAAAGTCACCCACAGGATAATGGAAAGGGCTTTGCTTGGAGTTTCCTTGTGTGATCAATTCAGGAATGAAGATATCCGCAGGAGAACCAAGTTTATGGACATAGCGTGATAACCACGTTTCAGAGCCTTAAGTCATCACTCGCTACCCGCACTGGTCATGCCACTATGGTATGTAGGACGAGAAGACCTGGACCATTCGTTATGGCGACAGTTGGGGCACATGTCCAAAAGTGGACGTCTTTCGGCAGAAATGGTGATGATGACTTATTTTGATTGGCATATTGGCACTCAAGTAGAACGGACGTGTGTCTTATATAACAATTATTTGACGTTAAAATATCTTTAAGTAATCTGTGACCTAGAAAATAAATCGCGCATTTTTTGCTAAGTTAGTGATTAACTTTAAGTAAATAATTATGAGTGTTTGACTAAGTATTATGTCAGATATGGAAAAGAGCCCTCGGGGTATCCCAACTCCTCCATCCCATGCATTTGAAGAAAAATTTGAAACGGTGGACACCAGTGACATTAGTAATTGGTTGATCTCAATAGAAAAATACCTGAACGAAGTCTGTTCCATTGCTCAAGAAGGAAAGTTAAATTCCGATCAAAAGCTGAAGATCAGCTCCCTGTCGCGCAAGATAGGACATGGCGTTTCGCAGATGGCAGTTTTTTACCAGGACTTGAAGTTGAAGGCTAAAGAAGTGGGAAACTCTGTTCGAGCGATAAGAGAAAAATGCGACCTGACAAACTGCCTTGAAAATTTCCAGCACACCATTCAAACAAGCATTCAAGAAAACTGGACCAAACCAACGATGGCAGAAAAAATTTCATTCGCTGACATAGTTAAAACTAATAAAAATAATTATTTACGTCCCAATAACCTTAGCTCTATTGCAATTTATCCAACAGATAAGAATAAATCGAGTGACGATACCAAATCTATTGTCCAAAAAATAATACGTCCTGAACAAATGAAATTACACGTTAGAGGATTGCGCAAAACAAAAAACGGAGGTGTTATCATTAGCACGGAGACAAAAGACGATATAGAAAAACTTAGGAAATCATCTCAACTAAGTGGTTCCGGTCTGAAAGTGGAAGAGCCCTATAAGAGAAGACCGAGAATTGTAGTAATAGGAGTACCGACCGAGTTAAGTGACCAGGAAGTGTACGATGGCATTTATGAGCAGAACCTGGCTGACAAGCTGCCTTATTTACCCCGTGACTCTTTTTTGGCCTCTATAAAATTAAGTCACAAGTCGGGTAAAAAAGAGGGACCTACATGCAATTATGTTCTAGAAGTAACTGCTAGCATAAGAAAGGCGCTTATAAACCAAAACCGAGTATTTATTCATTGGACATCCTGCCCAGTGAGGGACTTCACACTTGTGACCAGGCGCTTTAAATGTCAACAGTACGGGCATGCTGCGAAGACTTGTCGCGAAGCTGTCTATACATGTGCTCTTTGTGGTGAACAAGGCCACCAGTGGATGCTGTGCGATAAAACAGCTGATCAGTCGCAGTGTGCAACGTGCATGCGTTTTAGTAAACCATGTAATCACAAGACAGGCGATCAAGACTGCCCGGCTAAGAAAATTGCTGAGACAAGACTCATAAATTCTATTGATTATAATGAGGACACGTAAATAGCGACGTCGTTTTTGTTTTCTGTTACTTACATATAACTCATTCAAGTTTTATTGCATAATATCTATTACTCATAAATAATATAGTACCTATTTTATTTTAACAATTTTACTGATTGTGCTAATAAAAACTAGTTTACAAAATCGTTACTTTGCAAAAAATTATAATGTAATGTTGTGTCACAATAATGTCTTACGATGATGCAGATTTGTTGACTAAGCACAGTATTCGTCATGAATTTGAAATAATATTGTTCATAAGTTATTTACTTTTTGTTTAATGAATTTTAGTTATATTTATTAACATAAAAGCACTTAAATAAGTTACCTGAGATACAGGTTTTATACCTATTTCAGGTAGAATACAATTTTGTACCTTTATCTCTAGATTAAGCCCTTAATGTATAAATATTTATGTAAATCAAAAAATTCAATAAACATATTTATGTAAATCAAAAATTCAATTCAATAAACATATTTTCCAAGGACATAATTAGGCCCAGCGCATGTTTTTAATTGAATTGGGAATTGAAAGATATGTGACATGAAAAACGAGCAACATAATGGCAGAGCATCTTTTGTTGTAGTTTGTTTGATGTTAAAACACGCAATTTTGTCCTCTATTACATTTGTAGATCTGATCAAACCAAAGTAAGTACATACTACTAAGTTAACCCAGACTTTGATGCAATTAAACCGGAATGCCTCAAGCCCTGGTACAAACTGCGGGTATATTGTGGCCCGCGTAGGAGGGGACGCGGTGAGTACGACTTGGTGGCTGCACATAGCGTGGAGAGATTTTTAGATGTGTCATGGCACATTTTAATATAAAATTTCATTGCTTTTTTTCGTGAAATATTATTGCGTACAAAGAAATATATTATTATAATAGGAAACATGTTGAGAAAAGCTTGTTTCTTTTACGAGGATGATTTGAAAAGTCTCTGACCTATGCATGTGTCTCATACCAGCAAATTAAAGTTAATGACTTTGAGAAAACGGGCTTTCAGAGGTTTTTTTTTATTTGATATAAACTTGTGCTTGACTGCGATCCCACCTGATGGTAAGCAGTGATACAATCGTTGTTGGTAAGGCGCACTAGTTTATTAAGAGCCTGTTCTCTCTAGCCTTGAAGACATCCAAATTATAATCGGATGGGAACACCGAAGCAGGCAAATTGTTCTCGATGTACGCGGTATAAAAGACGAGGCGAAACGCTTAGTCCGGACCGTAGAGGTTTCAACAACGTAAGGGTGGATACTTGCCGTACGTCTCTAGAAATGGCTCTTCAGACAATCAATATTTGATTGTTAGAAAACGAAATATTATCTGTCTTATTGTAAACTAAATGTCTTGTATATTTATTAGGTCAGAAACTTTTCAGATAACCTGTGTATTAATAAAACCCATTTTTTGTCTTGTAGACATACAAATTTGTAGGACTCTAAATTCAGGAAAAAAGGTCGTATTCGAAGTTAAGTAAGTATTATATAACTAATAGTGTTTATCTACGCAGATCCTTACTTGACCTTATTAAGACACAGTTTGTGAAATAATAATAAAGGTAAGTTTTGGGTGAATAGTGCAGGTGGTCTGTCTGTTTAGAGATCCGTACCCCGGGTGCCAACGGGAGCCTATTACTAACCCTGCAATGTCCGTCTGTCTGTCTGAGTGTTGTATCTCATAAACCGTAAAAAGTAGAGACATATTTTCACAGGATGTGTAATTCTATTGCTGTTTCAATAACAAATAATCCCCGCCCCCCTTTTTGTACGTGTAATGGTAACAATAAAGTATGTAACAAATAAATAAATAATAAAATTAAAATAAGTTAAAAATTAAAGGTTCGACGTTTTTTTTTGCACAACTTTATATTCTGTTACAGAAACCATCAAATGCGAGTCCGACTCACACTTGGCCAGTTTTTTTTTACATTTTGTTAATAGTCTGCGTGATCTTTAACCATTTGTTGCAGGTCTTAGACAAAATCTAAGACCTGGCTATCTACAGCGTTTGCGCATTTAAGCAAGGAAACTGGATACTGTGTGGTATTCTGAGGAACTCAAGACGATAGCCAATGTAGACGCATAATATGCAGATGTGGCTTAAGGGGAAGCCGTACACGGTAGTGCTTTTAGATCGGAGCGATATGTCCCGGCAGGTGGCCTGAGAATTTCAATTTGATGTTGTGTATCTGTATTTCTATGTTATACTAAAATGTTTTTATTTGTGTTCTTATTTGGTTTTGATGTCATATAATTTTATACTTGAATCTTTGTGTTAAATGCAAAACATTGAAAATAGCATGAAGACAGAATAATGAGAATAATTAAAAATGGTGCAAACTATTTAAAAAAATTAACTTAAAATAAAAACCGAGACGGCGCTGAAGAAGAATGTCAGGAACAACTCGGGGGAGATCTTTGCCTAGCAGTGGGAAATAAGTTTGTACGGAACCCTCTGTACGCAAGTCCGACTCCCACTTGCCCGGTTTTTTCTCTCTCGACTTATTAAATAGTATTGCATCTAATATATTTTCATAAAACTTGACCTGTATGTAATTTTAAAATTTTATTCAATCTTTATTCATATTTTATTATTATGATAAAAATCTTGAAACAAGTTTAGAATGAAACTAACCAGTGTTGAATTCATCATCTTCCTGCCCTTGTCCCGTTTTAACTAGTGGTGAATTATAACTTAGAATAGTTTAGTGAGTAAAAAATAAAATTTAAGTAAAAACCTCCAAAGGCTCATTGTGACCGAAAAAGTGGATGGGAAAAGGCCTCGTGGTCGCAGCCCAATACGTTGGTCTGACCAGATCCGCACCGCTCTTGACTCTACGGTATAAAATGCCCTTCACACCGCCAGAGACAGAAACAGATGGAGCAATAACATAAAAGTTAAAGTGATGAAGTAGGGAGGTCATGACCTTGAACATTGAGGAATACGACGCAAGGAGGAGGAGAAATTAAAGCAAAATCTGCCATAGAGACCTGAAAATTCATCATCATCATCATTTCAGCTGAGAGACGTCCACTGATAAACATAACGACCAGTCCTGTGCGTCTCGAATCCATCGATTTGCCGCAACCCTCACCAGGTCATCGGCCCACCTTATGGGAGGCCTTCGAACGCAGCACCTTCCGATACGTGGTCACCACCTGAAAATTGTTTTTCAATACACTTATTCGAAAACTCGCTCTTACCCCACCGCTTTTAGGCACGCAATAGACTGTTTTCCGCACTAGTGCAAAAAAGAGCGTGTGCTCTCCCCCGCCACAACTTGATTGTATCAGGTTAAGCGCGCGTCGACCCCCACAAGTCGCCGGTCAACCCCCGTTTATTAATTTCTTCGTAAGTGTATTGAAAAAAGTCGTTTGATACACGTGCAAAAAAATTGTCACTGCAGCCCTTGGCTCCATAACACACTCGCCTACGGCTCGTGGAAATCCCGCCTCGATCGCAATGACAAACTTCCTGCACTTCTATCAAAATGTACTATATTTTAAACCGTTTTATAAAACTTTCATGTGAATTTTCAACATTTTATGAATATCTGTGTCTGGGGAGAATGTTGTTCAGCACTTTGGAATAAGAGCTAACTTACTCATATGTATACTTGTGTAAGCAGTTGCCACTTATTGCTTTAAGGTTTTTTCACTTCTCTAGTATTAAATGAAAAAATCTTCAATAAAACAAACCAATTTACTACAAGTGTTTCTTGTCTCCTTGAAATGTTTTGTCGTAATGGATATTGCTCCCATTCAAACGGTACAATAGAAAGTATAATGAAATTTTACCCTTTTCATTTTTACATATCATCATAATCAAATAGGGTATTATAAATTAACTAGCTTCTGCCAGCGGCTTCGCCCGCGTGAAAATAGGTTTCTCCATACAAACTTTGAACCCCCTTAGGGGGGGAATTTTAGAAAATCTCTTAGTGCTCATTTCATGTTTCTAGTCCCAGTAGTTTCGGCTGTGCGTTGATATGTCAGTCAATCAGTTTCTCCTTTTATATACCTATATAGATTATGGTGGTGTAATTCTGGTTTAATCTTTGTTAGTCAATGATGAAATGTTGAAATTTAAATTGACGTGTAAAAGTGTTTTCATAACCTATTTGCAAAAAAAAATATATAAATATGTGTGTAAATTATAAAAAAAAATTAATATCTATTTTTTTATTTTTTAGGGTTGAGAAGAAGGAAAAAAAATGGAATCCTTATAGGATCACTTTGTTGTCCGTTTGTCTGTATATCTGTCTGTCAAGACTCTTAAAGTAGTGAAAAAATCAAATTTCTGAGTTAACGAAAAAAAAGATACGGCCAATTATGTCGCAAAAAACGTATATTTCGACACTTTCGAGGGAATCTAAATTCATATGGTACTTCCCGTTAACCTAGAATCCTGAAATTTTGCTTAAAGCAAGGTCTTATAGCACATCTCTGCTTAACATCAGGTGGGATCGCAGTCAAGCAATGGTTTATATTAATTTAAAAAAAAAACAAGTTCAAGAAAATATCTGAAAACTGTAAATTTGTAGTTACGTTTTTTTTTTTTTTTTTGATTGATATAAACCAGCGCTTGACTGCGATCCCACCTGATGGTAAGCAGTGATGCAATCATTGATGGTGAGGCGCACTAGTTTATCAAGAGCCTATTCACTCTAGCCTTGAAGACACCTAAATTATAGTTGGACGGGAAGATCGCAGCAGGCAAATTGTTCCAGTCCTTCGATGTACGCGGTATAAACGACGAAGCGAAACGCTTAGTCCGGACCGTTGAAGTTTCAACAACGTAAGGGTGGATACTCGCCGTACGTCGGGTTGTCCGATGATAGAAAGGAGATGGCGGAATCAAGTCATGCAATTCCTGCGCACACTCTCCAAAATGCAACCTGTAAAATACCGATAGGCTGGCTACCCTGCGCCTGTGCTCGAGGCTTTGTAGACTGGACTTAACCAAATCAGGATCCCCAATTAGCCTTTTCGCACGCCTTTCCATTGAGTCCAAAGCTGCTAGATGGCATTTTGCAGCACCAGCCCATATGTGACTGCAGTACTCCACACACGATCGAACCTGTGCTTTGTATAACATTAGAAGCTGTCCCGGTGTGAAGTACCGTCGGACCTTTGCAAGAACGCCTAGTTTTCTAGCAGCTACCTTGGCTTTGGACTCAATGAACCGCCCAAAATTGAGGTCTGAGGAGATTTCAACTCCCAAGAGCTGAAGGCGGTCGGTGCACTCCAGGGATACATTCCGAAAAGCAGGAGCCAAGGTGAACGGGCTCCTTTTGGCGGTGAACAGACACGCTTGTGTTTTGGCGGCGTTGAATTCAACTAGATTGGTTTCGCCCCACTTGGAGACTGCCTGAAGTGAGACATTCGTACGCTCCACCATAGCCTCTCGTTCGTAATAATTTTTTTTTCGATTCCGAAAAATCTTCGTAACTCAATTCGGGAATTGAACTGTTTTTATAGGTAAGTTTGTACGGAACCCTCAGTGTGCGAGTCCGACTCGCACTTGCGTGGTTTTTTTTTGTAACGCAGAATATGGCATTTTGTGGTTACTTACGATTAAGTCATTTTTTTCAAATCCGATTCTTCGAGTGTAGTCATCATCAACAGTACGGAAGTGAAATAAGAGATGTAATGTGGTCCTACTTTGTAGACGGGGTTTATGCGGATTCAGATGAGCTATAAGAGGATTAAGCTAGTGTGGCACACAGGAAGACGCTATATACACTTAAGTATATAATATATAGGGTGACTGGTAATTAGTGTACGATACTTAAACACGTGCTTGCGATTGTGCTCATGATAATCGACAACTTTTACTATGGGAACAAACCTGAAATCGCGAAAAAAAAATCAGCTGTTCAGTACATTTATGTTTGCCTAATGTACTAAACAGCTGGTTAATTTTTTCGCGATTTCGGTTTTGCTCCCATAATAAAAATTGTTTGTTATCATGAGCACAATCACGTGTTTAAGTATCGTACACTAATTGCCAGTCACCCTATATAATATCCACAAATATCACACAACGCCGTCTAGTCCCAAGCTAAGCAGAGCTTGTGTTATGAGTACTAGACAACTGATAAACTTACTTATATATTTCTAAATACATACATATTATAGATAAATTACACCCAGACACACAAAAAATGTTCGTGCTCATCACACAAACATTTGTGCTGGGTGGGAATCGAACCCACGACCTCCGGCATAGCAGTCAGGACCACTAACCACTAGACCAACAGGCCAATCGAAAGTGTACTAATTGTTACACCGGAATAAGATGGCCACTATGATTGTCTTATTCAAAAGTTTACAGATGAATTATAGGATTCTGACCATATTATAACATGTCCGTGTTAGAAACGTATCAAGCATGGAAAGAAGTCTGCGATACATTTAATGCCAAATTCATAAAAAAATATTACTATTTAATATTTGTGGAACGGTTTGACAACTATCCTTTAAGATTTTTTGCATACCTAAAGAAATATAGAATCATTTCTTTTATCTTTTATTTTACCATTTTCTGCCTAGCTCAGGATCCAGGGCTTCAAATTGTTTGTTACTTACTTGTTTTGTGTCAATCACCTTTAATCTATAATAATTTACTTTTTTATTTTTATTTATTTATTTATTTAGGATCTCCAACAAAGGATTTACACAATATCTGTATCTTATAACTAGTGGTTCCGGTATGTTGTTGGTGTACTCCTTCACTTATAGGAGACCACAGCATGCACACATATAATTTAAGCAATTAAGCTAACAGAAATAAAATTACAAATACATTACAAACATGATATGAATTAATAAAGATAATAATACTGAAAATTGAAAATTGATTGAATAATAATAATTATAATGACAAAATTGGAATTCTAATAACAATGAATAAAAAATAATAAATAGTCTAATCTATTATACATTAAATTAAATTAAATCTTGTAAACATTTTTTATAATTTGGCAGTGACTCGCAGATATCTAAGCTTTTAGTTATAGCCAATGCGTTTTATTGCCTACAAAGCCTTGGCACCAATTAAGAAGAGTTGAACCAATTAAGAAATAAATGTGCCTTAAGCACAGTTTATTCTGAGAGAACTTTCATTAACGCAGAGAACTAACCTTGTGCTTCAATGCAGAGGGAGGCCGTGACCCATAAGGTCACAGCCTCCCCGCCCCTGGTATAATGGTACTGTTGAGGCATTTTTCTTGACAAAGTTGGAATTACCATTCAGCGTAACGAGATGCGGCTAAATGTAGGATTTGTAAAGTTTTTAGTACCAGTATCTACTTATTAAAATATTTTCCAAGAACATCTTTTCGAATTTTTTAGTAGATGTATTTTGGGTTATACAGAAAAGAAAAAGAGAAAAGCAATTCATTTATGGGAAATGACGCAATCTTAACACTAGCTTATAAATTGTAAACATTCTATAGGGAAAATATGCGACACGTTCGCGCAAAACGGCCGAAACCTCAGCATAATGTCATGGCCGCAGGCATAATGCGATGAGTCCACAGCGCTGGTTTTCAGCGTGGACCGGTGAAGGTGTCGACGCAAAGACATCGGAACGGTAAAGTTTGTATATTTTACTCAAATCTATGCAATAGATTCGGAAGGAAAAATAAGGAAGAATAAATTTTGGATAAAATCTTAAATGAAAAAAATTAAGAGGATTTAAATTTATATGAAAAGGCAACATTACGACGCGTTCATTTTTTTTTTTAAGTTTGGTTATCATCCAATGACAAAAGATGTCGCTTTTGGACTTTAACTGATTAACAACTCACTCCTGTTCCTTCGTTGCCTTTCATACCAGGGCCAAGTTTTCCTTTCAGAAACAAGCCCCTGGCCCCAGTAGGCTTTGATTCTGCTGGGCCCCTACGGTTTGCTGACATCTCCATGAGGCGCGAGTGGAACAATACGTGCCGTCGACGATTTCGGCTCAGTCTGGACGGTTAGCGGACGGTCGGACGGTGAGCTACTCATTGCTCGCCATCCGCAAGACCGCGCCTACGGCGGCCGGAAATCGGGATCGGGATCCCGACGGCTGGGGCGTGAGGGCCGCTCCCTCACACGTGCACGTGTGGCCTCCTTTGCTAGCATTACTGCTTCGAGGACACGGCGGTGCTCTGTCCAAGCGGGGCACACCTTTACCGTATGCTTCAACGTGTCCTCCGGGCGGTCCACACAGTGGTGACACCCGGGCGTTACTTCCGCACGAATCCGGTGCAGGAACTTCCTGAACTGACCATGCTCGGTGAGAACCTGCGTCATGCGGAAGGTGAGTACGCCATGAGGTCTTTCCAGCCACTCCTCAAAGAGGGGACTTACCACCATAACAACGCGTCCGTAGCGTAGATGTGATCGGCAATGTTGACACAGGCAATATAAAGGCCCACACATACCTACTTCTTTTAGCTGAAACTTATCCACGCTATTTTTTTAGGCGAGAAAATCATCTAATGACAAATTCCGCTCTTGGGCGGAGCGAGAGATAGTGTCAGACTTTTACTGACTAAAAACCCACTCCTGTTCCTTCGTTGCCTTCGTCCCTGGGCCCGGGCTTCGTTTTCACACTACCCATGGCCCCATAGGCTTCGACCCTGCTGGGCCCCTACGATTTGCTGACATCTCCCTGAGGTGCGCGTAGAACAATACGCGCCGTCGACGACTTGGGCTCGGTCCGGACGGTTACCGGACGGTCGGACGGCTGGCTACCCATTGCTCGCCGTCCGCAAGCCCGCGCCTATGGTGGCCGGAAATCGATCGGTTGGCGATCGGCTGCCTCCTTTGCTAGCATTACTGCTTCGCAGAAAGAAGAGAAGGAAAACTTATCCACGCTGATGTTTCTCTCTTAAAGTGGTGTATGTCGCGTCTTAGTGAAATCACTGTAAACGGCTTGAGTTCCTCGAGGCGGCGGAGATCAAAGTGCCGACATTCGCCACGGAATAACTTTTATAGCTACACATTTTTGTCTTTGAGCTACTTAAAAAACAGTATATTGCGTACCTAGAATCGGTTGGGACAAGAACAGGCTTTCAAGTCGAATCATCTAATAGCTTTTCAATGTACTTAGTGTTGAAAAGTTATTTATTGATTTCTCATCTTAAAAAAAAGGCGAGGTAGGTAAGGCTCACAGCGGCTAACGATCTTTAATGCCTTAAAATAATAAATCACATAACTACGTACTACTAGCGTTGAACCATAATTTAATAACAGAGGTGCCCTCAGGGGAGTACATAAAGTCCTATTTAGGTACATAATTAAAAGGAGAATGTGTTGGACTGACTAGTTAATAGCCTCACGTGTTGTCTTAATGTTGTAAATTATCTAGTTAAGAAATGAGAACTTCCACTACGTATGTTCTGAACCGTTGCTACGGCGTAGTAAGCCTACGCGGTTGCTACGTGAGCTACGCTGCCGTAGCACAAAAAATAAACTGTTTACGTCGCAGCCAAAAGTAACTCCAATTCTTTCGATTATCCAATAATCCGATAATAAATCATAGTAAATATCTAATCTATCTATTGAAGATTTGGCAAAGGGAAAACTCTTGAGTCATCAAACCAAATGTCCGAATTATTTTGTAATTTTTAGTGCGTGCTAAAAGCGTGTTTTTTTTAGTTTTTTAAACTATTATTTTTTTGCGAGAGAGAGCGAGGTGTGTAGGTTCACAGGTGAGGGGCGCGGGTGGTAAGACGTCACAATTAGGTTGGCAGCCATGCGTCACCAACCCGACAAGGATGTGTTAATAGTGTTCATTTAGGAACGGGGCGTGCTATAAAACGATATTAAAATGTGTCTGGAAAATCTTGCTTCTTAAAAGCGTATGAACATCTTTCTATTTTATTGTTACGTGGTCATATGCTGCGTCGTTTAATTATTCCCAGAGCAGTATTTGTTCGGAAATCCGGACGCTTAAAACTCTCAGAGTAAGACATGCATTATACAACAACGAGTTTATTTTAGCAAAACATAATACCTCCCTTTCTCTTTGAATATGCATTTTTATTTACATTAACAAGGACTTCTAGGAAAACGACGCGAGTTCATAAGGATCCATATATTTTTTTCTAATTGGGATTTTCTGAAAAGGAAACTCGTGGTCCTAGTCCTTCAGTGTGTAGGTATAGTTTTAGTTAGTAAAGTTCTGACACGCTCTCCCGCATTAAACGGTGGTCGTTTAAAAAAAAAACAATAATTTCAATGTTGAAAACAATCACGTAGTTTGAAATGAATGATTCATTTATATATTTGTTCTAAGAAAGGGGCTTTAAAATCGTTATATATAAAAGGAGAAACTGACTGACTGACATATCAACGCACAGCCGAAACTATTGAGACTAGGAACGTAAAATTTTGCACAAGGTTTCCATTTATGACGTAGGCGAGCACTAAGAGAGGATTTTACAAAATTTACTCTCTAAGGGGATGAATCGCAGGGTCCAAAGTTTGTATAGAGAAACCTGTTTTCACGTGGGCGAAGCCGCTGGCAGAAGCTAGACTTTATATATAAAAGGAGAAACTGACTGACTGACATAGCAACGTACAGCCGAAACAACAAGGCCTAGGAGCTTGAAATTTTGCATAAGGTTTTCTTTTATGACGTAGGTGAGCATTAAGATATTTTTCAAAATTCACCCCCTATGCGGATAAAACGAGGGTCAAAGTTGAAGCAAGGAAAGGCGAAGGAGAAACCGACTTTCACGCGGGTGAAGTCGCTGGAAGAAGCTAGTACTGTATACAACGCTAGTATATGCGAAACCTGAATATAGTTGGTTCAGAATCAGTAATTGAATCGATTCCAATAATTTTTACCCCATGTTATATTTTTTCAAAAAGTAAAGAAAAAAATGTTTAAAAAAGGTTACAAGTTGGACACTACCGACACTAAGTACAACACAGGTCACAGCAGGTCATAGCGGGCATTAGACGCCAGCGCACAGGTGGATGCGAGAGCAAAAACAACCCCTTGGTCGCCCGGATGGCCCGTATACCATGTATTTTTGCGGACAACCGGGTAACATAATAAACTTATAACTTTGTGATTTTTCATGTTATAAAATTTTTACATAGATTCTTTACATAAAAATACTAGACACGTGTTTTGGGTTTCGCATATACTAAAACTAATGCTATATAAGTTCAACATCGTTGTTAAAATCGTTGTCATTTCTCGATCATCAGACAAAATAACAAAGTTCACAAAGCAATCCAAATCCAACATTGAACTCGTCAATATTACTCAAAGAGGAAATCCATTCACGGTCAAAGTCGTTTTAAAAACTCGTTTGCTGCTGAACGTTTTATTGAGCGGAACTAATTCCAGTTGTAAGCGATTTATAACAATGATTTTAAAACTGGTTTCTGAAACTTAATCTTTTCTTGCTAATGTTAGGGTTCTGTACCTCAATCGGCAGAAACGGAACCCTTATAAGATCACTTTGTGGTACGTCTGTCCGTCTGTCAAGACCCTCTCTGTCAGGAACGCGTAGAGGTAATAAGTTGAAATTAATATCAAATATTCAAGCCTATTGGAGCAGTGAAAAAATCAAATTTGTAAGTCAACGCAGTCTAAAAATAAGGCCGTTTATGTAAACCGCTTATTTTGATGCTCACAAGGAATTCAAAACCTAATATGTTGACCCGTTGACCTGGAATCCTGTTGGTAATTGGTTTTCCGGTTTGGTTTTGAGTTTTGTCCTTGATGGTGGCAAAGCCTACTTCCGCGGCTATATTCACCATCATCAACATCGTGATCCGCATAATGGTCATACGGCGTTTCTCGCACCTGAATCTTTAACAGGAATATCCCGAAATGGCTATGTCCGGTGAGGACCTGCGTTAGGCGGAAAGTGTGGACTCCGTGGCACCTCTCGACTCACTCATCAAAGAGTGAACAAACACGGAGTTTATTTCGGTTGGGCACTTCACAATCACAGCGGTAAGTCACTTCTTTGATACCCATCAAAGAAGAAACTTACCACTGCTCGCCTAGAGAGGCGCTACGGTGCCCTCACTTTCCACTTGACGCAGTTACTTACCGGACATGACCAGAGAGATACGGAGGGCGAGTGGGAGAAGTCATTTGATGATTGCCCACCTCAAAAAAATAAGGGTTTATGTCGGTAGCAATAAAAGTTTTTAAGTTTTGTCTTTTTTAAAACTTAGTCTTCACTTTTGCTTGCATTTCGGAAATGCTAAACTCTTTCTAGCATACCCCCTCGCGTGCGTGGGTATTATTATTACGTAATTGCGCGTGTGTACGTAAAATCAAAAAAAAAAAAAAAAACTTTTTCCGGATTTTTCTAGGAAAAACAAAGATATAGAAACAAAAATTTTCGGCGAAGTAAATTTCGTACAAATGTTGTACACACATTTGTACGACAATTAAAAGCTAGCATAAGAAAACTTTGTGAAGGGGAAAAAAAAGTGAGGGCACGATCAGAAAATACAAAGTGATAATTTATTTTTGTTTCAACGCCCGTAAAATGTTTAAATAAATTTTTTAAATTTTTATTTTCGTGCGCATCGCTAAGAAAGTACTATATATTTTTTTAATGCCTTAAACACACGACATGTGTGGAAAATTCATGTAGGCAACAGTCATTTGATGAGTAGCAGATTCATATTGTCACATGATCACTATACCGTAATTGTTGTGACTAAGTTTTTCAGTGTCACATAAATTTAAACATTTCTAGATGATTCGGTGTATGAGAAAAATTAACATTTAGACTAAAATTAACTTTCTTGTATACTTATGTAAAACCAACACGGGTAAGGCAGGACTGTTCGTTATGGTGGCACTTCGGGGAGGCCTATGTCCAACAGTGGATGTCTTACGGCTGAAATTATGATGATGATATTTAAGCAGTATTAACAAATAATCTTTAAAATTAATGATCTACGTACTTACCTACACAACTATGCCTGAACATGTGTCTAAGTTTTACTTACTAAACAGTCTAATAAATAATTAAAACATTTTACATTCTGAGTCTTCCTTCAAAATCTCCATAAAATGTACCGCAGAAATAAATAAACTAGAAAACAAAGTGCCTTACTTTGTGAGGGAGTGGATTTTACAGGCGAGGAGCCGGGGAGTCCTCTCGGTGAGTTATGACTTCCTACAAACAAGTTATGTACCTGAAAGGAGCAAAATTATGCATAACGAGGTGTTAAAGATGTGACGAAATGATGGCTTTTATGTTTGTTTTATGATAGGTAGGACGAATGCTCTGTTTTATTAGAGCCACGTTGTGGAGAGCTTCTGTGAATCAAATAATTAAATTTATAATTTATTTGTTTATTCAAACTTAATATACATTAGTGGAATATTCTCTATCAGTCATCAATTGTGTTAAAAAAAAAAATGCTGTGGTATGTGTGCACAACAAACAAGTAATAGATATTTGAAATATATTATAATAAGGAGAACTCAAAAATAATAATTACCTACGATAAAAACCAGACTAAGGTTGAAGTATGAACTATGTATGTTCCAGATAGCTGTGAGCGTAAATCAATGAGATGTCAGCAAATCGTAGGGGCCCAGCAGGGTCGAAGTCTACTGGGGCCATGGGTTAAGTGAAAATAAAACCCGGGGCCCTGGAACGCAAGGCAAAGAAGGAACAAACGAGTCGGTTTTAGTCAGTAAAAGTCTGACACGCCCTCGCGCTCCGCCCAAGGGTGGGAGATGTCATTAGATGATTTCCCACGTGAAAAAAAAAAACTTTTTACAAAAAAATACAACCGATTTTAAAGTAAAAAAAAAAACACTGAAAAGTGCAAAATAACTTTAATTTCGGAAGTCGGTGTTTCTATAATAGTTTTGTCTCTTCGTTATTTAACACCGACTTCCGAAATTAAAGTTATTTTG
This sequence comes from Mythimna impura, assembly GCA_905147345.3. Classification (NCBI taxonomy): domain Eukaryota; kingdom Metazoa; phylum Arthropoda; class Insecta; order Lepidoptera; family Noctuidae; genus Mythimna; species Mythimna impura. Next base: position 8,045,716 of record LR990359.1, read on the forward strand.
CACTTTGCAGTGTTTTTTTTTTACTTTGAAGTCGGTTGTATTTTTTTTGTAAAAAGTTTTTTATTTTACACTTTTTAGTTATGGTACCACCACTAAAAAGTACCCCTCAGCCAAACTTAAATAACTTATAGCCAGAGTGCATCTCATGACAATTCTAATAATCCCAAACACGGTTAGGTTACATTAATTTATTACAGAGGTCCGGTGCCTAACTTCTGGCTTCATCATCAGATCAGTTCGATATATTCCCCCTCTACTTTCAGTCAGTCATCGACTACACGTATAAACAAAGCAATTTTACTTGTTACGACGGTTCTGCTGTGATCCTATGAGGAGTTCTGTTCCATATCTTCGAAGTTCATGATCAGATCATAACAATATTTCTATGGGACCAACTCGGAAGCATAACCTTTCAATAAAAAAAAAAAAAATTCAAAATCGGTCCACAATTGACCGAGAAATCGGTGAACATACATAAAAAAAAATAAAAAACATACATTCAACCGAACATATAACCTCCTCCTTTTTGAAGTTGGTTAATAAAAGATATCGCGTGCTTTCGCCCTCACGAGGACACGGCGGTGCTCTGCCCAGGCGGGGCACACCTCTACCGTGTGCTCCACCGTGTCCTCCGGGTGGTCCACACAATGGTGACACCCGGGCGTTTCTTTCGCACGAATCCGGTGCAAGAACCTCCCGAATTTACCATGTCCGGTGAGGACCCGCGTCATGCGGAAGGTAAGGACGCCGTATTGCCTTTCTAGCCACTCCTTAAAGAGGGGACTTACCATCATAATTATGGCGTGTCCATTGTAGATTCCATTTGGAAGTATATCCTTCTGAATAAGAAATATTTATTTCCAAATTGGTTTTTAAATAAACAAAAAAAATTGTTAAAAACAAAACTACATTGAAAATGAGGGCGTCCTTCTTTTTTGTCTGTTAAAAAGCAATTAAAATAATAGAACAAACAGGTAACTGGTAATTTGGACACAAAGCCCCAATTTTTTTATTGGATTCAATATCTGGCAGCAGATTATATTCTGCGTCAGATTTCGTTGCAGCTACAATTTTATTTTTATATATATAACACAATTTACAGCGGTATGCTCCAAGAAAACAAAAGAATCTAAAAAGATGAAAACATTACTGCCGTTTTCTAGTAGGATAATGTAATAAAATAATAAAAACAGAAGATTTTCTGGGCTTTATTGAACTTTTTATTCTCTTGTTCCTATAACTTCTTATGTAATCAAATCTTGAAGATACGTCTGTTGCATTCAATAAGTAGTTAATTTCATTTAACTTGTAGCGCGCTTGTTATCTTATCTTTTTATAGATAAACTAGATACTGTTTATTTGAGGTGGGAAATCTTTCAAATAACTTCTACCGCATTCCATGGTAATCATCATCATCATCATTTCAGCCGAAAGACGTCCAATGTTGGACATAGGCCTCCCCCAAGCGTCGCCACAACGACCGATCCTGTGCGTCTCGCATCCACCTCATTCCCGCGACTCTCACCAGGTCGTCGGTCCACCTTGTGGGAGGCCTTCCAACACTGCGTTTTCCGGTGTGCGGTCGCCACTCTAGAACATTTCGGCCCCATTGACCATCCGTTCTATGAGCAATGTGCCCTGCACACTGCCACTTTAGTTTGGAGATTTTTCTGGCTATGTCGACGTCATGGTAATACTTTGAAACAATCCCGTAGAAACTAGATACTGCTTGAATAACAAACCCATATCACGTAATAATAATAATAATAAAACGAATTGAGGAGTGCTTTGGAGTGTGCTATTCGGGACTATCGCAACATGCCGCTTAAACTCAGGCCGCGGTTACCTCGTTTGCCCATGTGTAATAAGAATAAGGCGCTGGTGGCTGCTCTGGATTCGCAGTTGTCAAACTATTTTGATGACTGTGAAGATTATTCATAATAATAAAACGAATTGAGGAGTGCTTTGGAGTGTGCTATTCGGGACTATCGCAACATGCCGCTTAAACTCAGGCCGCGGTTACCTCGTTTGCCCATGTGTAATAAGAATAAGGCGCTGGTGGCTGCTCTGGATTCGCAGTTGTCAAACTATTTTGATGACTGTGAAGATCTCACTGATACACACTCGATAATGTACTGCGCGGCTGTAGCGGCATGTCGTGTAGCTCACGTCAAATTTCCAAACAGTGACGTAGATACACGACCAAAACCAGCTGTGCCGGCCTGGCAGTGCAGGATCGAGCGTCGTATTGGTGGGGCCAGAGCACTCATCGGCAAACTAATCTGCTTCAGGGAGGGCAACACTCGCCCACGAGTGATGCGCTTTGTGAGACGGGCGTTTTCGGGGACTGACATCAGCCCCCGAGACTATATGTCCTGTGTCACAGAGCGCATCGACTTCCTGAAGCAGAAGGTGTACGCATGGGCAAACCGTATCCGGAGGTATAAGCGGCGGGTTGAGCGGTACACCCAGAATCGCACATTCCGAAGTAATGAAATGTGGGTATATAGGGCTTGGGAGCAGCCGGACCAAGGTGTGGCTGACACGCGCCTTCCGGATGATGACGTCATGAGTTCGTTCTGGCGTAACATCTGGTCGGTGCCTGTCAGTCATACTGAAGGTGGTTGGACTCGAGAGGCTGAACGAGCGTGCGAACCGATTCCAGAAATGGGGGCAATTACAATCAGCCCCCAAGATGTGGCCCGTGCAGTCCGTCCGTTGCCTAATTGGAAATCTCCAGGGCCGGACGGACTGCACAACTTTTGGATAAAGTGGCTTCAAAGATCGCACGCTCGTTTGGCATCTCAGTATCAGACCGCCTTGGAGTCTGGCTCGCTACCCGAGTTTCTTACAACAGGAGTTACCCACCTGCTCCACAAATCTGGTAGCACCGCGGAACCCAAAAACTATCGACCGATTACGTGTCTGCCGACAGTCTATAAGGTTCTTACATCCATTTTGAGAGCAAAGATTAACCACCATGTAGATAATAACGCTATCATGTCTGCCTCTCAAAATGGATGTAGGAATGGGTCCCGCGGTACTAAGGAGCTACTCCTCATCGATATGGCCATTAGCCAACAGGTTCGGCGTTCCCGAAAGGATCTGTCGACATGTTGGATAGACTATAAGAAGGCCTACGACTCAGTTCCTCATACATGGCTCATGAGGGTGCTAGAATTATACAAAATTGATGCAACATTACGCACCTTCTTGATGTCATGTATGAGGCAATGGAGGACGGTCCTTCGCTATCCAGGATGTCGACATATCCAGAGGAACAGCGAACCGGTAAGGATCGAGCGAGGTATATTCCAGGGTGACAGTTTGAGTCCGCTTTGGTTCTGCCTGGCCTTGAATCCTCTAAGCACACTGCTGGAGAATTCAGGCCTAGGCTATCGGTTGAAGAGAGGTGGTCAGGTTATATCTCACCTCCTCTACATGGATGACTTGAAACTTTTTGCCCCCAACAATCTGCAACTGATGGAGCTACTGAAGGTAACTGAAACCTTCAGTAGTGCCATCAGGATGGAGTTTGGTGTGGATAAATGTGCAGTCATGCATGTAAAGAGAGGGGAGATTGTGGAATCCATGGGTACCCAACTCTCGGATTCCATAAACTTGAGATCTCTCTCTCCAACCGAAACCTATAAGTATTTGGGTATGTCGGAAGCGTTAGGCATCAATGCTACTGACATGAAGCAAACGTTGAGGGAGCGTTTCTTTGGACGCCTGAAGAAGGTATTCAATAGCCTTCTTTCAGGCGGAAACAAGGTGCGCGCCTTCAACGGTTGGGTCATGCTGGTATTGATGTACTCTTTCGGCGTGCTCAAATGGACTCAAACGGAACTTGATGCCCTGGATAGGCGGGTCCGTACACTGCTGACTGCATACCGAATGCATCACCCACGATCGTCGGTCATGAGACTGTATATCCCGCGGAAGTGTGGGGGTCGAGGCTTTTTAAATGCTAAGACCCTGCACAATCGCGAGGTATGCAGTCTCAGGGAATATTTCCTAACCGCCGACGTGGGTATGCATCGTGATGTAGTGGCAGTGGACAAGGGACTCACCCCGCTCTCCTTGGCTAACGAGAGCTGGCGCAAACCTGTAGTGCTTGACACTAACGATCGCAGGGAAGTATGGCAGAGTAAGGAACTCCACGGACGCTTTTTCCGGGCCCTTCATGGGCCCGATGTAGATCAACTAGCGTCCGTAGCCTGGCTGCGCGTCGGTGACCTCTTTGGGGAAACCGAAGGTTTTGTCTGTGCAATTATGGACGAAGTTATCATGACGAATAACTACCGGAGATTTATTGTGAAGGACGGCACGGTCGACATCTGTCGGGCATGTCACCGACCGGGTGAATCAATCCGCCACATTATCTCTGGTTGTTCTCGTCTAGCTAACGGGGAATACTTGCATAGACACAACCTTGTAGCCAGGATTATCCATCAGCAACTTGCTCTGAATTACTCTCTTGTGGAATCGGAGGTGCCATACTACAGGTATGTGCCCGACCCAGTTCTCGATAATGGCGATATCACGCTGTACTGGGACCGGTCCATCATCACTGACAGGACTATTGTAGCCAATAAGCCTGATATAGTGGTGGTGGACCGAAGAGAGAGGCGTACAATGATTGTTGACATATCCGTTCCGCATGACGAGAACCTCGTGAAAGCCGAGAAAGACAAACAAATCAAGTATATTGATTTGGCTCGCGAGGTTGTCGACATGTGGGATGTAGACTCGGCGATCATTGTACCGATAGTCGTGTCAGCCAATGGCTTAATAGCCAAGAGCCTCGACCAACACCTTAGGAGGCTCGCGTTAGGCGGCTGGATCAAGGGCTTGATCCAGAAAGCGGTACTCCTGGACACGGCTCGTATTGTCAGGAGGTTCCTTTCTCTGGAGCCCTGACCGCCGGTAGCTTGGACCCTGTTCCCGATACCGGTGGGACACTGTTTTTTATATTTTTAAATGTTTTTATTATTTTTTTATTGAAATATTTAAAAATATAATTTATATGTTACAATAATGAATAAAGAAATAATAATAATAATACAGCCTTTTTATTCAGATCTCTTATTACAATGCATTTAAACTTATAATATAATAATAACACTGACTCATAAACTATTTATCCTAATATCTGTTGCTTGGTTATCTTTCCTAGATCTGTTTGCCGATTGGCAAACAGATCATATCGCGTAAGTCTAATGAATTGAAACCATTACAAATAATATTTATTTCCAGCTCCAGGCCATGTTGCTTGGAAATAAAAATCGTGTCGTAGTATATTCCGTCCGATCGTCCGGTAACCGCTCAAGTCGTCGACGGCGCGTACTGTTCCTCAACGACGCGCGCCTCAAGGAGATGTCAGCAAACTGTAGGGGCCCAGCAGGGTCGAAGCCTACTGGGGCCAAGGGTCTGCTTCTGAAAGGAAGACTCGGCGCTGGTATGAAAGGCAACGAAGGAACAGGAGTGGGTTTTTAGTCAGTAAACGTCTGACACAAAAGAGTTTAGGATATCATTGAATGATTTTACCAACTACAAAAAAAAAACACTCCAGTCGCCGAAACCCCGACCCGACTACCTATCATCGTAGCCGCGGGCTTGCGGACGACCAGTAGGTAATAGGTAGCTTGCCGTCCGGCCATTAGTAAAACCGTATGGGTCCAGTAAGGCCGATGCTTACTAGGGCCATGGAGATTTTCTGAAATGGAAACCTTGGTCCTAGAGCGCAAAGAGCAACTGAAGGACACAGGTGTGGTTGTTATCTGTAAGACACTGGACACGCCCTCCTGCTACACCATAGATCGAGAGAAGTCATTGAATAAGTTCCTATCACAAAAAAAAAGTATGTCTTATGTCAAATAAAAAAGTTTCAATAAATTATCATGTCAAATAAACTACTTTACTCAAATAGTATTAGCATAGCATAGCATAGTCAGCCTTATAATGTTCCCACTGTTGGGACTTAGGCCTCCTCTCTAGGAGAGGGAATGGGCCGTAATCCACCACGCGGGCCCAGTGCGGGTTGGTGGATGTCACATGTTTTCGAATTTTTGGTTCTAGTACATGCCGGTTTCCTCACGATGTTTTCCTTCACCGTTATGAGAGCAGTGGTGATGAAATAAATTACACAAAGTAATGCGCCTGGCTGGGTTTGAACCCACGACCTATAACTCGTAAGTCGGAGCCTTTACCACTCGGCCATCACTGCTCGTAATTATTTATTTTTATTCTTAATTGCACAAATTTTTATACTACATGTAGTTACTATTTACGGCTTACTTTACTTTTGTGCCGAAATTCCGTGTCATTACTTTTCTGAGTCCCAGTTTGTTGAAGAAGTTATAACTTGTGATAAGTAATGAGACAGTTAAGTACTGCTATAAACTTAACACTTTACAGGCGCAGCTTTGGCTTATAAATATACAGGTACCTCTTATACGAAAAGATAATAAAATATGTGAATAAGAAACAAGAAACACTGAGTTTAGCTATTTACCCTAAAAATATTTTAATTTTAGAAAACTGAATAAACATTTAATGGGCAAAAAGAACCCTTTACGAAATATCAGTGATTAAACTCACTCATCAATTTCATGAAATTAAGTATTAGGCTGCAGTGTCCGTGAAATTAGCCATCGATACATCACGCCACTCAAATGTAAGGAAACATGTAATTCCGGAATAAGTTACACGGGTCATCGCGCTGTTTCATCATCAGTCATATTGCCGGATGATTTATGAAGGGAAATGCTGTAAACTCAAGTTACCTGTAATGAAGTGAAATTGTGTTTTATTCGTTCTCGAAAACACCCATTTTTAACCGATTTCAAAAAGGAGGAGATTCTACTTCGGTTCGGCTGTATATTTTTTTGTTGTTTTATGTATTTTTTTTTTTATGTAAAAAGGCACTAAAAAGTGCAAAATAACTTTAATTTCGGAAATTGGTGTTAAATAACGAAAAGACAAAACTATTAAAGAAACATCGACTTCCGAAAAGTTTTTACAATGTAAAAACTTTTATGAAAATATATACTCAATCAAATAATTATGTAGATTTAATTGATATATCTGGATTTCACTACATTGCGTTTCCATGATATTCATTCCAAAATTCTACTGAAGCAACTTTAAGCCTCAGATACATTAGATGACAAAATGTTCTCCAATTTGACGCGCAACGCCGCGCTGTCAAAATTGTGCAATAACATGTCCCGCGTTTCGTGAATGCGATATAAAATGTTGAGAGGTAACTTGCTTGCTACATTGCGCGTTGCGTGTCAAGTTTAGGGACATTTTGACCTATAATGAAACCGAGGCTTATATCACAAAAATACTTTATACTGAAGACGTCATTGCGGTAGATAAAATAAAATAAAAAATCTCCAGTAGCCATACATTGCAGTGTGAATTGGGTAAATGTATGCTCTACGTGTTACCAATAAAGCTCATTTTACGATGCCAGTACAACTAGTGAAGTCTGTTGGGAATACTGAACAATCGATTGCTCTGATGACATCTATTGAAAAGGTAGGCTTGTAAAGCCTACCGCAAATATTATCGAGCGACCGAGAACATAACGGATATTCTTGGATCATTGATATAGTATTTTTAAATTTAAATTATATATTTTTTTAGATTTTTATTGTATTATTGACTAATTAGCATAGTCGGCCTTATAATGTTCCCACTGCTGGGACTCAGGCCTCCTCTCTAGAAGAGGGAATGGGTCGTAATACACCACGCGGGCCCAGTGCGGGTTGGTGAATGACACATGTCTTCGAATTTTTGGTTCGAATTATTGACTAATTATTAACTTATTATTGACATTGTTTTCCACTGAATAAACTTACAAATTGAATGATTAAAAATTTTATTGACTATTAATTTAATCATTTGACATTAGTTAAATACGTATTTGGTTTTTAAGATTATTATTTTCATAATTAATTCTACTATAAAAAAAAGCATGCTTCACGGTAGAATGTATAGGATCTTTCTCTTACTTAACACCACATTTTTGTACCTAATTATTATATCAAACTAGCTTCTCCCAGCGGGTTCGCCCGCGTAAAAGTCGATTTCTCCACACAAACTTCCAACCCCCGTTTTACCCCCTTAGGGGTGGAGTTTCGTAAAATCCGTTCCTATCGGATGTTTACACCCTATAAGGAACCTACCTGCCAAATTTTAAGTTTGGAGGTGTTATAGTTTCTGAGATTTCGTGATTAATCAGTAAGTGGTATTTCGCTTTTATATATAGGTATAGATAAATTATTTCATTTCATAAGAAAGAAAGTCACGGTTTCTCCACCCTTTTCATCAACTAAACTTGTTAGTTTTACTGATTTAATGAGTCCTGCGGAATCTGCATTGTTTAGTATTGAATTTCGGTGATCGAATTTAGATTGACACCACTAAATGACCTCTGATTTCAATATATAAACGATTAGAAAGGCCTTGGTAGAATTTTAATAGAGGTCATTAGAATTATTCTATGAAAAGCCTTAACCTCAAAGCAAAATGGAGGATTTAAGAGAGAGTTTTAAGTTACATACATACATACAATACATACTGACCAAATCAAAGATTCACGTTTTAAATTTAAGCGATGCATTAGAATAATTTAAATCATCCAAGTATCCGATGGTATATGCCTGAGTGATTCATATATGCACTAGTAACACTCTTTGTTTATTAATTTTTGACATCAATATTTACTTTACTAAGTATTACATTTTGTAAACTATATATTTCCTTTTATTATTGTGAACGTGAGGACAATGTTGATTGCTTTTTTTTTCCTTTTCAGTAAGTTTAACGTATGTCTGGCAATTTGAGTATTTTCTGCGGCCTACCCAAATGTCCTTTCCTTGGTATTGTTCGTCAAGTCGTTGATCTCCTTAGTAGTCCTGAGTTGAGCTGTACGAATACTGACAAATGCTTGCACTGACTGGACAGGTCCACTCAAAAATCTGTATGGTTCTTTCTTCAAAAGACCATCTCAGACAAATCTGCATGGTTCTCATGTGATTTGACCATTACATATTTACTGTATGGACTTTAAAATAGACTTTGACCCCTGAGTTTATTTCGGTGTTTCTTGTCAGGGTAGTCAGCTAGGAAACACCGGCCTCATCTAGTTTAAAATGACGAAAAAAAAAATTAACGTGTAAAAGTGTTTTTTAAACCTAGGTATTTACAAAATTAATACCATTTATCATTTATAGAATGTTTAGATTGAGCATCTCCCTTTAAATATGACAAGAAAAACGGGCCAACAATTTCAAGTATGTGTTCGTGAGGCCAGTCTTTTACACTGTGCATATATGTCTCTGTGTGCGTAAATAATGATACCAGCTACTATTAAATCTCCCATAAAATCACATATTCATTATTTATTATTTCAAAAACAAGACTACACCATCTTCCTAGCCTTTTCCCAACTTGCTTGGGGTTGGCTCCTAGTCTATCCGGAAGCGGCTGAGTACCTGACAACACAACAAGACACAACACAATAACACAACCACAACACGAACGAACGACTTGAAACAAGACTACCTAATTAAAGTAAAATAAAAAATTGGTGCATGTAAATATTATTAAGTATTTTTTTTATTATTTAACCTTTTGAGTGCGTAATTAGAGACACAATAGTAAGACAATGGCGCGTGAACGCCGGCGTTAATGCGGGGATCAACAGCTTAAGCAAACGTAGTTTAAATAAAAAAATTGAGGTTAAATTAAATTACGGTAATAAATTATGTTGGATTATATTAGTTGAGGTAATTAAATTAGTTCTACAATATGAATCTTTTATGCATTTTATATTTGAAAATACGTATTTGAATTGAAAAAATAATTATAGTTTTGAAAAAAAAAAAACAAAATTAAAACTGCAGATTTTTTAGTTATTTGGATGATTTGTGATGATAGGTGATGTGTTTCGCAGTTTTTACCCGTTCTTTATAATTCCGGCACAGTGTTATAGCGCATAAAGTCATTTTATTGGTGTAATATGTATAATGCTTAGTGCGCGTAATACGTAGTGACACGAAAAGTGACACGATCTGCACTGATTGGTGGATAAGACTGCGGGCTAAAGGTTGATCTGTTATTTTAGACACGTTTTCAGGCATTTGACACTCCATCTAGTATATTATAAAATCAAAGGTAATAATACTGTACAAAGGTTGGAATTTTCTACCAGACGATCTTAGGGTGATGAAGAAACTGAACATGTTTGCAAGTTAATGGATAAGAAATTTTAATAGAAAAAAATACGATAATACATAAATACTTAGATACAATACACACAAATAATCTTATTATGAAAAACGAATCTAATAATAGTCACTTGGAACAGAAACTCCTTTATCAACGTTATCGATCAATTTCTTCTACCATAAAGCAATATTTATTAAAAAAAAGTTTATAAGCATTGAAAATAAACAAAACTTACTTTAAAAAAAGTATAGAATGCCATTTTCTAAATGAAGAAAAATAAATGACAAATAAAATTTAACGGCATCTTAAATTTTTTTACACAAAGTAGCCAGCATCTGTGGAATATCATACAAAAAGAAAAAAGTTTCGATCTAACTTTCGCACGTAAGTATTTTAATATCTGTCATGACGGCGTAAACTTTTTGCTGGAATGAGAATATCCGAGAAGTTATAAAATAGTCGCCAGGTAAGTTTGATTCGGTAGGTTGCCTCTTTTAGGAGTGGCTGGAAAGATGTCACGGCGTCCTCACCTTCCGTATGGCGCAGGTCCTCACCGGACATGGTAAGATCGGGAGGTTCCTGTTCCGTATTTGTGCGGAAGAAACGCCCGAGTTTCACCATTGTGTGGACGTGCCTGGCTTGTGCAGAGCAACGCCGTGTCCTCGTGGGGGCGATCGGTGGCAACGACCTCTTGCGCCGGGTCCTGGTACAGGCAATGTTTCGGAGCAATGAGGAATGGCAGGCGCCTCCTTCTGCGAAGCAGTAATGCTAGCGAAGGAGGTGGCTGCACGCGCCAACCTGCGCGTAGGCAGCGCGTATGCAGCGCGGCTGGCATAAGAAGTCATAAGACTGGGTGCTGGATACCTGGCTTCGATGGAATCTGTAGAAATGTTCAAAGCGAAACTTTATAAACTTATCTAATGTTCTGACTTCACTAAATCTCTTGGGTCACATGAACGCTCAGCTGTTCTCTTAACCGTATCATTTAGGATGGTTTTTGTTAATTACGAATTCCGGATAGTGCGGCCTTCCGAAAATATGACTTAGGATGTCGACATTGAACCTTTGTCAATGACCTATTTGTCCGATGACGGTCTATAAAAACTTTTCCTGTTTCAAAAAGGAATACACGTCTTAGTGCGAAGAATTTTTACAAATATATCAAAACTTGTTGCCATTCATTCATGTTCTGAATAGCTGTGGTACGTATATGGTAGATTGCAATACAGCGTGTGTTACATAAATCAGCTCGTGCTATTGTTACTGTAACGAACGACGCGCGGTGAGCGCTGCAGGCGAGAACTGCATGATGATGAGGTACAGACGAGCTGGGAACGAGACAAGTATTATTTTTGAATTCTTTTTCATTTTCTTTACAATACAGATTATTTAAAGTATAGTCCTTTTTTTGAGTTGGGGAAACATTCAATGACCTTTCCCGCTCTAGCGTTAAGCGAAAGGGCGTGCTCGACTATTACTGACTAAAACTCACCTGTTCCTTCAATTACCTATATAATTTTGAGACCACGATTTCTATTTCAGAAATTCCCTGTGACCCTAACAGGCATCGGTCTTACTGGGCCCCTATGGTTTTGTTAACATCTCTTTGAGACGTGCATGAAACACTACATGGCGTCGACAACTCCGGCTCGGTATTTACCAGACGGCTGGACGGTGAACTACCCATCGCATGTCAATCGCAAACCCGTGCCTACGGTAGCCGGCGATCGCTCTGGGACTCCCGACGCCTAGGGCACAGAACACTAATGTAGGTACATAAGTCAATCTACCTACAGAGCTCCGAATCTCATGGTGAAATGGTGACAGTGACTGTCTCGACCCAGTGCTGGGCACGCCACAATTATGGCGGTTAGTCCCCTTTTTGAGGGGTGGTTGGAAAGACCTCACAGCGTTCTCACCTTCCGCATGACGCAGGTTCTCACCGCACACGGTAAGTTTGGGAAGTTCCTGCACCGGATTCGTACGGAAGCGACGCCCGGGTGTTGCCACTGTGTGGACCGCCAGGAGGACACGGTGGAGCACACGGTGAAGGTGTGCCCCGCTTGGGCAGAGCAACGCCGTGTCCTCGGCGATCGGCGGCGGCAATCTCTCGCGCCGGGCCTTGGTACAGGCCATGGTCCGGAGCGAGGAGGAGTGGTAGGCGGTTGCCTCCTTCTGCGAAGCAGTAATGCTAGCAAAGGAGACGGCCGATCGCGTGAGGCAACGGCCCTCACGCCCCAACCGCCGCCGGGATTCCGATCTCGATTTCCGGCCTCCGTAGGTGCGGGCTTGCGGACGGCGAGTAATGGGTGGCTCGCCGTCCGACCATCCGGTAACCGTCCGGACCGAGCCCAAGTTATCGACGACGCGTACTGTTCCACGCGCGCCTCAGGTAGATGTCAGCAAAACGTAGGGGCCCAGCAGGGTCGAAGCCTACTGGGGCCACGGGTAGTATGAAAGTGAAACCCGGGGTCCTGGGACGAAGGCAAAGAAGGAACAGGGGTGGGTTTTTAGTCAGTAAAGTCTAACACTATCTCCCGCTCCGCCCAAGAGCGCGATTTGTCATTGGATGATTTTCCCAACTAAAAAAAAACGATGAGTTACTATTTTTTTCTTTTTTTTATTGCAACATCAATAAACGCGCATGTTATTTATTAAAAAAAACAATAAAACCGATAACTGAAATTACTACTCTGCCGCTGCCTTTGAACTTCAAAGTGACACCAAATTTTCTACTTGGAAGTGGTTAAAGAGTTCAAGTGATTGCAAAGGCGGTTGTCATCTATGTGTATTGTAAAATGACAGAAAAATAAAAATCTAATTTTGATTTATGAACACCTAACCAAACCTTGTGATTCATGTGCCTAAAAAATTATAATTATTTTGATTACTGTTTAGGAACTTTATATTTTACTGTTTACTACAAGTCTTACATTTTTCTTTTAACTTAGTTTTTTTTTGCAGTTCCTTTATAAAGTAAATGTTTTCAATCAATACATTTGTTTTTATTTACAAGTAAACCTTGGGGTCCGTCGGACCCCATGCGACTCAAGTATTTAGACGCGACCAGCTAAAGGTTAAAATAGGAACTGTTTAGCGAGCCAGCCGTCCCCGCTGCCGCCGCGCCGCCGCCGCACCCTGGTGTGCGCAAATTTTGCAACAGGACGGCAACCCTAGCGCGACTGGCAGGCGTAGGTATGAAAAGTGAAGTCCATACATGAGATTGACTTCTGTACCTATCTATTTTGTACCTAAGTCGTGTCTTGTGGTGGTGGCGGGGGTGAGATGTCCGTTCCCTCACGATTGCGGCCATCTCCTTCGCTAGCATTATTGCTTCGCAGAGGCGACCGCATCTTATTCCCTCTCTCCAAACCATGGCCTGAACCAGGGCCCGGTGCAAGAGGTAACCGGTGCCGATGGAGGCATTCATGAGGACACGGCAGTGCTCGGCTCAAGCGGGGCACACCTCTACCGTTTGTTTCACCGTGTCCTCCGGCCGGTGTTCACATTAGTGAAACTTTTTGATCAACGAAGTTTTTATTTCAGTGTGGTGTGTATTACAAAAATGTACTTTTTATTATATATAATAAATTATATAGTCAAGAGATTCATTCTTATGAAATCAGTGTTAAATAACGCAGAAACAAAACCGTTTTCAGAAATGAAAGTTCCACTACTTACCTCTTTAATGTCGGTTGCATTTTTTAATTATTTCACTGTTTTATCACCAGTATACACATTAACATAGTGCTCACTCCTCTTGAAGTTGTGGCATTAAGTAAGATTAACTGCTGTAATAAAATACGAATGCATGAAAAGAAAAACAGGAAAAAGTTATAAAACATACAATATTGTTTGTATTTCCTTCTTCTTTCTACGATGGTGACCTAAATTTTGAGAGGCATACCTACAGTAAAAACGGATCAAAGTTATTTTAGTGAGTGTTTAAGAATAACTTAAACCCGAAATTGGCCTGAAATAACCCTTTACCTATAAGTACAGTTAAAAAAAATTGAAACATTTGAAGCATTTTTTAAAAGAAATCGACATGTTCTAGAACCAAAAATTCGAAGACATGTGACACAACCCGCACTGAGCCCTTGTAGTGGATTACGGACCATTTCCTCTCCTAGAGAGGAGGCGTGAGTCCCAACAGTGGAAACAAGGCTGATTATAATGCTTATGCTATGCTTATTTGAAGTCACATTTAAACCAAATTTTAACTGCATTATCTTATAATAATTATTTACTAACAAACTATCCTAGTTTTGCACGGGTAGCAGATCTTATTATATCAGTCCCTTGCACGGAGATATTGGTTATTTTCAAATATAATTGGCGTTTATTACACAATTTATGCAGTTTACATATTATTATAATTCTACTTGTTTGAATGGCGTGGCCAGTTATAAAACAAAAAGGGTTTTAATGAAATCCGTTCGATAACTTTTGAGTTTACCGCACATATACAGACTTCATACAAAATGCATTAGTACCTATATACGAAATGCATTAACGCTTCGCAAAGAGTCTTATGACGTATCTTGTTGAAGCACTTGCAATAAAAACCACAGTACCTACATAACAATTTTGCTTCTTGGAACTTGGTCATTAGTGACGCTGTTATTGTCTACTTACACAACTTTTGATGGCGGACGTTTCGAAGAAAGAAATAATTTTCATATAAAGTTTATAAAATTCGTATTTCTTTTCACGATTGTCGTCAATATTCTGTTACGGACTGCATTGTTCATGATGTCAATTTTTCACTCAAACCGACCTGCATTCTGAACAATCAATTCGACTAGAGGATGATTAAAAGCGCTCGCATGTCAGAGGTCTCGACTATTGCTGTGACATGTGATTGTTTGACGTTCACGGTTTTATGCATTTCGGGATTAGCAGAGGGCTCGTGGAAATTGGCACGCATGGAACTAGTAGAGAGGTATGTGGCTCAAATAAATTTGATGTTTTATAGTAAACGTAGGGTTTTTGTTATAGTAAAGATGTCCACTGCTAGACATAGACCTCCAAGTGTTAGTACAACGACCAGTCCTATGTGTCTCGCATCCATTGGATTTCCTCGACCCTCACCAAGTTATTGGTCCAACTTGTGTGAGGCCTTCCAATGCTGAATCTTCCGACACGTGGTCGCCACTCCAGAATTTTTCGGCCCCATCAACCAGCAGTGGGCATATTGCTCGCAGAACATGCGAGCAATATGCCCACTGCCACTTAACTGTGTGTAGTTTGTAAAAGTCTGACACGTCCTCTCACTCCACCCTAGAGCCATTTGATGATTTTCACCTGAAAAAACAGGTAGGTAGTACTTTATCCTCCACATCTTTTTCTCTGCGTTTTCAGCAGCATAAATAAACTTTACTACATTTTGAAACTTCCATTCACACGATCATTACGATCCACAGTCTCTTTCATGGCTTAATTAACGAGATTATTAATTGCAAATCTATTTTCACGCACTCGCTCCGGCGTACCGAGGGAGGCGAGTGATTGGAAAAGTTGGCGATGCGTCACACCAGATAATGATTGAAAAATAGTGTGGATATGTTCCATTAGATTCTATCTGAAGTTTCTATTTGGAAATACATTTATTTCGTTCAGCCTATACGTATGAGCTTTGAAGGTTTCTTCTTTATGGCTTTGAACTTGTTCCGAAATTCCAAATTTTTCAAAGAGATATCAGTAAACTACCCCTACAGTTTGCTGTCATTAGCCCGGTAGAGCTGATGCTCTCTAGGGTCACAGGATTTTGAAAGAGTTAGCACAACGGCTGAACGCAAAGGGCAATTGAAGGGCACAGGTTAGTTTTAGTCAGTAAAAGTCTGACAAGCCTTCTCACTCCAACCTCGAGCGAAAGAAGTAATTTTCTCTAAACATCTCTCAATTTTTCTGTGATAATATTGATCTTAACTGCGATAAAAGTAAAGTTCAATCATTTTTGTGCTTCAAAGTGATCAAGATTTAATACTTTCTGCGTTGAACGAATAAGTGATATCAAATGATAGAAAATATATAGCATGTCAAAATGGCTGACTTAATAGATACGAAGTAATGGACGACCGAATATTGCGAAGTTCGATTAAAGACTGCCAGATGAACGAGCCCTGGTATCACATTATTGTGTTCAATATAAATAATAAACGAGGTATGTGAAACTCATTTTTATTTGCCTGATGATCACACTAAGCTCGTTAAAAAATAAAAAGCTCGTTTTGACATTTGAGAAAAACCCTAGAATGTAACTTGGATAGAACGAAACTGAAAGAAACAAAAAAATAATAATTAGGGGTCCGGTGAAGTAGTAGCTATTTTAGCTATTTTAGTAGTAGCTACACTACACCGGACAAGCCGTTAGGTAGTCAAAATACAAATGTCAAAACGGGTCTTTTATTTTTTGACAACTATAAATGCGAAAGTTTGTAAGTGTGTATGTATGTCTGTTACTCCTTCACGCTCAAATGGTGAAACTAATTTTCGATGTTTTTTTACAGTACCTACTATAGCCTAAAGCTAGCTGATGAAAGGATCACTTCCACTTTCCCTTAAAAGGAAACTCATGGACATGTGCATCCTTCCCACCTTCACCTACGGAGCGCAAACGTGGTCATTAACGAAACGTCAAAAGTCCGCACTCGGGGTCTGCCAGCGAGCAATGGAACGAAGTATTCTCGCAGTCAAAAGAACAGATCGCTTAAGGAACTACTTCGTTCCAGAACACAAATCACAGACGTAGGTAACTCAGCCGCCAAACTAAAATCGAACTGGGCCGGTCACATCTGCCACATGTAACAACAAAATTGGGCGAAGGCAACCACTGACTGGATTCCAAACAGCAGGAGCCGGCGACGCGGTAAGCCCAGAAGGAGATGGCGTGACGATTTGGACTCCTACCTTAAGGATTGGCCAGAAGTAGCTAAGGACAGAAAGGAATGGAATAACGGAATGGAGGCCTTTGCCCTGCAGTGGGACACAACGGGCTCTATAAATAAATAAATAAAAAATAGCTTATAATATCAGAATATCATATATTTAGTCTGTTATTTAAAATCAAGGAAACACTAATTCCATGCGGGCGAAGCCTTTGACAGAAGCTAGTATATTGTAATATATAGACGACGATTACCAGCAGTCTTGATAAAAATTAAGAAAGGTTATTTGTTATTAATTTTAGTTTTTTTTTTTGAGATACTCTTAAGGTCAATATTGATACCAATTACTCATTTGGATATTATTATAAAGAACTGACGGGTTACTTGAACGATTATTAGATTATAAAAAAATGAGTACAAAGACAACTGCCATAATTATTATATATCGGTTAATGAAAATTCCTTGCTACATTCTTATTTTCTATTTATTTATTTATTAAATTCTTTATTATACACATACAAAATGAAACTAAAACTAAAACACATACATACAATGGGCGGTCGTATCGCATTCTGCGATCTCTTCCAGGCAACCTGGAATGGACAGTAATCTTTATGATTGTATCTACATTATATTTTATACTAGCGACCCGCCCCGGCTTCGCACGGGTGCAACGCTGATCCCTTCATAGTATAAAACAAAGTTGCTTCCTGCTGTATGTCCCTATGTACGCTTAGATCAGAAAGCGCCTATCATCCACAGTGCAGTCGCGCATTTTAACTTCTTCGGCCATGTATCTCGTTGTGGTAATGACTCCATAGAGCCTCTCGTAGTGCAGTTGCAAAGTTGAGGGCACCAGGTCACGTGGTAGATCACTAATGAGATAGACAGACCAGATCAAGGCCGCAACTAAGTGCTCGGTTTATGAATGTACTCGGAAAGCTGCAGACCGCGATGAATGGCACCGTGTTACCAAGATGATCACTCATCGTGATTCACAGTGATGACCACGACCACTCTGGCAAGAGTGTACCGACTGAGAAAAAGATCTTTAAAACTACGCAACGGATTTTGATGCGGTTTTGATCTGCATTGCACCCGTGCGAAGCCGGGGCACGTCGCCAGTACTAATTATACTACAGAATATCTTTATGTACAACGTTCACAGCTTTTTTTTGTCATTAGATAATACAAACATGTTTTCTTTTGAAAGAGCGACATATATCATTAGCCATGTGAAAAACACTTAACGATCAATAACGTTGCAACGTTGCGTTGAAAGTTTGACCCTGCGATTTATTATTGGTCATTGCAAAAGATATCTTTACTTGCCACTGTGTGGACTGCCCGGAGGACACGATGGAGGTTTGCCCCGCTTGGGCAGAGCAACGCCATGTCCTCGCGGGGGCGATCGGCGGTGGTGATCTCTAGCGCCAGGTCTTGGTACAGGCCATGGTCCGGAGCGAGGAGGAGTGGCAGGTGGTCGCCACCTTCTGCGAAGCAGTAATGCTGGCAAAGGAGGCGGCCTATCGCGTGAGGCAACGGTCCTCACGCCCCAACCGCCGTCGGGATTGTGATCCCGATTTCCGGCCACCGTAGGCGCGGGCGGGCTTCCGGACGGCGACCGTCGGTAAACCGTCCGGACCGAGCCCAAGTCGTCGACGTATCCAGTAAATCGTAGGGGCCCAGCAAGGTCGAAGCCTACTAGGTCCACGGATAGTGTGAAAGTGAAACCCGGGGCCCTAGGACGAAGGCAAAGAAGGAACAGGAGTGGGTTTTTAGTCAGTAAAAGTCTGAAACTATCTCCATGTGCAAGAAACTCCATGGACACACATCTCCGGTACCACGTCCAGTGAGTATTGTGCACTCTATTATGACAGTTTTTAGTGATTTTACCAGCAAACGCGTGCCATTCCAAAGTTTAAATGGATTCAGGTTTTTTTAATAAAATATGTTGTCCAGACGGGTTCAAAGAATTAACAAATACTGTAGGAAAAAAGTTTTTACAAAAAAAACATAACCGACTTCACTATAAAAAGTGGGCAAGTGCGAGCCGGACTCACGCACTGAGGGTTCCGTAAAAACTTAGGCACAGCTATGAAAACAGTTCAATTCCAAAACTGAGTTACGAAGATTTTTAAGAATCGGATTTTTTTTTTGTGACGTAACTACAAATTTACAGTTATCAATTTTTTTCCTATACTTGTGCTATTAGACCTTGCTTCATGCCAAATTTCAGGATTCTAGGTCAACGGGAAGTACTCTATGAATTTTGATTCCCTTGAGAGTGTCGAAATATACGTTTTTTGCGACATAAATGGCTGCATCTTTTTTTTTCGTAAGCTCAGAAGTTTGATTTTTTCACAGCTTCAAGGGACCGCAGACTTGAGTGTATGGTTTTAATTTCAACTCGATACCTCTATATGTTTCCGAGATAAAGGGTCTTGACAGACAGACCGACTAACAACAAAGTGATCCTATAAGGGTTCCGTTTTTTCCTTTTTAGATACGGAACCCTAAAAACAAAACACTAAAACGATCAAAATAACTTTAATTTTGGAAGTCAGTGTTTCTGGTATTGTCCGCTTGTTATTTAACTGACGTTTCATTGTTTTGTTTTTTGTGGTGAAGTTGTTTTTTTGTTTTTGTAAAAAATATTTCATTTCACTCTTTTTAGTTGTGATACATTTATAGCCAGAGTACCTATTTCTCATGACAATCAAACGATCAATAACGTTGCAACGTTGAAAGTTTGACCTTGCGATTTATTATTGGTCATTGCAAAAGATATCTTTACTTGCCACTGTGTGGACCGCCCGGAGGACACGATGGAGCACACGATGGAGGTGTGCCCCGCTTAAGCAGAGCAACGCCATGTTCTCGTGGGGGCGATCGGCGGTGGCAATCTCTCGCGCCAGGTCTTGGTACAGGCCATGGTCCGGAGCGAGGAGGAGTGGCAGGTGATCGCCACCTTCTGCGAAGCAGTAATGCTGGCAAAGGAGGCGGCCAATCGCGTGAGGCAACGGTCCTCACGCCCCAACCGCCGTCGGGATTGTGATCCCGATTTCCGGCCACCGTAGGTGCGGGCGGACTTCCGGACGGTGACCGTCGGTAAACCGTCCGGACCGAGCCCAAGTCGTCGACGTATCCAGTAAATCGTAGGGGCCCAGCAAGGTCGAAGCCTACTGGGTCCACGGATAGTGTGAAAGTGAAACCCGGGGCCCTAGGACGAAGGCAAAGAAGGAACAGGAGTGGGTTTTTAGCCAGTAAAAGTCTGAAACTATCTCCCGCTCCGCCCAAGAGCGGGATTAGTCATTAGATGATTTTCCCACCTACAAAAAAAACATTACGAAATCATTTGATGACAATTCTAATAAGCCGAAACGCGGCTAGGTTACATTAATTAATTACGGAGTTCCAGTGCCTATCTTCCAGCTCCATCATCATCATCAGATCACTTTGATGCTACCATTTTCAACATACTCGTAACTATGCAGAACCATTTATTTATATGCATTGTCATAGTTACTTAACTATCTTCATTGTGATATCTATGTAGGGGTGAAGTTCCTTTGGCCATTTCTGGCCTTTTGCATCAGTTCCACTTCATCAAATGTTACTTTTTGACTGTAAATGCTTAAGTTCTCGATGAAAATACTAAAATCATTATATAGTTGCCTAGAATATTTGAGGAGTTCCCTCGATTCCTTACGGATCCCATCATCAGAACTGGATTTTGAAAAAAATAGGACCAATCTGAAAGCATATCCTATTAGGGAAAAATGAATGTTGCAAGTCGGTCCATAAACGACGGAGTTCTGAGGTAACAAACGTAGAATCAAGTTATTTACCGCAACCGCTATTTCCCTGCATTTTAAATCTGTAATATCTTCGAAAGTATTCATTTAAATTACACGCTGTAAAGGGCTATATTGATCTATATTAAATGCAAATTTTATTTAATGTACTTAATTGGATAAAGATTAATGCTGTATTGCTTAAAATTGTTTCGTAAATAAGCCATTCTTTTTCGTAAAAAGTAAAGGATAAAAAATGGTTATTGTGGGTTATCCCTAAGAGATGGACATATACCATCGCGGACTTTTTTGTAGACCTTTTTAAGGTGAACAATACTGTAGTACACTATTTTGATAAATCTCGTAGAGTTCAGCCAGCGTTTGCAATGTAAGCACAAAAAAATTTGTTTATTTACGACATCACATTAGAAACATCTAAAATTATCAGTGTTTCTCTTCTTTATTATGCATGCATTATATACATAAACCTTCCTCTTGAATCATTCTATCTATTAATAAAAACCGCATCAAAATCCGTTGCGTAGTTTTAAAGATCTAAGCATATATAGGGACAGACAGACACGAAAAGCGACTTTGTTTTATACTATGTAGTGATTATACAAAGTCAGAATAGCAAAAGATTCGTCGCAATTTTGTTTTTAGAAAACAAACGCTCATAGTACGCAGCGTGGTGCTGACATCGGCATGACGTCACGTTTGTAACAATCATCACCGACTGGCTCCAGTTATTCGTTTATTAATTTTCTCATAATACTTCGGTTTCTTTATATTTTTTATTTTATTTTTAGGATTGAAAATTATTTCGACCTTTCAAAATTTATTCGAGGCCAATAACTAGAACAAAAGGTCGGTCAAAAAAAAATAAAATTAGCCCATCAATACGAAAAGAAGAGGTACTGACGACTTTGTGTCGACACCGCCGAAAACCAATGCTGTGGATTCGTCGAATTATGCATAAGGCCACGGCATTATACTGAGCGTTCGGCCATTTTGCGCGGATGTGACGCATTTACCCTATAAAATTGATTGACTTACGATTGCGTCATTTCCGGTAAATAAATGGTTTTCCTTTCTTTCTTTAAGAATGCTTCTTTCTTTAAATTTTTGCGTTTTTCCTTGTACTTGTGCAGGCATTCGTACGGAAGACTGTTTCAAAAACTGCCATGAGTAAGTTTAAAGTTACAAAGAACGATTTTTATTATATACCTATAAAAGTAAATATATTGCAAAATGTTTACAAAGAAGGTTACGTTACAATTTAAATCTACAGACTGGCAACACTGAAATCTGCATATTTTTTTTTTCATGATAATATACATTTCGGCAGCTCCATGTTAACGTTAACTAGTCGGTAGCAGACGGCGCGGCGCCGCAGGGAGATGTGGGTGAACCGGAATATCCGCCGGTCGTTAGTCGGACATTAAGTACAATAACCGGAAAGGGGACCAAGGCACGCCATAATTATGGCGGTAAGACCCTCTTTGAGGAGTGGCTGGAAAGACGTCCCAGCATCCTCACCTTCCGCATGACGCAGGTCCTCACCGGACATGGCTTACCATGAACTTATTCCTGCACTGAATTCGTGTGGAGGAAACGCCCGGGTATCACCATTATGTGGACCGCCCTGAGGACACCACCGTGTCCTCCGCCCCCCGTGGCCCCGCGTGATGGTTTACGGCCAATTCCCTTTCCTGAAAGAGAGAGAGAGAGGAGGCCTGAAACCCAGCAGTGGGAACATTAAAAAGAGGCTGATTATGCTATGTACGTTTGTTTAGCAAAGAAGATGACAAGAGATAGGGAATCGTTGCATTAATATAGAATAAAATAATATTGAAATAATCAAATGATTGCATCATCTGTTCTATTTTTAGGGTCCCATACTTCAAAAGGAAAAAACGAAACCCTTATAGGATCACTTTGTCGTCCGTCTGTCTGTCAAGACCCTTTATCTCGGGAACGCGTGGAGGTATCGAGTTGAAATTAAAATCATATAGTCAAGTCTGCGGTCCCTTGATGCTGTGAAAAAATCAAATTGCGAAAAAAAAAGATAAGGTCGTTTATGTCTTATAAATCATATATTTAGACACTCTTAAGGAAATCAAAATTTATAGCGTAGTTCCCGTTGACCCAGAATCCTGAAATTTTGCATAAAGCAAGGTCTTATAGTACAGATAAAGGAATAAATCTAAAAACAGTAAAATTGTTGTTACGTCACAAAAAAAAAACAGTTTTTTGCGATTCAGTAAAACTCGTTCGTAACTCAATTCGGGAATTGAACGGTTTTCATAGGTAAGTTTGTACAGAACCCTCAGGGCGTGAGACCGACTCGCACTTGCCCAGTTTTTTTTATTGACTGTATAATTTGTGTACAATAAAGAATATAAGAATGGTTGATGACTTTTCGATTTTCATTTAGTTGGGGCCCAACTACTTTCTTTTCCTAGCCCTTAATCTCTCACTCCTAGACAAAGGCCTCACCCAAGTCACGCCCGTCTCAAACCAGTCCTTGCGGTACGCGTCCTGATCATCCTGCCACCTATGACGTCTTAAAATCATCATGTCAATATAATCAGCACTTTCTCTTTCGCGTACCAAATTGGTAAGCGAAAGAAATAGTGCCATACAGCCTGTATACCGTCCAACTATAATTTAGGTATCTTCAAGGCCAGAGTGAATAGGCTCTTAATAAACTAGTGCGCTTCACCATCAATGATTGCATTTCTGCTTACCATCAGGTGGGATCGCAGTCAAGAACTGGTTTATACCAATTAAAAAAAAATATCTCTCTTTAGCTTCAGTATAAGCAAAAAGCCCTTTTGAAAAGATATCCTTCATTTTCTAATACTTTTCCTCTTCCTTATTATTTAATAGAAGGATTCATTTATCATTCCCCGATTTAAATTTTAGAGTGAGGAATGGTTCCCGCAGAATATCAAATTAAATTGGCTCAAGTTTAAAATTGGGTTTGTTTAAAATTTACTTAAGTTTGTTCCAAGTTAAATAAAGTTGAAAATCTGGTAATCTTGCTGTTCTTTATATAAATGAAATGGTCAGTAAATAAATCAAATCATTTAAAAGCAATTGTTTGGTTAAAAACCATTACGGGTACTTTCAAATTAATGGAAGTCAATTCGGAGGTTTATCGAAATGAGAACATTTTGAACATTTATGTTCATTACTTATACAAACACATTATTTTGCGGTAGTAAATCATTTTGCATTTTCACCTTAAACTGAACCACTATACGAGCTATATCAGTATTAGAAAGAGTGTGACCTTGTGCTTTATTTTTATTTTGCACGAGACTATTGCTGCCGCATTTCAAGAGCTTCCCGACTCGGAAACTCGTCATGCAAAGTTATGTTTAAGGTTGATAAATATTTACAGAATTTATGTTGAAAAACAAGGTTTATTTAAGTACAGTCATGAGCAATATACCTACATTGTCACATTTCTAACAGTCACGTTTCTATCTTAACTTCGGTTATTCAAGAAATAACAAGTGTACGACAAATGATTGTAACAGTCATTAATTTTATCGCTTACCATATTTATACTCGTTACTAATTAATAATATTATTCACTTTAAACACTAATCTTTCAAATAGTAACATCCTTAAAAACCCAAAATATTCATAATCATAATTTTAAATCGACTCATGAATCGATTCATTTTCCGAACGTTGCAACACTGTCTCGGTCAGCCATTCGAATTGTGAGACCCGTCGGGTACATTTTGTGCAGCACGAGAAGAATAAAATACTTTGTGAAAGTTTGTGTTTATATCAAGAACCCCATTCTTCTGAGCGTTTTTCAGCTCAGAAGTGGGATTACAGCAAAAATATATTGTTTTTGCTACGCCCACAAGTCAACATCTAAGATAATGGAACGAGGTAGCCCTGATGAGAAACGGTGTCGAAGTCGTAGACTTCAAACACCTGTACCACCTGGGAGCCCCATACTTCCAACAATGGAAGTCGAACGTGATGCAGGGAACAGCGGTGATACGCGACGAAGCCGAAGCCGTGTGAGGCACAAACTTCGAAGTCAGGATCGAAGCCGAAGCCGGAGTCGTCACCGCATCCGGAGCAACCAAAGCAACCACCACAGTAACCGTGAGTTATTACATCAGGATCTGAATACGAACCGTAACTTACTCGAAAATAGACCCAATCGTAGACGGGAAATATGTGATGGATATCAGCAACGCAGTCGCAGTCGCAGTAGACCTAGGAGCAGCCGTCATAGCCGTAGTCATTCTCGTAGAGAAACCAATCGACGAAGTCGCAGTGGTACTCGTAAACGGAATGATGAGAATGATGAGTTGCGTGAGAGGCTATGTCTGTTAGAGCAAGAGTTGATTAGACAACGTAGCCGCAACGTGATATCACACGATGTCGCTGATAGCCATCGACGGCATGTTTCCCCGTCTAGAACGATTCGCAGCTCCCTCGGAAGTGACACTAGGAATCCAGGTCTCCAACGGCCAAGGGTTGTGGAGCCCGCTAAGTTATTTGAAGAGTTTGTTAATATTTTTAAGGGCAGGGATCGTGAATCGTTTCCTGTACTAAATAATGTTCTTTCTGATTTTGACCCGCTTTCTCGAGAACAGACCATCGAGATGTGGATAAGTAAAGTGGACGAATGCGCGGAAATCTATAATTGGAATGACCGGCAAACGGTTCACTATGCCCTGCCCAAACTAGTAGGATTACCAGGGCTTGCCATCTATTAGGCATTCGTGGGAAGAGTGGAAGACTTTATTGAGAGAATCTTTTCCATCTACTGAGAATTATGCTGAACTTCTGACCGAAATGCTTGATAGAAGGGTGCGCCCTGGTGACTCCTTAGAATTATACTATTTTTCCAAGATTAACTTATTAAATAGATGTAAAATATTTGGTAAGCAGGCCGTAGACTGCTTAATATTTGGAATTGAAGACAAAGGCATTCGGTTAAGCGCTCAAGCAGGAAAATTTAACAAACCCGAGGAAACTTTAGAGTTCTTTAAAACAGTTAAGTCTCACCCTAGGGTGTACAATGAGGGTATTAGGAGAGAGGAGACAAGTAAGGACAGGCGTTTTCAAAGTTCTACTTCAACCTTGACCAGCCCCGTACCATCTGAAACCGTTGATAAAACTTTTAGAAATCGACCGAAAGGGAATGCAGTTTGCTTCAATTGTAAGGAAACTGGCCATATGAGCTACCAGTGTCGTAAACCGATAACTAAATGCTCTGAATGTAATTTTTTAGGGCACGACTCAAATGCTTGCCCTAAAAAGAACTCCAATAACTCTAATAACGGTATCGTCTCTAATAAAAATGTTAACAATAGTAAACCAAAAAGTGTTCTTGAAGTATGACTCACGGGAAAAGCAGTGACATTTGGAACACCTTCCTCCCCGATGTCCAATTAGGCATAAATACCTCGATACATGACGTCACAAAAAGATCACCAACTGAATTGCTGTTTGGGCGAAAATTAGCCAACCCATCGCAAGGTATTTTAAATAATGTCTCTGATGAGATTTTAAACAGTGAGATTAACGAACCCATAGAGCGAATTAGGTCAGACGCTAGTGATCGCATTTAAAGAAATCCAAAACAAAAAGAAGGATCGATTTGACAGGCATCGAAGGTCACCAAACAAATATAAAGAGGGCGACCTAGTCAGGGTATTAAGAGCAATTGGTTCGGGTTCAGGAAAGAAGCTAGAATCCAAATGCCAAGGGCCGTACCGAATCAAAAAGATTTTACCCAATGAGAGGTTTCTTATAGTAGACACACCGCTTACACGGAAGGGAAAACCATATGAGAATGTGGTAGCGATTGATAAAATTTACCCCTGGATGAGCTTCGATGCACCAACATGTTCTTCTAGTGACGAAAGTAGGTATCTAGTTATAATAGATGATAACTTTTAAGATTTATTGATTTGTGAATGAATAATACAGATAACTTAATTATACAGACTTTGTCATATTATACCCAAAAATACTTAGCTAAATTATACTCAACAATGTTTCCTTATACACGTATAGTTTTAAATGAATAATATTTAATTATAAAGGTTGTGTTTTCTTTAATGCATAAAAATACAATTAATGTCCTTGTTTTTATGTTATACCTCTGTTATATTATATGTAACTTTAGTACCAATGATCTATTTATATGACATTATTTCATAGGCAATTTTAAATAGGTATTTTAATCAAATCGATTATCTTAATAAGAGAAGTTAATTAAGTTGAGTAAACCAATTGGTACCGACTGGGAATTACAACAATGATGATACTGATTTACATGAGACACTGTTTATATAGAAACGTGAGCTTTTCACACCCTGCATAGAGCTTCGGTTGGTTTAAACCGAGCATGAGTGCATTTTGAAAAGGATAACTGCTTACCTTAATTGAGAGCTTTGGCAGATTCGAGCCTAACATGAGAACGATTATGTGATTAGTGAGGGTGTTTCATAGCACAGAGCTTGGTTAGATGCGAGCTGGACATGAGTGATATGTCCTTGAGGGTCATAGCACAGAGTTCAAGCAGAATCTAACCACGTATGAGTGATATGATATAACACGCAGCCAAGGCAAATTGATGGTGAAAGACGTGAAGTAACCTCCTTTTGTTTAGCTATATCTAAGTAAAACAGTAGAATTAGAATTTCGAAGATTTACTTCTCTCTGTATAAAATTTAATTAAAAATTAGATTAAAATTTACCAGTAAGATTAAAAATTAAATGATTATGACCTTAAACGAAGGGACCCGTTTATGTGACGGATGGCCGACTGTAACAGTCATTAATTTTATCGCTTACCATATTTATACTCGTTACTAATTAATAATATTATTCACTTTAAACACTAATCTTTCAAATAGTAACATCCTTAAAAACCCAAAATATTCATAATCATAATTTTAAATCGACTCATGAATCGATTCATTTTCCGAACGTTGCAACACTGTCTCGGTCAGCCATTCGAATTGTGAGACCCGTCGGGTACATTTTGTGCAGCACGAGAAGAATAAAATACTTTGTGAAAGTTTGTGTTTATATCAAGAACCCCATCCTTGTGAGCGTTTTTCATGATGCATCATAATTAACCATCAAATAGATAATTTTGAACTATCTATTGCATAATATATTAATGGCATTACCTTTCTTAAAAAAATATAATTTGTTATTAATACAAGTAGGTACTGAACCATTAGAATAGTGCCTCCTAATAATAATCATCATTTCAGCCGAAAGACGTCCACTGCTGGACATAGGCCTCCCCCAAGTGTCGCCACAATGAACGGTCCTGTGCGTCTCGCATCCATCGGACTCCCGCAACCCTTACCAAGTCATCGGTCCACCTTGTAGGAGGCCTTCCAACGCTACGTCTCCTACGTTTCCGGTACGTGGTCGCCATTCCAGAACCTTTCGGCCCCAACGGCCATCCGTTCTGCGAGCAATGTGCCCTGCCCATTGCCACTTAAGTTTGGCGATTCTTCGTGCTATGTCGATAAAGGTTATCGACACGGTTCTCCTGCGGATATCCTCATTCATGATTCGATCACGCAAAGAAACTCCGAGCATAGAAATAGTGAACAGTGCCTTACATTATTATAAATATTTACTTATTAACAACGAAAGGAAATATCCTTTTCTGTAAGAAGCGATTACTATCGCTAATAATGTTCTTCCCGCAAAGTCTCGATTTTTTTACTTCTATGAGCTCTTTGTATTTATTTCCTAGCATATGAACCATACTTTAAGTTGACAAGATCATTTTTATGATGGAATGACAGAGCACCAATTTGGTGCTTGGTGAATTGTTGCATTTTAAAGAGACACAGTGACAATCATAAAAATGATCTTGTCAACTTAAAGTATGGTTTATATGCTAGGAAATAAATACAAAGAGCTCGTAGAAGTAAAAAAAAAAACAGGTGGTTAGCTTTATTGTTTCTTTTTTTTTTCGGTGGGCAAATCATCCAATGACATCCCTCGCTCTTGGGCGGATCGAGAGGGTGTGTCTGACTTTTACTGACTAAAAACCCACTCCTGTTCCTTCATTTTTTTTTCATACCAGGGCTTAGTCTTCTTTTAAGAAGCAGACCCTTGGCCCCAGTAGGCTTCGACTCTTCTAAGCCCCTACGGTTTGCTGACATCTCCTTGAGGCGCGCGTGGAACAGTACGCGCCATCGACGACTTGGGCTCGGTCCGGACGGTTAGCGAACGATCGGACGGCGAGCTACACATTGCTCATCGTCCGCAAGCCTACGGCTATGGTGGCCGGAAATCGCGATTCCATCGGCTGGGGCGTGAGAGCAGCGCCCTCACGCGTGCACGTACGGTCTCCACCTTTGCTAACATTACTGCTTCGCAGAAAGAGGCGATCGCCTGCCATTCCTCCTCGCTTCGGACATAGCCTGTACCAAAAACAGACGGTTAACTGCAAAATGTACAAAATTCTCAATCTTTATCAAGATCTTTTGATAAGGTTCCCAATCTCAGGTTGTGTAACTATGATCATAGTAAACAAGGGCAGGGGAAGAACATTTTAGACTAACTCGGCCGCATTTTCCCATTTCTACTCAATTTTTTGTCTTTTTCTCGTTTTGCTGCATTTTCATTCTATCTGCTCTGTTCCATGTGAAAACATATTTTTTGTCTATTAACCCAAATGACTACGGACGGAGGAACTACAATTCAGGCTTTTTTATGAGTAATCTGTTATTTAAAAATTGATTTCACTAGATATATGGCTAACATATCTGATAAATTTCTTGTAGCTACTGTTCAATGAATTGAATACAGTGAATGTTCCGTTTGAACTTTAAATTTATTCTTGATCACTTAAGAGCTTTGTAGAAATATTGTTCAAAGAAAACGATAACGATATTTCTTCTTATAGTCAAGAGTTATAGCGACGCGCAAACGTGTTAAGTCGCTTTTCTCGAGATGAGCGAAACACAATTGTCACCATTACTTATTCAGCGGTTGTCGCTTTTTGAATTTCATGCGTTTCTGCCAACAAAAACGACAATAATACAGAAAAGATTTTCGAGAAGGAGTACTTACACAAGATAAACGAAATAGTTACTAATTTTCGAAACATTTCAAAACTTCGACATTTTGTGACGTATTAGTAACTAGCAGCTATTAGCGGCTTCGACCACATGACAGTTGAAAATTATCTGGATGGGACATACTCCCGGGATAAGTATTACCCTATTTGCTATTCCAGGACACGGACTGCTCGTGTATCAATGCGTGAAGAAGTAACAAACATACACACACAAACACACCTAAAAACTTACACCTTTGTAATATTAGTGTGATAGTGTCATAAATTGTGTAGTATGTAGATATTGTCTTTGATTGTTTGTTGCGAAAGTAAATTATACTCCCCTCGAGCGCCGATTATACATACGTCTGCCCCCCTAGCCAAGTTACGATCGTTTCGTTTGCGTCGAACGCCTCGAGTAAGCCACGCCTCCGAATCCTTTGTTCTGACGTCATCTCAACGCTCAGTCACGTTGTTGAAAAACGCTTAATTGTCGTTTAAATTTATTCGGCCGAAAATTTTGGTTTTTATCTTCGTTTTTCCTAGAAATATCCAGAAAAAAGTTTATACTTATTTGTTTTTTTATTTTTTTGTTGATTTTACGTAAAAACGCGCAATTACGTAATAATACCCCTATACGCGCGAGGGGTTAATGGTACAATTATTACAATCGGCATTACAGTAATTAACAACACTGTACATATGCCAGTACTAATCAGTAACATTACTGTCGCTGTCGCTAAACGATGTTAGCTTGTATAATTAATTTGTGAAACAAATGTTTATTTGTTTGTTTGTTTTTTTTGTTTTTTTTTGTTTTCTTTTGTTTTATTTGTGAAGTCCGCCTATGTACCACTACTGTACATGAAGTTTAAATAAATAAATAAATAAATAAACAATATCGATTACAATCTCACTGACACCCCCTGCCTTGGAAAGCACGAAAAAGCCGTTAGTCTCGGTTGTTAATCGTAGATCTTTGACAGTCCTTAGAGCTAGTCAGACGCCAGAAAGTCTGACCAACAGTCTACCCAAGGAGTATGATGTTGCCCAGTAACTTGGACTTGGGTTGTGGAGGCTTGATAGGCAGTCACTCCATGTTAAAACATGGGTATTTAGCCGCATCTAGTTATATTGAAAGCCGACCGCAAGCAAGTTGGGAAAAGGCTAGGGACATGAGATTTAGATATTAACACACCATATTTAAGTCTGTTTACGACGTTTACCTAAGAGCCTGCCATATCCTACCCAGTAAGCTACATTCTAGTTATAGCCACTTATTTGCACTTTGTAATGTGAACTGCTGCCAAGTTCAACGACTCATCTATGTAGCTATGAGAGCCGCGGTCGCTCGCTACTTTATTTTTAGGGTTCCGTACCTCAAAAGGAAAAAAACGGAACCCTTATAGGATCACTTTGTTGTCCGTCCGTCTGTCTGTCTGTCTGTCTGTCTGTCTGTCTGTCTGTCAAGACCCTTTATCTCGGGAACACGTGAAGAAATCGAGTTGAAATTAAAACTATATACTCAGGTCTGCGAACTGTTGAAGCTGTAAAAAAATCAAACTTGTAAGTTAACGAGAAAAAAAGGTACTTCGGTTTATGTGGCAAAAACGTACATTTCGACCCAGTTCCCGTTGACTCAGAGTCCTGAAATTTGGCATAAAGTGAGGTCTTATAGCACAAGTATAGGAATAAATCTGAAAACTGTAAATATATTGTTACGTCACATTTTTTTTTGCGATTCTGAAAAATCTTCCGGGACTCCATTCCGGAATTGAACTATTTACATAGGTAAGTTTGTACGGTACCCTCAGGGTGTGAGTCCGAGTCGCATTTACCCAGTTTAATTTTTTTATTTTTATATTTAAGAGCTTTTAAATTAAGGCGTATAGTCCAGTGAACAACTCTGATGTGTGCATTTAATTCCGGCCAGCTGCGCCCGGATAGAGCCCCGCTGACCTTTAAATTCATTTTCTTTGCGAAATATTGATTGATCTACATATGCTATGTACATTCTGAAGAACACTTAACAAGCATTTTTTTTGTGTAGACATATTTCTAAAGATCAAAGCCGTTTGAAAGGAGTAGGGAAAACAAGCGCAAAAATATCATGTTTATAAACATTTTAGTTGGCAAAAGTATTAGTATTACGAAAACATCATATTATATGTTGATATTTTTTCAAACCTATTGACTTAGCTGTTACTAAGGAGTAGGCTTCGGAAAGTCACTGTTTTATGGCACTGCTCGGGAGTTTGGGCTGCAATGTTGTTATTGGCAGAATATTATGTACAATATTATATGTATACCAGCGCTTCCTCGTCTCGTTCATCACATTTCTCTTAACTTTCTTAAAATATGCGGAACCACGGGAGAGGCGACATTGAAGAAATGCTTCACTAATTAAAATACTGGCAGTAAGAATGTGGAGTTTAGAGAATAGAGATTGTGGTCGGGTGAAAACGAGGTGTATGATATATTACAACGCGGCTGAACTTGCTCAGTAATTTTTATTATGTTATCTTTTTATTCTTGAAAACTCTAAGTTAAAATATTTACATTTATTTCATTAATGGAATACTTTAGAAGGTATTTTGGTTACGTTGTCAACATGTGTGTCGTGAACATGATGTTTTTTTTGAAGTCTTCAATCATCCAATGAATTCTTCCACTCTGTGGTGGAATGAGAGGGCTATTAGACTTTTACTGACTAAAACCACACCTATGTCCTACAGTTGCTTTTCATGTTCTAGGACCACGGTTTCCTTATTTCCCTGTGGCCCTAGCGGTTATCGGCCCTATTGGGCCCCTACGGTTTACCTCTCTTTGAGACGCACATGGAACACTATGCGCCGTCAACGTCTCGAGCTCGGTCTTTACCGGACCGTTGGATGACGAGCTACCCATTCATCGTCGTCCACAAACCCGCGCTTAAGTTTGCCAATTGACCGCATTTCAAATATAACGTGTTCTAATAGAACGAGCTCTAGCTTGGCCCATTTGGCATCATTCCAGCGTTTGATTTTAGTTGTCAACGCTAAACCGAACTTTTAACGAAGTTTGTCTTTACGTAATTGGGTTATTATCTGACGCCTTAAGGTGGAATTCACCAATAAAACTAATCGCGATTAAACGTTTGGCTCGCATAATCGCGTTTAGCTGCTGTCACTAGTGTCATTTGACTGTATTTTTCTTTTGTTGTATTTTTACAAGTGACACTAGTGACAGCGGCTAAACGCGATTATGCGAGCCAAACGTTTAAACGCGATTAGTTTTATTTTTACAAGTGATACTAGTGACAGCGGCTAAACGCGATTATGTGAGCCAAACGTTAAAACGCGATTAGTTTTATTGGTGAATTCCGCCCTTAGTGTAATACTGAACTTGTAATGACATTTTGCAAGAACTTGTGAATAAACGCAAAGATTAATAACAAGACTTTCTACATAACAATCAATGCATCAATAAAAAAAAAACAACCAATCAATCAATCTTGTTGCAATGTATCATCTTGATACATTGCAACTTTCACAATTTCATGTGTTGTAACAACGTGATGTGACAAATGGTTTACATAAACCATATAATTATGATAGGAGTCTGTTTGTTTGTTTTTTACGCTCTATGCCTTAACGGCTGAACGGTTTTTCACGTCTCTACGGAGTCGCACAAAACTAAATACGCAGGTGGAACATGACTTGGATTAGAACATATATTTTCATGCCGGTATCATATTTTATTGGTATAATAAAACACATTTCGAACGCGCAAAGCAGTAAGCAGTAATTAGGTATATTGAAAAAAAAATCATTCTCTTCTCTCTGGAAAGTACATATAGCAAAAATATATTTCATAATAATAAAACCGTTACCTTGTGAATTTTTTTCTTTAATAATAACAATTTTTGTGACGTATGTATTTTAGCTTTAAAAGTAATCTCAAAACAAAGTGATCCTTTTCCACATATTTCCCCAGAGGATGAGCCAGCTAGTTTCAAAGGCTTTGTAAAGTTTTTAAAAGCTACCAAAAGTATACATGCAGTACCTACAAACTAGACGAAACTAGAAGACTTCTCAAAGACTCGCCTAAGCATTTAGAATTGTTTCTAACTGACCCAAGTGTAGCTTTGCCAAAATATTCAATAAGTTTGTGACGTCGAGGTCCATCGCATTGAATTTTGATCAAAGAAATGTGTACGAAACTTACTTGATGATATTTCAAAGTTGCCTTTTATTGAGTTTATGACACTGCTGCTGCATAAACATGCTATAAATTTATTTTTTCTGCTTTGTATATAATAAGGTCACGGTCATTAGTAGTTAACCTTGAGACCCAAAACAACTCCTTTGTAAAATCAGCATCATCATCATTTAGCCGAAAGACGTCCACTGCTAGACATGCTACACACGTATCATCAACTCGACCCCTAAGCATCACCGCAATGACCAGTCTTGTGCACCCTACACCAGCGGGCCTAAAAAGGTCACATTGGGCAATTCATCTAAAAGCAAATCATTTCCTGAATTCCTAGCAGATCATAAGCAATTCCTCTAATTTTCGTAAAATGGTCGCACAAATTAGCAGAATCATACTCAATTCATTTCATATCTGAATCATATTCCGTGTAAATATTGCCGCATGAAAAAAAAAAAAATCTTATATCTTTACCGGTTATATAAATCTTTACCGGTTTTTTTTCTTTGCAGTTTTTATTCATCGGATAATTATTTTGTAAATTTAAACAAAAATTGTTTAAATTTACTACCTAAAGGACTTTGTATCCATGGTCAAGAAATAAATTAAAAACAAAAGTTTTAGATCAACATTGCGAATTTGCGCAAAGTAATAATTAAATGTTTGCAAACAATAAATCGTGATTTCAAATGGATTTCTACAAGTGCAGCGGCCCAAAAATGCGTGTTTTTTTTTAAATACACTGAAGCAAACCTTTTAGGTACCAATAAGTGGTACCATTCCCGCATTTTACTCAGTATATTACAAAGTACTCTGTGATTTTACTTGTGTTTGTGTATATCTTGTGAGTTGGACTGTTTACCTTTAACAAAGTAAGTGCCTACTATTAATTTTATTCTCAAAGTTTATAGGTAAATGAACTTTCTGTGGTCGCTAATCCTATGATCTTGTACATGAGTTATTGTATGTAAAAAGGTGAAAGATTTTTGGCGTGATTTTGGTCAGTGGGACGTCTTATGGGTTTTTAGAGTGAACTTCATTCCCAGTGGCAAAATGAAGCTGAGAAATTTATTGTAGTATTGACTACCTTAGCGAAGCTTGCCGAGAAGTCAGATCCCATTTGGGCAGGTCAAGGTAAACTTAGCCTGTATAAAATGAATGAAAAAAAGAGTAGGGCTCGGGGTTATAATAATAATGCCCAAGGAAGAGCAGAATCCTCTCGATTGTGGCTAGAGGTGGCTGCATTGCTCAATGCTGAAGGAATTGGCACAACAAAAACCCCAAAGGAATGGTCTATTGTATGTATTATAAAGAATGAATTTTTTTATTCTAAGTGTTATTCCAACTTTGTCTTTGTTTTTTACAGTATGTCAACAACTACAAAAGTAAAATTAAAAAGATTGTTGCTAACATAAACGCTGACTTGAATGGTACCGGTGGAGGACCTTTCCGGGCAAACACCTTGTCCAACACAGAGAGTAGGTTTCTGGCGCTCATGGGACAAGGATTTGGACTAACTGCGCCTCGAGTGAGTGTCAATCCTTTCCCAGATATGGTAATATTTTGTTTTATTACATTACATTTGTGCAGACCTCTGCCTTAACAACAAAGTGTTATGAATATTCAACCATTTAATTTTTATAGGAAGTGCCAGAGCCAATATCTCTGCTCATGTCTCTGATGGTTTGTTCCAGTGCTGAAGAAGTACAGTGAGTAAATTTTCCTATTTAACTCTTAATAATGAATTAGGTCAAGAGCAAAGTTAACTTGAAGTGAAAAAGTCCCTATATTTAGTGGTGGAATATGGTCTCCTTAGACCTAAATAATTGTTTAGTAAGTAATACTTTGTAGACTGTCAAATCTTACTATTTTCAATACCCTATGAAAAAAAATACTTGGAAAAATAGAGTAATATCCACTGTTTAAATAAAATAAATAAATATTGATAAAGAATGCTCATTCTAAATTTAATTTTATTCTAATTCATGTTTGTGCCTTTTACAGAAGTAGTAGCAAGTGCGGCTGGGAGCCCTGTAAGTGTTGAACCAACCCAAGCGACAAATACCACAGCCACAAGCCACATACCTCGTCAAACTCGGCAAAGAAGGTACCACAACAGTAAATGTTATTTGTTGTTACACCCCATAATGTTTTCGTAAGGTTATAAACCTTAATGATAATTGAATTGTTTCAGGCCGCCCTCTGGCGCCATTAGATGAGGCTTGGAGAATACTTTCTCAGGTGAAGATGCAACATGCTGCAGCTGATGCTGATAGTGCTCGTGCTCACCACCTTCAAAACCTCTTATCGTAAATCGATAATTTGTCATATACAATTTTGTCTTTGGGACACGTCCATTTATTTATTGTGCACACCTACCACAGTGTTGTCTTTTTTAATACATAGGTTGACTGGTAGATAATGCATTGTTGCATTAAGTCTGCCTATGTACCACTACTGTACATGAAGTTTAAATAAATAATTACTATATGTAATAAACTATGCAATAAGAAAAGTAAAGTACAGCAATAAGGAAATTAAACTATATTTGTATATTTAATCAGCATAAAAGCTTAGAAGCAAAATAAACCTAATATAATATCATCGTGCTGACCAAAGCCGGTGTATAAGTGCATTTCGTATCGCTTCACCAACAACAAGATGGTGATTTCTTCGTGATACAGTTTCAATTTGTGTGTTTGTTATCTGGAACATTTTTTTTGCTGTTCATTGGGAATTTTGATAGGCCTATAATTTCAAAATCTTTTAATGTAATAAGTATAAAGAAATCAAACAATAGTTTTGTATTATTGTAAGTGTTTTTACACATTCATTTTTGATGATTGGAGCAATTGTAAAATTTATCTATTACTTACATCAATTAAATTGCATTTCTTACTGAAATATCTTACCTACAAATTCGTTTCATTATGCTCTTCCTGTGTTGATAGTGCCATTATTGGTATCCTTGCGCTATTAGCGATGTTGTGTAATACCACACAAGCATTTGCTAAAGAACCGGCCATGGTAGGATGGTAATGTAGTTTCCGATCTACTAACAAACACCTCCAACGAGATTTAAGTATGCCGATGGTTCGCTCTACTGTATTTCGTACCCGACAATGCAGTTCCGTACCTATAGAATCGTTTAGGTGTCTCAGGTTCTGTGTCCACTACTGGAGTCATCAGTGTAGGTCTCAGGGGATAACGGGAGTCACCTGAAATAGTGTTATTAAAACACCTCTATTCAGAAAACATGTTAATTTTATTTTATTTAAACAAATAAAAAAAAAGTTAATAATATATTTATTCAGAGTTAAAATTTGGTAAAATAGGGGCCATATCGCGGCGATATAATCGTCGTGCTACGTATTTCTATACTCTCTTATAAAGTGTCAACACATGGCGATGTTATCGCGGGGATGCGACGAGTGGCTGAGTTGGGCTGAGTGCGAGCGAAAAGTCATCGTATAGCCGCGCGCCTGTCGCTACCGACAGCGGGCAGCGGGCCCGCCGCGCGCTCGTCTCGAAATGTGACGCTCTCGCGGCGAAAGCGCTGTCAAACGCAGGTGATTTGTGCGTTGCCTGTCTGTCAAGCAAGGACGTTACGTATTAACAAGCTTTTTTAAACAATAAACAATGTTTGACATTGAAAAGTGTATACTTGAAGTGCATCTTATGATGTGCGCTAGCTCCTTTAAACCTTGGGTATGAACCAGATGCATCAAGCTTAAAGCAGTCAGAACCTAAAATAAAAATAATATTAATGCTCATTCAATAAAGGTCTCCTATCATAGTTTTTTTAAACAAGGAGATAAACTAGTAGGTATCTAGCTACTATGTCATAATAGTACCTAGGTACCTAATATTTTAGCTTACCTTGGAGACAGTACTTATTCCACCACGACGTGAACATAAGTAGGGCTCCAGCTTATTTATGAGGTCACGACATATTTAATCTACACTTTTATTTAAATCTATAAAGCCCGATAAACTCGGGGTCCGGCATTTCAAATGCCAATTCCATTTTGCGAAGAGCATCACTTCGTCGGCAATATAATAGACTCTCCGTAATACGCGTGTGTTCTAAGAAGTTTTCGTAAAGTCCTAAATCTGTCATTATTTAAATTTTGATAAATAAAATCTGCGAAATGAATTGAAATATGTTGCTTGTCAGTAACTTTTTATGATTCTGCTAAATGACATAAAAGCAATTCATATTATGTGAACCATTTTACGAATCCCCATACAAAACTGTCAAACAGATGAATTGCAGAATATGAATTGTTTACGGATCATAATATGAATTGCCAAATTGTGACCATTTTGTGATTTGTAATATGATTCATATTATTATCATATTATGATTCTGCTAAAGTGACCTTTTTAGCCCCCCAGGTCATCGGTCCACCTTGTGGCAGGCCTTCCAACGATGGTTCTAAATTATGTTAGTTAGCTCTGTTACACGATTACTCGTAAAATATTCTCCTATCATGTAACTTCTGCCAGTGGCTTGACCCGCGTGAATCTATAAAATCTAATATATTTAAAGCAAAGTAAAGCGTGATAAAATAGCAATTGAAATTTTTTTTTTAAATCGGTCAAGTATTTTATGAGTTTTTTATTACATAGGTACAAACAAAAATCCAAAATTTTATCTTTATGTTATTAGTAGTATATTTCATTAAAAAAACTTACGTATAGTTTTATGCTAATCCCACTAACGTGTGTTAAAAAAAAGATGTGTCTGTTCCATTAATAACAGACAAGAGACAGACTCGACTTCGCGACAGACGACAGTGAACACTTCATTATTTTCAATGAAGACGCGAATGTAAGAATTTTCTTTGTTCTTTACTGACATTAAGCAATTCTAACGGTTAGTGGACAAAAATGTTCTCTTCCCTCTACTTTTATTTACTTGTGGTAGTAACAATAAATTTATTTCCCACCAACAAACTTGTAATCGTAAAACTATTTGTATGGGCCGCTATGTCTCCAGATATCTTTAACGAGACGCAAAACTTTTTATAGCTACGTAAATTAAGTTTTTGGATACCTACTGCTAACTGATCAAATGGAACAAAACAAAAATATACAGGTCAATTGTAAGTCGGGCAAATATTTCGGTACGTTTGGGGGTCACTTGTTTCTTGAATAATTTCAAGATTACAAACCAACTGTAAATACCCTATAAATACGAATGAAAACAAACAAACAACGCGAATATATCACGTTCTTTAAAAGGGAATAATTAATTACATATTTATAAGTTTCTGTTCGGAATTGGGGCAACTGTCTACGTATTACGCTTCATGAGATACAGACCACTGACAGACTGCAGAAGCTTAGAAATAGGTTTCGATGGGTTTCGACCCTTCGGTTACAGGACCCTAAGAAAATCTCGAACGAAAGATCTGACAAACTTTCACATTTTGAGATAAACTTTCAAACAAATAATTATCTAACTACACAAACTCGTGTAATAAAACAGTAGAAATATAGAGCGATGTTTTCGATTGGCGAAAAAGTATTGAACTACGACGGCGCGTACTGTTCGTGTTGTGTTTTTGTCTGTTGTTTTAGTTCGCAATAAACGCTTTGACTTTGACTTTGTTTCACGCGCGCCTCAAGGAGATCAGCAAACCGTAGAGGCCCAGCAGGGTCGTAGCCTACTGGGGCCAAGGGTCTGATTCTGAAAGGAAAACTCGGCCCTGGTACGAAAGGCAACAAAGGAACAGGAGTCGGTTTTTAGTCAGTAAAAGTCTGACACTATCTCCCGCTCCGCCTAAAAGCCATGTCATGTGTGTTGGGGATGTCATTAGATGATTTTACCACCGAAAAAAAAAACTGATCTTGTTCAAATTTTGCATACATAATCCATAATAGTCTAGTCAATATTAAAGCTATAAATTGTCACGCTTTTTGCTATGGGGACGAGCAATATTGCAATAAGTCTATATTCTCCTTACAAAATATTTTTCGTTTGACATTTTTTTTAAAACGTATCTATCATTTTACATATTTTTTTCAGAAATCAGAAACGTTTATTTCAAATACACCAATTGCAGGTACTTTTGAATAGTCAAGCTATAAATATCTCACTTTTTGCTATGGGCTTTCAGACGAGATATTTTTGTTCGATATTGTAAGTATAAAATTAACATAATAAAATCAAAGTGGTAAAAAGAACTTAGTTTATATTACTAAATTAAAGTAAAAGGAGCAGTTTCTAACAAAATTAAACCGCAAAATTTCATCTTCACTAATATTTACTTTGATATGTTCTCAGAGCCTCAGAAATTTAGGGCAAGGCGAAGCTTGCGTAATCACTCCAGTAATTATACTTAGCCTAGGTTTTAGAATCAGTTATTTACCTTAGGTAGGCATAAATCTAAAGCCGTGTAATATTAAGGCAAAATTCAGGCATTTTCATCATTTTATAGGCAAAAGTTTGTATGTATTTGTGTTTGAAATTTAACACATGAGTTAATATCATGTCCTGGAATAGCACCTTTTTTTAATTGTGGAAATCATGTAATAACTTATCGCGCTCTGGGCGGAGCGGGAGGGCGTGTCAGAATTTTACTGACTAAAACCACACCTGTGTCCTTCAGTTGCCCTTTGCGTTCTAGGACTACGGGTTCCCTTTTCAGAAATTCTCCGCGGTCCTAGCTAGCGGGCATCAGCCCTACTGGGCTCCTACGGTTTGCTGACATCTCCTTGAGGAGCGCGTGGATCACTACGCGCTGTTGACGACTGGGCTCGGTCCGGTCAATTACCGGACGGCCGGACGGCAAGCTGTCCTGGTGTAGCACCTAGGATGGGTACTTTTTATCTTAGGAATAGGTATGTTTCGTTTGAATAATTTTTTAGTAACATTTGGGCGAAGCCGTTGGCAAAAGCTAGTAATATATATATACAATAGAGAGAGAAAAATCACATAATTTATTTCAGCGGACTGTTTTAAGTTGTTACTAACACCAGTATCAAATTTTAAAATATGTTTGCCTAAACTCTTGTATAATACAACTTACGGGAATTGCATGACTTTATTCCGCCATCACCTTTCTACCATCGTACATCCCGACGTACGGCGAGTATCCATCCTTACGTTGTTGAAACTTCAACGGTCCGGACTAAGCGTTTTGATTCATCGTTTATACCACGTACATCGAAGGACTGGAACAATTTGCCTGCTGCAGTCTTCCCGTCCAATTATAATTTAGGTGCCTTCAAGGCTAGAGTGAATAGGCTCTTAATAAACTAGTGCGCCTCACCATCAATGATTGCATCACTGCGTACCATCAGGTGGGATCGCAGTCAAGCACTGGTTTACATCAATTAAAAAAAAAAAACTTAAACTATCATGACGTCTACGCGGGGATCGTGCGATCTATAAAATGACCCTTTACGGCGCCGATGTTAGCGCCGTCGTTGTGGAAGCGATCAACGGCCAAGCTAAACACGTCCAAGAGGGTCATGGGCATCCAGAAGGTATGGGGATACGGCGCGAACTCCCGCGAAGCGGCCGGCAGCGGCGGCAGCTGCCAGCCTGCCGCTGAAGAATCTGAAGGCATTTGTTGCAACGCCAGGGTGAAACTCCGCTGCCGCGACAAGTTGTGGCATGGCGTACAAAGTTAAGGCTAGATTTCACGGTAATATGGCTACAGCGACGGTCGCAACCCAGCGCTAGGATGCTGCACGCTGCAATTGCAGCTGTAAGCCCGCACCAGACATAGCAACCGTCTGGTCGAAGGATCCTTCCTTTTCAATCGAGCTTTTCGGGACTTGACAGACTGTTCTGCATACCTCTAAAATTGTATAAAAATGACCGTTGAGCCACTCTCGTTTATGTGTTGTTAAGTGTTAAAAACCTAAAGCAGAAACCAAAAAAAAACAGCGTCAACTACAATATTAAACTCACAAGTTTATGTTTTCCAATTAGGACAGCACACTTAATTCAGTCCGCGTGTTTGTTTAACTTGTAAGAAGAAACTGTAAATTTTTCATAGTTCTGTTTAGAATTCATAAAACGGAACATTGCCAAAAAACTTTCTTCTTGGTCTTCCCTCGTAATATTGTAAAGTGACGTCCAATCAGACTTTGTAATACTATGTCCAAGACCCGTACTATGTTGCTTATAGAATATGTACCTTTACGTCACAAAGTGAATAAATTGACGCGACTTTTACGTCACAAATAAAAAACTGCCAAATAATTTAACAGATTTTTTCTATTTTGACAATGGTGTTCATCGACTCGAGTTTAATATAGACAATATCGTATAATTATTTAATTAAAAAGGCTTTTGTGGAGTCTCGTCGTCCACTCGAACGCTTCGAGCAAAAAATTCAAAATTAGAGATGGAAACTTTTTTATTCTGACATTTTAAATGAATGAATTGTGGACACGCTGATTTAGATGGAAAAGGAAATTAAAACGGGCTGTTCGAGTTTCATTTCTATCTGAAAATGAGATAGAAGCATTTTTATATCATGAATTCTCATACTTTATTTAGGCTGAAATAAATGATAAAATACCCAGATATCTGCTTCATTTTAATCATTGGTCTCTATCACGATGGCTAATTAATTAATGGTGCCTTTGAAACGTTTAACGTTAAAAACAGAAAACTTTTATTGGAAAGTAGCGTCGAAAGTCGTAATTTAAAGGTTATTTTTTTCACTTTTTTTTCCAATAATATTACCGGAGAAATAAATCATGATAGGTACGTGACTAAATTCTTTAAAAAGTCATAAAATTTATATCAGATACCCATGTTGCTGCAATACTAGGATTCAGGGCTGCCTCGAAACGTTTTGAGGAAAGTCGATAATTTGTCACTGCAGCACTTGGCTCCATAACATCCTGATCGCTTGCGGATCAAACGAATTCCGCCTCAGTTGCAAAGACAAACTTTCTCCATTCGTATCAAACTGTACTATTTTCATCAGATTAGATCCCTGTCAGCCCTAGCGTATGTGCTCACATTTGACTGAACTAAAATATTTAGCGACTAGCTTTTTCCCGCGGCTTCAACCGCGTACATAAAATATAGCCTATGTCACTCAGGAATAAAGCAGCTTTGTATCGGTGAAAAAAATTTAGCAATCTGACTTTCAGAGATTACCTTCTATAAAAAAAAAACTGGGCAAGTGCGAGTCGGACTCGTGCACTGAAGGTTCCGTACAAACTTACCTATGAAAACAGTTCAATTTCCGAAATAAGACCTTGCTAGAAGTACTCTATAAATTTTGATTCTCTTGAGAGTGTCGAAATATATGTTTTTTGCAACATAAACGGTCGTATCTTTTTCTTTTCGTTAACTTATAAGTTTGATCTTTTCATAGCTTCAAGGGACCGCAGACCTGAGTACATATGGTTTTAATTTCAACTCGATACTTCCACGCGTTCCCGAGATAAAGCGTCTTGACAGACAGACAGACAGAGACGGACGGACAAAAAAGTGATACTATAAGGGTTCCGATTTTTCCTTTTGAAGTACGAAACCCTAAAAACAAAAAAAAAAGAAACAAACTTTGCCTCTTTATAGTAATATATTAGTGTAGATATGGATTGCGGTCGCTTTTCGTCGCCAGTAGTACGTGAAAATCTCCCAAAAGGAATTTTAGCCTGTACACGTTATATTTTGGCTCGATTCATTAGTGAGTCAGTAAAAGACTCACTAATTGGCCAATGACTGGACATAAAGCCGGCTAATTGAATTTGCTAATATGAGTAGGTTGGGATCTAGTGCATGTTTGGTAGGTACATTATTATTAACCGACTTCAAAAAGGAGGAGGTTCTATGTTCGGCTGAATGTATTTTTTTTATTTTATGTTCCTAAATTAAACATAACCAAAGGTCTGCCGAATGGTTTAACAGAGTCACCGCGGCCTCGTAATGCAAAGGGCAACGGAAGAAACACGGGTGAGTTTTAGTAAGTATAAGTCTTAGACTCCCTCTAGCTCCTCTCAGAGCGGTGAAAGTTCCAATTAAAAAAAAGGATGTATCAGCCTAACTCAACATCCCTCTGCCACTCGCAGACCACCAAAATGGTCATGAAGGCCATCAAACCGATTCTCTTCCACATAATCATTTTTTTTTATTGATATAAACTAGTGGTTGATTGCGATCCCACCTGATGGTAAGTAGTAATGCGATCGTTGATGGCGAGGCGCACTAATTTATTGAAAGCCTATTTACTCTAGCCTTGAAGACACCTAAATTATAATCGGACGGGAAGACCGCAGCAGGCAAATTGTTCCAGTCTCTAGATGTATGCGGTATTAACGACGA
Source organism: Mythimna impura (assembly GCA_905147345.3). Classification (NCBI taxonomy): domain Eukaryota; kingdom Metazoa; phylum Arthropoda; class Insecta; order Lepidoptera; family Noctuidae; genus Mythimna; species Mythimna impura. Next base: position 8,090,231 of record LR990359.1, read on the forward strand.
GACGAAACGCTTGGTCCGGACCGTAGAGGTTTCAACAACGTAAGGGTTGAAACTTGCCGTTCGTCGGGTTGTCCGATGGTAGAAATGAGATGGTGGAATCAAGTCATGCAATTCCTGCGCACACTCTTCAAAATGCGTCCTGTAAATCGCAGAACTAACTTATATTATTTTCAGTAGTTGAAAAAGGTTCATCGTCATCATCATTACCATTTCAGCCAAAATACATCCATTGTTGGACGTAGACTTCCCCCAAATGTCACCACAATAACCGGACCTGTACGTCTCGTATTCACCGGATTCCCGCGACCTTTGCGTTTTACGTTTATGGATGTGGAGAGGGAATGCAGGGCGTTGTCTGTTCGCTGTAATACGTGTTGGTATGTTGGCTCGCAGATTCGCACGGTGTACTGAACAAGTAAAGATCACTCTATTTAGAGCTTTCTGTCAGACCTTTTACACGTGCAGTTTGTGGGCCAAATACACGCGGAGGGCATACGACGCCCTACCTGTGCAATATAATAACGCGTTCAGGGTGCTAATGGGGCTGCCGCGGTACTGTAGCGCGTGTGGCATGTTCGCGGAGGCGCGCGTGGACGGCTTTCACGCTGTCATACGAAAGCGAAGTGCGTCTTTACTGGCGCGGGTACGCGGCGGCTCCAGCGCCATCCTGACCGCGTGTGCCAGCCGATGGGACTCTGTATTGATGGCACATTTGATGGGCCTACACGCGAGAGCAAGCGCCTAATATACTTTCATTATTATTATTAATTTATTATGCTTTACTAACACTAGGCTAACAACATTGTTACTAACAATATATGCAAGTAATTCTGAAATAAATTTTATTATTATTTCGTTTATTCATTAATTTAAAAATATAAATTATATTTTTAAATATTTCAATAAAAAATAAAAAAAAAAACATTTAAAAATATAAAAAATAGTGTCCCACCGGTATCGGGAACAGGGTCCAAGCTTATTATTATTTACCAGGTCATCGGACCATCTTCACGGAGGTCTACTAACACTGATTCTTTCAGTACACGATCGACACTCCAGAAACTTACAGCCCCATCGACCATCTTGTTCTGCGAGTAATGTGCTCTACCCACTGCCACTTCAGTGTAGCGAATCTTGAGGCTTGGTTCTCCTGCGGGTGATAAACTGTCACGTACATGTATCAAGTGTGTCAATTCTTACATAGAGAGGGTACTTTGCGTGTTCATAAAAAGGATACAATGTTTATAGCCAGGTGTTTATATACAGACATTACTTTGTAACGACTGCGACACAGGAGTTCTTAATATCGAGTGTCTTTTTATTCTTAACTAGTTGGTGTCCGCGACTTTGACCACGTCAGACTCGTGAAACAATATAATGTCATTTTGTCACAATTTTAAGAAGTTTTTTTTTTGCGTGGAACCCTAATTTTTTCTCAGAAAAATAGCCTAAGTTACTCCTCATAACATCAGCTATCTACCAGTTAAATTCGTCAAATCAGTCCAGCTGTTTCGGAGATTAACCAGAACAAACAGACAGACAGACCGACGGACAAAAATGTTAAAATTGCATTATTGTAAGATATAGATAGGTATTGAATTTATTATCACATGCATTAAGTAACAAAATGTTTATTTATTATGTACTTTATTGTACATCTCATAATGTGGACAGGATTAACATTTGCAAAAATGAAGGTGAGGGCAATGTATTTTGATAGTACAAACAGACACTTCAATTTAATTTATATAAAGATTTTCTGTACCACGATTATCCTTGCTTTCTTTTCAATTCTTTTCAGTCAAATCATCATCCTAATGGATTAGAAAGCAATTACTTTAGAAACAGCCAATGAATGAGATTGAACGAAATTACTGAATTAAATTCAAGAAACAGTTTGGGTAGTATTTTCTGTTTGCGTTTGAATTCCAATTCTGACTTGTGAGTTTAGATCTTCTGTATTTAATTACTAAGGAAGCAACAAAAGTCATGGGGTCTGAGTGCGCGTCTCCTTTTTAAAGAAATTTCACGTCGACTGATCGACACTTTGCGTGAACAGAGGGCTGGCTCGTTCTTCGCTAAAAGAATTAGCAATGCCATTCCACGCGGCAAAGCAAAAAAGAGGAGTTTTTCGACGCCTGATTGTACTTTGTGTTTTTGTATTATAATTATGTATAGTCAGGGGTCAAAAGTGCAGTTCCACCTTACCAATGCTAAAATGTCTATGATTTCTTTATAGAAGAGGGTCAATGGTTCATGACTGATTTAATTGGTAGCATAGGATCTAAAGTATTGAATAAACTAGTCGTGGACTATTGAACTTCTACAACAAAGACATTTTATACACTTTAGCATTGGTAGAGTGCAACTGCACTTTTTATCCCTGACTGTATATAGTTAGGTTTTAATTTAGTTTAGTTAATATTTAAGTTTTATATGTAAGGGAGTGTTTACAATTTCCAAAAGTTAGGAATATAGCTGTTGAATACTTTTGCGATGGTCTAAAGGTGGATCTACGCTAGAGAAGCCTAATACGAGTGAAGCACGAGCGGAGCACGTGCCGAGCTCAAATTCGTGTCGTGTTGCTCGTGCTCGGTTACTCTAGAGTCGGTCTACACAACACGAATGTAAGCAAGGCTCGTACTCTGCTCATGCTCAGCTTCTCTAGCTCAAAACTCGTAAAAACGGATGGGGCACAATAGAGCTGATGCCTGCTAAAGATGCGGGAATATTCCATGGAGTGACCATGGTTCTGGAAGGCAAGGATAACTAAAGATACACAGGTGAGTTTTAGTCAGTAAAAGCCTGTCAAATAGATGTTGTGAACAAAAGTTGAAGGTGAGCAAGATCTATGCCCGCTCACTAGCGACTGGGAAAACTGAAAACAAAACTCCTGGTCCTAGACCGCAAAAGGCAACTGAAGGACACAATTGTGGGTTCATTTAGTAAAAGTCTGACATTCCCTCGCGCCCCACTCTACAACAGGAGAAGTCATAGGCTGATTTCCCACCTCAAAAAAAGGCCTATAACGCAAAAGGCAAATTAATGAACATAGCTGGGTTTTAGTCAGTAAAAGTCTGACACGCCCACTTACTCCCACCATCTCGCGGCTGAAGTTATTTGATGATTCCCTACTCAAAAAAGCCCCTTTATTAAAAGCCCTTATTATTTTATTTGAGCTAGTGGTAACTAACTATAAGAGTGGATAGTATCTAATACTGTGCACTCTACACGTTCTAATTGTATTGTTATTACAGTCCGCTGCACTATAGGCTCACAATACCCACGTCTTCTAGAAGATTAAGTGTAATCTTCTGGTGCACTAAATCAAAATCACATTGCATGTGGCATAACAGTATGGGACTTGCCTACATAACTCGCACATTCATTCGCTCGAGATGGAATGGCAATCTCTCCTTGTAAACGAGCTCACATGAAGCGGGCCACATCTGCATGGACGTTCTACATTTGTATCGATCCTTTCCATCCTTAAGTGAGACACGCGTGGAATATCTGCTAAGTGCGTTTTAAGGGTACTGTTTCCGAAGTGTACTAGGCATGCCTTTTAAGCACAGCTGTCGTTTCCATGTTTCCCGGCAATTTTGAATTTGGAACTGTTCTATATTCGAATGTGTTTAAATTTGGAATTTCAAAACAGTTGAAAGTATTAGGAATAATGCTATTGTTTAGTCACAGCGTCGATTGGAATCTGTCAGGTTACGTATGAAATTGAATACAACCAACGGAACCCGAAGGATATTGGACAATTTGAAAAAATTTGGTACTATGGAAAAATTTAAACTGTAGTAGTACTAGCTGGTGGCCGCGACTTCGTCCGCGTTAGACTTATAAATAAACCAGCACAATCGCACTTGGTTACAATATCAAGAAGTTTTTGTGCGTAGAACATTGAACACTTTTTCTATAAAGTACTAGTGAAAATACCGTCAAAATCGATCCAGCAGTTTTGGAAATTAGCTAGAACAAACAGATACGCAGACAAAATTTGAAAAAAAAAAAAAATAATAAAAAAAGGGATCGTTTAAGATGTATAAACTGTCATATGCATTTAGTAAAAAAAAAATTCTGTTATTGCAAATAGGCACTTCAATTTGGTTTATACTGTGTAAGTATAAATTATGTTTTTGAAAAATTATGCAAAGCTTTATTGTGAACGATATCAGGAATAAACATTGTTTTCTTGCCTTAGTTGATTTACGAGCTACAATTTTTTCTCAACTTCTTTTACAAGAGTCTCTATTCGAACCTTCAGAACATTTTTACCTCACTACAAAAAATAGGACTTTCGTAAATAATGATTCGAAATAAGACGCGTAGCAAGATTTGTGATAAATACCTGCTTGTATAAAAAGAGCGTCGTTTCAGTCGAAAGTAACATGTCGACAGGCACGTGGCAGTGGGCAGGGCACATTGCTCGCAGAACAGATGGTCGATGGGGATGAAAGGTTCTAGAGTGGCGACCACGTACCTACCGGAAGACGCAGCGATGGAAGGCCTCCCACAAATTGGGACGATGACCTGGTAAGGGTCGCGGGATTTTGACAAGTTTACTATTTACATAATGGCGTCATCATGACTTTTCAATAGTCAACCACTGATACTAAATTGAAAGAAATGGCATAGAATGCTAATCTCGTACATAATGACAAATGAATGTCTGACGTACTTATGCGGTAATCTGCTAAAATATTGACAGTTCCTTTGATCAGTGTCCTACTATTAGAACGTCGTTGTGCAGTCATTGCTTTTAATTTGTTACGAGACAGCTCGATATTGTCATGAATTCTATTACGAGACCAGTAACTGACCAATGATTTACTATTATGAATTTAACAGACTACGAACTTTTAGAGAAATTACGAATTTATAAAAATAACAGACTTGGGCCTCTGGTGAGGGTCACGGGAATCCGATTGTTGCGAGTCGCACAAGACCGTTATTTATGGTGACACTTGGGGGAGGCATGTATGTCCGACAGTGGACGTCTTTCGGCTGAAATGATGACGATGATGATATTATTATTATAAATACTTATTAATTATCTACTTAACCTTTTGAGTGCGTAATTAGAGACACAATAGTAAGACAATGGCGCGTGAACGCCGGCGTTAATGCGGGGATCAACAGCTTAAGGATATTTCCTTATGTAGATAATTTGCACTTTTTGCAGAAAGGGGTATTCCCTTTTCTGTAAAAAGTGCCAATGTCCAACAGTGGACGTCTTTTGGTTGAAATGATGATGATAAACGTGTCGACTTGTTTCAAGAAAAACTGATAGTCTATTTTACTTCCTACAAAAGGGAATTTGCTATGCTACAAAGATATAAAAAGAAACCATTAACTACAATGTTCTTACAAAAACTGCTCCATGTTTTTGTCATAGTGTCGAAAACTATTCGCTTTTATTGGAGAGGAAAAGCGAAAAGCTTCACCTTTCATTTGTTTAAATATTTTCTCTATCAAGGTTTTCATTTCTACAACATTTTAGTTATTCTCCAAATAATTACAGTTTTGAGCCGTTTGGGGTCGAAACGCTTGGGTTTCTTTTTAAGGAAATTTCACGCTGTCTGATCAACACTTTGCATGACCAGAGCTGGGCTGGCTCGTTCTTCGCCCAAAGAATTAGCATTGCCATTCAACGTGGCAATGCTGACAGCCTTCTGGGCACATTTCCGGATGACAGCAATGTGGAGAGGAAGTACTTCGACGCCTGAGTGTATTTTGTTTCTTTGTATTATATGTACATAGTTAGGCTTAGTAGCTTTAGTTTATAGTTCATATTTAAGTCTTGACTATAAGCACTTAGTCAAATACATAAATTGACGTAAAATTGAAATTCTTCTCCATAGGGATCTACGATTATGCTTTGGAATTGGCTTCACTTTTCTGATTGACCAACTTTTTGATAATTCAAAAGTGCCTGAAAATAGTACATCACACTAATATTATAAAGGCGAAAGTTTATGAGTTTGTGTGTATTTGTTTGTTACTTTTTTATGCTCGAACGGCTGAACGCATTTCGATGAAACTAGGTACAGGGATACACCATGACCTGGAATAGAACATATGATATGGTTGCGCCTACATCGCTTGGTAATTGCCGCGTAAAATTTAGTTCCGTAATTAAATTAAATACCGCGTTTTGTTTGTGTGACAACTTGCAACACTTTCCATTTTGCATCCCTTTCCTGCACAAACCTCGACTGAAAGAGATCGCAAGGAGACTCGCTCAGTAACGCTCGCAACGCTAAGACGACGTCCCGCGCAATTTTACAAGAAAAATTAGTTATTGTAGAACTTATCCGCTAAAGACACTAAAACCGCTAACGCTTTGTGCTTGAGAACTGTGCAGTATTCAGTGAGTGTTATATCTTCTCGTCACTGGAGCAGAAGTCGCGAAATCCAGAGAACACCGGCCGGCTGGCACATGGACACCTCCGAGTTGAAAAGGTTAGTGCAATTTCCTTCCATATACGAGCTGTTTTTCTCTGCTTCCTAATCCTAAATAGCTCCAATAAGATCCATCTGCTGCAAGATGTCAAATACATTATCTGAGAAACGCTAATCCGCAAAATACAGCAAAATACAGTCCACTTCCAATATTAGTAGTTTATGCGCATCCATGATACTTTTTATTCCGGAAATAATGTTCCCTTGAGATATTTTTTTTTACTATCCGGCGGGCGAAGCTGCTGGCAGCACCTTGCTTTGATTTGATTTGACAAAGCCTTAGACAACCTTAAATTCAAAGTTGGAAGATATCTAAGGTTTTACAACTTCGATATCTTCCAACTTACAGTGGATTCTGAAGTCTAACATAATTCTACCTAGTAATGGAACATGACCTCATTAATGGAAGTGCGCTCGCAATAATCGTAAATAACTGAATAAAACTTATAGTTGAGAATGTTTGAATATTTTAAGAACAGAGGATAATCCTGTGGCATGTAGGTACGAGCTTTTATGTTTGTTTAAAACAAAAGGGTCAGATAGGAATTCCAATGGCCACCAATTGAAACTTTGATAAATTGCGGATGCTACCATTTAGTGGAGAAATCATGCATTTAATGTGTTTTTAAATCATCTGCTCGATAATGTTCTTATATTTGTCTTACAACCATCATCAAAGCAAGTAATTTTATCCCTAAGGATGTAAAGTCTGTTTTTTAATTAGAGATAATGATTTGACAATTCGAATGTTGCATGTTTTTTCCATTTCATAAATAGTGAGGTACCGCAACCGATATTGAACAAAAAAACCGAAAATATTCATAAAAATAGTTTCATTTTAAAATGCAACTAATTATGGTAAGTTTTTGTATTTTCTGAAGGTAATTTGAAAGATGCAAATGTCTAACTCATAAACTATAAAAAACTTTTTACAAAAAAATACAACCGACTTCAAAGTAAAAAAAAACACTGAAAAGTGCAAAATAACTTTAATTTCGGAAGTCGGTGTTTCTATAATAGTTTTGTCTCTTCGTTATTTAACACCGACTTCCGAAATTAAAGTTATTTTGCACTTTTCAGTGTTTTTTTTTACTTTGAAGTCGGTTGTATTTTTTTGTAAAAAGTTTTTTATTTTACACTTTTTAGTTATGGTACCACCACTAAAAAGTACCCCTCAGCCAAACTTAAATACCTTATAGCCAGAGTGCATCTCATGACAATTCTAATAATCCCAAACACGGTTAGATTACATTAATTTATTACAGAGTTCCGGTGCCTAACTTCAGGCTTCATCATCAGATCAGTTCGATATATTCCCCCTCTACTTTCAGTCAGTCATCGACTACACGTATAAACAAAGCAATTTTACTTTTACGACGGTTCTGCTGTGATCCTATGAGGAGTTCTGTTCCCTATCTTCGAAGTTCATGATCAGATCATAACAATACTTCTATGGGACCAACTCGGAAGCATAATCTTTCAATCAAAAAAAAAAATTTCAAAATCGGTCCACCATTGACCGAGAAATCGGTGAACATACATAAAAAAAAAAAAAAAACATACATTCAACCGAACATATAACCTCCTCCTTTTTGAAGTCGGTTAAAAATATAATTTAAGCCTAAGAATTAAAGACTAGCAAAAGCTGCGTCATTTTATTTTTTCGTCTCGATTTGTTATCACCAAACCCAGACAAAAATATAGAATTACTCAGTGATATTTTTGCTGACATTTTATTACAACTTTAATAATAGGTAATGATAGGACTTCGGTTTGAAAACTAATAATAGTTAAAATTAAACAATCATAAGTCCTCTTTTTGTACTATTTTCGCATGGATCTCTTATAAAATTGTAGCGATAAACGAATCAAGTGTCCGTTTCTTGCAATGCAGTCATGTGAATTCACAGCTTGACGACCAATGGGCACGCCATAATCATGACGGTCAGTCCCCTCTTTGAGGAGTGGCTGGAGAGGCGTCACGGTGTCCTCATCTTCCGCATGAAGCAAGTCCTCACCGGACATGGTCAGGTTCTAGTACAGGCCAAGGTCCAGAGCGAGGAGGAATGGAAGGGGGTCGCCTCCTTCTGCGAAACAGTAATGCTAGCGAAGGAGGAGGCTGCACGAGTGAGGGAACGAACATCTTTTCGCTCCAGTCGCCGAGACCCCAATCCCGACTACCACAATGTCAATACCAACGTCGAGCAATGGGTAGCTTGCCGTCCAGCAGTCCGGTAATTGCCGGGACTGAGCCCCATTCGTCGACAGCGCTTAGTGATCCACTCGCTCTTCAAAGAGATGTTAGCAAACCGGAGGAGCTCAGTAGAGCCGATCTGGTTTTAGGCAGTAAAAGTCTGACACGCCCTCCTGCCCCGCCCATACCGGGAGAAGTCATTGGATGAATTCCCATCTTGAAAAAATATTGACGACCAATGATGATAACTTTTTTAATTCTAAAGCATAAACTGAGACTGTCTCGTTCCGCTCTTGTAAACCGGATATAAAATTGTGTTGTGACTGGAGCTTCCTGGTAAAAGAAAGTAGCTAAGAATTCATGATTTTCAACCGGTTTTCAACCGCGCCCGCCACGGTGGAGCTAGTTTATTTCTAAACTCACGAGACCAGAGTTTTGTGTGGTTATACAGCCGTCGCAGTTGGGGTTATCGCTTGAAAACTTGGCAGATGACAATCGCAAGACGGGCGGTTCATTATCAATTGAGCTCCAGACCACCGTGGACATACACCAGAAACTAGCTGTTGCGTTATACTTACTTCACAGAAAAATTAAAAAAAGAAGGCCTATAAAGTTCTGGGTGCATCAATCGATTTTTGGATTTCGCATCGGATTTTTCTACCCCCTGAAGGCCACTACGGGTGTTAACCGACCGCAGAGAATGCGGGCGCAACCTGCCGAGTCTGCGGGTGACCGTGGCCCACACCATTCTACTAGTTGCCCGCCGGTGCAGCGGGGAGCGGGATACATATATCTCTAGCATTCTACAGAAGCTGCGGGCCTGCAACCGCTGCGGATGCGGGTAAAAACGGTTTTGTGAGTTCTCAGTATAAGTAAAAGTCCGATTGTAAAAAAATCTGTTTTTTTTTTTTTTTTTTTCGGTGGGAAAATCATCTTATGACATCCCCCGCCCTTGGGCGGGGCGGGAGATAGTGTCAGACTTTTACTGACTAAAAACCCACTCCTGTTCCTTCGTTGCCTTTCGTACCAGGGCCGAGTCTTCCTTTCAGAATCAGACCCTTGGCCCCAGTAGGCTTCGACCCGGCTAGGCCCCTACAGTTGCTGACATCTCCTTGAGGCGCGCGTGGAACAGCACGCGCCGTCGACGACTTGGGCTCGGTCCGGACGGTTACCGGACGGTCGGACGGCGAGCCACCCATTGCTCGTCGTCCGCAAGCCTGCGCCTACGATGGCCGGAAATCGGGATCGGAATCCCGGCGGCGATTGGGGCGTGAGGACCGTTGCCTCACGCGATCGGCCGCCTCCTTTGCTAGCATTAATATTTTTGAATATTTCTAATTATTTCAATCTTCAATTCATATTAGACTTTGCTATTAACAAACACTATCGTATTTTGGGCCTACTTTTCTTAGAGGTTGTATTATTAAAAGAACCGGTATAAAAAAATCGAATTTGGAGACATCACTTGTATCAAAAAGCAGGCAACATATTTCTGGAGTTTGACATTTGGACTTGTCAAATCATTATCTGGGATTAAAAAACGCACTATAATGTAGTATGGGCGTTCCTTAGAGAGTCATGAAATTTGAATTTAGAACGTCAAAACAATTATTTTTAAAAAACCTCATTAAGTGAATTAAAATGTACGTACATCAAAGTAGTATCATCATAGCCAAACTTAAGTAGTAATGGGCAGGGCATATTGCTCGCAGAACGGATGGCCGTTGGGGCCGAAAGGTTCTGGATTGGCGACCACGTACCGGAAGACGAAGCGTTGGAAGGCCTCCTACAAGGTGGACCGATGACTTGGTAACGGTCGCGGGAGTCCGATGGATGCGAAACACACATGCCCGTTCATTGTAGCGACACTTGGGGGAGGCCTATGTCCAGCAGTGGACATCTTTCGGCTGAAATGATGATCAAGACATCAAAGTAGTAAAGTTCAATTTTAGAGGTAGTGATTTTTTTATTTCAAATGTCACAAATGTTAAGTTTAGTACCTTTGTACAAACAACTATTTCGGTTAGAGCTGTGCCCATAATAAGTTTTTTTTTTTATGTCAGAACTCCGTCGTTTATCGACCGATTTGCAAATTTTTTTTTATTCTTAAAGGATATGCTTCCAAATTGGTCCCATTTTTTTTTAATCCAGCTCTGATGATGGGATCCATGAGGAATCAAGGGGACTCCTCAAATATTATAAGCAACTTCATACTCATATAGATCTATATCACAATAAAGATAGTTAAGAGACTATTATAATAATAATATACTTTATTTCGAGCAACAAGACTCATTTTGTGTTAGTAAAAAACAAAACAAACTTACAACTATGTTAGTGACACAAATACAAATACAACTAAAAAAAAATTACATACACACTCACAATAAAACAATAATTGCTTCAGCACCCCAGCAGAGATACTGGAGCAACGATTTAAAATACGGCAGTCCAGTCTGTCAGCAATCATGCCCAAGATGCCGCTGGGACTGGCTCGCACCCTGCGCACTAGGGATGCACATCTTTTACGCATTAATGCATAAAAGCAATCAACTCGCATTTCCGCAAACATCCCTGATGCGCTACAGAAGTGAGGCAGCCCCATCAACATCCTGAAAGCATTATTATACTGCACGCGAAGGGCACTGTACGATTTTTGCGTAAAACGTACCCACAAGCTACAGGTGTAGAAGGATGAACAGAAGGTTCTAAAAAGACTATGACAATACAAATAACTAAATGGTTCTGAATAGTTATGTTGAAAAAAATATCATCGAAGTGACCTGATGATAATGATGGAGCCAGAAGATAGGCACCGGAACTGTGTAATTAATCAATGTATCCTAGATGTGTTTGAGCTTATTAGAATTGTCATGAGATGCACTTTGGCTATAAGGTACTATCGAACTGATCTGATGATGGAGCCGGAAGGTGGAAGGTAGACACAGGAACTTCATAATACAACAATGTATCCTAGCAGTGTTTGGGTTAATTTGAATTGTCATGAGAAATAGGCAATCTGGTTATAAGTGAATCGCAACTAAAAAGTGTGAATAAAAAACTTATTACAAAAAAAAAACAGAATTCACTGATAAAAAAACACTAAAAGGTGCAAAATAACTTTAATTTCGGAAGTCGGTGTTAAATAAGAAAAAAAAAAATACCGAGAAACACCGACTTCCGAAATTAAAGCTATTTTGATCCTTTTAGTGTTTTTTTTTTTTAGTGAAATCGGTTATTTTTGATTTTGTTTGTTTTTTTTACTATATCACGTAAATCTTGGACTGTAACATCAGTTGATGACAGCGTGTCTGCTAGACAACACGCTACTGATTAGTAGCACTGCACACGTGTACCCTTTGTGAGGAACATGGCATGTTTGTGTTTCGAACACGATTTGAATTTCAATGATGGTGAGAAGTGAACTATTTAATCATGTGAGATACTAGGAATGTATGTCTATTAGGTAAGCACCACGAAATAGTTCAATCATAACTTAAAACAATTCAGTTCAATTTAAAATGTTTTATTTCACTTAAGCCTACATGGGCACTTATAAATCGTCAGAAGCTTTTTTGAGGTGAAAAAAAAATCATTAAACAATCTCTCTTCTCCCGCTCTGGGTGGAGCGAGAGACTTTTACTCACTGAAACTCGTCCCTGTTCCTTCATTTACCAACTGTTTGCGTTAGGGCTACGGTAAGTCTTTCAAATGTTAATGCAGCCCTAGTAATTTAACATTAGTTCTACTGAGCCCCTTCAGTTTTGCTAACTCGGCCGTGCTTCAAGCGCGGTAGACTTCCACTTTGTCCTCCAGGCGATGCGCATAATGGTGACACCCGAGCGTTTCTTCTGTCTGAATCTGAAACAGGAACATCCCGAACTGGTCTTGTCCGGTGAGGATCTGTGTCCGGCGGAAAATGAGGATGCTGTGGCGCCTGTCTAGCCACTTCTAAAATCAATCAAAATCATTGCGGTAAGTCCTTCCTTACCGCCATAATTGTGGTATGCCAACGGGTACCATAATATGTGATTTCAGCATATCAGAAAATTGAACGGCATATAATCGTACTGTCCTACATCAGTGTAATTGCACGTACAGATGAGCGAGCACCCCTTGTTAGGGCAGCAACACATTATTTTCAGTTAATTGGATTCTTTTTTATTGAGAGAGAGAGAGAGCGACGTGGGTCACTCTCGCATGTGACTTAATTATCGTCGAGTGTTACCAGTAATTAACTGTTGCTCTTTATCAACTTGAATCAATACTTAAATAAATCTCCACTTTGAAACTGTTGTCTGGCATGCTGCTGGGGTTTTATTATATACTAGCTTTCGCCCGCGGCTTCGCCAGCGTACATAAAATATAGCCTATGTCACTCAAAAATAAAGCAGCTTTCTATCGATAAAAAAATTTTAGCAATCGAACCAATACTTTCAGAGATTACCTCCTACAAACAAAAAAAAAAAAAACTTTACCTCTTTATAATATTAGTGTAGAAGTCAATAGTAGCATAGTTAAATATAGTAATTAATAAGTTTTTTATTTATTGGGTGATAACAGAACGACTGCTCAAAGCGTTGATCAGTCGGCGAGAATTATTATTGAAAAGGATGGGCGCACTAGGATCACAATATGACCCAAGCAGCTATTGTGTTTCTATTCAAACGGCCCAAAACTGTAATACTAATTTCATAGTGACATGTTATACATATAGACGGGTTAGAATCTTCTTGATCCTGTCACGCAAATAACGTAACTCACATACTATTAATCTCAAACACAGCACGGATGTAGACTAAAGGTCACACGTCTAACTCATTTCAAGGTTGCGAAGAAAAATACAGTCTTTGTAGTGGTTTGTATAAGTTCTTTTAATAGCACTATTACATATACTTGGTTTAACACTCCTTAACAAGTACACGTGTTCACTCTGCGACTGTTCAAGCTTGAATGCCGTGTTTACAAGTGAATCTACCCACGTTGACACCTACTTACTTGCTGTCAACCGAAAAAAGTCAGTTTAACAACTATTGGTGGAATTTCACTTGGGAACACGGTTACATTTTGAAAGTAGGTTTATGATTAAATGAATAATTTAATATAGTGTTTTTTTTTTCTTAAAGTATTCTATTTTTATTTACATTTAAAAATACTAACTATAATTACAATAAAATAAAATACATAATAATAAAAACCCTACACTAATTACAACTAATTAAAACTAAAATATGGCGTCAAAAAACTCTTCCACATCGCTGTCGACTGGTAATGTGCCCGAAAGACTGGCGGCATTACCACGCTGTATGGCAATGCTTATCCTCTGTCCGAGGTAAAAGCCAGCCCTTGGGTCACGCGAAGTGGCAACTAGACGTTTTGACAGATCTTTATACAACTTGTACTACTAGCTCTACTCGGACCCCACGAACCGAGAGTTTCAACCCCAAATGGTTCGAAAATATCTTCCATGGGAATAACGACATGCCGTCCGGTCTCTTGCCATCGTCGCGTGCCAGGCCATGGGGTTCCAATACGGCTGGAACGCCGACGGAGACAAGAACGCATCTGATGATGTCGTTGATATTCGCGTGTCGTGCTATGCGACCCGCACTTCGGTTGCATGACAGACCGTGGTGCCCGAGGCTGTTGACGACTTCGCCACAGTGGCAGCGATGAGGAGAACAACAGGGAGCGCCTAGACGTAAGGAAGCAGCGAGGCGGAAAGTATTATCATCGAGCAAGGTGCCTATGTTCGATGATGGTAGTGCGTGAAGCCAGAGAGCCGACTCCCACTCTCCCACAGCCAGCAGGCGCGCACGCTCCGCAGGAGCAGTAGATGTTTCAATCAAGTTTTTTTGAACTACTTTGCAGAGCGGCTCATCCCACCGTCTTTGGGAAGATGGTTCATCGGGTGGATTAGAATTCGGGCAAGCGAGTCTTCAGGTATCTATAGCCCCGACGAAGCACGGCACATTGAAATCAATCAGTGAGGGAGATAGGATATTCCTGATTAATTTCTCAGTGCCGTGAACCGAGGATATAAAGGCTGGTAAACTAATACTAGTAATTTTGCGGACGCCGAGGCCAGCCATACGGATAGGAAGGGAAGCTTGAGCCCAAGCTCGGTCATCCATGGCCACGTTTAAAATTAACGTAAGAGTATGTCAGATAATTTGGTCCATTTTTTCCAAAAGATGGGCAAAAAAACAATATCATGATTTAAGAACATATTCCAATAAATTAATGAAAGGCTAACACACGTTTAATTTAAATGTCAAGCGCGTCCCTATCTGATAATTAAACTATGAATAAAAAACCGGGCAAGTGCGAGTTGGACTCACGCACCGAGGGTTCCGTACAAACTTACCTATGAAAACAGTTCAATTCCCGAATTGAGTTACGAATGTTTTTTTCCGAATCGCAATTTTTATTTTTTGTGACATAACTACAGATTTACAGTTTTCAGATTTTTTCCTATCCTTGTGCTATGAGGCCTTGCTTCATGCCAAATTTCAGGATTCTAGGTCAACGGGAAGTACCCTATGAATTTTTATTCCCTTGAGAGTGTTGAAATACACGTTTTTTTTTGCGACATAGTTGGCCGTCTTTTTTTTTCGTTAACTTAAAAGTTTGATTTTTTCATAGCTTCAAGGGACCGCAGACTTTAGTATATGGTTATAATTTCAACTCAATACCTCCACACATTCCTGAGATAAAACATCTTGACAGACAGACAGACAGACAGACAGACAGACGGACGGACAACAAAGTGATCTTATAAGGGTTCCGTTATTCCCTTTTGAGGTACGGAACCTTAAAAACAACAACCAAAAAAATATAATCTTTTAATCCTTGTCTAATACTACTATCTAATCCTGCCTTAAAATAAATGAGTGTATCGTAACAGCCATAAATTTTAATTAAAACGAGTCGCAGCAGACTCCATATTTTGTAACAAATTGCTTATGAAATGATCTCGATAAAAAGTTGGTATACCAGTGACGTGAAAAGTGGCAATCTCATCTCATTGACCCATTTACGTCGCTACACTTAACTACTACGATGTTGACCCACTAATTCACTCGATTACTGTTACGTATTCATGTTCAAGTCAGAAATTCAACGTATTATGTGGAGATTAAACATTATCAGCACATAAGAATATTTTTTTTAAGTTTATAATCTAGTGCTTGACTGCGATCTCGCCTGATGGTAAGCAGGATGCAATCGTTGATGGCGAAGCGCATTAGTTTATTAAGAGCCTATTCACTGTAGCCGTAAAGACACCTAAATTACCATCCGACAGGAAGAAAATTGTTCCAGTCCTTCGACGTACGCGGTATAAACGACGAGGTGAAACGCTTAGTCCGAACCGTAGAGGTGTTAACAATGTAAGGGTAGATACTCGCCGTACGTCGGTTTGTCCGATGGATGAAATAATGGTGGTAGAAAGGTGATGTATTTTTTTTAATCTCATTTTATTTACGGTTTTTTTTTTTTCTGTACAGAATATGCCACCCCGATGATATAATACAAATGTTATACAATACATATCTGCTAGTCTACCTGCAACCTTATAATAATATGATAAAGCGTCTAGCCTCATCTGATAAAGGTGAGGCCAGAACGCTATTATAGAACCCTACATTAAAGCTGTTGGCGAAAGCTTGACGTCTTTGGACCCCAACACGAACACACTTCGCGACAATAAAAACGACCAGCCCGCAAAAATACGGTAATGTGATGTAATTATTTGGTGAACTAATTAAAAAATCATATTTTATAGTGTAGTTGTAATAATACTACTGGCTTTACAATCTTGTATGATGCGGGATCTATAAACCTGTGACTGACTATATTTTGTCTACAAAACTCAACGCCTGCCAACTAGAACGTAACCGTTGACTAGCTGTATAAGCTCTAAATTCCAAAACACAACCATTTCTTGCAGCGAGTGCCGCTTGAGTATCAGGAATTCTTGGTAAGACAGCCAGTAATTGTGATATATGTAGTGTGATTTCTGATGTGATCACGCAAGGATCACAGGGGCAGGGCACATTGCTCGCAGAACAGATGGTCGATGGGGACGATAGGTTCTGGAGTAGCGTCCACGTACCGGAAGACGCAACGTTGGAAGGCCTCCCACAAGGTGGCCCGATGACCTGGTGAGGGTCGCGGGAATCTGATGGATGCGAGAAGCACAGGGCCGGTCGTTATGGCGATACTTGGGGAGGCGTATATGAACAGTGGACGTCTTTGGTATGAAATAATGAGGTGTAATGTGATGTCACATTCCTTTACATATTATTTCCTGACCTCTCTACCGTAAAGCAGTGTCTTACGTGAACGCGAACGTGAAGCGATGCGGCACGATTGGAAGAAACAATTGATACTATATTGCGATGGCCTACGTGACCAACCGCACGTGGATGTGACGCGGTGACGAGCGAAGCGAAGCGGACACGATCTGTTGGTTTGATATTTTCGCGCAAACTCTTGTTGTGCGGTGACTAGTTTTATGTAAATGGCGGATGAAACAGTGACTACGCGCACTTAGGACAAAGCCGCCGCGTCACGTTGAATTCACGTGAACCACATCAGATCGATTCGCATCCAAAATCGTGTTGTATCGTAGAACGCCATGTAAGTAATACTTTTCAAAACTAAATAATAATATTTAAATCTCGTGAATTGTTTATGCCATATACCTATTCATAAAATCCGTTTTACCCTTTCGGTACGGAATCCTAAAAAAAACAATAGGTATGAAGGAACATTACGATATAACGGTAGCATTTGGTACTCCCGCACTGCATCAAGCAACAGTAATCTAAGTTTGTAGTACAGAAACGAGAGTCGAGTCAATTACTAACTGCTACTGAGGAACTCGTTATTCATTTAGATCAGTTCTGCACGCCCCAGTCAAACTCGGTGAATTAGCGAGTTCACTCAACTGACAAAATTCTGTGTATCTAAAGGTAATTAATTCATCTGTTTGGTTTTGTAGAAAATTAGGATAGTTTGTGATTGAAGATTCTTACAATATGACTGGCCTGTTGGTCTAGTGGTTAGTGGCCCTGACTGCTAAGCCGGAGATTGTGAGTTCGATTCCCACCCAGGACAAATGTTAGTCTGATGAGCACAAACATTTGTTCTGTGTCTGGGTGTAATTTATTTATATTATGTATGTATTTAGAAATATATAAGTATGTTTATCAGTTATCTAGTACTCATAGCACAAGCTCTGCTTAGTTTGGGACTAGATGGCGTTGTGTGATAGTTGTGGAATATTATTATTATAATATTTTTCTATGCGTAAGATTTGGTAGCAAACCAAGCTCGGATCTGAGGTCTTACCACGAGGTCTGAATGCGATCGCGATGCTTGACATTTTATCATTGTAAGGCCCGGACCTTACCATGAAGTGTTTGAGCACGCCACAATTATGGCGGTAAGTCCCCTCTTTGAGGCGTGGTTGGAAAGACCTCACGGCGTCCTCACCTTCAAAGAAGGAAAGAAGGAACAGGAGTGGGGTTTTAGTCAGTATAAGTCTGACACTATCTCTCGCTCCGCCCAAGAGCGAGATTTGTCATTAGATGATTTTCCCACCTTAAAAAAAACCATGAAGTGTTAAAATATCAATCATGAGAGCGATAAAGAGGGATGGAGTTATAAACCCTATAGGTTCAGTTTTGGTCATCAAAATATGTATCGCGTTAAGAGTTCGTAGGACCTCAGTAAAGTTTCAAAGTCTCAACTTTTATTGTTGACTGACGACTCAGTTCTACTTATAAAAAACCGGGCAAGTGAGAGTCGGACTCGCGTACTGAGGGTTCCGTATAAACTTACCTATTAAAACAATTCAATTCCCGAATTGAGTTACGAAGATTTTTCCGAATCACAAAAAAAGTTATTTTTGTGATGTAACTACACATTTACAGTTTTCAGATTTTGTGCTATGAGACCTTGCAATTTGGCATGAACCAAATTTCAGGGTTTTAGGTCAACGGGAATACCGGATTTTGATTTCCTTGAGAGTGTTGAAATATACGTTTTTTGCGACATAAACGGCCGTATCTTTTCTTTCGTTAACTCAGAAGTTTGATTTTTTCACAGCTTCAAGGGACCGCAGACCTGAGTATAATTATGGTTTTATTTTCAGCTCTATACCTCCAGGCGTTCCCGAGATAGATAGGGTCTTGACAGACAGATAGACAGACGAACGGACAACAGTGATCCTATAAGGGTTCCGTTTTTTCCTTTTGAGGTACGGAACCCTACAATAGAAAATAGGTCGTATAAATGGTTTTCCAATGAATAAGCTCCAGGGAATACAATGCACCGCGCTTTGAATAAGCTCTATAAAGCCTCCCTTTCTCGCTTTTCTTGATTTATAAAGTTGTATTCAAATGGAGAGCGGACTCGACTTGATTCTTGAGATCTAATTAGAAAATGCGAATTAAGTTTTATTCTTGAGTTTCTCAAAGTTTTGCTGCCTGATTTACTTTGAAGAGAACAACTTAATGGTCGCTGGTCTTCTGTTCAGTCGATTGTTTAAGTTTAAGGAAATTTTAATCTGGCTACAATATTACAGCTGCGTACAGCGAAATCGCCATAATTATAAATTAAATTAATATTCATTTAATTCGGACAACAGCGATCCATATTTGTTAGTATTATAAAAAACTTATATCCTAGTGTTAGTAACAGTGATATAATGATAAAAATATGTTTCCTACCTAATCACCCTCCGCAAAAAATGGCTAATTTAATATTAAAATTTGGCGTACTACTCTCAGGCGGTCTCTCTTCGCCACCCCTGAGCCGCTTGGCCCAGATTGTGGCCACAAGGCTTAGAAGTGCTTGGCGTAGTGCACCCAGCTGGGATCCGAGACTGACGATAAGCCCCAGCCCGTTTCCCCCTCTTCTTTTTTCAGGTACGGTCTGTCTGTCTGGTCTTGAGTCCGGTCAACAGTCCCTGTGGGTTTCGATGCTTGCGCACGCACGCAGTTCGTCACCGAGACTGGTCAGTTGGGTTTCGTCAGTGTCATTGTCGGGGTTATTCGTTACGCTGTTCCTAACGATGCTCAACAGAGTATCGCCAGGCACTTGTGGACGGTAAGTTCAGTATCGGTCTGGTTAACGCTTGCGTACCAGTCATGTCAGGGTTTATGGGCGCGTAAAACGCAGCAACTTGGTCTGTGCAAGGTAAGAGTACTGTCAAGACAGCCACTTGGTCAATGCTAGTTAGTGGCTAGACAGCAGCCGGCCGCGCTGAAGGCGTGGCCTCAAAAGCAGAGAGTTGCCCCCTCCCAGAATAGAATGGGGCCTGACGGACAAGTCCGCATGGGATTCCACGGCTTGGCCGGGACCCACCTGGGTACTTATTTTCGCTTTCTGCATTTTCGTTTAAAGAGGGTGGGCTTTTATGGAATCGAGGTTGCCCGTCCTCTGGATCGATAGGATGAGGGGATGTAGGAAGGAACTGACTTTGGGGTTTGGAAAGACGGGAATGGGGTATCAGGTTAACCCAAGCCTGGGATTTGGCTCCGGGTAACTTCTCTTGTTCGGAGCCTCACCCGAGACACTCCGAGAAGCTGGGCTATCCGCAACCGGCCCACCCACAGAGAAGTGCCTGGCGGTCCGTGCCGACCCGCCATTGGGTACATGTACCGCCATGTCTGATCGGCACAGCCAGCCTCGAAGCCAGCGCTTTAATTTGTGTAGTATTTTGTTATCGCCGTTAGTAGTTTGTTTATCGCCACTTCTCTCTAAACGGTGAAGAATGTTTCTTCACCGTTTAGAGAGAAGTGTAGTATGTACAAGAATTAAAAAAAAAAAAATTGTTAAAAATTCGAAGATATGTGAATCCACAAAACCCGCAATGGGCCCGCTTGTTAGATAGGGCCAATTCCCTCTCATAGGAGTCCTGAGTCCAAGTAGTGTGAACATTTTAGGTGTGATGTTTATTATAGTTACATTATTATACTGGAAAATTCGAAAAGCCTCCAAAAATATGTATATTTTTTAAAATTCGATAAGAAAATGTCTTGACCTGCACAAAGCAAAAATAATTGCAAACATTCTGAATTCTTCTCATCACATTTATTTAGTAAAGCTTTCATTTATTAAAGATTCATGTATACATGTATATGCCGAAAGGTGTACCTTTCGGCGTATGTGGATGGATCAAACATTTTATATAAAATCATTGTACCCTGTGTATACAAAAGTAATAAATGAATTTGAATTTGTGAATTTGAATCACTTAGTATGTTTCTCTATGTACAATAATATATATTGTACATAGACAATCAGCAATCCGAAATGTTTCCTCTATGCGGTCAAGCGACTATAATCTCCGGTTGGCTAATTGTATATAAGTTGCGGGTAGTCATAAAATGTACGACCTCAGTCATGTTTTATGAGATTTTGTGCTTGGGTCACAGGCTTGGTACACATTAAAAATATCGTTAAAGTCGTTTTTACTTTCTGTAAAAAAGTTATTTGTTTTTTTCTGATTAATTGTTATTCTCAATAACTAAAACCGAATAAGCAAATACCCATAATCTGGGTGTGGTGAATTGTATCCTATCTGAAACTTTCTTAGTCAAAGCGACTGAGAAAATTCCAGATAGGATACATAAACGACGAATTGCTAAGGTCACAAATAAAACAACAAAAAAAAATATAACCGATTTCCTTTTTTTGTAGTCGGTTAAAAATAAATTTATTACAAACTAGTACGGTACCAGAATAAAGTATTTTTTTAATAAATAAATGCAATGCATTCAACATTGAAATCGCCAGGTAAATTAAGAATAGCCAGCATATACGTATGAGCTATAAAAATAAATTAATTCAGTAATCCATCCCGGTAGCGCTGGCTTTAGTTCTCATGCAAAGCCAAATTGATCATACTTCTTTGAATATTTTGCAGATACTGTTGATGAAAATTTTGTGAATTTCGCCATTGCAATGTCACGAATATTGCTCACGTAAAAGAAAATCTACAAACAAAACCAAAAACACTTATTACTCAAAAAAACCATGCAATCATCATTATTGAAAGACGTCCACTGTAGGAAATAAGCCTACCCAAAGTGTCACCACAACAAATGACTCCTGATTATCAGATTCCCGCGACCCTCATTAGATCATCGGTCTACCTTGTGAGAGCAACCATACAGTCGTAAAAAATTATTACCTTAATTATACGATCAATTAGTGACCATTGTAAGCAACATTTCCACCTCCTCGAGACGTATTCCTCATTACTGAGGGTCGTGAAGTTCCCACTGGATATGGTGTATCGCTATCTATGACGGTCATCGGTGACATGAATAGAATAGAATAGAATAAACTTTATTGTACACCAAATTAGTAACAAAACTTTTACACTAACTTAAATCTATGGGTACAAAGGCGGTCT
Organism: Mythimna impura; assembly: GCA_905147345.3. NCBI lineage: Eukaryota > Metazoa > Arthropoda > Insecta > Lepidoptera > Noctuidae > Mythimna > Mythimna impura. Next base: position 8,112,328 of record LR990359.1, read on the forward strand.
TATCGCTGAGAGCGATATCTACCAGACAACCTTAGGATGGAATGTAAGAACTTGAAATAGAAAAAGGGGGGTAGTCTGCGGTGTACTGCAAATTAATAACATAAATGTTATATTAAAATTATATACTAGACTATACAGAGATGTAATATAGCTATTATATATAAAAGACAATATGTAAACTTATAAATATTATATATATATATATATATATATAAATATTATGAGTTACACAATTTCATACAAAGAGATGGAAAAAGAAAAGAACAATAAGGTGGGTTAGTGACGGAAGAACTGAATTAAGGTAGAGGCAGGATAGCAATTAGAGTGAAAGGAAATGATCTTTGACTAGATTTTTGAAAGAAGCTAGTGACTGGGCTTGCCTAATTGGCACCGGCAACGCGTTCCACAATCGCACCGCTTGGACCGTGAACGATTTCATGAAGTGCGACGTACAATTGGGTGTCCAGTATGGAGCGGACCTGATCTACCCATCTTTCTGGGCTACGGCCTCTTGGTCGTTTGCCATTAACCATGCCAGTTACGATAAGCTGTTCAAGGTTGTGGCCATTTTTAAGTAACATTTACCTTCCTAAAAAACTTGACTTAAGACACCTGCCCCCCTAGCCAAGTTACGATCGTTTCGTTTGCGTCGAACGCCTCGAGTAGGCCACGCCTCCGATTCCTTTGTTCTGACGTCATCTCAACACTCAGTCACGTGGTCAGAACATCCTTTGTTCTGACCACGTGACCTACTCGAGGCGTTCGACGCAAACAAAACGATCGTAACTTGGCTAGGGGGGCTGGATACATACTCGTAGGTACTTTTTCAACCAATAACATGTCTGTATACATTACTTTGAATCACAATTCCTTTATGTTTTTATAACGTGTCTTTTTTTACAAATTCAACCTATTTCTATCTAAAGAACCCTTTTAGAGTTCATACTTAGATTGAAACTCGATATTAACTGTACAAGTTTTAGATTACCTCTTCAAGCAGAGCTCTATATTTCACAAGATACTGTTGGAGCTTATAATACAATTATCTTGCAATATGCGAGAAGAGCCAACGATGCATGACGTCACAGAGCAATATACTGAATTGCTGTATTTGCAAGCAGAAATAGCCACATATTTGGTGAGGTTGACTAGTTCTATAGTTGAAATACGTGTACGAGATTGATGTTCGCTAGCCATCAAGCAGTTAGTAAAATACAGGTTGAATTTTACACATTATTATTGTTATAAAAAAGACATTATACGACATTAATTTTAGTATATGCGAAACCCGAAACACGTGTCTTGTATTTTTATGTAAAGAATCTGGGTACAAAATTTCGTAACTGTACGATGAAAAATCACGAAGTTATAAGCTTGATATTATGTTACCAGGTTGGCCGCACGATCACCGGGCTACACAGGCAACTGAGGGATTGTTTTACTCCCGCTTCTAGTTGTGCGTTAGTGTCTAATGTTCATTATAACCTACCGTGACCTGTGATGTACTTAGTGTCGGTGGTGTCCAAATTGTGACCATTTTTAAATATTTTTGGAAAAAAATATAACATGATGTAAAAATTATTGGAATCGATTCAGTTACTGATTCTGAACAAACAATATTCAGGTTTCGCATATAATAAAAATAATGTTGTATAAAGCTTACTGAAAGTATATTACGTATGACGTTTCTTAAAGGACCTGAACATTTCGATACGATGATTCACGTTTGCCTACAATAAGCATAAGCATAATCAGCCTTATAATGTTCCCACTGCTGGGACTCCGGCCTCCTCTCTAGCAGAGGGAATGGGCCGTAATCCACCACGCAGGCCCAGTGCGGGTTGGCGGATGTCACATGTCTTCGAAATTTTTGGTTCTAGAACATGCCGGTTTCCTCACGATGTTTTCCTTCACCGGTTTGAAAGCAGTGGTGATGAAATAAATTACACAAAGTAATGCGCCTGGCTGGGTTTGAACCCGCGACCTACAAATCATAAGTCGGGGCCGTTACCACTCGGCCACCACTGCTCTCCACGTTTGCCTATTATAGTGAAAATTTAGTTTGAAGATTTGAATAGAAAAGGAGAGAGAGATATTTCTAATCTTCGTAATATCCTAATGTCTAACTCATAAAACATGAAAATCTACGCTTAGCAAACGTATCATAGCAGTATGACGTGCACAGTTCTCGTTTGGTAGAGTAGGATAGAGTACGGTAGAGTAGAGTAGGGTAGAGTAGGGTAGAGTGGGGTAGAGTAGGGTAGGGTAGAGCAGGGTAGAGTTGGGTAGAGTAGTCAGTTGATGGAAGCGAAGCCGCGGGCAAAAGCTAGTAACTTCATAAAACATCAAAATCTACGCTTAGCAAACATATCATAGCAGTATGACGTGCACAGTTCTCGCTTCGATGAGACAATACGCCTACGCACTGAGCTACGGCATAGCGTCTTACGCCATAGCGTAGAAAAGTATGTTATTGAAATACAATCACGCTATTTCAATATAATTGAAAGCCCTCTTTGAAGTTAATTGTAATTTATGATCATAATTATGCTAAAGTTAAATTGCTTGTGAAGCGGCTCTGATAATACCTTTGTTACATTAAAAGGAGACTTTTATAGTCTCCTAATTAATAAATTGTCTAACATATTGAATATCTGAAGATCAAGGAGATCGATAATATTTTAAGTTGAATTGATTTATTTGCTTGTAAGTCCTTTGATGTAGCACATCATTTTCATCATCTCCCTGCTCTTGTGCCATGTTGCTTAGGGCACAATACGGTGATTCTTCTATCTTGTACTTTCAGTCATCATGCTATCACTGACTACTTTTCTTTCATATCACTCCGATCGAGCTTTCTTTTCTTTGGCTTCCTTCTTCTTTCCCTCTTTTAGCAACATGCGTTTCACCCCCTCTTTTCACAAGACCGTACCAAAACAAATGATTCTCTTTTAACTTTTCCATCACTGGCACCTCTTTCAAAATTTTTCTAATATTATATGCCGCGGATACAGTAGTATTCACATTTATAATTGAAGGTTTGTTTTTTTTCTTTCTTTTCATCATCATCTTTTTAGCGTGTCGATGGCAAAACTATGGTGCGTGACTATTTATTTTTTCAAGTTAAGTTCCTTGCCCAGTATTCGGCAGTTGTTTTCTTTTCTTCAAATGATAACTAACATTGATTTTCATTTTTTTTTTAAATTAGCCTGATAATATTATTTAGTCATCTAAATAATCTAAATCAATCTCTAAATTAATCTAATCTTTTAGTCTTTAAATTTCTATAAATTTTATTACCTCATAAGTTGCATAATCACGAAAACTGAAGAGAAGAACAAATATTTCTTTTATTCTACTATGTCACTGATTGCTTTTATTAGACAACATTATTTAAAATAAATTGTTTTTTTTTTTTATTATGAGCCCGTTGTGTCCCACTGCAGGGCAAAGGCCTCCCTTCCGTTATTCCACTCTTTTCTGTCCTTGGCCACTGGTTGCGCCGGTAGCACTTGGTAATTAGCCACATAGAATTGTATACCGCGTTTTGTTTGTGTGACACCTTGAAACACTTCTCATCTTGCATCTCGTTACTGCACAACCTCGAGAGACAAAGAAAGCAGATAAACTTGACATGAAAAATTCGTTTGGAATCGTCCATAACGCTAAGACGGCCTCCCGCGCATTTTACAAGAAAAAAATAGATTATTATTGAACTTCTCCGCTAAAGAGACTAGAAGCGCTAACGATTTGTGCTTGTAATTAGTGCAGTGTTTAGTGAATACATATAGTACTCTACTCCATAGGATCTAAGGAGTTGCAAAACCCAGAGAACGCCGGCCGGCTGACACGTGGAGTCTCCGAGTTCAAAGGTTTTCTTTTATACTTCGAGCTGTTTTTTCTAATTCTGAGACGGCTCCATCTGTGATCCATCATATACTGTAAGGTGTCAAATACATATCTGATTAACGATAACCATTAAAATACAGTCCACAAAATTATAGTAGTATACGCGCATCCAGCCAATTTGCCTAATTTTGTTGCGGCATGCGGCAGTTGTGATATGCCCAGATCCATTTTAGTTTGGTGGCTGAGTTACCTACGTCTGCAATTTGTGTTTTGCAATGAAGTATGATGTTCCTTATGCGATCTGTTCTTTTGACCCCGAAAACACTTCGTTCCATTGCTCGCTGGCAGACTCTGACTGTAGTCTTTTGACGTTTCGTTTCAATAAATAATAATTATTATTATTTACATGGTAGTAGCATTACACGAGGGATATTGCAGTCGAGCATGATTAGTTAATCAAAACGTTCATCACCCGGTCTCGGAACAAAGCGAGAGAAAGACAGTGAAAGACGGTGAAAGACGTTGACGTAAAACTTTGAAGTCATACAATGTGATTCTAGTACTGCTATGAAAGAGAAGTCGTTCACACGACCGCCGTAACAAAACATAGAGATTTAAATATCTTAACACAATTACATTTAAGAGATTTTTCGTTTTGCCGCGAATTATTATCCTACTGACTTACTTATACTAAAATACTGGCTGACCCGGCGAACTTCGTACCGCCTAATAGTAAGGATAACGCCATCTACTGGCATTACCAGAACAGCATAATTTATTTTTTCATGATATTTTAATTAGAGATGGCGTTGTATTCGGTTATTTTTTTTTTTCGTTTTTTTTTCCATTTTTTCTCACCGTTTAAACTTTCCCTGGACTATCTCGAATATTTCAAGAATATTTCTAGACAAAATTAGCCAAATCGGTCCAGCCGTTTTTGAGTTTTAGCGAGACTAACGAACAGCTATTCATTTATTTTTAGATTGTGGCTTTTTTCTATGGTTTCCACCTTATAAGCTGTTTAAAAATACTCAATGTTAAAGTTTTCCTAAAACTTCAGCAATTAACAAAGTTAAGTTGCTAATTGGAAAATTAGCAGCTCTTTTGCGTTTTATCTCGAAGATGTTTTAAATTGTTTCGCGTACCTACTTATCTTGCTCCGTGTCAGTCTGACAGGAAAAGTTTCTTTAAACTTATAAATGCTCTTGAAAGTTTTTGCCGTCTATGTACATTTCCTCTTTCAGAAGATGTGTAAAAAAAAAACCGTTCAAGTGCGAGTTGGACTCGCCCACCGTGGTTTTTGTACAAAGATAAGTTTATCTTCTTTGTCCAACTCTCATCTTAGTTTAGCTGGGGTCATATTGACAGGCCCGTTGGTCTAGTTGTCAGTGGCCCTGACTGCTATGCCGGAAGTCGTGGGTTCGATTCCCAGCCAGGACAAATGTTTGTGTGATGAGCACGATCATTTGTTCTGTGTCTGGGTGTAATTTATCTATAATATGTATATATTTAGAAATATATAAGTATTTTTATCAGTTGTCTAGAACTCATATCACAAGCTCTGTTTAGTTTGAGACTAGATGGCGTTGCGTGAAAGTTGTGGGAAAAAAAATATCTCCTTGTACGTCTGTACCAGAGAGTTCTGTTCTGACTTGCATGTGTACTCAGATCGGAAACTTCTTTTTCTGCTTATTTGAACACCAGGTGACTAGTGGTCGTCTTCTTTCTCGTGGTCAGTTGGAAATATCGGGGTGCTACCTTAACCGATCCTCTGACGTATTTATTTCGAACTTTGTCTAATCGGGCTATACCTCCATTACTTTATGCCTGCGTAGAGCATATCCCGATCCCGATTTCCAGCCACCGTAGGTGCGGGCTTGTGGACGGCAAGCAATGGGTAGCTCGCCGTCCAACCGTCCGGTAACCATCCGGACCGAGCCCAAGTCGTCGACGGTGCGTACTGTTCCGCGCGCGCCTCAAGGAGATGTCAGCAAACCGTAGGGGCAGCAGTTTCGAAGCCTACTGGGGCCATGGGTTGTGCGAAAGAGAACCCCGGGGCCCTGGAACGAAGGCAAAGAAGGAACAGGAGTGGGTTTTACTCAGTAAGAGTCTGACACGAAAAGGGTGGGAGATATCATTAGATGATTTCTCAACTAAGAAAAAAAAAGCTGTACGTATAATAAATAGCTTCGTAGATTGTTATTCGTAGCGAAACAAACTACAAGGAAAAAACATTAACATACTTGTTTTTCGAGTCACAAGACAAAAAGAATATCCCGCCCCTTCGCTTTACATCAGATATTCCATTTAATGTCCTTTTTGTACTGTATTTGCGAATAGTCAACACGATTGGTTTTATTTTATTTCTGCGTTTCAATGTTGAAACAAGACAATGACCGTTTTCCCAAAAGTGCAGTAGAAACTGTTTTAAATTCATGGAGTTTATTAAAAGCTATTCTATAGAACAGTGTCAGTGTGTGTGTGTTATGACTTTGTTTTAGTTACAAAATATGTACACAGTTCTATCTATATATATATAAATTAATAGCTGTTTGTTAGTCTCACTAAAGCTCAAGAATCAAGAAATTAGCTAAATTGGTCCAGCCGATTTGACTAATTTTAGTATGGAGAGAAAATGTGGAAACACTCACAAAAAAAATCGTAATACAACGCCATCTCTAATTAAACTGTCATTTTAAAATGAATTATGCTGTTATGGTAATACCAGTAGATGGCGTTACTCTTAGACAGTTTAGCTAACATAGGCGGTACGAAGTTCGACGGGTAATCTAGTTTAATATAATATTATATATCACAGTTATATATATTCAAACAGTGATGTTTTAGTCTACTTTGCATCTTTTGGAACGAGGAGGAATGGCAGGCGCCTCCTTCTGCGAAGCAGTAATGCTAGCGAAGGAGGCGGCCAGACGCGTGCGGGAATGGACTTCCTCACGCCCCAGCCACCGGGATCCCGACCCTGATTTCCAGCCACCGTAAGCGTGGGCTTACCGACGGCAAGCAATGAGTAGCTCGCCGTCCGGCAGTCCTGCAACCATCCGGACCAAGCCCGAGTCGTTAACGGCACGTAGTGTTCAACGCGCGCTTCAAGGTGATGTCAGCAAAACCGTAGGGGCCCAACAGGGTTGAAGCTACTGGGGCCATGGGTTTGCTTCTGAAAGGAAAACCCGGGGTCTTGGAACGCAAGGTAAAACAGGGACATGGGAGTGGCTTTTAGTCAGTAAAAGTCTGATACGCCCTCTCGCTTTGCTCTAGAGCGAGAGTAGTCATTGGATGATTTTCCACCTAAAAAAAAACTTTTTGCGTCAAGAATATGTTATTTCCTGTTGTTTGTTTTTGACATTCAATATGCCGTGGAACTAGGTTTTTTTACGGTAAAGTTTACAGACTGGTGCAACTAAATATAATACTACAGATGGCTTTACTTTTTTTTTGGCCAAAACGCAAACACAGCTTACAGAAAGAGTATCTTAATTTAGTAATACTTACTAGATCAGGAAAATTCTAAAATAAAAATATTTCCGCACAAATAAACAAATTAATGTCTAGTAAGCCATCTTGGATTTAGTATCAAAGATTGCAAAACGTTTCCCATCTCTATGACAAATGTGTTCAAAAATTAAAAAAAATATAACCATAGATATTTACTTCAATAGGTTTTTTTTTCTACAATTTTAGTAGCTTCTGCCAGCGGCTCCGCCCGCGTGAAGAAGGTTGTCATCATACAAATTTCGGACCCCCGTTTCATTCCCCTAGGGTGTGAATTTTGAAAAATCCTCTCTTAGTGCTCGCCTATAACATAAAACGAAGCTATGTGCAAAATTTCACGCTCCTAATCTTAGTAGTTTAGGCTGTGCGTTGATATGTCAGTCAGTCAGTTTCTCCTTTTATATATATAGATAGGTTGGCATCAGACGCGATCTATCAATTGTTACAAAAAAGTCTATCATAAAAGAACATGTCATAAAAATACGAATGATTCGGAATCACGTGTGATCGATTCGCAATTAACTGGTTTTAAAACAGCTTGGTTTATTTTTCATAAATAGATATTTTATTCTATTTATACTTATTTCATATTGTATATTATATTACTTACCGACGTGCTATTTTCAAGAAATTTCTTTTATGAGCATTTATTTTTTGCACATCATCTAATTTATTTATCGCAACATCGTGTCTCTATAATGGATTGTTTTTTGTATCTTCATCGTTCATATATTTTCCTCAATTACCCGGAACTCTGCTGACTGATCTCCACGTCCGCGTGTCAGTAATTTCACTAAGTTAATCAAATTGTTGAAGCGAAGCGTCATTAGAGAGGTGGTAAAGATAGCCTGGGAGTGCGACGCAAACATTACGTGGTATTAAGGACGTTTATTATATCAACGTGAAGGAGAGCCGCAATGAATGCCTTATTAATTATTATATACGGTATGTAAACGTGACGGTGGTACTAAAATTGTCACACTAATATTATAAAGGTAAAGGTGTACGTGTGTGTATGTTTATTATGTCTTGACGCAAAAACGGCTGAAAGGATTTGAATGAAATTTGACACACGGGTAGACTATTTCCGGGAATATAGGATACTTTTTTACCCGACTACGGCGAAGCCAAAGGAGGGTTCACAACAGAACAAAAAGAAAAGCCGCAGTCACACGTTATAGGTACCAACCGAAACACTTTAATAACGTGGGACTAATGCTTTTCTTTTTGTTCTGTTCTTGGTTTTCTAGTTACCTTGTTTATTTCATCATCTTGAAAATCTTGTTTCATACTTTTTCAGCGTTTTGTTGTCGTAGTCGGGTTTTAGTTTTTTACTTTTTTTATTTCCTTGAGATTATTTTCTAACCTAGAAAGCTGATTTTTTTTTTACAAGTTTTAGTTTTTAAAATATAAACGAGGAATAAAAACGGAATTTTAGAAATTCAATAAATATTAGAAGTGAAAAACTAGTTTTGTTATCTATATTCTAGTTTCTGTCAGCGGCTTCGCCCGCGTAAAAGTAGGTTTCTCCATACAAACTTCCAACCCCCGTTATACCCCATTATGGGCAGAGTTTCGTAAAATTCATTCTTAGCTGATGTCTACACCCTATAAGGAACCTACCTGCCAAATTTTAAGTTTGTAGGTGTTATAGTTTCTGAGATTTCGTGATCAATCAGTACTGATCGGAGTAGATAGATTGAATTGGTGTCATTGATCCGAAACATATATATAATATGGACATTCCTCCGGAATTGGTGCATCGATCGGAATTCGATTGTTTTTATTATTCAATAGATAAATAATAAATTAATTTAGTTTTGATACCTTCCTTTAAATTTTGAATAGAGTAGTAATAATATCACTACCAACATTAACAATATTTAATTGAATCCGGAAATACCGGAATTCCTTTCCGGAAAAATGGCTTATTTATATTATTCTTTATGTGTGCATTTATGATACAAGTACCAAAAATCAATCTACCTACTCCGATCACTGTTAATCAGCAAGTGGTATTTCGCATTTATATATATAGATTATATAAAAGGAGAAGACTGACTGACATATCAACGCACAGCCGAAACTACTTTGACTAGAAACGTGAAATTTTGCACAAGGTTTCACTTTATGATGTAGGCTAGCACTAAGAAAGAATTTTCCAAAATTCACCCCCTAAAGGGATAAAACGGGGGTCCAAAGTTTATATGGAAAAACCTACTTTCACGCGGGTGAAGCCGCTGGCCGAAGCTAGTATCATCTAAAAGGAGTAGGTAGAAATGCAGGAGGTATTTTTTTTTTCAAAGACGTCGAATTGGAGAATATTATTTAAGCTACCACAAAAAGATTTGTCTTGAGAAAGCTAGAATAATAAATTAATAAGAGAATTCATTGATTTTTTTTTAAATTTATAAACAAAATATTATAATGATCCTATTTTTCTAGTTAGGCTTTTAATTTATTAGACAATAATTTTAAAGCTAGACTTGGTAGGTTCACAAACACCGACTATACTGTCCCCCTCGGGCGCCCCGGGGTATTATTATTACATAATTGCGCGTTTTTACGTAAATCACTAAAAAAAAAACTTTTTTTTTGATTTTTCTAGGAAAAAACAAAGATATAGAAACCAAAATTTTCGGTTAATAAAATTTCGTACAAACGTGTGTTCAAAACGACAATTAAGCGTTTTTCAAGGTCACTCAAGTTGTACAGACGTATGTACAATCGGCCTTCGAGGGGTAATTAAATTACTGTTACTAACATTATTTTAAGTTTCATTATTGGAGTTTTTTTCCACGATTAAAAATTAATATGTATCCTGTTTGAGGCGTTAACGGCGGTTCATTAATAAATCTCTTAGTCACGCTGTTCTCGTAATTGGTAATTACAACGTGAATATCGGAACCACTCGGGCTTCGTGCGCTTTCGTGTTTAATTAGATAAAGCCTCCCTTAATCCACGTATGGTGTGATACAATTAGTACCTACAAGCGTTAAGCTAATCCTAGCAGATATTAATACGTTAAAAATAAATAGTAGGTAATACTACTCAAACCCACTTTAATTTGTTGATGAAAAAAATAGTAATATTTAGAAGCTCTGGAATCATTATCTTTAATCATCATCATCATTTCAGCGGAAAGACGTCCACTGTTGGACATAGGCCTCCCTCAAGTATCGCCACAATGAACGGCCCTGTGCGTCTCGCGGCATGCATCGGATTCCCACAATTATTTCTGGATTATCTTTACATTCGTCCTAAGCCACTTGGTGTAGATCACGAACTGCCAAGTATGGTGCTGAGGCATTACCAAACGTAACTGTGATTAGTTAATACTCTTTTATCTCCTTTTCAGGACTATCCCTCCAGAGTGTGAACTGATATATTGTATCCCTTCTGTCAACTAAAATTTGCCGATACATTTTAATAATATCTGCCACCAAACATATCTGATTTGATCTCCAACGTATAATATATGCCGAAGTTCTGCCTGCAAGGTTGGTTCGATAAACAAATTGTCATCAAGCGACATCTCATTAGAACCTTTGCTCTATAATTTAACACTATTATTTAGTATTTAACACTATTATTTGCTCTATAATTTAACACTATTCAGATCAGTGTTCACTCATCATAATAATAATATAAAGGCGAAAGTTAGTGAGTGTGTGTGTTACTTTTGTTCTGTTTCACGTTCGAACGATTGAACAGATTGGGCCCACGGATATACCATGTCTAATCCGCACTGGGCCCGCGTGGTGGATTACGGCCCATTACTTCTCCTAGAGAGGAGGCCTGAGTCCTATCAGTGGGAAAATTATAAGGCTGATTATGCCATAGACGATGTCCTGGAATAGCACGGGAGTATATTCACATGGGACAATATTCTACTTTTCGACAGTAGCTAGTAGCTATATAAAATAAAATAAAAAAAAAGTTAGTCAAGCTTTTGTCAATTAGTTCAGCTTTTGTCCTTTGTGTGACGTGACGTATAAGCACATGCAGTAGCTCTAGGCGAATGCGCTTTAAATAGAATATTGATAAAACAGTACTATTAAACAGGGCGTATACATAAAATCGATGTGTAAATCATATAACATTAAATCCTATAGAGATACCCTGAGATAGAAGAAAAAATCGTGGGGGTGCTCGGCGGCAGCGATCTCTCGCGCCGGGCCTTAGTACAGGCCTGGGTCCGGAGCCAGGAGGAATGGCAGGCGGTCGCCTCCTTGTGAAGCAGTAATGCTAGCAAAGGAGGCGGCCGCACGCGCGAGGCAATGGCCCTCACGCACGTCCCAGCTGCCGGGATACCGATCCCGATTTCCGACGCGGGCTTGCGGCCAGTAACCGTCCGGACCGAGCCCAAGTCGTCGACGGCGCGTAGTGTTTCACGCGCGCCTCAACGAGATGTCAGCAACCGTAACCCAGCAGGATCGAAGCCTACTGGGGCCATGGGTGATGCGAAAGAGATCAATGGCAAAGAAGGAACAGGAGTGGGTTTTTAGTCAGTAAAAGTCTGACACTATCTCTCGCTTCGCCCAAGAGCGGGGGGTGTCATTTGATGATTTTCCCAACCGAAAAAAAAAAAACCCGAAGCCAGTTGGGAAAAAGCTAGGGTGATGACTAACATTTAAAAATGAAAACAACAACTATATATGCACAATATATCAAAACAAATTTCTTTTAGCAGACCTGCGACAGAAAAGTTGCACTAATAAATCCATTTTGTTTTACAATTTGATTCCAATAGCCTTGTTTCCCCATTGTTCCTCACTACAGACGACTGCTAAAAGGTTAATCTCGAGGGACTTACGTACGTTTGTTAACCCAACGATTGAGTTCACGAAGGTAAATGTTTGTTCACCAATACACATTGAACTGACGCTTCGTGGTCAGGGTTCTAATTCTGTGAAGAGGATGAAAGGCAGAGATGAACAAATAGAGTTAATCTGTTTGTTTCCAGCCCTAGTGACGATTGCTTATCTTCTGATAGTAACATTAATGACTAGACTATTTATACACATACTAGCTTCTGCCAGCGGTTTTGCCCGCGTCAAAATAGGTTTTTCTATACAAACTTTTAACTAGCTTTTTCCCAACTGGCTTCGGGTTGGCTTCCAGTTTAACCGAATGTGGCTAAATATCCGTGTTTTTACTACAAAAGTATTGTGTTGACCCAGTGACAGAACTTTGAACAGATTGATGACAGACCCTTGAATAGATTGAAGGTCAGACTTTCTGGCGTCTGACTAACTGTAACAACTGTCAAAGATTGTCATTCTGTTCACTGCTTATTCACTCATGTTATTTTCAGTTATCGGTTGTAGATGTAAATATGTTGACACACAATACGCTTGCTGTATTGTGTTCCACGTAATGTAGGTCCTCATATTAAAGTATATAATAAAGGATATACATATTAAAGTATATAATAAAGGATATATATACATATTAAAGGATATACGCAAATACCACGCTAATGTCTACCAAAACGCGTGTTTGTGACGTGCCTCAGAGAGACTTAGACTTCACGAAGATTGTGTGTTTACTGTTTGCTAGTTAAGTCGAGTAAACGTTTACCATAAGAAATATTGATTGAAATACCAAACACAATATTTTGATACAGGTGTCTGCAGGATGCTATATGTCGGTTATAAAAAGAACTCGAATCTATAATTTGGCCCGCATTCCGCATTGAAAAATACTTTGAATTCCAGTTAAAATTCTAATATAAACCTTATTATTAATTTGAGTATTAATAATAAGGTACGTTGCTCTTTCATAACCCTTTTAGTTTTCTGTAGCAAATTTTCTTTATCTTATTTATTGCAATCCGTCATGACTTTCGACGGCAAACGCTTATCTTTGGAGCTCAGGTGCAATGTGAATCCATATCTTCATTATTCGTTCTCATATTTATTTTATAATTATGATATTTCTGTCCCAATTTGTTTTTTTTTTTATAGAATATTACACAATATTTCAAACTTGATAGTTTATGGAAAAAAGTTCTTAAAAAAATGTATATGCCCAAATTCCACTTAGCATAATTGAAGTTTTACTATAAATAAGTACTTTTTACATTTTATTATAAAGAATAGTTTCGTTAAAATACGTGCTATCCTCTTGTTTTTATTGTCTGTTTCATTTACTTGAACAGTCTGAGTTTAATTGGTTGACGTTGAAACCCCAACCTACGTGTTGTCGAGATAATGTTGGGCATATTTTTCTCAGCAATCTACGCAAACGTAGAAATAATATTTAAAAATAAAATAAAAAATAATATAATAATATTCCACAACTATCACACAACGCCGTCTAGTCCCAAGCTAAGCAGAGCTTGTGTTATGGGTACTAGACAACTGATAAACATACTTATATATTTCTAAATACATACATATATAGATAAATGAAAAAATGTATGCAATGATCACTCGTTTACTTATATATTTTTTATTTTTGAATCTTCATAACTCGTGAAGAGGTAATATAAAGTGTTTCTGGACAGTCAACAAAAAAGTTGAAGTAGTTTTAAAACAAGACCTGTCAAGGCTCGGCCAAAATTAAGTAATTTGTATCTTATTCCAAGCAAAATTGAAAATATTTTAATGGCAAACTCATCATCATCATTAACAGTTTAAAAAAAACTTGTTCAATCCAGACATATTTAAAACAGAAATTTGTATTAAAAATCCTTACGTCTCGCTTATATCAATTTTGACCCACCACTGCACCGTGGTCCGATGGATGCGAGACGCACAGGACCGTTCGCTGTGGCGACGCTTGGGGGAGGCCTATGTCCAGCAGTGGACGTCTTTCGGCTGAAATGATGATGATGATGATGATGACTGCACCGTGAGCCGGAGTGGGTTTCCAGTTGTTTTTTTTTTATTCTTGATATGTTCGCGTTTGACCACTATCTCACCTGATGATAAGCGACGATGCGGTCGACGATGTAGCGCGCTTACCTAGAAATAACCTATTCACTCTTGACTTAAAGATTCCCGGGTTGTAGCCATCAGGAAACACAGATTCCGGCAAGGCATTCCACTCTTAAGCTGTACGCACAATGAATGTGAAATTGTAATATTTGATAAACAAAAATAATTGGGACCACAAAAATTTAGAATACATGTTTATGCCTTGTGTTAACTTTTAACCAATTCGTTAACATTATCTAAAAACTAAATCAGTAAAAGTTTTTTCAGCAAACCGCTTGGTGAAAAGTCAGCGGTTTTGTCATCGAACCGGTCGTGTGAAAAATTCTGTAAGCGAAATACTGAAAACTGAATTATTCTGTCAGCGAACCGTTCATCGGAGAAATGTGTGTTGGACAACTGTTTCAGAATCGATTATGCAATGGATACGATCAAAATTCCTGTACTGTAACATCGAAACATGGTTCTGTATATTCTCGGAACTTAAATCGAATTCTCTGTCTGTCACACTAGTTGAAAATAATCGTCGGAGTCGACGCGACGTTGCAATATAGTGTCTAAAAATGAAGTTGGCGTTTTATGAAACGTGACTCTTTGAATTATGACAACCAGAGATCGGAATAGGTAGAGTATATTTAAGTAAAGTTTGAGAAAGTAAGTAACATACGAGTTGAAAGTTACAACATCCAAAATCAAAATCAATAATATTTTTATTTCACATAGGCCTACATGGGCACTTATAAAACGTCAGAAGCTAGTGCACGGTTCCAAATCGGTCGTTTCCTATGGAGAATAACCGGCAAGAAACTCCTTGCTTACTCTTTTAAAAAAGTGTTTGATGTTACAAAATTTTCATATTACAGTATTAATAGATATTATGTAAGGACAGTGTAGACCGGTCAATATTGTACCCAAAAGCACAATAAAAATATCATTTAAAAAAAAGTAAGTCGTAATAGGAAGTAATCTAAGAATTCGGGTCTACAGTCTTCTCACATTCACATTATAAAAACCAGTAGGATATGAGTATGTTGAAAAATAATAACATGTAATATTATCTTATTCAACCTTTTTAAAAATCTTTATGCGGAGAAGTAGAGTTCCGAGAAATAAATAACCGTAGATTTTTATTATCTTGGAGAAAATTGTGCATGCCTTGATCGGCTTACTGTGGGGAGTAGGTAAATAATGTGCCACATTACTGTAATTATTCAACGTAATGTCGTCGACTATAGCGTGGTGTTCAAAAAATAATAATAATAATAATAATAATAATAATAAATCATTTATTTTCAGGCATCTTGGCCCATAGATAAATACCTTATGGACTAAAATATATATAAAGTAAATTAAATACAATTTATTGTTAATAAATATGACTTATGACTAAGTTAGTAACACTTCACTGCACTTGTTCACTTTGTGCTGTTCTGTGGCACTTGTCCGCGGAAGCGACGGAACACCACGCCCTGCGGCCAAAAGTCTTCCTTCAACATGAGGGGCAGAAAAGTGTTCGGGACTCGCACCACGAACGCCTTGAAATTGACGTTACGGTGCGACTCCAACAGCTGTACCCTCAGTTCGAACTTCGTCTTACGGCGCACGTACTCCACGATGTCTTCCACCCTTGTGGTGTGATGCAGGCGAGATGTACACGGGAGTGTTCGGCTGAGCAGCACGCAGTCCTACGCTAGGAGTTGCAGGAGCTATGCCGCAGCGATTCTGGTTGGTTTGCGTTCGACGCTTCCTCCTTTGCACCATAACGAAACCATCACTATCATGGACCTTCTTCTTTGCCTTGTCAGGCACAGGTTTCGGATTAGGAGCGCCAGGGGCGCTCGCGGTGACGCTAGCGAAATCCTTTCGGATCCGATTCGCTGGAGCTGCAAGAACAGGCAGCGGGACGGGGCGAAGGGCTCGTGCGGTGCTGCATGGAGGAACCGCGGTGACCGGCACGGAGTTGCGGGGCGCACGAGTGGGGCACTCTGCAACCTCAGCAATCGACGTATGCGCCGGCGACGAAACTGCTGACGTGAAGTTCGGCGACAATATATCGAGGCCGGCTCCATGACGCATGTTTACGTTCGATGCATCGACTGATGACCTAGTTGCCGCCGCGTTATTGCGAAATTCATTAAATTCCTTGCGCAAATCGGCGACGGTTTTCTGAGATGCATCCAACTTTGCTAGCACATCTGCAAGGCTGGCCCTCAGAAAGACAATGTCTTTCAAAAGGCTTGTTACATCGACGTGGTCGAAGGTGACTGGAGGGAGCTTATGCAGCTCCTTTGCCACAAACGTCGGCACGTCGTCAGGGTCGGTCTCCTTGAACAGCGTGATAATATCCTGTAGGCTTTTCTTAGTCCCGTCACGCCGGCGGGATGGCATCTGGTCGCGCTTATTAAGCATGCTGAACAGCAACAGCTTCGCAGCAGCTATATCTTCCTCGCTGAAGTTCGTTGCGCAGATTTGGATTGCGGACACCTCGTCCATCACATCCAGCTTCTGCTGCAGGAACGCCAACAGCTCGTTTGCCACTAGATTGTCTGTCATGGCCAATACTTACGAGCGACAGCTTGCTAATGTTGTTTGATAATGTTGTCGACTTTTTAGACTTGGAGCAAACGGGAAAACATAGAATCGTCTTTAAACATTTAAAGAAGATTCTATTTTTCCTTGCCTTGGTTCTAATTAATAAAGTATGAAATTGCCGTTTTATTGTAATAGGTACTTCGAATTGACATAGAACCTTCATGGTTTGAGATTTTTGAGCGAAACTTTTTTCACATGGTACCTATGAAGTTCTTCTTTTAAAAAATGTGCAACATTTGATTATCGACTTTCAATTGCTTTTTTATTCAGCTTAGACAAAAAAGATGGATACTTTGAAAATTCGAGTGATTTTTGAATACGAGTTCCGACGCGAAACTAACGCGGCAGAAACAGCTCGCAATATCCATGTTGAGTTTGGAGAGGGGACTGCTAATGAAAACACTGTGCGATTTTGATTTAAACGCTTTCGTGATGGAAACTTTTACCATTTTTTTCGTGATTTGGACAAATTCCTACGTGATAAAAAGTTTTCTTCTCAGGAAGCAGTACAAAATGCTTTCACACAGTTTGTCGAATTTAATCACTGGAGTTCTATCGCAAAGGCATAAATGACCTTCCTATTAGATGGCAGCAATGTATAGATAATATTAGTAATTATTTTGATTAAATAAATATGTTAAATTAAAAACAAAAAACTAATTTCAATTTTTCAGTACAATTCGGCAATTTCATACTTTAACCCCTAATATTTAGCAGTTATCTATCTATAATAACACTTTTTTATTTTTACCAAACTGATTTTTTTTTTCAAATATAACATTAATTAATTTTCAGACGTTAGCTTCTAGTTATATTATCTTAAGCCACCGGATATCAAACAACCGAAGTAGCTCGCTTCCACGAAACCGGAACACATACGTTTAACTTTAGTTCTCTGGTTAAACTTTATACGTCGTTTTTCATATAAACTTTTTTTTTCTATATTGTAAAATTTGATATTCATAACTTCGACAAAATTAACGATTCGAATCGACCCCAAGCGAGTTGGGAAAAGGTTAGGGAGATGATGATGTGTTTACTTGATTGAAGATTCAACAGGGCTAGTGAACTCAGAAACAATGTTTCTGACTTTACTACTGTAGCGACATCTATCGTGCCAAATATGCTACGAAATCCTGCATCGCGCAATTAGTATTCACCACACGATTTGAACATATACAACAGCCGACAATCATCTATCGGGCAGTTGCCCAGATAAGACAAAATCCGTCTGGTCGGAGAATCCTCCCTTTTCGACGAATCTATGTGGGATTTTACACTCAGTTCCACATACCTCTAAACTACCATACAACTATACGATTGTTTTCTTTTGAGCCAAACAAACAACAGTTAGTTCATATAACATTGAAACAATAAACGTACCTGTAGCAGCTGCAGACCGCTAGGTTAATTGCCTCCGTATGGAATTCTTCCGTTGTAAACTTCACCAGAACATCGGTTTATTGGTAACAAGCTAGCTTGCGTGAGCACCACAAAATGTGAAAGAAGTGTTTCACTTTGTGAACTAATTTATCTGTTTGCAGTTAGAGACTCTGGAAATACTTACTAGTACTTTTAAAGCCTATTAAGAACATAAATACTTGAAACACATCTCTTCTAGTTCATGCGAAAAACTAAAACCACACAATCTGTCCCTTGTTTTCTGGATTGCCTGGTGCAAAACGCGCTGTTGATTTGGGTTTGGTTCTTACTAGTTTGTCGGACAACTGTGCGACGAGCTATCCATGGTTCACCGTCCCGGAGAGCGACTGCAAGTAGTGGAATTGACGAGGCGTTCACCCACATGCTCTTTTTCTCCGAGCAATGTGCCCTACCCACTGTCACTTAAGTTTGTCGATTCTTCGGGCTACCGACACAGCGAGGTTTAACCTCGGTTCACCTGCGAATATCTTCATTCCTGATGTAATCACGAGCATAGCCCTTTCCATTGCCCTTTGGGTAACTTTAAGCCTTCTGATAAGGTCCATTGTGAGCGACCACGTTTCGGAGCAATATGTCATCACTGGCAACACGCATTGGTCATAAATCATAATATCCAATCGTCCAATCTCTAATATTATAATGTACCTATAGTTACAATAATGGCAACACAGATGTCGTTAGTTACACGTACGTAGTTTGTGAGTGTGGGTACTCACAACTTTCGCTGCGCAACTACACGAAATAAGAAAAGTTGCGATTGGCGTTATTAGCTCTGTTTGTGGAGAACTAAACAAACATTACTAGGAATGGGTAACTAATTTATCTTTTATTAATTTCTGTTCTACTTTTCTCGATTTGATGGTTTTATGTTCCCTCAAAGTATTTAATGTGCTCAGTAGGAGGCCACGTTTATAGCGGTGTCAGTAGCACTATGAAGGTCCTCCAAAGTGCAGATGTAGGGACACTTTGGACACTCTAGTAACTGGGTAATCGTCTGGTCAGGAGCACCGTAATTACACTTGGTTTATAATCCCACATTTTTAAGGTGTTTTTTTGTAGTAAAATCCGGTTGTTTTTTTTTTTTTTGTAAAAAGTTTCTTATTTTACTATGTATGCGTTTCTGTTCTTCTATTTCTGCGTGGATCTGATAGGGTCTCAATCTTTCGATATAAAATGGGATTCCTCTTTACGTATATATACTGTTTCAAATAACATAACAGTAACAACTCTATAAAAAAAATTAACAATGGTTCCCCATTGGGCTGTACTTTTTCCGGGCTTTAATGACCCTCCGTGGTCTATCCAGGATTAGTTAGTGCAAAAATTAGTTCAGTAAGTTTAATGAGCAATTAGACCATAGTGTAGTTATGTCAATATGTTAGTTACTTCGAATAGTTCAAGTGGTAAATTCAGTACTGTGCGACCAAGTGGCAGGCGGTTGCCTCCTTCTGCGAAGCAGTAATGCTAGCAAAGGAGGCGGCTGATCGCGTGAGGCAACGATCCTCACGCCCCTACCGCCGCCGGGATTCCGATCCCGATTTCCGGCCACCGTAGGCGCGGGCTTGCAGACGGCGAGCAATGGGTGGCTCGCCGTCCGATCGTCCAGTGATCATCCGGACCGAGCCCAAGTCGTCAACGGCGCGTAGTGTTCCACGCGCGCCTCAAGGAGATGTCAGCAACCGTAAGGGCCCAGCAGGGTCGAAGCCTACTGGGGCCATGGGTGATGCGAAAGAGATCCCCGGGGCCCTGGAAAAAATGGCAAAGAAGGAACAGGAGTGGGTTTTTAGTCAGTAAAAGTCTGACACTATTTCGCGCTCTGCCCAAGAGCGGGGGATGTCATTAGATGATTTTCCCACCCGAAAAAAAAAGTACTGTGCGACCAGATCTAACACACGTCCCCCACCATGTCTTTCAAAGAAAATTTAAAGCTTTTTTCATTAAAAAAGATACAGGAAAAAAAATCATTTGCAAATTTTACGTGAAAATAATTCTGCTGTAGAACGGTCGGAGTCGGATCTGACAATTGAATACCTAATGAAACGTGTGGCAGATTCACAGCTACGCTTCAGCGACGTTTTTTACTGATTTAAAATAAAATGATTAATAAAAGTTGCATGTTTTAAGTCGTTAAAAGTGCCATTCGAACCTCGGCTGCAAGCTGCGGATGCAGGCTGCGAATGCAGGTAACACACGCATGACAGGCAGCCGTTGCCTGCATCCGCAGCCGGGAGTGATTCCGAGGCTGGCTGCACGTGCTGCCAGTCGCAAATCTACCATTCAATCCATTAAGAGCGCTATCAACTCCGAGTAGCGATTATTTCGGACTTGTCTAAACAGGTTGTAGTGATATAACTACATGCGCATCGACTTGCGGCCGCAGCACTACTGGTCTGTGATTGGCTGCGGCTGCAGGTCGCGTCAGCACTCGCAGCCGAAGCTCGGAATAGTTTTCACAAAAATCCATACTACTACATAGAAAACCAGCCGCCGCATGTGCTGCCTGCATCTGCAGCCTGCATCCGCAGCCTGCAGCCGAGGTTCGAATAGCACATTAATAATTTATCGTACTTCAAAATAAGTTATGACATACAGTGTTAATAAAGTTTGTGTATATATACGAACTTAACTCAAAGATATAATTAATCTTTCACTCATGGAGGTTCTAAGTATGTCAAACAATTATATCAGAACGTGCTTCATTGACACGACGAGGAATTATTCGTAAGATGAAACGCGCCAAAGACGAAATGTACAAACATCATACAAGAAAATCTTGTTTTCGAAGACAATAAGCGAAAATATCAAGATTATTAGTAATTCATCACGCATCAGATGAATTTATTCCAACCCTTTATTTATTCCAAAATCTTGAGCTTATTTCTCGTATATAGGTTCCAGTTTTTAGGTTATCAGTTTTGATATCGTGAGAACTATTAATTTAAATGACTTAACTACGTACCCCCACCGATTCATATTAAAGCGTAAAGTATAAACAAATAATAATAAGATTAATAAAAGAATGTAAATAAAAAAAGTAAATTAAAAAAAAGTAGCTAAGCGAAAATTCAAACGTAAGTCAGCGAAATCATACTACATACCAGGGTGCTTGTTATGGACACGCCACAAGCGCGACGAAACTTCCCCTCTTTGAGTAGTGGTTAGAGAGGTGCTTGGGCGTCCACACTTTCCGCTTAACGCTGGTCCCCATCAGATACCTACGATTGGTTTTCGGGAGGTTCTTCTTGCGGATTCGGCGAGAAGAAACACTACAATTTTGGTGACACTATTGTGCGGATCACCCGGAGGACACAGTGGAGCTCTGTCCCGCTTGGACGAAGCACTTCCATGCCCGTGGGCGATCAGCGGCGGTGACTTCTTGCGTCCGGCCCTGGTTCAGGCTATAGTACCGACGGAGTGAGATGGAATGGGAATCAATTACCTCCAACTGCGAAGCAGTAAGTAATGCGCTAAGGAGGTGGCAAAAAGTGTGAGGCGGAGACAATCATCGGGCCTCGGGCCCTGCAGAAATAGCTCTGGACGATTGTCCAGCCATCGTAGGAGCTTTCTCAACTCTTTTCCGAAAATGTTCTCAATTACTTTTTTAGACCGTATGTCCTGTAGGCAGGTATACTCAAGATATTTAGGCTAGATTTTTTCAAACAAACGTAAATGAATAATTAAATAATATAATATTAAAAAAAAAAAATTTTGATGAACACATTGTCACACGCAGCATTGTCTTTTAAAAAATAAATCAATCAAGTACATCAAGAGCTTGCGATTTTTTATGAAATACCGTAAGGAATAAATGTTCTTAAAGTAACTTGTTTATTGCAAGGTTATTGCAATACGCAATAACGATAGATTTATAATATCGGCAATAACAGAGCCGTAGAGGTTGCCAAATACTGGTTCGAAAATTTAGTTAGTGTACATCGACACGAAAAGAAGAAGAAGAATATCGGTAATGCCTCCGATTGGCAATTGGACTATGCAAAGGTACCTCATTGTTATCGTTTTTTATGCAATCCGGATCAGCCGTGCTACGAACCGCTACGTCGTAGTACGAACCGCTAAGTTGTGTGTTTTGCTACGAAATGCTACGAGTGGTTACGTCTATAGTTGCTATACTCCATTCGCGTTAAGATAAGAAAGAAAGAAAACATTTATTTTAACCGTTTTGCTGTACGCAAAAAGGTTTGTTTAAATGTGTAATCTTAACGCGAATGGAGAATAGTATGATACTAAATTGAAAACCTTTTTACAAACATTTATAGGGTTATCCATTCATCCGCCCCGAATTTCATGCAATATAAGCATTAGTTTTGTTTCAGAAAAAAAACCATGTTTTTATATCTTACGCATTTACCCTTTCAGATATCAGATATCTTCTTTCATTTCGTGTAACATCTGTGTAGCTCAATGACCTAAAAACATAACACATACTCGTAGTTTCCTTTATTTTCTTCTTGTATACTTTCCGCCTGTGGATGACCGATGGTCATGTCAGACTTCTTTCGACTAAAACCTCACAAATCCTACATTGGTAGGAACAGGGTGTTGACCCTGAGTGGGGTTTCAGGGTTTCAAGCACGTTTAAAGCACATTTATGTAGCCTTATTTCAGTATTTTTCTCATGATATTATTGTAACTCTTTCAACAATACCTCATGTTATAAATAGTCACTTATTCGAGTTTTGAATTTCATATTAGATTTAAACAGACTCCAAGGCCGAAAGGCGTGATAAATTTTCAAAATAATGTAATTGATTAATGAATAAATCTTACATTCAATTATGTATAGGCGGTCGCCTCCTTCGTAATGCTAGCAAAGGAGGCGGCCGATCGCGTGAGGCAACGGTCCTCACGCCCCAATCGCCGCCGGGATTCCGATCCCGATTTACGGCCATCGTAGGTGCAGGCTTGCGGACGGCGAGCAATGGGTGGCTCGCCGTCCGACCGTCCGGTAACCGTCCGGATCGAGCCCAAGTCGTCGACGGCGCGTGCTGTTTCACGCGCGCCTCAAGGAGATGTCAGCAACTGTAGGGGCCTAGCAGGGTCGAAGCCTACTGGGGCCAAGGGTCTGATTCTGAAAGGAAGACTCGGCCTTGGTACGAAAGGCAACGAAGGAACAGGAGTGGGTTTTTAGTCAGTAAAAGTCTGACACTATCTCTCGCCCCACCCAAGGGAGGGGGATGTCATAAGATGATTTTCGCACCGAAAAAAAATAATTCAGTTATGTATATGCCCTTTTTATTATTAACTCCGATTCTTACAATATCAACAAATACCTACATAAAACATCATTCACCACTAATTAATAATATCGCACACAGCGGGCACGCGAAGACTGATGTGCAATTAGTGAGATTGCTATTAAGAGGAGAGTCCTTAGGAAACACCAAAAAGGCACTTACAATTTTCAAAATGTCTAGAAATATTAGTGAGTTAAAATATGAAATTGCTTTCAATTGATCCTATAGGGGTTCCGTTTTTTTGCCAAATGAGGTACTGAACCCTAAAAATCGGTCTGATAACACCAATATACGCCGAAAATACAAAATGTTATAGCACAGTCTCCTACAAAAACTGGATACGAACCTGAATACAAAAATACAAACACAAGTTTCTCAGTAAAAACAGTAATATACACGAAGTGTACAACCGCGGGCTGAATAAGAATGTTCGCTTTACCAGCTGCCGACGAAGAAAGAACCATGAATGAATGAAAAAAGAAATAATGAAGATCGTCGTGAGACATGTTACAGCACTACAGGATTGCTGATGAATGAAAGAATTTCTATAAAAAAATGACATAAAAAGTTATACATACCTGTAATGGACGCCGAGCCTGCGGACCTAATATGTGTCAAAGTGACAATAGACTGATAGGACAGTGAGTGATCATGTGAATAATTAGTGTTTTCTAAGTGGACTTAGTTTTTAGTGAGGAACTCATAAAATGAGCCCTAATTGTGTTGTGATAACGTGTAATTATAATACGTAGTGATAAGGACTAAGGTTTCTTATGGTGACTTTTTACTATTTTTATATTTTTGTAGGATAGATTAGTGAATTCTAAGTAGAATGGTATAAGGTTTCATATGTGAAATATGGATATTTCTATGTAAAAAACATGTTTAAAGTGTAAAGGCTCTCGTTAAGGTAAAGTTTCGCGATACTAAAGGTTATTGCATGTAATTTCGAGATTATTCCGTGCTTGATTCTGATTGGTTGAAATATATTTGTGAGCATTCCGGAATGTTCCTTAATGGTTGAAAAGCTCCACCTTATGACCGTTCGAGCAATCAGCGATCAGCTACGTAATGTATAAATTGGAACCGGTTTTGTTCCTAGACACAGTCGTTTTCCGAATATTCTAATAAGAATACCTGAGAAGAAATAAACCTGGAAGAAAGCCTTGTTTTATTTCAAGTTCAACAAGAACACACACAAAAGAAGAAGAAAATTATACAGTCCATTACAATACCCTTCGCTAATATCATTATATCCCTAGCCTTTTCCTCAATAGCTTGAAGTCGGCTTCTAGTTTTGGATGCGGCTGAATACTTGTGTTTTACATGGAGCAAATGCTTATCGTGTAACGATGAGTGGTGACCGTTACCACTCGACTTACGAGTTGTAGGTCGTGGGTTCAAACCCAGCCAGGCGCATTACTTTGTGTAATTTATTTCATCACCACTGCTCTCAAAAGGGTGAAGGAAAACATCGTGAGGGAACCGGCATGTCCTAGAACCAAAAATTCGAAGATAGGTATGTGACATTCACCAATCTGCACTGGGCCCGCGTGGTGGATTACGGCCCATTCCCTCTCCTAGAGAGAGGAGGCCTGAGTCCCAGCAGTGGGAACATTAAAAGGCTGATTATGCTATGCTATGCTATGACTGCCTATCAGACCTTCACAACCCAATTACTGGGCAACATAATACTCTTAGGACATATTTCTAGGATAGACTGAAGGTCAGACTGTCTGGCGTCTAACTATCTATACCTTACGACTGTCAAAGATCTACGATTCACATTGGTACTGGCCCGCTTTCGAATCTGCAACCGCAGGCATGAGAGGAAGGAACCTTAACGCCACTTCCTTCGCCCTTTGCAAATATGCGACTTTAATTAATACACGTTATTCAGCACAGCTTTTCCATTTGAGTCTTAAAAATGATTGGTGAACAAAACTAACTTGCCCCATTAATTGCTAACTAAATAGTTTCAATACATAAATAAATTGTTGTTTTAAATAGATTACATTGCGTACCCTCGTCTGAATTCTGTCAGAATGTTACTGCACGTTTACGTTCTAAAATAGATACAAACAACAAACAACAACACAAACAAATTTACGCTTTGGACTACACGCCACTTTTGGACATTAATCAATGTACCTGAGCATTTTTAGGGTTCCGTAGCCAAATGGCAAAAAACGGAACCCTTATGGATTCGTCATGTCTGTCTGTCTGTACGTCCGTGTGTCACAGCCCCTTTTTTCCGAAACTATAAGAACTATAGTGTTGAAACTTGGTAAGTAGATGTATTCTGTGAATCGCATTAAGATTTTCACACAAAAATAGAAAAAAAAAACAATAATTTTTTCCCATAGGTATTTAGAACTGATACTCATTTTTTTTTCCATCAAACCCATACGTGTGGGGTATCTATAGATAGGTCTTCGAAAATGATATTGAGGTTTCTAATGTCATTTTTTTCTAAACTGAATAGTTTGCGCGAGAGACACTTCCAAAGTGGTAAAAAGTGCCCCCCCTGTAACTTCTAAAATAAGAGAATGATAAATCTAAAAAAACCGCAACTGATAGGTAACTATCAAGTTTGTACGGAACCCTCAGTGCACAAGTCCGACTCGAACTTGTCCAGTTTTTTTTTTTGGTGGGAAGTCATACAATGACTTCTTCGGTTCTAAGGTGGAGTGGGAGGGCATGTGAGTCTTTTAATGACTACAACCACACCTGTGTTCTACTGTTGCCTTTTGCTTTCTAGGACCGTGGGTTTGCGGATCCAGTAGGTATTGTCACATGTCTCCGAATTTTTGGTTTTAAGACATGCCAGTTTCTTCACGATGTTTTCCGTCACAGTTTTGAGAGTGAGTGATGAAATAAATTACACAAAGTAATATGCATGGCCGGGCTTAAACCTGGGATCTACAAATCGTAAGTCGGGGCCGTTATTTCTAGGCTAACACTGCTGGAAAATACTGTTATGTGTCAATAAAAATAATTGATTACACACGACCTAACTCGAAACTCGAAGCCACTTTAGGTTAGGTTAAGTTACCGTAGTACTGTCTAATTTTGGGTCTAATAATCTTTGCTTTGTTAACTCATTCATCTTACTTTCCAAAATACAAAATACGACTGAAATTATAATAATTATAGTTTGGAGCCGTTTGAGGTCGAAACACTTGGGTCATTGGGTCTGAGTGCACGTAATCTTTTCATAGGTATGAAGTAGTATAGGATTCGAATTTAAACATTGTTTTGTTGTTGGATAGATCATTTATTGAGAAAGACTATAGGCTATTTATCATCACACTGCCATCCACAGGACTGGAGCAGTACTCAAAGACGCATTTGAAAACACGGGGGACAGCTAGGGTACAAATATTTTGTTATTTCTTCATTACTCTATTTCTATTATTATTGGCGTTATGTGAAAGTTGAGGAATATTATTCTTACTTGAATTAATAATATGGTTACATAACTAACTGCCCTCACGATGTCGTGCACATTAAGTAGCACCAAGCTTATCTTATCAGTAATATCCTACTACTGAGAGACTATTTCTGTTGCTAGATAATCTTCTGTTTTATCTCAGCTCAGTAGTCCTCATTGCTTGCAGTACATTATGGTTACTTACCTGCAACAAATATAATGTGATCACGTACATGATAAATGTAATAGATAACAAAGATACGAGTGTCATTTACCACCGATTTACCACAAGTCCGTCAAATATGTACTTCGCTCTCGGATGACCCAAAAAAAAACATAATGATTTTAAAACTAACTTTAATCAAGGTAAAATTACAAAGTAAAACTTATTACCAAACTATTACAATAGAGGATTCCTATTTCGATTGATATTAGATCTAGAATGAGCAAATAATATTTTATAAGTAATTCGTAAAAAGACACATCCGGTAAACAGGGGCATCGAGTGACGAGCGTTGCCAGCGTCGTCAGCGGTTTCGGTTACACGTGTAAGGCTTGTTACTATCTGCTCTATCGAGGCCGGTGCATGCTTGCAGTTTACTCAAGTAATCGTGTTTATTATAACACGCCTAACAACATGAAATTGTCATTTAATGTTATCAAAACTGAGGTCCCTAATGTACAAGTTCTACCTATATTGGGGACCACCGTCCAAAAATAACTGGTTTTTAAATTTGTTAGTTTTAAAACTAGTGCTTGACTGCGATTCCACCTGTTAATAAACAGTGATGTAATCGTTGATGGTGAAGCGTACTAATATATTATGAGCCTAGTACTCTAGTTTTGAAGACACCTAAATTATAAATGGACGGGAAGACCGTAGAATAATGGACGGTACGGGAATATTTAAAATGTCTTTAAGGGTTGTTTAGGCAGATGAATTATTATTACTATAATTTAAAAATCACGATTCCAGTAGAAATTCTATTTTTTGGCTTTTTAAGGGCATCCAACTCGGCATACATTTTCACTGTTTTTCATACAACCGCTCTTAGGCGATTATGACGTTATTATACATTTGTCATTAGATATTTTGGAAACATAGTATGTTGTGGATATTATCTAGGCTTCTATTGAAATCAATTTATAAATTCGTGTAAAACTAATCCAGTAAAGACTTCTGAAAGTCTGCTATTTTGCATGAAATTTGACACTTTATAATTTACTTAAAAATTAAAAAGCTCAAAAAAAGTATAATAATAGAAGCCTTGCAAATTTAATCAAGATTTTGAATGATGACTGATGAATTTTAAGTTTTTAAAAAACAAACGTACTTCCTGGAACAAGTTTTGTAAAATATTCAGATAAATAAATATTCAGCAAATCACAGAATTACCGAATGCTAACAGAGTTTTCAGGCGTTATCTCTCTTTTTTCGCCTTTCCTTTTCGTCAAATATCGCGTTGGATTGCGTTAGTTGAAGTAACAAGCTTTTAAACCACGCTCGATGTTGACGATAGGCGAGTGAAATAGGACCCTCTTAAATCTGGGTTGCCAGTACAAAGACAAGTGAAGTTTTAGCATATTTTGACCTTTTACCGGTAATGTGGTCTGCGGTTATGTGGTTTGTGGTTATGTGGTCACTTTTAAAAAGCCCATTTATTTCAGCCATACAACATGTAAGTACCTACCGTACTAGTACATCAGGCAGACTTTATGCTACAAGGCATTTTTTTAGAGGCAGGAAATCATCTAATGACTTCTCCCGATCTAGGCTGAAATGAGAGCGCGTATCAGACTTTTTCTGACTGGAACTCCTACCGTTTTCTTCTGTTGTTCTTTGCGTTATAGTGTCACAATAACTTTTTCAAGTTCTTCCACAGCCTTAGCAGGTATCGGCCGTACTAGGCCACTTTAGTTTTACTGATATCTCTTTAGGTTAAAAAGGAATGCTGCTATGTAAGCATAATAAAACTTGTAGAGAGATAATAATATGGTATTGTAGCCAATCAGACACATATATGATTCTACCATATGTTTCCTGATAGCTACAACCTAGGGGTCTTTAAGTCAAAAGTGAACGGCCACATCATCACTTACCATCTGCTGATACAGTGGTCAAACACGAGCCTATCAATAATAATTAAAAAAAATATTATTGAGAGCAACACTAATTACGACAAAACATTTCAAGAAGCTGCACAGAAATATGTGTATTAAACTTATTAGATGCTAGCAAATAGTCCGTATACCAATTTTTAGCTTTCTACCTTGAAAATTACGGAATACTCCATACAAACTTCCACCCCCCATTTTATGGGAGTGAGGTGTTAGAAAGAGTCTAAAAGTAGCCTATGTCACTCTCCATCCCTTCAACTATATCCACTTAAAAAATCACGTCAATTCGTCGCTCCGTTTTGCCGTGAAAGACGGACAAACAAACAGATACACACACTTTCACATTTATAATATTAGTAAGTATGGATTTGAAAGCCTTTTTCGTTTAATATCAAAGGAGAGAATGAACCTTTACCAATAACTGGTAACCTTACATAAAAATGTATTTGAGTATATAAGCTTCAACTCCAAAGCGCTGAACAACTAACTCCCCAGGCACAGATATTCTCAGAATAACATGTTGAAAATTGAAATTCACACAAGAAGTTGCTTGATACAGTTTCAAATAAGCAATTTTCAGATAGAAAAGCATCGTGTGTCCCTGTGGATAAACTGTTATCTACCTACAAATTACATAAATCCTTTTTAGGGTTCCGTACCTCAAAAGGAAAAAAACGGAACCCTTATAGGATCACTTTGTTGTCAGTCCGTCTGTCTGTCTGTCTGTCTGTCAAGACCCTTTATCTCGGGAACGCGTA
This sequence comes from Mythimna impura, assembly GCA_905147345.3. Lineage (NCBI taxonomy): Eukaryota > Metazoa > Arthropoda > Insecta > Lepidoptera > Noctuidae > Mythimna > Mythimna impura. Next base: position 8,142,227 of record LR990359.1, read on the forward strand.
GATGTAACGAGATGAAATTAAAACTGTATACTTAAGTCTACGGTCCCTTGAAGCTGTGAAAAAATCAAACTTCTAAATTAAGGGAAAAACAAGATATAGACGTTTATGTCGCAAAAAATTGTTTATTTCGACACTTAAGGGAACCAAAATTTTAGAGTACTTTCCGTTGACCTAGAATCCTAAAATTTTGTATAAAGCAAGGTCTTCTAACACAAGTATAGGAATAAATCTGAATACAGAAATATTGTTGTTACGTCACATTTTTTTTTTTTTGTAATTTTGAAAAAACTTCGAATCTCCAATCAGGAATTGAACTCTTTACATAGGTAAGTTTGTACGGAACCCTCAGGGCGCGAGTCCGATTCACACTTGCCCAGTTTTTTACCTATACAATAATTTTGGCGGGCGAACTTCACCACCTACCAGCAAAATATAATACTAAAACTCATCTCGATAGTTTTATAATAATCACCAAATTCTTCCTAAAAATGTTTCAAATTATCCAATTTGAAACTGGTAAACGACGAAAAAAAAATGCATTATCATTTAATAAAAAATAAAAAATAAGTCTAATGGCATCTTAATGTTTTCGAGAGCAAGTGGCGAGTATTTTTTTAATGAAAGATTACAAAAAGTTGCACTATTTGTTGCAGCTCTGGTATTTTACATTGCATTTTACAAGGATTTTTAATATTACCATTTAAAGTATTTGTATTTTCATTAAAAGTAAAATGCCTATTTCAATGTAAATAGATTATCTGATCTATTACTTCCTGATAGGAAAATACAAAACATTCGAAGTGCACACAACGTCACATTATAAGCTCAGGCTACCTACTAACACGAATTGCTCCGATCTGAAACCACAAACGTGTCTGGTATATCTTTAAGCCGTATCCCCGTAGGCACGGTTTGCGGACGGCGAGCAATGGGGTCCGACCGTCCGGTAACCGTACGGACCGAGTCCAAGACGTCGACGGCGCGTATTGTTTCACGCGCGCCTCAAAGACTTGTCAGCAAACCGTAGGCGCCCAGTAGGGTTGAAGCCGACTGAGGCCAAAGATCTGTTTCTAAAAGGTAGGTTCGGCCCCGGTACGAAAGGCAACGAAGGATCAGGAGTGGGTTTTTAGTCAGTAAAAGTCTGACACTATCTCTCGCTCCTCCCAAGAGAGTCACTGGATGATATTCCAACCGAAAAAAAAACGTATCTGCAAAAAAGGTATTAGGTAGTTTACATCTGTTGTCATCTAAAATTCCAGAGGATACCGCTTTACATCCGTTTGAGTACTTTTCCTTGCTTAGATGCAAATGCTGTATTAAGATCTGATACGCTTTGCTTGCAGTAAAAGTTTCAAATCGTACTAGGTATTTAAAAATTCATGCCCGAAAATTGTTATATTGTAAACCATATATACTTAATATTATTTTTATATTACATATTATATTGTTTTTGATCTGTTTTTATTATTCTATTTTATGTTTAAATACCTATAGCGATTAAATAAATAGTGTAATTGATTTCGGCTGTTCTGTCTAAAACGTTTTTTAGGAGTACCAATTTGTACAGGTAAAGCTAAGTATTTGCAAGGTTGGCAACCTTGTATCCTGTCAACTCGTGTGTAAATAAAACAGCTGATTTGTACAGTTCATAATTAAATAAAAGTTTTTTTTTATAGAAACAAGTTTTTATCGCAGAAAAAATCTTGATATAGAGCAGTATAAAATCCATATTAAAAATTCGGGTACAAAAATACCGCTACGTGCAGCCACCATGACGTACTTATCTTGGGTGCCCCCGGGCTCCTACTTGCCCGCAGCCTTTTACCAGGACTTGAGGCATTCTGCTTCAACTGCATCAAAGCCTGTGTATACTTATTCGTTTGATCCAACCTACGAATAAAATGCCTCGACATTTTTGGTTTAAACGAAAAGTTGCGGACATAAATAAAACATGTCCCTAATATGGTTCACCACTGGGGACCATATTAAGCACATGCCCGCATAACATGTGTTTAATATAGTCCACCACTGGGGCCCATATTAGGCACATGTTATGCGGGCTGTCCGTCTGCACACTTAAAACTTCAATAACAAAGACAGTGTTAGCTCACACCACAACTTTAATGAATATTGTGTGCACTGAGTGCTCAGCAAATTCAATGTAAAAGCAATTTCAAAGGAAGGTCAATGTATTCCATTATACCAGTAAATAAGACCATATTGTAAATAGGTAGTTTTACACTGGCTGAATTTCTACCAACAAGGTTAGCTAGCATTAAATATTATCAATGGAATTCAAATTGAATTTTTTAAGTTATGTTCTTTCTGACAAAAATGTATATTTCTTAGTCTTGATCATCATCACTATAATTTCAGTCGAAAGACGTCCACTGTTCGATATAACGACCGGTCCTGTGCGTCTCGCATCTATCGGATTCCCGCGATCCTCACCAGATCATCGGTCCACCTTGTGGGAGGCCTTCCAACGCTGCGTCTTCCGGTACGTGGTTGCCACTCCAGAACTATTCATCCCCATTGACCATCTGTTCTGCAAGCAATGTGCCCTGCCTACTGCCACTTAAGTTTGGCGATTCTTCGGGCTATGACGGTAACCTTGGTTCTTCTGCTGATATCTTTATTTCGGATGTGATCACGCAAGAAAACTCCGAGCATAGCTCTTTCTATTACCCTATTTCTTAGTAAGACTAACAAAATGAAGTGCCATTTTAATTGATAACGTGATAAACTTAGTGGAAGAGGAGAGTTCTGTGTAAAACTCATTAGTTGAATTAATCAATTATTCTAATTCAATCTAGTGCTCGGACGCGGTTCGTGTAATCGTGACTGTTGTTTTAAATTGGAGAACGAATTCAGCTCTCGATTCCTTGGACCATTTTAAGAAGGCCCTTCACCACTCGTCTATCGTCATGTCGTCAAACCATGCTCAGGTTGAGCATGGTTTAAAAGGTTGCCGGTTCATAAAACGCAATCCAACGCAATGTTTTATAAAAAGGCAAAGCGAAAACAGAGAGATAATACCTGCTCTGCTGGTACTCGGCAATATCGTCATTCACACGAATATTTCACAAAACTTGTTCCATGAAATACGTGTTTTTTTTTTAAACGTAAAAGTTTTTGGTAAAAATTTTCGTCATTCAGAATCTTGATTAAATTTGCAAGGATTTTATTGTTATATTTTTTTGATTTTTTAAATTTTTGAGTACATTATGAAGAGTCAAAATTCATGCAAAATAGCAGATTTTCAAAGGTCGTTACTTGATTAGTTTTAGAAGCCTAGATAGTATCCACAAGATATCTGTATTTCCAAAATATGTGATTGTTACCTAATAAATGATTTTTATTAGCCCTACATAAATGGTATTACAAAATGGTATCAAAGGAGACAATTTTTTTTGTTTGGGGAATAGGCCCACCACAAATTGTGGCGTATAGCAATGAAATGCACGTTAGTTTATTCCTTATAATCTCTAAATTACATTGGTAATATTAGCAAAACTTTATGTAACTGGAGTACCGTGAAATACGACAGTCAAAACATGATTCTCATAATAACCTAAAATCTCACAAGAGCGATTGTCTAATGAGTGGATAGGTCTCCTTGGTATTTTAAGTTAAAATAGTGCACTGTTCAATAATATACAGTATAAAACAAAGTCACGTCTGTACTACGTGACAGACTTTGATGTGATTTACACGATTTGATAGACTTATTCATGAAAATGCGTAGATGTATTCATTTCGAAATAGCGCGGCTTTTGCCGGTCATTGACTGTAGATATAAAATAATAAGGTGATGTGTTTTATGCTGGTTGTGTAAGGAGAAAAAAAAAACACATTATAGGTACATCACAAGTATTTATTACTGTTCATCATCATCATTTTCAAAGTCATCTCTTAAAAGCAGTATTTCATCTAAACAAGATGCAGGTGGCTCAACCTCACCTTGATGCCGCGCCCAAGATAAAAACCACACTATACACATCACATATGCACAGCAGCCAACAGTGCGTCTGCCCACTAAACAATTACAACAGTATCCAGCAAGAGCAGTATTCAACATTCCGTTGAAATCGTGCTGCACAATTGATACAACGGCTTTGTGGATTATGCATGTATCTACAGATGCCATTTTCATAAAATCTTTCGAATAAAAATACGAAAAGAACAGAAGAAACATGCAACTATCTAGTAATCGGAAACAATAATAATGTTGTCTGTAGCGGTGGGCGTTTCAACGACAAACAGTTTTCAAAGACCGTCTTTTGTTCTGCAACGTAACAACCGTTTTCCATCCTGCGACCAGTCTTCGTTGCACAAACCAGTCTTCGAATTACTGTATGCGAATTGTTTGGGAGAGGCCTATGTCCAGCAGTGGACGTCTATCGCCTGAAATGATGATGATGATGATGAATTGTTATCTTACTGTTAAGAAAATAAGGTCGAAAATCCATTGCTTCAACTATCACACTCGTCGCGTCGTCGTTTTTAAAACCAGTTATTGCAATGAAAAATGAATGTTATGTTTATTGTCATAAAGTTCATTTTTCATTGTAATAACTGGTTTTGAAACGACGACGCGACGAGTACAGAATTTATTACTGTCCTCAAACTAGTTGCGACAACGAACGTTTTCTGCAACTACTTCACTCAACGATAGTTTCGTCTTCAAACCAGTTGCGACGACGACCGTTTTCTGCAACCGTTTTTGTCGTCGCCAAAACGGTTACGTCTCGTCCGTCTAAAATTCGACAACGACCCACCACTAGTTGTCTGTCAGTGTCAAACTGATTGAAACTGGACCACAGAGCATCTGCAACGGGCTATTAATTACGTTTCGTTCCACGGTGATTTTAAAAGTACGTTACTTGATATTTGTGTTAACCGTTAATAACAGCATTAAAAACACAGACGTCTAAAGAGTAGATTAAAAACAAGTTCGCTGTACCAATTAATTATTATCTCTTGAAACGCATTTAAATCCAATGTCACCCTTGCGCACTGTAGTAACATATTTTTTTTCACGTTAAAATAAACTTGAAAACGCTCCTAAACAAGCATTTTTTGCCGTAACACTTTTTTACTATTATTTCATTAATCCGGTTAGATTTCTATATCGTCACCGGAAAGCCAATACTACTTAAACGCCATTTTGACCAAAATGAGTTATATATATCGTTGGATTGGATTTTTTTTGCTGCGTCGATTAGTCGGGATTTCGTAATAATCTGAGCACTTTTTTGGCGCTTAAGCACTGCCAAAGTATGGTATTTATCATAATTTTGATGTTTTAATAAATACTTACGTAATGCAAGTTATGATTATATTTTAGTCGTTGTCAGTTTAGTATTTTTCTATACTGACATCAGCCACTTTAACTTTGTTCAGCAACTCAAAATATTGTAATTTGAGTCATTGATGTCGCTTTAGTATTTTTTTGCCAACCGTAAATATGAGTTGATATGTAGCTAAGTAAATTTGCTTTACGTAAGAATTGATAAGCATGGCGCTTTAGTATATTTTGTCTTCGCAATTTTCTGAGAGGGAACGGTTTTAGTAACTTTGCTTTTCATACCTAAGTATTTGAGTGTCTATTTAGAATGTTTTACATTCAATGAAATCGAATAATTATTATAATTAAGCATGGATTATTTTACTCGACAAAATATTAATAGTTTGTTTAGCATTTAAATGTGTGAAACACGTACAAAAAATATTCAGTTAAGTCTTTTGAAATAAAATTTTGTTTTGATTACGATTCGTTGAGTACATAAAATTTATATTTCGCGCGCGAGTTGTAGGCGGTTCAGTCGATGAGTCGACCTTGCTAGTCGGATCTCCTCGCAGCGACAAAAGAGTGACGCGTGTATGAAGTTCCCGCAGCAAACATTTAACAAGTTAGGGGGCTGAGTCACCCGCGTCCGTAGGAGAATACCCATAGCTAGACCTTATTCGTGGTCCCCGGGTGGTGCTAATCAGGTGACATTAACTGGTGATAGGTTTCGACCGACGGCTTGTGACCACCCACTGGGCATCGTACCGGAACACGACTAGGCCGTTTGGCGGTACGACTTTGCCTAGTACCCAATTTAGAGGAGTTGGGTCGAAGTGGCGGTTCTAATGTATGCAGACCAGCTGGACCCGCGCTGGTATTGACATATCGGGAGACTAGTCGCGGAGGGTAGCGGGATCCGAGGCACGGTGCACCGCTGGCCGACCGCAGTTAGTTGGGGGCCCAAGTAATGTGCTAGCCACACATGAAAGGCTGCCCCGCCAACTGATGAAAAATCCCGGAATGCACCATCGTGCTGGTTGGCGAACAGATGAGAGGGCCCGATGGTCATTTCCGGGGGGGCTCGGGCGTTCCCGCAGTCTCCAGACTAGTACCCCGATGATGCTGTCCTGCCAGTGCGTGACTGAAGGTTAGCAGCATGGGACTCAATTTCACTTCCTTCTCGTCTCCTACCTCACTCGTAATATGCCAGGGTTGAAAAAGAGAAAAGTAAAACAGCGGCTGCACTCCCTCTCACTTAAAGTGCACCTTAGCAATATTAGAGGTCTGCACTCCAATCTCGCAGCAGTCCATCATCACCTGGAGACTGAAAAACCTTCGCTCTTTTTTCTTTTGGAGACGCAGATAAGAAGTCCGTCAGACGTGTCGTACCTGTCTTACCCAGGGTTTACACTGGAGCACAATTTTAAATCACACGATGGTGTGTGTTTATACGCCAGGGACGACATCTGCTATCGGCGTCTCCGCAACCTTGAAGATTCCAGGTTCTCAATGCTTTGGGCTCTGGTGGATACAGGCATGGATAAAATTATTTATGCTTGTGTCTACCGTTCGCACAGTGGTGATCAAAAAACGACCAGGCTCACACAGTACCTTAGTGAGGCGGCGGATGCGGCTCAGCAGAGGTACCCTTCCGCACAACTAGTGTTACTGGGGGATTTTAATGCCCACCATCAGGAGTGGCTTTTCCCATACCAGTGTACAGATCATGCTGGTCGAGAGACGCGTAAGCTTGCGCTAGCGTTAAATCTCACCCAGCTGGTCCAGGGAGCTACGAGGGTGCCTGATGTTGATTCGCACACGGCCAACTGCTTGGACCTTTTGCTGACAACAGATCCAGACCACTATTCAGTGTCGATATCATCACCGTTACGTAGTTCCGACCACTGTCTGGTGAAATCTATATCAGTCTACTCTCCGCCCGATCCCTGCCCTAGAGGCACCAGGCGGGTTTGGCGATATAGGTCAGCAGATTGGGATGGCATGTGATCTTTCTTCGCATGTTATCCTTGGCAGCCTACTTGCTTTTCTTCGGATGATCCATCGTCGTGCGCAGATGCTGTGACAGATGTGTTGCGGCGGGGGATGGAGTACTATATTCAATTCTCTGACGTATCAATGTCTTACCAGGCTCGCCCTTGGTTTGGTGCGGAGTTTGATCGTGCTAACGCACTTAAGCACACCGCATTCCAGGCATGGGCCGACGCTCGTATGCACAAGGCGAGCGCACAACGTGAGTCAGAAGAAGAGAGCCTTCAACAGAGCTGCCAAGTCTTGCAAGAAGGTGATGCGGAGGTCTCGGTTCGACCACATTAGCCGCTTCGGGAACAAACTTGCTTCATACCCTGCTGGTAGTAAGGCGTTTTGGTCCCTGGCTAAGTCGGTTGAATTGAACTTCTGCCGTACCTCACTACCGCCACTGCTAAAACCCGACGGGTCGCTGGCCCATACCGCTGAGGAGAAAGCAAACTTGTTTGCCTCACTCTTCGCGGAATCTTCGCGTCTAGATCCTGGTGACACGCGGCCCCCTGTTAATCCTGATGGTTGCGAAACGAGTATGTCGGATATTCGCATCCATCAGAAGGACGTCCGTAGGGTGCTTTTTTAACCTTGACGTGAACAAGGCTAGCGGTCCAGACGGGAAACCGGCAATTGTTCTGAGAACGTGTGCGCCTGAACTGTCTCCGATCCTGACATGCCTATTTAGGCTTTCATTTGAGGCTGGAAAAGTGCCGATTGCATGGAAGCAAGCTAAAGTACAGCCCTTGCCCAAAAAGGGTAGTCGGGCTGATCCAGCTAATTACAGGCCAATCTCAGTAACGTCCATTCTCTGTAAGACTATGGAACGTGTACTCAACACTAAGCTCCTGGCATACCTAGAAGCTAATGACATCCTAAGTGACTGACAATACGGCTTTCGCCGAAATCGGTCAACTGGTGCTAGCGTATGCCATCCACATCTGGAGTGAGACCATCGAGAAACACGGGGAAGCGCTTGCCGTCTCCCTCAATATCTCGAAGGCTTTCGATAGGGTCTGGCACAAAAGCCTTATTAGTAAACTTCTTTCTTTCGGTTTACCTTCTGGTTTGTCTGCTTGGATTGCAGACTTCCTGAGTGACCGGTCCATCCGAGTGGTCATCGATGGCTGCTCGTCCGGTCAAATGGCCATTATTGCCGGGGTCCCTCAGGGGTCAGTGCTCTCGGCAACATTGTTCTTGCTGCAGATAAATGATCTGCTTAAGCCCGGTACCTTTGGGTATGCAGACGACAGCACTGTTGCTGAGAGTTATATATCCAGCGCGCAAGCTATTGGGTCACAGATCCAGTCTCTCCGAGAGGCTATGGTCGAGCGCTTGGACTGGTCCTTGGAGGCAGTCTCTGAATGGTGCGATGCTAATTTGGTCAAGTTCAATGCTGCTAAAACTCAGGCGTGTCTATTTTCCGCTAAAAGGAGCCAATTCAGCCCTGCTCCAACTTTTCGGGGCGTAACCGTGCCGATAACAGACCATCTTGATCTTCTTGGTGTCACGCTGACGTCAACTCCCAACTTTGGGCCATACATCGAAGCAAAGGCTCAACTGGCAGCAAAAAAGCTGGGAATCCTCGCGAAGGTCAGACAGTACTTCACGCCGGAACAGCTGCTAAAACTTTATCAAGCGCAAGTTCGATTGTGTATGGAGTATTGCTCTCATCTTTGGGATGGATCTGCCCGATACCAGCTTGATGCACTTGAGGCAATTGAGAGGCGAGCCAGGAGGATCATTGGCAATGATGCACTCGTTGAGTCGAGGCTTCAAAGTCTTGAGCATCGACGCGATATATGATACACAGGTATTCAAAATCTACTAGACCAAATCAATTTGATCTCTTCGAAAATTGCGCCAAACTGTTACCTAATACATAATATTGTATTAAGATTAATAATAAAACTGTGTTGCGTTTATTATTCGTAGTGTGTTGCGTGACTTTTGCTATAAGCAATTAAGTTTTAAAACTGACAAGAAAACTGTCAACAATTTTTTAAAATTTTTCATTTAAAGTGATTACTAAGCAAGCTGTATTTATTTATATTTTCCTTTTTCAACCAATATAGTAAAAAGATGCAGTCGAATTCAAATTAGGAATTACAATAGTATTCTCATTTATTTTATTCGCCGCTAGTACCATTGTTAGCACTTACTTATTGTTGTCTATGTCCGATAAGAATAATATATTTAAATTTAAATGATATATCTTTTACATAAGTCTTTTTGGCATAACAATGGTATCAACTTTTAATGCTATACACCGTTTTTCTGTATGGTCCTAAGACATTATTATAACGTTTAAGTACTTTTATCCTGAGACTACATCAACCCGTAATGCGTGTTAGTACTTTTTCCTTTCATGCATTTCAAAGGACTTGACTTGTCAGTACTTTTCGACAACCGCACTTAAAAATTATTATGAAGATAAGTACTTTCTCCTTAAGAAGAGTACAGAGCATATGTACTTAAGTGACAGCTATCTCCTGAATTACATTAAATATGCAGAATATCTCGATTCCAGTACGTAGATAATAGTGTCACAATTATTTTTTGCCTTTACTGTATTTCGATTACTAAATTAGAAAAAAAGTTAGACATGGTTTTGTAAAAAAAAAAACTTAAAATGTCTCTATTGTAAAATGGCCTTTTGGCGTTTAAGTAGTATTGGCTTTCCGGTGACGATATAATTTTTGGTCTGTTAATTATAATAAGATGATCGCTTTTTCCATGTGTAATATGATTAATAAACGTAACCGTTTAATAGTGGGCCCAAAAAAAATTGTCTCCTTTATTGATTTTATGGCAATAAAGAAGAAATAAGAAACAAAAGAGCCGCCTAACGATAAAGGTACGAACAGATGATTTTCTTTATGACCGGATTGGTACATTCAGTCAGAAAAGTATCGGGAATGGATGATTTGTTTATGGTTCCAAATTCAAATTTTTTTTTTTTTTGTTGTTGGTAGATTGGCACAACTGTTTACCATTTTGGCGCGGAGTTTGAGTTGCGTCTGTTATTTATATTAAAAACAGTGCTGTTTTTAATTATATGATATTGTTATGGTGTGTATTGCGAATTTCATAATGGACAAAAACATCGAACAAAGAGTTTGTCTTAAATTTTGCATCGCCAATGGAATTTCGTGTTTGGAGTCACTGAAAATGTTACAGAAGGCTTACGGTGAATCGACTTTATCAAAAACACGTGCTTATGAGTGGTACAAAGCGTTCAAAAGCGGTCGAGATGTGATGGAAGATTTGTTTGTGAAGTTAACATCGCAAAAGTGAAGGAAATAGTGACTGAAAATCCTCATTCAACTTTAAGAGAGATAGCCGCCGAACTTTCTGTATCTCACGAGTCGATCCGTACCATTTTAACTAATCATTTGGGTAAGAAACATTTTACCGCTTGGCTAGTCCCAAAAGACCTGAATTTTCTCCAAAAACTCAATAGCATGAGAGTCGCTGAGGACATGCTAGAACGAGTCAATTCCGACCCAACATTCATGAAACGCATTGTTATTGGTGACGAGACGTGGGTTTACGAGTTTGACATGCAAACTAGTCAACAAGCTTCCTTCGGAGTGGCGCCTTCGAACTGAACCGAAACCGAAAAAACCACGCCAAAGTCGATCAAAGTCAACGTCATGTTGACTGTTTTCTTTGATTATCGCGGTGTTGTGCACTCGGAATTCTTGCCGGAAGGTCAAACGGTAATTATAAAGAATATTATTTGAGTGTTATGTGGCATTTAAGAGAGCAAATTTGACGAAAAAGGCCAGATTTAACCTATCAAGAATAAAATGGTGTAAGTGTATCGTTTCTGAAGGAGCATACTTTGAAGGTGATAAAATAAATTTGGATGAATAACAAACATTTTGTGTATTATTGATCTTTTCCCGGTACTTTCTTGACAGTATACATAAAATATTGTTATTGCTATCCGGTATTGTCCCACTGCTGGGCAAAGGCCTTCCTTCATTCCTGTCAACGATCACAATTCACTCACTCACTTTTTAAAATATATACAATGATGTTATCTGAAAAAATGCTAAACGGAGTTCAAGTAGAAAGTAGCCAAAATATATTAATACTTGCGTCGCTCGAAAGCTGAGTTTCCAAGCGCAAAAGCTAAAAGAGAACTGGTAAATATTGCAGCAAACTAGTTTGCAAAACTCATTCATAAGTGACTTTTATTGCTCTCAAATAAAAAACGAAAATATCAACACAACCTTTTGCAACATAAATATGAATCTGGCTCTCGGGAGAAATACGATACAACTCAGGAGATATTAAAGTGTAACTATTTTGTTTCTCCCTACTTTGGTGGTTTGTCTCTTTATATTTTTTAAAGGGTTCCGTACCCAAAGTGTAAAAACGGGACGTTATTACTAAGACTCCATTGTCCGTCTGTCTGTCACCACGCTGTATCTCATGAACTGTGATAGCTAAACACTTGAATTTTTCACAGATGATGTTGCTACTGTGCCGTCGAAATCACCTTCAATCATACATAATTAATAAACTTGCAGTTTGCAAAATGGAGAAAAAACTATTTTTCTCTTGTCTGGAGATTTGCCAAGTTATCGTGTTTAGTTAGTAGTTCAGTCCGGTCATCTTGTAGACTCCAGTGCGGGGGGTGTCTGACAAATATCTTCATAAATATTCGAGAGGGCGTTTCTTTGCCATATGTCTTCTTTGTATTTGAATTGTCAATAAAGCTGCAAAATAAGCTAGAATTGTAACGCTGACCATTATCAGAAAATACTTCCGTGATGAAGCCCGGCCCGGCAGCAGAAAACCGGCAAGTGGGAGTAGGACGCATGCATGAAGGGTTCCATACAACTTTAGGCACTATAAATATATATACTTCTACTTTATTTATGTATATTATATTAAATATATATGTATGTGTATTTTAATTATATGTATACTTTTTTTTTACTTTTGTTTTTCGTATAAAATTTTCTTTTTATGCACCTACCATATATTGTCTCTTCACTACCCTAGGTTGACTGGTAGAGAATGCCTCCGGCATTAAGTCCGCCTTTGTAATTTATGTTGCATGAAGATTAATAAATAAAATAAATTATTTGGAACTTTTTTTTTAGTTTCACCTGTCCCGGTGTTTGTTTGTTGAAAAATCACATTTGTTGTATGTACTTAAATATTTATTTTATTTTGTTTTTAGTATTTGTTGTTATAGCGGCAACAGAAATACACCGTCTGTGAAAATTTCAACTGTCTAACTATCACGGTTCATAAGGTAAAGCCTGGTAACAGACAGACAGACGGACAGTGGAGTATTAGTATAGGGTCCCGTTTTACCCTTTCCTTTACGGAACTCTAAAAATTAGCTATGGATAAATTAAAATAGTGATTTGGTTCCCAGGTCTAGAGTCCAGTGCTGGGGGTGGAACTGACCCTGGACAGAATCAAGGCTACACAGTTGACGGGTATTATGTGACGTATAGGTTGTGAGGAGCAGCTTATTCACCGGAAGCCACTGCATGCAGCGCCGTCGAGTGCCAACTTTTTTTTTTTTTAATTCATATAAACCAGTGCTTGACTGCGATCCCACCTGATGGTAAGCAGCGATGCAATCATTGATGGTGAGGCGCATTAGTTTATTAAGAGCCTATTCACTCTAGCCTTGAAGACACCTAAATTATAGTTGGACGGGAAGACCGCAGCAACTGGTGGGGCACCTAGCAAAACGCAATAATTATGCTTAAGTTCTTCTTAATCGTGGATTCTGGATAGAGTGGTCGTGGTCATGGTCTCGATCAAGTCTTGCGCCACCGCTTCTCTCGTCTAAGGGCATAGGTTGGGAAAGAGAAATCCGGTGTCCTGGAACGCAAGGCAATGAAGGAGCAAAGGATTGGGTTTTATTCAGTAAAAGTCTGACAAGTCCTCCCGCTCCGGTGTAGAGCGAGAGAAGTAATTGGATGATTTCCCACCTTAAAAAATTAATAATAAAAGTAATTGCTTTTCTCATGATGCGATGCCATGCAGTTTGGCGTTTGGGAGTCGTCATTAAGTAGCGGCACAGAAAATATTACTGATTCAAATATTTAGGATTCAAAATAATTGCGGCTAGAATAGATTAAAACTTTATAGTAAGTATACGAAAAAAGTTGCTATATATCAAGTCAATGACAAGCGTGATTTATGTAACCCGAAAAAAGGGAGGGAGCATTATATTTATTTATTTATTTATTTATTAAAACTTCATGCAACATAAAGGTACAAAGGCGGACTTAATGCCTTAGGCATTCTCTACCAATCAACCAAGGGTAGTGAAGAGAAAACATGGTAGGTGCATAAAAAAAAGAAAAGAATAATACGAAAACAAGGGATCAAATGTATAAATACATAAAATAAACATACACAAATATTTAATATAATATAAACCTACATATATATATATATACAAAAAAATATATTATTTATATAAGGAAAAATGAAAGGATTTTTGAGACTACTCCGCTATTTGTGTAGAAAATAAAGCCGCAATTTCCGCTTAAATGCATATTGACTGGTGGCCGTCCTGATGTCAAGAGGAAGCGCATTCCACAGAAGTATGGACTGTATATGAAAGGAAGAATGAACAAAGTCAGAAGTATGAGAAGGACAAAGCAGTAGAAGATTGTTAGAAGAACGCAGATTCTTAGCATGGGAAGAAGATAGATATTGAAAGTGTGATATGAGATAAGAAGTAGGGGTGGGAGAGTTGAGCAGAGAGAAAAGTGTAGTCAGTGCGCGCAAACCTCTTCTCTGGCGAATGGGCAACCATTTGAGCTCGGATCTATAACTAGAAATATGGTCATATTTTCTTAAGTTAAATACAAACCGGATGCAGTTGTTGAGGAGCCTGTCAAGCTTGTCTAGCAACACCGCATTCAGGTCAAAGTAGCACACGTCACCATAGTCGATTATAGGAAATATTAAAGTCTGCACAAGCATTGTCTTCGTTTTCGCAGGCAAAAAGTTCCTCAGACGATACAGATACCGCAAAGTCCCGTTGACTCTTTGGCAGACACTTGAAACATGACTTTGCCAGCCAAGCGTCGAGTCAAGATGTAAACCGAGATCTTTAACGCTAGGACTGATGGGGATGACGGCACCATTAAAAACAATTGGAGGAAGAGAGTTAACCACCACATTTTTACCATCATGCGCGAGCTACCAATAATAATGGCCTAACACTTTGAGGGGTTTACGGATACCCCAAATCTATCAGACCAATCCTTGATAGCATCCAAATCCCGGTTTACGTCCTCTATAGCGTCTGACAAACTCTCTACCCGCGCAGCTGCATATAATTGTAGGTCATATTATTTATGTTTTATTATATGCTCAGTGTAACAATTGAAGTACATGATACAACCTTATTCTTATTAAATGGAACCATAACCATAGATCCATGTCGTTATTTACATAATATGGCTGACTTAGAAATATGTTTCACATTATAGGGAATTTTACTATTCGTGTTTTGAGGCTTATTTCGGAGCAGATTGCAGAGTAGATCCGCTATGCCCGAGGACCTCCAATATGTGTAAAAGTGACAGTACCTGCAGCTGAGCGCACTCATAATCTTCTGTTTGCCATAGTTCCGTTACATTTGTCTCGAAAACGAATAAAGTTGTTACTAGTGTTTTATATTTCTTGGTACATTTTCTTTGTATTTTTACAATTATACCTACCTAACAACAAATTCTGTTTAGAAATAGTGAAACAGGGAAACATTCAGGAAATATTTTTTCTTTTAATTTACGGAGACTGGGCCACATGCCTGTGTACACAAGGTCCCCAATTGTTTGTTCTGGAACAAAAGGGTTACAATAAAAGTGGCATAAACTTAGGTTACGTTATTTCGAAGGATTATAGGCACATTTTTACCGTTCCGTAAAACGGGGTGAAACGCAGGGGTGAATAGAAACAAAACTTTGGCTTGGTTTTCACTTTGATACAATATTATCGGCTTCTAACAAAGCATCGACTTTTTAGAATAATAATTCATTAATACATTGACATAATTAAATGCTGCAAAAAATTTTCAAATACGGTGAAAATACCCTTTGAAGTTTTGTTTCTATTCACCCCTGAGTTTTGTATTCACCCCATTTGACTGTACGGTGTATTGTGTGGTGTAATTAAAAAAAATATTTTTTAAAGCAGATTGATTGTTAAAAACCAAATTGTATAATATTTTGATATGTAAGAAACGTGTTAAAATTATAAGAAACGATAAAAATATTCCTTATTTAGGTTTTATCTAACAACATCTTAATAACGACTTGCTCAGTACTGTAGCGATTGACGTGCTTCGATAAAGTTGAAGAAAAATAAGTAGCGCAAAATGTCAAACGCGCCAAAGTTAAACAAGTTAGTTATAAGTTTGCGCCTTTTCCGGCAAATAAAATGTTTTTTTTTTCTTTCTTTCTTTCTTTCTTTCTAAACAGTTGTAGTTTTCCAAAATTTTATAATTTTCTACTCGTTTTGTTTCAATTTTTTTTTTCGCAAGAATCTTCTACAAAGCATAAGAAATCTTTTAAATAAAAGATAATGAAATCGGTAAAGTTCAGGGGATGGTGTAACCAGGTGAAAATGGGTTAATTTTTATCTAAAACTAGCGACCCACCCCGGCTTCGCACGGGTGCAATACTGATACCACCGCAACTGCTATGTCCCTACATTTTAAATCTGTAATATCTTCGAAAATATTCATTTAAATTACATGGTTTTACAGCATGTAGTCCCGCTGTCTGTCTCTATGTATGCTTAGATCTTTAAAACCACGCAACGGATTTTGATGCGGTTTTTTTTAATGGAGTGATTCAAGACGAAGGTTTATATGTTTAGTACATGTATAACATAGTAGAGAAACATTGGTAATTTTAGAGTTTTCTAATGTGATGTCGTAAATAAACACTTTTTTTGCGCTTACATTGCTAACGCTGGCTGAACTCTACGAGATATTATATCAAAATAAGGCACCACTAAATTGTACACCTTAAAAAGGTCTACAGTAACAAAAAAGTCCGCGATGGTATATATCTCGGATACCCACAATAACTATTTTTCATCCTTTACTTTTTACGAGAAATAATGGATTGTTTACAAAGCGGTTTTAAGCAATACAGCATTAATCCTTATCCAATTAAGTACCTTAAATACATTGTGAATTTAATATAGATCAATATGGCCCTTTACAGCATGTAATTTAAATGAATTGTTTCGAAGATATTACATATTTAAAATGTAGGGACATAGCGGTTGCGGTGGTATCAGCATTGCACCCGTGAGAAGCCGGGGCGGGTCGCTAGTTAAATATATAAAAGTTCCCCAATACGTCCATCTGTCTTTATAGACGCAATAAACTCAAATAATACATTGATTTTCATGCAGAATTTCAAAGATTTCTAATGCTTGTGTGAAGCTTGAGCAGGTCGATAGTCTGTATTTATACTCGTAAATAGGTAAAACAGAGCTCCTTAAATTGCATCATTCGCTAGTCTAACTTTGTGGAAGTCTGACATCGTGTCGCAGTTGAACACTTGACGCTCAATTAGTACGCGCTGGGGGTGCTTTTCCTAACAAGTCCTTTAGCTGATCACTAAGCATTAAAATCCCACCAAATACTTTTTAAAAACTGGGCAAGTCCGAGTCGAAATCGCGCCTTGAAGGTTCCGTACAAACTTACCTATGTAAACAGTTCAATTCCCGAATGGAGTCTCGAAGATTTTTCCGAATCGCATTTTTTTTTGTTGTAATGTAAGAACACCGTTTTCAGATTTATCCCTATATCTACTACTACTATAAGACCTAGCTTTATACAAAATTTCATGATTCTGGGTAACGGGAAGTACCCTATGAATTATGATTTCCTCGAGAGTGTCGAAATATGCGTTTTTTGAGACATAAACAGCCGTATCTTTTTTTTCGTTAATTTAGAAATTTGATTTTTCCACAGCTTCAAGAGACCGCAAACTTGAATATATGGTTTTAATTTCAATTCACACCTCCACGCGTTTCCGAGATAAAGGGTCTTGACAGACAGACAGACGGATAACAAAGTAATCCTATAAGGGTTCCGTTTTATCCTTTTGAGGTACGGAACCCTAAAAGCTAGACTCGTTAGAACTATGTAATAATTCCCTTTGCAAAGTAGCTGGATAATACTTTCTTTGTGAATCTCTAATTAAATTTGTATACAATGTATTTATTAAAAGCAGAAACCAGAAGTTATAAGATTTTTTATGGTTATTTTCTATTGAGAAAATCCTGTGAAGCGAGCGGAATATATTCTATCCAGTTTTTATAGAAGTGGCAGTAGTGTAATACGTGAATCGTAATTAAATAAGATTTTTTTTAGCAATTACATTTATAATTTGTTTCTTCCAACATCAAAGTGACGTGGAGTTTTTGCTTGATCTTTTATGTAGATGTGATTAATAGCTCTTGTGTAATGAAACTGTAGAAGACTGTTGAGCGATTACTTAACACTTATCACCCTATCAAAGTACGTTCACATGATGTAGAATTATCTGTGTTACAAAAATTTCTGGTGAGAAAGGTTGCTAGCTTGATTAAGCTGTTGATCCCCGCACGAACGCCGGCTTTCGGGCGCCATTGTCTTACTATTGTGTCTCTAATTACACTAATCAACGAGTTAATGTATCTTATTGTATGAAAAAATCTTATGGGCTTCATGCGGAACGAAAGGTAAAATTGAAAAACATGATACAATGGCGACTTTTAATGGTTTCATTAGTATATTGAATGACGAATACCAATGAATAAAAAAAACAAATATCAAAGTTTTAGAGAGTAAGGTAGGGGTAGAGTTCAAAACTGGATAATTACCAACGTGTTTTTTTCTCAATTCATGAATTATTCATCATCATCATCATTATTTCAGCCGAAAGACGTCCACTGTTGGACATAGGCCTCCCCCAAATGTCGCCACAATGACCGGTACTGTGCGTCTCGCATCCATCGGATTCCCGCGACCTTCACCAGGTCATCGGTCCACCTTGTGGGAGGCCTTCTAACGCTGCGTCTTCCGGTACGTGGTCGCTATTCCCGAACTTTTCGTCCCCATCGACCATTTGTTCTGCGAGCAATGTGCCCTGCCCACTACCACTTAAGTTTGGCGATTTTTCGGGCTATGTCTGTAACCTTGGTTCTCCTGCGGATATCTTCATTTCTGACGCGATCACGCAAGGAAACTCCGAGCATAGCCCTTTCCATTGCCCTTTGAGTGACTTTAAGCCTTCATGAATTATTATATTATTATAATATATTATATTATATGAATTATTATATTATGTATTATATTATGAATTAAAAAAAAACCACGTTGGTTATTACCCAGTTTCGAATTCTACCTCTACCTTACTTTCTAAAACTTTGATATTTGTATGTATTTTTTTAATTTTATCTACGACCTTACTGACACCCCGTGCCTGGGAAAGCACGTAAAGTTGTTGGTCTTGGTCGTTATTGGTCAGACGCCAAATAGTCTGCCCATCAGTCTATCCGAAGATAATCGCGTTGGCCATTAATTGGATTGTGGAGGTTTGAAAGGCAGTCACAACATGTAAAACATGGGTACTCAGCCACAACCGGTTAGATTGGAAGACGACCTTAGGGTCAGCTTGAAGACTACTTAGGAATAGGCTAGGGAGAGGAAAATAACAGAATTATGTTATAATGACTGGATTTAAATGATTCTATAAGTAGTATAAACAAAAAAGATTATCCATTTAAATATATCGCAACTTATACTCCATTCACGACAGCATTAGACAAAAGAAGTTCATAGAAGCAGGTGTGCACAACATTTATTTTTCGAGATAAAATCAAACAATTTTAATAACTAATGGTTTCAATATTATATAACATTTTAACAATAGATAGACACTTAGATAGGTAAAAGTTTTTTTTTTTAAATAACTTTAATTTTATTTCAATCAATTTTACATATTTTTTTTAATGGCTTATCAACAAGTTTTCTCCTTACAAAACATATGAATTTTACACAATACAAGGTAATAAGATAATTATTTAGGATTCATACAAATAGAAATAACTAATATTATATATTAAAATGAAAGACGTTCCAGGTACTGACAACCCCTGCTTCTTTTAGGTTTTTAACATGGACACTAGTAGTATAATTAGTAAGAACTAAATAATGTATTAAATTAATAGCCTCATAAATTCAGAAGATGGATAGTTCAAATGAATTCATTTAAGAGTAACAGTTGGTATATAAGTTGATTATAATAAATTCAGCATCAATCTTAACTGTAATAAAGCACAATATACATATACTGTACTTTTATTACAAAGTGTACCCTAAAACAACATTTTTAACTTCTGTGTAATGCTATCGCGAATAGAGTATTGTAGGTTTTTTTTTTTACTCTAACGATCTACTCAGATTTATTTTTAAGTACCTATCGGAAGTTTATTTTTGAAAATTAGCCATGTCATTGTTAATTACTAGCCTTTTCATAATTTCATAGAATAAGTAGAAATACAACTGGTATTAAAATGCCTAAAATTAATAGGGAAAGATTCCTGCAATAATGTTGTTTATCTAGTGCCCGCCACGGGACAATATTCACTGACACGCTTACTTTACACTGCAACGAGCAATGGTTAGTGATTTGGTAGCATAACGCATGCCAAATTATGGCGCCACTGTACTGACAGTCTGCCAGCCAAACGCTGTGACGTCACGTCCTACATGTCAGAAGGCTACTTCAACATTACTGACTTTATTCACGCAAATCACTTTTTATTTCCCAGACTTGCTCGTTACACGGTTTACAAATGACTGTCAAAACCCCGTGCGTAGCACAAAAAAAGAATATAGTGGGGACCGGATATAGCGCCACCTCGGCAGAAAGAGTTAACTATATTTATTCAAAACAGTGTATGTATAAAAACAACCAGAACAGTTATTACAAAAATATAAATATCTGAAACATTTGATTTAATGTCACATGAAGTTCAAGAATATATTACTTAATGCACCACTTTAAATGTAAAATCATTATTTGACAAAAATAAATGGGTTGCAAATATACCAAAACTAACTAAAAGACAAAAGTCATTTCTAACTTTAAAATATCAGCTGTCATACACGGCAACAAGTGACAGATCAATTTAAAACCCTATCCAAACAATTATTAGATTTCAACACACGTGATTGACGTGGGGACGAACAGATACCGCCAAGCCAATCAGTCATTATAAAAGCAAGTAACGCAATTGTACACCGTTGAATTTTATTTTTTGAATTCGAAAACTGTATGTAATTGCGGTTACCCAAACATTTTA
The DNA here is from genome assembly GCA_905147345.3 of Mythimna impura. Taxonomy (NCBI): domain Eukaryota; kingdom Metazoa; phylum Arthropoda; class Insecta; order Lepidoptera; family Noctuidae; genus Mythimna; species Mythimna impura. The sequence continues at coordinate 8,162,925 of LR990359.1, forward strand.
TTTGTGCCACGCCACGCCTTCCGTGGCTGTGTGTCTTCCTTTCACGTTATAGTAGATAATGTCTTGTATTGGCATTTTTGTTTATTAACCAAGGTCAAAAAGGAGGAGGTTCTATGTTCGGCTGAATGTATTTTTATTATATATTTTTTTATGTATGTTCACCGATTTCACGGTCAATTATTGTGGACCGATTTTGAAATTTTTTTTTTATTTAAAGTTTATGCTTCCGAGTTGGTCCCATAGAAATATTGTTATGATCTGATCATGAACTTCAAAGATACGGAACAGAACTCCTCATAGGATCACAGCAGAACCGTCGTAACAAGTAAAATGGCTTTGTTTATACGTGTAGTCGATGACTAACTGAAAGAAAAGGGGGAATATATCGAACTAATCTGATGATGAAACTCGAAGTTAGGCACCGGAACTCTGTAACAAATTAATGTAATCTAACCGTGTTTGGGATTATTAGAATTGTCATGAGATGCACTCTGGCTATAAGGTATTTAAGTTTGGCTCAGGAGTACTTTTTAGTGGTGGTACCTTAACTAAAAAGTGTAAAATAAAAAACTTTTTACAAAATAAATTACAACCCACTTCAAAGTAAAAAGAAAACACTGAAAAGTGCAAAATAACTTTAATTTCGGAAGTCGGTGTTAAATAACGAAGAGACATAACTATTATAGAAACACCGACTTCCGAAATTAAAGTTATTTTGCACTTTTCAGTGTTTTTTTTTTACTTTGAAGTCGGTTGTAATTATTTTTGCAAAAAGTTTTTTTTTTATACATATGTACCATTACAGTGGATATAAAATATCAGGGTGGTAACGCATGATCTAGATTCATCCCATGGAAACAAAGGAACGCAGTTGTATACTAATAGCCTTTATCGTTCATTAAAACACGACACCATCTTCCATGGAACAGATTACATTATCTCTAGTGGTAACATTTATTTGTCAGTCCGTAATTACGCAGGATTATCTCGGCTCGCCATCTCTCTGCAGACGTGATGTGAAATTAAATTATGTTCAATTCATCTTCACTGGTCTGTTCTATACCAAATTATCCGTTTCTTCGCTTTTATTTTTAAACATAATAATTACTATAATTGCATTATAGGGTTTTGGAATATTATTAAAACCTGTAATAACATACAGTTCTTTCATTATTGTCTCGTCTACAATTATTATAGTAGGAGCAATTTCATATTACTCATAATCTCTTAACATAAATGACATGAGTAAAATGTGTTGCTATTTTACACACTTATGCTTAGTAAATGTAAAGTAAAAAGTGGAACTAGCAGACTGAAGGGGGTTACGTATGTCATCAATTGAGGCTTGAGATAACAGTCTGAAATGGTGTGCGCTCTACAATCATGGCAGTAAGTCCCCTCTTTGAGGTGTGGCTGGAGAGGCGCTGCGACATCCTCACTTTCCGCATAACGCGGGTCCTGACTGGACATGGTAAGTTCAGGTCGGACAGTTTGAAATAGAGAAATCGACAAAAAATGCAGGTATAATAGAAAAACACACCTTTATTATATGTACAAAAATTGATGATGTAAAACATGGTCTTTTTTCCCGATTGCAACTCATTATTAGGGTTCCGTACCTCAAAAGGAAAAAAACGGAATCCTTATATTGTTGTCCGTCTGTCTGTCTGTCTGTCAAGACCCTTTATCTCGGGAACGCGTGGTGGTATCGCGTTGAAATTAAAACCATGTACTCAAGTCGGTGGTCCCATGAAACTGTGAAAAAAAAAACTTTTAAGTTAACTAAAAAAATATACGGCCCTTTATGTCGCAAAAAACGTATAGGTATTTCGACACTCTCAAGGGAATCAAAATTAATAGGGTACCCTAGTAGGTATCCCGTTGACCTAGGATCCTGAACTTTGGCATGAAGCTAGGTCATATAGCACAAGTATAGGAAACATTCTGAAAACTGTAAATTTAAAGTTACGTCACAAAAATATATTATTTTTTTGCGATTCGGAAAAATATTCGTAACTCAATTCGGGAATTGAACTGTTTTCATAGGTAAGTTTGTATGGAACCCTCGGTGCGCGAGTCGGACTCGCTATTGCCCAGTCTTTTTTTCTAAATATGACTTGATGAAATTAATTTTCAGTGCACAGAAGCTGTGTAAAGCATAACATATCAGCTCGATACTCTAAATAGCTTACATTGTAACTTCGATACATTGTGCTGTGTTGTATCTTGCGGTTTGCTCTCAATCGCTGTTACTCGCGCGGGACGATCTGTGACCCACAGGGACTCTTTACATTGTGAGGGTACATGACACAATATTGACTTTGATTTCGAGTGTCGATTATCCAGAATAGGCTTTTTACTGTTTAGGTAGGTACGTGAAATCTAATTTTGCAAATTAACTTTTTCATTTTAGAAGTTAGTATTATCAAGTCAAGTTACTGGTATCAATCCAACAAATTATACCTGTGTTGCAGCAGACATGACGTGCAGTGCAACATACATTTGTGCAGTTTTGCGAAATTGACGCGGACGAAATCGCGGTCAACAGCTAGTATAAGAATAATTTCAGTAACCACTGAAAGAAGTCCCTGTCCATTTGTTCCCTGTCCATTGACTGGCCTGTTGGTCTAGTGGTTAGTGGCCCTGACTGCTATGCCGGAGGTCATGGGTTCGATTCCCACCCAGAACAAATGTTTGTGTGATGAGCACAATCATTTGTTCTGTGTCTGGGTGTAATTTATCTATATATGTATGTATTTAGAAATATATAAGTATGTTTATCAGTTGTCTAGTACCCATAACACAAGTTCTGCTTAGCTTGGGACTAGACGGCGTTGTGTGATAGTTGTTGAATATAAAAAAAAAAATGTAGTGTATACTTCCGTAAGTATAGAAAATATTGTAGGTAAATATCAATGCCATCAAAAACCTAACTTGTAAAAAAACCAAGGCTTGCAACTCAGTCCCCCTAGCCAAGTTACAACTGTTTCGTTTCGATTCTCTTTTCGTCGATCGTCTCGAGCAGGCCACGCCTTCGATTCTATAATTCTGATGTCATGTCAACGCTCAGTCACGTGGTCAGAATAAAGGAATAGGAGGCGTGGCCGACTCGAGGCGATCGATGAAAAGAGAAACGAAACGGTTGTAACTTGGCTAGGGGGGCTGATTGACTTTGCAATCGCATGAAAACAAAATGGATGTCACAAGTAATACGTATTACCTATATTAAATTAGACTGTTTAGTCCGAGCCACGAAACTTTCCGCACAAACCCGTAACCTGCTGCAAATACTAATGCCTGGACAACGGTCTTCGGCCGTGAAAAGAAGACGAGCTCGAAGGCTAAGACGGAATCAGAGCCGAAGGGATGGGCTCAGGGTCCTTCAGTCAGCTCGAAGTTTCCTAAGATCCGTATCTCCTGCTATACGGCTGTTGTGGTGTAACAGCAACCCGAAGCCGAAAAACAGGGCAACACGTACAAAATGGTTCTGGGAGAGGCAAAGGACAAGATCCTGTTTACGGTTTTTGGCACTCCAGCTGACTTTCGATTCAAATGGCAGCCACGGGAGCTAAAATGTTTGAAATGACCTGTGCCAATTGTGATAAGGCAGACGCTCTGACCACCAAGCTTCAAGGATTGAGTGCAAGGCAAGATTGCATCTATTCTAGATAACTTATCAAGATCAGTAACTATGATCCAGTTAGGTAGATCTTACTTCGAGAGGGAGGTAGAATCCGTCTCGACTGTGCAGCGTTCGGGAAGCTGCGTGATATTTTTTCGTCCGACATATCTATCACAGTGTTTCAAAACGAAAGTCGTGTTGTCAGTGATGACATATGACTCTAAAACGTGGTTGCTAAAAATGAGCCTCATCAGAAGGCTTAAAGTTACCCAAAGGGCTATAGAAAGAGCTAGGTGAAAGTTTGTATGTATATTTATATATTTGTTACTCCTTCACGTTAAAACAGCTGAATGGATTTGGATGAAAATTGGCACACGGGTAGACCATGTGCTGAATTATCACATAACATACTTTTTATTTCGGCAGTATGTTTTCTTGGGACAATTTTCTACTTGCAAGCGGGTGAAGTTCTTGGCAAAAGCTTGTTTAATCACCTATAAAAGCTGATTTTTATAATAATGAATTAACAAATTGATTGATTCAATAAGATACGACAAAAAGCCTTGAGATAATGAGGTGGAATGCCGAAATAGGCTCGGTTCTCATGGAAAGAAGTTATCTACAATGACAGTGAATATGAAACTGGAATCCTAATTCTCCCTGAAAAAAGAAAATATTTGTGAAGTTATTTCTGTAGATGAGTTTTTCTTTTCTACATCATAAAAGGCTCGAGCTCGACAAATAACACGGTTCACAGAAATATTACTTATCAACTTAGAAAAGCGTGAAGTACGCTTTGGCGTTAATTTGCTAACTCCATTTAATATAAGACTACTACATACGGTACTACAGACGGAGAATTATTTTGTTATTTTAGAATCAAAAATAAATTTCAAGAAGAGTCTAGTGTAGACTGATGAAACAGTTGGTGTAGGTTGAGCGATTGGCTGCGTGTCGTGAGTTCAATTCCCTCACAGAATGAATATTTGTATGGCTTAAAGATACTTGTTCCGGGTCTGGCTGTCTGGTGTATGTGAACTTACATGTTTGTAAAGATATTGACGATGCAGGAGTAACTCCTACTGCGAGTAAGTTTATTAAATCTAAAAAAAAAACTGGGCATGTGCGAATTGGACTCGCGCACTGAAGGTTCCGTACAATCTTACCTATGTAAATAGTTAAATACCCGAATGGAGTCTCGAAGATTTTTTGGAATCTCAAAATAAGTTTTTCTTCGTGACTTAACAACAAATTTACTGTTTTCAGATTTATTTCTATCTTTGAGATAAGACCTTGCTTTAGGCCAAATTTCAAGATTTTGAATCAACGGGAAGTACCCTATGAGTTTTAAATTCCCTTGAGAGTCTCAACATGTACGTTTTTTGCGACATAAACAGCCGTATCTTTTTTCTGGTTAATGTAGAAGTTTGATTTTTTCACAGCTTCAAGAGACCGCAAACTTGAGTACATAGTTTTAATTTCAACTCGATACCCTTACTCATTCCCAAGATAAAGGGTCTTGTCAGACAGACAGACAGACAGAAAGACAGACGGACAACAAAGTGATCCTATAAGGGATCCGTTTTTTCCTTTTGCGGCACGGAACCCTAAAAGGCCAAATGTAAATAGAAATGCCTCTTCCAAACAATTTAAAATAATGAGTTCAGTAAGAGAGCAGTGGTGGCCCAGTGATAATGGGACCGACTTACGAGTTGTAGGTCGCGAGTTCACACCCAGCCAGGCATATTACTTTGTGAAAATTTTATCACCACTTCTCTCAAAACGGTTAAACATTGTGAGGAAACCGCATGTCCTAGAACCAAAAATTGGAATTTACGTGACATCCACCAATCCACACTGGGCCCACGTTATGTATTACGGCTTGAGTCCCAGCAGTGGGAAAATTATAAGGCTCTGATTATCCTATGCTATGCCTTAGGTTCAGTCTTGAATATTAACACGTCCGGCCTAGCACCGCTTTCGTGAGGTGCGCACGTTATGACACAATATTTCCTCATACAAAATGGACATACGCTGATAAACGTTCTGCTCTAAAAGCAGCTCTAGATATTTGATATTTGCAAGTGTTATGGGTAAAAAGTTTAACTAATAGAATTTACTATGGCTACTTGGCGTTATGAGATGTAGTACAAATAATAACATTTATTTATTTGTTTGTTTGTTTATTTATTTATAACACCTTTATAGACTAGTCTAAGGCGATGTTACAACTAACACATAATATAATAATTTGTACATAGTTATGATATTATTAAATTAATTAGGATGTAATGTTCAGAACTTTCTCAATAATTATTTGAGCTGCTTCTATAAAGTTCGGCAGGTTTTGGCTAAATATATCCTCCGATAATGCTATATTATTAATATAACATATTTTTATTGGACGTGATTAGACCTTAATTAAGACACGTGAAACTGTCGTACCTTATATGTTCACGACTACGTGATATTTGGCAGTTTTCAAATCTCTAATATCTAGGTTTTCTAATACTACCCTTCGGGAATATGGGGTTATGTTTTGTCATGTTGTTCAGTTGAAGCTAGTAATCCGTACGAACTAAAACACATTTATCACGTTTTCAAATTCCCAAGAGTGTACTCCATTGTAGGGAAAAGGTGTTAGATTAACAGCTCGCCCTTGCTCTTACAAGCTTACGGTTATTTATTGTTTAAAACCATTTGGTTAGAATGTTAGTTTATATAAAAAGAAATGATTTCCTAGTCTGTGTTTCCTGCTAGCTTAAACCTGGGGTACTGTAATATAATATAATATTCCTCAACTATCACACAACGCCATCTAGTCCCAAACTAAGAAGAACTTGTGCTATGAGTACTAGATAACTGATGAACATACTTATATATTTCTAAATACATACATAATATAGATAAATCACACCTAGACACAGAACAAATGATTGTGCTCATCACACAAACGTTTGTCCTGGGTAGAATCCTCCGGCTTAGCAGTCAGGGCCACTAACCACTAAACCATCAGGCCAGTCGACTGTAAGTCAATAGTGAACAGGTTACTTCTAGGCAAGCGTGGTCTATCGTCAACCACATCATCGCTTACCATTACGTGATATTGTGGTTAAACGTGAACAATTAATATGGAAATTTAAATAAACTTAAAACAAAACAGTGTGTTTTTGAAAGCTTAATAAATTTTTAGTAAAAAAATCAGTTTAAAATAAGGAATAAGTAATAGTTGTTATTTGAATGTTTTAGCACCGACAATGGATTTTTATTTTCAGTTCTATTCTGTTTAATCAAGCTGTGAATGAATAAAGTTAAATGAGCCATTAAAGTAGCCGCATTACATTTTGATACAAGTGCAGAAAGTTTGTTATTGCGACCGAGGCGGAATTCGCACGAGCCGTAGGCGAGTGTGTTATGGAGCCGAGGGCTGCAGTGACAAATTTGCACGTGTATCAAATGACATTTTTCAATACACATACGAAATGAATAAACGGGGGTTGACCGACAAATGGTGGGGGTCGACATACGCTCAGCCTTATACGATAAATGCAATAACATTGTGGTGGGGGAGAGCACGCGCACTTTTTTGCACTAGTGCGGAAAAAAGTCTATTGCGTGCCTAAAAGCGGTACAATAAGAGCGTGTTTTCGAGTAAGTGTATTGAAAAAGACATTGCATGAAAATAAGCTTTGGGATCTCGAACTACTCGAGTTCGTTATTATGTTGGGATCTTATCATGGTGAGTTAAATAAAATTTTAATGTCAGTATTACGAGCAAGAAAGACGGATGGAGCTATATACCCTATATATCTCCATCCCTTTAACAGTTCAGTTTGGGTCGTAAAATGGATTGCATTTAAAGCTCGTGGTGTTAGGACCTTAGATACTGCCTGTGTGCGATAAGTTGAAACTTTGAATGTGGTGACGTCACAACTGCAGACGTACCGTTTGTAGTTCTTAAAAAAAAAAAAACGAATACAACCAACAGTCACCCGTGAATTAGCCTTTAATTTTTTAACATAGCTAAGTTACTCGAAGATAATGCTTCTTTATATCTTATCTTTATTTGCTATTGCTAATATTTTTACAATATTGAAATACAATATGGCACTATATCGTTATGTTGATTGATCTACACTGTCCTCTCATACCTATTAATCGTGTTATAGGAAAACATTGTATTTTTTTTATAGTAGGTACTTGTTATGTTTTTTCCCGTTTCTCTTTCATAGGAAACGACTAAAGCATTTGAAATTATATATAATGGTTACTGGACCATTTCAATTTGGCACACGATGCACCAAACACCCTGTATACTCATGTAAGACTTTTTTTTTTTTTTTTTTTTTTTTTTTTTTTTTTATTATTGATAGGCTCGCGTTTGACCACCATCTCACCTGATGGTAAGCGATGATGTGGCCGACGATGGAGCACGCTTGCCTAGAAGTAACCTATTCACTCTTGACTTAAAGACCCCTAGGTTGTAGCTATCAGGGAACACAGACTCGGGCAGGGAATTCCACTCCTTAGCTGTACGCATTATGAATGTGTTCCCAAAACGCTTTGTACGTATGGGTGGGATGTCCACCATGTACCGATGGCGCAACGCCGTACGTCTAGTGGTCCGATGATGGAACGGACTTGGTGGAATTAAATTGTGCAATTCCAACGCACACTCCCCGAAGTGTAATCGATAGAAAACCGACAGGCCAGCAACTCGGCGTCGATGCTCAAGGCTTTGGAGTTTTGAATCGACAAGTGCATCATCACCGATGATTCTCTTGGCTCGCTTCTCAATCGACTCCAGAGCATCAAGCTGGTATTTGGCAGACCCATCCCAAAGATGAGAGCAGTATTCCATACACGATCGAACTTGCGCTTGATAAAGTTTGAGCAGCTGTTCCGGCGTGAAGTACTGTCTCACCTTGGCTAAGATCCCCAATTTTTTGGCAGCCTGTTGAGCTTTAGCCTCGATGAAAGAGCCGAAATTGAGGGTAGATGACAACGTTACCCCAAGAAGCTCAAGGTCACTGGTTATCGGCACGGTTACACCCCGGAATGATGGAGCCGGGTGGAATTGGCTCCGTTTGGCGGAAAAAAGACACGCCTGGGTTTTAGCAGCATTGAACTTGACCAGATTGGCATCGCCCCAGTCGGATACTGCCTTCAAGGAAAAGTTCAAGCGTTCAACCATAGCCTCTCGGAAAGACTGGATCTGTGACCCACTAGCACGTGCATCGGACACGTATCTCTCAGCAACAGTGCTATCGTCTGCATACCCAAAGGTACCGGGTTTAAGAAGGTCGTTTATGTGCAGCAAGAACAGTGTTGCCGAGAGTACCGACCCCTGAGGGACCCCGGCATTAATTTCCATTTGACCGGACGAGCAGCCATCAATAACCACTCGGATGGATCGCCCCCTCAAGAAGTCTGCGATCCACTCACACAGACCAGTGGGCAGACCGAAGGAAGGAAGCTTAGCAATAAGGCTATCATGCCAGACCCTGTCAAAGGCCTTCGAGATATCAAGGGAGACTGCAAGTGCTTCCCCATGCTTCTCGATGGCCTCGCTCCAGATGTGAATGGCATACGCTAGAAGATCCCCAGTTGACCGATTTCGGCGAAAGCCGTATTGACGATCACTGAGGATGTCATTAGCTTCTAGGTATGCCAGGAGCTTATTATTGATCACTCGTTCCATACTCTTGCTACTATGTATAAAATATTTTGTTTTGAATCAAATAGCGGAGATAGCGCTTATTCTTTGCTCCAATATGTTGAGTCCCGTGGTTTCGCAGCGGTCCACACAGTGGTGACACCCGGGCGTTACTTCCGCACGGATCCGGTGCAGGAACTTCCCGAACTGACCATGAGAACCTTCGTCATGCGGAAGGTCGAAGGCGTGAGGTCTTTCCAGCCACTCCTCAAAGAGGGGACTTACCGCTATAATTTTATTATGGCGGTAAGTCTAAGTTAATAATTTTCGACCTTAGGAAAGTACCGCTTCTTCGGATCAGATAGATATACTAAAGCTGCAAAGTCACCATATGACATAATATACCTACCCATTAATTTATTTTGAATATCAACCAATGTGTTTTAATTCTTAAATCTTTGTAATTATATTATTGGCAACAGACAAACCCTTCAAAATAACAATCCTTTACTTACAGGGATCCAAGTGTTATTGAACATTTATGTTTTACTAGTAGGTATGTATATTTACATATTTTCACTTAATTGTATGTTCCAAATCTATTTTCCCAATACGGGTCCAATACTATTTCAGTCCTGATTGTATTCCGATACCCACAATTTAGAGACGATAGGGTTAGGATTGTTGGTAATCTAACAACAATAGATTACGTTATTTTGATGCTCTGGATACTACAACATTATCTATATCTATACATCTTCTATACATCTATCTATACATATAATAAAACAGTAACGAAAGAAAAACTGTACATTGAGAATTTTCGAGAAAAAATAAGTGGCTTTTGTTAGAAAAACGTAACTGATGACAAAAAGTGACTTTTTAGAATTTTTGTCTGTTTGTCTTTTTGTCTGTGTGTATGGTACGGCTTCACGCCAAAACTACTGGATAGATTGAATTGAAATTCAACAAAAATGTTCTTTGTAAACCAAGGTAGGCTTTAGGCTACATATTATTACGCCGTATGTTATGGGAGGTAAGCAATATTGATTTTAAAAGGTTTTTGTTCGTAATTGAATGCACAAAATGACATGTTATTTAGTTAATAAAAATTTAACTCTGGAAACATAATAATCACGCTATTTTTATAAAAGAGTGGGGCAGTAATATTATAAATTGCAAGGGAACAGCTATTCAACAATATGCCAACGGAGAATTTAGCGGTAAGGTCAGGCGACCGCTTACCGCACTAAATAGTGCGAGTTCAAATCCCATAATATTGTTTTAAAAAAATCATAAAATCCTTTTTTTTTAGTTTTTGCATTTTTTATGTGCATTAGGAACGATATTGTTATGAAATCTGAGAACTTTACATGTCCTATCTAATTGTATGGAGAGTTTTACACCAATATTACTAAACAGATTGATTGGTTGTACAACAAGCTACACTATCATGAAATCAAGTCAAAGTTTTGGTTCTAAGTTTTAATTTACCAAGCACATTTGTTGTAGGTAATTGATTTAAGTATGTAATTCTTAGTTTTATTCCTTGCTGCTGTTACCATTTTTTTTATGCAAAAATAATGTAGTTGTCTGTTAAATTAACGACGATTTAGTTTTATTCATAATTTAATTTGGGTAAATAATTTGTAGTTTCCGTTTTCTAACTAGATGGCGTTGGCATCGAGTAAGATTGCGTTATTCTTAAGCAATATTCGAGCCTACAACAGTACTTTTCAGATGACTTCATTTGGAGCTCATCAAGTCACTGAATCTGGATTCGTGCCGACTTTTAAAATTCAGGGGCAAGTCTACCATCGGATAGGTTCCCTGCTTCCCACCGATATTCCGATTTTTTTTCAATTTTATTTCATTGCAGATTTTTCTGAACCGGCTAATGTCCGATACCGACACATTCCTAATTTAGACTTGAGCCTTATAAGGGGATTACAAAACACTCTGCACAGTGTCAACCCATACGTTACCGACTTCAAAACCGCTCTGGAATCAGTGCCTGAACACGAGCGCGATAATTTTAAATTCGTTATTAGCGCAGACAAAAGATCGACCGCGGCCCATCCAGGACGATATAACGCACCAACGTCAAACGAGTTAGCCGTCCTCTTGGTTGACCAGGAATGCGACAAAAGGGACATTGTTTTGATCGCCTACAGCGTATCAGCGAAACACATCGCACGTATGATACCCTACAATATCCTCTAATGTTTTGTCGCGGAGAGGATGGCTACCACTTTGCCGTATACAATGTAGACCCGCAGATAGGTGCCCCAAATTATAACAAAAAGACTTCCGCCCTCCAGTTTTACAGTTACATGATTCAGCTCCGTTCCAACGACAACTCTCATCTCCATTATTACCGTGCACTCTTTAGTCAATTTCTGGTAGATGAGTATGCTAAAATTGAAACGGAGCGGTTGGTGTTCATTAGTACGAATCAACGGAAACTGAGGGCGGAAAACTACGTGCAGCTAAGGGACGCCATGCGAGAGGACTCTAACGCGGAAAATGTTGGACGGATAGTGATACTCCCTTCCACCTTTACGGGAGGTCCGCGGTAGATGCACGAGCGGACACAGGACGCATTCTGTTACGTGCGGAAGTACGGTCGGCCGGACTTCTTCATCACCATCACTACCAACCCTAAGTGGCCCGGAATAACCCGCGAGCTCTTATCAGGGCAGGTGCCACATGACAGGCACGACTTGATTTCTCGGGTGTTTCATTTAAAATTAAAGTACCTGAGTGAGTGATGAGGGACGGACGGTGCTCAAAAAGGTGCCCGAAGCGATATAGCAGCGAAACTCTTACAGGTTAGGATGGATATCCTTCATACCGTCGTCGATCTCCTACTGAGGGTGGAAATCCAAAGCCCAGCAACACTATGACATATATAGGAATGACGTCGTAGCAATTGTTTAGTCTGATGGGCATTTCCTGTTGACTTACAAAAATGAAAGATCAGGTCGTCTCGAATCGTCTCGCGCATCACGTTGTTTTCCCGTCCCCGGGCTTTTAGAATTCGACATCAGACGATTCAGATCTTCGATTTTGACGACCCCGTTGTCGCTGGCATAAGCAACAGGATCCGCGTACGAAGTCGCGGGTAGAAGCTAGTCTATAATATATGCGAAACCTGAATATAGTTTGGTAGTTCCCGGAATGTGTCTAAAGTAGATTGGTCGAAACTTCCCCAAGTTTTTTTCAATAATACCACTATTCCTATAAGTCACACTGTGAAGAACTTAGGGATCTATATCGACCGCACTCTTTCCTGGACAAAACAATTGCAGGAAGTCAGTCGTAAGCTATTTGCTTCGGCGGGCTCCCTGAGACGTCTTCGTAATTTTCTTCCCATCACTACTAAAATTGCGTTAGCACAATTTCTTCTTCTTCCAATTCTGGACTATGCTGCTGCCAGCTATTTTGATCTCACCCAAGACCAATTGGATAAGCTTGAGCGAGTTCAAAATCTCTGTATCAGGTTCATATTTGGCTTGCGTAAGTATGACCACGTTTCTGAATTTCGTACTAAGCTCAAATGGCTTCCTATTCGCCTTAGCCGGAACGCCCACATACTTTTTTTGCTTTATAATGTACTATTTAATCCTTGTACCCCGTTTTATCTTAAGGAACGCTTTCAGTTTCTCAGCGACACACATAGTAGGTCCTTGAGATCATCGGAAAACCTAAAATTAAGTATTCGCACGCATTCCACTTCTTTCTTCGACAAATCTTTCACAATTCAAGCAGCTCGTTTGTGGAATGCGTTGCCCTTAGAAGTGATGCGTGCTCAAACGCTACACACGTTTAAAAAAATGGTGAAGGAGCATTACCTTTCACTTTGATTTTTTCTTCTCCTGGCTCAATTATATATTATATATTTAACTAGCGACCCGCCCCGGCTTCGCACGGGTGCAATGCTGATCACTTCATAGTATAAAACAAAGTTGCTTCCCGCTGTTTGTCCCTATGTACGCTTAGATCAGGCAGCGCCTATCATCCACAGTGCAGTCGCGCATTTTGAACTTCTTCGGCCATGTATCTCGTCGTGGTAATGACTCCATAGAGCGTCTCGTTGTGCATCAGGGCAAAGTTGAGGGCATCAGGCCACGTGGTAGATCACTAATGAGATGGACAGACCAGATCAAGGCGCAACTAAGTGCTCGGTTTATGAATGTACTCGGAAAGCTGCAGTCCGCGATGAATTGCGCCGTGTTACCAAGATGATCACTCATCGTGATTCACAGTGATGACCACGACCACACTGGCAAGAGTGTACCGACTGAGAAGAAGAAGATCTTTAAAACTACGCAACGGATTTTGATGCGGTTTTGATCAGCATTGCACCCGTGCGAAGCCGGGGCGGGTTGCCAGTACTAATTATACTACAGAATGTCTTCATGTACAATGTTCACAGCTTTTTTTTGTCATTAGATAATACAAACATGTTTTCTTTTGAGGTTTCTCTTGAAAGAGCGACTTAACATTGACCATGTGAAAAACACTCAACGATCAATAACGTTGCAACGTTGAAAGTTTGACCCTACGATTTATTATTGGTCATTGCAAAAGATATCTTTACTTGTTACTGTAGGGACCGCCCGGAGGACACGATGGAGCGCACAGTGAAGGTGTGCCCCGCTTGGGCAGAGCAACGCCGTGTCCTCGTGGGGGCGATCGGTGGTGGCGATCTCTCGCGCCAGGTCTCGGTACAGGCCATGGTCCGGAGCGAGGAGGAGTGGCAGGCGGTCGCCTCCTTCTGCAAAGCATAATGCTGGCAAAGGAGGCGGCCGATCACGTGAGGCAACGGTCCTCACGCCCCAACCACCACGCGGATTTCCGGCCACCGTAGGCGCGGGCTTCCGGACAGCGACCGTCCGGTAACCATCCAGACCGGGACCAAGTCGTCGACCGCACGTATTGTTCCACGCGCGCCTTAGGGAGATGTCAGCAAATCGGAAGAGCCCAGCAGGGTCGAAGCCTACTGGGTCCACGGGTAGTTTGAAAGTGAAATCCGGGGCCCTGGGACGAAGGCAAAGAAGGAACAGGAGTAGGTTTTTAGTCAGTAAAAGTCTGAAACTATCTCCCGCTCCGTCCAAGAGCGCGATTTGTCATTAGATGATTTTCCCACCTAAAAAAAAAACATTATGAAGGAGAATGTGCAAGAAACTCCATGGAGACACATCTCCGGTACCACATCCAGTGAGTATTGTGCACTCTATTATGACAGTTTTTAGTGATTTTACCAGCAAACACGTGCCATTGCAAAGTTTAGATGGATTCAGGTTTTTTAATAAAATAACAGGAAAACCGACTTCATTATAAAAAGTGGGCAAGTGGCACGCACTAAGGGTGCTATGAAAACAGTTCAATTCCAAAATTGAGTTACGAAGATTTTTCCGAATCGCAAAAAAAGTTTTTTTTTGTGACGTAACTACAAATTTACAGTTTTCAAATTTTTTCTTATATTAGTGCTATTAAACCTTGCTTCATGCCAAATTTCAGGAAGGACCGCCCGGCCCGGCCGACCGCCCGTTCTAGGTCAACGGGAAGTACTCTATGAATTTTGATTCCCTTGAGAGTGTCGAAATATACGTTTTTGCGACATAAACATCTGTATTTTTTTTTTTTTCGTTAGCTCTGAAGTTTGATTTTTTCACAGCTTCAAGGGACCGCAGACTTGAGTAGGTATATGATTTTAATTTCAACTCGATACCTCTATGCGTTTCCGAGATAAAGGGTCTTGACAGACAGACCGACTAAAAACAAAGTGATCCTATAAGGATTCCGTTTTTCCTTTTTAGGTACGGAACCCTAAAAACAAAACACTAAAACGATCAAAATAACTTTAATTTTGGAGTCAGTGTTTCTGGTATTGTCTGCTTCTTATTTAACACTGATTTCCGAAATTAAAGTTATTTTGATCGTTTTAGTGTTTTGTTTTTTGTGGTGAAGTTGGTTATTTTTTTTTTTGTAAAAAAAAAAATATTTCACACTTTTTAGTTGTAATACATTTATAGCCAGAATACCTATTTCTCATGACAATACGATTTAACCCAAACAATGCTAGGATAGTTACATTATTTTATTATGAAGTCCCTATCCACTTCCCAGCCCCATTATCAGGTCAGTTCGATAGTACCTTATAGCCAAAGTTCATCTGATGACAATTAAATTTCTAATAAGCCCAAACACGGCTAGGTTACATTAATTAATTACGGAGTTACAGTGCCTATCTTCCAGCTCCATCATCATCAACAGATCACTTTGATGCTACCATTTTCAACATAACTATTCAGAACCATTTATTTATATTCATTGTCATAGTTACTTAACTATCTTCATTGTGATATCTATGTAGGGGTGAAGTTCCGTTGGCTATTTCTGGTCTTTTTCATCAGTTCCACTTCATCAAATGTTACTTTTTGACTGTAAATGCTTAAGTTCTCGATGATACTAAAATCATTATATAGTTGCCTAGAATATTTAAGGAGTTCCCTCGATTCCTTATGGATCCCTTCATCAGAACTGGATTTTGAAAAAAATAGGACCAATCTGAAAGCATATCCTATTAGGGGAAAAAAATTTTGCAAGTCGGTCCATAAACGACAGAGTTCTGAGGTAACAAACGTAGAATCAAGTTATTTACCGCAACCGCTATTTCTCTGCATTTTAAATCTGTAATATCTTCGAAAATATTCATTTAAATTAAACGCTGCAAAGGGCTATATTGATCTATATTAAATGCACATTTTATTTAAGGTACTTAATTGGATAAAGATTAATGCTTTATTGCTTAAAATTGTTTCGTAATAATGCCATTATTTTTCGTAAAAAGTAAAGGATAAAAAATGGTTATTGTGGGTTATCCCTAAGAGATGGACATATACCATCGCGGACTTTTTTGTAGACCTTTTTAAGGTGCACAATACTGTAGTACACTATTTTAATATATCTCGTAGAGTTCAGCCAGCGTTTGCAATGTAAGCACAAAAAATATTGTTTATTTACGACATCACATTAGAAACATCTAAAATTATCAGTGTTTCTCTTCTTTATTATGCATGCATTATATACATAAACCTTCCTCTTGAATCATTCTATCTATTAATAAAAACCGCATCAAAATCCGTTGCGTAGTTTTAAAGATCTAAGCATATATAGGGACAGACAGACACGAAAAGCGACTTTGTTTTATACTATGTAGTGATATTTATTAGTATATATTTTTTTTTCTTATATTGTATGTATGTATTTGTGTTATTCTGTATTATTAGTATTTTTCTGAAGTTGTACACTGACAGCCCTAAAAATCCATCTCCTCTCTTTCAGTCCATCCAAAGGTTGTAAGAAATTGCCCTGTGCGATAAGACCGCCCATTGTACACTTATTTTTAATTATGTTTGTCCTTATTTTTGTTTATGTGGTGTACAATAAAGAATATAATAAATAAATAAATAAATAAATAGTTTGTTCAGAATCAGTTACTGAATAGATTCCAATAATTTTTACACCATGTTATATTTTGTCCCAAAAATATTTAAAAAAGATCACAAGTTGGATACCACCGACACTATATACATCACGGCAAGTCATAGCGAGTATTGAGCGCCAGCGCACAGCTTGGTGCGGGAGAAAAACAACCCCTTAGTCGCCCGGATGGCCCAGTGACCATGTATATTTGTGCGGACAACCAGGTGACATAACAAGCTTATAATTTTGTGATTTTCAATGATATGGTTATGAAATTTCGTACATAGATTCTTTACATAAAAATATTAGACACGTGTTTCGGGTTTTGCATATACTAAAACTAATGATGTATATGTATATGTTATAGGTATAATCTTCTTTTTTTGACTGGCCTGTTGGTCTAGTGGTTAGTGGCCCTGACTACTATGCCGGAGGTCGTGGGTTCGATTCCCACCCAGGACAAATTAATGTTTGTGTGATGAGCACGATCATTTGTTCTGTCTGGGTATAATTTATCTATAATATGTATGTATTTAGAAATATTTAAGTATGTTTATCAGTTGTCTAGTTACCCATAGCACCAGCTCTGCTTACCTTGGGACTGGGAAAGTTGTAGAATATTATATTATATTATATTATTATAATCTAGTATGATAAACTTAAAGTACCTACATAATTTACTATTTAAGATTACTTTTAGGTCATCTAAACCAAAATATGAGAGAACTTTGTATGTTAGGATAATACTTAGGATCGTAAACAAGGCAAGGTGTGTAGGCTGTAAATCTAGCCACAAAATTATGAGTTTAATAACTACATACACAATTATGCTCCCGAGATTATATACAACCTTTGTTTATAAGATAGCTGTGAATAGAAAAGGTGCCTTAATGTGATTTTATTCAGTGAGACAATATTGTAAAGAAACGCGTTGGCGGAAACATGGTGATAATTGTAATGATGTTTTGAGTACATACGAGGTATTTCATTAATTATTTTGATCTTGGTCACATCGCTACCTGCTAAATTACAGCTCGTTAGATATAAGACATTATAGAATAGATGTCTAAATGAAAACGCCACCACGTCAGTCCAACTTCCTGGTAATAGGAAGTACAACGTATAAATTTCAATGAGAGAATTAGACAACGTTATAGATAGTAACGTTATCTGGTTGACGGTAATTATGAGAGTTCTACCAGACTCGCTAATTCTAAATTTCAAAAATATTTTAAAGTATGGGGCGTTGAAAGTGACCTGCCCCCCTAGCCAAGTTACAACCGTTTCGTTTCAATTCTCTTTTCGTCGATCGCCTCGAGCAGGCCACGCCTCCGATTCCTTTATTCTGACGTCATCTCAACGCTCAGTCACGTGGTCAGAACAAAGGAATAGGAGGCGGGAACGACTCGAGGCGATCAACGAAAAGAGAATCGAAACGAAACGGTTCTAACTTGGCGAGGGGGATAAACTAATTCGGGTCATTGAACCCACGACTATTATGTCGCCTTTTTGCTTTGCAAACTTGACCGAAACACTGCCGTGTATCTAGATATCATGCACTTGATTGCCAACAGTTCATTTGAACTGTCGATTCTCAAAGGATTTTCCATAAAGCTGGTAAACGTAAACAACTCAGTCGAAATTCCATTTATGTAAATACTAGTAAACAAAATACAAAATAAATTATCAACCCATTGTTTAGTATCCCAACGAAATAAATAAATCTTTACAAACGTAGGATGAGCCGATAATCTGCTATAAATTTAACGTAATTCCATGAAATGGGTCTTCATCAACACATGTCCCACGTCAAACATAATGTATGCTTATCGTATCAATATACCGTGCTTCTGTTGGGAACATAAAATATGTTCCAAATGGGTTATAATGTTAATCTTTATGCGAACATTCAGCCCACGACCGATGTAGAAAGAAAACCATGGTGGCTTTCTTTCTTGAAGTGGAAAATCAGCCAGTGACTTCTCTCGCTCTTGGATTGAGTTGGAGGGAGTGTTAGACTTTACTGACGAAAACCACACCTGTGTCCTTCAGTTGCCCTACGCATTCTAGAATTACGGGCTTCCTTTTCAGAAATTTCCTTTGCCCAAGCGGGCATCGGCCGTGCTAGTCGAAGACTTGAGCTCGGTCTAAACGGTTATCAAACAGGCGGCTGAGTTCTGAGGATGCCCGTTCCATGACGCGTGCAGCCGTCACCACTAGGCTCTGTTTTTTTTTTTTTTCGGTGGGAAAATCATCCTATGACATCCCCCGCTCTTGGGCGGAGCGGGAAATAGTGTCAGACTTTTACTGACTAAAAACCCACTCCTGTTCCTTCGTTGCCTTTCGTACCAGGGCCGAGTCTTCCTTTCAGAATCAGACCCTTGGCCCCAGTAGGCTTCGACCCTGATGGCCCCTACAGTTGCTGACATCTCCTTGAGGCGCGCGTGAAACAGTACGCGCCCACCGACCGAGCCCAAGTCGTCGATGGCGCGTACTGTCGATCGAGTCGTCGATAACCGTCCGGTTACCGGACGGTCGGACGGCAACCCACCCATTGCTCCCCGTCCACAAGCCCGCGCCTACGGTGGCCGGAAATCGGGATCGGAATCCCGGCGGTGGTTGGGGCGTGAGGACCGTTGCCTCACGCGATCGGCCGCCTCCTTTGCTAGCATTACTGCTTCGCAGGCTACTAGGCTCTTGGGATCCCTTGTGTTCAGAATATTTTGTTATACCTACAATATAAATACATAATTTGTATTACTAAATCGTAATAGATTAACGTAACGTACCTAACTGACGATGATTGTCCAATCACAATTATCATCTAAAATCAGTTACTAATTGTAATTAATGTCAACTATCGCTAACTGGTTATTGTATATTAATGTATCGCATTGTCCAAACTGTGTGGATAGTTAACCGATATCAGACAAGTTATTACAATCGTAAATTGATACTTATTTACCTAACATTATATTATGACACTAAAGGTTTTGTGTTTGATGTGTAAAATGTAACAATAGACTAGTGTAACAATAGATTAATAGTAGTTTATGATGCTTTCACGTAACAAAGGTTGATAAAATACGAATTTTAGTTTATAAACTGAGTTGCTGGCAAAGTTTATGATATTGTGAAGGCAGAGACGCAATAGAAAGGCTTCGTGTTCTTCCTATTATGTTTATATTGTTTGAAGCACTTTTAAATACATTTTAATATAAATTACGTCCACCTATATTTTTGCTTATTTGACATCTATAACAATGTTACATCAAAATATGAACACCTAAGCTTTTTTTAAATATAAACCTTCAAAGGTATAACTATTCTGCCAGTACTCAAGCCAGCCATATATGTGTGGCCTCTATGGACCCACAATAGTATCACAAGATATATAATATGTTGCAGTCAAAACTCTTAACCAGTCAAAAGTTCTATTGACTAGCAAAATCAGTCAAAAGTACTTTTGACTGAACAGGTTGGTCAAAAGTGGTTTTGACTGAAAACTATTGGTTATTAGTACTTTTGACTGCAAATTTGCGGTTAAAAGTACTTTTGACTGCAAATTTGCGGTTAAAAGTACTTTTGACTGACGCTCTTCGTCACAAGTAGTTAAAAATATTTGACAGGTTCTATGTTTGTAATTATTTTTTTTATACCACAGACTTCAATGATGTTAAAGCGTTTTAGTCTACTGTACTGTAATGATGTTTTCTTTTCATCAAATTTCACGTCTTTCACATCCATTGCAAACTTTTCAAAATTTTCTTTTGTCATCTCATTGAAATGACTATCTTTCATATCTTCTATCGCTAAAATTCTTTGCAAAAAGCGTTCTTTCTTTTCGTAGTCACTCATTTTTGTTCTATTATCAGCACGTTCTCCACTAATAATCTATACATAAAATAAAACAGTAAAATGGTGGAGCGTTGGTATTAGTTGGCGCAAAAACTACTGAACCAATCCTGTTCAAATTTTGCATACATAATACTTATAGGCCGGGTCAACTGTTAGGCTACATATTATCACGCTTTTTGCTATGGGGGGTGAGCAATATTCCAAAATGTTCCAATTGAACGACAATCGCTCTAAGTTCGATCCTCAGGTACAGTTAATATTTTTGTGATTGTTTTAGTGTTTTTTTTTATATTTACATAACAATAATAAAATGGCTTTTTATGTATTTTTAAATTGCCATCGACATTTTTATTCGATATTTTTCCAAATATTTCAGTAAAAACCCATCAAAACTCATATTAAAATGGAACCGGAGATAAAAATACACTTTTTTTTTTTAAATTTGGTTAGGAATTTAAGGTCAAAAATGAAAATCATCACGCTATTTTGTACAAGGAGTCAAGCAGACAAGCAATGACGTGTATTTAAGAACGGCTATTTAGATCTAGATTCTGCAAGGACCGTGGCGCAGTAGTATAGTGACGGATCCGCGTTTGCTATGTTGCGAGTTCGAACCTCGCGTAATTTTTGTGATTGTTTTCTTTTATTTTTTATTTATATTATTGCTTTTTTTTAGTACTTTAGGGCTTTTATTTTTATTTTGTAAGTTAGTTTTAATTACGTTATTATTAGATTTAAATGTATATAAAATGAATAAATACAATTCATCTGTGAAGTAAGTTTTTATACGTATTATTTGTATCTCTAGAAATTAATCAATTCGTATTAATATCAAAGCGAATTAAAAACTTCATTGATTTCTTTTACAGTACTACATCTTATTATTTTTAAATTTAACTTCAGAACTTCTATCATCACTTTAAAAACAGCGCATTGGTAAGGGTTTACACCGTTCATCCCAATAATGGATAGTGTCATTATTTGCGATGATTGCTTCACACTGTACGGGCCCCAACGTCATCACGATCAACACTGGGACGACACTGACAGTGACGGAGGCCAGCATCACCGAGAGCCCCAGACGACTGCGACATTTGTTTGCCATTATTTTAGTATTTTGTGGAGTCACAAACCCAGGTTGGTTGTGGGTCTCATGGTGGAATGGCAACAGCGACTGTCGCAACCCAGTGCTGGGCACGCCACAATTATGGCGGTAAGTCCCCTCTTTGAGGAGTGGCTGGAAAGACCACATGGCGTCCTTACCTTCCACATGACGCAGGTCCTCACCGGACATGGTATGTTTGGGAGCTTCCTGCACCGGATTCGTGCGGAAGAAACGCCTGGGTACCACCATTGTGTGGACCGCCCGGAGGACACGTTGGAGCATACGGTAGAGGTGTGCCCCGCCTGGGCAGAGCTCTGCCGTGTCCCCGTGAGGGCGACCGGTGTCAGTGATCTCTCGCGCCGGGCCTTGGTACAAGGTATGGTCTGGAGCGAGGAGGAGTGGCAGGCGGTCGCCTCCTTCTGCAAAGCAGTAATGCTAGCAAAGGGGGCGGCCGCACGTGCGAGAGAACGGCCTTCACGCCCCACCGCCGTCCCGATCCCGATTTTCAGCCACCGTAGGCGCTGGCTTGCGGACGGCGAGCAATGGGTAGCTCGCCATCCGACCTTCCGGTAACCGTCCGGACCGAGCCCAAGTTGTCGACGGCGCGTAGTGTTCCACGCGCGCCTCAAGGAGATGTCAGCAAAACCGTAGGGGCCCAGCAGGGTCAAAGCCTACTGGGGCCATGTGATGCGAAAGAGAACCCCGGGGCCCTGGAACGAAGGCAAAGAAGGAACAGGAGTTTTTTTTTATAGGTGGGAAAATCATCTTATGACAAATCCCGCTCTTGGGCGGAGTGGGAGATAGTGTCAGACTTTTACTGACTAAAAACTCACTCCTGTTCCTTCGTTGCCTTCGTCCCCGGGCCACGGTTTCGTTTTCACACTACCCATGGCCCCAGTAGGCTTCGACCCTGCTGGGCCCCTACGATTTGCTGACATCTCCCTGAAGCGCGCGCGGAGCAATACGCGCCGTCGACGACTTGGGCTCGGTCCGGATGGTTACTGGACGGTCGGACGGCGGGCCACCCATTGCACGCCGTCCACAAGCCCGCGCCTACGGTGGCCGGAAATCGGGATCGGAATCCCGGCGGCGGTTGGGGCGTGAGGACCGTTGCCGTTGCCTCACGCGATCGGCCGCCTCCTTTGCTAGCATTACTGCTTCGCAGAAGGAGGCGACCGCCTGCCACTCCTCTTCGCTCCGGACCACGACCTGTACCAAGGCCCGGCGCGAGAGATCGCCGCCGCCGATCGCCCCCACGAGGACACGGCGTTGCTCTTCCCAAGCGGGGCACACTTCCACCGTGTGCTCCACCGTGTCCTCCGGGCGGTCCACACAGTGGCGACACCCGGGCGTCGCTTCCGCACGAATCCGGTGCAGGAACTTCCCGAACTTCCCGTGTTCGGTGAGAACCTGCGTCATGCGGAAGGTGAGGACGCCGTGAGGTCTTTCCAACCACGCCTCAAAGAAGGGACTTACCGCTATAATTGTGGCGTGCCCAGCACTGGGTCGCGACAGTCGCTGTCGCCATTTCTCCATGAGAACCCGCCGGAGCTCTGTCCGCCATGCTGCGACTTGTCGCGGCAGCGGAGTTTCGCCCCGGCGTTGCATCTCCATGCGCAGATCGTGCATGTGAGCAAGGCCTGTTGCTACCAGATCCCATGGTGGCTGTCCAGCAAGGAGGCTCGCCGCTTCGCGGGAAATCGTCCGGTATCCTCGCACCATCCATATGGCCATGACCCTCTGGCATGCGTTCAGCCGGGCTGCCGGCTGATTCCGCAGCGCCGGCGCCCATATCGGTGCGCCATAAAGGGCCATGGAAAGGAACAGGAGTGGGTTTTTAATCAGTAAAAGTCTGACACTATCTCACGCTCCACCCAAGAGCGGGGAATGTCATTGGATTATTATCCCACCGAAAAAAAAAAGGTCGGTTGTGGGTAAATTATCGCCATCATCTGTCCGAAGAGTTTTTACGTGCTTTAAGGTGTACTACTGAGGGTGACATTGAACAGAACAACGAACGCGTTTCGAATAGTTGTCTAGGTTCACTTCAAGACGTGGTCATTTCCATCGGTGGCAATCCACTGGAATGGTCGAATATGGATTACCGGCTCTACAATCATTGGCATATCAAGGTCGAGGAAATCGGGGTGATATCGTCAATGATCACAACTCACCTCAGAACAAAATGTCCCTGCATTTTTAACATCGTCGCGTTAAACTCAGCCAGCGTAAAATATTTTGCATTAATGCTCCAGGTGGAACAGGAATAACATTCATTGCCACTGGCATCCTTGCAGAAATAAGGTGACAAGGCAAAATAGTGATTGCGACTGCCTCTTCTGGAATTACTGCCACACTGCTTCCACGGGGCAAAACAGCGCACGTAATGTTTAACATTCCCATCGATTTAGAGAGCAACGAAATGCCAGTGTGTGGGCTATCACGCAACTGTGACAAAGGTTGGGTACTCAAGGATTGCTCTTTAATCGTATGGGATGAATGTACTATGGCTGGAATGGAATGGAAGGCTGGTAACAGAACCCTGCAGGACATACGCAGGAATCAAGATGTGATGGGAGGTATCACTGTTTTGTTTAGCTGCGATTTTCGGCAAACTTTGCCTGTGGTGTCGCGAGAAATTAGGGTTGACAAGGTGAATGCTTCGTTGAAACGATTGAATCTATGGTCACGAGTTTACGGACTGCGCTTGACCATTAACATGCGAGCTCAGTTGGGCGAATATACTCAAGAATTCTTGGATGTTCTTTTAAAAGTTTGGTGAAGGCAACTTACCAGAAGAGAGCTTGAAGTGCGCCTACCAGAGACTCTAAGCAAAGTAGTTCCCACTATTGAAGAACTAATTTGTCTGGTGTACGGGGACGTCGGTCGAATACCGCTACAAGAGAATTCTTGGGTGTGTGAACGGGCCATTTTAACACCCAAAAATGATCAAGCTGCAGCAATTAACGAAAGCGTTCTCTCGCAAATTGATGCGAACGAAGTGGTATTTCTATACCTCTATAAATACTGTTGTAGAGCAAGATGACGCTATATATTATCCCGTAGAGTTTCTGTATTGGAACGGCAAGTGGACTCCCGGCGCACACTATCCAGCTGAAGGTCGGTGTCCCGATCATGCTGCTACGGAATTTAATTCCACCTAAACTATGTAACTGGGCCTAGCTCAAAGTCATCTCTCAAATATTATTGAGGTGGAAATTCTAAAGGGTTGTGGCGTCGAGGAAACAGTGTTTATACCCCGAATACCACTAATCTCTCACAATTACCCCTTCTAATTCAAGCGTGTGCAGTTCCCTGTAAGCGTATGCTTCGCAATAATAATAATCTAAAGGCTGCAGGTGTTGATCTCAGGACAGCTGCTTCTCACACGGATAGCTGTATATCGCTCGCTCCCGCGTCACCAGTCCTGAATCTCTGTCATTTCGGCTCCTGAAAGTAGGACTAGAAATTTGGTTTACAGAGAAGTTTTATAAGAAAAGTAAAGTTTTGGTTTATGATTTATCCGCAAAAACAAATTGTGTTAGAAATGTAATGGTTATTTGCGGACGAAGTCGCGGGCAACAGCTAGTGAGTAATAAAAAAGTGTATATGTGCGTTTGTCGTTATTTTTATCGATCACCTTAACTTTTTAAAAGTTTTGACTGATACGACCAGTCAAAGCCACTTTTGACGAAATCACTTAGTCAAAAGTACTTTTAAACGGCTACATTGGGCAAAAGTACTTTAAACTGTTATTTTAGTCAAAAGTATCATTGACTAAAGCATACGGTCAAAAGTACTTTTGACTGTTTAAGAGTTTTGACTGCAACATATTATATATATACTAGCTGAGCCGGCAAACGTTGTTCTGCCATATAAATAAAAAAAAAAAAAAAAAAAAATAGATGTTGGCCGATTCTCAGACCTACTCAATATGCTCACAAAATTTCATGAGAATCGGTCGAGCCGTTTCGGAGGAGTTCAAGTTCGAACACCGTGACACGAGAATTTTATATATTAGATATATATATATCAATACTGAATTATGCGCAGTTTCATACACTACTTTATCTAATTTCATCAAAAATACAATATATATTTTATATCGATAACGCGGCGCCAAAATCCAACATTCTTCCGAGATGGAATGATTTGATGAACAGCCATTTTACACAGGATTTGCACGCAGGTTTGGATTTGACAGTTAATGTAGAAATGGAGTTAGTGCAAAACTAATACAAGTATTATTAATTTAAAAAAATGACGGCAGTTATTACATATTTTCAAATTCTTTTACTAACAGTTATACCTAATCTAATAAACTGAATTAAATTTCTTTGCCTTTCCTCATCGTTTCCAACCCATCGTTTAGCTAGCTCAGATTCACAAAAAAATAGATACCTCGTTTTATTGTAAAAATATTTCTTGTTTCTTTTTTTTTTCAAATTGATTAAACAACTTCACCTTAATTGGAATAACTTAGAATTTCAATAAAAGCAAATACAAGATATTTTTTGGATTTTGTACAGTTTTTTCTCCAGTTCTCAGCATCAAATTAGTTTGTTATAACAAGCTGTTCTTCATTTCAAACTATTCAAACTCGATCTTTAAAACCTAATTAAACGTAAGGTTGTCTGGTAGAAATTGCCCTGTGCAATAAGACCGCCTATTGTACACTTATTTTTATAAATGTCTGTTCTGTAATAAGTTAAGGTGTGCAATAAATAAATAAATAAACTTCCAGTTTTAGTGAGCCTATTTTGTCCCACTGCTGCGCAAAGGCCGCCCTCTCCAAGCGGGCTACTGCCTCCGGTATGGGTCGCCGTACACGGGCCACCAGCCACAACCACAAAACGCCGCCACCGGCCATATTTCTTGTAGATTCATACATTGTATATGGATTCGCCGCACACAGTTGTCGCCGGTGACCGCCACATGCTACAAATCGCCGCTGTTCGCTTCTTGTGGCCCGAACTGGCTACTAAACGCCGGCACAAAACGCTGTCGCACGCCACACGCGCATTTAAACCTTCTTCGTCAGAGTCCATTATGATACTGCGCAAAAAAATTGCAGCTACCGGCCGCGCTTCAGCTTTCTTTGTGGCCGCTTCTAGCTTCTCGTGGTGGCGTTTGTGGCTGTGGCATGTGGCCCATGTGCGGCGACACTAGGAGTCAAGCTCATCTCACCATCTTCGTCTTAGTGTACAGCGATGTCGCCTTGCGTTTAATGGGACCTAATAAGTTACTAAACTTATTTATTTTCTACCAAAATATGGGTAACATTCTCTTACAGGTCACTTCTATTAATTCATAAAATGCTCTCATTTCGTCAAGCCCTACTATCGTAATACCCACATTCGTGTCGAAGTTTCTCATGTGACACTTGTTTATGACGCTGGTTGACGATTCGGGTACCCTGCTGTCCTCTCACCGGGTAATGTCGTATTCATGTTAACCCGAAAAGATTAACCTGTGCTGCTTCGTAATCCTAATTAAGGTAGAGTGAATTCCCCGACTTTAACAAGTTAAACACCGTGTACTATGTTTGTGAAGCTTACGTTGAAAGTTGAATAATTTTCTAGAGGAAATGTAGTCATTGCGTTGCTACCCCATAGTGGGTGATGCACGTTTGGGTCGGTGTAAATAATCAGGTTCAGGTTGGTGTTCTCAAAGTGTTGGCCCAGATCCGTCACTTCTTTTGGTGGGTAGTTCTTATCGTCGCCTGGTATGTACGACAAGGCTAGTACTAGGTATCGCTGATTGTTTTCAGGTCTTTGGAACAGAACTGAGTTAATGGTGTGATAGGTACATATGTCTTAGGGTATGTAAATCCACTTTTGTGGTATTTCTATATGTGCTAAGTATTAGAATACCTCTAAAACCGTGTACGCACGTACGAACACGAACATAGCGAACACAAACATTAAACTTGAACATTTGGTTTGTTCTTATGGACGGCATATTCGAACACGAACGTGAACATAGTTCGAATCGAGTTCGCGCACAACAGTCATGAACTTTCTTAATATCCATGGCGGCATTGTTGGAAGTAGTCGATTGTGAAGTAGCGAAAAGTTTTTTGGTGTTCGCATTGATTCATGAAGAACACCGTCCATACAGAACATACTAATATCGCAAACATGTTTGACGAACAGAGTGTTCGATGTTCGTAAGTGGTACACACGTGCGAACCAAGTTGTTGCGTATCATGCAACGCAACAGTTCGTACGTGCGTACACGGCTTTATGTTTTCAAGGCTCTTAAATCTGCTCAACATTGTTACTGAAACCTGTTTATATGTCTACTCACTCTATTAAGCAGATCAGTGCTTTTTTAACACGCTTTTATTAGCTTCACTTGTAACTATGTATGCAAGAAAATCTTGGAATCTTAATTTGACCCACTTCCCGGTCTTCGATCAGGATGATATTTTGCACACGCTCTGAATTCTGATGACAATACATGACTAGCTAAGAAACGTCATTACAAATCCAATATTGCGGCCTCCCCAAGATGGCGGACTGGCTGTTTGAAATCAACCCCCATGATATGGGTATCAAATGAAAGGGTTTGCTGTTAGGAAAACGAAAAAAATAGTCACGTGACTTAAACCCAATATGGCGGACGTCCAAGATGGCGGACAGGCTATTTGAAATGCACCCCCATGATATGGGTTTCAAATGAAAGGGTTTGCTGTCAGGAATACGAAAAAAAATAATAAGAAGACTAAAAAGTATAAAATAAAAATAATAGTTTAAAAAACTAAAAAACACGCTTTTAGCACGCACTAAAAATTACAAAATAATTCGGACATTTAGTTTGATGACTCAAGAGTTTTCCCTTTGCCAAATCTTCATTAGATCGCAGGTAAACATAAACAATTTCAGTTCGTGATGAACGATAAATAATTACCTATGCGAAATGGTTAGAAGTAGGTAATCATCTTTATTGAATATTTACCATGATTTATTATGAAAGAAAGCGTGGAGCGTTTTGTCCAAAAAGAGTAAAGATTACATAAATTTTAAGATTTTTAAACTATTTTTTTTTTTACGAAATGGTTTTAGTACAGAGGCAAAACACCTCTTTTTATTTCCTCCCTTCTAAATCTTTATACAAATCTACAGCGAGGAGGGCCATTACAAAATGCACTCCAAAGTTGACGCGACAAAGTTTTTGTATGGCGTAACTTTTGATTATTGTTTTTTTTTTTGTTGCCAGTTTCAATAACTACACTTTCAGAACACGTAAAATTGTGTTATGGTTTGTAGTTAAAGTTAGTCTCTAAAGAGTTTTTTGCTTTACAGTTTGTAGCAGCTAAGAGCAGCTCTTTGTTTTGTACCTACATTATACGCTCTTCGACATCAGCATGTCCCGCATGATACAGACTGGTCGTCATCACAGCAGTCTATAAGATCTCATAATGATACACAGTCACAGTGACGTCGCATTGCAGATTGGAAAGACTTCAAGGGAAAATAATAGGTCTATAGACCTATGAAATTGCCGTTTTTTAAAATAGGTCGCTTTGAAGTGTTATATCTTTGCATTGGATTGGAATTATAAGTTCAAATAAACTTTATATTCAAGGTACGTTATTCTTTTTTCAAAATTAAGTATTTATTGGTTTCTTTGTATTTTGTATTTTTTGTAATATCGCAGTACTTATTTACTTATTAAGACAAGTGGTTTTAATCCGGTTTAATCTAGTGTAAACAATTACAGATATGTTGCTAATGTAACGCTTTCTTGTTAAATTGTTAACAACACACAAAATAACAAATTAACATTCTTAGAATTTGCGTCACGTGCAAAAGCTCTACAATGTTTCCTATCTACGTAGGTAGGAGACATACGAGTACTATTACATGATATCAATAAAATTCAAATGTGCAGGTTTTGTAATAGTATATTAATTACAACTCGTCCACGCGAATATTATGCCGGTCACCATGTGCTGGATTCTGCTGGTCAGCAAAATGTGCGCTGTTTGTAACATGATATTGGCGATGGCCACAAACGGGGAAAAATTTTAAAATTCTAAAAGTCGGTTTATTTTTTTTTTTGTAAAATGTTATTTTTTTGTTATAAAAACTACATTAATAGAAGTCCTTTATTATTTTAGTTTTAGGAAATATCGTTGGATTCTTTGATACTAAAGATTACCTGGACACTCCAAGAACCTTTCAGATGATTGCTTTTATAGATGCTGCTTCAAAAATGACAATTGCACTCATCGAGCTCGATTTCCGTCTTTGGCAGGTGTATATGGAAGTAGCTAGTGGTGTATAGGTGAGTAATATTGTATGTAGTGATTTAGATATTCATTCATCATCATCATTTTAGCTGAAAGACGTCGACTGTTGGACATAGGCCTCCCCCAAGTGTCGCCACAATGAACGGCCCTGTGCGTCTCGCATCTATCGGATTCCTGCAGCTCTTACCCTTATTTATTAGTTAAACTCAGTACTATAAGTCACTACTCAGTACTATAGGTTGGGAAAGAGATCCCCGGGGCCCTGGAACGAAGGCAAAGAAGGAACAGGAGTGGGTTTTGAGTCAGTAAAATTCTGACACATGGGGGCGGGAGATGTCATTAGGTGATTTCCCATCTAAAAAAAAAGAAAGTTAGTCCAGTAAATGTACATATCATTTGGAATTTCGTAAGTATGACAAAAAGTAAAAATATTCGTATAAGTAAGGGTTTATTACCATGAATTTATTGTCATCAATAATCTCTTTGTGACTTTTACATCACAAAGAATAACAGGACCTGCTGAATAATTTAACAGGTTGTTAGAGTTTGACGATGAATTTCGTTAGTCTGATATTTATTTTAGACAATACACGTTCATTATTTTAATAAAATCGCTCTTAATATTGCTTACCCCAACCCTTCGAGTGGTAAAATGTAAAGATAAATTTCCTCTTAGTGGACTTCAAGCAGATACACGCAATGTCCTGACACGATTCATGAAGTGAATGACTAATTGGTTAAAGACTGGGCCCTGAACAACGCCTGCTAATTGAATTTGCCAATATGAATAGGTATGCACCTATGCACTATATTTTGCTAGTAGGAAGTGGTTTTGTCGGAACCGAATTCCGAAGAAGAGTTTTAGTTTTGGTTTATTTTTTTGTTTTGGAGGACTCGGAACCGGAATTGAAACCGTATTCAGAGCCGAAGACAGAAGCGTCAATTACTAATACTAATAAAAAACTTGAATTAGTATATATTAAGCGAATTCACAAACTTCTGAATATGAAACAGAACAACAAGTGAAAGAGATAATCGACACAAGGTGGGGACTGGAAAGTTCCTTCCAGGACAAGAAGTATAAACTTGGTTGTGCCTCCAATATTTATAAGTTCCAACTAAATTTTTCTTTATTTTTATGATATAAACTAGTGTTCTAGTGGTAAGAAGTGATGTAATCGTTGATTGTGAATCACACTAGTTTATTAAGAGTTTATTCAATCTACTAGCTTCTGCCAGCGACTTCGTACGCGGATCCTGTTGCTTATGCCAGCGACAACGGGGTCGTCAAAATCGAAGATCTGAATCGTCTGATGTCGAATTCTAAAATCCCGGGGACGGGAAAACAACGTGATGCGCGTTCCAGATCTTTCATTTTTGTAAGTCAACAGGAAATGCCCATCAGACTAAACAATTGCTAAGACGTCATTCCTATATACTGTACGTATGTTTGTCACCAAGTCCTCTTGCTTAGCTTGGCCGATTTGGATGAAATTTTCTGTGTATATTTGAGTGGGTCCGGGAATGGTTCGAAAATAAAAATTAACCCGGTTTGTGCGCTGCAATCAGATTTTCATTTTTTTTTTTGACGAAAAGTCTGCTTTTGGGCTGGTCAACGTCTGCCGGGACCGCTAGTAAAAATATATTTATACTTGAATAAAATTTTATTATTTATTATTTAACATCTGCTTCAAATGTGAGCACGTAGTATCCATGCCTTAGCTGCGTACGATATGGGGAATACAAATGTACAGACGAGTTGGGCCTTAGTAGCTTTGTTTATGATTGTTACGATTCCTTCGTAGTTTTTTCAACTCCTAGTGTGATGTTGTATAACCTATAGGAGCCTTATTCGATGAATGGGCTATCCAACAATAATACAATTTTCCAATACAAACTAGTATTTTCTGAGATTAATGCGTCCAAACTCTTCAAATTTATAATACAAGTAATTAAGAGATTATGGAAGTAATTTAATTCTCGCTTGCCCGAATTCTAATCCGCCCGATAAACCATCTTCCCAAAGATGGTGGGATGAGCCGCTGCAAAGTAGTTCAAAAAAGAGCGTGCGCGCCTGCTGGCTGTGGGAGAGTGGGAGTCGGGTCTCTGGCTTCACGCACTACCATCGTCGAACATAGGCACCTTGCTCTATGATAATACTTTCCGCCTCGCTGCTTCCTTACGTCTAGGCGCTCCCCGTTGTTCTCCTCATCGCTGTCACTGTGGCGAAGTCGTCAACAGCCTCGGACACCACGGTCTGTCATGCAGCTGAAGTGCGGGTCGCATAGCACGACACGCAAATATCAACGACATCATCAGACATGCTCTTGTCTCCGTCGGCGTTCCAGCCGTATTGGAACCCCATGGCATGGCACGCGACGATGGCAAGAGACCGGACGGCATGTTGTTATTCCCATGGAAGATGGGTAGGCCTTTAGTATGGGACGCTACTTGTGTCGATACTCTGGCGCCTTCCCATCTTCCTAATTCGTCGTGTTGTGCTGGTGCTGCCGCTGCAGCTGCGGAGAACCTCAAGCGGCGAAAATATAATAACCTTGTTGGAAGTTATATTTTCGAACCGTTTGGGGTTGAAACTCTCGGTTCGTGGAATCCGAGTGCTCACATGTTGTATAAAGATCTGTCAAAATGTCTAGTTGACACTTCGCGTGACCCAAGGACTGGCTTTTACCTCGGACAGAGGATAAGCATTGCCATACAGCGTGGCAATGCTTGAGTTTTTTGACGCCATATTTTAGTTTTATTAGGGTTTTTATTATTATTTATTTTATTTTATTGTAATTATAGTTAGTATTTCTCGTATTTTATACTAGACTAGCTTCTGACATCGGCTTCGCTCACGTGAAAATAGGTTTCTCCATTCAAATTTAGACCACCGTTTTATCCCCCAGTAATTTAATTATATTCTAAACTAATAAATTATGTTTGCCAAGAATGGATCCAATAACACTTGTCTCTATCAAGGCAAATTCACTTCATTAGTAGTTCATAGTGTAGTCAATTGCAGCGACGAAAACGGATCAATGTGAAAAGCTTGTTGTATTTCACGTTATTTTTATGCATTTAAACTTTTTATTTAAGTAATTTCAAAAACAATTACTTATAAAATATGGAGTGTGGCGCGACTCTATTGAGTCACAATTAATAGTTTGTACAAAATACCGAATAATCACAGGACAGGAGTAGATAGATTGTAAGTAAAGTCACAGATTAATGTGTCTGTGAAAATATTTTCAGTATCTAATAATGTATTGCAGTAAGTCATTCCCTAAATGCAGTCTAGCAACACGTTAACTTTGATGTAGATATATACTATATTGAAGTGTTTTTGTGTTACTTTAACCTGATGTCTTAGAACTACTAACAGTTACGATTATGACGTACTAACCAGAAACATTCAATAAAATTAAATGCAAATAAAATTTTGATACTTTGTCGTGGTACCTATACTAATATTATAACTTATCTTAATGTGCATAACGTGATTAATAAAAAAATGGCAGGTAAACGTGCAATGTACTACAGTTAACTGTGGATTGTGTGTGGACTGTGTGTCGATTTACTCTAACAATTTTTTTTCTGAACAGTATTTGACAACCTTTACGGCTCTGTTATTGGCCTCGCATAGATCTTGAAAACTGCAGGTGGTTGTGCAGGATGGACAGCATTGCAGATGATGCATGTCCTGTGTGTCGCCATACGACCATACGATAAGAAAACAAAATAGAGCCATCAAGAACTAAGTACCAATTACTACCCGTTTGTGTACTCTGAACGACATATCAGCAGATATTACAAACGAATCACCTAAAAATTAATGAGCTTTATAACCAGTCTAGCAGAAACACAAAAGTGCTGAAAACATCGAGCAGTTTTCGTATATCATACAAACGAGGCCATTATATAACAAGTTATTGTTTTTTATTGGAACATTATTTTAACTAATATTATCTAGGAAAATAACAGTAATTATTATAAAACTTAATAAAATTGATTTAATTCTTGTTTTTTTTTTTTCGAAAAATTACAGCTAATAAATACATATATCACTTGTTTTGATAAAGCTTAAGGCCAGTTATAAGTTTTCACTTATAACAAATTTTAATGAATAACTGTGTTACACAATATAAATACAATACACGCACAGCCAAAAAACTAAATCAGTATTTTTCATGAAATCGATACTACTAATATTTTTTTTAAACAATAAATAAATAAGATCAGTAATGAAAATATACAAAGTTTACAATCTCGATAATTAATTACCAAAATATTAACAAAAAATCATTGCAAAGGGAAAGGTACCGAACAAAACGCACATAAGTTTCCAAGTACAAATCGTGTAAAGTAAATCTTTGTATTATGATTGAACTGTCTCGTATTGTTTAACTAATAATCGAGCATTTTTAGCATCTCCCATCATTCAGTGATTCACTTAATAAATAAATAAATCCTTTCGGAATGAATCGCAAGCACATAATCATTATAAATATATACCTACGAAACAGGAACCTCCAGAACTTGACATGTCCTGTGAGGACCTGTGTTATACGGATGTGAGGACGCCGTGGCTCCTCTCCAGCTACTCATCAAAGAGCCTTTTCGCCGCAATTGTGGCGTGCCCAGTGCTGGGTTGTGGCAGACACTGCCGCCATACCACCATGAATTGCCATTTTAGGAACTCAAAGCAGACGAAGTCGCAAGCAACAGTTAGTCTATTGCTGAATTGACAAAACTAGTCATCAAAATTCAAGTTGTGTGTGAAACACAAACACGCCGCACTGTTCGAAACTGTACGTCACAGCTGGTTCACGTTACTGATCAGTGACGTGTTGTCTAGCAGACACGCTGTCAACATTTAAGGTAGAACTACATTGGGCTCACGCGGGCCACATGCACCGATTTGGGCGCATTGGTCTCCATTCATTTTATTTATTTTAACTTAATGTACAGTAGTGGTACATAGGCGTATTTAATGCAACGAGGCATTCTCTACCAGTCAACCTTTGGGTTAAATAAAAACTTTTTACAAAAAAAAATAACCGACTTCACTAAAAAAAACACTAAAAGGATCAAAATAACTTTAATTTCGAAAGTCGGTGTTTCTCGGTATTGTTTGTTTCTTATTTAACACCGACTTCCGAAATTAAAGTTATTTTGATCCTTTTAGTGTTTTTTTTAGTGAAGTCGGTTATTTTTTTTTGTAAAAAGTTTTTATTTTACACTTTTTAGTTACGAACCACTCATAAACAGAGAAAACACTGCATGGTTACATTGTTTTATTACAAAGTTCCTGTGTCTACCTTCCACCTTCCGGCTCCATCACCAGATCAATTCGATATTACCTTATAGCCAAAGTGCATCTCATGACAATTATAATAAACCCAAACACGGCTAGGATACATTGATTAATTACGGAGTCCCTATGCCTACCATCCGGCTCCATCATCAGATCAGTTCGATAGTACCTTATAGCCAAAGTGCATCTCATGACAATTCTAATGAGCTCAAACACGGCTAGGATACATTGATAAATTACGGAGTTCCTATGCCTACCTTCCGGCTCCATCATCAGATCAGTTTGATAGTACCTTATAGCCAAAGTGCATCTCATGACAATTCTAATAAGTCCAAACACGGCTTGGTTACATTGATTAATTACGGAGTTCCAGTGCCTACCTTCCGGCTCCATCATCATCATCAGATCACTTCGATGATACCATTTTCAACATAATGTAAATATTCAGAACCATTCATTTATTTGTATTGTCATAGTCGCTTAACTATCTTCATTGTGATATCAAAGTGAGTATGAAGTTCCGTTGACCATTTCTGGTCTTCTTCATAAGTTCCACTTCATCAAATGTTACTTTTTGACTGTAAATGCTTAAGTTCTCGAAGAAAATACCAAAATCACTATATGGTTGCCTATAATATTTGAGGAGTTCCCTCGATTCCTCATGGATCTCATCATCTGAACTGGATTTTGAAAGAAATGAGACTAATCTGAAAGCATATCCTATAAAAAAAAAAAAAAAAATTTGCAAATCGGTCCATAAACGACGGAGTTCTGAGGTAACAAACATAAAAAAAAAAATTATGATAAAAAAAAAATACAACCGAATTGAATAACCTCCTCCTTTTTTTGAAGTCGGTTAAAAAGACAACACTGTGGTAGGTTTGCACAATAAACAAATAACAGATACATCAAACAGAAAAAAAAAAAAATTAGTTATTTACAATAATAAAATACATATAAAATATGCTAAAATTATAAACTCATAAATAAAATTTATATTTTTTTATATGGCAACGAGACTTGTAGAGCTACATTATACCTAAACTACGCAATGCCACGCGACGCGCCGCTACGTACAACTCAGGCAAGGCATAGCCCACGTGTGCGTTGGTCTAATGTAGTTCTCACTTCTATGTTAAATTTCACGATTTATTTGTGACAATCATGTCAGTTTAGTATTTCGATTACGAACATAATGGGTTTGGGTTTTATAAATCACGAAATTATCTTTGTAGTAATTAAATGTTTGTCATGTTACACAATCAATATATATTATATATCATTATAATAAGTAAAATTCGGAGTAAACTAATGACTAACAAACAATTCCATTCTACAGTTTAGCTATTCCGTATGAAAGTTCATAGTTCATCCATTAACTAACCATGGGCACTTGTGAAACCCAAATTGTTGTTTGTTTAGGGTACTGAACTATTAAGTTAATTAAAATTTTACCGCAAAGTGACAAACTTTTAAACGACTAGGCGGGACTGCCATTATTCTATATGCGACACTATTAAACATATTTAAAAGTAAAAAGATTAATATAGAAAAAAATCTTCACTGGGCACGCCACAATCATGGCGGTAAGAGGGAGGCGCCACGGCGTCTTCACCTTCCACATGACACAGGTCCTCACGGGACATAGTAAGTTCGGGCATGTTCCAAAAAAGCCTGGATGTCACAGTTATGTGGAGGATACGATGAAGCATACGGTAGAGGGGTGCCCCGCTTGAGCGGAGCATCGCTAAGTCCTTATGGAGACCTTCGGTGGCAGCGACTTCACGCCGGGCTTTGGTTATGGCCATGGTCTGAAGCGAAAGGAAATGTTAGCGAAGGAGACGGCCGCACGCGTGAGGGAACGAACATCCTCACGCCCCAGCCGTCGCGACAGGAGGCGCCCTGGGCATCGGGATTCACAGGGCGATCCCTAACCACCGTAGGCACGGGTTTGTGGGTAATGAGCAATTGGTAGCTTGTCGTCTGGCCGTCCGGTAACCTTCCAGACTGAGCCCAAGTCGTCGACTGTGCAGTGTGTAGGCAAAACTGTAGGGGTCCGGCAGGGTTGAGGCCCGCTAGAGCCACGGTGAATTTCTGAAAAGGAAATCCGTGTCCCCAAAACGCAAAAGGCAACTGAAGGGCACAGGTGTGGTTTTAATATTATTGTAACTGTTAAAAGAAAAAAAAAGAAACAGAAAAAAAGAGAAAGTAATTTTGTTTACATTCTAGCTGTCTATCTTCATTATATATTATGTGTTCGTTGAGATAATAATGTAAGGTAATGAAATTGTTTATGTGTCCCTCAGATACAGTTACTATATCTGTAAATTTTGGCAATTAATTACATATTATGACACCTTCCACTCGCTGAACTTACAGCCGTCTTCAATATAGCAGTACAAATTCCCCAAGTAACGACTTTTCAACAATAAAACACGACATCACTTTCACAGATGGCAGCACATGTGAAACACATTCATCATTAAAAGAACTTTTTTTTTTCACGCGTTTATCTGATATTTCACGTATTTCTCATAAATGAAAGAAAAGGCAATAAATAGAGAATGTTTGCACAGTATAGGCGAAAGATTATGAACGATGTTAAATTCGGCTGGTGCAGTTGGTGTGCTTGAAAGAAAGGTTGGCACATTACCTGGGTTGTCTCCGGCATAGCTCAGCACGCACTTTCAGGACACAAACACCAAACACTTGATTTCCAAATTTTGATTACGGTCGCAACACAAACAGGATCGGTCAAACAATGCTATTGAAAAATTCGGGTGTGATCAAAATTTCATTCCACAAACAATTACGCGGATAGCTCAGTACCTTTCAATCGATAGGTATGTTGGCTCCGTATAGGTACCATTTTTAAAACAATGTTCATTGATGTTACTAGATTTTTATAAAAATTAACGATATTAATAAAAAAATTAATAAACTAGATTCATATGGATCAAATGAATTCTATAACCGTTCGCCCAAAAAATTTGCCGAGTTTCTAGGTAACCACAATGGGTTAATAAAAGCGTTACATTTCAGTAT
The DNA here is from genome assembly GCA_905147345.3 of Mythimna impura. NCBI lineage: Eukaryota > Metazoa > Arthropoda > Insecta > Lepidoptera > Noctuidae > Mythimna > Mythimna impura. The sequence continues at coordinate 8,201,279 of LR990359.1, forward strand.
ACGCAACATTAACAAAAACTTTGGTAACGTCCAGGTTTTGTTATCTACATTGCGAACTAGCTATGACCTCATAATTTTCTCAGAGTGTTGATTATGTAAAACTATGTCTATTCCCCAGATTGAAGGTTTTTCTGTATATTCTACTGATAATTCGTTTAACCAGTACGATGATTTGGTGATTTACATACACTCTGATATGTAGCATAATGTCACTGAACCACAATTCATAGAAGCAAACTGTCTTGCCTGAAAATTAAATTTCGAAAGATCTCTAAGGGTATATATCCAAGGTCGTTGAAGAAAGCAATAGTACATCCTATTCCCAAGGGTGGGGATAGAGACAGTGTGAACAATTACAGACCTGTATTTGTCCTTCCAGTACTGTCAAAGATTTTAGAAAAAGTGCTTAACTTTCGTTTGGTTAACTATATGGAAGCACATTATTTTCTATCAGAAAACCCATATAGCTTTCTTTAAAAAAATCATGCAAGGATGCTGTTGCTGCCTTTGTTGACAGTACTGTATGAGCACTAGATGATGAATCTAAATGTCTGGGTGTTTTTCTAGACTTATCAAAGCGGTTCGATACTGTCTCTGTCCCCATATAGCTCACTAAATTAGAGAGGATAGGGGTAAGGGGTCCTGCGCTGGCCATTTTTTAGAGTTATCTTTCGGTGCGGATATGATACGTCAAAATTGGGTCTTTTATCAGTGACGAACACTCTTTATCATTTGGGGTTTCGCAAGGCTCTATATTAGGCCTTACCCTTTTCTTGGTATCTATAAACGGCCTATGTAACCTATCCATTCCACACTATAACATATGTACATATGCAGATGATACGATTGTGCTTGTGAATGGTCGGGACTGGGAGCGGGTCCGTGAGTGAACAGAGTTTGCACTCGACATTGTGATGTCTTGGTTAGGACGCAATATTCTCACACTTAATGTAGAAAAAACGAAATAAATCCCTTTCTCAATTAAATCAGCTACTAAGGCGGACGATTCGTATGTTATTTGGGCTCATACTTGTAGTGACCAGACAGACCAATGACTTTGTCTTCCCCTTGTCAGAGTGAATTAGATTAGGTAGGTACCTAGGATCATGATCGACAATCTGATGTCGTGAAAGGTACAAATTGATAATACGTCTGGCAGAGTGCGGAAACTCATAGGGATTTTCATGAATCTACGACATAGTGCTGACGTTGACACGCTTCGGATGGTATACTTCATCATTGTGTCAGTTGCTACTTACATTTGGGATAACGATTTGGTTTGGGGTGGCGCCCCAAAAACGTACATGATCCAACTAGAAAGGGCACAGCGAGCTGTTCTTAAAATCATGACTTTCAAGCATTCCCGATACAGCACCATACAATTACATAGAGACTGCAAGGTCATGACCGTTAGACAGCTCTTTGTGCTCAACATCATTTTGCGCAGACATGGTTCACTGGATTTTGTTCATTGGTCGTCTGGCCAATAGAAGATTCAAATATATGTGTAATGTCATACGCTGTAGAACCAAACTGACTGAGAGACACTTCCGAGTCGTGAGTGGTCGTATATATTTACAATGCAGTTAACAAACATTGCAATATATATGTTACAAATAAATTCGATTGTAAAAAGAGACTGAGTCAATGGCTCACAACTCTCACTTATCAGGAGATTGAGAAGCTACTAGAAAACCTTTTTTTGCTTTTATACACTACAAACATTGCACACTTATTTTTAATTATGTTTGTCCTTATTTTTGTTTATGTGGTGTACAATAAAGAATATAATAAATAATAATAAACATATAACACACACTCAACACATATACATTACACACTCACATTCACACCAGTGAGAGACTTTTTTTCTTTTGTATCCAAACTAATTATTATGCAGATAATTATGATTGGTACTATTATTATTTTCCTTTAAACTCCATGAATTAAAATAAGTAATTGTAGTATTTAATAATTGAATGATCTTTATAATTAAATGATTGAATAATTTATTGATTGAGTAATTTTACTAATTGAATGATTTTTTGACTGAATATTTGAATTGAATTGTTTTGATTTAATAACTAACTAATGTTTTTTGATTAACTGGAAAATTTAATGATTTTACAAATGATTACTAGTACCTGTTTGCCTAAATTGGAAATGTAATAAATAGAGTGAGCCTTTTTTTAGGTGGGAAATCATCTAATGACATCTCCCGCCCTAGGGCTGAGCGAGAGGGCGTGTCAGACTTTTACTGACTAAAACACACTCCTGTTCCTTCTTTGCCTTTGTTCCAGGGCCCCAGGGTTCACTTTCGCACAACCCATGGGGAGTGAGCCCTGGCACCCATAACATAAGTTTACTCTTAGCTTGCGTGCCAGAGGTCTATAATCTGTGATTATGCAATTTTAATAAAAACGATGCCGTATCATGACATTATCAATGGCGACAGCGACTATCGCAACCCAGTGCTGGGCACGCCATAATTATGGCGATAAGTCCCCTCTTTGAGGAGTGGCTGGAAAGACCTCACGGCGTCCTTACCTACCGCATAACGCAGGTCCTCACCGGTCATGGTAAGTTCGGGAGGTTCCTGCACCGGATTCGTGCAGAAGAGACGCCCGGGTGTCACCATTGTGTGGACTGCCTGGAGGACACGGTAGAGCGGTATGCCCCGCTTGGGCAGAGCACCGCCGTGTCCTCGTGGGGGCGATCGGCGGCTGCGATCTCTCGCGCCGGGCCTTGGTACAGGCCATGGTCCGGAGCGAGGAAGAGTGGCAGGCGGTTGCCTCCTTCTGAGAAGCAGTAATGCTAGCAAAGGAGGCGGCCGATCGCGTGAGGCAACGGTCCTCACGCCCCGACCGCTACTGGGATTCCGATCCCGATTTCCGGCCACCGTAGGCGCGGGCTTGCGGACGGCGAGCAATGGGTGGCTCGCCATCCGATCGTCCGTTAACTGTCCGGACCGAGGCCAAGTCTTCGACGGCGCGTAGTGTTCCACGCGCGCCTCAGGGAGATGTCAGCAACTGTAGGGGCCCAGCAGGGTCGAGGCCTACTGGGGCCATGGGTGATGCGAAAGTGATCCCCGGGGCCCTGGAAAAATGGCAAAGAAGAAACAGAAGTAGGTTTTTAGTCAGTAAAAGTCTGACACTATCTCCTCTGCCCAAGAGCGGGGGATGTCATTAGATGATTTTCCCACCCGAAAAAAAAAATCATGACATTCATAATTTGTGTAAAATTGTACTTTTAGAAAAAAAAAATAGTATTATTATTGAAAATAAAATGTGCAGGTAAGGGATGGATATAGGAATTGCAATATCCAGCCAAATAAAATGAATCTACCGCGCATACAAACAACGTAACCAGAGAATATGTATGTAGATGTTACTTGCTTCCTGTAAAGAGCTCCGGTGAGAAAAATGGCGTTCTTTATCCACTGCCATATCTAACTCAAGCAAGTAAATGTGCCTGTTATTTGCGCACATCTCGTTTTATGTATCACATGTGATGTTATTACGGCTATAAACTTCATGAAGTGCATCTACTACCTTCACTTTATCTTCTTGAAGAAGTGGGTCACTATGTTGTAAGCCGGTAATTAATAGAGCTACACTGGAGTATTAGGCAGCAATTACTTTACACATATATCTATCTAATCACTTAAATATCTACATGTATAAATTACTAAATAATATTTCGATAAAAAAACCATTTAAAAATATAAGTACCTATCTCACTGGTATCGGAAAGATTCGAAGCTACTGGCGGTCAAAATTCCAGAGAAAGGAACCTCCTAACAATACAAATCGCGTCCAAAAGTACCGCTTTCTGAATCAAGCCCTTAATCCAGCCGCCTAACGAGAGGCTCTGAAGATGGTGGTCGAGACTCGTGGCTGTTAAGCCATTGGCTGACACGAGTACCGATACAATGATTTATTATTATATTGCTAATGCAGATAAACAATGTGAGTTTTACACATATTAGCCCAAAAACTATGACTCGTAAAAATTACCCACATTTAAACCATCATGAAAGATGAAATGTTCATGGTTGTGTCCATTTATATAAAAGATTACATAAATACTGGGAACAAGAAAAAAATAAAACAAGCGCTTGAGCTGCCTTACAATATCATAATTAGAGAAATTAACCGTGTACAAACTTAGTTGAGCACTTCGCAAAAAACGTATTTGATGGCTCATGAATTTAATTTTGTACCTCATAAAATTGATAACTTTTAAAAACTGTAAGCATTTTTACAAGTAATTGAGTCTATTGAATTTTTCAATGCGAAAAGAATATACGTCGTTTTTACCTATAATTTGAATGACTTTCAGTATATTATAATTGGTATTTTTTTGTTTGTTAAGTTATTGTGTTGCCTAGACTGGACGTCTACAATAATATTAAGTGACACCGAACTCAACATAGTAAAAAGTTAAGAAAGTCAAAATTACTTTGCAAAGATAAACATTTATGGAATATATAATTAATTATTTAAATTTCTGGAATGACCTTACTTTCCTTAAACATACATACATTAATTAAGTACATCATAATATCTACTGATGGTCGCAGTTTCTGTCTCAGGCGCAGCGAAAATGCGTAAATCATAGTTAATTTTATATGAATCATCAAAAATATTCGCTTCGCATCAACTGAAGCATTACCGTATAATTGAACTTTATATATATTCAACAAGTATTAAAAAAAAGTAATCCGTAACTCATTTTTCTGTATTAATTTCAATTAAATTTCATCTCTTAAACTAAGTAAAGAGATAAAACTAATGTCAGTATAATATCCATGAGTTTCTTTATGAGTTACTTGGCTTTAATGATCTCAAGTTATTCACTAAAGAATACATAAGTTTTCAAAGTGAGTCAGCAAATCGTAATTGAAAAGTGCTTTTCAAAGCTTCAATTTGATTGAGTGATTCTGTTCACAGATAATAATTATTTTATTTCATTGAATCCCGTTTTTCGTAGTAATCGCTTTCTGACCCCGTTAAAAAATGAAAAATATAACAGATTACTTACATAAATTTAAAAAGGTTTTAGAGATTTCTTAGAACTCGCTCAAGAAATTGAAACGCAAAAAAGAAAGTCAAATATTGAATGTAACATTTTTATAAAATTACCAACTGCTGCCCAGAGGCTTTGCCCGCATGAAAGTAAAAATTTGTCCTAAGGTAACATACTCCACTTGCTATTACAGAATTTGTTGTATATGTGTTCTAAATTTGTGCCAAAATTAGTTGACATTTCGCGTGACCCAAGGGTTGGCTTTTACCTCAGTCAGAGATAAAGCATTGCCATACAACGTGGCTATGCCGCCAGAGGAGTTTTATGACGCCATATTTTAGCTAGTAGTTTTTGCTTTTAGTGTATATATATAGTTTTAAATATTTAAGTATTTTTATTGAATAAAATAAAATAAAGACTATAATTTGTGCCCGATTTCTTCCAAATTCATTCAGCTGTTCAAGCGTGAAGACGAAGAGCGTGTAACAAAAAGACACACATACTCATAAACTTTCACTTGTATAATATTAGTATAACTTGAATAATCCTGATCTCAACCAATTTACCCATATACAAGTTTACGACTCGAGCAACGCAAGCGGTGTAAAATAGTGCTCACCATAAACAACTCGCTACACAATATCTCCTTTTCATGAACACGTAAAGTATTATCCTTACGTAAGGACCGACACACTTTAACTCATGTCATGTACGTAACAGTTTATCACACGCAGCCAGTTATAACTACTAAACATGCACAAGTTATGTTATTGAATCGGTGGAAGAATAGGTGGTTGATGGGTCTCGAACCACTTCTGCTTGTTCTGCGAGTAACAGAGAAATATTGAATTTGACAGGTGCTAATGTACTTTCCGTCAAATTAAATGAAAAGGTGCATCACAGAGATGTAACGGGGTCAATTCAAATTCCTAAAGTTCAGCCCCCCTAGCCAAGTTGCAAACGATAAACGTGAACGCTTAGTAATCTCCAATAGATTTTCAACTTTATACCTAAGGTCATAAAGTTGAAAATCTATTAAAGACTACTGAGCGTTAGCGACCGGAACGAACGAAAACACTATGTAATCTTCAATAGATTTTCAACTTTATATCCAATAACATAAAGTTGAAAATCTATTAAAGACTACTGAGAGTTTACGTTTATCGTTTGTGACTTGGCTAGGGGGGCAGAACTTCCGATAAATTTTGCACCTTCGATTCTAATGTTGGTTCCCGTAAATAGAATTCTATATATATATAATAAAACAGTAACGAAAGAAAAACTATACATTGAGAATTTTCGAGAAAAAATAAGTGGCTTTTGTTAGAAAAACGTAACTGATGACAAAAAGTGACTTTTTAGAATTTTTGTCTTTTTGTCTGTGTGTATGGTACGGCTTTACGCCAAAACTACTACATAGATTGAATTGAAGTTCAACAAAAATGATCTTTGTAAACCAAGGAAGGCTTTAGGCTACATATTATCACGCCGTATGTTATGGGAGGTAAGCAATATTGATTTTAAAAGGTTTTTGTTCGTAATTGAATGCACAAAATGACATGTTATTTAGTTAATAAAAATTTCACTCTGGAAACAAAATAATCACGCTATTTTTATAAAGGAGCGGGGCAGTAATATTATAAATTGCAAGGGAACAGCTATTCAACAATATGTCAACGGAGAATTTAGCAGTAAGGTCAGGCGACCGTTAACCGCACTAAATAGTGCGAGTTCAAATCCCATAATATTGTTTTAAAAAAATCATAAAATTCTTTTTTTAAGTTTTTGCATTTTTTATGTGCATTAAGAACGATATTGTTATGAAATCTGAGAACTTTACATGTCCTATCTAATTGTATGGAGAGTTTCACACCAATATTACTAAACAGATTGATTGGTGGTACAACAAGCTACACTATCATGAAGTCAAGTCAAAGTTTTGGTTCTAAGTTTTAACTTACCAAGCACATTTGTTGTAGGTAATTGATTTAAGTGTGTAATTCTTAGTTTTATTCCTTGCTGCTGTTACCATTTTTTTATGCAAAAATAATGTAGTTGTCTGTTAAATTAACGACAATTTAGTTTTATTCATAATTAAATTTGGGTAATTAATATGTAGTTTCCGTTTTCTAACTGGATGACGTTGGCGTCGAGTAAGATCGCGTTATTCTTAAGCTATATTCGAGCCTACAACAGTGCTTTTCAGATGACTTCATTTGGAGCTCATCAAGTCACTGAATCTGGATTCGTGCCGACTTTTAAAATTCAGGGGTAAGTCTACCATCGGATAGGTTCCCTGCTTCCCACCGAAATTCCGATTTTTTTTCAATTATATTTCATTGCAGATTTTTCTGAACCGGCTAATGTCCGATGCCGACACATTCCTAATTTAGACTTGAGCCTTATAAGGGGATTACAAAACACTCTGCACAGTGTCAACCCATACGTTACCGACTTCAAAACCGCTCTGGAATCAGTGCCTGAACACGAGCGCGATAATTTTAAATTCGTTATTAGCGCAGACAAAAGATCGACCGCAGCTCATCCAGGACGATATAACGCACCAACGTCAAACGATTTAGCCGTCCTCTTGGTTGACCAGGAATGCGACAAAAGGGACATTGTTTTGATCGCCTACAGCGTATCAGCGAGACACATCGCGCTTATGATACCCTACAATATCCCCTAATGTTTTGTCGCGGAGAGGATGGCTACCACTTTGCCGTATACAATGTAGACCCGCAGACAGGTGCCCCAAATTATAACAAAAAGACTTCCGCCCTCCAGTTTTAGTTTCAGTTTCTCATGATTCAGCTCCGTTCCAACGACAACTCTCATCTCCATTATTACCGTGCACTCTTTAGTCAATTTTTGGTAGATGAGTATGCTAAAATTGAAATGGAGTGGTTGGTGTTCATTAGAACGAATCAACGGAAACTGAGGGCGGAAAACTACGTGCAGCTAAGGGACGCCATGCGAGAGGACTCTAACGCGGAAAATGTTGGACGGATAGTGATACTCCCTTCCACCTTTACGAGAGGTCCGCGGTAGATGCACGAGCGGACACAGGACGCATTCTGTTACGTGCGGAAGTACGGTCGACCGGACCTCTTCATCATCATCACTACCAACCCTAAGTGGCCCGAAATAACCCGCGAGCTCTTATCAGGGCAGGTGCCACATGACAGGCACGACTTGATTTCTCGGGTGTTTCATTTAAAATAAAAGTGCCTGAGTGAGTGATGAGGGACGGACGGTGCTCAAAAAGGTGCCCGGAGCGATTTAGCAGCGAAACTCTTACAGGTGAGGATGGATATCCTTCATACCGGCGTCGATCTTCTACTGAAGGTGGAACTCCAAAGCCCAGCAACACTATAACATATATATAAAGATTAAACATAATTCTAGACGATCGTGTACAATAAAGAGTATATTATCAACCAGTTATTCGATCAAATGTGCACAATGAGTGCGTGAAGGTTCTAAATAATTTATCAGTGAAAAAAATTGATTTATTTAAACTGGACTGTGAAAAATAACCCGGGAATCTTTAAGTCAAGAGTGAATAGGTTACTTCTAGGTAAGCGCGCTTCATCGTTGACCACATCGTCGCTTTCCATCAGGTGAGATAGCGGTCAAGCGCGAACCTATCAAGAATAAAAAAAAAAGTTTCTGCCTGAAAAAATAACTCATCATCATCATCATTTCAGCCAAAGAACGTCTACTGTTGGACATAGGCCTCCCCAAGCGTCGCCACAACGACCGATCCTGTGCATCTCGCATCCACCGCATTCCCGCGACTCTCAACAGCTCGTCGGTCCACCTTGTGGGAGATCTTACAACGGTGCGTTTTCCGGTGCGCGGTCACCCCTCTAGAACCTTTCGGCCCCATCGACCATCTGTTCTACGAGCAATGTGCCCTGCCCACTGCCACTTTAGTTTGGCAATTCTTCTTGCTATGTCGGCGACCTTGGTTTTCCTGCGGATATCTTCATTCTTGATGCGATCATGCAAGGAAACTCCCAAGCATAGCTATTTTCATTGCCCTTTGGGTGACGGTAGGCCTTCTGATGAGGCCCATTGTAAGCGACCATGTTTCGGTGCCATATGTCATCACTGGCAACACGCACTGGTCATAGACTTTCGTCTTGAGACTAAAAACGAGAAACGTCTTGAGAAAAAATAACTAACAACAGTTTAAAACAGTTGTTGGCACCACACAATCGGAATAGCCATAATGTAACACAGTTTGAACAAATGGATCTTTTGCTGAACAAAACGAGTCCGGTCACATAAAGAACGTTGTCAGCCACTATGTGAACACTTTAAATATTATGACAGTGTAATTAAAGTTAAATGCAGCTCTTTAGTGCAAACGCAGTTCTATACTTTGTGTGCTGTATAAAAGTTTTAAAGTCACTTAAAAAAGTTTGCACCTTTTAAATTTTATCCGCTTGCGTTCCGATGAGTGTTTTCGTGTCCTACTCGCCAGGGTTGTGTGTTTGCGACAGGGAAATCCATCTCGTTTAGCTCTTCAATTCCCAAATGCGACAGAAGAGTTGACGAGATGGAGTATTTGGTCGTGGATTTGCGACCCTGGCGAACAAAATAATTGTAGAAACATTTTTAGTATTGTGATCCTAGCAGAATAAATGCGAAAATGTTTGTCGGCCTTTTAACGGATATATATCCGACCTAGGCGGTTAACAGGCTAGGAATTTAATATTTAAAATACAGTCTTAGTTCGTACATTTTCATGGTTTATTTCGTATATTTAATATACAAAATTGACAAAATTACCCGCACCATTTGCCAATTTTTAAACCAATTTACAAAAAAGTTCGGATTTAAGGCTTGAGTCTTAAGTATTTATAAAATGTTCTTTAGTTGATTTTATATTTTCGTGGTTTTAAAATATTTAAATAAAGAAGTAGATAGCAGATTCTAGATAGAAATCAGGTCATTTTGTATTCTTTTCCACAACAAAGCTTAAGGAAACTTGTTTCGAAATAGGTTATTTCACCTTATTTTTTTTTTTTTAGGTCGGAAATCATCAAAATGACTTCTCGCGCTCTGGGTGGAGCGCGAGGGCGTGTCAGACTTTTACTGACTAAAACCACACCTGTATCCTTCAATTACCCTTGCGTTCTAGGACTACGGGTTTCCTTTCAGAAATTCTCCGCGGTCCTAGCTACCGGGCAATGGCCCTGCTGGGCCCCTACGGTTTGCTGACATCTCTTTGAGGAGCGCGAGGATCACTACGCGCTGTCGACGACTGGGCTCGGTCCGGTTAATTACCGAACAGCCGGACGGCGAGCTACCCAGTGCTCGACGTCCGCAAGCCCGCGTCTACCGTGGCCGGTAGTCGGGGTCGGAATTACGGCGGCTAGGGCGTGAGGACCTTCGTTCCCTCACACGTGCAGCCTCCTCCTTCGCCAGCATTACTGCTTCGCAGAAGGAGGTTATTTCACCTAATTTATAAAAGACTCAGTATAATGTTCATACTGACCCGTTTGGTAAGCGTCATGAATAACTTAGTCCTTTGAAATTATAGGGTCAAATATTAATGGAAATAGCGGACACTATCCGGTCAATTGACAACAATTACTTACGTAAAAAAAAAAATTACGTCAGTTCGCTACAAAATCAGTATCTCTAACATATTACCTAAGAAAAGATATTCAACGTTTTTTAAGAGTGTTTAAAATTAATCTTCCAACCCATCAGTAATGAAGTCTTGATGTAATGAAATTCTAAGAAATTTACTCCAAAATTCCGTTCTGACTAATCTAATAACTGATTAACAGTTAATGCTTTCCACATAATTGATGTTACTCAGATTTATTCCGTTAATTTTAATAATCATCTCGATTTGTGATCGTTGTTGTTAATGATGACTGAAATGAAAATCTATTTATGAAACTGTAAATTGCTTACCAAGGACAACCGATTATACTTACTGTGAATAAAATAATTGTAGAAATATTTTTCGTATTGGCCTTGTAAAAATCTATACCAGGTTTGTATGAGCACGGGCATCCGGGATCCACAGTCACCGTAGGCGCGAGCGTGCAAACGACGAGCAAATATAATATCACTGTATAGTTTGAATAACTTTATTTTTTAATTGAATCCCCCAAAACTGACCTCATAAAAACATATTTATGAACCCTAAAAATTGAAAGTGGAAAAAATTAGGCGTTTTCTTCTAACTTAAATAAATTGCACATTTGTAGACGTATAATAAACTAAAATGTCTGCTGCAACTTCCAAACTCTTCGCTAAAGCAGTTTAGTACAGCTATAAACCGTGATGCATTACTCGCTAGTTTCAGCGGAAAACGCTGAAGATGGATGTCGAATGATTGTAATACATGCAACCTGACTAAACGACCGACAGGGAAGTTGTCGGTAATTTAGTCAGGTTGCATTTTGAAAGTTGTTAAAAAAAAGTATCTTTGTATCATTATTTAATTGCCTTTTCAAATTTTCATCATTCTGTCTCGTTAAATTTTCAGTTATGGATAAATACATGTTCTCAAAGCTCGGGTTTCGCTACTGAGTTAATGGCAAAATTGAAGCAATGAGTACTGCTCTATAAATATTTGGGGCAAAGTTATGTAGGAGAACTCCTACATAACTTAGCCCCTTTGTGAACCCTGAATATCAAGTTATCTTACATGAGACGTTTTACTAATAAAAAAATCTAACCACATTATCCAATTTGTCTTCAATGTGTTTTTAATTAAGTCCAACAAAGTACTGTTCCCTTAATTAATAATATCTTCAATAGATCAATGATGAACTTAACCTTTGGCCATCTGGATAGTGTGGGGATACCGCACGGTTTCCCGCACGGCGATCCTCCTTGCTGGCCTGCCACCATGGGATCTGGAGACAACAGTCCTTGCACGCATGCACGATTTGCGCGTGGAGATATTCATAATTAGAAAACTATAAAATAAGGTTTTTTTTTTAGTTGGGAAATCATGCAACGACATCTCACTCTCTTGGGCAGAGCGAAAGGGTGTGTCAGACTTTTACTGACAAAAACCTACTGCTGTTATAACAATATAAAACAAAACAAATGTATTGTGTCTGCTAAACTTCAAACAGTAAGCCGTTTCAAACTGATTGCTTCGAAAAACATCTGTCTGAGGCATTCTCCGTTAGTTGATAAAGAAAGTAGGTACTTAACTAAACTTCAACATATCAATATTTATTTTTGTACGACAGGTTCATTGGAAAAAAGGGTATTGTTTCGTATTTTTTTCTATACGAACGAAAAAAATCAATTCTAATATTAGCCCTAAGAAAAACTGTTCAAAATGAATTAAGATATCCATATTATTAAGTAGTAATTATTTTATTGTGGCCATAGAGTTTATGAAATTCACAGTTGACTTCTGAAATATGTCTATTATGTTTTAATCGTTGCTCCATACAATGAATTACTTATGTATTATGGGCGCGTTCACAAATATGTAAGCTCACTTTACACAAGACACCCAGGACCGAAACAACTATTTGTTGAACATATAAATATAATTTCCATGCGGTATTCAAACTCGAGCCAATCCCTCTACAACTGCGCCAACCATTTCGCCAATAGAAAAATATCCAGATTTGATTAAGTCCAATCTACAAAGCCTGGAGGACAGGCGTAGGATAGCCAGCCTTTCGATATTTTACAAGATGCATTTTGGAGAGTGTGCGCGGGAATTAGGTACATGACTTGATTACGCCATCACCTTTCTAACATCGGACCACCCGACGTATGGCAAGTGTCCACCTTTACATTGTTAACACCTCCATGGTCCGGACTAAGCGTTTCGGCTCGTCGTTTATGCCGCGTACATCGAAGGACTGGTACAACTGCTTGCTGCGGTCTTTTCGACCAATTATAATTCAGGTGTCTTTAAGACTAGAGTGAATAGACTCTTAATAAACTAGTACGCTTCACTATTAACGATTACATCACTATTTAGCATCACAGTTTATATCATTTAAAAAAAACAACTTATTGAATCAATTTCCTCATCGTCTCGATTTAAATTCAAGAAAGAATCCAGGGGGAATCATGGTCATATATTTTTATTGGAAAAGATATTTGTACATTCTCTTTCTTTCATTTTCTCTACAATATTGAGATCTTCACCACGAATCACAATCAATACTCGTGCCTTGTGTTAGTGGGCAAACGTTTGCCTTTGTGAGCTCGACCATTGAGTGAATGAACGTACGTGAGTCCCTCGAGACTGACCTGGTTGTAATCGTCTGTAGTGAGAGACGATGAGGGAACAAAGCTCTCGCAATCAAACTGCAGATCAAAACGGACTTATTCGCATAACAAAGCGTTTTGTTTCGATTTTCAACTAGCAGGAGGTTTAACAGATGTCCAATTTTCAGCTCAAACTAAGATTTTTCATATTTAATTAATTACAAACTATAATAATACACGATATTAAAAACATATACCTTTTGACGAAATTTTTAATTGGTATTTGTGGTAATATTCACAATTCACATCGGGATTCAAATATTTAAAGGAAACTGCACGCTTGAACAATATGTAAGCTTCAAAGCGACAAAATTTAGGTTACATTATTTTGTTGTTTTCCTTTGATCAGTTATTTATTTGTCAAGTGTGCTAAACAAAACTACATTTATAGAGAACTGTACTTTACTGTAGCTGAACTGGATCTAAAAAAAAAAACAAAAACGATGTAGGAACTTATTACCTTTTTATCAAAGCCTTTCCTTATCTTTACACCAAGTTATTCAATACTTATCACTGTTATCTTCTCGGTAAAAAAACTTTTGTTTCGGGCTACATCCGAGTATTACAACAACAATACAATTTATTTGAATAAACTCCTTCTGAGTTATAAGTTTAATGTTCTTGTGCAAGATTCGTTATGTCGTGAACTTAAGAAAATGAAACATTATGAGGATTATCTTCAATATTAGAAATTAATAGTACGATAGTTGAAATTCTCTGTTATTTCTTGTCTGTGTGAACTTCCTATGTAGCTTAACTGGCATAAACAGTAATAAATATAGAGATAAACTAAACTTAGCTATGTAATTAATATTTTAAAATATATAGCCACCATTCCATCACAAAGTAATTATTACTCATCTCAATTTCAGTACCTACTTATTTAGGCTGTTAACAAATAGGCGTATAGATACAGAATACATCCGAGAAAGGTGTAATACATTTTTTCTGAGGGAAAGAGCCGATATTTATACATTTAAATGCTCTGTTGAGAGCTTTCTACCATGATAAATTTAATTTGTAACACTTCACACCGAATGAGCCTGTCACATACAAATACGAGGTAACAAACAATCTGCGGAGTGACGTCACAGTTAAGTGCCGCATCCCTCACATTTACATATTCACTCACATTGTTACTGCAGATGATATGAACATGGATACGTGAAAGTGTGAGATACGGTAAATTTAAATTTATTGAATTTTGACCCTAAAAATTTATATATTACCTATTAGGTACTGTTTCCAACCTACGGTTTTTACGGTTAGAAATTAATCCTATGCATAAACTTTCCTTGTTTATTGTTATTTCCATTAGTGAAAACCTGGTCAAAATCTGTTTTGTGCTTTCCTTTAGATAGGAAATCATCCTTCTCCCGCTCTAGGGCGGAGTGGTAGAGCTTGTCAGACTTTTACTGACTAATACCCACTCTAATGTTCCTTCTTTGCCTTATATTCCAGGACCCCTTTCAGAAGCAAACCCATGGCACTAGTTTTTTTTTTTTCGGTGTGAAAATCATCCAATGACAACCCCCGTCCTTGGGCAGAGCGGGAGATAGTGTCAGACTTTTACTGACTAAAAACCCACTCCTGTTCCTTCTTTGCCATTTTTCAGGGCCCGGAGATCTCTTTCGCATCACCCATGGCCCCAGTAAGCTTCGACCCTGCTGGGTCCCTACGGTTGCTGACATCTCTTTGAGGCACGCGTGAAACACTACGCGCCGTCGACGACTTGAGCTCGGTCCGGACGGTTACCATATGGTCGGACGGCGAGCTACCCATTGCTCGCCGTCCGTAAGCCAGCATCTACGGTGGCTGGAAATCGGGATCGGAATCTCGATTTCCAGCCACCGAATCCTGGCACGCGCGGCGCGCTCGCGGCTGTATCAAACGCTTGAGATGTTTGTGTATTTTCGGTGGAGCGCACGATTCACCCGCGTCCTCAGTAAATTCAAACAGCATGAACTTGTCGCTAGAAACGGTAGCAAGTTTTCATGTTTTCATTATGTCTTTCAATACAGAAGAATTTATTAGTGCTGTTTAGGCTAGTGCTGTTCACGTCACACCCGCGCAAACGCCTGGCGGCCAATGTGAACAGGAACTCGCCACGTCTTCGCGACCGCATCTGCCACCGCGCCCGCGCGTTCCAACGTGACCAAGTATCTACTTATAGTGCTGCGGCAGCCCCATCAGCGAGCGCCTTGAATACGTTCTTATACTTGACATGAAGGGATTCGGATGGTTTCCGGATAGGATTCACCCACATGTTGCACGTATACATAGAAGTACAACAATAGACAATAAGTTTAATGAACAGGCTTGACGTACGTCAATAACCAACAAATAATAATATTATTGACGTACGTTAGGCCTATTCAGTTTCAATTTACTGAATTATGTAATGAAAGCGTTGAAATAAAATGGTAAATTGAATGCGTACCAGTGCAATTTAATGGGATTAATAATGTTACACTGCACTCAAATTAAAATACACCAAAATTTCCTGTACCAGCTCCCCACTAAAATATTAATCTGATTTCAAAGCCTTTTGGCTTTTTACACAAAGCAAAAATCCGCCCTGAATCAAGTGCAGCCAAAAAAGGTTTGGGAGCTCAACGAGCCGTTGCGTAACGCTATCTGAAAACATGGACACGGAAAAGGCCGGTCGAAACCAAATCAAATATTGACCGTGGGATCGTTACGATGTGTCACCGTATGCACGCTGGGTATCAAACGTGGTATCGCGCATAAAACCTATTACTTTACGGACATTCAGGCTTGAATATCACTCATGAAACAAGATAAGTTGACAGCATTAATTGAATTTCTTGTACCTGTCGGTGTAATTTGATAGTGCAAAGTAATATTCAGATATCAGCCCCCCTAGCCAAGTTACCACCGTTTCGTTTTGATTCTCTTTCGTTGATCGCCTCGAGTCGGTCACGCTTCCTGTTCCTTTGTTCTGACCACGTGACTGAGCGTTGAGATGACGTCATAACAAAGGAATCGGAGGCGTGGCCGGCTAGGCCTGCGGGGATTATACTATAATATTTATTCCTCGTGGAGGCCCTTGATTCAGACCATGATGTGGAGTGAGAGAGAATGCTATGCCAATACCTCCTTCTGCAAAGAAGTAATAATAATAAAATAATAATTTTAAAAATATGTTTTGAATGCTGAAAGATGAATTCTGATAAATGATAAAACTACCACTCTACCTACTCATAAGATATCGATCTTATAATTTCACTATTGATATCTGATGATGATATAATGTAATTAGAATGATAGTAAGTATAGTTGCTTAGTTAATTCGGTTAACGGGTAATTAACTCACCCTAGGTGGGTAGGTTACTGATTAATCAATTTTATAAATCTCCGAAATTTATTCGACAATTTAAGTCTATTCCTACTACTGTAAACTTTTCCCCATGGCCTTAACAGGCATCGGTCCTGCTGAGCCCCTACGGTTTGCTGACTTCTCTTTGAGACGCGCGTGGAACACTATGTGCCGTCGACTATTGAACATTCATACATAAACACATACAGACAAACAGACAAAATCATTCCCCTTTCTGTTTTATTCCACAGTCCGATAAAATATGCATGCCAACGCGAGCTATACGCCTCTTTGCTATACCGAGCCCAAAAAATGTTTGCAAATATAATTCAGCAATAGAGCTGGGTGACAAAAGAGTCAAGCACAACCAACGCCGAACACAGTTGTCTAGCTTCAGCTGCTTTTTGTTCTGTTATTGCAAGGCTTTGAATATCGGCTTTTGTTAGCTCCCACTTGATCTTATCGGTGCTGTTTATACAGGCGCCAGCTGAATATTTTATTTAACGCCAGCTTTTGGAGTATTTTGTAGTATTTACGGAATAACAAAAACTAAGAGCGAGGTCGGAAATATTATTTTTAAACGACTTCAGAAAAATGGAGGAGGTTCTCAATTCGGTTGTATTTTTTTTTTGTTTTTTACCCTTTAGAACTCCGCCATGTTTGGTTTTAATGGAATGCGCGATAGGGTTAGGGCGTACCCCACAGGCGACGCGCAGGGGCAGCACCCGGCTCCTGTGGGAAATGGACCAGGGTTGTTGCACCACCTCGGGCGGGTGCAACGTAAGAAGCTAGCTCGGGAAACGAGATTGAGGTATGCAAGTTGGAATGTTGGGACTATGACTGGAAGGGCCAGAGAGTTAGCGGATGTATTGAAAAGAAGACGGATAAATATAGCATGCTTGCAGGAAACTAAATGGAGAGGAACAAAAGCGAGAGAAATTGGTGAGGGATACAAGTTCTACTACTGTGGAAGTGATGGAAAAAGAAATGGTGTAGGAATAGTGTTAGACAGTAAATTGAAAGAAAGTGTGATGGAAGTACAAAGGATTAGTGATAGATTTATAGTTGTGAAAGTTATGTTAGAGAATGTGATGTTGAATATAGTTAGTGTGTATGCACCACAAGTAGGATGTGATGAAACGGTAAAAGAGAAGTTTTGGGAGAATTTTGATACAACTTTAATGAACATCCCTGTTCATGAAGAATTGATAGTTGGAGGTGATTTTAATGGACATGTGGGAAGAATGAAAGGTGTTTATGAAAGAGTACATGGGGGATGGGGTTTCGGTAGTCCGAACAGTGAAGGAGAGACCCTGCTGCAATCCGCTACTGCATTTGACCTAGCAGTAGCCAATACGTGGTTCCAAAAAAGAGACGAACACATGATCACGTACAAAAGTGGTAATCATAAGACCCAAATCGACTACTTTCTAGTTCGGCGCAACCACTTAAAGCACGTCAAAGATTGCAAAGTACTGCCAGGAGAAGACCTAGTCTCACAACACAGACTCCTGGTTATGACATCAGTGGTTAAAATACTGTCTACCAAACACAAAGAGCGTCCTCCCCCTAAAATAAAATGGCATATGTTAGAGAGGAATGGTTGTGCGAAGAAGTTCAGGGAGCGAGTGGTGGACAGAATGATAGAGATGGGAGATATGAATGATCGAAGTATAAATGAAAGCTGGAATGAGATGGCTGAGTGTATCAGGCATGCAGCGAAAGATATTTTGGGAGAGACGAGAGGAAAGGGCATAATAGATAGGGATACATGGTGGTGGTCGACAGAAGTTCAGAGTGTATTGAAAGAAAAAAAGAGAAAATTCAAGGAATGGCAGCGTGTAGAGCCTGGAAACGCTAGTTTAAAAGCTGAAAAAAAGAGTGAGTATGACGTTTTAAAGAAGAAAGCCAAGAAAGCCGTGGCAATAGCAAAATCAAAAGCCCAGGACAAACTATATGACGCACTGGACAGTCCTGCAGGCCAAAAAGAGCTATACCGGCTTACTAGAATAAGAGAGAGAAAGGCGAGGGATGTTTGTCATGTAAGATGTATAAGAGATGAAACTGGAATGGTTCTATCGGATGATGAAAAAATCAGAAAGAGGTGGAAGGAATATTTTGAAAGATTGATGAATGAGGAAAATAATTGGAGTGGTGTGTTAGAGAATAAACCAGTGAATGTGGGATTAGTGAGAATGGTTAGTATGGATGAAGTCAGAATAGCAGTAAATGGAATGAAGAATGGTAAAGCCATTGGTCCAGATGGAATACCAGTTGAAGTGTGGAAGTTATTGCGAGTGGATGGATGGACGTGGTTAGCTTTGTTCTTCAATAAGTTGTTGCTGGAAGAAGCCATACCTGATGAGTGGTGCAATAGCTCTTTGGTGCCAATTTTTAAAAACAAAGGTGATGTGCTTGAGTGCAACAATTATAGAGGAATAAAGCTAATGTCACATACTATGAAAGCCTGGGAGAAAGTTATTGAAAGGCGACTGAGAGAAGAGAGTGAAATTTCACAGAACCAATTCGGTTTTATGCCGGGTCGGGGTACAGCGGATGCTATTTTTGCTATACGCCAGCTGTGCGAGAAATACAGAGGTGCGCATAAAAACTTGCACATGGTATTCATTGACCTCGAAAAGGCATATGACCGGGTACCTCGTGAGGTTCTGTGGTGGGCCCTTAAGGAGAAAGGTGTGCCTGGGAAGTATGTGCAGTTGATCCGAGCGATGTACAGTCGATGCAGTACCCAAGTCCGGTCTACAGTGGGCACCACTGGCAGCTTCAATGTGGCTGTCGGCTTACATCAAGGGTCGGCTCTCAGCCCTTACCTCTTCCTGATGATAATGGATGCTCTGACGTCGGACATTCAGGAAGAGGCTCCCTGGTGTATGCTGTTTGCCGATGACATTGTGTTGGTTGCCGAGAGTGGCCTAGAGGTCCAGAACAGATTGGAGGTGTGGTGGCACAGACTGGAGAGTGTTGGCCTGAAATTGAGTAGAACCAAAACGGAATACTTGTTCTGCGATTTCGGCGGTCTCTCCAATCCAGTGCCTTTATCTCTCGCTGGAACACCCATACCGATCTGCTCCGACTTTCGGTACCTCGGGTCACTCGTCCAAGGGGATGGTCAGGTAGACCGGGACGTAACACATCGGATCAACGCAGGATGGATGAAATGGCGACAGGTCACGGGAACAACTTGTGACCCACGGATGCCCCTCAAGTTGAAGGGTAAAATCTACAAGTCCGTGATAAGGCCTGTCATACTGTATGGATCAGAATGTTGGGCTGTGAAAAAGACGGATGAAAAAAGATTGCACGTAGCGGAGATGAGAATGTTAAGATGGATGTGTGGTGTGACGAGAATGGATAAACTGAGAAATGAGTATATTAGGGGAAGTTTGAAAGTGGCGCCAGTGACTGAAAAGTTGAAAGGGAATCGTTTGTCTTGGTATGGTCATGTGAAGAGGAGAGATGAAACGCATGTTACTAAAAGAGTTATGAATTTACATGTGGATGGATGGAGAGGGAGAGGGAGACCAAAGAAAAGATGGATGGATTGTGTGAAGAGTGATATGAAAGAAAAGGAAGTTAGTGATAGTATGACGAGTGACAGGGCAGAATGGAAGAAAAAAACGTGTTGCGCCGACCCCAAATAACACGGGACAAGGGCAGGAAGATGATGACCCTTTAGAACTCCGTCGTTTATAGACCGATTTGCAATTTTTTTCCTCCTAAAAGATTTATGCTTCCATATCGATACAATTTTTTTTTAAATCTAGTTCGGATGATGAAATCAATGAAGAATTGAGGGAACTCCTCAAATATTATAGGCAATTATATAGTAATTTTAATATTTTCATTGAGAAATCAAGAATTTACAGTCAAAAAGTAAACATTTGATGAACTGGTGAAGAATACCAGAAATGGCCAATGGAACTTCAGCCTCATATTGATATCACAATGAAGATTTATTTATTTATTTTTATTTATTATTAGACATACATGCAGCTATCATTACAGACCAATCCAATGCGATAGTGTAGTCAAAAATATAAATTACAATAATGATTTCATACAATTCCAATTTAAAAAAATAAAATAACAGTCAATATAATAAAAATTAATATAACACTCAATTAAAATAAAATATAAGGCAATTAATTAAATTCAATTAATTATTTATCATTATTATTGTAACATAAAACATGTAATGCAACTTTTGCGAACTCGCTCAGTGAACATAAGAATATATCAATTCTATCAGCCACCAGGTTTAGTGATAAGTAAGATAATTAAACCACTATGTAAATACTAATAAATAAATGGTTCTGAATAGTTATGTTAAAAATGGTATCATCGATGTGATCTGATGATGATGATGGAGCCGGAAGTTTGGTACCAGAATTCCGTAATTAATTAATGTATCCTAACCGTGTTTGGGCTTATTAAAATTGACATGAGATTCACTTTGGCTATAAGGTAGGTACTATCGAACTGATCTGATGATATAAGTATCGGAAGGTTGAAGGTAGACACGAGAGATTCATCACAAAACAATGTATCCTAGCAATGGATGGGCTGGTTGGGATTGTCATGAGAAATAGGTACTCTGACTTTAAGTGTATCACAACAAAAAAGTAAAAAAAAAACTTTTTACAAAAAACATAACCGACTTCACTAAAAAAAAAACACAAACGATCATAATAACTTTAATTTCGGAAGTCGGTGTAAAATAACAAACAAACAATACCAGAAACACCGACTTCCGATATTAAAATTATTTTGATCGTTTTAGTGTTTTTTTTTTTTTTTGTCATAACAATACTCGACAATAATGGTAACCTCTTTTAAATAAAATAGACGGTCATGTAAACTGCTTCCTATTACGCAGCCTAGCCTGAAAAGTATAACATTTTTAAGACAAACTTGATATCTTAAGTCTTATCTGAAATCACTACATAACTGTTCTAATTAATTTTATTAATTTTAATCTGAGCAAATTGTGTGAATTCGATTTTTACTTTTTCTGTACCTATTTAGCTAAGGCATATAACGATCTTATATTTTTTCTTTTTTAGTTTGAAAATAAAGAAAAAAAAACAAATGAAATACGTAGATGATTTTACACACAACAAAGTTTATTTATTATAAAGCAAACAGTAGAAATCATGGTTTATATTTATTTAATCATTCCAGTTGGCTGAGTTCTGCGTTAGAGGACAGAATGCACGATTTGTGAGCATATAACATTTTACAGCCACACTCGTCGACAGTTTTACTGGAATATTCCATTTGCGCTGAACGGAAAAGGGAATTTCATTCTAACAGAAATTTAAATTTGGTTTGAATTCTATAAAAAAGTCTTTGGTACATGGAAACTAACAGTTTTATAAAGCAGTCAATAACTTAATTGGTTTATTGGAAAGTTGCCTCGTTAATAAGTAGAGTGAGGAGGAGCACCTACGGCATCCTGAAGGTATTTTCAGATAGGCTGAATGGGCCTACAATGATTGGGTTTATCAAGTTACATGGAGCTTGATAGAACATTCTGAGTTTTTAGATAGTTTGTAGGTACTTATTTGCTTTTGTAATGACCTACTAACATAGTTATTTATGTAAATTTGTCAGTACAAACTCACTATGGGCCTTGATGCCTGAAAATAAAAGATTTATTTTATATGTACTTATTTAAAAAATAGACCGGCTTAACATCGCCGGGGCCCTGGAACGCAAAGCAAAAAAGGAACAAACGAGTGGGTTTTAGTCAGTAAAAGTCCGACACACCCTCTCGCTCCACCCAAGGGCGCGAGATGTCTTTAGATGATTTCTCACATTAAAAAAAAAATAAGGGAAAAGGTAAAGTCAACCTTACATAGGACTTAAACTGCTCAACGAATAAAACCAAAGTAAAATATTCATTTGTAATTCTTATCTCTAGCCGCCAGCGGCTTTCCCTATTAAATAAGCTAAATAAGTTACAAAATTATGCAAATCTCATACATACGGTAGTTTCAACGGTGGAGGTGTGCCCCGTTTGGGCGAAGCACCGTCGTGTCCTCGTAGAGGCAATCGGCGGCAGCGGCCTCTCGCGCCGGGCCCTGGTTGATATGATAAATGATATGATATGATATTTATTTTTTGTAAATAGGTTTAAAAATACACTTTTACACGTCAATTTTTTTTTTATTCGTCATTTTTAAACTAGATGACTTTTAAAGTCCATACAGTAAATATGTAATGGTCAAATCACATGAGAACCATGCAGATTTGTCTGAAATAGTCTTTTGAAGAAAGAACCTTACAGATTTGAGTGGACCTGTCCAGTCAGTGCAAGCATTTGTCAGTATTCGTAAAGCTCAACTCAGGACTACTAAGGAGCTCAACTACTTGACGAACAATACCAAGGAAAGGACATTTGGGTAGGCCGCAGAAAATACTCAAATTGCCAGACATACGTTAAAATTACTGAAAAGGAAAAAACAAGTAAAATTGCAAAATAAAAATAATCTACAATATCAAATTGTAATAAATAATAATAATAAAAAGCAAAATGTAAATTAAAAACATAAGAAAAATAATAATAATAATAAGACAACAGTTGCAGTGCGTACTGGAGCAGGTCAATCCCAAGCCTTTTGGTCCTCAACATAGTCCTTTATAGTGTAAAAAGCCTTTTGGCAAAGTTTTCGCTTTACAAATAATTTGAATTTATTAAGGCTTAGTTGTTGAATATGACTACGAAGTTTATTATAGAAGTGTATGCATTGGCATCTAAATGAGCCCCCTATTTTTTTCAGCCTGGTTGTAGGAACCACAAATTTGTGTTTGTTCCTAGTATTAAAATTATGAACATCACTGTATTTTTTAAACATGTTTATATTTTTATGTACATACAAAATATTCTCGTAAATATACTGTGAAGGTACAGTCATTATATTAATTTCTTTAAATTTATCTCTGAGGGAGTATCTGGGACTGAATTTGTAAATCGAACGAATAGCCATTTTTTGCAAAACAAAAATTGACTGTATCTCGGCGGCATTTCCCCACAGTAGAATACCGTACGACATGACACTATGGAAATAGCTAAAGTAAACTAAACGGGCAGTCTCTACATCAGTTAAATTTCGAATTTGTCTAACAGCGTATGCTGCAGAGCTAAGTTTTTTTGATAATTTGTCTATATGTGGGCCCCACTGAAGCTTAGCATCTAGAGTTATGCCCAAGAACACTGTATTATCTTCAGGACTCAACTCTTTACCTTTTATTAGCACACTAGTTTCTACTTGCCTAACATGAGGCATGGTAAACTTTATACATTTAGTTTTTTTAAGTAGAAGGTTATTTACATCAAACCAGTGTACTATTTTTGAAAGTGTTATATTTATATCGTCAGTAACCGGCTGCTGACGTTTAAGTTTAAACAAAAGTGAAGTGTCGTCTGCAAACAACACTATGTTATGGTTATCCTCTATGAGGTAAGGTAAATCGTTTATATAAATAAGAAACAAAAATGGGCCAAGAATTGAGCCCTGGGGACACCCATTTTTACTACAGATCCAGGAGATCTTTTTCCGTTTACATGAACTCTCTGAATCCTTTCACTCAGATATGATGTAAAAAGATCCAGGGAGGTGTTCCGGATTCCGTAATGGTGTAGTTTCCTGATTAATGTTTCATGGAGAACGCAATCGAAGGCCTTTGACAAATCGCAAAAAAATGCCCAGGGCATCGCATTTGTCTTCCCATGCATTATAAATATGTCCTAAAAGTTCAACACCGGCATCGGTTGTTGAACGACCCCTTGTAAAACCAAATTGTTTGGTATGTAATAATTTATGTCTGTTAAAAAATCTTTGTAGTTGCTCTAAAATAAGTTTCTCAAATATTTTACTAAAAATGGGTACCACTGAAATGGGTCTGTAATTCGTAGGGTCAGATGTACTACCCGTTTTGAACAATGGAATTATTTTACTATTCTTCATTAGATCAGGAAACTCACCGCGATCAATACAATTATTAAAAATAAAAGCTAAAGAAGGAGCTATAATGTGGATTATAGACTTAACAACTTCCACAGAATTACCCCATAAATCTGCAGTATTTTTTACATTCAGGGAGTTAAACGTCTTAATAATATCTACATAAGTCACATGTTCGAAATTAAAATCAGAATCGCAAACTTTAACATTTTCTTTAAGCAGAGACTCTGCAGCAGTTGGTGGCGAGTTCAGAGATTTTGTTGTCGATATGGGGATCTCTGAAAAGAAGTTCTCAAAAGCCGCGGCAACCTGTGAGTCCGAGGTGATCACATTGTCATTAATTACAAGTTTCTAGTCACTAGTTGGTCTTGTAGACCTTCCAGTTTCACTATTTATAACATTCCAAGTAGTTTTAATTATATTATTACTGTTTTTAATTTTGGAACTCAAATAACGCGATTTCGCTACAGAACAATTTTTTTTAAATTATTTTGAATAATTTCGCACTTACGAACTAAATTCAGCAGTATTGACAAGAACTCTTTCATCATACAATTCGTAAAGCCGAGTTCTACTTTTATGAATACCAGTGGTAGCCCATTCACAGAACGAAACGTTACTATTAACCGAAATAGTCTTAGGTATAAAAGTAGAATTAAATTGATTACAGTACATGTTAAAGCAAGCTTCATATTGGTTATTGAGATCATCATATGTAGACAAGTCTGGTAAATTATTAATGAGTTTAGTTTTAAAAGTTTCTAAACGACTTGCAGTTTTAGGGTTAACAGTGATATTCTTTTTAGCCACTATGTTTTTTTGGTTTTGAAAAGTAATTAACTGTCCACAATGATCAGAATCTAATAAATTTATAATTTCTTTGTGAGTTAGTACAACATCCGTATAAATATTATCTATGCATGTGGCACTAGTAGGAGTTAATCTTGTGGGCTCCAAAAATAAGTTAACAAGATTGTAGGACTGAAATAGACTTAAAATTTTACTACGTAAACCTGAGTTTTCTAATAAATTAACATTAAAATCACCACAAGTGATTATGTACTTGTTTGAATTGCAAATCTTGTGGAATACATCATCCATTACCTTTTCAAAGCAGTCATACAATCCAGAAGGGGGTTTGTACACACTTAATATAATAAACTGCTCCAATTCAATACAGGCTATTTCAACTGACCGCTCAACAGATATAATAATAATAATAATGTATTTATTGGAACATAACAATTTTTACAATATATAGTGCTCGTTAACAGCTACATTAGTTAAAAATAAAACTGTGTCGCAGCCATTAGCACCCACCTCCTAGAGGATAGACTTCGGCGTTCCAGCTTAATTTATAGAAGTTAAATACAAAAAAAAAAAGAAAAGACAACAAACAGTGATAATATCTTAAAAGTTTAACAATCATTATGACAACAAAACAGCATAAGAATAAGTAAAATTCCAGTTCTTCTATCATAGTATGTGGTATGGATAAGGGTGTGTTTGTGAATATGTGTGGTGTGTGAATGTGTGCGGTGTGGGTGTTGTTACAGTGTGCATGTGTGTGTTGTCTGATTGTGAAACATTTTGGAAGGTATAGGGAATCAAGGAAAAATATATTTAAATTTAGATGTAAGTTTGTTTTGTTTTTTAGATTTTAGTTTTTTATTAGGTTCTCCAACTTATCATAGGTTAAGGTATGGAGCCATTTATCTGTGAGTATTCTACATTCCCGTGAGGTAAGTGGATAGATGTTCAGTATCTTATTTATTTTATTATATAAGACAGGGCCAAAAAAGTGATACTGTCGGTTCACCAACACCACACTAGAGGATTCTGTCCGACAGACTCTATTCGCCCTGCGACTTTGCAAACTACTATCAGGGACGAATTCAAGTTCTGAGTATTTGCGCAGTATGGTGTTGAGGATAAAGGCATGTCTTACTGTAGGAACTTTGCAAAGAGCATAGAGTTCATGTGTAGGGAACCGAATTGGTTTGTGCGCCATGACTTTGAGTACAGCTCTCTGTGCTCTTTCTAGCCTAAGCAGTAAGGTCTTTCCAGAGTTTCTCCATACAGTTATGCAATAGGTTAGGATAGAGTGCGCCAATGCAGAGTATACAATTTTTAGTGTTGAAAAATTGGCAGAAGACCTCAAATTTTTAAACACAAATATTAATTTTCTAACCCGTGACACTAGTGAACCGATTTGTTCATGCCATGACATTGTGCTACCAATAGGCTCACAATATCCTTTAGTTCTTTGAACTTAAGGCTGTTGCTTACAAAAATTAATGAGCCACCACGTATGGCATCAATTCTACTAAACGATCTACCAACCTGGTGATTACTAAAATTGAAAATGAACTGATGGCTCTTAAGCCAATGTTCCGTTAAGCATAGAATATCAAAATTATTGCAATTAAGGAATAAGTCTACTTCTAAATCCTTGTTCATAAGTCCTTGAATATTTTGATGTACCAGGTTGATACTATTTAATGATTTTAAAACTTGATTGGAAATATTTTTGTTCGTTAGTACATTCATGCTAGAGATTGTCTCTGTTGTCTTAATTTCTATTTCTCAGTCTTTCTATTTAAATGAGTATCTATGTCAACATTTGGTGCCAATTTATTGGCAAAATGATATAACAGTTTATGGTTAACAGGTTCAGGCTATGATCCGAAGTGAGGAGGAATGGCAGGCGGTGGCCTCCTTCTGTGAAGCAGTAATGCTAGCGAAGGAGGAGGCCGTACGCCCCAGCCGCCGAGACTCTGACCCCGACTACCAGCCACGGTATACGCGGGCTTGCGGATGTCGAACAATGGGTAGCTCGCCGTCCGGCCGTCTGGTAATTGACCGGACCAAGCCCAATCGTCAATAGCGCGTAGTGATCCACGCGCTCCTCAAAGAGATGTCAGCAAACCGTAGGGACCCAGCAGGGCCGATGCCCGCTGGCTAGGACCACGGTGAATTTATGAAAAGGAAACCCGTAGTCCGTTCTAAAAGGGCAACTGAAGGACACAGGTGTGGTTTTTATCAGTAAAAGTCTGACACGCTCTTTCGCTTCGCCCAGAGCGGGAGAAGACATTGAATGATTTTGACACTTAAAAAAAACAACAAAAAACAAAGAAATACAGATACATTATACTCTACGTTCTTTCCAAAGTTTTATTATCATTGGGCATCAAAAAATTCGTACATATCACAGTCAATGTTTCATAAGTTTCTTAATTGGTTTTTACGAGTAATTTAGAGGAGATTTAATTTGAATTTCTGGTAATCTGATATTAAAAGTTGATATTGTGGTTAAAGTTACACACATACTTTTCTATACTAAGTTATCTTTGGTGTACAATGCACTTGCTATCCAATAAAGGTATATAAAAACTGACCTGCTTAATTAATCACAGTAACAATATATTATCACTTTATTTGTGACGAACAAAATACTAGGTAAGCGTATTCAAATCTATATTGAACCGGTCCTAAATGCTTATTGTATATCTCTTTTGAACTAGACCATCGATAAAGATAACCTGAATTATTTCTGTACACAATATATTGATCGTTAGTCTAATCAAACCTTCGTAAAGCTTTCAACAAAATTAGAGATTTCACTTGTGTCCTTCTATACAAGATGGATTTTTCAAGTAGGTGTGGATGGCCAAATCTGGAATTGTAAAACTAAACAAAAGATATCTCGTTCAAATTTAAATATATGAAATTAAAATGAACTATTTCTTTTAGTTTGCCGTATTTTACTATTTTCTAAAATCTTATCATAACTAGCAACATTATTAAATGGCGTAACAATATATATTGGTGTTTTTTCCAAAATTAAAGCGTTCTATTTCTGCCAAGAAAATATGGTTTTTCAAAACTGTAATTGGTTGCGCAGATATCGTTTTGAACTTGCCGCGTAAAAATGAGTACGGAAATTAGTCACATTGATTTTGTAACATTCCGCGTTTCATTTGTTTGATACTTTGTATTTTTCCTGTCTTCTATCTTCTTTCCGCACTTGCCTCGAGAGACGAACGCAAGAGAGAATATGTTAGGTCCGCGACTGGACCAGAAACTTCCGTAAACTTGGTGGCGTGCGCGCATATTACAAAACAATTGACCATCGTCGTTAAATAACTTAACACTTTATAGACTTTATAACACTGCTTGTGCAAAATTTCACGCTCCTAGTCCCAGTAGTTTCGGCTGTGCGTTGATATGTCAGTAAGTTAGTTTCTGTTTTTTATATATATAGGTAATATAGGTAAATATAGGTAATAATCGAACCCGAGTTTCCTGTTTGTACTTTTACTATTGCTCATTGTATCAGATTTAGCCATCTAAATCCGTCCTGTTAGAGTTCAGCCTCACAGTAACTTAAACTTGAAAAGCCTTTTTGGAGATAAGGGATGATCCACGAGCGACTTCTTTCTATATCCTTAAGGACCTTTTTTAGTGAGACCATTTTTTTAGAAAGGGTGATATATTTGGTTCCAAAATTTCCTTGCGGAAATTCCAGCAAGACGAATGTATATTTTAGCTGCTGGCGTAAATAGCCTTGTGAGGGAGCAATTCTTTCATCATACGTGAATATGTAAGATTTGTGAATACAAATATTTACTGAAGTATTAAAAAATAAACTCTTGATACTTTAGTTTGTCTTTTAATAATATTAGGATTGTTTTTGCATTGGAACACATTCTGACCTAAAAATTGCATTTTCAGAATTGATTTCGTCAGTCAGGTACTTACAAAAAGACGAATGATAAAAAAAAAAAAAAAATGATATAATATGTCACCCGATGATGGAGTCGGGTAATCAGTCAGCTAGACCACTGCAGTACATTGGAAATCCCAATGAAGTACCTGAGACTTGTCCTCGACAGCCGATGGAATTTCGAGGAGCACTTCCGACGTCTGGCTCTCAAACTGGATTGGACTAGAGCTGCCCTCAAACGGCTTTTGCCCAACCTAGGGGGTCCAGATGCCTCCTGCCGGAGGCTCTACGCAGGATTTGTTAGGTCCATGGCCCTTTATGGGGCGCCGGTATGGGCACCGTCGCTGTGAAAGCGACCGGCGGCCAAGCTGAACGCATGCCATAGGGTCATGGCCATTCGGAAGGTGCGGGGATACGGCATGGTTTCCCGTGAAGTGGCGAGCCTCCTTACTGGCCTACCACCGTGGAATTTTTTTACCTAAGCATTTCTTGTGGCAACAGTAAGTACACCGCAATTTTTATGTGTTTTTGGAAAATAAGCATATTAGTGCACTTTTTTGAGAATTTAGTTTTACGTTTAACATTTCGCGACTAATGCCGGCTCGCATAACAATGAAACTTAGTGTTGCCTAATTTGTACCAGGTGTATGTGTAGTTCTTCAACTCGATTGTTAACCAGATTGAAATATTTTCAGATATCTGGAGAGGACAAAAAATATTTAAATGGACGCAAGGTGATTTGGAAAAAGCCTTAGATTGTTTAAAAAAGAAATTTATAGGAATTAACGAGTGTTCACGCATCTTTAATGTGAAGAAACCCACATTTGTTAAAATCAAACAAATATTAACATTATTAATATTTAAAACTTCATGGATGATAGTTGGATAGTAGTTTTCTAAAGATAAGGCTGATTACGGTTTTTAAGTGCCTCTTAAATCTCATTTAGATCATGAAGTACAATTTAGGATACCTATGGTACAATTTAGGAAACTTGTTTCCTTTGCAGAGTTTTTTTAAAACTTTAACTGTCGTAATTTATTTTATACTTCCTCATTTTGTAGTAATAAAAAAAGAAACACCAATAGTACAACCATTTTATTTCTAGTAATATGATCATATAAAGTTATATAGTTTTTGTGACAGCTTGTAAAGTTCATTAACTGGTACAATATAGGCAACCTTCCTATATACAGATAAAAATTTGATCCAGTGCAGAATTGTGACTGAGTAATTTGTGTCGTTTTTATATCATCGCTAACCTACTCAGTACACGAATTCGGTAAAAAAGTAATATTCAGTGCACAATCCTCCAATTTAACTTATTTATAGTTTTTTTTTTTTGTAGGTGGGAAAATCATCTAATGACAAATCCCGTTCTTGGGCGGAGCGAGAAATAGTGTCAGACTTTTACTGACTAAAAACCCACTCCTGTTCCTTCTTTGCCTTCATCCCGGGGCCCCGGGCTTCGCTTTCACACTACCCGTGGCCCCAGTAGGCTTCGGCCCTACTGGGCCCCTACGATTTGCTGACATCTCCCTGAGGCGCGCGTGGAACAATGCGCGCCGTCGACGACTTGGGCTCGGTCCGGACAGTTACCGGACGGTCGGACGGCGAGCCACCCATTACTCGCCGTCCGCAAGCCCGCGCCTACGGTGGCCGGAAATCGGGATCGGAATCTCGGCGGCGGTTAGGGCGTGAGGACCGTTGCCTCACGCGATCGGCCGCCTCCTTTGCTAGCATTACTGCTTCGCAGAAGGAGGCGACCGCCTGCCACTTCTCCTCACTCTGGACCATGGCCTGTACCAATGCCCGGCGCGAGAGATCACTGCCGCCGATCGCCCCCACGAGGACACGGCGTTGCTCTGCCCAGGCGGGGCACACCTCTACCGTATGCTCCACCGTGTCCTCCGGACGGTCCACACAATGGCGGCACCCAGGCGTTTCTTCCGCACGAATTCGGTGCAGGAACCTCCCGAACTTACCATGTCCGGTGAGGACCTGCGTCATGCGGTAGGTAAGGACGCCATGTGGTCTTTCCAGCCACTCCTCAAAGAGGGGACTTACCGCCATAATTGTGGCGTGCCCAACTTATTTATAGTTGCAGTCTAGAAATTATTCAGGTTAGTCTGCAATAAGCCTTAATCCTATGTACTTGATGTAAAGCTATAACACATGATTGAACGGCGATGATGCTCGGCAGGCTTTGTTTATTAACCGAGGCTAAATACGTACTTATGTATACGTATCTAATAATAATATTATTTGTGGAACTCTGGAGCATATTAACCTTTCATTCATATAGTACTTTGTAATTAATTAAATCACGCTCTTATTAAGCCTTTGATAAGATTGTATGTGATAAATTAGGGAGATTATGAGGCTTTTATGAGGCACACAAAACAAAACAGTGGCAACTTTTCCTAGTGTGTGTTTGTGTACTACATTCATTGTATGAACTTTCGTATATTAAGTATTTCTACGTTAATATTAGAGCTGGCCTTTCAATTGTAAAGGTAAATTCAAACGAGTATTCTAATATTTTATTATTTAATTCGCAAAAAGTAGGTAACTTATTTGTTTCAAGACAATTATTGGCATTCAATGTAGCAATAGGTCGTTAGCAATTCCTATGATTGTGACAATTTCTGCGGTAATTGCAATTCATAGGAATCTATGCAAACGATTCGAGTTGCTACGAAACTATGAGCTACGAGCTGCTACGCCGCAGTTTGCTACGAATTGCTGTTAGCGGCTACGTTAAAAGTCACAATTACGATACTAAGGCGAAAATGATGAAGATGATAAGGTGATAAGGATGTCTGTGGACGAAACTGCAATGACACGATGATACGACGTTTTCGCTTTGACGGACTTTCATATTTTGCTAGCTTTTAAGCTTCACGCAAAACGAATACGCGTCTACGAAGCTACGCGTCCGGAAACAGCAGGCCTTATTCTACGAGACAGTTGATCATTAGTATGACGTACCTTAAGATGACGTTGTCATAGAAATTCTAAGAAAACAATCAAAAGGCGTTTCGGTAACGACAAAAAAATCAATCTCAGTACATAAATGATTGAATCGCTATCGTTCCATTCCTCGACAATTTCAATTTTTTTTCTGATTATTTCTAACTTACTCATCGTCCATTTAATTTCCGCAAAACATCGATTTTTGTAGGAATAATAACCAACCAACATTTAAACCATTTTATTTACTTTAATTAGTTCGTATTCAATATTTCTTGAAATTATTGTTTATTAACACAACATTTTTTATGCTCCAAGCGAAAAATGCTTGTCTTATAGCATACCATTTTTTTGCTGAAAAGTTTCCAAGAATAGAAAGATTGGAATATTTTTCCTGCCGTCTTCCTGTCCGATTATAATGTCAGTGTTTTCAAGGCTAAAGTGGATAGGCTCTTAATAAAATAGTCCGCTTCACTATCAACGATTGCATCACTGCTTTCCATCAGGTGGAATTGTAATCAAGCACTGATTTAAACTATTAAAAAATTATTATAAATATTCAAAGACCAAACTTCACTAAACGTCATATTCAGCGAACGTCAAATTAAGCGCACAATTCTGAAAATTCACAGTTAAACACATACAATATATAACTGGAATAATGCACACATATACACATCCCATTCACAGAATTAATTGACAATCATAATAATTTGAGCATTGAAATTTTACTTAAATGCAGTATTTTTAGAATTCTGGGCACGTCACAATTATGGCGGTAAGTCCTCTCTTTGAGGCGTGGTTGGAAAGACCTCACGGCGTCCTCACCTTCCGCATGACGCAGGTTCTCACCGAACACGGTAAGTTCGGGAAGTTCGTGCACCGGATTCGTGTGGAAGCGACGCCCGGGTGTCGCCACTGTGTGGACCGCCCGGAGGACACGGTGGAGCACACGGTCGAGGTGTGCCCGGCTTGGGCAGAGCAACGCAGTGTCCTCGTGGGGGCGATCGGTGGTACAGGCCATGGTCCGGAGCGAGGAGGAGTGGCAGGCGGTTGCCTCCTTCTGCGAAGCAATAATGCTAGCAAAAGAGGCGGCCAATCGCGTGAGGCAACGGTCTTCACGCCCCGACCGCCGCCGGGATTCCGATCCCGATTTCCGGACACCGTAGGCCTTGCAGACGGCAAGCATTGAGTAGCCCGACCGTCCGGTAACCGTCCGGACCGAGCCCAAGTCGTCGAAGGCGCGTATTGTTCCACGCGCGCCTCAGGGAGATGTCAGCAAATCATAGGGGCCCAGCAGGGTCGAAGCCTACTGGGGCCGTGGGTAGTGTGAAAACAAAACCCGGGGCCCTGGGACGAAGGCAACGAAGGAACATGAGTGGGTTTTTGGTCAGTAAAAGTCTGACACTATCTCTCGCTCCACCCAAGAGCGGGATTTGTCTTTAGATGATCATTATATTCAACCCTTATAGGATCATTTTGTTGTCCGTCCGTCTGTCTGTCAAGAACCTTTATCTCAGGAACGTGTAGAGGTATCGAGTTGAAATTAAAAACATATAGGTACTTAAGTTTGCAGTCCCTTGAACGTGTGAAAAAATCAAACAACTGAGTTAACAAAAAAAAAAGATACGGCCGTTTATGTCACAAAAAACGTGTATTTTGACACTCTCAAGGGAATCAAAATTCATAGAGTAGGTACTTCCCGTTGACCTAGAATTCTGAAATTTGGCATGCTCATAACACAAGTATAGGAAAAAATCTGAAAACTTTATATTTGTAGTTACGTCATAAAAAAAAAGTTTTTTTTTGCGATTCGGAAAAATATTCGTAACTCAATTCGGGAATTGAACTGTTTTCATAAGTAAGTTTGTATGGAACCCTCAGTGCGCGAGTCCGACTCGTACTTGCCCAATTTTTTTATTAAGAAATTAGTTATCCTTATTAAAGTCTGATATAAAATGGGCATCGATGCATGACATTGCGTAACGCATCGGTACTGGTATCTACGCACATACACACAAACACGTTAGTGAAGCAATCAAGATTTATCAAGAATTTATCAACATATGATATATTTGTGTCCTAAAATAATTGATTGTCCCAGTGCCCATAGTAAATACTTTTAGGATAATTATGCATTTAGTATGTAACATTTTGTATACAAACTGTTGTTATTTTTATTAAAAGTCTCAAGGTGCTGGATAAACAAGTTTTAGCTATTTTTGGCAGAGCGAGTGGGTGTGTCAGACTTTTCTGAATAAAAACCCACTCCTGTTACTTCGTTGCCTTTCACACCTGGGCCGAGTCTTCCTTTCAGAAGCAGACCCTTGGCCCCAGTAGACTTCGACCCTGCTGGGCTCCTACGGTTTGTTGACATCTCCTTGAGGCGCGTGTGGAACAGTACGCGCCGTCGACGACTTGAGCTCGGTCCGAACGGTTACCGGACGGTCGGACGGTGAGCTACCCATTGCTCGCCGTCCGCAAGCCCGCGCCTACAGTGGAAACAAGTTTTAGCTGCTGATCTCTAATTTAAATGGCAGCAGTATCATTGAGTACACTAGACTAAACGAAAACAGGGATCGAGTCACAAACGATTATCTACTGAATACGAAAGTGGGATTTTAAATCGAGAGCCAAAGAAAAGAGCGCAGTAATCGGACTATTAATTCAGTAAGGGACCGTTCCGTACGGTAGTGTTGTATAGAGGCAGAGATTAATAGCTATGGGGAGGCTTTGTTGTGCGTGAGAGGCTTTCGATTAACACTGTGTAAAATATTATGGCGTGAAAGTTATTTACTAAAATTGTTCTGGCTGCTCAAGATTTATTTAATAGTAGGTTTTCTCATTAAAAAAATAAGTAATGGCTTTGGAAACTAAGCTTTCATTTTGTAAAAGGAATAATCATTTTTCGGTTTTATTTTTTACTTTTTTATTTCACACTTTTTAGTTGTGACATACTTATTACCAGCCCAGCTTATGCTTTTTAGCAGAGTACCTATTTGTCATGACATTTCTAATTAACCCAAACACTGCTAGGGATACATCATTGTTTTATTATGAAGTTCTTGTTTCTACCTTCCGCCTTCCGGCTCCATCATCAAATCAGTTTGATAGTACCTTATAGCCAAAGTGCATCTCATGAAAATTCTAATAAGCCCAAACACTGCTAGAATATATTTATTAATTACAGAGTTCCGGTGCCTACCTTCCGGCTCCATCATCATTATCAGATCACTTGGATGATACCATTTTCAACATAACTATTCAGAACCATTTATTTATTTGTATTGCCATAGTTGCTTAACTATCTTCATTGTGATATATATGTGAGTGTCAAGTTCTGTTGGCCATTTCTGGTCTCCTTCACTAGTTCCACTTCATCATATGTTACTTTTTGACTGTAAATGCTCGGGTCCTCGATGAAAATACCAAAATCACTATGGTTGCCTATAATAATTGATGAGTTCCCCAATTTCGAAAAATGGGACAAATCTGGAAGCCTGTTGAAACTACATATTATTTACCCAAATTAAATTATGAATAAAAATAAATTGTCGTTAATTTAACAGACAACTACATTATTTTTGCATAAAAAAAATGGTAACAGCAGCAAGGAATAAAACTAAGAATTACATACTTAAATCAATTACCTACAACAAATGTGCTTGGTAAGTTAAAACTTAGAACCAAAACTTTGACTTGACTTCATGATAGTGTAGCTTGTTGTACCACCAATCAATCTGTTTAGTAATATTGGTGTGAAACTCTCCATACAATTAGATAGGACATGTAAAGTTCACAGATTTCATAACAATATCGTTCATAATGCACATAAAAATTGCAAAAACTTAAAAAAAGGATTTCATGATTTTTTTAAAACAATATTATGGGATTTGAACTCGCACTATTTAGTGCGGTTAACGGTCGCCTGACCTTACTGCTAAATTCTCCGTTGACATATTGTTGAAAAGCTGTTCCCTTGCAATTTATAATATTACTGCCCCGCTCCTTTATAAAAATAGCGTGATTATTATGTTTCCAGAGTTACATTTTTATTAACTAAATAACATGTCA
Organism: Mythimna impura; assembly: GCA_905147345.3. Lineage (NCBI taxonomy): Eukaryota > Metazoa > Arthropoda > Insecta > Lepidoptera > Noctuidae > Mythimna > Mythimna impura. The sequence continues at coordinate 8,237,686 of LR990359.1, forward strand.
TTTTGTGCATTTAATTACGAACAAAAACCTTTTAAAATCAATATTGCTTACCTCCCATAACATACGCCGTGATAATATGTAGCCTAAAGCCTTCCTTGGTTTACAAAGATCATTTTTGTTGAATTTCAATTTAATCTATCCAGTAGTTTTGGCGTGAAGCCGTACCATACACACAGACAAAAAGACAAACAGACAAAAATTCTAAAAAGTCACTTTTCGTCATCAGTTACGTTTTTCTAACAAAAGCCACTTATTTTTTCTCGAAAATTCTCAATGTACAGTCTTTCTTTCGTTACTGTTTTATTATATGTATAGAAGAAGATGTATAGATAAAATGGAAACTTAAAAATGTATACGTTGGGGCCACAGAAAGTCGGTAAGAAAGAAAACCGTTCCATTTACATTTTTCACGAATTCAAGTAGCAAATATACTTGTCTACGTTCCATTTTGTGGCACTCAGGTAACTGAAACCTGAATGAAAACAGATACAAGAAATTAGTTGCCATAATTAAACTGAGGTTAAACACAAATCAACCGGAAAATCAGAACTACTGAAATAGAACAAACAAATAACTAGTGATGCAGCAGAAGTGTTGTAGCGAAAGCAGAAACGGAAAGAAATTTACTATTTATGTACACACAAAAAACAGATAAAGACAATACATAACAGACAATAATACAAAGGTACTGCTTATTTCTAAAGAAATTTCTTCCAGCAGACCTGCGAAAGGAGTATTATAAGAAATATAGACAATGATCAGAAAAACATCATCATCATCTTCCTGCCCTTGTTCCATATAATTTGAGGTCGATGTAAAACGATTTTTTCTTCTATTCTATCCTGTCACTAACTCCCTTTTCTTTCATATCACTCTTCACAATCCATCATACTTTTCTTTGGTTTCCCTCTCCTTTTCAATCAGTTCACATGTAAACTGGGCACGCCACAATTATGGCGGTAAGTCCTCTCTTTGAGGAGTGGCTGGAAAGACCTCACGGCGTCCTTACCTTCCGCATGACGTAGGTCCTCACCGGACATGGTTAGTTTTGGGAGGTTCCTGCACCGGATTCGTGCGGAAGAAACGCCCGGGTATCACCATTGTGTGGACCGCCCGGAGGATACGGTGGAGAATACGGTAGAGGTGTGTGCCGCCTGGGCAGAGCCCCGCCGTTTCCTCGTGGGAGCGATCCGCGGATGCGATCTCTCACGCCGGGCCTTGGTACAGGCCATGGTCCGGAGCTAGGAAGAGTGGCAGGCGGTCGCTTCCTTCTGCAAAACAGTAATGCTAGCAAAGGAGGCGGCCGCACGCGTATGGGAACGCCACTTATGCCCCAGCCACCGGGATCCCGATCCCGATTTCCAGCCAACGTAGGCGCGGGCTTGCGGATGGCGAGCAATGGGTAGCTCGCCGTCATACCGTCCGGCAACCATCCGGACCGAGCCCAAGTCGTCAACGGCGCGTACTGTTCCACGCGTTTCAAGGAGATGTCAGTAAACCGTAGGGGCCCAGCAGAGTCGAAGCCTACTGGGGCCATGAGTTGTGCAAAATTGAACCCCGGGGCCCTGGAACGAAGGCAAAGAAGGAACAGGAGTGGGGTTTCGTCAACAAAAGTGTACTCATAAGTCTTTTAGTAACATGTGTTTTATCCCTCCTGTTCACATGACTGTACCCAGACAAACGATTTCCTTTCAACTTTCAAAATGGAAGTGTAAATACTATGAAAAAAAGTTTTTTTAATAAAATAATAACTAAAATTTTATGAAAAGTTGTGAATAAATTTTCATTTATAGTATATTTCCTTTATAAAAATTGCGAAAACAGAAGCAGAATTTCAAAAAATATGCGGAGCTTCCCCAGTTGCGAAAGTAGAAACTCTGCCTGTTGTATCACTACAAATAACAAACATACGAGGTTTGTGAATGTCCGTATCAACTGACGTTGTTTATGAAACCGTCGTTTGTGAGCTCAACAGAACAATATGCATGCAGATGAGATGAAATTGATAAATGATTTGATTTGTACTGCAAACAATCGTGCTGACTGTAGTATGTTATTACTTATCTATCTATTTAATGTACACTCAGGGAAACAGTAACAGATATAAGAATATATGAGAACAAAGGAAATGCTTACTGCTTATTTTTATTTTTTCTAGCAGTTCTACGAAAGGAGAAACTAAAAAGTATGTAGACGATAGTTAAAAACAGTTTAAAGAAAGTTATACACTAGATAATTTAAATATTAATAAATAATTATACACTCATATTTTTTTAATTAGTACAAAATAAAATGGGGCTCTATCCGTACCCGCTACTGATCACTTTATTTATAAAAACTTTTAAGAAAAAAAAAATAACCGACTTCACTAAAAAAAAAAACACTTAAAGGATCAAAATAACATTAATTTCGGAAGTCGGTGTTTCTCGGTATTGTTTGTTTCTTATTTAACACCGACTTCCGAAATTAATGTTATTTTGATCCTTTTAGTGTTTTTTTTTAGTGAAGTCGGTTATTTTTTTTTTTCTAAAAAGTTTTTATTTCACACTTTTTAGTTGCGATACACTTATAAACAGAGTGCCTATTTCTCATGACAATTCCAATTAACCCAAATACTGCTAGGTTACATTGTTTTATTATAAAGTTCCTATGTCTACCTTCCTCCTTCCGGCTCCATCATCAGATCAGTTCGATAGTACCTTATAGCCAAAGAGCATCTCACGACAATTCTAATAAGTCCAAACACGGCTAGGTTACATTGATTAATTACGGAGTTCCTGTGCCTACCTTCCGGCTCCATCATCAGATCAGTTCGATAGTACCTTATAGCCAAAGTGCATCTCATCACAATTCTAATAAGTCCAAACACGGCTAGGTTACATTGATTAATTACGGAGTTCCAGTGCCTACCTTCCGGCTCCATCATCATCATCATCAGATCACTTCGATGATACCATTTTCAACGTAACTATTCAGAATCATTCATTTATTTGTATTGTCATAGTCGCTTAACTATATCTTCATTGTGATATCTATTTGAGTATGAAGTTCCGTTGACCATTTCTGGTCTTCTTCATCAGTTCCACTTCATCAAATGTTACTTTTTGACTGTAAATGCTTAAGTTCTTGATGAAAATACTAAAATTACTATAGGGTTGCCTATAATTTTTGAGGAGTTCCCTCGATTCCTCATGGATCCCATCATCAGAACTAGATTTTGAAAAAAATGGGACCAATCTGAAAGCATATCCTATAAAGGAAAAAAAAAAATTTGCAAATCGGTCCATAAACGACGGAGTTCTGAGGTAACAAACATAAAAAAAAAAATGATAAAAAAAAATGATAAAAAAAAAATGACCTCCTCCTTTTTTTTGAAGTCGGTTAAAAAGAGTAACCATGGAGTTTCTTGCCGCTTCTTCTTCATAGGAAACGACCAATTTGGAACCGTGCACTAGCTTCTGTTTTATAAGTGCCCATGTAAGCCTATGTGAAATAAAAATATTTTTGATTTTGATTTTTTAATATTGACATTTGTGTAGTCAAAAGTAAATAACACGAAATCCCAAAATTGTCCACGAAAATTTGTCATAAATTAAAAATTTAATCAATCAATCATAACAATTGCTACTAGAAAATACTACGCGCAGTGTTTTTCCATTTTGATCGCCATTTATTCATTCGTAATCAATAGCATATACAATTCCATAAATTCAGTGACATTTTAGGATATAAACAAAGGCTAATAACTTTACTTTTTATGAATATTATTATTTATTGAGACTACTTAAATAATAACAAGACCTTTTCTAATAAGCCCTTTAAGTATTTGTACTCATTAAAAATTTGTGGTTTCTATGCAACCATATTCCTAATATTATAAATGGATACACAGTATTACATGTGTACAAATATACACGAGTAATATTCTACAACTTTCACACAAAACCATCTACTCCCAGACTAAGCAGAGCTGGTACTATGAGTACCATACAACTGATAAACGTACGTATATATTTGTATATACAAACATAATTTTATTACAAATAAATTACACCCAGACACATAACAACTGATCGTGCTCATCACACAAGCATTTGTCTTGGCTGGGAATCCAACGCACGATCTTCAGCATAGCAGCCAGGGGCACAAACCACTAGTCTACAGTTGCTTGCGTTGGATGGTGCAGGTGATATCTGTCGGATTCCTATAAAGCAGCTACCTATCCTTTTCTCTCAACTTAAAGATACATATTTTCGTCCTGCTGTGGGTAGGAACCCATGCTATTTAAAAAGAGCTTAGACCATTTTATCACAGTTGAGTGAGATAGTCCTCTTTTACTTGATTTGATTTGTTATATAATGCTGTCACCATCGTCCATTACTTTTGTACCAGAAATATCGACAATCAACATTTCACGATTGAAAATAAATTTTGTTGAGAACATGCTGCGCAGTTTGCAGCTCCAGCAAATTACATCTACAACCACATTATTTGAATCGATCGAAACTGGAAGCTGATGCTGCAGCAATACGGAAATCCAATCTCGACCAAAGCAAAGTTCGTTACTTCGAGAAAACAAGATTTTTGTTTATAAGAAGTAGCAAGAATTTTCATACAAGCAAATAATTTCACTTTGTTTGTAGATGACAAAGTAAAATATTTTTTTTGTATAAACTAATATTATAAAGAGGTAAAGTTTGTTTTTTTGTTTGTAGGCGGTAATTTCTGAAAGTACTGGTCCCATTGCTAAAATTTTTTTCACGATATTTCTATCATAAAAAAAATTTTAGCTGCTCTATTTCTGAGTATCATAGGCTATATTTTATGTATGCGAGCGAAGCCGCGGGCAAAAGCTAGAATAAAATATATTTGAAGTTGGCGTTTTCATAGCATAGCATAGCATAGCATAGTCGGCCTTATAATGTTCCCACTGTTGGGACTCAGGCCTCCTCTCTAAGAGAGGGAATAGGCTGTAATCCACCACGCGGGCCCAGTGCGGGTTGGTGGATGTCACATGTTTTACGAATTTTTGGTTATCGGACATGCCGTTTTCCTCACGATGTTTTCCTTCACCGTTTTGAGAGCAGTGGTGATGAAATAAATTACACAAAGTAATGCGCCTGGCGGGGTTTGACGTTTTCATATCTACACTGAATTCCATAGTAATCAGTAAGAATTTCGATACATATATCACATTAATGTTATAATGGTGTTTGTGAGTGTGTGTATGTTTGTTTCTGCTTCACGCTCGAAACAATTTTAATTTTATTATGTATAGGCTCGCGTTTGACCACTATCTCACCTGATGGTAAGCGATGATGTTGCCGACGATGGAGCACGCTTGCCTAGAAGTAACCTATTCACTCTTTGCTTAATTTCATCTAGGTTGTACATATCAGGAAACACATACGCAGGGAATTCCATTCCTTAGCAGTAAGCATAATTTTTTTTTAATTGATATAATCTAGTGCTTGACTACAATCCCACCTGATGGTAAGCAGTGATGCAATCGTTGATGGTGAGGGGCACTAGTTTATTAAGAGCCTATTCACTCTAGCCATTTAGACACCCAAATTATAATCGGACGGGAAGATCGCAACAGGCAAATTGTTCAATTTAAAGTGCAATTGGCAATGTGTTCCCAAAGAAGAAGAAGTAAACTATGTCCTAAAATAGTACAAAGAATACGTTTTATCCTAAGAATATGCTTCCTTATGACAATTTCCAACTTTTACGTGGGCGAAGACGCTAGGCAGCAGAAGCTATTTTACACGGAGTCTTTCCGTAACAACAGTTTATTTACAACATGATATTAGGTACGGAAAAAGGAATTTGGAAGTTTTCCTACAATTTTCAATTAATCGTAATGGTGCGCTGTTTGAAGATTAAACTCCTCCCTGATGATGGCTTTACTTAAACATTCTTAGGGCGGAATTCACCAATAAAACTAATCGCGTTTTAACGTTTGGTTTGCATAATCGCGTTTAGCCGCTGTCACTAGTGTCACTTGTAAAAATACAACAAAAGAAAAATACAGACAAGTGACACTAGTGACAGCGGCTAAACGCGATTATGCGAGCCAAACGTTAAAACACGATTAGTTTTATTGGTGAATTCCGCCCTTAGAATGTTTACTAAACTTGACTGTTAACGGTGTTTAACATTCCCCTCGAATGTGAAAATAAAATTAATTTTAGGTGTCGTTTAAAGGTCAAAAGAATCTGCCCACTATACTGTATAGAACCATAACTGTGCCAGGAAAAGGTCAGTTTATAAATAAATTATTTGTAGGTATACTTTTCAGAATGAGATTATGCCCACTAGTTTTTTGCGTCACAGATAAACACGGTCACGTCCGTAGTTCGTGCTTTGGACTTGACTATTGACGGTAATAATAATTTGCGCTAAAACGGTAAGTACAGGGTTATATATTTGTGTGCGACGAAAGGTCTTGGTAGAGCAAATGAAAGAGATGAGTGGACTGAATAAGAAGTATAATGTAAGAAGAGAAATTACAACGGTCGGTTGAAGTTTGCGTAAATATGAAATGGATTCTGAATATTTATTGCGCAAGCGCAGCAGAGCTGTGCGTGGAGGCGTGCAACAGCTGACTGCCGGTCGATTCGATGCGCGTGGCAATGTTGACGTCAGTGGTCTTAGTAATATTAAATAATATGATAACCTACGGACATCCTTACGGCCCAATCGCTAGCAAAGGATATGCCCCAGGCGTCACCGGCGACACCGTAGGGGCTTACGTCCGGTAACCATGTGAACCGAACCCAAGATGTCGACAAAGCGTAGCCATATGCATGTCAAAGAGATAACAGTAAAACCGTAAGGCTCTGTAAGGCTCGCTGGAGTCACGGGGAATGTCTGAAAACGAAACCCATGGCCCTACAATGTAAAGGGCAAATGAAGGGCAGAGGGTTTAGGTCAATGAAAGTCTGACACACCCTCTCGTCCGCCCAAAAGCGAGAAAAGTCATTGGATGATTTCCCACCTCTAAAGTAATGCTCGTTTATCATTAAAACTTAAATGTTACTTTAAAGTACCATTGTAGCGACATCTATGGCGTCACATAAGAACTAATCCTGCATCGCGCAATTATAGTTCTCCGCGCGATTGGAACATATAGAATAGCCCGAAATCATCTATCGGGCAATTGCTCACCAGACTTAACACCCGTCTGCTCGGAGGATCCTCCTTTTTCAACGGAGGTGTGCGGGACTTTACTCTCTGTTCCGCTTACCTCCAAACCATCATAATTATGTATTCTAAAGATTTACAATATCATGGGTAGGATTAACCTTTTCTGAGTGCATATGGCTAAATAAACTTCGTGACTTATAAGTTGCTACTTAGTGTGAACAGTATCTGTTAAATTGTAATGTGGCGTCGTTGGTCAGACTTGGAAATAAGATGCATCTGAATCATTTTTTTTTAGGTGGGAAAATCTACTAATGACATCCCACGCTCTTGGGCGGAGCAGGAGGGCGTGACAGACTTTTACTAACTAAAAACCCACCCCTGTTCCTTCTTTGCTATTCTTCCAGGGCCCCAAGGATCTCTTTTGCATCACCCATGGCCCTAGTCGGCTTCGATCCTGCTGGGCCCCTACGGTTGCTGACATTTCCTTGAGGAATCTGAAACATTTGTGGTTTGTATCCTGATTTCTCGTAAGTCGAACACAATTTTGAACACTATTCGTCAAGAAATAGAGTTTAATTTTGCTTGATTATGAGACTTAATATCGTATGTTTCATACAGTGATGTTTACTGCCCGCTGCCAAATAACGTTTTATTCAAACATTGAATGCGGCGAGAGCTTTTGCCTTATCCCTTTAATATTTATCAGTCACATAGAATCGTAAATTTGTGAAAATGTTTCGAGCAATTCAAAAAAGATTTTTAAGCAACTCAGAATATTTTATGTAGAGCTTTAATATAGAGGTAGATGATTAAATAAATTATGTAATATAAGAATATTCCACAACTATCACACAACGCCGTCCAGTCTCAAGCTAAGCAGAGCTTGTGTTATGAGTACTAGACAACTGTTATACATACTTGAATATTTCTAAATACATACATATTATAGATAAATTACACCCAGACACAGAACAAATGATCGTGCTCATCACACAAACATTTGTCCTGGGTGGGAATCGAACCCACGACCTCCGGCATAGCAGTCAGGGCCACTAACTACTAGACCAACAGGCCAGTCAAATACGTTTCTTTGGTACAGAAATCCGATGCCATAGGTATCGTTATTATGTTAACGTGATTCTCTACAAGAACCAAATCAAGCTTTGATATTTTACCTTTTGAGATATCAGATTCTTTTCTTATCACATAAAATCTGTATCGCCTCATGCTATATAGAACACTAGCTTCTGCCAGCGGCTTCGCCCGCGTGAAAGGTTTTCATCATACAAACTTTAGACCCCCGTTTCATACCCTTAGAGTATGAATTTTGAAAAATCTTCTCTTAGTGCTAACCTACGTCATAAAAGGAAGCTTTGTGCAAAATTTCACGCTCCTAGTCTTAGTAGTTTAGGCTGTGCGTTGATATGTCAGTCAGTCAGTTTCTCCTTTTTACCCGACTGCGCGACGCAAAGGAGGGTAATGTGTTTATCAGTCTATGTTTGTATGTATGTATGTTTGTTTCTATGTGGCGTTCTAGAGACCAAATGCGTAGGCCGATTTTGATAATTCTTACGTCAATCGATTCGTCTTAACCTTGCGAGTGTCACTAAAGACATGACAGTAATCAAAATTCACCACAGCTACAACCAGACGCCATATTGTCAAAATGAAAAAAAAAAAGTCGATGAACTATGTCAAGTGGGGTGTCGTTGAATAGGTATTTTAAAATCATCTTTAGGTTCCTTTTATCATTTTTCATTTTAAATAATAGTTTAGGATATATAACGATTTAAAGTTGTTTAACAAAACAATCATTCTCGCTAATTTTCTTACTTATGGATTTAAGTTTTTATTTCAAGTATAAACGATATACAAACAAAAAAAACAGTGAAAAAGCATGAAGACCAAATATTTTTGGTAAAAAAATAACTTTTATTCATCCCCAAGTCGCCGAGTAAAAAAAGTTTACCACCAAGCTCGATAGATGGCGTTGTTCATTTGATGCACGTTTGTAAATCAAATCATTCGAGTTTTCCCATCTACTAGACAGGTCGATGAACATAATCAAAAGATGACAAATATATTGGCAAAAACTACTAGGTTCTATAAATTACATGCAGTTGATATATCAGTAGAATCGAAAACATATATTATGGTCAAAAACCGAAAGATGTACCTATATGTTTCTAATGATCCTAACAAAACTGGAGGAATCGTTAAATATTTAACAATCGGTTTAGGATCACGAGTTATGTTACAAAGAAATTTGAATGTTACCCATGGTCTTGTTAACGGAGCAATGGGTGTTATAAGGACAATTGAGTGGCCAGCTCTTCGGAGGGACCAATTGGAACCCGGAGAATTGCCATAAGCTGTTTATATAGAATTTGACGACAAAGCAATTAAAAACAATGTTCCTGGAGTAGGAGTCAGAATCGGATCATCGACGACAGAATTCGATGCACTTCGCGGACAGGGTAAAATAGAGCGAAAAATGTTGCCATTGATATTGTGCTGGGGTGTAACTGTACACAAGCTCCAAGGAACTACTTTGGACCGAGCTGTGGTTGACTTAAGTTCACGCATTTTTGCTAAAGATCAAGCATATGTAGCTTTGAGCCGAGTTAGGTCTCTAGAGGGACTAATCATCAATAGTTTAGACCACCGCAAGTTACTTAATAATCCCCACGATATTAAATCCCTCAATGAAATGACTAGATTGCGAAATTTACCATCTTATAACGAAGTCAATGAATCGTAACTAAAAAGTATAAAATAAAATAAAAATATTTAAAGAAAAACAAAAAACCCGACTGCGTCGAAACTAATTTTAAAAAATACGTGAAAAATTAACTATAAAAACTAAAAAGAAACAAACAAGCCCAGTAGTTTAGAATTCTGTTATACAATAATACTAAATAACTACACAATTGAAATAGTTTTATAATCGATACACACATAAAACAAATCATAAATTCTAATGCAGAACAGAACGACTCACAGTCGGGGCCCATTCAAATTTTACCAATCAAATCTTCCCAAGGGGCCCCCTAGAACAGGAGAAGTCCTTGAATGATTTCTTACTAAAAAAATGTTGATAACACTATTGGGTTACATTTATTTTAAAGACTTGGGACTAGAACCACAAATATCCAAAACATAGTCCCTCCATGCTCCAGCTTTGGTCCTCTTCGGAAAATGCGCAAATATCCAAAAATAGGTCTTTCCACGGTCCTCTGAGAGAAATGTGAATTTTTCTCTGTAACACGTACCACACGCATTTTTTGCTAATTTGGAACATAAGCGTGGAGTTCGGAACTACTACTTGAAGTCCTCTCAACCTTAATTCGGTTTTCGTCATAATTGTTATATTTTAAGTTCTCATAATTAAAATGATTTGATATTTATCAAAGTATTTATTAGTTTATAATATTAGCATTTTATTTTATTATTGTAACTTAATTTAATGATACTACATCCTACTTGAACGGGGATACCGCACGATTTCCCGCGAAGCGGCGAGCCTCCTTGCTGGCCTGCCACCATGGGATTTGGAGGCAACAGTCCTTGCATGCTTGCACGATTTGCGCGTGGAGATGCAACGCCGGGGCGAAACTCCGCTGCCGCGCCAAGTCGCGGCATGGCGGACAGAGTTCCGGCGGGATCTCATGGTCGAATGGCGACGGCGACTGTCGCAACCCAGTGCTGGGCACGCTACAATCATGGCGGTAACTCCCCTCTTTGAGGAGTGGCTGGAGCGGCAACACGGCGTCCTCAACTACCGCATGACGCAGTTCCTCACCGGACATGGCAAGTTCGGGAGGTTCCTGCATCGGATTCAGGCGGAAGCAACGCCCGAGTGTCATCATTGTGTGGACCACCCAGAGGACACGGTGGAGCATACGGTGGAGGTGTGCCCCGCTTGGGTGGAGCACCACCGTGTCCTCGTGGAGGCAATTGGCGGCAGCGACCTTTCGCGTCGGGCCCTGGTTCAGGCTATGGTCCGAAGCGAGGAGGAATGGCAGGCGGTCGCCTCCTTCTGCGAAGCAGTAATGCTAGCAAAGGAGGAGGCTGCACGCGTGAGGGAACGAAGGCCCTCACGCCCTAGCCGCCGTAATTCCGACCCCGACTACCAGCCACGGTAGACACGGGCTTGCGGACGTCGAGCACTGGGTAGCTCGCCGTCCGGCTGTTCGGTAATTAACCGGACCGAGCCCAGTCGTCAACAGCGCGTAGTGATCCTCGCGCTCTTCAAAGAGATGTCAGCAAACTGTAGAGGCCCGGCAGGGCCAATGCCCGGTAGCTAGGACCGCGGAGAATTTCTGAAAGGGAAACCCGTAGTCCTAGAACGCAAAGGGTAATTGAAGGATGCGGGTGTGGTTTTGGTCAGTAAAAGTCTGACACGCCCTCCCGCTCCGCCCACAGCGCGAGAAGTCATTTTGATGATTTCCCACCTTAAAAAAAAAAAAACATCCTACTTGAAATATGTATCTATTATTTATTTATTGTGCACACCTACCACAGTGTTGTCTTTTTAACCCAAAGGTTGGCTGGTAGAGAATGCCTTGTTGCATTAAATCCGCCTATTTACCACTATTGTACATGAAGTTTAAATAAATAAATAAGAAGTATGCATTACTTTATAGGTGGGAAATCATCCAACGACTTTTCTCGCTCTTGGGTAGAGTGAGAGGGTGTATCAAACTTTTATTGACCAAAATCACACCTATGTCCTTCATTTGCCCTTTACGTTCGAGGAGCATGGGTTTCGTTTTCACACTTTCCCCATAACCCCAGCGAGCCTTGCAACTTGCCCTACGATTTTACTGTTGTCTCTTAGAGACGCATGTGGAACTTTACTGTTTTCTCTTTGAGACGCATGTGGAACTTTACTGTTTTCTCTTTGAGACGCATGTGGAATTTTACTGTTTTCTCTCTGAGACGCATGTGGAATTTTACTGTTTTCTCTTTGAGACGCATGTGGATTTTTACTGTTATCTCTTTGAGACGCATGTAGAATTTTATTGTTTTCTCTTTGAGACGCATGTGAAATTTTACTGTTTTCTCTTTGAGACGCATGTGGAATTTTACTGTTTTCTCTTTGAGATGCATGTGAAATTTTACTTTTTTCTCTTTGAAACGCATGTGGTATTTTACTGTTTTCTCTTTGAGACGCATGTGGAATTTTACTGTTTTCTCTTTGAGACGCATGTGGAATTTTACTGTTTTCTCTTTGAGACGCATGTGAAATTTAACTGTTTTCTCTTTGAGACTCATGTGGAACTTTAACATAACGGCCTCTTTTGTTTCTCTTGTACGAATTGGGTAGGTGTAGTGTGATGGCATTTGAAAGAAAGTTCGAAGTGCACAGAATCACAGCTACAAGAATTCCACTAGAATAAAAGGAGTGGTATAGGAAATGACAAAACACACAGAAATATCATAAAAATACAATGGATTAGAGCCTGTCGAATTATCTCACCGATAGATTACGTTTTTATGTTTTTGAACAAAACTGAGAATGACAAATTTAATGTGTTGTCACATCGTTCACGAAAGAGTTTATAAAATCAATAGGAATAAGTTTGTGTGCTTGAAGTTCTCTACACTCTGATTAGGCCATATTATTATCTCAGCAATACTTAGGCCAAATGGTTTACATTTCTGAAATCTTTCGCTCTTGCTTTCTCTTACAGAGAAAATTAGATTGTCTGATGTCATGAAATTTTCAATTGACTGTTTGCAAAGTCGGCCAAGTTTCACGCGTTACATAACTCTAGATCTATTAATTTCAATTATATAAATTCAAGTAACTAAGATTTCACTTAAAGTAAATGGAGATGTCTAACCTTTTGACCCCCTGATAGTCTAATTACTTAGTTCAAACTTTACTGACTGATTAATATAGGTGTGATAAATATCAAAATGTGTCTTTGAGACATACTAGATGTTTCAAAGTTTTGTAATGAAACGTTATCATTGCATCACTGCTTACCATCAGGTGGGATCGCAGTCAAGCACTAGTTTATATCAAATAGAAAAGAAAAAAAGTTATCAATATAAATCATTTGCCTAGCAGCTGTTTACTTGAGTGGCTGAATGTCATTCGGGCTGTTATATAAGAGCTAATCATGAGCTTTGTAATGCGCAAAAGTATATGATTGACTGCAGTAAACAGAATAAAAAAAACACATGTTATTTTATCAAGATAAATGCTAGATAGATAATGTCTTCAAAACACAATACAGCATAGTTTGATGGAAAAGAATCACAAAGATGCTTATCGATTAAAAACCGCACTTATGAACATGCATACATTGTGATTGTTTTTTAGATTATTCAACAAGCAACGTTTTACCGTCCAAAAGTCTTAATTTTTTAATCAAATAGGTAAAATGCTTCATACATTCTGTCATACATTCTGTCTGCTCATTTTTTCCATTGTATGCAGTTCGAGAGTGACCGCGCTTTAGGTGTTATAGTCCTCATAAGCAGGTCCGATATCGTTTAAAAGATGATTAATCACTACGAAATTTATGGGAAAAGTTTTTCTAATGCTCAAACTTTGTAGTTACGTATAATTAATAATATAGATAAATAAAAAAATTGGGGATCTTTCAGCTAAGATCATCAATTTTCTGAACGGGTGAGAGAGGGGTGAGACGGTACTTCACGCCGGAACAGCTGCTCAACCATTATCAAAAAAAAAAAAAAATCAAGCGCAAGTTCGATCGTGTATGGAGTACTGCTCTCATCTTTGGGATGGGTCTGCCAAATATCAGTTTGATGCCCTGGAATGATTGAGAAGTGAGCCAAGAGGATCATCCGTGATGATGCATTTATCGACTCAAAACTTCAAAGTCTTGAGCATCGACGCTGGGTTGCTGGCCTGTCGGTTTTCTGTCGATTACATTTCGGGGAGTGTGCGTTGGAATAGCACAATTTAATTCCACCAAGTCTTAGTCCGTTCCATCATCGGACCACTAGACGTATGGCGTTACGCCATCGTACAGTGACCCAGCAAAAGTGCTTGGATACCTTAACGCCTATTTTCCCTTGCACGTTAAAGTTCAAGTTTTCGAAAATGAAACTAGATGGCGTTGGTTTCTTCACAGCTAAGTGGCGACCAAAGGCAATCTCACAAAGTATAAACTTTACTTTTAGTTTAACAAATAATAGACACATGCGTCATCATTGTCGTCAACAACTGATTGTAGTTCATAATTTCATCATTCAAACTAAAGTCATGTTGACCTAGCAGTTTAGCATGTGCAGATAGATGCGTAAATCAATGAGCCATGAGTTCAAATCTCACGTACACACACACTTGCACACACACCACACACTCACACACACTTGCACACTTTTTGTAAGTTATGAATAACAAACAAAAGAAGTCGGAAGGAATATTATACCAAAGCTAACAAGTAGATATTTATTTGTGATATAATATTCAAGTGGATAGTTACTCAGCAAAACGAAAAAAATGCAGGTAAACAGGCTCATCAAACAAAAAGGCACTATTAAAAAATAATATGTTTATTTCTTACAATTTCTTAATCAAATTTAACAATCACCGTTTATTAATTACCGAATAAGATTATAATATTATATATAATTTCTTATTGAGGCCATAGCTTCAGTATTCGTTTCCAAAATTGGAAAGAGGATTGAAGCTTATGTAACCTTAACAAAAACAAACAAAAGACCAGATAATTTTATCACAAAGGTCAAAAGGATTAAAAATGTAGGCTAAAAACTGTAAAATTGCACAACAATACATCAAGTGTTCATAACTTTTTTAAGTTGTTTTAAATACGCATATTAAGTTAAACACACATAACAAGGTCTCCAGTTAATACACAGAATAAGTACTGAGTAAATAATATTAATTCAGTATTATAATTATATATTATCTTGTAGCCACAAACATAACCGTCCGTGTTCACTGGACTTAAAAGTTTTTTCATGAGTAAATATGACATTACTCTAATCAAAGTTTATGTGATCCAAAGCAAACTGCAATCTTGCCCTTTTATGATTTTCTGTAAACAAGGATTTCAAAGCATGCCTCCGATAATGCAGCTTTTCACTAAGTATGAAGAGCACGACGGACAGTGTCAACGCTTGTGTCAAATAAACCAGTATAGTGGTTCGTCAACCGACGTCCGTTTTCTTCGTACTCCCTTATCATGGTTTGACGCTGCAACATGTTTATTAGTTTTAGTCTGCCAGCTCATTGATGGTGTTTCAAAGAACCCTCTTCTTCAAATCGTCATATCCATAGAACAACTGTTTTTCTCAGCAACAATAAAACATAACTATATAATATCCAATAATGATTATTATATAGGAGTTTTTTGTTAAATAAAATAGTTAAAAAAAACTACTTACGTTTAAACCGCTTTGGCTATTTCTGACAAGTTTTTACCTTGATTATGCATAGCAATTATTTGAGATCTTTTTACTAAATCTATCTAACAATGCATATTTACTCATTTTGGTAAAATAAGTAGACAATACACCTGGTTAAAAATAAAATTGAACGAAAGGCGCTGGAACGAGATAATCGAAATTAACTTAGCGAACAACCAATTGAGCTTAGTCATAACTCTTTGGTCTAAGTATTATTTATACTAACTACTAGTTATTATTTATAAATCCATATTCAACCTACCCTCTCAAGTTTGAAAACTAACACATAGATAATCAAATATTTATAAATTGATATGCAATTTTAATATCTTCATCTCTATAAAAGAAATTATAAATTATTTCAATGTCTGAAGAAACAAAAAAAAGTACAAAAATAAGCATTAATTAAGCATTAATCATTTGAAGCACAGCGGCGCCATCTATTAACAGTATAATGTAATGTTGTCGATAGCAACATTTCAATCTGGTTTTACGCTAGATGGCGTCATTTCTCGCTTCACACGATTTTATTTCTGAACTATCCATGCACTTTTGCATATTATAGTACATGGTGGACTTCCCTGCCGGAGTCTGTGTTTCCTAATTGCTACAACCTAGGGGTCTTTAAGTCAAGAGTGAATAGGTTACTTCTAGGCAAGCGTTCTCCATCGTCGCCTACATCAGCACTTACCATTAGAAGAGATAGTGGTCAAACGCGAGCCTATCAATAATAATAATAAAAAAAAAATACCGGCTAATAACGGGAAGATTCCGGTTCACCCACGTCTCTCCGGCTCCAGTTACTACCAGCTAGTTAACGTTAACAGGGCCAGCTGCTGAAATAATCATAATTTAGTCAGAATTATTCTCTTTGAATTTGAGAAGCTTATTTATTTAAAACGCAGAATTTAGTTTTGTGAATATTAAGATTTTAAATTAGTTTGGAACCTTCATTGTTTACATTTTGATGGAATATATTTACAATGCTAATTACAGTTTACATCCATATTATAAAAGGAGAAACTGACTGACTGACATATCAACGCAATGGGACTAGAAGCGTGAAATTTTCCACACGGGTTCCTTTTATGACGTAGGCGAGCACTTAAGAAAGGATTTTTTAAAAGTTATTCCCTAAGGGGACGTAACGGGGGTCCAAAGTTTGTATGGAGAAACCTAGCAGAAGTTAATATACAATAATAACGATCTTACCTAATTTAAATAAATAAAACGTTACCTAACGACCAATGTTGTAAGATATAAATGGAACGCAAGACGCGATTAAAATCCGTCACCTGTCATTACACTACACAGACAACTTCACCACACAGAATGATGCAATGTCAGACGTTTTTGGCGTTGCCAGCACATTTTTTTACAATAATTATGTGCGCACAGGATCGGTCCTTGTGGCGACATTTTTTTTAAGGTGGGTATCATGCTCTGGTTTAAACATCAGTGTGTGTCAGAATTTTACTGACTAAAACCACACCTCTGTCAATCGTTGCCTTTTGCGTTCTAAGATCACGGGTTTCTTTTTCAGAAAACGCTCGCGACCCTAGCGGGCATCGGTTTTTGAGGGACGACACTTGGAGGAGGTTTTTCGGTTGTAATGATTTTTTTTTCGGTGGGAAAATCATCCAATGACATCCCCCGCTCTTGGGCGGAGCAGGAGATAGTGTGAGATTTTTACTGACTAAAAACCCACCGAAACTCCTGTTCCTGCCTTTCGTACCAGGGCCGAGTCTTCCTTTCAGAAGCAGACCCTTGGCCCCAGTAGGCTTCGAGCCTGCTGGGCCCGTACGTTTGCTGACATCTCCTTGAGGCGTGCGTGGAACAGTACGCGCTGTCGACAACTTTGGCTCGGTCCGGGCGGTTACCGGACGGTCGGACAGCGAGCTACCCATTGCTCACCGTCTGCAAGCCCACGCCTACCGTGGCCGGAAATCGGGATCGGAATCCCAGCGGCTGGGGCGTGAGGGCCATTGCTTCGGTTGTAATGATGATTATAATGATGATGTGAAAGTAAATAGATGGCTAACTGGAGTGTTTTAGAGGTATTACAGGTGTCACGTTACATTATGCGCAACATCATACCCACAGCTGATGTCAACAGCACGATGTATATTACGGGCGTCTGTTTATAAAATATAAAACATTTTTTTTGATAAATCTGACATAAACATTAAAATAATTGTTAGTATTTGTCCATGTTTTATCTAAACATATCAGTTCTCTATACCCCAGTATGTATATAGGACCAATATAGATCGTAGGGGTATAAGAGTAACATACCAAATATTAACAAAAAGAGTTTCTTAATTTTTGAGTGAGTGCTGGTAATCGCCGTCTATTTATTACAATATCAAACGAATAAAAATGAACTTCACGTACCTCGTTTATCATTCGAATCAAACGCAATAATGGAATAGCAGAGCTCATTCCTCTGTCAGCCTTAATGCAGACGCAGATGTATTATTCTGGGTGACAATCGAACACCGCAATATCGGGTCATCCATTACTTCTTTTAAACGAAATATAGTCAGCCTGGTTCACCAGCTATTTCTCCATTATTTATGATAATCATTTTTTATTTTTACAAACTTGTGCTTGACTGCGATCCCACCTGATGGTAAGTAGTGATGCAATTGTTGATAGTGAGGCGCACTAGTTTATTAGCTAGCCTATTTACACTAGCCTTGAAGACTCCTAAATTACAATCGGACGGGAAGACCGCAGCAGACAAATTGTTCCAGTCCTTCCATGTACGCGGTATAAACGACGAGACGAAACGCTTAGTCCGGACTGTAGAGGTTTCAACAATCTAAGGGTGGATACTCGCCGTACGTCGGGTTGTCCGATGGTAGAAATGAGATGGCGGAATCAAGTAATGCAATTCCCGCGCACACTCTCCAAAATGCAACCTGTAAAACACCGAAAGATTGGCTACTACGCCTGTACTCAAGTCTTTGAAGAGTGGACTTAACCAAATCTGGATCACCAATTAGCCTCATGGCACGCCTTTCCACCGAGTCCAAAGCTGCTAGGTGGCATTTTGCAGCACCACTTTAAGGTGGAACGAGATGGCGTATCAGATTTTTACTGACTAAAATCCCACCTGTGTCTTTCAATTGCTTTTTGCGTTCTACGGCTGCAGTAACACTTTCAAACGTTCTCGTAGCTATTTTTTTTGCGTTCTACGGCTGCGGTTACACTTCCAAACGTTCTCGTAGCCCGTCTTTTTGCGTTCTACGGCTGTGGTTACACTTCCAAACGTTCTCGTAGCCATCTTTTTGCGTTCTACGGCTGCGGTTACACTTCCAAACGTTCTCGTAGCCTATCTTTTTGCGTTCTACGGCTGCGGTTACACTTTCAAACGTTCTCGTAGCCCATCTTTTTGCGTTCTACGACTGCGGTTACACTTTCAAACGTTCTCGTAGCCCATCTTTACCTACTTAGGATTTTATTTACGACACATAACAATCGCAGTCAGGCTACCAACTATCACAGAAAAACGACGTTGAATTTGCAATTACGAAACGGGTTCGAAGCCACAAAGAAAGAACCATGAGAGTTCATATAAGTATAAACCATACGAAAGAATGTGTATGCAAACAGAAACTTTAAATAGAATGTAATGGAGCCTTTATACACTAATTTTCAATAATTATCTGGTGTGTAACGCATCGCCAACTTTTCCAATCAGTAGACTCCCTCGGGGTGCTGGAACTAGTAAGTGAAAAGAGATCTCCAATTAATACTTTCTCTAATCCAGTAAGAGAGAATGAGAAGCGTAATGGTCTTGTGAACTGAAGTTTAGTAATTTAGAAAAGTAAATGAGAGGACATGGAAATAAATGTATCTAACTGATAAAGAAATAGACTATAATCTAGTAACAATACCCACGTCACAGGTTCAAAACAAGCCAGGCGCATTATTTTGTGTAATTTATTTCACCACTGCTTTCTAAACGGTGAAGGAAAACATCGTAAGGAAACCGGCATGTCTTAGAACCAAAAATTCGGAAACATGACTGTGATATCCACCAACACGCACTGGGCCCTCGTGGTGGATTATGGTCAATTCCCTCTCCTAGAAAGGAGGCATTAGCATTGGGAACATTGTAAGGCTGAATTTGTTAGGCTACGCTGGCAACAAAAAAACTATGTTTACAATAATCTCTGACTACTAGTGTTCCATGCGTAGCAATTTCCACGAGCCCTCTGCTAGTCCCAAAATGCATAAAACCGTGAACGTCAAAAAATCACATGTCACAGGCAACAATCAAGACTTCTGACACGCGCTCGCTTTTAATCATCCCCATCGAATTGAATTTTTACTGTGCAGCTCGGTCTGACTGAAAAATTGCTATTATGAACGGTACAACCAGTCTGTTAGGGATATGATGAATTTATTGAAACTGACGTTGAAATAAACAGAATGGTAAATGGATCCTATTTAAAACAACCGTGAAAAAATTAATATTGAAATTCATTGTAAAATCAATTTCTGGACTATACATTGTCCGTTGACGACAATTATGTACCGATACGAGTAATATCCGATATGTACTTTACCTATTTTAGAAAAATTGTTGAAAATTCAATGGTTTTAAAAGAGAATCTCAATATATCTCTGATTTTGAACTGTAATGTAATTTTGACTGTCCTGTTGGTCTAGTGGTTAGTGGCCCTCACTGCTATGCCGGAAGTCGTGGGTTCGATTCCCGCCCAGGACAAATGTTTGTGTGATGAGCACGATCATTTGTTCTGTGTCTGGGTGTAATTTATATATAATATGTATGTATTTAGAAATATATATGTATGTTTATCAGTTGTCTAGTACTCATAACACAAGCTCTGCTTAGTTTGAGACTAGACGGCGTTGTGTGATAGTGGTGGAATATTATATTATTAATTATTATTAGAGTACAAGAGGAATAGTACACGTATTAGCCGAGTTTAAGCTTCAGAAGTCAATTGTTGTAAACTGTTAATTAAAGTCGATAATTTTTAGAAGTGATATATGATATTAAAAGTATAGCCCGTCGTTGGGAGTCACAGGGCAATTCACGTAACCATTCACCGTAAGCGCAAGCTTGCTTATGGCGACCAATGGGTGGATCATCGTCAGAAAAAACAGTTTACCAGTTTCCGATAGGCCCGATGCCAGCCAGGGCTTCAAGGTTGTTTGGATGAGCCACCGCGGCCGTGGAACACAAAGGGTTCCTGAAGCACCACGGGTGGGTTTAAGTCAGAAAGTGTTCACTACAATCAAATTTAATAATTCTTAATTCGTTATTGTACACAAAAACAACATAGTACACGGTGATTTGACAGTTCATTTACAAAGAAGAGCTTAACTCAGCAATGAGTTTTCTCCTAGCAAACCTTTGAGTAAACATTGCTCGTAGAACGGATGGTCGATGGGGCCGAAAGGTTCTATAGTGGCGACCGCACACCGGAAAACGCAGCGTTGGAAGGCCTCCCACAAGGTGGATCGACGATCTGGTAAGAGTCGCGGGAGTGCGGTGGATGCGAGACGCACAGGATCGGTCGTTGTGGCGACGCTTGGGGGAGGCTTTTGTTCAACAGTGGACGTCTTTCGGCTGAAATGATGAAACCGTTGAGTTATAGAAAGAGAACATATACGAGTATTATATTCAGTGCACAATATAAACTTACATAAATAAGTCTTATACATAGCTAGCTTCTGCCAGCGGCTTCGCCCGCGAAAAATAGGTTTCTCCTTACAAACTTACAACCCCTGTTTTAAGTTTGTAAGTGTTATAGTTTCTGAGATTTCGTGATTAACCAGTGAGTGGTAAACTGTTTCCTTATGAAGACATCCAGAGAAAGGCTTTAATATTTAAGGAGAAGGTAAATGAGTCACAAATCTCCGCAGTTTACGACAATAACTTTTGTAAAAAGAGCAAAGGCTTTCTGTCCCCTGCAACGCACACAATAAAATTGAAAGAGAATTTAAAAAAAAAGTTATTTCGTCCCCAGCACGTCTGTACCTCATCATCGAGCAGTTCTAAAGCCTGCAGCGCTCACCGCACGTCGTTCGTTACAGTAACAATAGCACGCAACTGTATTGTATAACACTCGCCATATTGCGTCATAGCGTGCTCCACGACTATTCAGAACATTAATGAAAAGTAAAATTAAAAACCTGCCAAGTGCGAGTCGTATTCGCGCACGACGGGTTCCGTACCGTTATCTATTAAAATGTCAAAAAAAATGTCTTTGTATGGGAGCTCCTCTTAAATATTTATTTTATTCTGTTTTTAGTTTTTTTTTTTAATGTGTCAACATAAATACGTCATCTGTGAAAATTTTAATTGTCTATCACAGTTTATAAAATACAGCCTGGTGACAGATGGACTGACAGCGGAGTCTTAGTAATAGGGTCCCGTTTTACCCTTTGGGTACAGGACCCTAACGATGAAACAACCCATGTAAAAATTCTTAAAATGTAGTTATATACATGCCATGCATGCTTGTTCATGTTGTTGTTGTTGTTTGTGTTGTTGTTGTGGTGTGTGTTGTTGTTATGTTGTGTTTGTCTTTGCAAACCAAATAATAAATTAAGCTAATTTTTAAAAGGCTTTTTATATTTAAATAACATTTACCACAATAACAAGAAGAATTAAAAGAAAAAAATTGCCGATTCATTGTCTGTACATTACAAAACAATTTTACTGTACAAAGGAATACAAATTCTATTATCGTACTTTCCTCTTTCCGAACATTTCCTGACATTTCTTTGTGCTTTTATTTACAGTTCTATTCAACCAATTCGAATTTAAGAGTTGACTACATAATACAAGAATTAAGAACATTATAACAGATAGCCTCCTCAATTCATTATAATTATAATTCTATCTAAAAAATCTCAATCAATGAATGATTGCATCACTGCTTAGCATCAGGTGGGATTGCAGTCAAGCACTGGTTTATATAAATATAAAATAAAATAAAAAATCTCACAATAAACTTAGGTTTACGGCGAGATTTTTTCGAGTGAAGTTCAGTGTCTATTTTAAATATTCTTAAATTAATTCCTTGTGTATATTGTAATGTAAAATTAGTGTAGTATTTATATCTCAGTTTTCTACATAACTGGACAATATGCAGAGAGTCATTGAAACAGCCGCGATCTCGGTAAAAAAATGAATGAATAAAATAGAGCTGAAAATTTTAGTGTAGGATTGACTACTAGTCAGCGAATCTTACCGAGAAGGTCGATGCAATATGTTAACTGCCAAATACTGCAAAAATAATAGAATATGTTAGATCTACATTCTAATGGAACTCAAAGTAACTCCAAGAGACTGTAAAAACTAAATACTTTATAAAGACATTGGCTAAATGCAAAAACAGTACGAAACAAAAACAAAAAAAAAATCATCTACTTGGACTTCAAGAACTGTCCTCAACATTAAAGTTGCAATTATGCCAATCAATTCAAATACTATAGTATTGGTGCAACTAATAACCAAAATAGGAACTGGATTGTTCAGTTAATCCAGATAAGAATAATAATTGAGTGAAATTATGCGAAATTATCAAGTGAGGTAGTCAAAAAGAGATTTATGGGAAAGTGTACCATATAAATTTAGGTTTAGAGGACTGGTAAAAGTAACCTACTCAGTAATTTTTTACTATTCTCATGATGGTTTAGAATGGGCATCATCAGAAGGCTTAAATTCACCCAAAGGGTAATGGAAAGCCTTTGCTCGGAGTTTTTTGCGTGATCACATCAGAAATAATGATATTCGCAGGAGAAGCAAGGTCGCCGATATAGTCCGAAGATTTACCAAAATTAAGTGGCAGTGAGCAGGGTACATTGCTCTTAGAACAGATGGTCGATGGAGCTGAAAGTTTCTGAAGTGGCGACCGCGCACCGGAAAACGCAGCGTTAGAAGGCCTCCTAACAAGGTGGACTGATGATGATGACCTTTTGAGAGTCGATGCGAGACGCACAGGACCGTTCATTATGGCAACACTCGGGGGAGGCCTATGTCCAGCAGTGGACATATATCGACTGAAATGATGATAATGATGATGATTCTCAAACGGAAATTTACATTTTCAGATTTCACCATCCCGAACAGCCAAAACGACCTTTACATTTGCTCACAAATTGTTTTTATTCTAGATGATTTCGTTCAGATCTTTGTAGATCTGTATTGCAATAAACTACCCTGGTTTCGAATAAGAAAATTCCTTCTCTAGGCTGAAGCAATCTTATTTGGACATACCGTGAGAAGGTTTTGTAGAATCTCTATCCTATTCTCCTGAGACGTTTCAGCAAATTGTGTTCTAAATAAAATGTTAAAACAGATTTTATTCTGAAAATAATCTGCCTTTAAGTTTATTTATAAAACTGGTAAATAAATCTGTCGTAATGTGTTTATTATAGGCACTTTCATTGATGATACTAAAATGTTCGAGACGGCCGCTTCCTCTATGAAGAAGAAACAAAATCGATCTAAATATTACAAATCCGATCAATTTGTGTATCAAAACTAATTTAAAAATAATAACAACACCATTGCAATGAATAAAAATGAGAGTTTAGGCTGGATTTGTAACATGACTATTGTGATTTGTCTTTTTTTTTTTAAAGAGTTCATCACAAATTTTGCTTTATAATTTTGTTGTTATTTTAAGCATCAGTCATATGTGCTTGAACGGATACAGAAAATAAAACTCCCTTTATTTATCTATTTATACATCTATACATATAATAAAACAGTAATGAAAGAAAAACTGTACATTGAGAATTTTCGAGAAAAAATAAGTGGCTTTTGTTAGAAAAACGTAACTGATGACAAAAAGTGACTTTTTAGAATTTTTGTCTGTTTGTCTTTTTGTCTGTGTGTATGGTACGGCTTCATGCCAAAACTACTGGATAGATTGAATTGAAATTCAACAAAAATGTTCTTTGTAAACCAAGGAAGGCTTTAGGCTACATATTATCACGCCGTATGTTATGGGAGGTAAGAAATATTGATTTTAAAAGGTTTTTGATCGTAATTGAATGCAGAAAATGACATGTTATTTAGTTAATAAAAATTTAACTCTGGAAACATAATAATCACGCTATTTTTATAAAGGAGCGGGGCAGTAATATTATAAATTGCAAGGGAACAGCTATTCAACAATATGTCAACGGAGAATTTAGCGGTAAGGTCAGGCGACCGTTTACCGCACTAAATAGTGCAGCAGATATATCTGCTCTAAAATCCTTTTTTTTAGTTTTTAAATTGCATTTTTTTATGTGCATTAGGAACGATATTGTTATGAAATCTGAGAACTTTACATGTCCTATCTAAGGGTCAATTCACACGTACCACAACCACACCACGTCGCAGCGACAAAATGTGGTCAAGCTGTGGTTACGTGTGAATAGTGTCGCAGCGGCTTTTTGCAGTTGCGTTGTGGTACCGACAAAATGTCGATGTGGTTGCGTTGTCGCTGTCGTTGCGTCAAAATTAAGTCACCTAAAAGTAACCTTTTCATTAGTGTAACCTAAAAGTAACCAATGCAGTTCAAAAATCACCTAAAAGGTTACAAAAGTAACCTTCTGGCAACACTGCGCAGAATGAAAGAGGGGAGCGCAGGCGCCAGCTAGGCGCGCGCTGTTGATGACGTCATGTCGTGGCGATGTGGCGGCGTTGCCGTCGCGATGTGGTTGCGATGTGGTCGTATTACACAAGTGGTCGATAACAACGGCAAAATGTGGTACGTGTAAATTGTAATATTCATTTTCAATACAAAATATACGCCCGACCACATGGCGTCGTTGTGGTGTGGTTGTGGCTGTGGTGTGGTTGTGGTACGTGTGAATTGACCCTAATTGTATGGAGAGTTTCACACCAATATTACTAAACAGATTGATTGGTGGTACAACAAGCTACACTATCATGAAGTCAAGTCAAAGTTTTGGTTCTAAGTTTTAACTTACCAAGCACACTTGTTGTAGGTAATTGATTTAAGTATGTAATTCTTAGTTTTATTCCTTGCTGCTGTTACCTTTTTTTTATGCAAAAATAATGATGTAGTTGTTTGTTAAATTAACGACAATTTAGTTTTATTCATAATTTGATTTGGGTAAATAATATGTAATATGTAGAACCTTAAGATACTCAGCAGATAGACAGACTATTAAAATGGTGTATTTTGCTTTAGGTCAATCATTGATTGACTATTGCATAATATCCTGGGGTGGTGCTGCGAAAACCCACATCATCGAGGTCGAACGGGCCCAACGTGCAATTCTTAAGGTGGGCGCTGGTCTCCCTTTCCGTTACCCGACTGTAGACCTCTACAAAGATTGGGATATTCTTACAGTCAGGCAATCTTTTATCCTTCAAACAGTGCTAAAAAATCATAAAATGATACATTACAACCCAGAAATACAAAAAGACAAGCGCCGTAAAGGTAACGTATGTGCAACAAAACCCTTGCGTTCAGCTCTGTCACATAATTTCTTTTGTTTTCTTGGCCCATATCTCTATAATAAGTTAAATAATAAGCTACTAATTTACCCACAATTGAAATCTAAGTGTAAAGCTGCTGTCTCTAAATACCTCAAAACCCTTGACTACTGTCAAACGGAAAATCTCCTGGTCCCACTCAGATAGTTGTTAACCTTGTTTGCTGCATTCCAGAGTCAAAGCATGTTTTTTTTTTTTTTTTTTTTTCAAATAATCCATTTATAGGCATTTTCTTTTCAGTCCTGTTATAAACTTGCATACATTTAAAACTTATACTCTGACACACGCACACACGCGCGCATCCAAACACATACATTTACACATACAGTTTATCACACGTTAACTTAAGCATTCACACTCACACTTACATCCTGGAATTAATATAAAATATAAATTGTTTTTTTTTTTTAAATGTATTTTAAGATTATTTGTTTAAGATTTAGTTTTTTGTCTTTTTTTATTTTAACTTAGTTTCCACCTTTGCTTGCTGTGAAATGCACACTACTCTTTCTAGCATACTAGCCGCGGGAGGGTCCTGGTGACCTGTAATACAGGTTGTTGTACATACCTACATCAGGCACCAGTCTCTCACAAAGTTAGCTCTAAATTGTAAGCATTGTTAAAAACTAGCATAAGAAAACTTTGTGAAGGGAAAATAAATAAATAAATAATAATAATAATAAATAATAATAAATGTAGTTTCCGTTTTCTAACTAGATGGCGTTAGCGTCGAGTAAGATCGCGTTATTCTTAAGCAATATTCGAGCCTACAACAGTGCTTTTCAGATGACTTCATTTGGAGCTCATCAAGTCACTGAATCTGGATACGTGCCGACTTTAAAAATTCAGGGGCAAGTCTACCATCGGATAGGTTTCCCTGCTTCCCACCGAAATTCCGATTTTTTTTCAATTATATTTCATTGCAGATTTTTCTGAACCGGCTAATGTCCGATGCTGACACATTCCTAATGTAGACTTGAGCCTTATAAGGGGATTACAAAACACTCTGCACAGTGTCAACCCATACGTTACCGATTTCAAAACCGCTCTGGAATCAGTGCCTGAACACGAGCGCGATAATTTTAAATTCGTTATTAGCGCAGACAAAAGATCGACCGCAGCCCATCCAGGACGATATAACGCACCAACGTCAAACGAGTTAGCCGTCCTCTTGATTGACCAGGAATGCGACAAAAGGGACATTGTTTTGATCGCCTACAGCGTATCAGCGAGACACATCGCGCTTATGATACCCTACAATATCCCCTAATGTTTTGTCGCGGAGAGGATGGCTACCACTTTGCCGTATACAATGTAGACCCGCAGACAAGTGCCCCAAATTATAACAAAAAGACTTCCACCCTCCAGTTTTACAATTACATGATTCAGCTCCGTTCCAACGACATCTCTCATCTCCATTATTACCGTGCACTCTTTAGTCAATTTCTGGTCGATGAGTATGCTAAAATTGAAACGGAGCGGTTGGTGTTCATTGGAACGAATCAACGGAAACTGAGGGCGGAAAACTACGTGCAGCTAAGGGACGCCATGCAAGAGGTCCCTAACGCGGAAAATGTTGGACGGATAGTGATACTCCCTTCCACCTTTACGGGAGGTCCGCGGTAGATGCACGAGCGGACACAGGACGCATTCTGTTACGTGCGGAAGCACGGTCGACAGGACCTCTTCATCACCATCACTACCAACCCTAAGTGACCCGAAATAACCCGCGAGCTCTTAGCAGGGCAGGTGCCACATGACAGGCACGACTTGATTTCTCGGGTGTTTCATTTAAAATTAAAGTGCCTGAGTGAGTGATGAGGGACGGATGATGCTCAAAAAGGTGCCCGAAGCGATTTAGCAGCGAAACTCTTACAGGTGAGGATGGATATCCTTCATACCGGCGTCGATCTCCTACTGAGGGTGGAACTCCATAACCCAGCAATATATATGGTAGAAATGAGATGGTGGAATCAAGTCATGCAATTCCTGCGTACACTCTCCAAAATGCATCCTGTAAAACACCGAAAGGCTGGCTACCCTACGCCTTTGCTCAAGGCTTTGCAGATTGAACTTAACCAGATCTGGATCACCAATTAGCCTCTTTGTACGCCTTTCCACCGAATCCAAAGCTGCCAGGTGGCATTTTGCAGCACCAGCCCATATGTGGCTGCAGTACTCCACTACACAGTCTAATCATATTGCGAATGAAGTGTACTGTTTCAATAAATACTTCCAATTAATGTAGGTGGTTGTTCGATAACGTTCATCAATAGTGCAGCACTGTAAAGTCTACCCTTTCAATAGATGTCATCAGAACAATCGATTGTTCCGCTGTTCCAATGGACTTCATTAGCAGTCCCATTGCAAAATGAACTTTATTTGTTAAATGTAGAGCACATATTTCAATGAGTCAAGTTGCAATATTGGCTACAGGCAGTCTGCTAAAAGATCTTATCCACCATGGTGTTGTTCTAGTGTTTCACTTCAATAAATTTATTGATTACGATGGATTTATAAAAAGAACATATATTTTTTTTACATAAATCATTGAAAACTGTGGAAATTTATAGCATTTTTTATGTATAATCCAATCTATACTAGTACATACGCGTGGTTCAAGGCTACATTAAAGGCAAAAGAGCTTGCGGTTGATCTCCAACTCGTTGGATTGACCTTAACACCAAGTTTAAGCAGTCGACTGCAGTACAGTGTGCACGTAATGCACACTGTACTAATAATAACTGCTAGAAAAAGAGAGACATCGCTCGACATGCCTCTGCCTTGGAAGAAAATGACGACGGCGCACCGCACGGTGAGGTTAACAACAGTCACGACCACTCTAACAAGTAACAAATAACTGACTGCCCGACTAAGAAGAATATTCTTAAAAATTAAAAAAAAAAACATATTCTCTGGAATACACGTAACTTGATCTGACTGTATTTACCTTCATAAATCACCTGGAAATATGACTAACGATGCAATAGTGCGATGACCCGCCTAACGTATTCTGAGATCCTTCGCTTCCTCCTACAGATTTCATGAAATTGACGAGTTCGAGAAACTGTCGCACGTGGCATGTTTTCTGATATTACGGAGCATTTGAACTAAAGTTATGTTTATTATTTCAACAACCTATTTAGGCTCCCCTAAGCTCCTTAAGGGAAATAGCCTATTTGTCGAATAGGTTGATTGTGTCCCCGCTTAAATTGTTTTTTCTTGCGAAATGTTCTATTGGAAAGAGCATTATCGGTAAGCGACTTATAGTTTGTTCCTTCACAATATATTTGATAAATACCTGCCTCTGATTACAAATATGAACTAAATTATTATGTTACTACCGACTCGCCCCGGCTTTGCACGGGTGCAATGCTGATACCATCACTACCGCTATGTCCCTGCATTTTAAATCGGTAATATCTTCGAAAATATTCATTTAAATTACATACTGTAAAGGGTAATATTAATTTATATTAAATGCACAATGTATTTAAGGTTCATAATTGGATAAAGATTAATGCTGTATTACTTAAAATCGCTTCGTAAATAAGCCATTATTTCTCGTAAAAAGTAAAGGATAAAAATGGTTATTGTGGGTTATCCCTAAGAGATATACCATCGCGAATTTTTGTAGTAAATTATTTTGATCTATCTCGTAGGGTTCAGCCAGCGTTTGCAATGTAAGCGCAAAAAGAAGTGTTTGTGGGCGACTCACATATATTTACACAGTTACACACTACACGTAAACCATAAATATATAAATCACCTACATCCATCTATTTATATATATTTACACATACATATTTATTTATATATATATTTCCAAGATGTCAACACACATATACACTACAACGTATGGAATGACGTGACGCATTGGACACACGCATTGTCGATGACGCGCCGGCGACGGTTTTCCTTCTACCGCCACGTTGTTGATATATTTATTTCTCACCAGTCACGACCTACGTTGCTAGAAATAGATACGTGCGCTCGCGCCGATAAAAAGTTGTCGACACTTACCCGCGCTAACTCCTAGCTGACTTGCAAAGACTGTTCTAGCTGTATATTATCCTGCTTGTGCTTAGGTTGCTTGCGCCTTCTAACTAACAGTGTTGTAGTGTTGTGTGTGAGGAATATACCTGGAGATTCAGCAAGGACTTTTATTTATTCACCACTACCCAGTGAGTACCTACACCACACACACCATCCATACAACCAAATTAGTGACCCCTACTGAACGCAAAAGAAAAGGCTAAGATGAGCAGCGACGGTAGTGATACCGAAACTTCACAGCGCAGCCAACGCCCTACCCGTCGGCCAAGTAAGTGCGCGCGCGTTTCCACTGACGCGGACAACCCTACAATGGAGTTGTTTAGAGTCGGCGTTCGTATACCACCTTTTTGGCCAGAAAAACCAAACATCTGGTTCTGCCAAGTGGAAGGCCAATTCAAATTGGCCAGAATAACGGATGACGCCACCAAATTCTATTACGTCCTGGCACAACTCGATCGACAACACTAGAGGAGGTCGAAGACATTATTACGTCGCCTCCTCAAACGGACAAGTACTAGAAGCTGAAGACCGAGCTCATCAAGCGCCTGTCGGTCTCCAAGGAAAGAAAAGCCAAGCAGCTTCTACAGTCTGAAGAACTCGGTGACAGGAAACCCTCGCAGTTTTTAAGACATCTCCAGAATTTGGCGGGACCCACTATACCAGACGACTTTATCCGCACCATATGGACCAGCCGCTTGCCCAGCAACCTGCAGACCATCGTGGCATCACAGATGAGCTTGTCCCTCTCTGAGCTCGCTGACCTCGCCGACAGAGTGCACGACATCGCTCCAGCATCTCCTCAAGTAGCAGCAGCATCGTTATCACGGCCAGACTCAACGAAGGACATGATGAGCCTCATAATGGAGCTGACGAGGAAGGTAGAAGCCCTATCTACCGAAAGGCACGGTCGGTCCCGTCCTCGTACACGTCAAACGTCAGGCCATCGTAGTCGCACACCATCCCGGCGATCGCCCATAATTATGGCAGTAAGTCCCCTCTTTGAGGAGTGGCTGGAAAGGCAACACGGCGTCCTTACCTTCCGCATGACGCAGGTCCTCACCGGACATGGTAAGTTCGGGAGGTTCCTGCACCGGATTCGTGCGGAAGAAACGCCCGGGTGTCACCATTGTGTGGACCACCCGGAGGACACGGTGGAGCACACGGTGGAGGTGTGTCCCGCTTGGGCAGAGCAACGCCGTGTTCTCGTGGGGGCTATCGGTGGCGGCGATCTCTCGCGCCGGGCCTTGGTACAGCCCATGGTCCGGAGCGAGGAGGAGTGGCAGGTGGTCGCCTCCTTCTGCGAAGCAGTAATGCTAGCAAAGGAGGCGGCCGATCGCGTAAGGCAACGGTCCTCACGCCCCAATCGCCGCCGGAATTTCGATCCCGATTTCCGGCCATCGTAGGCGCGGGCTTGCGGACGGCGAGCAATGGGTGGCTCGCCTTCCGACCGTCCGGTAACCGTCCGGACCGAGCCCAAGTCGTCGACGGCGCGTGCTGTTCCACGCGCGCCTCAAGGAGATGTCAGCAACTGTAGGGGCCTAGCAGGGTCGAAGCCTACTGGGGCCAAGGGTCTGATTCTGAAAGGAAGACTCGGCCCTGGTACGAAAGGCAATGAAGGAACAGGAGTGGGTTTTTAGTCAGTAAAAGTCTGACACTATCTCCCGCCCCGCCCAAGGGCGGGGGATGTCATAAGATGATTTTCCCACCGAAAAAAAAAAAAAAAAAACATCCCGGCGATCGCAGTCGAACTACAGGAAGTTCCCAAACTGTTGGTACCACCACAAGTTTGGCAGCCAGGCGAAGAAGTGCGTCCGCCCATGTGACTACACGGCGGGAAACGGGCAGGGCAGTCGGTAATGGCGGCTGAAGATTGCCCTTCTACAACTGGTCGCCTGTTCGTGACGGATCGCAGCTCGAAAGTCCAATTCCTTGTGGACACCGGAAGTGACTTGTGCGTCTACCCTCGAACTGCGCTCCCTCAGTGTCGTCGTACGAAGACCGAGTACCAGCTATGTGCAGCCAACGGTACATCCATAGCGACCTACGGCTACCTTCAGGTTGTACTAAATTTAGGCCTTCGTAGGGATTTCCATTTGCGTTTTATAGTAGCGGATGTCACAAAAGCTATAATAGGTGTAGATTTTTTGTCTCATTATAATTTAATTGTTAACATCCGCAACAAACGATTAATTGATGGTACTACTAAGCTATCATCTGTAGCTTCAATAGCTTGTTCCAATAGCCTAATATCAAGTGTAAAGGTTGTGACTGGTGAGAGCAAATATAGTAACATTCTTTCTGAGTTTCAGGAAATTACTCGACCCGCATGCGTGCCATTCACACGAAAACACAACACGACACACCACATTCGCACCACATCAGGCCCCCCAGTATCTTGTTCCCCACGTCGACTAGCCCCGGACAAAATGAAGATCGCCAAGGCTGAGTTCGAGGCAATGTTGGCGAACGGAACAGCTCGACCCTCGGAGAGCCCCTAGTCGTCACCTCTTCACCTCGCCCCGAAGAAAGACAACGGCTGGCGTCCCTGCGGAGACTACAGACTGCTCAACGCAAGGACAATTCCCGATAAGTACCCAATCAGGCACATACATGACTTCTCCCATAGTCTATCTGGTTGTACGATCTTCTCCACCATTGATTTGGTGAAAGCATATAACCAAATACCAGTCTGTGAGTAAGATATACCGAAGACCGCCATCACTACACCCTTTGGACTTTTCGAGTTTCCATTTATGACGTTTGGTCTGAGGAACGCAGGTCAAACTTTTCAAAGGTTTGTTGACGAGATGACTCGTGGCCTAGACTTTTGTTAGCCATACCTTGACGATTTTCTGGTATTTTCGAGGAGCGAGGCAGAGCACGAGCAGCACCTTCGCCAACTCTTCACCAGGATGAAGAACTATGGTATGTTCGTTAATACCGCCAAATGCGTCTTCGGAGCACCAGAGGTAAAATTTCTAGGCTACCACATCTCGCAACACGGAACTAAGCCTTTGGAAAGCAAGGTACAGGCAATCAGGGACTTTCCAGTCCCCAAAACTGCCAGGCAGCTGAGAAGGTTTCTGGGCATGGTGAACTTTTACCGGAGGTTCATACCTCGGGCTGCCCAGATTCAAATGCCTCTGCATGCCTTACTGACTGACAACATTAAAGCCTCACAGCCAGTCGACATAAGTGGAAGCTCGTTAAGGGCCTTCGAAGAGTGCAAGGATAGCCTGTGTGACGCAGCGCTACTGGCACATCCTGACTCACAGGCTAAATTGGGATTAGTCACGGATGCGTCTGATTTGGCAATCGGCGGAGTCTTGCAGCAGTTTAAAGATGGTAGCTGGCAGCCATTAGCGTTTTTCTCACGCAAGTTGAGCCCATCTCAGCAAAAATACTCGCCGTACGATAGAGAGCTCCTTGCTATCTACGAGAGTATTAAATACTTCCAGCATTGGCTAGCCGCTACCACCTTTACTATCTACACTGACCATAAGCCACTGTGTTATGCCTTTCATCAACGAAAGAATAACTGTCCGCCACGTCAGTTTAGATACCTCGACTACATTTCACAGTTCTCAACCAATATCCAGCACATTGCTGGAAAAGACAACGTCGTGGCTGACACACTTTCTCGCGTTGATGAACTGCAAAGCCCAGTGGATCTAGACACTCTAGCCAAGGCTCAAGACTCCGACCCGGAACTTGCACAGTTCTTGACAGCAGAGTCTTCACTGCGCATTAAAAGAATTATAGTTCCAGGAAGTCGTACTGAATTGTACTGCAATGTCAGCACACCGACTCCTAGACCCCTCATTCCCAAACCATTGCGCAAACAAGTCTTCGACTCACTGCACTCGCTGAGCCACCCTGGCGCTAACGCAAGTGCAAAGCTCGTAGCACAACGCTACGTATGGCCACAGATGCGGAAAGACTGTCGCGACTGGTCTAAGGCATGTTTGGCTTGCCAGCGTTCGAAGGTGAATCGCCACGTCACCACCCCTGTGGGTACTCTCGATTTACCTTCGGCGCGTTTCAAATATGTCCATCTAGACCTGATCGGACCATTGCCCCCTTCCAACGGATATCGGTATTGCCTGACACTCGTCGATCGCTTTACGCGTTGGGCTGAAGTAGTCCCAATTACCGATATTACGGCGGAAACTGTGGCCAAAGCGTTTTTGCTGGGATGGGTAGCACGGTTCGGTTGCCCTACCGATATTGTCACTGACCGTGGTAGGCAGTTCGAGTCCAACCTATTCCAATATCTCAGCAAAGCAATTGGTTTCAGGCACCGTAAGACCACTGCATACCACCCTCAGTGCAATGGTTTGGTGGAGAGATTCCACCGCCAGCTCAAAGCGGCTATCAAGTGTCACGCTGATATCAGCTGGACAGAATCTTTGCCACTGGTACTGCTCGGTATCAGAAGTTCCATCAAGGAAGACCTGAACTCGTCTTCCGCCGAGCTAGTATATGGCGAACCTTTAAGACTGCCAGGTGATTTCTTTGGCCATAAAGTTGACAAATGCACGACCGACATGACTGATTTTACAGCACGTATCAGAGCATTTGCCAGCCAACTACAGCCAGTCCCAACGACGCACCACTCAAAAGACAAGGTCTTTATTCACAAAGACTTGTTATCCAGTTCCCACGTATTTCTTCGGGACGACGCGTTGAGAGGTGCCCTTCAACCGGCATACACTGGTCCCTATGAGGTGATCGAGAGAGGTGCCAAAGTTTTTAAAATAAAAATAAAGGGTAAAATAGTCACAGTATCGTTAGATCGATTAAAACCAGCCTACATACTGTCTGACACCAACACCACCCCTAGCGAAAACATGTCCGAACAAACTCTTCCAATCCCAGTAGTCAAGACAACTCGTTTAGGAAGAAAAGTCAAATTTCCTGACTACTATCGACCCTAGCCTGGTCTCTGGAGGGGAGTGATGTGGGCGACTCACATATATTTACACAGTTACACACTACACGTAAATCATAAATATATAAATCACCTACATCCATCTATTTATATATATTTACACATACATATTTATTTATATATATATTTCCAAGATGTCAACACACATATACACTACAACGTATGGAATGACGTGACGCATTGGACACACGCATTATTGATGACGCGCCGGCGACGGTTTTCCTTCTACCGCCACGTTGTTGATATATTTGTTTCTCACCAGTCACGACCTACGTTGCTAGAAATAGATACGTGCGCTCGCGCCGATAAAAAGTTGTCGACACCTACCCGCGCTAACTCCTAGCTGACTTGCAAAGACTGTTCTAGCTGTATATTATCCTGCTTGTGCTTAGCTTGCTTGCGCCTTCTAACTAACAGTGTTGTAGTGTTGTGTGTGAGGAATATACCTGGAGATTCAGCAAGGACTTTTATTTATTCACCACTACCCAGTGAGTACCTACACCACACACACCATCCATACAACCAAATGTTTATTTACGACATCACATTAGAAACCTTTACCTATAGTTTCTATATTATGCATGTATTATACTTATAAACATTACTTTTGGATCACTCTATCTATTAAAAAAACCGTATCAAAATCCGTTGCGTAGTTTTAAAGATCTAAGCATACATAGGGACAGACATCGGGAAGCGACTTTGTTTTATACTATGTAGTGCACGCCTTATTAGAAATAATGGCTTGACTTTAGTTTGGTAGAGCAGGATATGGGGATTAAAAAGGGCCAAATCTGATAGGGCTTGGGTCCCCGATTATAACGCTACCACTCTTTTTACGAGGTAATGCATATTTTTCGAGAAATTTATAAAATAAGTTTCTAACCTCAAATCCGATAAAAGGTAGATTGGAACGTTAAAATGGGTCATTGACAACCAAAGCTGTCACAATATATTGCCTTGTGGTGTAAAATATCGTGCTACATCGGTAAAACGAACCGTAAAAAAGGTCCGTCGACTATTTTATTTGTTTTTATATCATCTTAGATATCCTGTTTAGAAGAAAGTTAGTAATTCCACTGATCATATGCGAGTACAAAAGGTTATTACTGTTACGAGGATAACTTAAGATGCGAGAGCGAGCGAAGCGAGCTCAAGACATGGGGGCACCCCGACTCGGATAGATTTAGGTTAGAAGGAGGTGGCGGGGTCGTAGTGAGCGAGCGAAGCGAGCGAACACAGACCCCGCCACCTCCTTCGAGGTTATTTTTTTTAAACCACCCAGAAGTAGTAAATATTACAGAACCATTTTTAGTTTGTCTAGTGTTTGTCGACGATGGATCTTAACCCCCGGTACCTAACGTTTGCTCACTCCTTATAAACCCTAATCATGAGTAGATTTGACAAACATGTTTAGGGTGTTATATTATGTAGATCAGATTCTATAAAAAAAAAAAAAAACAATTATTTATAATGATTCTATCTCTTTTAGTAAGGCACTAGTTTTTATGAGATTCGAGGAGATACCATTACCATTATATAAAAACAATAGGACAAAACAATAATTATTTCTATGATTTTTCTTTATTATAATACTATAATTATTTAGAAAAATGTCTTGAAGCGCATGTATTGTATAAATTAATTTTATGTTCTTCACAAATTGCAAATTTTAGATTTTACACATAATTCCTTTCTCGTGAAAGAAACACCTGCGGCAAATTTTATAGAAATAAGACTAGCTCAAGTCTTATTTCTATAAAATTAGCCGAAGATTTTTCTTTTTTTAGTATTTAGTGTCTCTACTGGTTGAAAACCACTGCTGGATGATGGCTGTTCTTAATTTTCATAATTATTTGAAGCTAATTATGTTTTTTTTTATGATGCGCGATATGGTATGGATTCCTAATCAGATTTTCTGTTTGAACAGAACTCAGTAATCACTAAGTTGACAAGTAACACTCTGATGATGCCACAGAAGCCGAAAAGAGTCAGCAAATTTTCTGTCACTTACTCGCCGAATTGACGAAGGTTAATTATATAGGGATATCTTACAGTAATGGACTGAAAGTGATTTTACCTAGTTTATTAGTAAAATTTTAATGATGTACTGAAGTGATTTTCTGAAGGGCTATTATATAACTTTATGTGAAATTCATCTATGAAATTCTCATTCTTCGTCAGGCATAGACTACTCTGCTACACAATAAAATTCACAGAAAAAAAAATACACAGGTACCTATAAATTTTTGAATAGCCCTTATCTTCCAATGTAAACTGTTTAAAATTATATTTAATTTAACTCACTTCAGCAAAATGCTAATAACACATTTCAATTTATTTCAAGAAAACTTTGCAATTAAAATCAGTTGGAAACTGAATATACTTTCCTTGAGTAATGGATATTATTTTTGTGCAACAATTTATGTTTCGTTGAAACGAAACTGCAGCCCGACGTCGTTATCAATGCTGCAGCATTTATTTTAAACTATGTACTTTTCTGAACATTTATGAAAACTGTAGAACCATTACTGGTTGGTTACAGTTTTAATACTGATTAATGTTTTGAAGTTGGAACTGTAACAACTAAAAACATGTTTTCGGTAGATAGCTTTTTTGGTGGGAAATCATAAAAAACTCTTCCATCAAGAGGTGGTGTGGGAGAGAGAGTCAGACTATTACTGACTAAAATTCACCTGTGATCTTTCAGCTACGTTTTGCGTTCCAGGGCCACAGTGACTCTTATGAACAATCCTGCATCACTAACAGGCCTGGCTCCCCGGCCCTGGTCCTTTTCAGATGGTGAGCTTCGTATTGCTCACCGATTACAAGCTCGTATTTACGGTGACTGAAAATCGTCCTGCTGCTCCCAACGTCCAGGCCGTCTCCTTTGGCGTGGTAGCTGAAGTGTGAGAATATCCTCATCGTCACGCTTTCCGCCCCCTCCTTAGATTAGATTACTGCTTTGAAGAAGGTGTTGACTGTTTCCCATGCGGACTGAACCAAGCCCGGATGTGAGAGGTCATCGTCACCGATTGCTTCTTCTTTATGGAAGCAGTGCTTTGCTCAAGCGGGGCAGACCTGCACCGTATGCTCCACCGTATCGTTCAGGTTACCTGCATAACGATAACACTTGGGATTTCTTCCCGCCGAATGTAGTACGAATAGCTTACGGTCGGTATTAGAAATTAACTTATATTAGACAAACTTTTCAGTATAAAAAGTACTTTTATAAACCAAACTTCATTGCGTTGTAAAGTGCATATTTTGTAGCAGCAACTATCTTACTAAAAGGGAGTTTTACTACAGTTGTAGCAAAAAGCAAACTGCGTGAACTGTCACGCAGTAAACACGTTGTTTTATTTCATCTTCTGATTACTTTGTTTTCTTGGAACATACCGCTATGAATTGTGTTATAAAAATAAAATGAAACTGTAGCTACAATGAATTCCGTCGCAGAATATTTCTATTTCTGCAAATTGAAACATACAAGCAATTTGTAGCTTTCTGTTCAAATTATCAGTCTCCTGTTCGTTCTATTATTTCATTATCTTTTTATCAAATCCGTTGCGAGACATTTAAATGAGTAAATGTCTTGATTATTAGACACCTTGACGTCTCCCTTCGTATTTGCTACTTTGACATCTTTAACGTTTTATTTTGTTGTTTTATCATGACGTCTTGCTATTATTTCTGTTATAAAAATCATGGTGAAAAAAAAAGAAAAAAAAATGTAACCCATTAAAAAATTATTTTGCTTTTTTTCAGGAACGGTTTACGATTCGATTGTTGAGTTTTACTAGATGAAATTCTAAAGTTATAATGAAATACAAAAATTGGTCAAAACACGCATTTTTTCAAAGGTTTCGCCAAGTTCGAACATTTTCTTTTTTATACCAATTTTTCTAATTTCCTGGTATTTTTTTTCAGATTTATCCTCATCGTGATTAATACCAGGGGCTAAAACAGTAAAACGCTTCACATACTTACTTTAAAAAAATTTTTTTATTTTATTACTCAGAATTTCAATAACAAATATGGGATATCAAAAAAAACACGTTGGATAATCTCATCAAAAACATTTCGTGTTATAAAAAGCTCCCAAGTCTTCGCTCTTTAGTCGTCAAAACATGAGAGATCTTATATCAAGCTACATCAAGTATTACCTTTTTCTGTCCATCTACAAACTATTCGATAGTTAAGTTCGTTCTACAAAATAATGTCCTCTTGATCGAAGAAGATTCAGGTTTACTCACAATGATCTGAGAGGTGGTCGAAAATGACCCGAATGGCTTTGAGAAAAGGATGGTACGGCTGTGGTATTCTGCTCGATGTACGGTGTACGTACATGGAAAAATAATTTGATTATTAAATTAGTTAAATTAGCCGAATGTAGGCTCATGTAAGTGCACTTTGAACGCGACCTACATTCGGAAATGCATTGACATAGACTCAGCAACGATTGCATGCATTTATGTAAATTATTTAACTTTAGTGTTCAATTAGACGTGGTTTGAGTCGGACTACTTGCATTTTTATTTAGACTCTTCCCGTTAGGCACTCAGTGACATTTCTGCATTTATTACACTTGCATTTGCATTGCATTGACATCATATTTATGTTAGGATTGCACCCTACACTCGACTTGGCGGGTGCTTCTTAATTTTTATTCTATTACACAAACACACTCAACACACCCCCTGTACACAAACACTACATACACATGCACACATATACATATCGTTATCGGTATCGTTCTCGTTATCGTATCATTTACTGGAAATTATTTTGAAGAGTCGATTTGTATTTTAATTACTTATTTTAATAGAAGTTCAATAAATAGTTTAGCAGGTTTTTTATGGGTAATCATCAAATGACTTCCTACTCTTGGTGGAACGGTAAGGAACGGTTAGAATTTTAGTTACTAAAACCCACCTACACAGGTGGGTTTCACTTGTTTCGGAAAATCCCACAACCTTGGCAGGCATCGGCCTCAGTAGGCTTCATTAATTTAACTGATATCTTTTTGATGTGCCCGTGAAACTCGACTCAAGCCTGGTCTTTATGGGACGGCGAGGTATCCATTGCTTGCCGTTCGCAAACTCCTGACTACGGTAGTCGGGAGTCACCCTGAGACGCCCTGGGCATCTTCAGTGGGGGACTTTAATTAGAAGATAGGAAATGTTTGACAAATCGGTTATTGGTTTGTCACCAGACATACATATGAACAAGATCAGTTTAATATAAAGCTTGGTAATAAAAAGCAAATAAACTCTAAAAGAAGTATCATAAGGAATTGCTTATTTCAAATTCATTGAGCGAGTCAACTTTTGATGATACAAATCTGGTTAAAAATTAAATTCGTTTCAGTTCGGAATCAAATTTTCCTCAGAGCAAGCAATGAATACTGAATTCAGCAAAATATCGGTAAGCCGAAACTCATTATGAAATCATGAAGCGTAATGTTAACCCAGACTTCATGTGTGGGTTTCAAAACATTATGAGTTGAAAAAATTCACATTTTCTGAACCGAAGTTTTTTTTCATTACTGCCCTTTTTCTTTCTCTGTAGAGAATACAGATGTTGAATTTTAATCGGAAAACCTAAAAAAAGTCATTGAACTTACAAATTTGTAAAATGCCGGTTTTCAGCCGCATCCGGTTTCACTGGAAGCTGATCTAAACACAGCTGGAAAAAGGTTAGGGAGATTATGATGTTGTAAAACTTATAAAGTCATAAGTAATCGATTCTATTCAAACACTCAGGTCAAATACTATGTTGA
Organism: Mythimna impura; assembly: GCA_905147345.3. Classification (NCBI taxonomy): domain Eukaryota; kingdom Metazoa; phylum Arthropoda; class Insecta; order Lepidoptera; family Noctuidae; genus Mythimna; species Mythimna impura. The sequence continues at coordinate 8,278,549 of LR990359.1, forward strand.
ACCTTTTGTTATACAAAATTAATTTTAATATATGCGAAACCCGAAACACTTGTCTAGTATTTTTATGTAAAGAATCAATGTACAAAATTTCAAAACTGTATCATGATAAGTCACAAAGTTATAAGGTGGTTATGTTACCTGATTGTCCGCACAAATACGTGGTCACCGGGCCATCCGGGCGACTGAAGGATTGTTTTGCTCCCGAATCCAGCTATGCGCTGGCGCACCTTTCATGACCTGTGTTGTACTTAGTGTCGGTGGTGTCCAACTTATGACCTTTTTTAAATATTTTTGGGAAAAAATATAACAAGGTGTAAAAATTATTGGAATCGATTCAATGACTGATTCCGAACAAACTATAATCAGGTTTTGTATAATGTTGTATAAGGCCGCAATAATTTAAATATTTTCATTTTGACTTCAAATTTTTATATATGGAGCGTAATCTCAAAAAGGCTATTAATTCGTGGACGGCTAATTACCACATTAACATCGTACAATTTCAAAAAAATAATAATTGATTTGCATTACTAATTTCTTCTGGCTCCTTCACATTTACAAATATCACAAAACATTAAAGTAGATTAAAACACCTCGCCATGAATAATTCTACTCTGTTCGAATAACTTATTTGTAGACAGATATAATTCACCAGCAAGACTCCCCGGGTCCCCGACTGTAACTCGCACTTCCTCACGTAGTTACATTGTTTTAAGTTTATTTATTTTTGCGGTAAACTTTATGGAGCCTTTGAAGCAAGACGCAGAATGGAAATGGACTAAATTATTCAAAACTGTTACAGCAGCTTCCTTATTCTGGGGCCTTATCATTGACGTGTTAACGTGTTAAAATTTCAAGCGTGTGAGCAAGAAAGACGGATGGAGCTATACAGGGTGTATAGCTCCATCCTCTTTCTTTTTCTTTGTTGCTTTTTTTTCTATAACAGTTCAGCACAGTAATTGTATCGCATTAAGAGCTCGTGGCAGGGTCTCTGACCTTATTATCCAAAATTATAGAAAGAAAGAAAGAAAACACGTTTACTTGGGACACAGGTACACACAATAAAATAACAATTATAATATAGAAACTGAAATACTTAAACTTAAAATACATCAACATTGTGTGTCTCACGGCTGCGCCAAATAGGTCTAGTTCAGCATAATGCCAGGCTATTACGTAGCAGTTGCCTGACGCTGGTTTTCAATTGAACCTTGCTATGAGTCTACGGATGTTATTCAGTTTGTTTGGTGTGAGGTAAATAAATACATGTATATTATTATATGTAGGTGTAAATTAGTGTGTAGTAAATGATAAATAATATATAGGTGTTGTTGTGTTATACAGGGTGTAACAGAAATGGGTATGGGTGTTTTACATACTGGTTCTACATACGGAAAGAAACAACTTTCTTTAAGCAAGTTCTCATAGTATGTTTGTTGTTGTTTAAAAGTACAAAGTAATAATTTCGGCGCAGGTATTATTAGGCGCCCTATTTTCCTCTATGCATCGGAGACATGGTCTCTTTGTGAAACTGAGAAGAAGAAAAAAAAAGTAAAAAACCAAAACCCGACTACGACAGAATAAGCTATTAAAGTGTTTCGATTATTACCTACCTATAACGTGTGACTACGGCTTTTCTTTTTGTTCTATTCTTGTTTTTCCAGTTACTTTGTTTATTTCAGCATCTTGAAAATCTTGTTTCATACTTTTTCAGCGTCTTTTTTTTTGTCGTAGTCGGGTTTTAGTTTTTTACTTTTTTTATTTGAAAGATTTTGGTGTTAAATCACTGTGCTTCTATACTATTTATTTTGGTATGAACAAGTGAAGTCCTTTCAAATGATACCAAAACGACGTATTTATCTTATTTTTTTTAACACAATACTTTTTGTCCACTAGAGGGCGCCACATTGAATTTTGATGATATTTTTTTATAAGTACCAGTGAAGCCCTTTCAAATGATATGAAACACGGTGTATTTATAATTTTTTTTAAACATGACTTTTTGTCCGCTAGAGGGCGTTACTTTAAATTTGAGCAATATTTTGGAAATGTACAAGTGAAGCCCTTTCAAATAATACCAAACACGGCGTATTTATCTCCTTTTTTATTTTTAATGCATTACTTTTTGTCCGCTAGAGGGCGCCATATCGATTTTTGTGACACGTCACGTAGCCTATGTTTAGCGGACAATTAAAACGGTTCTAACGATACCTCATATGTCGAGTTCCGATAAGTAGATTAGGAGCTATGAGGGAACAGATGAACATACTCACATACATACATAGCCTGTCAAAATCATAACCCTCCGTAGTCGGGTAAAAATTGACGTATTGTGGACAGAGTTACGTACAAATGATTCCATATTAAAAGAACTCGGCGCCAGACAGCGCCTATCATCCACAGTGCTGTCACGCATTTTGACCTTCTTCCGGCATGTATCTCGTCATGGTAATGACTCAATAGAGCGTCTCGTAGTGTAGGGAAAAGTTGAAGTCACCAAGCCATGTGGTAGATCACCAATGAGAAAGATAGACCAGATCAAGGCCACAACTAAGTGCTTGGTTTACGAATATATCCGGAAAGCTGCAGTCAGCGATGAATGGCACCGTATTACCAAGATCATCACTCATCGTGATTCACAGCATAGTGATGACCATTACCCCTCTGGCAAGAGTGTACCGACTAAGAAGAATTATTGGGCAACAATTCCAAGTTTATTTATTAAAACTATATGCAACACAAAGGTACAAAGGCGGACTTAATGCCTTAGGCATTCTCTACTAGGTGGTGAAGAGAAAAAACCAAGTAAAAATTCTAGCACTGGGGGGTCCAGAATCATGTATTCGATCCATGGTATTCGTTTATGCGTTGATGTCAAAGACACCCTGTATAACATTCCTAGGAGAGTTTGGTCGTCTCCTGTGGTGGTTGGGGCGTGAAGATTTCTTCTTCCTTGTGCTTTCTGCCTTCCTATTTCCTCTCACTCTGTACTATATGCTTTGCCCGTGTCGGTAAGGCAAGCTCAAACACTCACAATTTTTAAAAATATGGTTAAGGACTACTACCTTTCCTCTTGAACGTCGTCATTAAGTACATCATTTCTTTGCTTCCATAATTATATATATATAAAATATAATATATATTTTTTGTATTATATGTAATTTATTAGTTTATGTATTGTATATATGTAAATAGTACACCACGAACTACCTGCGTATCTTTTTTCTCCTTCTCTGTCAAATCCATCCAAAGGTTGTCTGTAAAAAATCGCTTTTAGCGATAAGACCGCCCATTGTGACACCCTATTAATTTTAAGTTCCTAATGTAATTTGTATTTTTGGTGTACAATAAAGAATATCTATCTATCTATCTATATCCCCCGATTGCCTCCAAGAGTACACGGTGGTGCTCCGCCTAAGTGTTGCAGACTTCTACTAAATTCTCCACCGTGTTCTCCGGGTGAAAACAATACCAATACTGACGAAATGTTGGCCTCGACCTTTGGCTACGAAATTTTCATTACGCTTAGCTTCGGCTACAACAACAACGTAGCATCGGTTTATAGCATAAGGGTCGCCGCACTTGGGCCACCGGCCACAACCACAAAACGCCGCCACCAGCATATTTCCTGTAGTTTTCATACATTTTATACGCACACAATTGACCCCAGTGACCGCCACACGCTACGAATCACCGCTGCTCGCTTCTTGTGGCCCGCACCGGCCACTAAGCGCCGATATGAAACTCCAGCACACGCCATACGCGCATTTAAACCTTCTGCGACAAAGTTCAATAGGATACTGTGCGCATGGGTTAAAAAAAGTGACAAGTAGCTGTCGCGCGCTTCAGCTTCCTTTGTGGCTGCTTCTAGCTTCTCGTAGCGGCGTTTGTGGTTGTGGCATAAGGCCCATGTGCGGCAACACTAAGAATAAATAAACTACGTAATTTACAAACCAGAGCTAAGGCAGCCCTTAAGGCTGTTGACTCATCAGGTTACTAATTGTGTTGTCTCCTTTTGATTATGTACTCTACATAGTACGTTATATACTTCTTAGAGGGTAGTCCTGTTATTACATTATATTCCATCGTTTTAGTGTCTAGTGTGTAGGTACGTGATACATTATTTAGGGCATTAAATAACATTGACCACCCTGAGGTTTAGTTATCTCGCCTGTCTAGGAAAAGAAGCGTAGGTACTATATAGTTGTAATGACTTCACAAATACTCGCTTTATCTCCCCCTTGCATTGACTTCGAGCACTTATAAATGAAAATGTCTGTTGACCGTTCTTAAATAGCTCTAAGTCAAAAAAATGTACTTAAAAAAGCTATTCCGTGGCGAATGTCGGGTCTTTGATCTCCGCCGCCTCGAGCGACTCAGAGCCGCTCACACTCGCTTTACTGAGACACGACACACATAACATCAAGAAAGATACGCTTTGTAATAGCGTGTATTTTATTTAGTTTAGGAGTTAAATGTTCATTTTATTCCACTGATCAGTGTTTGACTAATATGTCTGCTCATGTCATTCTATACCGTTACTGCATGTGTTAAATGTACAAAATAAAGATTATTATTTATTTAACTTCAGCTAAATGAAGTAGGTAAGTAACTATAGCCCAAGTTCATTATCATTATCATCGTTTCAGCCGAAAGACGTCCACTATTGGTCATAATCCTCCCTCAAGTGTCACCATAATGACCGGTCCTGTGCGTCTCGCATCCATCGGATTCCCGCGACCCTCACCAGATCATCGGTCACATTGTGGGAGGCCTTCCAACGCTGCGTGGTCGCCACCCCAAAGCCTTTCGTCTCCGTCGACCATCTGTTCTGCGAGCAATGTGCCCTGCCCACTGCCATTTAAGTTTGGCGTTTCTTCGGGCTATGTTGGTAATCTTGGTTCTCCAAGCCCAAGCTAGATTGAAAAAAAAAATGAAATTAAGCTCACGACATTGAAAACTTTACAAATCCTACAGTTAACCGCATCTCGTTACCTTTTATGGTATTTCCAACTTTTTTTTATTCTTGATAGGTTCGCGCTTGACCGCTATCTCACTTGATGGAAAGCGACGATGCGATCGGCGATGGAGCGCGCTTACCTAGAAGTAACCTATTCACTCTTGACTTAACCCTTAACGTCAACTTCAAGTCGTTCGTGGTACGAGTTCCAACCCAACAGCTACAGACCTTCTTGAAAGAGGACTTCTGGCCGAAAGGTGTCGTATACCGACGTTTCCGAGGACGGTTATGCGATACCACGCAGTGCAACACGACGCCGACCACATTACGTGTTTAATAATAGTTTAAGTTTTGTTTTTATAATATGTATTAGTTTATTATTGTTTAAGATTATTGTATGTATTTTGTCTATGGGCCTCTGATGCCTGAAAATAAAATTATTATTATTATTATTATTATTATTATTATTATTAAAGATTCTCGGGTTGTAGCCATTAGGAAACACAGATTACGGCAAGGAATTCTACTCCTTAGCTGTACGCACAATGAATGTGTTCCCAAAACGTTTTGTAGTAGTAGTTTAGTAGTAGTAGTTAGCCTATTATGTCCCACTGCTGGGCGAAAGCCTCCATCTCCTTCTTCCATACGACTTCTATACGTCTGTTCTCGGCCATTGCGGACCAGTCCCTCACGTAGTTGTCAAGCTCATCTCGCCACCTTCGCCTTGGTCTGCCGCTATGTTGCCTGAAAAATGTCTCATCTCACCAAAAAAAATGTTTCAACTGTGCAATGAGGTCACGACTCTTTTCTTTATTGAAGTACAAAGCCAATTCTTTGCTTTAATGAAAGTTCCTTTTTAATGACTGTGCTTCAGACACATTCAAGCTAGAACTACATTAGACCGACGCACACGTGTAACACGCCTGATTTGTACGTAGAACAACGTAACGTGGCGTCACGTGGCGTGTATCAAGTGTGGCCCACAAGTCTAATTTCCATATTAAATGTATGGAGACCGACGCGCCCAGATCGGCACACGTGTGCGCAGTGTAGATCTACCTTCATTTCCACGGCGAAATTTTGAAATGCAAAGGGCAACTAAAGGACACGGGTGGGTTTTAGTGAGTAAAAGTCTGAAACATACTCTCACTCCACCCTAGAGTGAGAGAGGTCATTGTATGATTTCCCACAATGAGTTCTCACAAAACTAGTAGGTACTAGTAATGTTTTAGATCTAAAAAGGTCATTGAGGCGTTACTATCTTCTTGTTTGAGACAGATGATCACGTGTATTCTGAATGACAAGCAAACTGAGTAACTAAGTATGGATCTAAGTGCCTGCCTGTGAAATTGTAAAAAGAAACAGTTTAATCACTTTTTTTTAATTTGTTTTAGGGCACAAAAACTGTTAGAAGTCATAAATAAAAGTCACATTATTTACTAATCGGTTTGTGGAAGTTTCCAAAATAAGTTCAGCTTTGACTTGTACATTATAATATCATTCGTATATCCGAAAGTTTTATCATAAAAAATATGAAAATACGTGTTGATAGTTTCCGATGTTGTCAGTTCCACGGTATTTATAACGGATATAAGCAGTGTTCGGAGGACAAGAAATAGTTTGCACATATTTCACAAACCACACTGACAAAATATCAATAAATTAATTTGTTAAACTTATTCAGAATCTGATTGAAATTTTGAATTGTGAACACAAGTAGTGATGGCTGACTGAATTCTAAACAAATCCATGAAATTTTTAGGTTAAGACGGCATAAATATACACTGTACAGTTAACTGTTTTGGCAGGTCGAACAGAAGTTAAAGTTCAAATCGATTGCAGTGTCGAAGCTAAAACACTTCCTACACTAAAGTGTATCCAGTATCCGAGTTCCGCCTAAAGCAACCTTATTAACGATTGTAAAAGTGTAATGAAATCTTTAGGAAGTTTTCCTAACTCTAGATATACATCCCAATATTTAACAACCGCCCTGTTAGCCGGCACGGGTCGGTATTTGTAAATTAATACCCATTGATCGACCTCTATGATACCGGAGCTTCGGTAATCAACAGAGGGTGAGTGAATGGAATTCCTTCCAGAGCAACCTCTGAATTAATTCAATAAGATTCGGGTCACTTTAACGTAATTAAATACCTTTAAAATGCAATTTTATCAGGCGATGCTGTATCTTCTAACTTGTTGCTGTAATAGAAAAAGTTGTACGGCTAAGGGAATAGCTAATAGCAAGTTTGACTTAGTAGCAAACATACCAAGTCTATTACACTTTCAACGTCGCGTCGTCAAGTTTTCTAACTCAGCGAAGTGTAAAGTGCAAGTGTGCGAAAGTGCACATTTATGTTTCTTTTTTAATAAGTTGACGAACTACTTTGGTAGTTAACGCATAATATGTATTTCAATCCAGAAAAAACTAGTGACATTTCTTTGTTTGTTCAATGTACCTCACGAATTTACTGACAAAATCTAATGTACCTCAACTTACGACACAATTAGTGAAGAACTCAAAGGTAAATTGGTAATACATAACAATGGTGTGTTTTCGTGGCACATATTAACTCAAATTATTATAGACTTATTTTTCCTGATGAATTTCTCCTGTTCAGTTAAAGATCCCTTGGAGTTAATACATTAATCGAGAGGTAAATTGGTACGAGTTACGATCAGTATTATTTTTATGTACTCCAAGCGTAATAGAACCGAGGGCCCCGCTGGATGGACGAGGCTATTAATTGTAATTTCTATCAAAATAGTTGAGGTACATTAGATTTTGACAGCAAATTTGTGAGGTACATTGAACAAACAAAGCAATTGCCACTAGATTTTTCGGTCTAGCTCAAGGGGATTGGATAGAAACACATGCGCATAATTGGTATCTATGCATGCACACACACACAAACAAGCTAGTTACGCAATTATGATTTATCAAGAATTTATTAAATAATTCTTGATTATTTTAAGACTAGCTGTGGCCCGCGACTTCGTCTGCGTTAAGTTTGTAAAAACGTACAATCATTCTGAGCTTGCAATTCATTCTGAAAGCAACGCAATTATTTATTGTACTTTAACATAAAACGGTTAAAAGTAAAAACGCAAATTACCTTCAGGAAACATGTTATGTACTCGTCCAGATCCAAATGTATGAATGTCAATGAATAGAAAGAGTATATAAGGGTCGTAGCAGTTAATGAATAGAAAGAGTATGTAAGGGTCGTAGCAGTTGGCATTTCTGCCTACCCCAAAAGAAAAGAAATTAGTTTATGTATGTTTCTGGTTTATGTTCTGGTGAAACAACATTGTATGATTTTAACCCCTCGCCACAGTGAGCACGTCACAATCGCAGCGGTAATGCCTGTCTTTGAAGAGTGTCTACAGAGGCGTCACGGCATCCTCTCTTTGTGCAGGACTCACCGGATGTGGGTGTTTTGGGAGGTATCTGTATCGAATTCAACGGGAAGAAACACTCGGGTATCACCATTGTGCGGATCGCCTGGAGAATACGATGGAGCACACGGTGGAAGTCGGTCCCGCTTGGTCGGAGCGCCAGCACCGCTGTGTCCTCATGGAGGCGATTGGTGGAGAAAATGTCAACCAGTAGCCTCCTTCAGTGAAGCACTACGATCGAAGAAGGTGGCTGAAACTATGAGGGACATTCTGACTCCTTAACTGTCGCTGCAAGTGATGCTCCGGGTGTTGAAAGCCGCAGGGCGATTACCAGCCATCGCAAACCGGGATTGCGGTTGTGCCGTCCGGCCGTCTCGTCAAAGCAATCCTGAATCGACGGCGCGTTGTATTCTACACCGGACTCAAAGAGATGTCAGCAAATGGATAGGGCCCTCTAGGGCCGATGTCTGCGAGATTGAAGAGTTTAATTCATTAACGCTCAGGCGGTAGCCGGCGCCCGCAAGCCATTGTCTTACTATTGTGTCTCTAATTACGCACGTCAAAAGGTTAAGCCGTTAGACAGCTTTGGTAGAGGTAAATGAAGGAGCATAATCGGGACACCGACCTTCAGCTGAATAACGTGCACTGATAGTGCAAAGCCAAAAAGCCAGTGAATCCAAAAACTACCATCATCATCATCAACTATCTTCCTCCACAACAATACTTATGAAGAATTTGCGAGAGCATGCTTGCATTGATTGTTGCAGCTTGCTCATTTTGGGCGTAAAAATTACTTGTTCATTTACCTAGGATTTTTTGGTGTGTATTTAACTGACGTCCCCGTTGAATGAATTTCGGCGAAATCTTGAGCGCGTGTATCCCCGCCCAATCAAACTCGCATATTGATGGCCAAACCGAGAGGTCACTGTCACCGATTGCCTCTATGAGGACACGGCGGTTCACCCAAATGTGATAGACCTCCACCGCATGTTACACCGGGTCCTCCGGGCGATTCGCAAAATGGTAATATCAGGATACTTCCAACCGTATCCATAAAACAATGAAATTACGGTAAACAAATGTAGCAGCCGATTAGTGTTATCCCTGAGACTGGCCTCCCTCAGAGGGTTGTTCCAGTGTTGGTCACCACTCACTGCAAGGAGGTAACGTCCAGATGTCGACGCAAGGCTGCCAGGAATCTGAGATACATCAGTGATCAGGAACGTAAACCACTTTCGACCCCGTTTTATATGGAGCAGAAACTGCAAACAATAAATCACGCCATTATTAGGCCGCAAGGTGCCATCCCGGAGGACATAGTGGAGCATGCAGAGGTGTGTCCCGCAAGGGCGGATCACCGCCGTGTCCTCGTGGAGGCCATCGGCGTCAGTCACCTCTCGCGCCGGGACCTGGTTTGGGCTATAGTCCAGAGCGAGGAGGAATGGTAGGCGGTCGCCTCCTTCTGCAAAGCCGCAATGCTAGCGAAGGAGGAGGCCGCACGCGTGAGGGAACGAACGTCCTTACGCCGAGCCGAGATTCCGACCTCGACGACCAGCCACGGTAGACGCAGGCTTGCAGACATCGAACAATGGGTAGCTAGCCTTCCGGCCGTCCGGTAATTAACCGAACCGAGCCCAGTCGTCAACAGCACGTAGTGATCCACGCGCTCCTCAAAGAGATGTTTCAAAGCGCAACTGAAGGACACAAGTGTGGTTTTAGTCAGTAAAAGTTTGACACGCCCTCTCGCTCCAACCAGAGAAGTCATTGGATGATTTCCACTCTTAAAAAAAGAAAAAAAAGTACCATCATTATCATTATCATTATCATGGACATAGGCCTCCCCAAGTGTCGCCATAATGACTGGTCCTGTGTGTCTCGCATCCATCGGATTCCCGCGACCCTCACCAGGTCATCGGTCTACCTGGGGGCCTTCCAATACAAGGTGTCATGCAACCCCTTTCGAAAATATGGCCGTGTTATTTTAAAATCAATAATTAAATACATATACTCGTTTACTTTTATCGCCTTTTTTGGTTCGTATCCCTTGAATAATCATGGTCAATTATCTTGTTACAATCATGGAAAAAAAAAGCAGTAGGATTGTTAAAAATGCCTCCGTCTAACACCTGTTTAACCATAACTATTTTCCTCCAATTTTGAACAATAGAACTGTCTGCAAACGTGGGCGAAGGTCATTCTTCCGCCATTCAGAAAATTACGTAAAATACACAATGCCATCTATCAAATATAAAGTTCAACTGTCATTGTCATCATTATTTCTACTTTGAGTCTTTAGATGGCGTTGCGAGTTGCATGTGGAATATTTCACTAATTCGATTTTATTATGTGTTTTGATTAGTTTTTACAATATATTTAGAAGATATCGAATAGAAATGTCAATTTTATTTTGAAAAAATGGTAAAAGTTATTTTATTACAAAAAAGAAGATAAAATAATGACAAAAATTTTAACTGTAGCTGGGAATCGAACTCGCGGCAAATGTCGTTCAACACGGACGTTTTGGATTATTGCTCACCCCCCATAGCAAATAGCGTGATAATTTATAGCCTAACAGATGCACTGACCTATAAGGATTATGTATGCAAAATTTGAACAGGATCGGTTCAGTAGTTTTTGCGCCAATTAATACCATCGCAAAATAATTTTACTGTTTTATTATATGTATAGATAATAAAATTATCAATTCAGTACCGGATTCTAAACATACTACTTGCAGGTTGTGCATGTATTGTGTTATAATTATATTGTGTAGCTTTAAATTTCATAGAACCTGTATATTAGCGTTCTGAAGTTAACATTACGATAGACATAAATTGCTTTAATGTAGTTTACAACCACGAGCTCCATGATGTCGTGTACACTCAGCAGAACTTGGCTTATCTACGTTATCACTACTGAGAAGCTGTCTCTGTTGCTAGCTAATCTTCTATCCCATCTTAAGGTAAAAGAATTTTTTGTTATACAGTCAATATTGCATGTTATTGACGGCGATGACCCGGTAAGAAAAAGTTGAAACATTATAAGTAGGTAGGTAAATATAAAATTGATTAAACATTTTGTAAGTATGTGCTTGGTGACTTCAGTAGAGCTTTCGAAGGAGTGGGACTTAAAATGAACATGGAAAAAACCAATACTCAATACTCAATTATTTATTTCATTCCACAATGTACATGATTAGGTGGTAGGTCAAAAAATTGGACACAATCGTGGACCCTGTTGGGCACAGCAAATACAATACTTATTCTACTTAAAAATTAACTTATTCTAAGAACAATTTTATTAAAGATTTATTACATTATAAATTATTATTTAGTACATTACCAATTATTATTTATCACTACATAGTATAAAACAAAGTCACTTTTCGTGTCTGTCTGTCCCTATGTATGCTTAGATCTTTAATACTACGCAACGGTTTCTGATGCAGTTTTTTTTAATAGATAGAGTAATTCAAGAGGAAGGTTTATAAGTATAATACACGTACATTATAGTAGAGAAACACTGATGATTTTAGAGGTTTTTAATGTGATGTCGTAAATAAACACATTTTTTTGCGCTTACATTGCAAACGCTGGCTGAACCCTAAGAGATAGATCAAAATAATGTACTATAGTATTGTACACCTTAAAAAGATCTATAAAAAAGTCCGCGATGGTATATGTCTATCTTTTAGGTATAACCCACAATGACCATTTTTTATCCTTTACTTTTTACGAGAAATAATGGCTTATTTACGAAGCAATTTTAAGCAATACAGCATTAATCTTTATCCAATTAAGTACCTTAAGTACATTGTGCATTTAATATAGATCAATATGGTCCTTTACAGCGTGTAATTTAAGTGAATATTTTCGAAGATATTAAAGATTTAAAATGCTGGGACATAGCGGTTCCAGTAAATAACTTGATTCTTTCAAAGATTAATACTCGGTTACTTCCAGATTGGTCCCATTTTTTTCAAATCCAGTTCTGATAATGGAATCCATGAGGAATCGATGGAACTCCTCAAATATTCTAGGCACTATATAGTGATTTTGGTATTTTAATCGAGAACTAAAGCATTTACAGTCATAAAGTAACATTTGATGAAGTGGAACTGATGAAGAATACCAGAAATGGCCAACGGAACTTCACCCTCACATAGATATCACAAAGAAGATAGTTAAGTAACTATGACAATATAAATAAATAAATGGTTCTGAATGGTTATGTTGAAAATGGTATCATCGAAGTGATCTGATGATGATGATGGAGCCGGAAGGTAGGTATTGGAACTCCGTAATTAATCAATTACATTGATTAGCCATGTTTGGGCTTATTAGAATTGTCATGATATGCACTTTGACTATCTATCTATCTATTTATGGTTATAGTATGGTTTCCGCACTTAGTCCTATGTGGACCATTGTACGTGGGCCATGGCGGTCATAACCTTTGGTGGGCTCATTCCAACCAGCCCACCTCTTTCCAAAAAATAGATTAGGCCTCTTAGGTTTTTCAGGGCATCAATAAGGGAGTTCGGGGATCCTAAGGTTCGTGTGCGTATTTCAGTGACACCTGTGCAGTCTAGGAGCACAAGTTGGCTATAAGGTACTATCGAACTAACCTGATGATGGTGCCGGGAGGTGGATGGGGACTTCATAATAAAATAATGTATCCTAGCAGTGTTTGGGTTAATTCGGATAGTCATGAGAAATAGGTACTCTGGCTATACCTAAGTGCATCACAACTAAAAAGTGTGAAATAAAAAACTTTTTACAAAAAATAAATAACCGACTTCACTATAAAAAAAAAACAAACACTAAAACGATCACAATAACTTTAATTTTGGAACTCGGTGTTAAATAACAAGCAAACAATACCAGAAACACCGACTTCCGAAATTAAAGTTATTTTGATCGTTTTAGTGTTTTTAACCGACTTCAAAAAAAGGAGGAGGTTATCGATTCGGTTGTATGTTTTATTTATTTTTTTGTGTGTTATCTCTGAACTCCGTCGTTTATGGACCGATTTGCAAAATTTTTTTGGGATCCATGATGAATCGAGAGAACTCCCCAATTATTATAGGCAACCATATAGTGATTTTGGTATTTTCATCGAGAACATAAGTATTTAAAGTCAAAAAGTAACATTTGATGAAGTGGAACTGATGAAGAAGACCAGGAATGGCCAACGGAACTTCATACTCACATAGATATCACAGTTAAGCGACTATGACAATACAAATAAATAAATGGTTCTGAATAGTTATGTTGAAAATGGTATTGTAGCGACATCTATGGCGTCACATAAGAACTAATCATGCATCACGCAATCAAAGTTCTCCGCTCGATTAGAACATATAGAACAGCCCGAAATCATCTATCGGGCAGATGCCCACCAGACATAACACCAGTCTGGTCGGAGGATCCTCCCTTTTCAACGGAGGTTTGCGGGACTTTACACTCTGTTCCGCCTACCTCCAAACTGGTGACCCTCGACAAGGAACGTCAGCGCAGCCTTTGTGCAGCCACTACTTCGTGACGTCATCATCACTTCCTCAAGCTTTCGCGCAGCGAGCCATACAGCCAGCACCCACGGCTATAAAGGGTGTCCTGACCACCAGCTTGCATACCTGTTCATTGTCATCACCCTCGGCCTCATCAGCGACCTTGGCGAAGCACACTTCACCTTCGGCCAGTCACATGAAGAGCCACGAAGAACCTCTCCAGGTCGACGCAAGCAGTCCAGCCACTACGTCGCACAGCACCACTCCGACTCACTAGAGCTAGCGGCACTACTCCGATTCACTGGAGCCTGCAGCATCATCCCGACTCACTGAGAAACCACCACCCCGACTCACTGGGGCATCATCCCGACTCACTGGGACATCATCACCCCGATTCACTGGGGCATCATCCCGACTCACTGGGATAGCACCACCCCGACTCACTGGGGCATCACAGCAGACAGTTCCGACCCACTGGAACCAACCTGCCACTGGCCTGGCACGCATCAAGAAGCATCAAGAACCATGCGATCTCCGATCTCTGGAGGGGAGTGATGTAGCGACTTCTATGGCGTCACATAAGAACTAATCCTGCATCGCGCAATCAAAGTTCTCCGCGCGATTGGAACATATCTGAACAGCCCGAATTCATCTATCGGGCAGTAGCCCACCAAACATAACACCCGTCTGACCGGAGGATCCTCCCTTTTCAAAGGCGGTTTTCGGGACCTTACTCTCTGTTCCGCCTACCTCCAAAGTATCAACGAAGTGACCTGATGATGATGATGGAGCCGGAAGATGACACCGAAACTCTAATTAATCAATGTATCCTAGCCGTGTTTGGGCTTATTAGAATTGTCATGAGATGCACTTTGGCTATGAGGTACTATCTAACTGATCTGATGATGGAGGAAGGTGGAAAGTAGACTCAGGAACTTCATAATAAAACAATGTAACCTAGCCGTGTTTGGGTTAATTGAAATTGAATTCTAATACCATCCAATTTACCGTTCCAATATAACGCCTACAATTTCCGCTAAAGATATCTTTTGCAATGACCATCAATAAATCGCAGGGTCAAACTTTCAACATTGCAGGCTTAGATTTGAGCGTTGAATGTTTTTCACATGGCCAATTTATATGTCACTCTTTCAAGAGTAACCTCAAAAGAAAACATGTTTGTATTATCTAATGACAAAAAATCTATGAACGTTGTGTATAAAGACATTCTGTAGTATATTTAATACTAGCGCCCTGGTGCAATGCTGGACAAAACCGCATCAAAATTCGTTGCGTAGTTTTAAAGATCTAAGCGTGCATAGGGACAGACAGCGGGAAGCGACTTTGTTTTATACTATGAAGTGATCAGCATTGCACCCGTGCGAAGCCGGGACGGGTCGCTAGTTACATTATAAATTAGTATTTATTATTATTATTTTATATTATTTTGCAAGCTGTATAGATTTATCATTTAAATATTCATTTACGCTATAATAACTAACACCAACAACAACTACTAAACAACAACAACAAACAACTAACAACTATTACTAATAACTTAGTAATAGTTTTTTTTAATTTATTTATAAAAACAGCGATCTTTTTTTCGTTTCTTAGTGGCTCGGGTAATTTATTATAGATTTTTATCGACATTACAAGTGGGCCAGATGAATGCATTTTTAATCGAGATGTTGGTAGGATTAGACGTGTTTTGTATCGAAGTATGAATCTTGTTTGAATATCTTCTCGTTTCGTGTAAGTCTTGGTGTGTGTGTGCAAATTTACAGATTTCTAGTACGTAAATAGAAGGTAGCGTTAAAATATTTAGTTTTTTGAAATAAGGTTTGCAGCTATCGGTTTGTTCAATATTAACCAAAATACGGATTTTTTTTTTTTGGGTTGTAAACAGCGCTGGTGCGTCTGTGCTATTTCCCCACATTATAACACCGTAGCTGAGCCATGCATGAGCATAGGCGTAGTACGTAACTAGAGCTGTCTGCAAGTTTGTGGTCTTTTTTATTTCGCGAAAAGCGTACAAAAATGTTGAAAGTTTTGTTTTTGTTTTCTGAATGTGAGATTTCCAGTTTATGTTCGTATCTATGGTTAAGCCTAATAGTGAAAACTCGTTTACTAATTCTAATTTGTGGTTGTTGAAAGAGAAATTTACATCAAGACGACTTTTTTGGTGGGGGTGGAAAGTTATAAGTTTAGTTTTTTCAAAATTAATTTCTAGATTATGATCATTTAACCAGGTTATTGTTTTGGTGAATATATTATTAAGTGCATTTTTTAGGTTTTTGCTATCATGACAGGGGGTAAGAATAGAGATTTCATCTGCAAATAAAACGCATGGTTCAGAATCTTGAATTGTTTTCGGAAGATCGTTTATATAAATGAGAAAAAGAAGACATCCAATTACACTCCCTTGTGGTATTGAGGCGTTTATTGCCTTGCTGTCGGATCGAATCTTTTGAAGTTCGTTAGTTCTATTATTGAAGAATTCTATTTCGACTAATTGCGCTCTGTTTGCTAAATAGGACTTAAACCATTCATGGGATTTGCCGCGGATTCCTACTCCATATAATTTATTAAGTAATATTCTATATTGGACTTTATGGTAGGCTTTACTCATGTCTAGTAGCGTACCAATTGCGTATTTTTTATTATTTGTTATATTAAGAGCTTCCTGTATAAATTTGTAAACAGCTAAAGTTGTTGATTTATTTTTACGAAAGCCATTTTGACATTCGTCGAATATTTTATACTTCTCACAGAAGGCGTACACGCGATTACACATTGCTTTCTCAAAAATCTTTGCAGTAGAGCTATTGGACGATAATTGCTAGGGTCTGTTTTGTTATTTTTTTTGTGTAGAGGTTTTACTAGTGCAATTTTTAGCTAATCAGGGAATACGCCCTCTTCGAAAGATTGGTTTATTAATTTATAGAATGGTAAAGTGAGTTCGTCTGCACATTGTTTGAATAAATTTGGTGGGAGTTCGTCTATTCCGTAACTATTCTTATTTTTTAGGCTTTTGATCAAAGAATTTATTTCGTATGGGTCTACAGGGCTAAGAAACATTGTGTTTTGGGTAGGTGAGAGCACAGGGGAACCTTCCGGCTTATTTTTTCGTAAAGGGCTTCCCTCGCCGATAGATGCAAAATAGTTGTTGAAGATATTTGCAACTTCCTTGGGTTCCGAAGTTAGGCTATTGTTTTTTGTTTGTAGTTTTATATTTTTTTCTCTTTTTTAATTGTTTTATTAGTTCGTTCATTTATAATTCTCCACATTGTTTTGACTTTATTAGTAGATGTTTTAATTTTGTTAATGTATTCTAATTTTTTTGCTGTTCTAATTATTTTTTTTAATGATTTCTCATATTTTTTATAATGTTTTGTTAATGTTGGGTTATTAGTTTATTAGTTTTTAGCGTTAATGTTTTCAATAATCTTTTATTTTTACAGGATATTTTTACCAAAGTCATGGTAAACAGCCATGTAGCACCCACTCCTATCAAGATCGAGGACTATACACTCGAAGTTGTAGACGACTACGTTTACCTGGGACAGACGGTCCAGTTGGGAAGGTCTAACTTCGAGAAAGAGATCAATCGTCGAATCCGACTCGGCTGGGCAACGTTCGGGAAGCAGCGCGGTATCTTTTCGTCCAATATACCACAGTGTTTCAAGACGAAAGTCTATGACCAGTGCGTGTTGCCAGTGATGACATATGGCTCAGAAACGTGGTCGCTTACAATGGGCCTCATCAAAAGACTTAAAGCCACCCAAAGGGCAATAGAAAGGGCTATAATCGGAGTTTCCTTGTGTGATCGAATCAGGAATGATGATATCCGCAGGAGAACCAAGGTTACCGACATAGCACGAAGAATCGCCAAACTTAAATGGCAATGGACTGGGCACATTGCTCGCAGAACGGATGGCCGTTGGGGCCGAAAGGTTCTGGAATAATGACCACGTACCGGAAGACGTAGTGTTGGAAGGCCTCCTACAAGGTGGACAGATGACTTGGTAACGGTTGCGGGAGTCCGATGGATGCGAGACACACAGGACCATTCATTGTGGCGACACTTGGGGGAGGCCTATGTCCAGCAGTGGACGTTTTTCGACGGAAATGATGATGATGATGAAGTAGGTGTTATGTATCGGAAGTAATTTAAATATTCTTTATAATAAAAAACTCTGGGTTGACTTATAACGAAACCGTCTAGATAAAAATCGGTATACATGAAAAATCCAATCAAAATGTTTGTGGCATTCTAACTAACCGTTCGGTTGGTTCAACAAAGAAAAATCTTATTTTCCTTAAGAGGATGTAAACAGTGATACTAAAATCTTATCGTTTTTGTGTTGTGTTCGTCTCATGAATACTAATTTTAGTCAAGTTAAGGAGACTGTAGGTGCTGATAAAATTTATAATGATTCTCGTAGGTGGTACACAATACCTTTTTTGTTGCAAACTTAGTGTTAGCCATACGATAATATGATAATTGGTGCTCTTGAAATGTGCTGGAGGCGTCTACTGAGGATAAAATGGACTCACTACTAGTGTAGTTTTCATTCTGAAAGAACTTCGCATCAAAAAAAACTTTCATTGATTGTGCACCAGCGAATCTTTAAGATGTTTGGTCATAATCATCCGCAATGAAAGCTCTGTGGAACTTTTAGTGGTACAGGGAAGAGTAGAGAGCCAACGTTCTCGTGACCGATCACCGACCAGATGGCCAGACTTCATTAAATCATCTTCGAAATGCTCCCTCATTGAATGTTCACGCAATCCCACGAATAAAGGGACATGGATCAGTTTCGTAAAAGCCGCAACCAACCTAAAAGACCATCCATGATCACGACCACTCTGCCAGGAGTGTATGGAGAAGATATATTTATGTCTAGCTTCTGCCAGCGGCTTCGCCCGCGCGAAATTAGGTTTGTCCATACAAACTTTGGGCCCCCGTTTCATCCCTTTAGGGGGTGAATGTTTGAAAATCCTCTCTTATTGCTCGCTTACGTCATAAAAGGAAACCTTCTGCAAAATTTCAAGTTCCAAGTTCCAATATAGTTTCGGCTATGCGTTGATATGTCAGTCAGTTTCTCCTTTTATATATATAGATAGCTAACTGCACGATCGATTCATATCGATTTTTTAAAATTCCATAATAGTTTTTTAGTAATGCGTGAGCTTGCATGCCGCATAGTAGTGTTAATTTATTGAGTGTTAATTCAGAACAATCCTAATCTCGTACAGGCTGACGTCCGGGATATCTTCGTTATAGTTTCGGGTCAATCAAGCTGTTGATGCTACACGATTATATTATTTTTCCAGTAAAATCATTTTAAAGAACGCTGGGACACTGATTATTATGAAAGCAATATAAGTAAAGTACCTACCTAAGTAAAGTAGGTTACGATAGTAAAACTAATTTAATTAATTTTGGAATTGCAATGATTTATTCAAAAATTTTGATACTTATGTTGTTGTGTTGTTGGTGAGTTAGCCGGTATGGGAGGACAAATATTTATCTAACCCGTTTGTCTGAACTTTTGTAAACTTTTCGGATGACAGTATATACCAAGATACATTCACTTGGCAGCTAGCCAGCCAAACTACGATTTTAGACCATCTATTAGTCGAAGTGTTAACTTGTAAGGCTCGTGATAGAACTGCAAAATGTGGGCACTCAATCATTCAGTAACTTAGCTTGTCGACAATTTAACCTATCAGATGTTTTAATTTGAAGAGGAGGGATGAATCGCATGTTACTAAAAGAAGTATGAGTATATATGTGGTCAGATGGAGAGGGAGAGGAAGGAAAGATGGATGGGTCGTTATGTGGTGTTAAATGAAAGAAAAGGGAGTTAGTGATAGCGTGACTGTTGACAAGATAGAATGGAAGAAAAGACATGTTGCGCCGACCCCAAATAACATTGGACAAGGGTTCTAAGAAAACGAGTTTTCTTTTCAGAAATTCCCGGTGGTCCTAGCGGGCATCGGTCCTGTTGAGCCCCTACGATTTTGCTGACATCTCTTTGAGGCGCGCGTACAACAACACGGACTTAGTCTGGACGGTTATCGGACGGCTGGACAGCGAGCTACCCATTGCTCGTCGTCCGCAAGCCCACGCTTACGATGGCTGGACATCGGGCCGGAATCCCGGTGAGGAAGACCGTCCCCTCACGCGTGCAGACACCTCTTTCGCTAGCATTACTGTTTCGCAGAAGGAGGCGACCACCTGCCATTACTCCTAGCTCCAGACCATGGCCTGTACCAAGGCCAGGCGCAAGAGTTTACCTAATTATGAGTGCGGTTGTAAAACTGCTCTATAATATAAATACAGGTCATCTGAAACAGTCAACTTTAGAAATTGCTCGCTCCGGAGAACTCGTAAGTATTGCAATACACATTTATAAAACTCATCCACCGCAATAAGTGACTTTTATTGCTCTTGAATAAAAAATAAAAATATCAACGCAACCTTTTGCAATTTGAATGTAAATCTTTCTCGTGGGAGAAATATGAGCGCGTTAAACTCGATGGAAAAATGTGTAACGGGCGTCAAAAAAGTGTAACTGTTTCCTCCTACTTAATTGTCCTCCAGCGTTAGCTGGCCTCGTTACGTTATTTTATACTTAATTTAAAAAAAAATCTTGTGACTTGCGTAACGGAAAAAAATGGGCAAGTGCGAGTGGGACTCGCGCACTGAGGGTTCCGTACAAACTTACCTGAGAAAACAGTACAATTCCCGAATTTATCTGATTTACGAAGATTTTACCGAATCGCATTTTTTATTGTGACGTAACTACAAATTTACAATTTTCAGAATTTTTCCTATACTTGTGCTATGAGACCTTGCTTTATGTCAAATTTCAGGATTCTAGGTCAATGGGAAGTACCCTATGAATTTTTTGCGACATAAATGGCCGTATCTTTTTTTTTTTCGTTTGAGTTAACTTTGAAGTTTGATTTTTTCACAGCTTCTAGGGACCGCAGAGATAAGTACATGGTTTTAATTTCAACTCAATACCTTCATGCGTTCCCGAGATAAAGGGTCTTGACAGACAGACAGACCGATAGACGGACAACAAAGTGATCCTTTAAGGGTTCCGTTTTTTCCTTTTGAAGTACGGAACGCTAAAAATCATCTTAAATAAAGCAGGGCTCATAGCTCGCAGAACAAATGGTTGAAGGGGCCAAAAATGTTCTGGAGTGGCGACCACGTACCGGAAAATGCAGCGTTGGAAGACCTCCCACAAGGTAGATCGATGACCTGGTGAGGGCCGCGGGAATCTGATGGTTGTGAGACGCACAGGACTGTTCATTGTAGCGACACTCGGGAGACGCCTATGTCCAAAAACGGACCTCCTTAGACTAAAATGATAACAATAATGGTGATGAAGTTTTTAAAAAGAGGTACTTTAACTTGTTCATTACACTGTGCAAACCTGCCAACATAATACTTAAAATAAAAGTGTTTTGAAATAAACGAAAAATGTTGATGTATGAGACTGACAATAGATTTTTAGACTTCTCCTACTATTTACTTCTTTTACTTCATTTGTCTATGTGCATATTACATGTAAGCTCATTTATACCGAAATGAAATATTAATGTAGACATTAACATATTCGTTTATGCATGAATACTCAAACGAATATATGTAATATTATGAATGTCAAATGTTTGCAATGTTGGAATCCTTTAATCGTGCATATTTACTTATCTCTGTGTCCATATAAGAATATTTCACATACACATACAAAATTTCCATAAATGAAAAAAGAATAAAGATTGTGAATATTGAAGTAAGTTTTTTATCTTAATTAATCTCTGCGAAGTTTAAAATATTGACTCTGTTCCCAGATGCAGAGTCCAATGCTGGTGGTAGAGCTAACTCTGGACAAATTCGAATGCACAGAGCTCAAGGCGCTGGGGTTGCTGTCCGTATACGGGTTCAACGTGACGTATGAGGTGCGAAAAGCAAGGCAGTCGCGGGTAACCACTTCATGCAGCGCGGTTGAGTACGAGCTGCTGAGGTAATGACTAACCACTCAGGATTGACAGTTTTACATAATATATTTAACGACCAAATTTTTTTTGTATTTCTTTCCTTGTTATTAATGTTTGGTTTAGTCGTTTATTTAATGCAATGCCTGGACTTTAGACAATAAAAGAAATATAGACAGATATCATGCTGGTTATTACAACCCTGATCTGAAATTTACCCATCACTATGACATCACTAGCTTTGCGTTTGTTTTAATCATAATGTATAGCCGAAACCAATCAGTGCGTAGTGTTCCACGCGCTCCTCAAAGAGATGTCAGCAAACCTTAGGGGCCCATTAATGCCCCGAAGATTTTCTGAAAAGGAAACCCATGATTCTACACAAGTGTGATTTTAGTTAGTAAAATTCTGACACGCCTTCCGACTCTACCCTGGAGCGAGAGAAGCAATTAGATGATTTCCCATCTCTAAAAAAAATACCAGAAACCAAAGATTAATTTCTATATGTACCTATATATCTAACGTTAGTAACATCTTTATTTGATTTGTTACATTACCAAAGTGCCACTAGTCTAATGTGTGAACTAATCTATGACGCGAACAATGAAAACTGTTCTATCGTAAAACAGTTTATGCTAGTACGGGGAACAGGGTGAATCAGTTTTGTGTAAGCTAACAACCTTGTTAGGCTTAGCTAGTGAAACTGTTTTACATTAAGAAAGAAAGAAAGAAAACATTTATTTGAGACTCGCACAGGACAAACAACAATAAAATAAAAAGTAACTAAGTACTTAATCTATAAATAAGATTTTAAAATATTGTTGTTAAGCTGTTAGCTATGTAAGTACGCAAATAAAGTTTTTTTTTATACACCCCTAATTTTTAATTAGTACAAAAAATATGGACTGATCATATTTTTGTAGTCAAAAGTAAAAAAAAACGAAATCCCAAAATTATCCACGAAAATTTGTCATAATTGGTAAATTCATAATAGAATCAATCATTCTTAGCAATTGCTACTAGAAACTACTACGCGCAGTGTTTTTCCCATTCGATCGTCATTTATTTATTCATAGTCAATAGCCTGTACAATATTTCCATAATTTGAGTGATATTTTGGGATGCAAACAAACGCTAATAACTTTGCTGTTCATGAATATTATTTATTGAGACTTTACTTAAATAATAAGAAGACCTTTTTTAATAAGCCCTTCAAGTATTTGTACTAATTAAAAATTAGTGGTGTATTTCATGCATGAGTAATAAGTAATACATCAACTCATCGGCCACAAGTGGGTATATGTACAAAACCAAATTGGCGCGGCGGAGCTCGCACCAAAAGCTTCAGGCTAAGACATACATTATGCAGCGAGTGTTAAGTACTGCTTCTCGCGAGTAGACGGCAGCGACCTAAATAACATGTACCTACGCAATATGTTATGTAGGTCACCGCCGTCTATATAGTATAAGGATATGTAGTAATTAACGTGTTCTGGACAGAGTATATACCAGATCCTGATGATACGTACCTATGAGAACATTCCAGGTTGCTTCATATTCCTTGCACACGAACTATAATGTTTTACAAACTCTATAATTATATATGTTGATTTAACAAAACATAGTTTTCATTTTATTACTATTACGTATACATTTCATTTCAGAACATCTTACATTAAACAAAAAAAAAATACAACCGACTTCAATGTAAAAAAAAAACACTAGAAAGTGCAAAATAACTTTAATTTCGGAAGTCGGTGTTTCTATAATAGTTTTTTCTCTTCGTTATTTAACACAGACTTTCGAAATTAAAGTTATTTCGCACTTTTTAATGTTTTTTTTTTACATTGAAGTCGGTTGTATTTTTTTTTGTAAAAAGTTTTTTATTTTACACTTTGTAGTGGTGGTACCACAACTAAAAAGTACCCCTCAGCCAAACTTGTGTGCCAAAAGTGTGCAAGGTCTATAGAAAGAAACCTATAGAATTTAATCATTAAAACATTTCACGACAATTCCAATAAGTCAAACCCAAGCCTGCCTTCCGGCTTCATCATCAGATCAGTTCGATATATCCCCTCCTCTTCTTTCAGTCAGTCATCGACTACACGTATAAACAAACCAATTTTCCTTGTTACGACAGTTTTGCTGTGATCCTAAGAGGAGTTCCGTTCCATATCTTCGAAGTTCATCATCAGATCATGACAATATTTTATAATCGACTTCAAAAAAGCAGGAGGTTATCAATTCGGTTGTATTTTTTTTCTCTCATCATTATTTTTTTTTATGTTTGTCACCTCAACTCAATCGTTTATGGATCGATCTGCAAATATTTTTTTTCCCTTTATAGGATATGCTTCGAGATTGGTCCCATTTTTTTTCAAAATCCAGTTCTGATGATGAAATCCATGAGGAATCGAGAGAACTCCTCAAATATTATAGGCAACTATATGGGGTGACTGGTAATTAGTGACCGATACTTAAACACGTGATTGTACTCATGATTACAAACAACTTTCTCAAAGAAACGTTTTTTAATACTAATTAGTTCAATCACAATAACAAAACAGTTGTTTGAAACTTTAAATTTCACGCGCGCCTTCACCCGTCAGCTGTTAGCAGCGCTTATTTTGATCCTTTTAGTGTTTTTTTTTTGTGAAGTCGGGTTTTTTTCTCTCGAAAACAAGAAAAAGAAAAGGTGCTATTTCAGGACATAGTTTACCTGTGTGCCAAACATGCAATCACAAACTTTCACCTTTATAATATTATTGCAGTGTTTGACAGTTGACACTTGCATATGGGCCGTTGACGAAGGCGGACGTATTGACTCTAACTGCTGGTGATGTAACAAGCCAATGTGTTTACCCCCTGTGTTATACATTCACTACAATTAGTATGGTTGTCAACAAAAAAAATCAGACGTTAATAAAAAATGAGTCAATTTTGTTAAATTATTTATCTCACAAAATAAGTTTTTTACATTTACTGCTTATCTTTTCCGATTAATTATAAATTATTTCAGTGAGTGGTCATGTCCAAAAGCTATTCAACGGCTATCTGCGATGACAGATGAATTATGGCCCCGATTACACGGTATGAATAAAATTTAAATGTGTGGGGTGTGTAACGATATGCAAATTACTGCTCGTTCATTTCACCATCACGCCAGCTACCGAGTACTAGGTTAGCAGAATGTACACTGTCGCTGTTTATATAACATGCTACTGGCACACGATGGTCATAAGCTGGACGTGTTTAATGTCAACATTGATTTGTTTTATTCTTTTCATATGTAAATTATATGGCACGTGTTACTTGGTGAAATATAGGGCTTTATGTTACTTGAGCTCCGTAGGGGCTCACTAGGACCGATACCCGCTAGGACCAGGAGGAATTTCTATAAAGGGTTTCCTTTATAGAAATTCCTCCTGGTCCTAGCGGGTATCGGTCCTTCAATTGCTTTTTGCGTTGTAGGACTAAGGGTTTCCTTGGTCCTACAACGCAAAGGGCAATTGAAGGACACAGGTGTGGTTTAAGTCTGTAAAAGTCTATCACTCTGCCTTCTCGATCCTCTCTAGAGCAGCGTCATTACTTCCTACCTAAAAAAAAATATTGAGCTAAACTGTGTTTACTTTCAAAATCAGAAAATACCTGAACGTTCAAGTACAATTTTTTTTTTTAATGATATAAACTAGTGCTTGACTGCAACCCCACCTGATGGTAAGCAGTGATGCAATCGTTGATATTAAAGCGCACTAAATTATTAAGAGCCTATTCGCTCTAACCTTGAAGACAACCTAAGGGTGGAATTCACCAATAAAACTAATCGCGTTTTAACGTTTGGCTCGCATAATCGCGTTTAGTCCCCGTCACTAATGTCACTTGTCTGTATTTTTCTTTTGTTGTATTTTTACAAGTGACACTAGTGACAGCGGCTAAACGCGATTATGCGAGCCAAACGTTAAAACGCGATTAGTTTTATTGGTGAATTCCGCCCTAAGTTATAATAGGAACTAACTGAATTTTAGGACAATGTGAAACTACGACATAGGTATGAGATTTTGTTTTAAAACGTCCTTTTTCAATACGTCCAAAGCAAAGATTTCAAAAGAATCTTGTGCAAGTGCCGACAGTACGATCAATCAAACAGATTAGGACGTGGCCGTCAGATGACGTAACTGGATTTGTGAGGAAAAATCTTGTCCCCTTTTAAATCACAGTTTGGAACTAAATCTTATCTTAGTTTTGCAGACTAGAGACTATTCGTCTCATAAGTCGTTTTTCAGAATTCACAATTTTTTTGTGATTTAAACTTAGCAAACCATTTTGATTGGAATTTCTTTCTTCACTTTAGACTGTTGTTTGTTCCGTCAATAAATACACTAAATCTGTTAGGTTACTTTTTTTTGGGTGGGTAATCATCCAATGACTTCGGGAGAAGTCATGGTTCATCATGGAGCCATCATTTCAGTCATGAAGTTTTGGGCAGAGCTAGAGGGCGTGTCAGACTTTTAGTGACTCTATCCTATGTTTCTATTCCTTTGTGCCTTTTTAGGGTTCCGTATCTCAAAAGGAAAAAAACGGAACCCTTATAGGATCACTTTGTTGTCCGTCCGTCTGTCTGTCTGTCTGTCTGTCAAGACCCTTTATCTCGGGAACGCATGGAGGTAATGAGTTGAAATTAAAACCATATACACAAGTTTGCGGTCCCTTAAAGCTGTGAAAAAATCAAATTTATAAGTTAACGAAAAAAAAAATACAAATTCAAAGTAAAAAGTCAAAAGTTTTTATTTCACATAGGCCTACATGGGCACTTATAATACGGTCGTTTATGTCTCAAAAAACGTATATTTCGACACTCTCGAGGAAATCACAATTCATAGGATACTTCCTGTTGGCCCAGAATCCTGAAATTTTGCATAATGCAAATCTGAAAACTGTAAATTTGTAGTTACGTCACAAAAAATAACTTTTTTTTGCGTTTTGGAAAAGTCTTTGTAACTCAATTCGGGTATTGAACTGTTTTGTTTTCATAGGTAAGTTTGTACGGAACCCTCAGTGCGCGAGTCCGACTCGCACTTGCCTGGTTTTTTATATAACACAAAATAAGATAAATGTTGTTCTAAAATAAATGGTTTATCTATAAGATAGAGCAGTGGTGGCCGAGTGGTAACTGCCCCGACTTACGAGTTGTAGGTCGCCGGTTCAAACCCAGCCAGGCGCATTACTTTGTGTAATTTATTTCATCACCACTGCTCTCAAAACGGTGAAGGAAAACATCGTGAGGAAACCGGCATGTCCTAGAACCAAAAATTCGAAGACATGTGACATTCACCAATCCGCACTGGGCCCGCGTGGTGGATTACGGCCCATTCCCTCTTCTAAAGAGAGGAGGCCTGAGTCCCAGCAGTGGGAACATTAAAAGGCTGATTATGCTTATGCTTATGCTATAAGATTTGTGTAAAGAGCTTAGCTTGTTTACAAAACAGACAATGTTTACTCCTAAGATGTGCTAACTGATGATAGTTTTATTTTTGTTACTTTTTCGGAATTAATTTTGATGATACGAAAAATAGTACCTTAATTTAGTTATTATTTATTATATTTAAAAAGAACGGCCAAAGTTAATTACACTATTTAAACACTATAGGTAAATAGAATAAAATGAAATACAGACTTATTTAGTAAATAATATACAGTCAAACATTAATCTCACAATAATTCATATATTCATGTGATAAATTAAATAAGTTACTCTTAAAATAGTAAATCTACGGATTCTAATATACCAAATATCTATCAATATCTTTTGAATTTGTGCCAAATGGCAGGATATATAACTGCGATCTTGGCAATCAAGGGCAGTCAATGTGATTTCAGACTTGTTCGGCCACATTTGCCCATTACGACCCCGATTTTTTGCGTGGTTCTCGTTTTGCCGCTAGCAAATTGCTCGGTCCCAACTTTCATTTCATCTGTTTTTACCTTTGTACTTATGTAAAGGCTCATTTGTTTTATGCATTGACCCTAACGGCTTAGGTCAAAAAGACTATAATTTAGGCTTTGCTTATTATTCAGCTGTTGCAATTACTTTCACAGCGGTTGTAGTTTTTATAATGTCAGAGATTTCTGCTAGAATTAAAGTAGTGAAGTAACATCATAATTTATAGGATTTATACTTGGATCTGGGTGTCTTGATATGTGAGTTGTGTGTGAGAGAGCAACCACGATACAGTAGTAATAACTGAAAAGTTAAAGTGATTTACACTTTCTTAAATATAATAATAATAATAGCCTAATATTAATAATAGTTGTTCAGGGAGGTCTTAACATAGTTCCATGTTAACAGTCCACTTAAGACTCCAAAAACCATAGCCCTATTATCTTTGTTCTCCTTAAGTCGCAATAGTTTTTCAACAACTGGGGGTTGTCGTTGGGTGCACTAGCATAGCGCGTACAAGGATAATCGTCGGTTGGTATCATGTTCCATTATAATTATCTAAAGGGCCTCTGCGAGTTGGCTTCGGCTCCTCGTACGCCTCCCAAAGGTCCAGGACCTCAGTGTCCTGAGATAAATAAATTAAAAAAAACAATAGTCTTATTATTGTGAATTAATTCACTTTCGCATCTTTCTTCTCTTAAATTATATCTCTTAATTCAGTATGCCTTCTGGCAAAGGCCTCCTCTAGCTGTTTCCACTGTACTGTGTCACGAGCCACTCTCCTCCAGTTGGGAACCGCTGTCAGTTTCAACTCATCCTCCCATCTCAAGAGTTGTTTTCCTCTAATCTGTTTCCCATCCCTGGGGCACCAATCTGTCACTATTCTTAAATATACCACATTCCTATTTTGCTTAGCCAAGTTACGACCGTCTCGTTTCGCATCTCTTTTCTCCCAATTCCTTTGACCTGACCTCACGTTGAGATGATGTCATTCCCATACATTTGAAGTTTTCGACTAGCGTTAACGATTATCAACTTGGCTAAGCCCTGTGTTCAATGTTGTTAAGTTCAACAACTCATCTGTTAACCACGTGTGGCATGATCTCTCACTGCTTTATTTACAAACACTAAGGACTTTTTAATTATTTTTCTTATCTTAAATATAGTACAGTTTCATTCATTCACTTATATCATTGCTCCCTTGTCTCATTCAGCGAATCTCTCATGATAATTATTCATAATACGTGGAATGCGTAACCACGAGACACCGCACTTAAGAAATGCTTCACTAATTAAAATACGTACCGGCAGTCAAAATTCGGTACGAGGTAAGGCAAGAGAGGTTGGAGTAACTAAAAAGTGTATGATGACGTATTTCAGTTACTCTCAGCTGTTTTTCATTGTTTTTTTTTAAAAATGAAGCTTGTATCTTATACACTGGACACCCTGTATATAGGACTAGCTTCTGCCAGCGGTTTCACCCGCGTAAAGTAAAAGTAAGTTGGTTTCTCCATACAAACTTCTATCCCGCGTTTTACCCACTTAGGGATGGGTTTTCGTAAAATCCTTTCTTAGCACATGTCTACACCCCTTAAGGAGCCTACCTGCCAAATTTTAAGTTTGTAGGTGTTATAGTTTCTGAGCTTTCGTGATTAATCAATGAGTGGTATTTCGCTTTTTAAAAATATTTTTTAATGCAGTTTAAAATATTTTTGGCAACCTGTAAAATAATGAAAACATACTACCAGTATCTCGTTACTCACAAAACTCCGATTTAAAGCAAACCTTTTGTTATGTTATACAGCGAATATTTTATTTTAATCATCTAAATGATTGAGTCAGAGTTCTAAAAGTATTTTTGTTCCAGTTTGTGTAACAAACTTTATCTTAACTACTACTACTACTAATTATTATGAAATATTAACCTTGTTTAACCTTAAGTAAAGTCGCTTAAACATTAGAACTGAGTGAGAAGTTTCTGAAAAAATACCGGCAGTATTTTTAGAATAGCTGTTAATTTATATTAAAAAAACAAAAGCAAATAATTCACTGTTTTTGGGAAACCCGAAGAAAGTAATAGACTCACGCACGAAGAGTTCCGTACCGTCCGTAGCAAAAAACGGTAAAAAAAAACACGTTTGTTGTATGGGAGCCCCACTTAAATATTTATTTTATTCTGTTTTATTTTTTTGTATTTGTAGTTGTAGCAGCAATAAAAATATGTGAAAATATCAACTGTCTAGCTATCACGGTTCATGAGATACAGCCTGGTGACTGACGGACAAACAGACAGACGGACGGACAGCGGAGTCTTAGCAATAGGGGACCCTTATATTAATCACAGGAACTTTGAAAAAGGACCTGTTAACAGTGAATAGGGAAGCTATTTCGGAAACAAGGAACAAATCTATGGCAAATCCAAATAGATGACACCTTGTGTGAGAAAAAATTGTCTATTTCGATTTCCTAGAATCAAAAAGTTGTTTTACTCTTCTCAAACCTCTCTAGTTACAAATAACAAAAAAAAAACTATTTTAGCTTTGCTACTCGAAATGGTAAAGTAAGTTCTGTGTAGTGTTTATTAAAATGTAAAAGATTTTTACGCCTTTTGTTTCCTACATTGGCTGGCTTCTACCACAAAATGGTACAGGTACAGAAGTCAATCTCATGTATGTACTTCACTTTTTATACCTACGCTCGGCGATCGCGCTAGGGTCAGCGCTTGGCGCTGAACTGCCCGAGTGCGACCGAGCGCGGTGATAAATGCCTACCTAATCTGAGTTGTAAAAATATTACATGGCCACAAAATCATCTTCTCTTTCTCGGCGCGGGGCCTGTTCTATGTTACGTTAAAACAAACCATCAAAATACAAGCAAATATCTACTTACCTATCTGAAACAACTGGTAGTCTAAAACATGTCAATTCACTGTTTAATGTTGAATTTAAACAACCACTCCACCACTCCACCACCACGGTCCACTGGACGGTTGGAATAAGGTTATTTTTTTGTTGGTCAATTTTTCCACAAAAAAGTTTACAGAAGCGTGTCTCAAACGAATAGCACTCGAGCTCGCATTGAGCTGAATTGAACCGAGATGTCGTGTCCGTGAGCGGTGTCTATGTGTGTGTTGCTCGAGAGCGCTTTGTATGTAGATTGACTTTTGTCCTATCTATTTTGTGCTTCTACTCTTTTTATTTTAGCTTTACTAACGTATTTTTGATAAAGACAAGGTTACAATAATATCATTCTACGGGAAAGTTTGAAAGAGTAGAATGGGTGGCCTTAGAATGCAAAAGGTAAAGAAGGGAAAATAGGCAGGTTGTAGTCAGTGTTTGTGTGTACATAAATAAATAAATAAATATAATTTTCACTAGAGCAGGAGTATTCATTTGATGACTTTTTACCTCAAAAAAGGGGTTATTAACTCCCGTTAGCATCAGGAAGTTTTATCCATTGATAAATGTCTCTATTTCTTGTTTGTGCCA
Source organism: Mythimna impura (assembly GCA_905147345.3). Classification (NCBI taxonomy): domain Eukaryota; kingdom Metazoa; phylum Arthropoda; class Insecta; order Lepidoptera; family Noctuidae; genus Mythimna; species Mythimna impura. The sequence goes on from LR990359.1 coordinate 8,309,862, forward strand.
ATCGCTTTCATAAAAACGAGCTAGAGCACAAGCTAGTCAGTTTTCTAATTACCGAATCACAAGTAATATTACGGGTTAGAATTCAATTCGTTTCGTTAGTTCGCAATGTACCTAAAAAACCTAATGAGTCAAAGGATGACCTTATAGACATTGTAAAAAATCTGGGAAACGCTGTGAGCACCGAAATACAAACAGTTGAGATCAGAGATGTTTATCGGCTTACCAGTAATAGAAAACCCCAAACTGTTGGGCCTATTACCGTCGAATTTACGTCAACCATAATGAAGGATAAACTTCTAACTAGCATTAAAAACTACAATCGCGACTACAAGACCAACCGACTTAACACCTCACACATTAAAATGCCGGGAAATAGTCCCGTATTCATTTCTGAGAGCCTTACCACTAAAGCCAGGAAGCTGTTGTATCAAGCAAGAGAGTTTGCAAAGCTAAATGCCTATGCGTATTACTGGACATCACATGGCAAAGTTTACATAAAAAAGAAAGAGGGAGCGCCGGCGAAGAGAATAACACAGGAATCCGACTTTGAAGGTCTGAAACAACAAGACAAATGACTGGATACACTTATTAACACCCATCAACCTGACCTACCTAGAACACTAATTGCATGCCATTTTAACTTTCCTGTATTTAATATAGTTTTACTTAAGTATTTTTCTTCTGTTTTTTATATTTTTGTACGTGTATGTCAACACACTAAAACCAAAGTACATTAGAACCTTATCTACACTATGCAACCAATCACTACACACAACAACAATCAACAAACACAACACATTTTATGCTTTATATCAGTTTTTACTATACACATTCACAGTTAACTCACTGTATTTTCTACATCACACTCACATATTCATCACTAGCTTTTACCCGGGGTTTCACTCACTTGGAACTGAGATAAACGGTAGCCCATGTGTTGTTCCAAGTTGTAGACTGTCTGTGTGCCAATTTTCTTTTAAATCCGTCCAGCCATGTTTGCGTGAAAGAGTAGCAACCATGCATCCATCCATTCATCCACTCATCCTTATAAGCTCTCTTACTTGTAGTATTAAAAAGATTGCTACACGGTACCTTATACGCTTGTTTACTTTGTGTTTGTTTGAACATTTACTCGTTATCGATATTGTAGATCTATTATATACAGAATACCTAATGACGCCCCAGTCTGGTTCACCTATAAAAAAACAATTTAATAGTGGATAGCGTGACAGAAATTATTAGCAATATAGATCAGCTCTCAGTCTCTACCACACTTAATTGTGACCCTGAAGAATGCACTAGCTATGTCACTAACCCTTCCAAGCAATTAAAAATAATTACTCAGAACATTCGTTCTATTCATGCAAACTTTGACTCTTTCTTAACCCTCCTCCACAGAATAAACCTTGACTGCGAAATATTAGTGCTGACTGAGTGCTGGCTGAAACGTTATGATGATTCAATCCCAATTATCGATAACTACTCTTATTATCAAACAAAAAAACACTTAAACCAGAACGATGGTGTTGTCCTTTATGTTAAAAATATAGTAAACTACACAGTCGAAGAATCTGACTTCTCAGATGCTAGTTGTCTAGTGCTAAAAATTGGCACCGATAAGGCAATAATATGTATCTATAGATCTCCGTCTTTTAGAGACGTAAGTAACTTCCTACAATCCCTAAATGCTCTTTTAAGAAGCCTGATTTCATATAAAAATATAGTTTTAGTTGGTGACATTAACCTTGACATCGCATGTACTATATCCTCAAACCAAACCTCGGACTATCTCGATCTCATAGCTTCCCATGGCCTGCTACCTGCTCACTCACTTCCCACTCGAGAGAGTGCCTGTCTTGACCACATCATGCTTAAATCTAACTTGACTGCACTAACCATAGTATTACATGCCTCCGTCACCGACCATAACCCTGTAATGCTGTGCCTTAATCTGGAACGATGTGTCAATTCACGCTCATGCAACATCTTGAAGACTAATTACGTAACTCTTGATAGTGAGATGAAGGCTACCAATTTCCAAGCAGTTTATGAACATACCGATGCGAATGAAGCGACTAAAAGTTTAGTTACCACACTAGCTAGACTCATAAATACTCACACTTCTATAATCAAGATCCCAAATAAAAAACGCTTGCTCAAACCGTGGATGACAGTTGGTATGCTCCGCTGTATGCGTAATAAAGATGCAATGCACAAAAAGCTCAAGCTATCTCCAAACAATGTTATATTAAGTATTACATATAAAAGATATAGGAACTTCTGCACTAAAATCATAAAGAAACTAAAGAGAGATTTTGACAAGAGAGAATTGAGTGAGGCTTCTGGGGACAATAAAAAGATTTGGAAGGTGATAAAGAGAGTTACTAATACAGACAAGCAAAACATACCCAACACTGATTTATTGGCTTCTTCTACTTCACCTCAGCTCTCGGTGGACAAAATAAACAAGTTCTTTGCCAACATCGGGAAGGAACTTGCTGATAAATTTTCTTGTCCACCTGGTAAATATAATATCCCACCAAACATTCCTTCCACATCTTCACCTATACAGTCATTCGTCATGTTAGACACCGATGAGGCGGAGGTTGGAGAAGTACTAATGTCACTGAAATCAGATTCTGCTATTGGCTGGGACAATATTTCAACAAAGTTTTTAAAACGATATTCATCGACCGTAGTCCCCTTACTCACACATATTTTTAATATCTGTTTCCGTACCGGCACTTTCCCCCTGTACTTCAAGAAGGCCATCATACACCCTATTCATAAAACTGGGAGTAAAAAACTTGTCTATAATTATCGACCTATTGCAGTGTTACCTTCCATTTCTAAAGTTCTAGAACGCCTAATCAACAAAAGACTTGTGACTTATATGGAGGATAAAAAGCTTTTTTCTCCCAACCAATTTGGCTTTAGACGCAATAAATCTACCAGCAGTGCTGTGATTAACCTAATCGACCATGTATCAAAAAATATTGACAATAAAAAGAAAGTACTGTCAATATTTTTGGACCTAAAAAAGGCATTCGATACGGTTTCGATTTCTGACCTCATAAATAAGCTGGAGGAACTCGGGATCCGAGGCCAATCACTCAACATCTTTAGGGACTACCTTCAAAATCGAACACAGTGTGTAAAAATACAAAATTACCTCAGTAGAGAGGAACCTGTGACATTCGGCGTTCCCCAAGGTAGTGTCCTTGGCCCCACCCTATTTCTAATTTACGTCAACCAACTATGTAATCTGAGTCTGGAAAGTGGAAGAATCGTGGCGTTTGCTGATGACACCGTCCTTACTTTCTCTGGCGACACTTGGGATGACACCTTCGATTCCGCACAAAAAGGACTAAATAGTGTTTTACAGTGGCTCAAAAGACACCTTCTCACAATCAATACCGACAAAACTAAAATTCTTACATACAGCTTACGAAATTCCACTCAACCTCCAAATTCATACACTTTAGTTGCGCACTCATGTTTACTCTCTGGCAGTGCTACATGTACATGTCCAGAATTAGAACGTTGTCGAACCATCAAATATCTCGGTGTGACTCTTGATGATGGCCTAAGCTTTGCACCTCATATAGAGTTACTGACAAAAAGAATCAGAAAACTGATTTTTGTCTTTAGTAGTCTTCGTCACATCGCAGAACCTCAAATTATTAGGTGTACATATTTTGCTCTCTGTCAGTCTCTCTTAACGAACTGTATATGCGCTTGGGGTGGTGCACCCAAAACGGTACTTTTGAAACTAGAACGAGCTCAGAGAGCCGTGCTGAAAGTTAGTACCTTTCGGTCCATCCTGTTCCCAACTGAAGAATTATATAGGAACTGTAAAGTCCTTACAGTCAGACAATTATTTGTATTACACATACTACTATATCAGCATCAAAGAACTTCCTATGAAATAATCACCACAAGACGCAAAGACAAGGTATGCCAACCCTTCCGTTGTAAATACTTTTTTACAAGAAGATTTCCCTGTTTCCTAGGTCCTCATCTCTACAATAGTCTTAATAAAATATTAAACTTTTACTCACTCCCTATAATGTCATTGAAAAAGAAAGTAAACAATTGGCTACAAACACTTAATTACAGCAACACTGAAAGCTTATTGTTGACTCAATACAGCTCCCGTTAAACCCCATACTATCATCATTTGATCATCACTCGCTACCATTACTCACAAATATAGTAAAAATACATACACACACACCCTCACACACACACCTTCACACACCCCTACACACACACTACACTACTCCACTCATCAATTTTTTGTTTTATTTTATTTCCTTTATAAATAGTTTATTTGTCCGTTTAACTATGCCATATAACGAACCAGTCATAAATACAAAATAGCATCTCATGTATGTACTTACCTAAATGCAGATAAGAAACATTCAATATAGGGTTGGGCCCAGCATCTTTAACACAAGTTGTCTTGGCAACTTAGTAATGGTGCTGATGTCACCACATCATTGTATATTAATTTAAGCCGTATGTACTACCATGTATTTAATGTAAATTGAAAAACTTGATGCAAAATAAACTATTATTATTATTATTATTAATTCGTACTTATCACTATATATCTGGCATTTTTCTAGTAGTGTGTATGATGTATATGTGGCTTCAGTTGAAAATATTAAACTGAACGATAGCAACAATGTTATGCTAAAACAGCCAAAGAAGTCACAAAAGGCCAAAAAAGGTACAGAGAGTAACTTTTTGTAGCGAGGCAAACCTAGCATTTCCATGTTTTTTTTTTTAATATCCATAACGGTTCTGGACGTCTTTCCATTAATAACAAGCGAGTGACAGCTCTCGCCTTCGCGACGGCTGACATTGAAGACGTCATTATTTTCAGTAAAGATAGTAAAGATAGAGAATTTTCCTTTTATCCACGTACATTTAATTTCATACAAATATTTTCTCTTTACGTTTCATCTATTTACTTACGATAACACTTTATTTACTACCAATTCCAGTTGTATGGTACGGCTACGGCTCTGCGTCCAATCAAAGTGTATATTTAATTGAGAACCAATGATTTTTTATATCATTGAACACTTGTTGACTTCTTTCTCGATTCACTTGTATTTTCCCATATTTATGTAATCGTAAAAATAAAATGCAAATTACGAAAATCAAAAATAGATCGATTGATGATCGATTTTGCAAAAATATTATACTTATAGACTATGTACATTTAAAATGTGCGGTATATACGATAATATGACAAAAAGCTATTTTTATATAAAATTACTCAACGCCAAAGGACGTTACAATTTTAGTGAAGTGTGTAGAGCCATAAAAAAATATAATTTACTTTGGCATTGGCACTCAATGAAGAAATAGAAGCAATTTGTAATCACGAACGAAGCCCCAATAAGCTGGTTATAGATCTAATCAACACACCAAGCATTACTTAGTGAGACTGGCTATAAAAATAAATGTAGTCTGGGCTATAAAGTAGGATGCCACAGTGCTACAGCTTTTGTTATAGGTTTTATCTAAAAAGCCTTTTCTTACTTTATATAGCACAAAGTGTTCGCGTGGTTCTGGCTTTCGCCAGAACCATTGCCATTTGAAATTAAGCTGGTGCGTGGTGTGGGTTTGACAAGTCGTAGGGGAAAGATAGGTCAGAATGACTCGTCTAATAGAAGAAAGATTTGTATAATGCGTGGTAGTTCTCGGCACAGCTCAGCACACACGATGACACAATTTTCAAGGCACAAAAACCAAATTTCATATGATTTTCGAATTTATTTAGTGGGCGTGACACTCACAGTTCAGTAATAGATACAATAAAACAGGGTGCACATAAAAATTTCATTCCATAATCGAATACACGGGGAGTTTAGTCCCTCTCACTCATACACAGACCAAAGGCAATTGCAGGAATGGGATGGGTATAAGAATGCAACAGCCAGTCGTAAAAATTAATCTATCGCAATAGAACCAGCGTAATAACGAAGGTTTTTTATAAATAGCTTTTGCCCGCCGCTTCGCTCGCGTACATAAAATATAGCCTATATCACTCAAGAATAAAGCAGCTTTCTATTGGTGAAAAATTTTTAGGAATCGGACCAGTACTTCCAGAGATTACCTCCTACAAACAAAAAAAAAATAAAAAAACATAAAAACAAAAAAACAAACTTTACCTCTAGTGTATAACTTGTTCAGTAGATGCTCGATACAAATCAAATATAAATCATAGTTAAAAAGTAATAACAATCATTAATGTCTTTAATTTATTTATTTATTTTACTACTAGCTTCTGCCTGCGGCTTCGCCCGCGTAAAAGTAGCTTTCTCCATACAAACTTCCAACCCTCGTTTACCACCTTAGGGGTGGAGTTTCGAAAAATCCGTTCTTAGCGGATATTTACACCTTATAAGAAACCTACCTGCCAAATTTTAGGGTGTTATAGTTTCTGAGATTTCGTGATTAAACAGTATTTCGCTTTTATATAATTATATATATTTATGTACAGACACAAAAAATAACAGAAAATAAAATACATAATAGACAATACTAAAAAGGTACTGCTTATTTCCAAAGTAATTTCTTCCAGCAAACCTGCGAAAGGAGAAATTAAAAGAAATGTCGACAATAGTGTGTAGGAAGCAAGAGAAGAAGAATGCGTGAAGTTTTCATCTAAACTACCAAATAATACATAGATGTAGTTAAATATAAAAATAAAATACTTATATAACTAATACTACCTTCTACTATAGATAATGTATATATAACTATCACAGTTCAGAGGAGAGATAGTGCTCTTTTACTCTATTTTTAAAGAATGAGATCGATTTTAAATCTCAAATGCTAGGCAGAAGTGAAGTTCCACAACCTTACTGCATGGCAGAGAAAGTATAGGAGAAGTAACTGGATTTATGAGGATGGGATTTAAGAAGGGATCTTAGATGTGATCTGCACGGCGCGTCACTAGGACGAGCGAAAGAAAAACGGTCACGCAAGTAGGAGGGATAAAGACAGGTTGTGTAAGATGTTAAAAAGGAGACATAAAATCCGAGTGTTCCTGTGAAGACGGATTGGGAGTCACTTGAGTTCCTTGCAAAGTGACTATACATAAGTTTTGTACTCATTCAAGCTTGTTCAGTGTGTGTACGCGCAGCGGAATGTTGTTGAATTTAAAGATTTTAATTATGCAGATATTTAGTGTATGACGTCGTATAATTGTGTATGGTAAAAAAAAAATTTGTGCACGCAACCATTGTGGTGAAATTCACCTAAAACTGATTCCGCTGGGCGAACGTTGTCCTGGCGGAACTTTTTTTAATCCATAGACTTTAGAAGAAAAGAGATGTGTCCAAAAATTAGTGTGTATTTGTGTGTAATTGTGTATGTATGAATAAAACTAGTGCATGCATAAACTTCGGAGAAATTCAAGTTTCCGCTACGCGAACGTTTGGCCATTAGCTAGTTTTCATATAAAGCGCTTACATAGAGAACTGTAGATTTTTACATACGTTGTTTTGAATTTGTTTATATTTGTTTAAAAAACAGATATAGAAAAAATCGTAGGGCTTAAAAGATAAAAATATAAACGTAAAATACGCTTATTAGGTCTTAGTTCTTAAAGTATGCACTTTGGGGTCTAGATTTTCACGTTTATACAAACCTTGTAAGTGTCTGCAACATGTTGCCAAGTATCAATGATGTTCCGTTAGTAACTAAAGAGTTATAGGACAAATTTACCATGAACAGATCACTGTTTACAAAGCAGTCAAATATCACGACGTTCTGAAGGAATTGCATGGTAATTATGTATGTCAATAATTAGTGTATTCATTCAACTATTCTTATCATGTCATTAAATTCAGTAATTAAAGAAAAACAATTATAATACTGACGAAGCATCGAAAACCTACATAACCCGACCAAGTTCGGATGGCTACCAAAAAGCGGCCGTGCCATATATCTAAGAAACGTTCTTAACCTTCCAATATAGTATTTATTAATATGGTACAGTTGCGTACACAAGCGTTAGGAAAAAATAAAACAATTGCATTTCTTGAATGAAAAATATTTTTTTAATAATAACGCCACTATCTACGATAAAAACAAATCTTCAATTAACAAGTACTTCTCTATTTAAATATCCGCGTACAAAAATATTTTTAATTACATATAATACTTAATTATGTTATTATAATAACGTTAACAAACGCTTGCAATGACAGCAATAGACTTAAATGTGTTTTAACTAAAATAGATTATGAACTAGCTTTTGCCCGCGACTTCGTTCGCGTGGATGACGAAACTTAGGGTAAGTATAATATTTCGAGCTTCAATAAAAATTAAAATCACATCACATAACTAACCTATTCAGTTGTTTAGATTTGATCAACATTAAAAAAGTGCTTGCAAGTTCAACAGCAAACGAATATGCGCGAAAACATATTGCCCTCTCTTTTCTTCAAGGATGACAGTACCGTTTCAAGCGGGAAGCCGCCTATCGCTCGTTGCGTGCAGCGCGTTGTCTATTTTTTCACACAAGAATATTTTTGATCAATTCATAACTACAATACTTAGACTATTTAACTACCTTAGGATTAAGCGTACCGAACTTGGAAAAAATAATTCTGCATATTTTGGTGGGGTGCGGGGGAAGGATTAGGTGCACAATGCCACATTCGCAAAATGACACATTAGATTTTCGCAAAATGTCATATTCTCAAAATGTCACATTCTCAAAACGCCATATCGCAAATCGTCACATTAGCAAAATGCCATATTCGCAAAATGCCACTTTCGCAAAATGACTTTTCGCAAAATGCCACTTTCGCACAATGCCAAAATGTCACTTCGAACTCGGTATTTTTTAAAATTTGGACGTTAGTATGTTTTTGTCCAAGGGGATGGTGAGTTAGACCAGGACGTAACACATTGGATCAACACAGGATGGATGAAATGGCGAAAGGTCACGGGAACAACTTGTGACCCACGGATGCCCCTCAAGTTGAAGGGTAAAATCTACAAGTCCGTGATAAGGCCTGTCATACTGATCAGAATGTTGGGCTGCGAAAAAGAAGGATGAAGAAAGATTGCACGTAGTGGAGTGAGGAACGTTATTATGAGGAATGTTAAGATGGATGTGTGGTGTGACGAGAATCGATAAAGTGTATACAATCCAATCCAATCAATCAATCAATCAATCAATCAATCAATCAATCAATCAATCAATCAATCAATCGATCAATCAATCAATCAATCAATCAATCAATCAATCAATCAATCAATCAATCAATCAATCAATCAATCAATCAATCAATCAATCAATCAATCAATTAATCAATCAATCAATCAATCAATCAATCAATCAATCAATCAATCAATCAATCAATCAATCAATCAATCAATCAATCAATCAATCAATCAATCAATCAATCAATCAATCAATCAATCAATCTATCAACCAATCAATCAATCTATCAATCAATCCATCAATCAATCAATCAATCTATCAGTCAATCTATCAGTCAATATGTCAGTCTATCATTCTATCAGTCTATCAATCAATCCATCTATCAATCTATCAATCTATCAATCTATCAATCTATCAATCTATCAATCTATCAATCTATCGATCTATCAATCTATCAGTCTATCAATCTATCAATCTATCAATCTATCAGTCAATCTATCAGTCAATCTATCCGAGTCGCACAATTCTTTTTGTCATGGTCATGTCTTCACATGACCATACCATACCATACAAACAATTCCCTGTCAATCAATCTATCAGTCAATCTATAAATCTATCAATCTATCAATCTATCAATCTATCAATCTATCAATCTATCAATCTATCAATCTATCAATCTATCAATCTATCAATCTATCAATCTATCAATCTATCAATCTATCAATCTATCAATCTATCAATCTATCAATCTATCAATCTATCAATCTATCAATCTCAATATCAGTATTGACTGATATCTATCAGTCGTCAGTGCTATCCGAGTCGCCAGTGACTGAAAAGTTGAAAGGGAATTGTTTGTGACAAACAATTCCCAACTCAATTCTCTTCAGGAGGGTTGGGAATTAGAGAGATGGAAAGAGAGACCAAAGAAAAGATGGATGGATTGTGTGAAGAATGATATGAAAGAAAAAGAAGTTAGTCGACGATGACAATGCATGACGATGATGCATGATGGCATGACGAGTGACAGGGCAGAATGGAAGAAAAAAACGTGTTGCGCCGACCCCAAATAACACGGGACAAGGGCAGAAAGATGATGGACGTTAGTATGTTTTTATGGAAAGCCATCTAGCTAAAACTTAATAACTGCTAGATTACAAGTACAGCATTTTTATTTTATGTTAAAATAAATGAAAATGTGTAAATGTGATTAAATACTGGAAAGATTAAATTGGTATTATTTTTTATTCATAATTTTAATAAAAAAACCACTGCAAGAAGTAAATAAGTCATTTTAACAATTTTTATTGTCATTTACGTAAATCGTACATTATGTGATAATTATGATTTTTTTAGAATGTCATTTTGAGAATTTGTCATTTTGAGAATGTGTCATTTTGATAATGTGGCATTTTGCTAATGTGGTATTTTGAGAAAAGACATTTTGCGAATGTGTCATTTTGCTAATGTGGCATTTTGCTAGTGTGGCATTTTGCGAAATGTCATTTTGCGAATGTGGCATTTTGCGTCAATATGTCATTTTGCGAATGTGGCATTGTGCGCCTAAACCCGGGGGAACACGCTCACATACATAAGAAAAAAAAATCGATTCAAGAAGTAGTTTTTTTAAGTTATTAGATTGTTTGATCCACTAAAGTTGCAAGGGGGAACGCTCGTGCATGCCTAGTCTATTGGTTAAATATGTAGTGTAATAAGCTACAATATGATAAATATTTACCTAAACAGTAATACATACTTACATGTGGTGAATATTTAATTTCCCTAAGGGGTCTATAGTTAGAATCCTGATCCGTGAAATCTTCAATAGAAATTAGCTGTATGAATTTTATTTGTCTATTTAGATTATATCTCAAGTCTCAAGCGCATACTTAAATAAAGTACCTACGTAAATAGTACCTACTTTCTGTCATAGTCAAATACATTTAAAAAAGTAGGTGTACAAAAATAAATGACCTATAAATTATATCGAAACAACAATTGTGTTATCACCTATACCAATTCAATACCGGTATTATACTGTAAATTTTGGGATGTTACCTAAATATATTGCACGGCCGCTTTTTTGTAGCCATCCGAACTTGGTCGGGTTATGTAGGTTTTCGATGCTTCGTCAGTATTATAATTGTTTTTCTTTAATTACTGAATTTAATGACATGAAATTTTGCATAAGAATAGTTGAATGAATACACTAATTATTGACATACATATTACCATGCAATTCCTTCAGAACGTCGTGATATTTGACTGCTTTGTAAACAGTGATCTGTTCATGGTAAATTTGTCCTATAACTCTTTAGTTAATACCGGAACATCATTGATACTTGGCAACATGTTGCAGACACTTACAAGGTTTGTATAAACGTGAAAATCTAGACCCCAAAGTGCATACTTTAAGAACTAAGACCTAATAAGCGTATTTTACGTTTATATTTTTATCTTTTAAGCCCTACGATTTTTTCTAAATCTGTTTTATAAACAAATTCAAAACAACGTATGTAAAAATCTACAGCTCTCTATGTAAGCGCTTTATATGAAAACTAGCTAATGGCCAAACGTTCACGTAGCGGAAACTTGAATTTCTCCGAAGTTTATGCATGCACTAGTTTTATTCATACATACACAATTACACACAAATACACACTAATTTTTGGAGCTTCTTTTCTTCTAAAGTCTATGGATTAAAAAAGTTCCGCCAGGACAACGTTCGCCCAGCGGAATCAGTTTTTGGTGAATTTCTCCACAATGGTTGCGTGCACAATTTTTTTTTTACCATACACAATTATACGACGTCATACACTAAATATCTGCATAATTAAAATCTTTAAATTCAACAACATTCCGCTGCGCGTACGCACACGCTTGTTCAATGGCTCCTTAGTAGCATCCAGGTAGCAGGCGTCGGCATAGTCTATAATCGGCTGAATAATGGTTTGGGCTAAACAGATCTTAGTTTTCAAAGGCGAACCTGGAGACACAAGTGAATGAAACGAATTTAAAAAAAATGCAAATAATAAAATATTTTATGGTGTTTTTTTAGGTAGGAAAATCATCCAATGACATCCCCCGCTCTTGGAGGGCGTGTCAGACTTTTACTGACTAAAAATCAACTCAAACTCAAAGGCAACGAAGCAGCAGTCCTTCGTTGCCTTTCATACCAGGGCGGAGTTTTCCTTTCAGAAGCAAACCCTTAGCCCCAGTAGGCTTCGACCCTGCTGGGCCCCGACAGTTTGCTGACATCTTTGTGTCGAAGCCTACTGGGGCCATGGGTTGTGCGAAAGAGAACCCCGGAGCCCTGGAACGAAGTCAAAAAAGAACAAAGGAGTGGGATTTAGTCAGTAAAAGTCTCACGCTCCGCCCTAGAGCGAGAGAAGACATTGGATTTCCCACCTAAAAAATACCACCACAAATAAATAGACCACCGATAAAAGCAATATTCACAATATTTCAAATAAGTTTTGCTGATGACGGGTTACAAACGATGTATTTTTTGCCCCAAAGATTCGTCGCAGAAGTTATGATCAAAGTTGAATAAAATAGACCCTATTCAAACCAATCACGTAACAGAAACTTTCTGAACTCGTGAACTAGAACAGTTTAACTTTTGGCTTCAGGGTTTTGTGGAGATACCCTTTGTGTTTGAATAAATTGATTCAATGATAGCCCATAACGTGAATAAATTAAAGAAACCCGTAGCACATATTATATAATATTTTAGTAGTATAGCATCAATATTTAGTTTAAGTACAGGTATATATAATATTTTACTAGCTTCTGCGAGCGGCTTCGCCCGCGATGCATGTATGATCATCATGGCAGTAGGCAGGGCACATTGCTCGTAGAACAGATGGTCGATGGGGACGAAAGGTTCTGGAATGGCGGTCACGTACCGGAAGACGCAGCATTGGAAGGCCTCCCACAATGTAGACGGATGACCTGGGGCCTAAGTCTGCTTTTTTTATATATTCGTCATTCCAACACGATCCCATTGTCATTTTGCTAAAAGTTCGTAATCTGCTAATTCATAATGATCGATCATTGATCGGTCAACGGTCTCGTACTAAAGTTGTGGTAGAATGACAATATCGAGCTTATTAAAAGCAATGACTGCACAATGACGTTCTAATAGCAGGTCACTGATCAAAGGAACTGTCAAAATTTTAGCAGATCACCGCATACGTCAGACATTCATTTGTCAACATGTACGAGAATACCATTCTATGCCACTTATTTCAATGGAGTGTCAGTGGTTGACCATTGGAAAATCATAATGACGTCATTATTTTTAGTAGATTACCAAACTTGTCAAAATCAAAAACTATGAAATCAATGATAGACCATTCTGACACTATTATAATAGCAGACTTGCGGCCCTGGTGAGAGTTGCGGGAATCCGATGGATGCGAGACGCACAGGACCGGTCATTATGGCGACACGTGGGGGAGGCCTATATCCAATAGTGGACGTCGTTCGGCTGAAATGATGAATGAATAAATTCTACCAGGGGCTTCGTCCGCGTAGAAATAGGTTTCTCCATACTAACTTTGGACCCCGTTTCAATCCCTTAGGGAGTGAATTTTCGAGAACCAATCTTCTCTTAGTTTTCGCCTGCATCATAAACGAAAATCTTGTGCAAAATTTCACAATTCTAGTCCAAGTTGTTTCTGCTGCGTGCGTTGATATGTCAGACAGTCAGTTTGTCCCTATATGTACAATGCGTTCCAAATAAGAATAGGATCGATTGGCAGGTAGTGACGTCACGTCATACTGTCAAATCGAAGGATTATTATGGTGAGCAAAACAAGACATTTTTAAAATTTTATTTATTTACGAACTGTGAACGAAAATAATTTAATCAGAATCCAGTTCTTCAATTTTGCTCGTCTCTGAGTTCTTCAATTTGGCCCAATTTCTTGCGATTTGACAGTATGACGTGACGTCACAACATGGTAATCGATCCTATTCTTATTTGGAACGCATTGTATATAGATAAGATAAGATTTTCCAGACGATGTGGCTTGAACACGAGGCTACGTGAGCCTTAATTTTGTTCCGAGAAAGTGAGAAACCTTGGAGTCAATACCGTGTAAAGTCGTGGTTATAAATATTTTTGTCAGCAAGAAATAAAATAATCAAATGCATTTTGTGATCCATGTTTGTATTATAAGTCTTCGTTCATTATTTTGTCATTCATGGTTGCCTTTAAAATCGAAGCAATTTGAAAGATGAATAGTCTGTAGTCTGCAAAACAGTGATGAGGGTTAAAAGGAAATGGAGATTTGCAAAGAGATGAGAAAGAAGTGGGATTTTCTCGTACAAATCCTGTTACTTCATTCGACAGACTGGTTCTAATCCGTTTGATTGATTCCAGTGTGCTGTCAGCCATTTGATTTCCAAACACTCTAGTATAGGCTGCCTACACTATGTTCTTTTGAAATCAAAAGGCTTTGTTTCTGACATATTCATAAACAGAAATCGTGATACGTATACGTTATTAACCGACTTCAAAAAAGAAGGAGGTTCTATGTTCGACTGCATGTATTTTTTTTTGGGGAATTATAAAACAAGCAAATAAAAAAAAACTTAGCGACTGATGACGAGATAGATACTGTTTTAATAACTTGAGCGGTATGAATTTGAGTAAGCGAAAAATTAACATAGCTAACGACAAATATTGATTAATAATAAAATCCAGAACGAGCATACTAAAAGTGGGTTGTGATTAATCCATTTCAGATATTTAAAATTCTAACCGGGCGACTAAATTAATAAGTAAGCGACTAAATTAGTTAGTGAGCGACTAGAAATAAAATTGAGGTTTTACATAACGAACTACTAAAAAATTTACTTTAAGAAATGTTTTCACCATTGTCTAATTATCTAGTCGCAGGCAGATTCATCATTTTGAACTGGGTGATGCGAAGCGAGCGGTGCTGCGGCAGCGGCCGGCGAACGCTACGTCCAAGTCACTCGCAGATTTTCTTTTACCATTTTCTAATTATCCGGGTTTTCGCAATATCCGAATTATCAAATTACCTTGTGACATACATAATAAATAAATATTGATATTTAGGACATTCGATACTCTGTACTTCGATATTTAGGACATTCGAAACACTTCATTTAAGATAAAATGCCGCTCAGTATAAATAAATTATTTGCCAAATATTGAAAAAAATGCAGGACGTAACGTTGACACTCAATCAAATATTAGGTCGCTCAAATATTATGAAGCTTCTCATTTTGTATTTTATGTAACTGAAATTAATGTTTGTAAGTTTCTGTTCTGTTGATTTCTCGACACTCGCAATCAGTCACTCACTTACTAATACTATAACCTAAATTAATTATTTTTGTCACTGAAAACTTCAATTTAGTCACTCGTTTAAATACTACCCTTTTATTATGTATGTTGTTTTGTATATCTCGGTCAATTGTGGACTGATTTTGAAAATATTTTTTTTGAATGAAAGGTTATACTTTCGAGTTGGTCCCATAGAAATATTGTTATGATCTGATAATGAACTTAGAAGATATGGAACGGAATTCCTCAAAGGTTCACAGCAGAACTGTCGTAACAAGTAAAATTACTTTGTTTATACGTGTAGTCGACGACTGACTGAAGGAAGAAGGGGAGGGGATATATTGAACTGATCTGATGATAAAGCTGGAAGGTAGGCACCGGAACTATGTAATAAATCAACGTAACCTAACCATGTTTGGGATTATTAGAATTGTCATGAGATGCACTCTGCCTATAAGGTACTGTCGAGCTAATCTGATGATGCAAGGTGATATGATTATGCTTAAGCTAATTAAGACAATCAGTTTTAGAAAGCTGATTGGCGTGTTTTCTCAATATGGCAACGACATTCATCATCATCATCATCATCATTTCAGCCGAAAGACGTCCACTGCTGGACATAGGCCTCCCCAAGTGTCGCCACAATGAACGGTCCTGTGCGTCTCGCATCCATCGGACTCCCGCAACCGTTACCAAGTCATCGGTCCACCTTGTAGGAGGCCTTCCAACGCTACGTCTTCCGGTACGTGGTCGCCATTCCAGACCCTTTCGGCCCCAACGGCCATCCGTTCTGCGAGCAATGTCCATTGCCACTTAAGTTGGGCGATTCTTCGTGCTATGTCGGTGACCTTGGTTCTCCTGCGGTTATCCTCATTCCTGATTCAATCACGCAAGGAAACTCCAAGCATAGCCCTTTCCATTGCCCTTTGGGTGACTTTAAGTCTTCTGATGGCAACGATATTAATGAAGAGCAATACCCAGTCAATTTAATGTTTGTACGTTATTCCACTTTATTTTTGAAGACGTGCTCAAAATGAAGCGCTAAAACTATTAAAACTCTAGAAGATATCTCACAAGAAAGTTGTAAGAGCGTCAGCGAACAATTAAACGCCTTTATTTAGCGCTACACCTTAATGTCTCCTCAGCGCTTTGTTAATGAGCGACAAACTTTAACTACGGCTGCATTGTTATTTGTTACTGGTTCACTTAATCTCTTACAAAGCACTCATTTCTCTATGATGTGTTACGAGAACAATTCTGATACTTTATTAGGTAAAGCGACGCCACAGAATGGACTAAGGGGAGGGTAATTCCGACCCCGACTGCCAGCCACGGTAGACACGGGCTTGCGGACGTCGAGCACTGGGTAGCTCGCCATCCGGCTGTTCGGTAATTAACCGGACCAACTCCAGTCGTCAACAGCGCGTAGTGATCTTCGCGCTCCTCAAAGAGATGTCAGCAAACCGTAGGGGCCCAGCGGGGCCGATGCCCGCTAGCTAGGACCGCGGAGAATTTCTGAAAGGGAAACCCGTAGTCCTAGTAGGTATGCAAAGGGTAATTGAAGGTTATAGGTGTGGTTTTAGTCAGTAAAAGTCTGACACGCCCTCCCGCTCCACCCAGAGCGCAAGAAGTCATTTGGTTGATTTCCCACCTTAAAAAAATAAAAAAAAACAGAAGGGAGAAGAAGAAGAAAAATTGTAACAATTTTTTTAATATAATTTTCCCTTTTTGCAAACTATAGCAAATCAGTAGATGGTGACGTTGACGCCATGACAAAATACATAACAAAATTGGCTCGAACCAGTTTTTGTGTGGCCTAACTTTTAGTAACTGGTTTAAAAAATGTTGTATACTAGTTCCGCTACCTAACTGGGCTTTCAGAGTTTTCGTCAATGCGATCAACACGTTTATGACGTTTGGCGCAAGTGCGGCGTAACGGACCAGTTGGATGGTCCCTTACAACTAGTTATAGAGCTAGGATTTGTTTCAACCTACGATACTACGAACTTCATTACTTTCATATTATGTGCTCATTGACTCACTAGACTGGTGGTCATCACAGCGGTGTATCTCATCATGATACTCAATCGTGGTGATGTTACTGAGCAAATTAGACGGACGACAGAACGTGAACGTTTCGTGTACGGGTGCCGTCAGTTGAGACTGGTCATCTCCTAGCCGTCATTGACTTAATTTAATTTCTATTTTTTCATTCGTTTTTTTATTAGGTATTATTACTTATCTACATAGTGCTCACATATTAGAAGCGACAAGAAATTTGTAAACAAGATTTATGTAACTAATAATATGATTTAAAAGAGTGCCCATGGAGTTTCTTGCATGTTCTTCTATATGGAGATCTACGCTTTGGAACGTGCAATTTAGCTTCACTTGTTTTTTTTTTTACTGACCGACATTTTGACAATTCAAAAGTGCCTGTAATTGGTCTAATTTAAATAAACGTTTCTGATTTCTGATATCTGACACAGAATTACATACAGCTATTATGGTAAGTTTTTTGAATATTTTCCCGTAAAGTGTAGTAGTGCGTAGTAAATTTTAAATCAAGATCTCCAAAGATATCGAATTTGTTTTTTTAATCACGCTTTGTAAATATTATTCACTACCTTACCCGCGCCCAATTCGCTGGATGCCAATTACTTTTGACATAAAAAAGTTAATCATATTCAAAACAGCCCGTGCCACTTCGGAAAAATGTAGCTTTCTACTGGTGAATGACTTTAGAAAATCGTTTTAGTTGTTCCAGAGATTATTACCTACAAACAATATCACAAACTTCACCTCTTTATAATTTTATTGTAGAAGTGTGCAGTGAGCAGGGCACATTGCTCGCAGAAAACATGGTCGAAAACTTCTGGATCGGCGACCGCGTACCGGTGTTGGTAGGCCACCCACAAAGCGGACCGATGACCTGGTGAGGGTCGCGTGAATCCGATGGATGCGAGACGCAGAAGACCGATTATTGTGGCGACACTTAAAGGAAGCCGATGCCCAATAGTTTAGACGTCTTTTGGCTGATATGTTGATGATGAGCTGACCTGTGCCCCTGCGTTAAACATTTTTTACGTAAAAAGAATATTTTAATCATACTGGTTTATGATACTTGTAGTCTATGTCACTCCAGAATAATGTAGCTTTCTACTGGTGAAAGAATTACTAAAATCAGTTTAGTAATTAGCGCCCCTAGCCAAGTTACAACCGTTTCGTGTCGAATTCCGTTCTCCAATCGGTAACGCCTCGGTGTCAGCAATTGTAGAAAACTATAAGTTGGTAGCCATGTTGACGTGCCTGAGTCGGCCGCTCGTTCTACAATGTCGTTCTACAATAACAAAGGATGTAGCGGGTTGACCATTGGTGAAACAATAACAATTCAATCTATCATTTTGAATGATGTGAACTTGGCTACGAATTTTCTATTCGTTAGTTCTGACCACGTGACTTAACGTTGAGATGATGTCATTCCCATACATTTGATTAGTTTTCGACTAGCGTTAACGATTGCAGATTACCAACTTGGTTAGGGGTGCATTGATTACTCTTTATAATATTGGTGTAGAAGTGTAGATAAATATACAAAATAACAAATTAACAGAACGCTCTGGTAACATTTCAGCATTAGCGTCACGTGCAAAAGCTCTACAAACATTTCCACTCAACAATGCTATCTACAGTTGACAGATGACACACGACGCCATTACACGGTATCAATAAAATTCAAATGTGCGGGTTTTGTAACGATATGCTAATTGCAGATCGTCCACATGAACATCGCACCAGTTACCGAGTCAGGGGTCAGCAGAATGTGAGCTATTTATAACGTTCTACTTATGAACGAGGGCTATAAACAAGACGCGTCCAGTTATAACTCTCTGTTTTAATTTTTCCTATCCACGTGTAAACTTTACAGCACCATAATATTTGTACTGAATGATGAGCTAGAAGTTAGTTGATAATTAAATTCTAGGCGCAAACATTTAACCTAAAACTCAGGGGGCATTACATTCGGGCTTGCGGACGGCGACCAACTATAGGTATAAGCTCGCCGTCCAACCGTACAGTAACCGTCCGGACCGAGCCCAAGTCGTCGATGACGCGTAGCGTTTTACGCGCTTCTCAAGGAGATGTCAGCAAACCGTAGGGGCTCAGCAGGGTCGAAGCCTACTGGAGCCATGGGTTGTGCAAAAATGAAACCCTGGGGCCCTGGAACGAAAGAAAAGAAGGAACAGGAGTGGGTTTTAGTCAGTTAAAGTCTGAAACGCCCTCACGCTCCACCCAAGGGCGTTAGATGTCTTTATATGATTTACCACCTAAAAAAAAGTCAGCAATACTTTGGTCAAAAGTTTGAATCAATAATGATATTAATTGCTGTCAAAGACTTCGCCCGCGTCAAAGAAGAAAATTCTCTCAAGGTATACTCTCGGGATTAAAAGTTTTCTATGTGCTATTCCAGGATGTGGTCTACCAATGTGCCAAAGTCATCTAAGTCCGTTCACCTGTTTGAGCGTGAAGTAGTAACCAATATACACTTACATACAAAGACTCACAAACTTGCCTTTAAGTGTGACTATAAAGTTGATAGTTTATTTATTTGTTTGTTTGAACGTGCTAATATTAGCAAGTACTAGTTCGAATTGAAAAATTCTTTTAGTATTATTTAGCCCATTTATTGAGGAAGACTATTATAACATCATGCTACAACCAAAAGAACTGGATAAGTAACCAAAGATGCGGGTGAAACTGTGGGGGATAGCTGGTTTGTAATAAAATACTTAAAAATGTTTCAACATTTCATATTACTAAGTAATTCTTAAGGCAATAAGATTGAATCTTTAAGAACAAAAACTAAACAAAGTTTAATATCATTTCAAGTACTGTTTATAAATCCGAATCCAAACGGCTCACTCTCTTTACTTTAAAGAAATCTCTAAGAATAACTTTAGCACAGTCTTATGTTGTAATATAAATCGTAATATTTTATTTTTAGTCAAACTTTGAAAGCCAGATATGGTAGTTGCGTAGTTCTACTGAATTTTAATCTCTTCAGTAACTTAGAGTGCATATTACAGATATTAAATAAAAAAAAAATAAAAAAAAATCTTAAAAAAAAAAAACAAAAAAAAAATATTTTTTTTTATATAAATCAGTTGAAATATAAAAAAAAACTGGGCAAGTGCGAGTCGGACTCGTGCACTAAGGTTTCCGTACAAACTTACTGTGACTGTCTGTCACTTATTCCAAATTAATAACAAGAAATTATATTTATTTTTAAATACCACGAATGGCGCCGCGCTGGGCCACTTGCGACCCCTAATAAATTGTCCTTTTTAAAGAAAGGGCCGATAGAATTCTAAAGAAACTATTGAATTATGGGATTTCTAATAGCGCACATGTGCTAGGCAAGTTGTTAATTAAGAACCAAGCAACCCAAACCTTTTTGAGAAACAATTGGAAACTATACAAAAACCGTCATAAAAACTTGTTAGCAAACGTGGGAGTTGCTAGGCGAAACTGAGCCGTAAAGCGAGAAGGCAGAATGTGGGCTCGGCGACGACGGGACACTTGGCTTCGGACGAGGGTAGGGCTCTGACGTCCAGCAGGAAAAGCTAACTAACTCAGTAGATATTGTAGGGCTACATAATGTCTCGTTGTAATTCTTAGAAATGCTAGTATTGTGATTCAATTAGATACAAATGGCCACAGTCCGATTGACTGGTCTAGTACCTAATTAAAGTAGCAAAGCGTACAGTGTGTGTGTGTTTGATGGTGCGACTGGGTGAGTCATTCATTGTTCTAATTTATCCTAGGCTGATATTGTGTTGCTATACACAGACTTGCGAGCAGAGTCGCGGGAGGAGCTGGTTTTATAACCAATAGACAGAAATGTGTTGCTGGGGAGTTTGTTTCGCTATTTCTTCTCCCCAGCTCAAACACTAGGAAATAGCGAATGGTGGGGCGCTTTTGGGGCTGTCTATATAGGCATTCAAGAGAGTTAAAATGTACAACTCTATTTATGTTTGGAGCGACGACTCCCGTCTATATTATTTATTAGTATTTGCATTTACTCTTGAGTTTATACTCTCTATCTGCGACCATTACTTCGGTCAGTTACGAGCACTGTATCTTGCAGATGTACTTAAAGTACAAAGGGTGCACATCCTGGGGATGGGTTGACCATATCTATCACATATTATACAGTCCAAGGACTGTTAGGGACCATGTTCAATAGGAGCATGATGTCGACGTCTTGCACTGGAACTAGCTAGCCCCGTTGCTGGACAAGGACGGTCGCACGGTTTGCAGCAGGGAAGGTTGCTTCGTCACGTATTACAGTTCGAGAGAACTGCTAGGGACCATGTTCAATAGGAGCATGTTGTTGACGTATTGTTGCTGAAAAGCCGCATGCGTCGCTTATGGAAATGTTACCCTGAGTGCTATGAGTTCGGATGTGAGGTGCCGTGTGAGTAATTGTTGACCAAACACCTATTACGCTTGCGTAAGGGTTGCTCACATGATCTTATGTTAATTAATAATAACTTTACGTCCCTTAGTTATATTATGTATCAGGCGGTTGCCTCCTTCTGCGAAACAGTAATGCTAGCAAAGGAGGCGGCCGATCGCGTGAGGCAACGGGCCTCACGCCCCAACCGCCGCCGGGATTCCGATCCCGATTTCCGGCCACCGTAGGCGCGGGCTTGCGGACGGCGAGCAATGGGTGGCTCGCCGTCCGATCGTCCGGTGACTGTCCGGACCGAGCCCAAGTCGTCGACGGCGCGTAGTGTTCCACGCGCGCCTCAAGGAGATGTCAGCAACCGTAGGGGCCCAGCAGGGTCGAGGCCTACTGGGGCCATGGGTGATGCGAAAGTGACCCCCGGGGCCCTGGAAAAAATGGCAAAGAAGGAACAGGAGTGGGTTTTTAGTCAGTAAAAGTCTGACACTATCTCTCGCTCCGCCCAAGAGCGGGGGATGTCATTAGATGATTTTCCCACCCGAAAAAAAAAAAAAAAAAAAGTTATATTATGTATCCTTCTAAAACCACTTCTAATACATCTCGTACTATGAATTCCAAGGTCCCACTTAACAATTCTTTCAACTCTTTCCTTGTCCGAACAATGTGATAAGGTATTAGACCACTTCGTAATTATGGAATTCACGATTACTCATCATTAATCGGTGGGGGTTTGGCCACGTCTCTGGATGAGAACCACAAAGGTGAGCGTGAGGAGGAGCTCACCTTCTACCCCTTAGGGGGTAGCCGACCTTCATACCTTCATGTAGGCAAATTCAGGAAAAACGAAAATTTTATCAGCCTAGGGTCTTTTAGGAACAGTCACAAGGTTTGGGTTGCTTGGTTCTTAATTAACAACTTGCCTAGCACATGTGCGCTATTAGAAATCCCATAATTCAATAGTTTCTTTAGAATTCTATCGGCCCTTTCTTTAAAAAGGACAATTTATTAGGGGTCGCAAGTGGCCCAGCGCGGCGCCATTCGTGGTATTTAAAAATACCACGAATGGCGCCACCAGAAACAATTGGAAACTATACAAAAACCGTCATAAAAACTTGTTAGCAAACGTGGGAGTTGCTAGGCGAAACTGAGCCGTAAAGCGAGAAGGCAGAATGTGGGCTCGGCGACGACGGGACACTTGGCTTCGGACGAGGGTAGGGCTCTGACGTCCAGCAGGAAAAGCTAACTAACTCAGTAGATATTGTAGGGCTACATAATGTCTCGTTGTAATTCTTAGAAATGCTAGTATTGTGATTCAATTAGATACAAATGGCCACAGTCCGATTGACTGGTCTAGTACCTAATTAAAGTAGCAAAGCGTACAGTGTGTGTGTGTTTGATGGTGCGACTGGGTGAGTCATTCATTGTTCTAATTTATCCTAGGCTGATATTGTGTTGCTATACACAGACTTGCGAGCAGAGTCGCGGGAGGAGCTGGTTTTATAACCAATAGACAGAAATGTGTTGCTGGGGAGTTTGTTTCGCTATTTCTTCTCCCCAGCTCAAACACTAGGAAATAGCGAATGGTGGGGCGCTTTTGGGGCTGTCTATATAGGCATTCAAGAGAGTTAAAATGTACAACTCTATTTATGTTTGGAGCGACGACTCCCGTCTATATTATTTATTAGTATTTGCATTTACTCTTGAGTTTATACTCTCTATCTGCGACCATTACTTCGGTCAGTTACGAGCACTGTATCTTGCAGATGTACTTAAAGTACAAAGGGTGCACATCCTGGGGATGGGTTGACCATATCTATCACATATTATACAGTCCAAGGACTGTTAGGGACCATGTTCAATAGGAGCATGATGTCGACGTCTTGCACTGGAACTAGCTAGCCCCGTTGCTGGACAAGGACGGTCGCACGGTTTGCAGCAGGGAAGGTTGCTTCGTCACGTATTACAGTTCGAGAGAACTGCTAGGGACCATGTTCAATAGGAGCATGTTGTTGACGTATTGTTGCTGAAAAGCCGCATGCGTCGCTTATGGAAATGTTACCCTGAGTGCTATGAGTTCGGATGTGAGGTGCCGTGTGAGTAATTGTTGACCAAACACCTATTACGCTTGCGTAAGGGTTGCTCACATGATCTTATGTTAATTAATAATAACTTTACGTCCCTTAGTTATATTATGTATCAGGCGGTTGCCTCCTTCTGCGAAACAGTAATGCTAGCAAAGGAGGCGGCCGATCGCGTGAGGCAACGGGCCTCACGCCCCAACCGCCGCCGGGATTCCGATCCCGATTTCCGGCCACCGTAGGCGCGGGCTTGCGGACGGCGAGCAATGGGTGGCTCGCCGTCCGATCGTCCGGTGACTGTCCGGACCGAGCCCAAGTCGTCGACGGCGCGTAGTGTTCCACGCGCGCCTCAAGGAGATGTCAGCAACCGTAGGGGCCCAGCAGGGTCGAGGCCTACTGGGGCCATGGGTGATGCGAAAGTGACCCCCGGGGCCCTGGAAAAAATGGCAAAGAAGGAACAGGAGTGGGTTTTTAGTCAGTAAAAGTCTGACACTATCTCTCGCTCCGCCCAAGAGCGGGGGATGTCATTAGATGATTTTCCCACCCGAAAAAAAAAAAAAAAAAAAGTTATATTATGTATCCTTCTAAAACCACTTCTAATACATCTCGTACTATGAATTCCAAGGTCCCACTTAACAATTCTTTCAACTCTTTCCTTGTCCGAACAATGTGATAAGGTATTAGACCACTTCGTAATTATGGAATTCACGATTACTCATCATTAATCGGTGGGGGTTTGGCCACGTCTCTGGATGAGAACCACAAAGGTGAGCGTGAGGAGGAGCTCACCTTCTACCCCTTAGGGGGTAGCCGACCTTCATACCTTCATGTAGGCAAATTCAGGAAAAACGAAAATTTTATCAGCCTAGGGTCTTTTAGGAACAGTCACAAGGTTTGGGTTGCTTGGTTCTTAATTAACAACTTGCCTAGCACATGTGCGCTATTAGAAATCCCATA
Source organism: Mythimna impura (assembly GCA_905147345.3). Lineage (NCBI taxonomy): Eukaryota > Metazoa > Arthropoda > Insecta > Lepidoptera > Noctuidae > Mythimna > Mythimna impura. The sequence continues at coordinate 8,334,887 of LR990359.1, forward strand.
ATTCAATAGTTTCTTTAGAATTCTATCGGCCCTTTCTTTAAAAAGGACAATTTATTAGGGGTCGCAAGTGGCCCAGCGCGGCGCCATTCGTGGTATTTAAAAATACCACGAATGGCGCCACCAGAAACAATTGGAAACTATACAAAAACCGTCATAAAAACTTGTTAGCAAACGTGGGAGTTGCTAGGCGAAACTGAGCCGTAAAGCGAGAAGGCAGAATGTGGGCTCGGCGACGACGGGACACTTGGCTTCGGACGAGGGTAGGGCTCTGACGTCCAGCAGGAAAAGCTAACTAACTCAGTAGATATTGTAGGGCTACATAATGTCTCGTTGTAATTCTTAGAAATGCTAGTATTGTGATTCAATTAGATACAAATGGCCACAGTCCGATTGACTGGTCTAGTACCTAATTAAAGTAGCAAAGCGTACAGTGTGTGTGTGTTTGATGGTGCGACTGGGTGAGTCATTCATTGTTCTAATTTATCCTAGGCTGATATTGTGTTGCTATACACAGACTTGCGAGCAGAGTCGCGGGAGGAGCTGGTTTTATAACCAATAGACAGAAATGTGTTGCTGGGGAGTTTGTTTCGCTATTTCTTCTCCCCAGCTCAAACACTAGGAAATAGCGAATGGTGGGGCGCTTTTGGGGCTGTCTATATAGGCATTCAAGAGAGTTAAAATGTACAACTCTATTTATGTTTGGAGCGACGACTCCCGTCTATATTATTTATTAGTATTTGCATTTACTCTTGAGTTTATACTCTCTATCTGCGACCATTACTTCGGTCAGTTACGAGCACTGTATCTTGCAGATGTACTTAAAGTACAAAGGGTGCACATCCTGGGGATGGGTTGACCATATCTATCACATATTATACAGTCCAAGGACTGTTAGGGACCATGTTCAATAGGAGCATGATGTCGACGTCTTGCACTGGAACTAGCTAGCCCCGTTGCTGGACAAGGACGGTCGCACGGTTTGCAGCAGGGAAGGTTGCTTCGTCACGTATTACAGTTCGAGAGAACTGCTAGGGACCATGTTCAATAGGAGCATGTTGTTGACGTATTGTTGCTGAAAAGCCGCATGCGTCGCTTATGGAAATGTTACCCTGAGTGCTATGAGTTCGGATGTGAGGTGCCGTGTGAGTAATTGTTGACCAAACACCTATTACGCTTGCGTAAGGGTTGCTCACATGATCTTATGTTAATTAATAATAACTTTACGTCCCTTAGTTATATTATGTATCCTTCTAAAACCACTTCTAATACATCTCGTACTATGAATTCCAAGGTCCCACTTAACAATTCTTTCAACTCTTTCCTTGTCCGAACAATGTGATAAGGTATTAGACCACTTCGTAATTATGGAATTCACGATTACTCATCATTAATCGGTGGGGGTTTGGCCACGTCTCTGGATGAGAACCACAAAGGTGGGCGTAAGGAGGAGCTCACCTTCTACCCCTTAGGGGGTAGCCGACCTTCACACCTTCATGAAGGCAAATTCAGGAAAAACGAAATTTTTATCAGCCTAGGGTCTTTTAGGAACAGTCACATATGGTGCCGTGACCAGGATTCTCGTCATTAAATGTACTGATTCACTTCAGTGCAACGAGAAACGATATTTATGGGTTACTACTAAAATAACACAACGTAATTTTCTAGAGATATAAAATGATAGGACTATTTAGACGTAGAAAGAATTACAACGGCTAGGTAAAGATCTGAATTTTGTATGTAGTTGAATCCTTTAACTACGTACTTGCATAAATATATACTTTTATAGCAGGTTCGATTCTTGCATGATTTGTTAGTTTAAGTATATAATTTTATTTCAAGTCATGAATTTTGGGTTCGATTCCCGATTAATTCGTTGGTTGATAAATTCTGGAATTCCTGTGTCACGGTTGTGGGTTCAATTCCCGCTTGACTTATAATGATTTGTTCAAGTTTCATTTTTTTGTGTTATCAGGGTTTGATTCCCATGAACACGGAGATATTTGTATGTAGATTATAGCTTGTATGAATGTGTGTTTGTGTTTATATGCTTCTAATAATGGGTTCGATCCCCATGCTTATATGAGGAGGTAATGTTATGTACCTAGTTAGTGTTAATAGTTTCAATAATAATAGGGCCCTGAGCTAATGTCAGAATGGGTTCGACTCCCTGCAATCATAAGTTTTAAATCTGAATGAATGTTTGTGAAAATTAAATGTGGTTTTGAGGTTGAGATCGGTGTGTGTGCTAAGTGAAAGGAATGGACATGAAATATAATTTAGTACCTAAGTCTAACAAACGTGTAGATTATCTACACAGTGACAACTCGTTTACAAAGATAGTAGTAGGTATATCTTTCAGTGATTACATTATAGTAGGATATTCTAAATATTGCCAAGTCTGCAGCGTATGTTATATTATTTGAATAGATACTTGTGTGGCCTTATTATAAATTCCAGGATATTTAAATCTTCACATCGCTACGACAACGCAGTTACTAAACTTGCAGTTTGTGCGTTGCGCTTAGCCCGTAGTTCATCTGATGGCTGACACCACCTGATTCCAGTGATTGCTGTAGCGAAGTCCCTGTTGCGAAGCTAAGTTTCACTTTTATAAGACCCTTGCGTTACTTCGCGTATGATCTTTGTTATGACACTAGATATTAGTGATTAGGTTTACAGAAATAAAGGAACACTGCTGAGTTTTGGTCAGTAAAGGTCTGACGGTCCCTCGCGCTCCACCCAGAGCGAGAGGAGTTAATTGATTTTATTTCGTAAATGGGAAATCCAATCTAAAAGAAAAAATAATGGCATAGGTAGCGCACAATTCGCGTCACAATTTATACCAGTGATTAATCTGATTTATATTAGTAAGAACGAAGGAGGCATTATCAGGTTTCTCAAAGTGCCCACGTTTATAGGAAATAGACAATCTCTAATGAATAGATATTCATCTTAACTCTTCTAGGAAATCCAAAACTGTCTGTTCTAGCAGAATCAGTATCAATAACTTTCTAAAACTTGTTGCATTTCAGGACTATTCTATCCTCTTAGAATCAGAGGGGGGTTATTGCGTCTAAATGACATGTACTCGTAATCTAATATTTTTATGTGCGAACTATTACAGCTACTCTTGAAGTCGACCTCAGCAGCTGACTCAGCGTGAAGGTGCATAAAGGATGGCCTTTGTCCTGCGACAACTGCGATAGGCTGAGTTTAGAACGAGCGAGCAACGTAGGTAACCCTAGAAGAGACCCTGGTATGTAAAATTAAACTATAAGCATGCACAGGTCTACTGAAATGCAGTTGCTCGAAAAATTACAACAATACTAAGTCGCAGAAAAATCCCTTTATAATAGTTACACGCCGACTACAGGTTAGATGAGACGCTGGTGTAAAATAAAAACATAAACATAAGGTCTCATAAAACGATGATTTTTCGATATGACAAGAAGGTATAGGTATTATTCAAAATAACGCTTCGTGGTAATTGGGTAAAACTAGGTTTAGATATACCAGCTATGTATCGAATGAACGTCAGATGGGCCTGAGAACGTTTTATAGAACTAGGTATCTTGAAGATGGTTCTACGACATATCATGCAATAATAATTGACGTTATATATATATGTAAATCTTAATTGATTCATGTTTCAAATCGAATGGTTATGAGTATTAGCTTCTTTTGCCGTACCTATCACGGGGTATTTTAGGTACTAGTTTCTTATGACACTTATATAGGAACTCTAGCGCTGACTAGGTTTTATCGATATATAATTTACTCATGACGACCAAATATGTCTACCATATAGGCCGGTTACGGCGAGCCACTTAAATGTACCTTAAGTGTGTATTTTACGACTTGACATTCTGTCAATTAGTTTAAGAATAACAAAAAATTGTTATCCGTTTTAAAATAGCGTAACATAATTTTGGACCTCTTGAAAACTCATTTAGCCTGAGTTTTATGGGAAACAAGCCCACATTTATGTCCGCCATGTGGCGAAAGCAATATTTTGTGCCCATTGAGATGCCATATTCATCACAATTCTAAAAGTCAATAACGAAATGACCCGACGCACATTAAGGCAAAGAAAAAAAATTCAAGTTGTCGCAATGTGGCCGACCCTTATAGAACAAAAAAAAGGGTCTTGGTGATAAAACCACGTGAGCAAACAGCGCGCACACTGAGTTGGGATAAAGAGTGAGAACTTAGCCATTTTAATAGACTATACTTAGGTAGAGATAGGTAAAGCGGTTGTGTAACAACCCAGGATGTAGCTGCTACACATTGCCAAATTATAGCCGACATCCCATCTTACTGGAATAATTGTAGCTGGATTCCCATTTTACTGGAATGATTATAATAATTAGATTGATTGGTTGTCTGATTTGATTTTTTAGATTGTGTGTGTGATTGTGAGTTTATACGATTGTGTGAGTCACGAATAAACGTTTTTTTTCTTTCTTTTCTTTCTAACATTCCGGAAAGGTAAAGCGCTATAGGATTCTTTATTTGTTTTATTACAATACAAAGTTTTTTTGGAATTCCAAATGTTTTCTTTAGATTTTAATCCTATTTCATAATAACATGTATGTAAAACAAGGTTATAGACATACATGTCTATTAATTAGGTATTATAGTATGCCAATCTTAAGGGATTATGAATGATATAGATTCAGTGAATGTAGTCACTAGAGGATGATTCCTTGTTGACGTCTAGTATGTTAGAAAATCGTAGCAGACATTTTATCTTATTGGACTCATGTACCAGTCCAACTAGATTTAGACTATTTTAACCCACCAAATGGGAATAGGATTCCATATTAGATTTAATGAGAATGAATGGTTTATCCTATTGTGAAAGCTCATCCGCTTTACTACGTCACGCGTCTGATTTTCAGAGGGGGGAATGTGACTGTCTGTCACTTATTCCAAATTAATAACAAGAAATTATATTTATTTTTAAATACCACGAATGGCGCCGCGCTGGGCCACTTGCGACCCCTAATAAATTGTCCTTTTTAAAGAAAGGGCCGATAGAATTCTAAAGAAACTATTGAATTATGGGATTTCTAATAGCGCACATGTGCTAGGCAAGTTGTTAATTAAGAACCAAGCAACCCAAACCTTTTTGAGAAACAATTGGAAACTATACAAAAACCGTCATAAAAACTTGTTAGCAAACGTGGGAGTTGCTAGGCGAAACTGAGCCGTAAAGCGAGAAGGCAGAATGTGGGCTCGGCGACGACGGGACACTTGGCTTCGGACGAGGGTAGGGCTCTGACGTCCAGCAGGAAAAGCTAACTAACTCAGTAGATATTGTAGGGCTACATAATGTCTCGTTGTAATTCTTAGAAATGCTAGTATTGTGATTCAATTAGATACAAATGGCCACAGTCCGATTGACTGGTCTAGTACCTAATTAAAGTAGCAAAGCGTACAGTGTGTGTGTGTTTGATGGTGCGACTGGGTGAGTCATTCATTGTTCTAATTTATCCTAGGCTGATATTGTGTTGCTATACACAGACTTGCGAGCAGAGTCGCGGGAGGAGCTGGTTTTATAACCAATAGACAGAAATGTGTTGCTGGGGAGTTTGTTTCGCTATTTCTTCTCCCCAGCTCAAACACTAGGAAATAGCGAATGGTGGGGCGCTTTTGGGGCTGTCTATATAGGCATTCAAGAGAGTTAAAATGTACAACTCTATTTATGTTTGGAGCGACGACTCCCGTCTATATTATTTATTAGTATTTGCATTTACTCTTGAGTTTATACTCTCTATCTGCGACCATTACTTCGGTCAGTTACGAGCACTGTATCTTGCAGATGTACTTAAAGTACAAAGGGTGCACATCCTGGGGATGGGTTGACCATATCTATCACATATTATACAGTCCAAGGACTGTTAGGGACCATGTTCAATAGGAGCATGATGTCGACGTCTTGCACTGGAACTAGCTAGCCCCGTTGCTGGACAAGGACGGTCGCACGGTTTGCAGCAGGGAAGGTTGCTTCGTCACGTATTACAGTTCGAGAGAACTGCTAGGGACCATGTTCAATAGGAGCATGTTGTTGACGTATTGTTGCTGAAAAGCCGCATGCGTCGCTTATGGAAATGTTACCCTGAGTGCTATGAGTTCGGATGTGAGGTGCCGTGTGAGTAATTGTTGACCAAACACCTATTACGCTTGCGTAAGGGTTGCTCACATGATCTTATGTTAATTAATAATAACTTTACGTCCCTTAGTTATATTATGTATCCTTCTAAAACCACTTCTAATACATCTCGTACTATGAATTCCAAGGTCCCACTTAACAATTCTTTCAACTCTTTCCTTGTCCGAACAATGTGATAAGGTATTAGACCACTTCGTAATTATGGAATTCACGATTACTCATCATTAATCGGTGGGGGTTTGGCCACGTCTCTGGATGAGAACCACAAAGGTGGGCGTAAGGAGGAGCTCACCTTCTACCCCTTAGGGGGTAGCCGACCTTCACACCTTCATGAAGGCAAATTCAGGAAAAACGAAATTTTTATCAGCCTAGGGTCTTTTAGGAACAGTCACATTACCTATGAAAACAGTTCAGTTCCCGAATTGAGTTACGAAGATTATTCCGAATCGAATAAAAAGTTTTTTTGTGACGTAATTACAAATTTATAGTTTTCAGATTTTTTCCTATACTTGTGCCATGAGACCTTGCTTCATGCGAAATTTCAGAATTCTAGTTCAACGGGGAGTACCCTATGAATTTTGATTCCTTTTAGAGTGTCGTCTTGACAGACAGACAAACAGACGGACGGACAACCAAGTGATCCTATAAGGGTTCCGTTTTTTTCCTTTTGAGGTACGTAACCCTACAAATGAGCAATATTCTACACAGTCCTTTAACTCAATAGTTACGTTCCTCTGCGCTAAGCATCTATTTACAATTTTTTTTATTATGGATAGGCTCGTGATTGACCACTATCTTACCTGATGGTAAGCGATGATGTGGTATACTTTCCAGGTGGTCCTATGGTTAGCAGGTCAGAATCTCATGATGGAACCCTGGTGATATCGAGGAAACTCTTCAAATTTTATAGGCACACTTGAAGCGATTTTGATTCAATCGAGAGTTAGGGGTTATTTGAGTATGGATATTGGATAGGGATCACATATTCTTTCAATTTATAGATAAGTTACTTTTTATTTTATTGTTGTTTGTCCTGTGCGACTCATAAATTAATGTTTTCTTTCTTTCTCTCTTTCTTCAAGTTGATTGTGTGTAACACTGAGCGAGAAAAATAAAATCCACTACGTTCATTTTTTGATTATAATTGCTGTTCATTTAATAAGCAAACCGAAATGATAAAAAAGAAACTTGACAGCATTTGCATCTCTAATAGCTTTTTTTCTCTATAATTTAATAGACGAATTATGAGCAGTGGTGGCCGAGTGGTAACGAACGGCCCCAACTTATGAGTTTGTAGTTTAATTCATACCCAGCCAGGCGCATTACTTTGTGTAGTTTATTTTCATCACCACTGCTCACAAAACGGTGAAGGAAAACATCGTGAGGAAACCGGCATGTCCTAGAACCAAAAATTCGAAGACATGTGAAATCCACCAACCCGCACTGGGCCCGCGTGGTGGATTACGGCCCATTCTCTTTCCTAGAGAGGATGCCTGAGTTCCAACAGTGTGAACATTATAAGGCTGTTTTTTTTTCGGGTGGGAAAATCATCTAATGACATCCGCGCTCTTGGGCGGAGCGAGAGATAGACTTACTGACTACTTAGACTGACTTACTCAGACTTTTACTGACTAAAAACCCACTCCTGTTCCTTCTTTGCCATTTTTCCAGGGCCCCGGGGATCTCTTTCGCATCACCCATGGCCCCAGTAGGCTTCGACCCTGCTGGGCCCCTACGGTTGCTGACATCTCCTTGAGGCGCGCGTGGAACACTACACGCCGTCGACGACTTGGGCTCGGTCCGGACGGTTATCGGACGATCGGACGGCGAGCCACCCATTGCTCGCCGTCCGCAAGCCCGCGCCTACGGTGGACGGAAATCGGGATCGGAATCCCGGCGGCGGTCGAGGTGCCATTGCCGGGAACCGATCACTTTTTCGAAATTTTTTTGTTCGAATTTCATTTTATCGAAAACTATTGACTGAAGTCTTTTTTGCTATATGCATTATTTGACATATTTCTAGATCATCGAAGTATCAAGTGTCATAAGTATTATTTTACCGAACTATATTTCGCTGATTTACAAAATAACTTTTTGCTATTGGTCGAAGCCTCTTTTGAACTTTTTTCATTTGCCAAATGATTTATTTGCCATATTTTCACCACACCGAAACAACATTTTACGGAATTTTGGTCACAAATATGTAGATTTACTTAGTAGTAGGGTTACTTGGTAGCATTTTAATATTAAATTAAAATAGTATCATAAAAAGTCAATATGTTGTGTTACAAAATTTAGTGACAGAAACGAATCGCTGCTAAACCGACTTCACAGAGTCTTGTTTGCCCTACCCCTAGAGTGTCAGGACCCGATGGCTTGCCTGGGAAGGCCTGGGTCCTGGCCATGGAGGCTCTCGGGCCTCGACTAAGAGGGCTCTTCAGCGCATGCATGGAGAGGGGCCAGTTCCCACTTCGCTGGAAGACTGGGAAACTGGTCCTCATCGCGAAGCCGGGGCGCCCTGCGGACTCTCCGTCCGCGTACCGGCCCATTGTGCTGCTCGACGAGGTGGGCAAGCTCTTTGAAAGAGTAATTGCAGACCGCCTTGTCGCGCACCTAACACGGGTGGGGCCGGATCTGGCGGACGGCCAGTTTGGTTTTCGCAGGAGGCGCTCCACGGTGGACGCCATCATGCGCGTGCGAGCCCTCACGACGGGGGATGCGGTGGCCCAGGGCAGGTGTGTCGTGGCGGTGTCTCTGGACATCGCCAACGCCTTCAACTCCCTGCCTTGGAGTAGCATTAGGAGGGCACTCCGGTATCACCGGACGCCCGACTACCTCTGTCGTGTGGTCGAGGCGTACCTGTCGGACAGGTACATCATCTACCCTGGTCACCAGGGAGAGTGGGAACGCCGAGAGATGTCGTGCGGTGTTCCGCAGGGATCGGTACTAGGGCCGCCCTTGTGGAACATCGGATACGACTACGTGCTGCGCGGCGACCTCCCTGACGGGGTCAGCGTGGTCTGCTACGCAGACGACACGCTGGTCCTGGCGCGGGGAGAGTCGTACCAGGCGGCGGTCGAACTAGCGACACACGGGGTTGCGACAGTCGTGGGCAGGATCCAGGAGTTGGGACTCGAGGTGGCATTGCACAAGTCCGAGGCCATCTGCTTTCACGGTCCTCGGAACGCGCCACCACCGGGTTCTCAACTAACGGTAGGAGGAGTCCACATCGGCGTCGGGTCGACGATGAAGTACCTGGGACTCGTTCTCGACAGCCGATGGGATTTCGAGGAGCACTTCCGACGTCTGGCTCCCAAACTAAATCGGAATGGGGCTGCTCTCGGGCGGCTCCTGCCTAACTTGGGAGGTCCAGACGCCTCCTGCCGGAGGCTCTACGCAGGAATCGTTCGGTCCATGGCCCTTTATGGCGCACCGGTATGGGCGCCAGCGCTGCGGAAGCAGCCGGCGGCCCGGCTGAACGCGTGCCAGAGGGTCATGGCCATACGGATGGTGCGAGGATACCGGACGATTTCCCGCGAAGCGGCGAGCCTCCTTGCTGGACAGCCACCATGGGATCTGGTAGCAACAGGCCTTGCTCACATGCACGATCTGCGCATGGAGATGCAACGCCGGGGCGAAACTCCGCTGCCGCGACAAGTCGCAGCATGGCGGACAGAGCTCTGGCGGGTTCTCATGGAGAAATGGCGACAGCGACTGTCGCGACCCAGTGCTGGGCACGCCACAATTATGGCGGTAAGTCCCCTCTTTGAGGCGTGGTTGGAAAGACCTCACGGCGTCCTCACCTTCCGCATGACGCAGGTTCTCACCGAACACGGTAAGTTCGGGAAGTTCCTGCACCGGATTCGTGCGGAAGAGACGCCCGGGTGTCGCCACTGTGCGGACCGCCCGGAGGACACGGTGGAGCACACGGTGGAGGTGTGCCCCGCTTGGGCAGAGCAACGCCGTGTCCTCGTGGGGGCGATCGGCGGCGGCGATCTCTCGCGCCGGGCCTTGGTACAGGCCATGGTCCGGAGCGAGGAGGAGTGGCAGGCGGTCGCCTCCTTCTGCGAAGCAGTAATGCTAGCAAAAGAGGCGGCCGATCGCGTGAGGCAACGGCAACGGTCCTCACGCCCCAACCGCCGCCGGGATTCCGATCCCGATTTCCGGCCACCGTAGGCGAGGGCTTGCGGACGGCGAGCAATGGGTGGCTCGCCGTCCGATCGTCCGGTAACCGTCCGGACCGAGCCCAAGTCGTCGACGGCGCGTATTGTTCCACGCGCGCCTCAGGGAGATGTCAGCAAATCGTAGGGGCCCAACAGGGTCGAAGCCTACTGGGGCCACGGGTAGTGTGAAAGTGAAACCCGGGGCCCTGGGACGAAGGCAAAGAAGGAACAGGAGTGGGTTTTTAGTCAGTAAAAGTCTGACACTATTTTCCGCTCCGCCCAAGAGCGGGATTTGTCATAAGATGATTTTCCCACCTAAAAAAAAAAAAAAAAAAAACCCCTAGAGTGTAATTAAAACCCGCGTAGGCGCGGAGGGGTTGGGCGGCCCAAACCCCGCAGCGCCGGAGCCGTGACAGAAATAATGCTTGCTGCATGTTGCATGCCTGCTTGCATGTTGCATACCTGCTTGCATTTTGCATGCCTGCTTGCATGCTGAATGCCTGCTGCATTTTGCATGCCTGCTTGCATGCCTGCGCTTGCATGCTGCATGCCTGCTGCATGTTGCATGCCTGCTTGCATGTCGCATGTCCGCTTGCATGCTACATGCCCATGCCTGCTTGCATGCTGAATGCCTGCTTGCATGCCGATTTCCTGCTTGCATACTGCATGCCTGCTTGCATGCTGCATGACTGCTTGCATACTACATGCCTGCTTGCATGCTACATGCCTGTTTGCATGCTGCATGCTTAAAGCAAGCATCCTTGTTTGCATGCTTCTTACTGGGACCAATTAAAACCACTTTTGTTCATAATCAACTATATTGTGAAGTGCCTTTACTTTTGAATAATTCATTAAAAAAATATTAGGTTAAACTAATCTGAAATTAGCTCCTGTTGCCTCAATCATGCCACTGTAATAATTACATTTCTAGGCGTTTGATGAAATAAAAATATGGTAATTAAAACAGTGGTATAATGAATGTTCGGAAATGTAATACTTCGAACAAATGTTATTTCGGCTAAGTGTAAAATCGGTAAAAACTTTTTCGACCAAATGAAGCGTCGGAGTAACGAAAAAAATCGAATTGATAATAGGTGAACTGATACAATGGCAGACGTGACTTTGATAAAATAAAAAAAAACGAAACGAAAATAGTAGAAAAGTCATAGGTGAAATGAAATTCGGTCAAATATTTTTCGAACTTATGATAGGTAACCCCATTGCCTCACGCGACCGGCCGCCTCCTTTGCTAGCTAATTATAAGGCTGTATATGCTATGCTTATTATGCTTGATGAATTATTATGCGTTCCATTGTTGAGATGGTTCCCGTAGAGTATCGGATATTACAGTCGAAAAACACTCTCGCATTTATTCCGCCAAGGTCGAACATCCACGACCAAACACTCCATCCCGTCAGCTCTTCTGTTACCTATGGGGATTGGAGAGCTAAACCAGATTGCGTACCCAGTCACAAACACAGGACCCTGGCGAATAGGACATGAACAATAAATAATAATAAGAACAATCCGACGCAAGCGATTAAAGGGTTTAAATGGTTCATGTTTCAAATTGAGTTTGTTATAAAATAATATTTAGGGTCCAAGTTAAATGATCCTTCGTAGTAAGTTGTAAATCCGTTCGTGATTGTGGCTTAAACTGTTCATATTAATTCAAAGCAATTTCGAATTAATGATAACCAATCCAGTGGTTTATCGAAACAAGAATTTACATTAAAGTTCATTACGTGTACAAATGTATTCGCGGTAACAAATTACTTGGAGTTGTTTAATCCATTTGCGGCGGACTGGATTGTATCGATACATTTATTATTAACTCACAACAACACGTTCTATTAACACATAGATCGGCTAATACTATTATAAAAATAATTTGGATCGGATTGGTTTATCTTTTAATGTGTTTTTAAAACTATAATAAAAAAATAAGCGTTGTTATTTTTTTATTATGCTTGCGTTTAACTACTATCTCACCTGATGGTAAGCGATGATGTGGCCGACGATGGAGCACGCTTACCTAGAAGTAACGTATTCACTCTTGACTTAAAGACCCCTAGGTTGTAGCTATCAGGAAACAGAATCCGGCAGGGATTTCTACTCCTTAGCTGTACGCATAGTTAATGTATTCCCAAAACGCTTTGTACATATGGATGGGATGTCCACCTGTACCGCAACGTCATACGTCTAGTGATCCGATGATGGAACGGAATTGGCGGAATTAAAGCACACTCCCTGAAATGTAAACGATAGAAAACCGACAGGCTAGCAACTCGGCGTCAATGCTCAAGTTTTTGGAGTTTTGACTCGACAAGTGCATCATTGCCGATGATCTTCTTGGCTCGCTTATCAATTGAACTTTTCAGCATAACAGGCTTTATTTTAGCTACTTTATGTATTACAAAAAAAATAACCCTCTCAGGACAGATGTGAAGCGTCTACAATACTTACTCTACTACTTATCTGTTAGCCACTCAACTGAGTAAAAAGATTTGAAAGATAAACCTTCCGTTACTTATAGGACCAAGAAATGCTAACTCAGAATCAAGAAATATTTCTCCATCTTTTGTTTTCGAGAAACCCAACGGGATATTGAAAACTCAGAGAGAAACCCAAAGCAAAAATAAAAGCTTTTATCCCTTACATCTATCACGAGGACTTTGAAAAAGGACCCTTTCAATATCAGATACTGTAGCGGGGAACACCCAAATACTCCGAAATATTTTATTCCGAATTTTGATATTCCGATTTTCAAAAGTCCGAATTTCATAATACCTAAAAATTATAATGTCTATTATTAAAAATCACGAAATTTATATTACCGAAAGTCGTAAATGCGATTTGTTAGTTTTCCGATTTTCATACGTTCGAAGAATCAAATGCTCGAAGGGTTCTCGGTCCGAAAAACGATATTCCGACTTTCAATACTTCGAATAAACTAAAAGTCAACATGTTGTGCTACAAAATTTAGTGTCAGAAACGAATCGCTGCAAAACCGACTTCACGCAGTCTTGTTTGCCTTACCCCTAGAGTGTAATTTAAACCCGCGTAGGCGCGGAGGGGTAGGGCGGCTCGCGGGCTGAGGAGCAGGTGGTTTGAAGGCCCGCCGCCGCGGCTAAGGCTGGCCGGCAAAGCCGGCCAGCAAGCCGAAGCTGCGATGGTGAGCGTTATAAAAAACTTTTTACAAAAAAAATACAACCGACTTCAAAGTAAAAAAAAACACTGAAAAGTGCAAAATAACTTTAATTTCGGAAGTCGGTGTTTCTATAATAGTTTTTTCTCTTCGTTATTTAACACCGACTTCCGAAATTAAAGTTATTTTGCACTTTTCAGTGTTTTTTTTACTTTGAAGTCGGTTGTATTTTTTTTGTAAAAAGTTTTTTATTTTACACTTTTTAGTTATGGTACCACCACTAAAAAGTACCCCTCAGCCAAACTTAAATATCTACCTTATAGCCAGAGTGCATCTCATGACAATTCTAATAATCCCAAACACGGTTAGATTACATTAATTTATTACAGAAATCCGGTGCCTAACTTCAGGCTTCATCATCAGATCAGTTCGATATATTCCCCCTCTACTTTCAGTCAGTCATCGACTACACATAGAAACAAAGCAATTTTACTTTTTACGACGGTTCTGCTGTGATCCTATGAGGAGTTCTGTTCCATATCTTTGAAGTTCATGATCAGATCATAACAATATTTCTATGGGACCAACTCGGAAGCATAACCTTTCAATAAAAAAAAAAAAAATTATTTCGGTCCACAATTGACCGAGAAATCGGTTAACATACATAAAAAAAAAACATACATTCAACCGAACATATAACCTCCTCCTTTTTGAAGTCGGTTAAAAACCATCTGCGACGATAAGCTCGCGTGGGGCCGCCCAAACCCCGCAGCGCCGGAGCCGTGACAGAAACAATGCTTGCTGCATTTTGCATGCCTGCTTTCATGCTGCATGCCTGCTTGCATGTTGCATGCTTGCTTGCACGTTGCATGCTTGCTTGCATGTTGCATGCCTGCTTGCATATCGCGTGCTTGCTTGCATGCTGCATGTCTGCTTGCACGCTGCATGCCTACTTGCATGCTTCAATAAATCCCCTGCATGCTGGAAAACGCATCTGTCATTAGTTTCTTAATTCTACCCCTTCATACTACGACCTCTGACGAGCATTTATGTGTTTATTTGTCTTGCTATACAGTTTTACAAAGCGTTTTTATTTCGGAATTTTATTAATCGGTATTTTAATAATCGGAATTCGTATTTTTGATGTTTCGAATTATCATTTTGAGAATAGTTATTATAAAAGTTAGGAAAATTGAAATTTAGGAATTATAAAAATAGGAGTAATGATAAGTCGGAGTTGTTATATTCGGAATTTTGAACCATTCGGCATTATGAAAATCGGTATTTTGAAATTCGTATTTGTGACTGTCGGAATAAAGTTTTTCGTATTTATGTAGGGTACCCACTGTAGCGACTGTAGAACTTAGTATAGATGACACCCTTTGTGAGTATAGTGTCCATATACTCGTACTATAGCTGTAATTGAAAACGTTGAACTGATATCTGGCTAAGTTCAGCAATACTTACGTAACATTATATCACTTCTCTCGTTCTTGGGTGGAGTGAGAGGGCGTGTTAAATTTTTAAAGACTAGATTTTTTTTAAGGAATCCATCCGTGTTCTTCAGTTGCCCTTTGCGTACCAGCGTTGCGATAACTCTTTCAAACGTTTACGCAAAAAAAAAACAAATAAAATAAAAGTAAAAAACACAGGCACAAAATATATTTAACATTAAAAAAAAAAAAACAATCATATTGAAAAACAAAAGAGAGTTTTGCATAATTGCATTAGAGTGATACTAAAAAGCTATAATTTACATTTTTAGCTACCATAATAGTAGATATCTGTTGAACTCAAACTATGTTTTATTTCATAAACATGAAATAAAACATAGTTTGAGTTCACTGAGTTCTATATTTTATATTTAACACAAAGTAAGATTATGATTTCTATGCAATACAAATTAGGACGCCATGACATCAATCACTAGTCTTGTCCCTAGTCTATAATCATAAATCTAATATTAGTGTTGTGTCTAATCAACATACACGACAATATCATAACACAACACCTGAAGCCTTACATTCTTAGCAAAACTAGTTAAGTATTCAGATTACTTAAACATTTGCTCACCTATAAAGCATCGTCTTAAATGAGGTCACTCAAGTCAGAAGCTGCCAGTAAACTAAGACACAGTATAGATATATGGAACAGTACGGAAACTACCTACAAATGTTCGAAACGGCTCACTCACACAAACATACGCATCGACGAGACTCCTAAGCGGCATTCGCTACTGACAGGACCGCGAGAAACGCTTAGGAGTCTCTTCGATGCGTATGTTTGTGTGAGTGTGCCGTTTCTATTATTTGTAGGTAGTTTCCGTACTGTTCCATATATCTATACTGTGACTAGTTAAGAGAATACAGCCGATGAAAAACGAGGGTTTCACGTTAACAGCCGCGAAGTATACTAAGTGGGTGACGCAGTGTTTGGTTTAATGAATGAAATAAAAAAAAACTGGGCAAGTGCGAGTCAGACTCGCGCACTGAGGGTTCCGTACAAACTTACCTATGAAAACAATTTAATTCCTGAATTGAGTTGTGTGAATTTTCCGAATCACAAAAAAAGTTTTTTTTTGTGATGTAACTACTAATTTACAGTTTTCTGATTTATTCCTACACTTGTGCTATGAGACCTTGCTTCATACAAAATTTCAGGATTCTAGTCAACGGAAAGTAACCTATGAATTTTGATTCCCTTGAGTGCCGAAATATACGTTTTTTGCGACATAAACGGCCGTATCTTTTTTTTCGTTAACTCAGAAGTTTGATTTTTTCACAGCTTCAAGGAACCGCAGACCAGAGTATATGGTTTTTATTTCAACTCGATATCTCTACACGTTCATGAGATAAAAGTCTTGACAGACAGACAGACGGACAACAAAGTGATCCTATGAGAGTTCCGTTTTTTTTTTAAATGCGGTACCCTAAAAACAATTCCTGCCAACGACGAGCACAATCCATCATTCGTTGGCCGTGCTTTCAAGAAGTGTTTTTAAAAAAGCGTTTTTAATGAGCTGAATATATTTAATGTATTTTAACAATATATTGTGCTAAAAACAAATATAGGCTTCAGAAATGATTAGCTCAATATTATAGGAAGACAAAATAAAAGTGCCTCTAGCAGTTTTTTTTTTAAGGTGGGAAATCATCCAAATGACTTCTCGCGCTCTGGGTGGAGCGGGAGGGCGGGTCAGACTTTTACTGACTAAAACCACACCTGTATCTTTCAATTACCCTTTGCGTTCTAGGACTACGGGTTTCCCTTTCAGAAAATCTCCGCGGTCCTAGCTAGCGGGCATCGGCCCTGCTGGGCCCTTACGGTTTGCTGACATCTCTTTGAGGAGCGCGTGGATCACTACGCGCTGTTGACGACTGGGCTCGGTCCGGTTAATTACCGAACAGCCGGACGGCGAGCTACCCAGTGCTCGGCGTCCGCAAGCCTGCGTCTACCGTGGCTGGTAGTCGGGGACGGAATTACGGTGGCTAGGGCGTGAGGACCTTCGTTCCCTCGCGCGTGTAGCCTCCTCCTTTGCTAGCATTACTGCTTCGCAGAAGGAGGCGACCGCCTGCCATTCCTCCTCGCTCCGTACCATAGCCCGAACCAGGGCCCGACGCGAAAGGTCGCTGCCGCCAATTGCCTCCAAGAGGACACGACGGTGCTCCGCCCAAGCGGTCCTCTGTGTCCTCCGGGTGGTCCACACAATGGTGACACCCGGGCGTTTCTTCCGCCTGAATCCGATGCCGAAACCTCCCGAACTTGCCATGTCCGGTGAGGACCTGCGTCATGCGGAAGGTCAGGACGCCGTGTTGCCGCTCAAGCCACTCCTCAAAGAGGGAACTTACCGCCGTGATTATGGCTTGCCCAGACTCTAGCAGTTAAGTGCCTTACTTACTCAATTGAGAACCTAGAAACATCATAAAAACTTATTGTTAACCGTATAGCTAAAGGAGAAAGATTGAAATCATTTACCTAGTTACTTGCAATCGATAGAGAAATATACTCATAACCAATTTATAAGTTCCAAGAATGGGTTTTGCGTGAGTATAACTGGCCTATATTTTGTTTTTTTTTTTTTATAATATCGTTATCATCTTAAGTTAAAACCTTTTCGGAGTTTTTTCTTGTATTCAAGGGACTTTTATTGGTATGGCAAAATCTTGTCACAGAATAATTAGATAAACAGCTAATTCGCTAATCTCAACTATTTACCGACTACAAAGACAATTCAGTATTTAAAAGATGCAAAGAAGATGAGATGCTTTAAATTCTGTTTGTCGTAGAACCTCTCAAGCGATTAGTTTTATTGAAACCGCAGTAAAAATTGTAATGGCACTCTAAAAGACCAGTTTTCATCTTTGGCAAGTGTCCAAAGTCGGGGAGCGCAAGTACGGACAGGCAAATGTGGTTATCGTTATCAAAATCAATTGTCTTGAGTGGACTAGGTAATTATTAGTTTCATTTCAAATTGAATGACTAGATTTTATTGGGTCGATATTTGATGTTATATGTAGACTAAGGTTAATGGCTTTAGCCAAATGAGATAACTAGTGGCACTCTCGTTTATATGTTGCTTCCAAATAATATTTTTATTAAAGAGGTTTTTTTTTTCTTTGTTTTTCTGAAAATTATCTAATGACATGTCCTGCTCTTGGGCGGATCTGGAGGGCGTCAGACTTTTACTGACTAAAAACCCACTCTTGTTTCTTCTTTGCCATTGTTTCAGGGCCCCGAGGATCTCTTTCGCATCACCCATGGCCCCAGTAGGCTTCGACCCTGCTGGGCCCCTACGATTTGCTGACATCTCCTTGAGGCGCGAGTGGAACACTGCGCGCCGTCGACGACTTGGGCTCGGTCCGGACAGTTACCGGACGGTCGGACGGCGAGCTACCCATTGCTCGTCGTCCGCAAGCCCGCACCTACGGTGCCCGGAAATCGGGATTGGAATCCCAGCGGCTGGGACACGAGGGCCATAGCCCCGCGCGTGCACGTGCGGCCTTCTCCTTTGCTAGCATTACTGCTTCGCAGAAGGAGGCGACTGCCTGCCAGTCCTCCTCGCTCCGGACATAGCCTATACCAAGGCACGGCGCGAGAGATCGCTGTCGCCGATCCCCCCACGAGGACACGGCGGAGCTCTGCCCAGGCGGGACCTCTACCGTATGCTCCACCATGTCCTCTGGGCGGTCCACACAATGGTGGCACCCAGGCGTTTCTCCCGCACGAATCAGATGAAGGAACCTCCCGAACTTACTATGTCTGGTGAGGACCTGCGTCATGCCTCATGCGGAAGGTAAGGACGCCGTGTTGTCTTTCCAGCCACTTCTCTAAGGGGACTTACCGCCATAATTATGGCGTGCCCAATTATAAAGAGGTAAAGTTATTTTTTATGTTTGTAGGAGGTAATCTCTGAAAGTTCTGGTCCGATTGCTAAAATTTTTTCACCGATAGAAAGCTGCTTTGTTCTTGAGTGACATAGGCTATATTTTATTTACGCGGGTGAAACCGCGGGCAAAAGCTATAGTATGCCATAAAGTGTATATCGTGAGTAGGTGCTGGAATATATTTGTATTTTAAAAATTACTTCTTGACATGAATAAATGTCTCTTTGATACTTTTATGTTCAAAAGAATAACAGAACTTGCTAAATAATTCAACAGACTGTTTGACTTCGATAATCGATTCTATCGAGACTTGCTCTTGATCTGAGACAATACACGATTATTATTTTTTGAATAAAAAAGATTTTGTAGAATCACCACCCAAACGCTTCGAGCGATAAAATGCGAAATTAGAATTGAATTAAATTTTTATTTCGGCATTTGAATGATTGAATTGTGAACGCTGATTTAAATAAAAATGAAATTAAAATGGGCGACTAATCGAATTTTAATTTCGTGAGAGAGACGCAATTCAGTGTTTGATGTTTATTACCAAGTGTCACGCTTTGTTTTGAATTTCATGCTCCGCCACTTCATTTTAATAAATTATAATTCAATTTATCACTGTAGTGATGTTAGATATTAACACGTTCAGTGCCGAACGAGGTCAAATAGGCCTCGTATATGTCTTCCATGCGGTGCAGCTAAGAAAAGTTATCTCTGCCGTGTGGAGACCATAACTTCAACTTGGTTGAGTTTAGAATAGAGATAAATATATATCTAAGATGGCATATTAAAACAAAATGTAGTGTATCTACTTTAACCTTTTGAGTGCGTAATTAGAGACACAATAGTAAGACAATGTCGCGTGAACGCCGGCGTTAATGCGGGGATCAACAGCTTAAGCTGTTGATACGGGGTCACTTTGACCTCGTACCACACTTAGCCAAAAAAAACAAACTTTTAGTTACTTAAACGTTACGGGCTCTAATATGCAGGGGCATATTAGACCCCGCCACAGTGATAGTTTTCAAACGAGGTCTTAAATGCCCCGTAATGCAGAAATGGAAATAATACAAAAAAGAGTGCCGCTGCCAACGTTTTAAGGATACGTATATTTTGTTTCACATTAATGACATTCGACATTTATTGAGAAGTAGAGAATACAACTACTAAAACATTATTTCCGCCCTTGTACCTTACCATTGTAGCATAGCATAGCATAGTCGGCCTTATAATATTCCCACTGTTGGGACTCAGGCCTCCTCTCTAGGAGAGGGAATGGGCCGTAATCCACCACGCGGGCCCAGTGCGGGTTGGTGGATGTCACATGTCTTCGAATTTTTGGTTCTAGGACATGCCGGTTTCCTCACGATGTTTTCCTTCACCGTTTTGAGAGCAGTGGTGATGAAATAAATTACACAAAGTAATGCGCCTGGCTGGGTTTGAACCCGCGACCTACAGCTCGTAAGTCGGGGCCGTTACCACTCGGCCACCACTGCTCACTCGGCCACCACTGCTCACCATTGTATTGCATGAAAATTAAATAAACGGATCGGAAACGTTTATTTCAAATAGACCAATTACAGGCACTTTTGAATTGTCAAAATGTCGCATTTCGGTCAGTAAAAAAAAGTGAAGCTAAATTGCACGTTCCAAAGCGTAGATCTCTATGGAGAAGAACGTGCAAGAAACTTCATGGACACTCTTTTAAATCATATTATGAGTTATATAAAACTTGGTTACATATTTCTTGTCGCTTCTAATAAGTGAGGACAATGTAGATATTATTATCTAAGTAATAATAATTTAAAAAAATAAAACGATTTAAAAAATAGAAATTGAATTAAGCCACTGGCAGCTAAGAAATACTTTATCGGTCATGGTTTTAGAAATGTTTTGATAGTTTCTGTTTCAAAACCGAACAGATTTCTTTCTATCCGGCAGCGCCAGTGTATTTGTGCTTACGGTCGACCGATCTTATATCTTTATTGGTATGGATTGCGATCGCCTTTGGTCGCTAGTGATCTGTGAAAATTCCTCTAAATGGAATTTGCTCTAACACACGCCATATTCCGGCCCAATTAATTAAATAAAACACTAAACTAATCCACTAATGACAGAGCTCTTGAAAGCAAGTTTTGTGGTAATAATCTTTCTTAACTCTTAACATAATAATAATAATTAATGTCATACCTAACATGGTGTAAGCTGTGCATACCTATAATAGGCATGCATACCAGTGACTAAATTTTAATATTATTTTTCACAAAAAATCCTGTATGTGATGCTGTTGGTGTGCCAATAAATAAATAATTAATAAGTGAAATAGTAGATTATGTGACTAGGGGATAAAGCAGTGTCTTTAAGTCGCGGGCGACATGTTGAATTCCGAACGAAACGAAGGTTGCTAATTTTAATCCCGAACGTCAGTGAGGGATTTGTATAATTAACTCCCGAGCACTGCGAGGGAGTTAATAAAGAAACCTGAGGGAAGTGAGGAATTCAAGCCGCCCAAGACAAAGACAGCTTTATCCCCGTGTTGGATACTCTACTTTTTACACCATCTGTGAGGTAATTAAAAGACAATTTAGTAAAACAAATCATATAGCAGAGAAATATAAGTATTATTTACGAGTTAATCTTAACTATCACTCAAAACTGTTATGAGATTTGAAAAAAACAAAATTCACAACTCAACGATTCTATAGTTTAAATTTTCTATAACGCTCCCGCTTGTTCATTGCTTTTTTTTAGAAACTTTTTTATTCTGTTTTTTTTTTTGTTAGTGGCCAGTTTAAAATTTGAATAAAAATCTTTGATGCACTACATTTTAATTCACATAATGCTGACGGTTTTTCACGTTCTAAATTCAAATCTCATTATTCCCTAGGGATCGCCCATACTGCATTATCTCCCTAGGGACATAATGACTTGCTTTAAATGATGGTTGTATGACGTATAAAAGGGCATTATCGAGCAGGTGGTGTAAAAAATTAATTTGCTAACACAACTGCAGTACTTTTCCTTTTTTTTTCGCCGTCCATTATAAATGGCATCCAAAATAAGGTAGCACCTGCCGGTATCAATATTTCTCTGTCGCTAGCAGACTGCACAAAAGGGTATCCAGGGACTATCATACTCCCTCACTTCCTCAATAACAGTTACTCATAAATAACGTTCAGCAGTTGTAAATGGCTGCGGGTGATAAACTGTCACGTACATGTATCAAGTGTGTCCGATCTTATGAAGAGAAGACATTTTACGTGTCCATGAGAAAGATGTATTATGAAGCAAGGATTTAGACAGTACTTTCGTGCTAGAGCCTGATGAAGGTTGTGTGAGTCTGCTTGATGCGAGACGCACAGGATCAGTCGGAGTGATGAGGGTTCCCAACCATTTTTTTTTTCAGGTTTTTTTATTTTATTTTTGATTGCTTCCGTAGCTTGCATATGAATAGAAAATCAACAAAAAATGTAATATATTATTTTTCACTTCTGAATTCATGAATTTATTCTTAATTCTTTATTGTACATAAAACATAACACAGTACACAAAGATTTCAATATTCATGTACAAAGACGAGCTTGATTCAAGTATAAAATTTCTCCTAGTAAACTTTAAAGTGATAGAAATTGTTGTACGCTTATTCTCCACCGCCAACTATAAGCACAATTTATTTAATTGGAAAACTTTATGTGGAAATTTTCGTGCTCACGAATATATTTTACAACTAAAGGGACAACGAAAACTTCTCTATGGAGCTTCATCATTATGTTAATGAAGTGGTTATATTCGTGAGCACAAATTAATGTTTGAACACGCATTTAATAAATCGATATTAACTCATAAATTTTACTCAATTATTTATTAACAGATGCATAAAATAAATCAGGACAAAACATGAGTTTAAATTACAAAACAGCAATGAAAAATATTTATACTTTACGTTAACGTTATGAAGTATCTAATCTACTCATTTAATATGATAGAATTTTGACCTTGGTCAAATTTTTAGGTCATCATTTCAGTCAAAAAACGTCCACTATTGGACATAGGCCTCCCACAAAGTTAAAATTTTTAACTAAAGTCAAAACTTTAAATAAAGAGCAAACTTAAGGCGATTGGTTGGCAGTCATTCTTTCTGAGGTGGCTTAATTAAAACTTGAAGTTCTTCAACAACATCTTACCCTGATTTATTAGCTCGCTGTGAATAATAACTTATCTAATAATTTACTGAGACGTTTCCTTTTGTGAATGCTGAAGGTGTAATACAATACAGCTTTGTCTAACTTTTAGAACAGTGAAAACCGATATACTACATCGAGTGAATAGGCTGATATTAAACTAGTGGCATTCACCATCAACGATCAAACACAGAATTATATAATTTAAAAAAAAAACATAAGGAACGTAAATGTCTGAAAACAGAAATCTAAAGCACGAAACGTTAATAAAAAAATAATCTGTTCTCTTGAAAAATACATTTTTTTACTATATCCACGTTGAGAATCATGCGAGAAACCATCCCAACTATTTCTGTGGCACGTGTGTTGAATATACATCTAAAAATTTTAGATTAAGTACATCAAAGTACGTAAAACGAGTGTATTTTGATTGATTAGGATTTTCTTTAGACGTGCGATCAATATGTTAGAGAGTGTAAATAAATGTGTGAGATTAGTGTACATCTAAAAATAGATAATGGTCTTTTTGAAGACAAAAGGAGGCTATACCAAATATTCTCGTTTTATTGGTCTGTGGGACAGCAGAGTTAAGTCTGAGCACTGAGCTAGAAAAGACGGCCAGTCCCAGGCAAGCTATGGTTCTAGGGAAGTTGAATCTAATGTATGAACCATTAATGCTTAGGGCAACCTTTGTAAATCAAACTAGAGCTCACGAAACAATTTGTCAAAGCTCAAACAAGAATGGTGATAATTTTAACAACTCTAAAAGTTCCATATTTTGTGTACAGATAAACTGAAAGCCAGAATTTTCGATGATCCACAAATTAGAAGGATGATAAAGAATAAATACTTTAATAGTTACGTGTCCGGTATTGAAAATAATGCCTGGAATTAATTTGGATTGTACAAAATTTCCTGCGAAATAAAATTGGATAAAAGCTATGCGGAGCAGATTGAAGAGATGTTGTCACACTTCCAACAGCTTGGTTGCTCTATGAATATCAAGGTACACTTTTTCTCAGCCATTTGGACTATTTCCCTGAAAGTTTTGGTGATCTGAGTGAAGAGTAAGGGGAAAGGTTCTTTAAAGATTTTCGGACTACGATGAAGCAGTTCCAGGGTCACTGAAAAGCCCACATAATAGTTGACTACTTTTGGGGTATTTAAATAGTATTTGCGAAACAATTCAAGCAAGAAAATTCTATAATAGATTTTTTTTTTGATAAGTCGTGGTGGTATTTGTAATTTTTTTTTTCTTGAAAATCTAGCTTTCTTTATATCTCAATATCGCTAATATGAAAAATCTGACTTCAGATCTGAATTTAGCACACCGAAAATGTGTAATATTAGTCATTATATTTCATGCAACAAAAATGCTGTTCCCTTGATTATTATTTTCAGTTTCAGTAGCAGAATGTTCAGTTTATAATATTAGAAACTTACTAATTGTTTGATGATGATGATCATGCTTTTTTCGTATGATTATTTTACACAGATCATTATCAGACTGACTTGTAACAGAAATAATTTATTTTCAAAGAAATTTTACAAAGAATTTGTAACTTCATAAAAAGAGTATTTCAAAAAAACCCTATTAACAAAATATTATTAGAATTATATTATCATAAAATGTTTTAATTAAATTGCGAAAAAAAAATTAAATTATGAATTTATTTTTTGGTTTGGCTTGGAATTGAAGTTTTCTCTTGGTATAGCAACAGTGATTATGTTATTTACTGAATAACATCGTTTTGTGTATAATTTTAGAACTTTTTTTTTAAATTGATATAAACCAGTGCTTGACTGCCATCGCACCTGATGGTAAGCAGAGATTCAATCATTGATGGTGAGGCACACTAGTTTATTAAGAGCCTATTCACTCTAGCCTTGAAGACACCAAAATTATAGTTGGACGGGAAGACCGCAGCAGGCAAATTGTTCTTATGTACGCGGTATAAACGACGAAGCGAAATGCTTAGTCCGGACTGTTGAAGTTTCAACAACGTAAGGTTGGATACTCGCTAATTCTATTCATAATTAAAATAATAATGGTTCCTAGTTAGGGGCGGTCACTTTGGTTCTTCAATTATTCTCCTGGTCGACACCGATCTTCAAATAAACCACCGAACCACCTGTTACCGTAATTGTTAATTATTACATCGTTCGCTTCTTGCGGTTTCATGTTTAAATTGGAAAAGCCTTGCTTATCTGGGTCCAGGCTACTTTAAACTACGTTAAATACAAAATACAAAACGTTTTGAGAACACGTTTATTATACGTACAGTTACGGAGTTGAATTCCCTGCCGGAGTCTGTTTCCTTATAGCGACAGCCTAGGGGTTTTAAGTCAAGAATTAATAGGTTACTTCTAGGCAAGCGTGCTCTATCGTCGACCACATCGTCGCTTACTATCAGCCCCCCTAGCCAAGTTACAACCGTTTCGTTTCGATTCTCTTTTCGTCGATCGCCTCGAGTAGGCCATGCCTCCGATTCCTTTATTCAGACGTCATCGTAACGCTCAGTCACGTGGCCAGAACAAAGGAATAGGAGGCGTGGCCGACTCGAGGCGATCAACGAAAAGAAAATCGAAACGAAACGATTGTAACTTGGCTAGGGGAGCAGGTGAGATAGTGGTCAAACACATAGGCTTAATAATACGTAATAGAATTATTTTAAACATTATGAAATATAGGAGATAAAACATAATGACCACTGATGTAATTGAATGAGCATCACATCAGCGTATCCTAATTACATTGGCCACATACCTTATAGCGGATGTTGCAAGTCCCTACAGATATTAATATGCAGCAGCAATCACGAACTATGATTGGATTGTTGGATTTAGATCTGGACGCGTCTGTGCAGTGGGTTAGCTGTACAATCTTAAAGCTATTTAATAGGGATTTTTTTATGGTTAGGTTCACGTTTGAGCACTATCTCACCTCATGTTGGTGAGAGATGATGTGCCGACAATAGAGCACACTTGCCTGGAAGTAACCTACTTAATCTTACTACTTAAAGAACCCTAAGTTGTCATCATCATCATTTCAGCCGAAAGACGTCCACTGTTGCACATAGGCCTCCCCCAAGCGTCGCCACAACGTCCGATCCTGTGCGTCTCGCATCCAATGCACTCCCGCGACTCTCACTAGGTCGTCGGTCCACCTTGTTGCCTTCAAACGCTGCGTTTTCCGGTGCGCGGTCACCACTCTAGAACCTTTCGGCCCCATCGGCCATCCGTTCTACAAGCAATGTTACTTTAGTTTGGCGATTCTTCAGGCTATATCAGCGACCTTGGTACCCTAAGCTGTAGCTATCAAAATTATCCCAAGGACATATACTCCCGGGATAATGTGATGTTCTACCCGTATACCAAGACACACGCACCATCACAAATATTCGTCTCTACAATATTAGTGTGATAGATTTTTTTTTCCAGCATAAAAAAATATCCTACACAACAAGTTCTTTTAGTGGATATCCATGTTTATATCAGTGAAAGCAGGTCCACACTGGATGTGATAAGTTCAGGAGGTTCCTTCATCTGATTCAGGCGGAAGATACGCCCGGGTGTTACCATTGTGCGAAGGACACAGTGGAGTGTACGGTGGAGCAGTGCCCCGCTTAGGCAGAGTACTGACCTATCCTCGTGGAGGTGATGGGTCGACTGACTTCTGAAAGGAAAACCCGTGGTCTTAGAACGCAAAGGGCAATTAAAGAAATAATTAGGTGATTTCCCACCTAAAAAAAACTCGCTTTAACTATTCCGCGGCATTGCTATTAACTACAGCTAGTCCGTATATCTCGTTGGTAATAGAATAGGCAAAATAAAGTTTTTTTAAGAAAAAAATCCTAAGTCTAAAATAAGGCAAAGGATGGGAAACAGCTCGATATCAAGAGAATTAAGTATTGGTGCGTGAATGGAAGTTTGGAGTGCTATAAACGATTTGTGAGCAAAACTGCCACTAAAAAAGATTTATGAGGCTTCTTGATATGAACTAAATATTCAGCGGATTGCCTTGTCTTCTTCTGAATCTGAAGTTTAACTGAACACGTTTTGGTTGTAAAAACGACGTGCTCTTGAGAGAGCTTTTCCCTAAAATTAAACAGTGTAGAGGTTAGGAGTGAAACACCAGTGATGGTACAATGAGTTATATTGTATAACGATCAGACAATTATACAATTGAACAACTTATGATATAGGTTGCTATTGTGATAGAGAAAAATGATAGACGCAAATGAAGGGCTTCTATGGTTCAATTTACTGTTATTCTATTGTTAGAAGCACTCTTTGTTACAATATTTATAAAAAATATATCATTTATAATCTCTCCTCAATATATGCTTCGAATATCTACAACTGTGCTTTTCTTACCATAAACTTTAAAAGTATAACTTGCCAGTTTGCAAGTTAGTAGTAGGTATTAGCGAATCAAGGTTGCCGACATAGCACCAAGAATCGCCAAACTTAAGTATCAATGGGCAGGGCACATTGCTCACAGAACCGATGGCCGTTGGGGCCGAAAGGTTCTGGAGTGGCGACCGCGTACCGGAAGACGCGATGTTGGAAGGCCCCCTACAAGGTGGAGAAGGTTACGGGGATCCGATGGATGCGAGACGCACAGGACCGTTCATTGTGGTGATATTTGGGGGAGGCCTATGTACAGCAGTGGACGTCTATCGGCTGAAATGATGATGATGATGAGTATTAGCGTGGCCTCCATGGTCGCCATACTATCTAACTCGTAACCTCAACTGAGAACTAGAGTTGGTTGCAGGAAGCTAACGGACTCTGTGGACCATGGACTTGATTAGATGACGGATGAGGTTGTCGTCTGCTTAACTGAACTAGCCTGTGGCAGACTTAATAAATTAAAGCCTCCAGCTAGGGAATGATTTCTCTTCGGCTGCTTGGGTTTTATGCGGTGTCCTACGTAGGCGATTCAACGCGTCGAGTCAGACGGTGAGCTACTCTTTGCTCGTCTTCCGCAAACCCACGCCTGTGGTGATTGATATTCGGAGTCGGGGCCTCGGTGACTGGGGCGTAAAGATACCGTGGTCAGTCAGTAAAAAAAAAAAAAGTTTATTTGACACAATTAACATAATAATAATATACCGTGGTTAAAGAGTCACAGTCAGCAAGTACAATGTTTCACAGTACATCTGATGTAACCACCAAACTAGGCCGAGGGCCTGTATTATGGTGGTCCATCGTTTAGCCATAAAGTTCAACTAGAGAGTACATAATTAGAGAGTGTCGCTACATTGGCACTTGTTTTTGCCTAGAAGACATAGACTATAATAAAACCAAAAGTATAAGTAAAAAGTAACACAAAACAAAACAAAACAAGAAAAAGAGAAAGAAATAGTAATTATAATTTTATATTGTCAGTCAGTGGACAGGTAATAATAATAAACTTTATTCTAGACTATAAGATCCACCAAATGACCATTTTAACATTCTGACATTCCTCTGTACCTTGCAAAGCACGTTAAGCCATGGGTATCATTTGTAGTTCTTTGATAGGAGTAGTTACAGATAGTCAGAGGCCAGATTGTCTGATACAGTCTTGCTAAGGGATATTGTGTTACCCAGTTGCTGAGTTATCAAGGGTAGATAGGCAGTCACTCCATGTAAATTAACGGTATCCAGCTGCCTCTGGTCTGACTGGAAGATGACCTCAACTTAGTTGGGAAAACGTTAGGCAGATTCATCATAATCACATAATATACGCACATAGGTATCATCATAAAGTTATAGTTCTATTCTGCCATCACAGGGGCAAGGGGCACACCTAATGGTTAGCCCCTTTTCCCTGAATTAATTATATATAATTGTAAATAATATTGTAAACTAACATTTTATAACATCAGTAAATTATAATCCTAACTCTACAATTATTTTAATGTCAAATGTTACCAAAAATTGCTACATAAAAAAAAATAGTAAAAAAAAGAAATGTCATCGATGAAAACCAAAAAAGAATATCACTAGTTACTATAACAGATTTGATTTCAATAGACACAAAGCATGTCAAAATGTAAAATAACGACTAATAAGAACATATTCATACATAGCTTATACTCAGCCTTTTTAATGTTCCCACTTCTGAGACTCAGGCCTCCTGTTTAGGAGAGGGAATGGGCCGTAATCCACCACGCAGGCCCAGTGCAGGTTGGTGAATGTCACATGTCTTAGAATTTTTTGATTCTAGGACATGCCGGTTTCCTCACGATGTTTTCCTTCACCGTTTTGAGAGCAGTGGTGATGAAATAAATTACACAAAGTAATGCGCCTGGCTGGGTTTGAACTCGTAACCTACACATACACAATAAGAAAACACTTTTAATATATTAATTGATATGATGTATCCATCCAATATAGAGCCATCACAATAAATCTCAAGCGGTTTCTCATAGTTAAATATCCTGTCGCATGACGTCATACGTTTCACTTGCTTCATACTAGGGATTTATAAGCGGATTCTTTTCCATTGTGAGCTTTCCAAGATAGGTATTTCCCTGAAATGGAAAAGTAGCAGAAATTCTTCCTTACAAATATATTGCGATGGGACTTCCACTTGTCCAAGTGCACAAAAGCAACCAATTGTGGACGAGTTAAATCAACTTGACGTGAACCGAACGGTGTTTCATTGGGTCTCGACTGATTCAGCTAAAAAAAGATTTTTGGGCCTGAGTAAAACGTTGTTTGTGCAACTATACTGAGCTCTTTTCACTGTTTTACGTTATAAGCTACATTAGAGTCAACATGTTGAAAAAACTTGCCAAGTTCGAGTTATACTCGCACACTAAGGGTTCCGAACTACAATATTGAAATCGGGCAAAAAAAAAAATGCCGACTAAATAACGTTATAAAGTTTTTTGTATGAGCTTTAAATTTTAATTTTATTTATAAATTGCACGTAGCGGATATGAGAATGTTAAGATGGATGTGTGGTGTGACGAGAATGGACAAAGTGAGAAATGAGTATATTAGGGAAAGTTTGAAAGTCGCGCCAGTGACTGAAAAGTTGAAAGGGAATCGTTTGTCTTGGTATGGTCATGTGAAGAGGAGGGATGAAACGCATGTTACTAAAAAAAGTTAAGAGTTTGCATGTGGATGGATGGAGAGGGAGAGGGAGACCAAAGAAAAGATGGATGGATTGTGTGAAGAGTGATATGAAAGAAAAGGAAGTTAGTGATAGCATGACGAGTGACAGGGCAGAATGGGAGAAAAAAACGTATTGCGCCAACCCCAAATAACACGGGACAAGGGCAGGAAGATGATGATTTATAAATTTCCATTGTTGTTGTATCGGCAATAGAAATACACATTCTGTGATTTCAACTCTCTACGTCTTACGGTTTATGAGATACAGCCCGCTGATAGATGGATGGATAGACAGACGGACGGATAGCGGAGTCTTAGTAATATAGACACTCTTTGGTTACAGAAGCACCCCGAAGTGTGCCAAAAGGACTCCTTTTGCAAGGTTTAGGCGAAAGATTGGGAATTATTTTAAATTTTGTTAGTTACAGTGTGGAACTTGACGTATCGTGTGAAAAAATAGGTTAGAACGACTCGTCTCTTAGAAGAAAGGTTAGTACAATACCTAGTTAACCTAGGCACAGCTTAGCATACACTATGGCATGGTTTTTCAAAGCACATACGATACGACACGACACGATACGATACGATACGATACGATACGATACGATACGATACGATACGATACGATACGATACGATACGATACAATACGATATTTTCATACGATTTCCGACTTTTGAATGCGGACGCAACACTTCACAGTTCAACCATTTTACGTCATTGAATTTGTGGGGGTACACACATTCCATAAACGTTTACGTTGGTAGTCCAGTCTCTCTCGTTCACACAAGTGCAACAAGAAAGTGCAAGAAAGGTGGATTAATAAAAAACTTTTTACAAAAAAATACAACCGACTTCAAAGTAAAAAAAAAACACTGAAAA
Organism: Mythimna impura; assembly: GCA_905147345.3. NCBI lineage: Eukaryota > Metazoa > Arthropoda > Insecta > Lepidoptera > Noctuidae > Mythimna > Mythimna impura. The sequence goes on from LR990359.1 coordinate 8,365,935, forward strand.
GTGGAAAATAACTTTAATTGCGGAAGTCGGTGTTTCTATAATAGTTTTATCTCTTCGTTATTTAACACCGACTTCCGAAATTAAAGTTATTTTCCACTTTTCAGTGTTTTTTTTTTACTTTGAAGTCGGTTGTATTTTTTTGTAAAAAGTTTTTTATTTTACACTTTTTAGTTATGGTACCACCACTAAAAAGTACTCCTCAGCCAAACTTAAATACCTTATAGCCAGAGGGCATCTCATGACAATTCTAATAATCCCAAACACGGTTAGATTACATTAATTTATTACAGAGTTCCGGTGCCTAACTTCAGGCTTCATCATCAGATCAGTTCGATATATTCCCCCTCTACTTTCAGTCAGTCATCGACTACACGTATAAACAAAGCAATTTTACTTTTTACGACGGTTCTGCTGTGATCCTATGAGGAGTTCTGTTCCATATCTTCGAAGTTAATGATCAGATCGTAACAATATTTCTATGGGACCAACTCGGAAGCATAACCTTTCAATCAAAAAATAAATTTTTAAAATCGGTCCACAATTGACCGAGAAATCGGTGAACATACATAAAAAAAAAAAAATAAACAACATACATTCAACCGAACATATAACCTCCTCCTTTTTGAAGTCGGTTAAAAATTGCAACAGCGCAACCAGACTCTATTACTAAGGTTCGCCCTAAAAAGTTTAAAACCAAGCTAAAGGAACTTCCTACAAGACAGATGATAGACATTTATATTTTGCTGGTTTATCGATCGAAGATTAAACATTTTTTTTTAAGCGTAATCTTATATCTCAGGAATCTGTGTCTGTCTGTCTTACTGTCTGTCCCACTCCTGTTCCTTCGTTGCCTTCGTCCCAAGGCCCCGGTTTCGTTTTCACACTACCCATGGCCCCAGTAGGCTTCGACCCTGCTGGGCCCCTACGATTTGCTGACATCTCCCTGAGGCGCGCGCGGAACAATACGCGCCGTCGACGACTTGGGTTCGGTCCGGATGGTTACCGGACGGTCGGACGGCAGGCCACCCATTGCCCGCCGTCCGCAAGCCCGCGCCTACGGTGGCCGGAAATCAGGATCGGAATCCCGGCGGCGGCTGGGGCGTGAGGACCGTTGCCGTTGCCTCACGCGATCGGCCGCCTCCTTTGCCGGCATTACTGCTTCGCAGAAGGAGGCGACCGCCTGCCACTCCTCCTCGCTCCGGACCATGGCCTGCACCAAGGCCCGGCGCGAGAGATCGCCGCCGCCGATCGCCCCCACGAGGACACGGCGTTGCTCTTCCCAAGCGGGGCACACCTCCACCGTGTGCTCCACCGTGTCCTCCGGGCGGTCCACACAGTGGCGACACCCGGGCGTCGCTTCCGCACGAATCTGGTGCAGGAACTTCCCGAACTTCCCGTGTTCGGTGAGAACCTGCGTCATGCGGAAGGTGAGGACGCCGTGAGGTCTTTCCAACCACGCCTCAAAGAAGGGACTTACCGCCATAATTGTGGCGTGCCCAGCACTGGGTGTTTTAATTAGTGCTATAACATGCATTGATATAAAACCTAAATTCGAGTGGCGGTCGCATTACAACAAATGAGCCTGTCAAATTCAAACACGAGGCATAGCTCGTAAACTGAGTGATATAATATGACATATTTAAGTGACGCACTCCTCTCATATTTACATATTCAGTCACATTCTAAACGAAGGTAACATGCACGTGAATGTGTGAAAGTATTCGATATGGCATGTTACTCACGTGAAAGCGTGAACTTCGTCGTGATTTTACATTACCTTATACGACAAATAAAGATGCACGAAAATTTTTATATTTTTAGTCTTGCTATTCTTAAAACGAGAAGTAATTACTATATGTGACTGAATATGTAGTAATTACTATCTTTCCATTTCGTCATAGTTGCATATTAGTTTGTATGTATTAGTTTTATTATATTATTTAGTATGTATTTTTGTGATATTTATTTTACTATGTGTATGTATATAATTATAATAGTATATCTTTTTTTGCTTGTTATTTCATTGATAACTATTTTGTATGTACTTATTTTCCTATTACTGTTACACACGGTGTCTACAAATCTATTTTCTTCTAGCTCTCCTTTCGCAGGTATGCTGGAAGAGATTTCTTTGGAAAGAAGCATCACCTCTGTACCTATTTTTCTGTTTCCTTCTTCTAATCTTTTATTTTGTGTGTGTACATAAATTGTTAAATAAATATGTAGAAATATGAAAACAATAAATCATAACATACGTAAAGTCCACCTTTATCTCAAATGGGGTGGTCCGAGACGCCCCAAACATAAAAACCTCGATTATTATTTAGGTAGGTATATTGCCTGGGCAAAATTTTATATTGAATACTTCATTCCATGGTCTTACAGTATATTACTAGGGGCGATCACTGTACAAAAGATTTTTTTATTAGAATAGAATAGAATATGTTTTATTGTGTGTTCACAAAATAAAAAAAGAAGTGTGGGTATAGACTTATACATAGACTTATACTTATTCTGTGCTTATAAGATATAGTTGCGCTGAGCATGCCCGAACCGAAAGGGTCTCAGTAATTACTGGACGTCAGTTCAAAATGGCAATGGGCAAAAAAGATGATCGATAGAGACGAAAGGTTCTGGAGTGGCGACCACGTGCCGGAAGACGCAGCGTTGGAATGGAAGGCCTCCCAAAAGGTAAAACGATGACCTGGTAAGGGTCGCGGGAATCCGATGGATGCGAGACGTACTGGACCGGTCGTTGTGGTGTCGCACGGGGGAGGCCTATATTCAACAGTGGACGTCTTTCGGCTGAAATTATGATAAATAATAATAATACACCGCATACATCGAAGGACTGGAACAATTTGCCTACAGAGGTCTTTCCATCCGATTATAATTCGGGTGTCTTCAAGGCTAGAGTGAATAAGCTAAGCTCTTAATAAAATAGTGCGCCTCACCATCATCGATTGCATCAAATGCTAACCATCAGATGGGATCGCAGTCAAGCACTAGTTTATATCGATTAAAAACATGTGACTAGTTTAAATCAATTAAAAAAATGTGGCGGTGACTGAACTTACACTGTAGACTCCGCGAATTCTTAGGTTACTTCCTATTACGACTCCCTTTTTTTTAATATGATTATTTTATTGTGCTTTTTAGTACAATATTGACTGGTCTAAACTGTTCTTACATAATATCTATTAATACTGTAATATGAAAATATTGTAAACAACTACTTTTTTTAAAAGAGTAACCATGGAGTTTCTTGCCGGTTCTTCTCCATAGGAAACGACCAACTAGGCTGCAAGCCTGTATTTCAGATGATGATGATGAGACACCCAGCGCTGGTCAGTTGACACTCCACAGTAACGAGGGTAAATAAAATAAGTTCATATACACTTAAACTAAATTTTGTATTTTATGATTCCTTCAGTTACCATCGTCCTATCTAGGCTCGTTTTTGAACGATACTGACCGTTAATCTGTTTATTCTATTAATTTGGGGGAACTTTAAAAACGGACCACTACGGAACTTTAGACAGCATGAGACCCTTGGTCAGTATTTTACTGAAATAGACCCAGATTAGAGAATAAAGACTTTTGTAAAATTACTTAAGCTGTTGATCCCCGCATTAACGCCGGCGTTCACGCGCCATTGTCTTACTATTGTGTCTCTAATTACGCACTCAAAAGGTTAAATACTCTTTCTTCTATTTGAGAAAACATTCAAAAACCGTACACAATTAATAACAAAAAAAAAGAATAAACTTGACAAAGCAAACTACTGAAATTAATCTTACTCAAACTTTGTTTTCAAAGTTCTTCAGTACCAGAATAATATCAGAATTTTTCGAAATATTTAAAAAGAATAAGGTCACGATTTTAAGCTAATTATAATATTAACTCAAGTTTCGTTAATATTATTGAGTTATTACTTATGAAAGCTGTCGGCATAATATCGTCTTATTGGACAAAGATCAGGAAGCAGATTGGCAGTGGCAGATTTTCTTTATAACAACTTCGGAGAAATGATTTTAGAGTCACTACGGGAATCAATTCATTTTGAGAATAAGACTTCATTCGATATTGAAATTGAATGAATTCAAAATCAAATTACGTATTCGAGTAGGAAAATTACCAATCTGCAAATGATGATAATGAATTTTAATATTGACAGTGTTCTGTTACCAAACACCCCAACCCCACCCTCATAATACAGTAAAAATCTGTGGCCAGTAAAAGTCTGACACGCCCTCGCGCTCCACCCAAAGCACGAGAAGTCATTTGGATGATTTCCCACCTTAAAAAAAAAAAAAAAACCCTCATAATACAAAACGAGCTAAGCCACAGCAAATTAATGATGCATGTTCCTTTTTCTCGTAACTCCAATTTAATAATTAACTATTTTAAGTGTAATTTTCTAACTTATCATTTTAAATCTAATTTCATAATTTATTTTGATTCTAATTTTACTAATTTAATTCTATTTTATAATTTGACATTTTAAATCGAATAATATAATTTATCAATTTCTTATTCAAATTATGTCATTAAAATGTACAATTTTAATCTAAATTTTAATTTCATCTAAATTAATATACCATGAAGTTATATGATTCCATTGAATTATGTGAAATCATTTGTATCAATACAATTTTGTGCATTTTGATATTAATACACAACACCTATTTATAAAATATATGTATGCTATCATGGTTTCCTGTACCAGATTAAGCTCACGTTAAAAATCCTTCGGTATCATTGTGATTGTTATAGCTGTCTATTTACCCATACAAATAAATAATTTCATAAAATAACTTCAATAAACTATTTTGTAAAAACTGTTTATTTTGCTATATCAACGGTGAGTGCCAATACCTTCTAACTAAAATTTTAAGAGAAAATTACATTTTAACATTTTTACCACAGAGTACTTTGGTAATATACTGAAAATTTTTACTTTAAATGCGTGTTTCCGAATGTTTTAGTGAAATCTCCGAAACGGATATTTAGTTGCAACTACATCAAATTAAATTGTGGACACCTCCAAATTAACCAATGTATCAATTTATGGTATTACCTTCTAACTTTTTTGGGACACTACTACACTACCATAAAATATATTAATGCTGCGTAGTAATTAAAATAGAAGTTATTATTTTCCTCAATAAAATAAATAATTACAAGTTTTTTACTTTTTATGAAATTAAAAGGTTATTTCAGTTTCTGGAAATTTTTGACATCGACAGTTAGGATTTATTGGCACAAATTCAACTTCACTGAATAAAAACCTTCACTTCGAGCCCTCTGTGACTAGACCCAGAAATTGCGAATGTATGAAATTCTTCAATGAATTCACACGATCTAGTCTAGGCCACGGTAATATTATCTATACAGTATTCCAACTTCATACAAACGGACGAAACGTGAGCTATACCTACGTGCCACGATCTCGAGGTGCGCTCGGGATGCAGACAGTCGCGTCTGTGCCGCGCGATTTTTTCAATAAAAATAAGTTCAAGTACATATTTATATATTTAATATGACGAGTAGGATATATTGTACTGTTTTTGGTTGCATGAATTCTTCATTTAAAACATATAAATTGTAAAGTAGCTGCAGGTATCTATAACCAAGTAAAAGATATTCCTTTTTCTCCACCTTGTCCATGTTTCCCAAAACAATTTTTAATGAAGCTTTAGAATGCGGATTTTTCTACTTTAAAATTTAATAATAAAGCATTTCGTAGGTACGTCTTAGTCGAGGCGCAAATATTTTTCGGTCGCAAATATTGAACACTTCCTAATCAATTCACAAAGTATTTTATTTGTTTATATAAAAAAAGTATATTTACAATCACAAAACTAAATGGAAACACAAGGTAGGCAAATGTAATTAAAATGCTGGAGGCGGGTAGCCATAGCGCGGGCAGCCCTATCGCATGTTTACGTACCGCGCGGCTGTAGGCATTTATTTCAAAGATACGGCCGAGTTACAATACTGTATAGATAATATTACCGTGTCTAGGCTATACATGAAATCATGTACCTTCTTTTTATTCATTTCTCGAATACGATTCCAAGTTTCTTACAGATTGTCATTCTCTTCATTTTATATGTACCTAATCTTTAGTCGCGCTGGTAGTATGTATGTCATGTTATATCCTGAAGTCTGTTCCTGGCATTGTAGTACCGTAGATAATGTAAACATATATTTTGATATTGGCAGATATCATCCTCTCTGGTTTTTGTGGTACCGATGTATGCGCATGTTTGCGTCTTGCATGGAATAAAACTTTATGAAGTTAGAGCACTGCTTGTCACGTACTGCAAGTCACATAAATTTAGAATTATTTTTTTTTGCGTATAAGTTTGAGATGTTCATGAATATTAGTGTACAATGAGGAATATTGTAGTTATCTTAGTTTAATTGGTGGATTTATTTATGTAGATTATTGTCTATTCAAGAATTAAGCACAATCAACACCAATGCTCTTGATTAATTGTTATCACTCACGCGAACCTTAATGACTCTCCGCGACTAAATTGTCTTTGAAGCTTACCTGACCGCCAAATTTATCCCTATAGGAATATTGTTATCTCTTCCCAATGATAAATAAATAACATGTTTTCACAACGAAAATTTGCAGTTTGTTAATGCAGTAGATACTTTGGCGTAATTGAAATCATCTGAGCTTGCATAGAATATGCCAAAAAAGTAACATCATGCTAAACAAAGTCTAAAGTTTGGTACGAGTAGTAGCATAGTCGGCCTCATAATGTTCCCACTGTTGGGACTCAGGCATCCTCTCTAGGAGAGGGAATGGGCTGTAATCCACCACGCGGGCCCAGTGCGGGTTGGTGGAGTTTGGCAGTAACTTCATCAAAAAAAAAAAAACACTTTTTACTGCAGATGGTCCAACCATATAATAACAGTCCTTCAAACAGATTTTCTGTTCCATTTACTTGAACAGTTCGAGTTTATTCGAGTAAGGTCGCTGAAATAAATGTGCTCGATTTCGAGCACCAAACTGTTTTTACAACTCAGGGACTGTTTCTAAATGTTGATAAAATACAAAAACCCTTATAATGCAAGGACCTGTTACAGAAAGTCATTTTAAATGTTAAGTATTCTTTTGTTTAATTTTCCCATGTTTCTTGGTACCCATATACCTAATTCTTGTTTGGTTTTGTCGTTCTCTTCGGTACTACACGCTTTGGTTTTATTTTTGTAGGCTCTTTTATACAAAGAATTGTTTGAGAAGTTATATTTTATGCCGGCGGGTAAAGATAACAAAAACCAGCCAAGTGAGAGTCGTACTCATGCACGAAAGGTTCAGTACAGTTCGTAGCAAAAAACGGCAAAAAAAATATTCTAATTCTGATTTGTTGTTATAGCGAGCGGCAACAGAAATACATCATCTGTGAAAATTTTAACTATCCAGCTATCATGGTTCATTAGATACAGCCTGGTGATCGACAGATGGACAGCGGAGTCTTAGCAAAGGGTTCCGTTGTTACCCTTTGGGTACGGTACCCTAATAAATTGAAAGTTTGTCAGACAGACGGTTTGTCATGACGAAGACAAGAATAGTATCGAGTCTGCATAGGTTAGCTAAATAAATTGCTTGCGTGACAGATGCGATCAAAATTCCTGTAACACAACATCGAAACACTACTTCATATATTATCGGAACTTAAATCAAATTCTCGGTCTGTCATACTAATCACGGACAATAAAATTCATCATGGAAGTGTTCTACAGACTGTGCGCACTTTCATCTTGTGCTAACAATCTGGAGTGTCTGGTCCGATCTAATTTGGTATTTTTTTAGAAATAAGGTTCTAGGGAAATTTGGCTGACGCTAAAGGATTTTGTATTATTTTGTTTGTAAATTAAAAAAGAATTGTCCTGTGTATGTAATAATTAAGTGCTTTCACAAAAAAAGACAGCCAAGTGCTAATCATACTTATGCACAATAGGTTACGTCCGTATAACATTTTTAGGTTTCCGTACCTAAAAAGGAAAAAACAGAACAATTTTAAGATTATTTTGTTGTCATAATATGTCTGTCTGCCAAGACCCTTTATTTCGGGAACGTGCGGAGGTATCGAGTTGAAATTAAAGCCATATACTCAGTTCTGCGGTCCCTTGAAGCTGTGAAAAAATCAATGAGTTAACGAACAAAAAAAAGGGTACGGCCGTTTATATCGCAAAAAAAAAACTTATATTTCGTCACTCTCAAGGAAATCAAAACTCATAACCCTACTTGCCGTTGACCCAAAATCCTGAAATTTGGCATAAAGCAAGGTATAGGAATAAAACTGAAATCAGAAAATTTATTGTAACGTCACAAAAAAAAAAACTTTTTTGCGATTCGGAAAAACTTGAACAGACTCCATTCGGGAATTGAACTATCTACATAGGTAAGTTCGGAACGTCGTACGGAACCCTCAATGTGCAAATCCAACTTACACTTGCCCAGTTTTTATTTTAATTTTAGTAGGTACCGCAGATTTCATAAAGGTTTTTTAAAAACTGAATATTTACGTACTGATTTTTATTTTACAAAACAGCCTTGCAACCTATCTAAGGCGTTTGATTGTGTGGTTCATGAAACGTTACTCCTGAAACTTGAGCAATACGGACAAGGCAAAACAGCGTTAAGCTTATTCAAATCTTATTTGCATGACAGATATCAATTCGTTCAGATAAACCATGTCAATCGTCCCGATTAAATGTGAAAATATGGTTACTCCAAGGTTGAATTTTAGGTCCTTTTTTATTTTTAGTTTATATTAATGATTTACCCCATTTGTTGCCAAACAGACCTTTTTTTTTCGGTGGGAAAATCATCCAATGACATCCCCCGCTCTTGAGCGGAGCAGGAGATAGTGTCAGACTTTTACTGACTAAAAACCCACTCCTGTTCCTTCGTTGCCTTTCGTGCCAGGGCCGAGTCTTCCTTTCAGAATCAGACCCTTGGCCCCAGTAGGCTTCGACCCTGCTGGGCCCCTACAGTTGCTTACATCTCCTTGAGGCACGCGTGGAATAGTACGCGCCGTCAATGACTTGGGTTCGGTCAGGACGGTTACCGGACGGTCGGACGGCGAGCTACCCATTGCTCGTCGTCCGCAAACCCGCGCCTACGGTGGCCGGAAATCGGGATCGGAATCTCGGCGGCGGCTGGGGCGTGAGGACCGTTGCCTCACGCGTGTGGCCTCCTCTTTTGCTAGCATTACTGCTTCGCAGAAGGAGGCGACCGCCTACCATTTCTTCTCGCTCCTGACCATGGCCTGTACTAAGGCCCGGCGTGAGAGATCGCCGCCGCCGATCGCCCCCACGAGGACATGGCGGTGCTCTGCCCAGGCGTGGCACACCTCCGCCGTATGCTCCACCGTGTCCTCCGAGCGGTCCACAGAATAGTGACACCCGGGCGTTTCTTCCGTACGGATTCGGTGCAGAAACCTCCCGAACTTACTATGTCCGGTGAGGACCTGCGTCATGCGGAAGGTGAGGACGCCGTGAGGTCTTTCCAGCCATGCCTCAAAGAGGGGACTTACCGCCATAATTATGGGGTACCCATCTCAACAAGCTTCTGATTATAGGTCTTCCTTAATGGTGGCTTTATTATGACTCGTCTCAAGTTTTTTTGACAATCAATATTGTTCCTTTTTTCTTTTATCAAATGTTTCCCTCCACCAAGATGGCACTTGTCCAATTTTTCCTTCAACCCATTCTTGATTTAGTTGATGCCAGCTATTAATTAGATTGATCTCACTAAAGTACAACTGAATAAAATTGAGTAACTTCAAAATAATTGTATAGGGTTTATATTCGGTTTACGCAAATATAACTATGTTTCTGTGTACCGTGTTTAACATAAGTGTGTATTCTTTTTCTTTATAGTTATAATGTGCTTTTTTCTCATTCTATTGATTTTATTATTTGAAATATATAATTTTACTGGCGTGAATCTTTTTATGATTTTGTCAAAGCGTCTAATTAATCGTGTTATTAATCTAATTGTCTGTGGATCTGTCTCTAGGTTACTATATATGACATCTGATATACCACTAGTTCCATACAACATATGAAAACGTAAATATAATAACCTCATCGGAAGTTATATGTTTGAGCCGTTTGGAGTTGAAACACTAGGGCCATGGGGTCCGAGCGCTCATCGAGTTGATATCAGCAAACAACTGGTCGACTCTTCGCGTGACCAGAGGGCTGGGCTTTTCTTCGGACAACGAATCAGCATTGCTATCCAACGTGGCAATGCTGCCAGCGTTCTGGGCACTTTTCCCATTGATATTGATGTGGATGAATTTTTGGATGCCCAATAATTTCTTTTTCTACTCGTTTGTAAATATTATTATTTTTAGTTTGTATAAATTCCTATTTAGTTATTAATATTTATTAGTTTTGATGTTCGTTAGCGTAATTGAATAATTAAGTACAAAGATTAAATACAGTTATATAATAAAATTGATAAACATATGAAAACACTGCTGTTACAAATTATTATAGAGAGGAGCACAGAGCAATAGTAATTTCCTGTTAAACAAAAGCGGGCTAAGGAAAATTATAGAGAAAGGAATGTCGGATGTTAGCCCGCGGCGAATCTGCACAATATTAAACTTATTTCCATAAAGTCTTTTTGTCAGACAAAGGCAAATATTTGTCTATATCTATACATATATGTATCGGAAGAGTCAATAGTACGGAAGCTTGAGAACGAATGAATGAGCTAAGTGAAAAGTGACACATGTCACTTTGACAGAATCCACGCTGACGTTTGCACGAACCGAGCAGATAAAAGTGCCGACCGCAGAGGTGCGGTGCTCTTTCCTCTATCGGCAGCCGTGCGAACAACAACGTCTGTTCTCGGGGACTGTCTCACGGCTCGTTGTGTGAAGTGAATACCTAAAGCTTGCATCATAATCACAAAGTACTTTGTAAATCATAATAAATGTGATCTGGAATAGTTTGTTTATTGCTCGATACCCAGCCATCGCCCACAAAACAGAGTACCTGGACAGAGCTTCAATGATGATCGCCATCTTTGCGCCGACATATGTATAAATAAATAGTTAATGTAAATATAAGTCCGTGCTTCCCCCCCCCCCCGCTCTGGCCTAGCGCCTGCATGGTAGTGACAGCAGCATCATTTTGAAGATGATTGCTGTCAGACCGGGCTGTGCCTTACAGAGACACTGCGCCAATCATAATAAAAGACCTACTTATTTAAGTACTATTGTTACTAACACATTAAATTACTAACAAAACTATGTGAAGTCTGAAATAAACATATCAAATTATTATTATTATTTACGAGTATGTAAGGATTAGTAAATAATTAATATAATTCAAATAATAATTAATAAAAAATAAGATTGTCCAAGAGTATTTATGTAGTCAATACATAAGTTACTACATATACTTTTTTTTTTTTTAATTTTGTAGAATAGTTATTTAAAAAAAGAACGTTGTCTCGCACTAGGAATAACTCCTGTATAATAGGTAGACACCTATGATACAGGAGTTCACAAACATATAAACTCACACAAACACATACACAAGACACCCACACACACGTCCGGTAACCGTCCGGACCGAGCCCAAGTCGTTGATGGCGCGTACTGTTTCACGCGCGCCTCAAGGAGATGTCAGCAACTGTAGGGGCCATCAGGGTCGAAGTCTACTGGGGCCAAGGGTCTGATTCTGAAAGGAGGACTCGGCCCTGGTACGAAAGGAAACGTAGTAACAGGAGTGGGTTTTTAGTCAGTAAAAGTCTGACACTATCTCCGGCTCCGTCCAAGAGCGGGTGGATGTCATAAGATGATTTTCCCACCGAAAAAAAAAAAGACCCGAGTTAGGATATCATCCGAGTAACGTAATCGCTGACTAATGCAGCGGATGCGCCCGTGCGTCATGAATAAACTGCACAATTGCAGAATTGCAGATTTTAGTAATAAGTTTTTGTTAATAGAAATATTATAATTGTAAATGAGTCTTGTAGAACATTTTAATCAATAAACATTGTTTTAATTCAAATAAATATTTTTTTAATAATAATTTCGTTCGCCGTAACTTAACTGGCGCAGTCGGTAGGATCGCGACACTCTACTTCGAATACAACTCTTCGGTAAGAGTGAACGGTATCTATCGTTATCTTCGCGATCACAAATTCGAATCTATGAAGGCGAACAATCTGCGGGAGTTCTGGAGAATTGGGAGTCCTGCTGTCCTACAAGGCCCGGCTAGAGATGCAGAAGATACTGTGGTGAGTGCTTGTTGTATACCCAGTTTCCTATGCTATATTTCCTGCCGTATTCTATAAATGTTATCTGTGTTTTTGTTTATAGGCTAAAATCGCTATAGGCAAATTACATTAGTTATAGGAGTTTATTATATTCATTGGAATTTAGGTGCTATGTATGCGTGCTAAAATCGCGGTATACATTTCGCATTTTGTAGCAATTCATTCTGTGTCATATTTACTTGTTTACGTATGCGCTATAATCACTATCCGTAAAACATAATTAAAGTAACTTCAAGCTAACTTCTTAGAGAGTAGGCAGTGTCAGGTAATAAACATAATCTCAATAATATCTTAGTGATTTAGAACTAATTTGTTTTGTATTCCTATTTTACAATAAAATCACGATGGCTATGGCAAGCATCGACCTAGCGACTTTCAGGTTCGTTTCAGAGCTGTTGCCAAAATACGATGGCAATCCTAAAATATTAAATTACTTTATTAGAGAAGTTGAAAATGTGATGCTATTACTGGATCCACAAGTTAGGGTGAATCCCGCTATTGTTAGTTTAATTAAAAGCAAACTAAGCGATTCGGCGATCAGTGCAATAGCCTCCGAAGAAACAGTTGATAGCTGGCAAACAATTAAGGCTGCGTTGACGCGTAGATTAGGCGAGCCGCGTAACGAAATACAGTTGATGCAAGAACTAACGCGTTTGCGTCGTAATAAAAATGAAGACGCCGAGGCGTTTGGTAAACGACTAAGGGAAATTCTAGACACTCTAAACGTAGTAGGTAGGCATACGGATAAGTCATACTATGAGAGTATGGTCATAGATCAATACGTTAATAATTTGGACTTTCACGTCTCTATTGGCGTGCGAATTGCACAACCTACGACTCTTGAAGCAGCCATAGTAACGGCTAGGCAGGAGGATGCACGTTTGGCATTCAATAGACTCAATAATAGTTTTAATGCACTTTCGATCCAAAACAAACCAAAAGAAATACCCAAGCCAAACCAAACGGTACCCCAAAATAATAACTTTGCCCCGCGTAATAGCTGGAACATAGATCAGAGACAACAGAGGGGTCAAGGCACACCCCCGGGAAGACCCGCTTCAGGTAACGTAAGACCTAGTGGTTCTGGTACTGTCAGAAACCCAGGTAATTTTAGACCTCAGCCGAATATACCTCGCCAGCAGGTGAACCCCCCGCAAAAGGTGTCTGACGTCACCATGAGATCGGTAAGCAAGCCCGAAACACCACGTTTCGCTTCCGAAGAAATGTTTTATACACAGCACAACCAAGACCAGTGTTACCCTGACCACGACGCCTACTATGAAGGTGAGTATAATAATAATTTACAACATAATGTTGAAGACTACAGCTACACTCAGGAGATGCCTGTGGAGGGACTAAACCATCAGGATTTTCCCCAGAACGAGGACCCATTGAACCACGGCTAGTAAAGACGGTTCACCTCAACAACCAAGGTAAAGACCATCTTCCTTATATAGAATTGCCGGAATTTCAAGGTAAATTTTTATTAGATACTGGAGCTTCGCGTTGTATGATATCACCTGACGCAATAGCCGGTACTAATCTTGAACACTGCGTTGAGCGCGAGCCATTCCAAGTAAAAACCGCGCATGCTGTTACTCGCCATGAACATGTTGCTATTTTACCATTACCCCCACAGTTTAAGACAGACATATATCATAAATTCTTAATTTTCGATTTTGACCCAAAGTATAAAGGACTAATAGGGATGGACTTGTTAAAAGAATTAGGGTGTAACATAGATTTTAAAAATAAGCTATTGCGAACTTATAATACCGAAATACCAATTTATTTTGACTATCCAACAAAAAGACTAAAAATTGAACCCAATTGTGAAAAGTTCATAACAGTAAAAACGAATTGTATGGACGGTAACTATATCTGCGACGACTTTAATTGGTTTAAAGGACTCAAGTCACCCGCCGCTGTAGTAACGGTAAAAAATGGAATTTTTAAGACATCTGTAATTAATTTAATTGACAAAGAACAAGTAATCAGTAATAATTGCCACTTACCCCTTGAGCCTTTACCACCACAATTGATAAATCAAAATAAAACACACAAAATTAACACCCTTCAAACTAAAACTGACATTGACAAAGAACTTTGCGAAAACTTAAAGAAAATTAGAACCAGCCATATGAATGAAGAAGAAAAACGTGAGATTACCAAAATTTGCTATCAATATCGTGACGTATTTCACTCTGAAAACATACCATTATCTTTCACACATACTGTAAAACATGAATTAAGATTAACTGACGACACACCTATTTTCGTTAGAAACTATAGACAAACCCCGCAACAACGTACAGAAATTAAAAATCAAATAGACAATTTATTAAAACAGGGAATAGTACGTGAAAGCATTTCACCCTGGTCTTGTCCTGTCCATATCGTCCCAAAAAACCCGACGCTTCAGGAAAGGTTAAATGGAGACTCGTCATAGACTACAGACGACTAAACGATAGAATTGTTGAAGACAAGTACCCTTTACCGAACATCAACGACATACTTGATAGATTAGGGCGCGCACAGTATTTTACAACCCTCGATTTAGCAAGTGGCTACCATCAATTGGAAATGCACCCTAACGACATAGAAAAAACTGCGTTTACTACAGAAAGAGGTCACTATGAGTTTCTAAGAATGCCGTTTGGGTTAAAAAATGCTCCTAGCACTTTTCAGCGACTTATGGACCATATTCTTAGAGGGATAGACAACGTATTCACATATTTAGATGACGTCATAATTGCAGCCACCTCACTGCAGAATCATAATGAAAAACTCAAGTTAGTACTTCAGCGATTCAGAATGCATAATCTCAAAGTACAATTAGACAAGTCAGAATTCTTACAAAAACATGTGAATTTTTTAGAACATGAATTGACTGACCAAGGACTACAACCCAACAAAGACAAGATAAAAGCTGTTTTAAATTTCCCCGTACCACGAACACAAAAGGACATAAACTCCTTCCTAGGATTAGTAGGTTATTACCGAAAATTCATTAAAGATTTCGCGAAGCTTACAAAACCATTAACAGCCTGTCTTAAAAAGAACACAAAAATTGTTCATAGTAATGAATTCTTAGACGCAGTTAACAAATGTAAACAAATTCTGACTAATGCCCCAATATTACAATACCCGGACTTTGACAAACCATTTATCTTGACAACTGATGCATCCGACTTTGCGTTAGGCGCAGTTTTATCGCAAGGCAATGTTGGTGCTGACAAACCAGTAGCGTTCGCTTCGAGAACTTTATCAGAAACCGAGACCCGTTACTCGACAATAGAGAAGGAATTACTTGGGATAGTTTGGGCTATCAAATATTTTAGGCCTTATTTGTACGGCCGCAAATTCACCATCTATACAGACCATAGACCGTTGACATGGCTGATGTCCCTAAAAGACCCCAACTCAAAGTTAACACGTTGGAAACTAAAGCTAGCAGAGTACGACTATAAGGTAGTCTATAAAAAGGGCAAACAAAACATTAACGCTGATGCATTATCCAGGGCCAAAATCTTTCACAACAACATAGATTCTCTAGCTGTCAATTTTGACGATAACGACGACGATGACATTATAAACAGAATATTTGAGAACGCCCGAGACAACAATAATGACGGACCTAGCAATAATAATAATGACGTAGAAGCAAGAAGTACTAACCATCCCCACACTGACAACGGAACGGACTCAATGAGCATTAATACAGTCGACCCTGACCAGTTAGTCTCGACAAATCATACTCAACCCGATAATGAAAACAACGGCATCCCGATTTTATCTGATGCAATAGACAAACAGCTAAAACAATTTCATATTAGGTCTACCCCGGGTTTAACATATAGAGTGGAAAATAGATCAACTAACTCTAGGACTGTTATTAAAGATGTTTTCATCCCCGTTAACAATACAGAATCCGAAATCATTAGGTTCCTAAAAGAGCACACAATAGCAGACCGTATCTTTCACTGCTATTTCTACGATGAAAATCTGTACTTTGCCTTCTCGAGAGTTTACACTACAATTTTCAACGACAGGGGTCCTAAACTTATAAGATGTACGTCACGAGTTACCCTTGTTGAAAACAAAACGGAGCAACAAGAACTCATTAAGCGATATCACGAAGGCAAATCGGCACATAGAGGTATTCAGGAGACGTATAAACAACTCCACAGAAACTATCACTGGCCTAATATGCTATTGTCAATTCAAAGATTCATTAATCAATGCGACATGTGTTTAAGAGCCAAATACGAAAGAAACCCTTTAAAACCCCCACTAACGTTAACAGAGACACCTACAAAACCACTTCAACATCTGTTTATGGAGCTATATTCCACTGGAGGCGCGACGTTCCTGACAGTTATAGATAATTTTTCAAAATTTGCCCAGGCTGTACCGCTAAATGCTTCAAGCAGCGTTCATATCGCAGAAGCTTTATTACAAATATTTTCAATACTAGGATTACCTCTGAAAATCACCACAGACTCAGACACGAAATTCGACAATGACGTCATAAAGGAAGTATGCGCTTCTCATGACATTAACATACACTTCACGACCCCTTATAATCCGAATTCCAACTCACCCATTGAACGTTTTCACTCTACCATTGCTGAAATAATAAGAATCCAGAGAATGACAAACAAAGATGACCATAAACAACTACTAATGAAGTACGCCATTATTGCCTACAATAATGCCATTCACTCTACGACAGGTTATACACCGCGCGAGCTTTTATTTGGTCATACAGCATCCAGGAATCCACTAGAACTGTACTATCCTAAAGAGTTCTATCAGGACTATGTCCTTAACCATCGTAAAAATGCAGAAGCAGTACAGGATTGCATAGCAGCTCTCGTATCTAAAAATAAGGAGCAGGTGATAGAAAAGCGAAATCAGGCTGCTGAGGCGATCACGTTTAAGGTAGGTGAAACAGTATATAAACAGGTTGCAAAGACTACGAGGAGCGACAAAACGAAGCCAGTATTTAAAGGTCCGTATAAGATCATTCATCTTCATCCTAACAATGTTGCCGAAATCATAGGAAGTCACCCCAATTCTAAATCCATCAGAGTTCATTTTAAACTTTTACGAAGACAACATCTTGTTCCAGGACCCTCGTCACAGGAACCTTCCTGCTCTACGCAACCGCCAACCTGACTCTTAACCCCGTAGAGAACGTCAATGGTATTCTTTTATTAAAACAAGGTCAAATTTTGAAGCAAGTAGATACGTTTAGTTTGGCCTGCGTATATAACGTATCCTATTTACACGAAACGACTTTGAAACTTATGTCCTTATATGCCAATACTAAGGCTGCTGAAAATAACGAGCAATCAAATAGGGCATATAAAGATCAAATAGATAATAGCTTAAATTTAATAGGTAAGAAGATAGTGTTTATTGCGCCGCACCATAGGTTTAGACGTGGTTTTATTAACGGCCTAGGTTCCATTGTAAAAACCATAACAGGCAATTTAGATTACGAAGATGCTATTAAATTCGAAAATGAAATATCAAAATTACGAAATTCAGTAAATAAAATTAATGTGTCTCAAAAGCAATCATTATTCATAGCAAAACACGCAGTTGAAGAGTATAGTAAACAGATTAAGCTTTTAGACGAAAACCAGAAAAAACTAAATATAATGTTAAGAAATACCACTTTTAACAATAATATTATAGTAAATAGATTGCACTTTCTAGATTTATATATACAAATAGACTTCAGTCTGCAATTGCTGTTAGATAAGCTAGTAATCTTAGAAGACGCCATGACCTTTGCTCAGTTAGAAGTTATGCATCCAAGCATCATATCCCCACACATTCTTATAAACGAAATGTTAGCTATTCAGAAATCATACAATTTTAGACCAGTGGATAGCATTACTATTAGCAATATACATAGCTTAGAGAAGTCTATTAGTGTAAAAGCTTATAGTACAGATCACACGTTAACATTTATATTGGACATTCCTTCCATTGATATAAACCAATACGACCTAATTCATCTATACTCCATTCCCGACCAACAAAACCTAGCAATCATTCCTAAATCCAAATACCTCGTACTGGGCACCAACGAGTACTCGTACCTAGAAGAAGACTGCAAACAGATCACACAGAATACACAACTCTGCACGTCGTTGAACACCCAGCCTGTTGATGAATCAGAAGACTGCATAATTTCACTCGTGAAACACCAAAACACAAACTGCACACGAGCCAAGATAGACCTCAAACAATGAAGAATCCAGAAACTCCAAGACAACAAGTGGCTTATCATCCTGAAGGAAGAAGAAGTCCTAAGAACTAAATCTGAATACAAAAGGATATCAGGAATACATATCGCCAGTATTACAAGTGATTGCCAAATGCAAGTACTTAACCGAACACTAACGACAAACAGCAATACTGTCGCAGCAGACGAAATCATACCACTTCCCAGTAAAGCCTTGATTCCAGAGGAGAACACCCATTTCAACCTACAATTGGAAGATATATCACTGGACAGCATCCACGAGCTGATAGAACGAGCCGACAACTTACAAGAACCCACAATCGATTAGCAGACTATGATGGCTACGCCCAGCTGGTCAACATTAGGACTCTACCTCATCCTGATGACAATCGTTCTATGGAAGCTTTGGCAGTGGAAACAGCGACGACCGATACAGGATCAACCTCGCACCGAGGACGCTGCGGGAAGCTGCGGGACGCGCTTCCATCTTAAGGAGGAAGGAGTTAGGATATCATCCGAGTAACGTAATCGCTGACTAATGCAGCGGATGCGCCCGTGCGTCATGAATAAACTGCACAATTGCAGAATTACAGATTTTAGTAATAAGTTTTTGTTAATAGAAATATTATAATTGTAAATGAGTCTTGTAGAACATTTTAATCAATAAACATTGTTTTAATTCAAATAAATATTTTTTTAATAATAATTTCGTTCGCCGTAACTTAACTCCCGGAACAAATTTTTATTTATTTATTTATTTATGTACACACATTCAGTTAAAAATGAAAAGAGCAACAGCAGATAGAAGAGCACAAAGGTACTGCTTAATAAAAAAAAAAGGTAAGGTGCTGCTTATTTGTGTGACCTAACTGTAGGTCACACAAATATTAATTCCGTACGGGAACCAGACCCGCGACACGCTGCGCAGCTGTCAATCACTCAACCAAAGTGCCAACCGTGCCCTCTCATCGTCGTCAAATGGTGCAAAGTACGAATTCTAGTTAAAATTTAGGCTTACGAGTATATTATCAAAATATTTGCTATAGAAGGTGAGTAGTTACATTACTTAATGTCTGCACTGTACTTACCCACTTAACCGTGTGTTCGATCCCCTGCTACTAACACTTAATATTTTTGTGTATTTTTTAAAAATAATTTACAATAACATTTCTGAAATAAGTCACATGTGCAAAAGCAGTAATTAGCAAATAAGTGTGTTTTTAACGTAGTATTTTACCTTGTAATACGCTTTTTTGATAAGGACACGCTTGATGTGGGTTTGGAACTTTCTCTAGCTAAGTTCTGTAATCGACTTAGGCAATTTGGCATAAAAGCATATGCTGTTTGTGAGGAATGACTTGCTTGTCTTAGCTAATCGCCATTTTGGGTATTACTATTTCATGTTTACCTAAATTTTAAAAGTTTTTTAAACTTTCTATGGTGTTAAGTGAAAGCTGAGTCAGTATATCTATTTCTTTGAATATTGTTTTAAAGAGACTATTTGTACCATTGTACACTCGTTTTTATAAATGTTTTTTCTGTATTTTTTGTATGCGGTGTACAATAAAGGATATATGCATATAACCCGGATTGCTCTCTTTTGCAATATGAAAGTAAAATAAATGAATAAGATCCCTTCGAAATAAATCGCAAGCATAGAATTAATTATACGAGTAGTGGTGTGTAGCTTTACGAGTTTTACGTTGATGAAATATCGAGTAAAAGCTAGTGAAACAATAAATGCGTGCTAGTGACATTTAATAGGCTTAAACATTTTACACTGCACTGAAATTAAAATGCATCAACATTTCCGGCTAGCTATCGGCGCTATAAAAAATATTTAACTTTAAACAAAAATATTAATTGAATTTCAAAGTCTTTTGGCTTTCCACACAAAAGAAAAAAAAATCGACCAGAATCAAGTGCAGCTGAAATAGGCCGGGAGCTCAACGAGCCGTTACGTAAAGCTATTTGAAAACATGGACACGGGAAAGGCTGGTTGAAACCAAATCAAATATTGACCGTGAGATCGTACCATGAGTGTGTTACATGCATGGGTATCAAATGTTATATCGAATATTTAAAACCTTTTCCTTTACTGACATTTGGTTTTTACAAAAGGAGTATGCATATTTCTCATGAAATAGAACAGGGCCTCAAGTCTTCTATTACAATAGTGTCAGAATGGTCTATCATTGATTTCTTAATTGTTGATTTTGGCAAGTTTGGTAATCTACTAATATAATGGCGTCATTATGACTTTCCAATGGTCAACCACTGACACTCCATTGAAAGAAGTAGTAATCTCGTACATACTGACAAATTAATATCTAACGTATGCGGTAATCTGCTAAAATTTTAACAGTTCCTTTGAGCAGTGACCTACCATTAAAAAGTCATTGTGCCGTCATTGCTTTTAATAAGCTCAATATTGTTATTCTACCACAACTCGTGTACGAGACCATTGACCGATCATTATTAATTAGCAGATTACGAACTTTTAGCAAAATGGGGTCATGTTGAAATGACGAATTTATAAAAATAGCAGATTCGGGCCCCTGATTGATCGCATCAATTGGTGTTGTTGTGGAAATATGATGAGTTTAGTTCAATTGATAGAGCTGTGTCATGTGTCTTGTCTTATGTATTGATAGTACGCACTTACGTTATTATGATCATGTCTCTGCGCATCGGTCGCTTCTAAATTGGTGGTCCATATAATAGCGCTAAAAGCGTGTTCTCATAATTTTTCTCTCCCAGTCGTTCTAGTTACATATCCTCTCACTTTTTATAAATTTGTGCCAATTAGAAAAAAAAACTACGGTCATTGCATAATCGCCTTCTTCAATATCCTAATCAGCGTACAGGCTTTATTCTTCTATCCTTTCTATATTCTTGTTCTTTTTCTTTGTAATGTACTCTCCCAGGAAGTCAGGATGGCAACCAACCGATTCACCTTCCAGGTTAACAATTTTGAGTACATTCATATGAAATATGTTTGTATCAATAATTTTAGTATATTTTATTCGTGTATTTTTTTTTCATATAATTAAGCGTTTATTATAAAATTATCTTGTATTTATAATATAAATGTATATTTATATCTTTGTATTAAAGACAATGAGTGCTTATTTTATTGCATTTACACTAATTTATCTCTATTTCACCCAAAGGTTGATTGGCAGAAATACCTAAGACATTAAGTCCACGTCTTTACTTTTGTGTGCACAAAAAAAATATAAATAAATGATTCGGATCCAACGTTCACATACTAAGTTTCTGAAACATATATTGTACCAACGTGAAACTAACAATAAGAGCGTTACTAAATAGGTTTCTTCTATTTACAAGACTTTTTGAGCCGGATTTTCTTTTTTCACAAGTATGGCTAATCCCACATTCGTGCGTAACAAAAGCTGTTAAACCTACTTACTGGGTTTTTATTTCGTAATTTTTTTAAGCAGAATATACCTAATACTCTTCATTATTTGGAGATTATTATGTTTATTTCTTAGTATAGCAAAAACAGCCTTATAATATTCCCACTGCTGGGACTTAAGCTTCCTCTCTAGGAGAGGGATTGGGAAGTAATCCACCTCGCGGGCCTAATGCGGGTTGGTGGATGTCACATGTCTTCGAATTTTTGGTTCTGTTTCCTCACGATGTTTTCCTTCACCGTTTTGAGAGCAGCGGTGATGAAATAAATTACACAAAGTAATGCGCCTGGCTGGGTTTGAATCCTTGACCTATTATTTCTATTTATTACTTATTTAGCTACAATAAGTAAACTAACGCCAACCGCTAGACTAATTGCCTCTGTAGGTACGGACTTTTCAATGGTTAACTTTACGTGTACGTTGCTTTGTTGGTAACACACGAGCATGTGTGAGAACAACAAAATATGTAAGAACTAACTTTGTGGGTTAGCCAGTCAACTTGCTGTTAGAGACTGCGGAACATTAGCTTTAGTAAATGCGAAACCTGAAACACGTGTCTAGTATTTTTATGTAAAGAATCTGTATACAAAATTTCATAACGGAACGATGAAAGATCACGAAGTTATAAGCTTGTTAAGTTACCTGGTTGGCCGCACAAATACAATATGATCACCGGGCCACCCGGGCGACTGAGGGGTAGTTTTACTCCCGCATCCAACTGTGCGCTAGTGTCTAATGTCCGCTATAACCTGCCGTGACTTGTATCGTACTTAGGGTCGGTGGTGACCAACTTGTGACCTTTTTCAAATGTATTTGGAAAAACGTATAACATGGTGTAAAAAATATTGGAATCGATTCAGTTACTGATTCCGAATAAACTATATTTAAGTTTCGCATAATTATACTAAAAATAATTTTGTATAAGTTTTTAGTGTTTGCAAATACAATACTTCTGGATAACGTAAAAACGTGATTTAAATCACAGAATCTGACCCTTGTTTGTTTGAGATGTGAATATGCGCTATACTTTTTTATTTGAGGTGATATGTCGTCTGATGACTTCTCTTACACTAACATGAAACGGAAGGGTGTGTCTGACTGTTACTGACTAAAACCTGCTGTTGGGGTTGTAATGCCCAACAGTGAAAATGTTATGTTATGTTATGTAAATGAGTAGACGAACGTTTCCCTTGATGGATTTATTGCTACTTGTTATAATTACATAATAATTCGACTTAAATGCTATGTTAAATGCACAGGTAAACAATATGTGCATTCGTAAGTATGACGTACAAACTAGCACAAAGTTCAATGTACAGCGTAGCTCGTACATATTGCCCACTCACAAAAGGTAAACAAAACTTGAAAATGTTGTGTTAAATACAATGTTAAAAGTAAAATGTAAATAAAATAATCTAATCCGAGCCTTATACAATAGAATCACAACGCGCAATAGGCGACGTTGCTTTATTTAGTGCACGTGCCCTCGATAAGTGCACCGCCCTGCTCATATCTGTGTCGTCAAATCCTGCTGCGTTGTCCACGATGCTTGCAGTCGACCTCCTTCGGGGCGCTGGATTGGGAACAGGTGGAGTCTCAGATTTTTCTTGAGTCCTGCAATGTTTGCGTAGTCGGTGGTACGCATATATAGCGCCTGCTGTCGCTACTGCTGCTGTCAATAAGTATATGATAACATATTGATGGATGTCGTGGTATGTTGCTTGACCATATATTGTGTCTTCTGCGGTCGCGGCCTTCATCTGTTCTATTTGTTTTCCCAGATCCAGTAGTAATGAGCTCTGCTCCATCGCTATTTCTTTTTCGGGTTCATGTTTCAAGACCGGTACCGATAGGTTCATGATCCGATTAATAGGTGGGATTTCCAGCGTCAGTTCTTCAACTTGGGCCTGCATTGTGTCCATCAGCTGCCTTTGGGAATGTACCGTGAACGTCTCACTATTGATAGTGCAGTCGCTGCCGAGTGTCATTACCCCTGCGTTGTTAAGGAGTGCATTTGAAATTTGATTCCCGCATATGACGCGTATTTTGCAAGCGTCACAGCAAAAGTATAGGTAATTGTTTCTGTTGGTCAGTTCCAACCACTTGTTTTGACAGCTTTCATGTTTTGTTTTGCAGCCAGACGACTCTTGTGTTTTCTTGCAGAAGCTCTCTTCGGACTGCATCTGGTATATTGGTGACCTCGTGGGGCACAACAGAGTTGTACTGTCGTAGTGCATGCATTGATGTAGGTCAGTTGTAGTCATTGGTAGGTATGAATTCTTCTTTATGTTGATTGATAACAGTTCCGCTATAGGCAGTAGGGTGACCATGTCGACGCCATCCTTTTTTGGGACAGGTATGACGTTGTAAACTTCGTAGGTTTCTCTGCTAATTAACGGCACTCGTATCTCAATGATCAGATATTTTTGTGTCATTTTTGCCTTTACTTGTAAAAGGTGGTATAGCTGGAAGAAATCATCTTGAATGTTGGTGATGGGAAGCGCCACATCTCTTGATAGCTGGCCGGATATGACATTCAGTTCGTCACGTAGCTGTTCTGGCGCAATGAGGTGTAAGTTCATCTTGCCGTTGTAAATGTTGGTCACGGTGTCCAACAGCACTTCTTGAACGTTTCTGAGATGCTCCATGAAGCTGTTTGCAGCAATGGCAGACATTACAAACTCGATGGATAGGTTTTGCGACTCAATTTCTTGTTGAATGTCGCCCGTTAGCTGGTCTAGTCTTAGGAGGTGTTGATTGAATAATTTGTGCTGTTTTGCGATTGTTTCTTCCGATCTTCTTAAAATGTTGTATTCAGCTTCTATTATAGTCGTCTGATTTTTGGTCAATAGAACCAGATGTTTTTCGTTTTGTTTGATTAGTTCTATGTCTCGTTGATATTGTTCAGCGAATTGGTCATCTAATACGCCGAACAGGGAACGTGCGATTGACCCGACACCGTTGATAAGGCCGCGTCTGCTTCTCATATTCACCCGACCTTGCGGATTCAGCAATATGCGGTTGTAGTGTTCGAGTTCAGCAAACGCGTGTTGTAATGGCAACGTGATGACTTCACATTGAGTCTTCTGTTTTAGTTTTGAGCATATGGTTCCGAGATGATCGCTGAATTTAGTGAAAACTGTTGTACCATGCCAGTAGGGTTTGACGTCGTAGTAGACAACTATCTTCCACTCGTCGCGAATCAATTTCATGTTTGTTGCTTTGTCGTAATATAAGCCTTGTTGCAATTCGATAAAGTTTGTTGTGTTTGTTGTCGAGCTTACTGGACTCAGTAGGTAGAGCAAGGTCATTGCCAATCCGATTAGGTTGATTTTGCTTGTCTTGGAAGGTTTTTGACGTTTAGTTGTGGTCTCCTGTGTAGCTTGTTTTATGTCTCCATTTTTGGTGTTTTGTGGAGTAAATTTTTCCTCGCTGTTTATTGGTAAAATAGATATTTTTGTTATGGGTCTTTGTATGAAGCCATTTTTTGTTTTCAGGGTCACGACGCGTACATTTCCGTCGTTTCCCGGGTGACTATTTATACTGCCCATTAACCATTTTCCTGCGGGCCGCTGGTCGTCATGCACAACAACCAGGTCGCCAATCTTCACGTTGTTCTGAGTCTTCTGCCACTTTGTTCTTGCTAACAGTTGGCTTAAGTACTCATTTTTCCACTTCTTCCAGATTTCTGTGAACATTTTTCTAGTAAGCTCCCATCTTGTTCGGGCGTCTTCGCTTGTTTCGATGACGGTTAATCCTGACCTTCCCGTAAGAAAGTGTGCTGGCGTCAGACAGTCTAGATCTTCCACATTTTCAGTCAGCGCACACAGAGGTCTGGAGTTCAGACATGCTTCTAGTTTTGTTAAGATTGTAGTGTACTCCTCGAATGTCAACTTTTGCTCGCCCACCACTCGTTTTAAATGGTGTTTCAAACTTCTTACGGCTCGTTCCCACAATCCACCAGCCGAGGGCCATGCGGGAGCGTTGAAGTGCCACTGTATGAACATCTCGGCGACTTCCTTCTGTAATTGTTTGTTCTTGTAGGTGTTTTCTATTTCCCCATATTGTTCCATGAGCAGTCGATTAGCACCGATGAAGTTCGTGCCATTATCGCTGTACATATGGCGGGGGGCGCCTCTCCTCGCTGCCATTCTGTTAAGGGCTGCCAAAAATGCCGCGCTTGTAAGATCAGAGACCAACTCAATGTGCACTGCCTTTGTTACCATGCAAACAAAGATAGCTATATAACCCTTAGTGGTTTTAGCCCCTCTTCCTTTGTTCATCTTAATATCGACGAATCCTGTGTAGTCCACTCCTGTATGGTAGAATGGCGGGGCAGGGTTTATTCTTGCAGTCGGCAGTTCACCCATAATTTGTTGTTGTTTTGTTGGGCTGATTTTTCGGCATGTTACGCACTTTCTAATTTGCATCTTCGTGACACGCACACCACCGATGATCCAGTAATTTTGACGAAGGTGCGACAACGTGAGTCGCGGTCCACCGTGAAACGTCATTTGGTGAGCTTGATCGATGAGCAAGTGCGTTAGGTGGCTGTCGTGAGGGATGATCATTGGATGCTTCATCTCTTCAGTAACTGTAGCGTTGTTCAATCTTCCCCCGACTCTTAGCAAGCCTTCTTGATCTATGTATGGATTGAGCGGCAGTAACTTGCTATTTGAAGTCACTCTGCCGTGTTTACGTAAATGACTCATGTCTGATTCAAATATATTTTCTTGTGTTTGTTTCACAATCGCCTTAGTTGCGCTGTTGAGTTCTTGCAACGTAAGGTAACTCGGTAATTTGTTATGTTTCGAGTCTAATGTTCGGAGAGCTGTAAAGTTCAATGCTCTACGTATCCATGCGACTATTCGAATGACATGATTTATAGAGCTGTGTTTTCGCAATAATTGTTCGATAATGTTCATGGTTTCTGTGTTGGTTTGAGCGGCATTGACTTGTTTCATTACCGATGGTTTCCTTACTTCCTGGTCTGACGTATAGGCTTGTTTCACAAGGGTCCTCATTTCAACCGATGACAGCCAAGTAGGACCTTGCCACCATAGCTTGTTTTCCATCAATTGCTCGGCGTACTGGCCTCGGCTTGCGGGGTCAGCGGGATTTTCACATGATTTGACGTAATTCCAACACGAGCGCGGTATGACTGTGTTGATTTTCTGGACTCTTTTCTCCACATATGTTTTCCATCGTGATGGGTCTCCTTGTATCCAGCCCAGGACCACCATAGAGTCCGTCCAGCCAAAGACTTGAATATCATGTTGATGTAAGGATTCCTTAATCTTTTGCATTAATTTGCATAGTAGATGCGCTCCATTTAATTCCAGTTTGGGCAATGTCGTTGTTTTTCTGTTTGGTACAATTTTCGACTTTGCAGCGACTAGTGTAACGTCTGTTGATGGTTGAACTCGTGCGTAAACGACACAGGCGTAAGCTTCCAGGGAGGCGTCACTGAAGCCATGCAGTTCTATTGCTTGTTTTCTGTCACATCTGAGCCACCTTGGTACTTCACACGAGTTTATCGCTCTTATGTCTGCTTGTATTTTGCACCATTCTTTGTTTATGTTGTCAGGAACTTCGTCGTCCCATTGTAATTTGACTGCCCAGAGTTTTTGGAATAGTAATTTCAGTTTCGTTGATAACGGAGCTAGCCATCCCAGTGGATCGAACAATTTTGATATTTCAGCTAATAAGCTGCGTTTTGTGTGTTTCTTGCTGACGCTTGAAATTGAAGATTGAAATGTAAATTTATCCTCTGTTGAATTCCAGCATAGGCCCAACGTTTTGGCCGTTTTGTCTGTCTTGAAGTTAAAGACAGTGTTTTCAGTGTTCTGTTGAGTTGTTGCTTTTTCCAAGAGTGCCGGTTCGTTTGATGACCATTTTCTAAGGTTGAACCCTCCGCTCTTGAGTAGTTGGTTTAGGTCTGAAATAAGCTTCTGTCCCTGTTCAATGGTATGTGATCCGTGAACGAGATCATCGACATAAAATGACTCCTTCACTACCCTTGAAGCTTCTGGGTAATTGTGACGCTCGTCCTCCGCCAGCCTTCTTAGTGTCATTATGGCCAGGAAGGGCGCTGCTTTGGTTCCATAAGTTACTGTAGCGAATTGATATGAAAGTAGAGGTTGTTCCGGTGATTCTCGCCAGACAATTTGTTGTAGGCTTTGGTCACTGTGGGCCACTAAAATTTGCCTGTACATCTTTTCGATATCAGCTGTGTAAGCATACTTGTATTGCCTCCACTGTAATAATGTTGTTTGTAAATCTTGTTGGAGGTTTGGGCCCGTGTACATGAGATCGTTTAGACTCCAGCCAGTGGTAGTTTTTGCGGAAGCATTGAACACAACTCTGTACTTGGTTGTTGTTGATTCAGCGCGTTCGACGCCGTGGTGCGGCAAGTAGCAGTCGAGTGTCTTGTTACATGTTGATTGTTGCATATGACCTAAGTCAATGTATTCTGCTATAAATTCCTTATAGGCCTTTGCTAAGTGTTGCTGTTTTCCCAATTTCCGTTCTAAAGTTTTGAATTGGGCAATGGCTATCTGTTTGGAGGAGCCCAGCTTGCTTTCCCAGTCGCGTTTCATTGGAAGTCTCACTTCGTATCTTCCATTTTCTAAACGTTGCGTGGTGTTGGTGTAGTACTCAACGCATTCCTGATCTTCCACTGAAAAGTCTGCTTGGTCTTTGATATCTTCGGAGTCCCAGAACTGTATCATGTCCTCCAGATTGTTCAACACTACGTTGCATTGTAATCCTGTTGTTTTGACCTGTCCGCATAGTAGCCAGCCTAAGTGTGTTTGTTGTGCGATGGGTCGTGTGGCATCATTGTCCTTGATCATTCCTCCTAGCATGATCTGGGAGTAAACATCTGCTCCAAGTAATAGATCTACTGGTCGGCTGCTGTTGAATTCTGGATCCGCCAGGTTGATGTCCTGTATTTGTGGCCATGAAGGTTTTGCAAAGGTTTTGTTCGGTAGATTTTTGATTAAGTTTTTCATTATGTATACTGATTTTTTGAACGTGAAGTCGCTGAAGACAGAGCTGCATGAAATTGTTATCATGCCCTTGCAGTTGCTTTCCTTTTCTCCGACTCCAAAGACAACTCCTTTACATTTCTGGCGTTTGATCCCGAGAAGTTGAGCTGCTCGTTCTGTTATCAATGATATTTGAGACCCTTGATCTACAAGAGCCCGCATGTTGTACTGAGTTCCATCAGCTCCCTCGACCTTTACTATGGCGGTCGCTAATAGAATCTCCGACGCTTCTTCATCATTTTGTGAGATGTGAGATGCTGAATTTGTTTGATTTTCATTGTTTTTTGATGCGGCCTCGTGTAATAACGTATTGTGCTTGGCTTTGCATTTGCGACAACGATGGTGTGACGTACATTTCTTTCCTTTATGGCTGTATAAGCAATTAATACAGACTTGCAATTTGTTTATTGCGTTAAGTTTTTCGTCATTCGACATTTCTAAAAACTTAGCACAAAAATATAGGCCATGCTCGTCATTGCAGAGTGGACAAGTAAATGTTGACGCATGGAACGCTTTCGTAACTTTGTTGTTACTAGCCGCCTGATTCTTATTGTTATGATGTCTGTATTTCTTGTTATGGGATGATTCCTGATTCTGATTTGTAGCAGAGCTTGTTTTTTGATAGTGATCTTGTTTGCGCTGCGACGCTTCCATTGAAGTTAACTTCGCCTCTAAGTAGTCTAAGAGTTCCTGTAAGATAGGTAGTTCTCGCGAGTTCTTCAGTGATTCGATATAATCTGAGTATGTTTCAGCGTCCAGTTTTTGTGCCAAAATATGCACTAGTAGCGGATCCCAGGTTCCGACATCCACCCCTAAGTTCTTGATGGCGTGCAAACATTCAATAGTGACGTCATGTATTTTCTTGATCGGTGCTAGTGACTGTTGTTGCATAGCAGGTAGATTGAAGAGCATGTTGATATGCGATGTAAATATAAGTTTTTTGTTGTTGAAACGATTGTTGAGAATGTCCCAACATACTAAATAGTTGTCCGAGCTTATCTGTAAGTGTTGTATCAGCCTTTCAGCTTCTCCTTGTACCTTGCTCTTCAAAAATTGCATCTTCTGCGCATTTGACAGGGATGTGTTGTTATGGATGGCTTCCGTGAAGAGGTCTTTGAACGGTGTCCACTGATTGAACTTTCCATGGAATACTGGTATCTCCAGTTTTGGTGTTGTTTTTTCTCGATAAGCTCCTGACCACATCTTCGTGTTTACTGCTTTCTTCAGATCGATAAATTGGTTTTCGAATCTTGTGTAGCGCTCTTCATATATTTTGTTCTTGTCCCCATTGAGTTCGCACTCAATTTCCCAGTGGAGATTGTCAATAGCAGACCAACGCGCTTGTAATGTTTGTAACGCATCCTGGAATTCCCATTTTTCTGTGATGAATTCCACTTGAATGTTGGCTACAGCTCTCATGAAGGCCTTGAAGTTCGCCGATTGTTTGCGCATCAAGTCGTCCAGTTTGCTGTTGGAGCCCGTGTCCCTCTTGTTAGGGTTTTGTTGTTGTCGAGAAGGCGATTGATCCCTGTTGTTGCTTCCATTTGTGTCACTGGTATCTTCTTCCTCCTCACTATTCTGTTCTTCTTGTAATTTCTTGCTCGACGTACCTGCTTGATCTTGTACCGAGGTACTTTCGAGCGGTGATGGTTGCACACCCGGTCCCCCTGCGGACCGTTTGTGCGTCGACAGTTGTTGATTTTGCAGACGAATTACCTCCTTGACTTCTTTGTAACACTGCAATGTTATGTTGTACAAATCATTTGTAAAATAAGGATGACTTGCACTTACCTCTGTAGAAAGACGGTCATGGTTGAATTGGAATTCACTCCAAAGGTTTTCCAGCATTTGCATCCGCCTTTTGAAGTAGTCCAAATTCTTTCTGTCCCAGCCATCCTTCTTGATGTTGATGCCGACTTTTTTGATGTTTTCGTAAAGTTCGTGCTGGTTCTCGTACATATTTGCTGATGACGTCATGTTGCCAAGCTTTACGACGAAATGACGAACTGTTGTTTTGAGAAGTAGGCAGTTGCTCCACACTCCTGGTTCTTGGTATTGTGTAACCTTTCTCTTCTACGATATGCGCCTTCTCAATTGGTACTGGGGCGACTCGCTTGTGAGAGACCAGTCCAACCGATTCGTAACCGTAAAGGATCCAAATTACACACCACACTTAATTGCTCGAAGGACCAAATGTTGGGGTTGTAATGCCCAACAGTGAAAATGTTATGTTATGTTATGTAAATGAGTAGACGAACGTTTCCCTTGATGGATTTATTGCTACTTGTTATAATTACATAATAATTCGACTTAAATGCTATGTTAAATGCACAGGTAAACAATATGTGCATTCGTAAGTATGACGTACAAACTAGCACAAAGTTCAATGTACAGCGTAGCTCGTACACCTGCCTCTGATTTTTAGTTCCACAGTGAATATGTTCCTAAATCCTGTTTTTTTTTATTATTTTTGTAATAAAACGTCAGTAAATGTTATTGTTCTCCATTGAAAACCAACTCAGTCGCGATTTATTATAAGCCTTAAGCCTCTTTACTTCAACGAAACCAAAAGGATTTTGCAAACAGTATTCGGATACAGAGCCTGGTGACAATAGAGTCAAGTACAACCAACGCGGAACACAATTGTCAAGGTTTAGCTGCTTTTGGTTCTGTTACTTCGTAGCTTTGAATAACGACTTCTGTTAGCTCGCACTTGATCTTACTGCTATTGTTTATTCAGACACCAGCTTAATATTTTTTTTTATTCTTGATAGGTTCGCGCTTGACCGCTATCTTATTTATCGCGGGCTCTTGGAATATTTAGTGATATTTTTATAAAACAAAAATATAAGCTTGAGGTTGGGATTTTTTTTTATTGATCGTAAATACTAAATAATAATGGAAACCTCAATGTAATACACTCTACACACTCATGTAAAAAAATAAATAAACGAAATGGAACAAAAAATAAAATCAAATTCTTAAAACCCAATTAAATTCTCCTACATTTTCTTAAATTACTTATACTAGTGCTTGACTGTGATTCCATCTGATGGTAAACAGTGATGCAATCGTTGATGGTAAATCGCACTAGTTTGTTAAGAGCCTATTAACTCTAACCTTGAAGACACCTAAATTATAATCGGACGGGAAGACCTCTCGATTATTAATTCTTTATTGTACACAAAAAGCTTAATATAATCGAAGGCGAACTTAACAATGAGTTTTCTCCCAGCAAAGCTTCGAGTGACAGAGGGATATCACATTCGAGGATAGGATCCAGCGTACAATACAAAACTGCAAAAATATACGTACATAATAATAAAATGAAAACTACAACTACAGCTGACATCTTTACATACTAATTCTTCGATACGTGTGTTTGTCACCTCCTACTAAACGGTTTGACTGATTTGATAAAATTATGGGAATGGTTTGAAAGTACAACTGAACCCGTTAAGTGACGTTGTACTCGGACAAAATCTACTGGGAACGCCAGTAATATATAAATATAACATTATTTTTAGTACCTATTAGTATAACCTAAAAATATAGTTTTACTGAATCGATTCCAATAGTTTTTAAACTATGTTATAGTTTTTCCCAACAATGTTTAAAAAATGTCACAAGTTGTAGTGTCCAAATTGTGTTGTACTCAACACGCGTCATGGCAGGTCATAGTGGGCATTAGGCGCCAGTGCACAGCTGGGTGCGGGAGCAAAACAACCCCTCATTCAGATTTTTTATGATACAGTTTGTTTTGTATATAGATTATTTATATAAAAATTTATACTAGACACGCGTTTTGGGTTTCATTTTCGGATTTTAAAACTAATTTTGTATATGTCAGTTATGAAAGAAAGTGCTCTCTATTTTAGATCCGAAATACAAGAAAACAAAATCCACGGATTCGTTGTTTTGTGTTAATATATTACTTCTAAACTATCCATTTCACTTTTTCTATTACAGCATTGGTGTAACGAGGGTCGGGGAACCGCGACCTGTGTCAGCTGACCGAGCAAAAAACCGATTGTGAGTGAAACAGCTGGCGAATAATGGTGGGCTCAAACTTCAAACGGTGGCAGTCTTTGCGATTGAGTTTTCTTTTATATGATGCAGAAAAATAACCGAAATCCATTAATTTTTAAAACTAGTAGATTTAGATCGATTAGTGTCAGATGGCCCAGTGGTTAAGGCACCTGCCTCTTCGTGACAGACGACAAGCAATGGGTACCTTGCCGTCCGGTCGTTTGGGAATCGTGCGGACCGAGCCCGAGTCGCCGATGGCGCGTAGTGTTGCACGTGACCCGGGTAACCCGGTCTGAAAGGGTAACCCGGTGACCTAGAACGCTAGCTAAAGAAGGAACATAGGTATGGTTTTAATCAGTGAAAGTCTGACACGCCTTCTGACTCTACCCTAGAGCGGCAGAAGTTATTGATAGTTTCCCAACTTAAAAAAAACCTTAACCGGCTTGTAGCTGTTTTTAACGTTTTCCAAGATAATTCCGCCCTCTCTTGTTACTTACGTCGGTAAAATGTAACAATGTTAGATAATGTTGCCATGTTGTTGTGTTACACATTTTGTGACGCCTTTTTTCGATTAAAGTTTTTTGGTAAAAAGATGGCTCGGTTAATCCGGGAGCGACCTTTGACCGTTCACCCGTGGCAGCGTTTTTTATTTAAGCACAATGTTTACTGAAATGAAACAGTTTCTTGTAGCAAGACCTGTTTGACTCAGAAATAAACATTTTTTTTTTAATTCTCTAGTGAGCTTAGAACAAAAACTAAAATATATAAGGGTTATATCTATACTATGAAAGTTGTGAATAGGTTTTTTGATTAAAGGAAGCCAAAAATATTAAATAGACTAAGTGACTAAAAAGAAAAATACGATTCGATAATATATCTCTAAATATCAATTTGTTGATAAACAATGATCAATCAAACGGATTTCCAATATTGGAAAGCGACAAAACCTAAACAAGCCAATTAAACAAATACCCATGCAACATCAATATATATGTACTACGTACATGCAACAAATGCGATTATCGAGAACTGGGTCGGGCACATACCTGCCCCCCTAGCCAAGTTACGATCGTTTCGTTTGCGTTGAACGCCTCGAGTAGGCCACGCCTCCGATTCCTATGTTCTGACTACGTGACTGAGCGTTGAGGTGACGTCAGAACAAAGGAATCGGTGGCGTGGCCCACACGAGGCATTCGACGCAAAGGAAACGATCGTAACTTGGCTAGGGGGGTTGTAGTACAGCATCTTTGATTCCACAAGAGAGAAATTCAGAGCAAATACATTATTATTATCATTATTTATTTATGGAGTAAAATAAAGAGTATCATTCTATCTATTATTTATTAGCTGAGTTCATAATTATGTATGTACTTTGGGTAGCAATGACGCATAGAACACTCATTGAAGTCTCTAAGCGTGTCAAACAATCAAAGTGGAACGTGCTTCAACGATACGGCAAGGACTTAACATGCGGCAGAGACGACATAATATACATAAAAATTATGTTTGTATAGACCATACATTAAACGAAGTATCATCGATATTATTAGTCCGTTACCAAAAATGATAAAATCCAGTATCGACGTGGTGTACTATAAAATTTATATTTATAACCACATATATTTCTACTTTAAAAGGGTTCTACTGATAAATTTAATATTACTGTTATCGTAAAAACCATTTAAATGACCTCATCGCTTACAAAGCCCGCACTGGTCCATAATAAAGCTTATCTCTGTCCAGCTGACAGAGATAAGCCAGCATAGCAGTGATAATTCTTATCACTCCTATGGTTTAGAAACGCTTAAAAAAAATTAAAGCTCTGGTTAAGTAAGTTGTTTGACTGGATAACCGGCTGAAAATATTATGTTAAAAATTTTGGGATCCCTTGGAATTAAATGTTCATAATAATGTTGATACTGCATTTCTAGGTAAAGGAAAATTATTTCCTACGACATAAAATAATAAGGGCAGCAATCTAGCCCTTGAATTTTATTAGTTAGTTCCACGTGTTAACCTCTCGGGCGGCCAAAAATACGCAATTACGTAATAATAATACCCCCATTATTATTACGTAATTGCGCGTCTTTACGTTAATCACCAAAAAAAAAAAAAAAATTTTCTGGATTTTTCTAGGAAAAACAAAGATAAAGAAACCAAAATTTTCGGCTAAAAAAAATCGTACAAACGTGTGTACAAAACGACAATTAAGCGTTTTTCAAGGTCATTCAAGTTGTACAGACGTATGTACGATCGGAAGTATCGATAAAAAATCACAGATAAAAAATTTAATGTAGTTAACCCCTCGCGCGTATAGGGGTATTATTATTACGTAATTGCGCGTTTTTACGTAAAATCACCAAAAAAAAAAGAAATAAAAAAAACTTTTTCTGGAGTTTTCTAGGAAAAACTAAGATATAGACCAACATTTTCGGTCAAATAAATTTCGTACACCCGTGTGTCATCATCATTTCAGCCGAAAGACGTCCACTGCTGGACATAGGTCTCCCCCAAGCGTCGCCACAACGAACGGTCCTGTGCGTCTCGCATCCATCGGACTCCCGCAACCGTTACCAAGTCATCGGTCCACCTTGTAGGAGGCCTTCTAACGCTACGTCTTCCGGTACGTGGTCGCCATTCCAGAACCTTTCGGCCCCAACGGACATCTGTTCTGCGAGCAATGTGCCCTGCCCATTGCCACTTTAGTTCGTGTGTACAAAACGATAATTAAGAGTTTTTCAAGGTCACTCAAGTTGTACAGACGTAATGTACAATCGCCTCGAGGGGTTTATGAATGAACATAACATGAATTATGTGATAGTATACGATTAGTTTCAGCCACCGCGACAGAAGTTGCCCCGGGCGTTGGAAGTCGTAGGGCGATACCCGGCTACCGTAGGCATCTGTATTAAGATATGGAATAATAATCTGGGGGAACTCTACGGATGCCCAGAGAGCATTCATCGCCCAAAAAAAATGCATCCGGTCAATCTATGGTCTTAAGTGGACTGATTCATGTCGTCCAGTATTTACAAACGAAAGATTACTAACATTGTCATGTATTTACATCTTCGAAATGTGTAAGTTTGTAAGAAAGCACGTATCGCTTTTTGAAATAGATGATAAAGCTCCTTTTAAAAGGAAAATAGTTCAAAAGCCACTTGTTGTGCCTCGTAGTAGATTAAAACACTGTGACAAAAACTGCTACGCCATGGCGGTTAAAATTTACAACAAACTACCCGAAAAAATGAGAAAACTCAATGACTTAGAATTTAACAGAACATTTTATAATTGGCTATGTGACAGATGTTTTTATTCAATTGACGATTTTTTGAATTTCAAACATGTATGACATTAAATTTTATTTTATTTTATTTGATATCCAACTATTAATATTAATATTTTGACATCTTATTTTATTGACATTTTAATCTTGTGATAAATATTGACATTATCTTGATGCTAAACTGTACCGACTATACATGTACCTAACATAAATATTTGCACGACTTAAAAGTCGAATGCAGTGAAACCATTTGAAATTGTTACCACCAAAATGTACCTGTATTCTAGCAAATAAATCTTTCATTCATTCATTCATGGGTTTACGGGCGACAAGTAATAAGTAGTTCACCGTGTGCCTGTCCGGTACGGGCCCGTGCCCGAACCATTGACTGTGCGCAGTGTTCCACGCGCGCCTCAAAAAGATCTCAGCAAATCTGTAGGGGGCCGAAAAGGGCCGATGCCCACTAGGGCCAAAGAGAATTTTTGAAAAGGAAACTGTAACCCTAGAACACAAAGAGCAATTGAAGGACACAGGTGTGTTTTTAATCAGTAAAAGTCTCAATCGCTCCACCTTAGAGCGAGAGAATTTACTAAATGATATTCAACGTAAAAAAAAATAATATTAAAATTAGCTTGGAAGTTGACGACATTTAGAAAGGTTTGTGTAGTATGACTATATAGGGTGACTGGCAATTAGTGTACGATACTTAAACACGTGATTGTGCTCATGATAACAAACAATTTTATTATGGGAATTTTTATTAGCCGAAATCGCGAAAAATATATCAGATGTTCAGTACATTAGGCAAACATAAATGTACTGAACAGCTGGTTTTTTTTCGCGATTTCAGGTTTGTTCCCATAGCAAAAGTTGTTGGTTATCATGAGCACAATCACGTGTTTAAGTATCGTACACTAATTACCAGTCACCCTATATATGAATTTAGAATTGTAAATAGAATTAGCATTGGCACACAGATAACGACAACCAAAAAATAGAACTTGAAAGCTAGTACAACAAAACAAATTAAACCAAGATATTCATTTGTATTTCCTAAGTACGGCTACCTGCAGCTCCCCCTGTCTAATAAGATAAAGAAGTTACACAATTATGCGAACCTGCTGCCTGAACACACGGTGCCATCCTCCCAGTAGGAGAGGGAAACCCAGAAACTTAATTTCCCGTTCTTCCGTTTTTTTAAATTAAATTTAACGTAACATGCTTGCATTTTAACCGATTACATTAAACTGGGCAAGTGCGAGTCAGACATACGCACTAAGGGTTCCGTACAAACTTACCTATGTGATTAGTTCAACACCCGAATGGAGTCTCGAAGATTTTTTCGAATCGCTAAAAAAGTTTTTTTTTTGTGACAGAATAGCAAATTAACTGATTTCAGATTTATTCCTATATCTGTGCTATAAGACCTTGCTTTATGCCAAATTCCAAGTTTCTGGTTCAACGGGAAGTACCCTATGAACTTTAATTCCCTTGAGTGTCGAAATATACGTTTTTTGCGACATAAACGGCCGTATCTTTTTTTTTCGTTAACTCAGAAGTTTGATTTTTTCACAATTTCTAGAAACTGCAGACCTGAGTACGTGGTTATAATTTCAACTCGATACCTTCACGCGTTCCCGAGATAAAGGGTCTTGACAGACAGACAGACGGAAAACAAAGTGATTCTATAAAGGTTCCGTATTTCCTTTTGAGGCACGGAACCCTAAAAAAGGAGGAGGTTCTATGTCTGGTTGTATGTATTTTTTTTATTACACTAATATTATAAAGGTGAAATTTTGTGAGTGAGTGTGTGTGTGTGTGCGTTTGTTATTTCTTCCCGCTCGGATGGTTGAACGGATTTCGATGAAACTTCGTACACGTGTAGACCATGTCCTGGAGGAGCACATAAAATTCATTTCATCCCAGGAGTATGTTTCCTTCAGATGTTTTTCTACTGTCACATAGGTAAAACCGCTGACATTTGCTAATAAATTACTAAAGTGCGTTTTTCCAGATAATGATTTGACAAGTGCAAATGTCAAACTCCAGAAATATGTTGCCTGCTTTTTGATAAAAGTGATGTCTCCATATTCGATTTTTTATACCGATTCTTTTAATAATACAACCTTTAAGGAAAGTAGGCCCAAGATACGATAGTGTTTGTTTATAGTAAAGTCTAAAATGAATTGAAGATTGAAATAATTAGAAATATTTAAAAATATTACCATGTTTTTTTACATTCGGACTTTTACTTATACTAAGAACTCACAAAACCGTTTTTACCCGCGTCCGCTGTGGTTGCGGGCCCACAACTTCTGTAGAATGCTAGAGAGTTAAATATATCCGACTCCCCGCTGCACCGGCGGGCAACTAGTAGTATCGTGCGGGCCACGGTCACCCGCAGCCTCGGCAGGTTTCGCCCGCACTCTCTGCGGTCGGTTAACACCCGCAGTGGCCTTCAGGGGGTAGAAAAATCCGATGCGAAATCCGAAAATCGATTGATGCACCCAGAACTTTATAGGCCTTCTTTTTTTAATTCTTCTGTGAAGTAAGTATAACGCAACAGCTCGTTTCTGGTGTATGTCCACGGCGGTCTGGAACTCAACTGATAACTAACCGCCCGTCTTGCGATTGTCATCCGCCAAGTTTTCAAGCGATAACCCCAACTGCGACGACTGTGTAACCACACAAAACTCCGGTCTCGAGAGTTTAGAAATAAACCAGCTCCACCCTTTTCTCGTGTTTCCTCCACTGTGGCGGGCGCGGTTGAAAACCGGTTGAAAATCATGAGTTCTTAGCTAATTTCTTTTACCAGGGAGCACCAGTATATGGGCGTCCCAACACAATTTTATATCTTGTTTACAAGAGCGGAACGAGACAGTCTCAGTTTACGCTTTAGAATTAAAAAAGTTATCATCATTGGTCGTCTAGATTTTTTTAAGATGGGAGCAGGAGGGCGTGTCAGACTTTTACTGCCTAAAACTAGATCGGCCCTACTGAGCCCCTACTGTTTGATGACATCTGTTTGAAGAGCGCGTGGATCACTAAGCGCTGTCGACGACTGGGGCTCAGTCCCGGCGATTACCGGACTGCCGGACGGCAAGCTACCCATTGCACGACGTCGGTATTGACATTGTGGTAGTCGAGATTGGGGTCTCGGAGACTGGAGCGAAAAGATGTTCGTTCCCTCACTCGTGCAGCTGACCCCCTGCCATTCCTCCTCGCTCCGGACCATGGCCTGTACCAGGACTCAGCGCGAGAGGTCGCTACCACCTATTGCCTTCACGAGGACATGGTGGTACTCCACTCAAGTGGGACACGCCTCCACCGTATGCTCCACCGTGTCCTTCGGGCGGTCCACACAGTGGTGACCTCCTGAATCCGATGTAGGAACTTCCCGAACTGACCATGTCCGGTGAGGACTTGCTTCATGCGGAAGATGAGGACGCCGTGACGCCTCTCCAGCCACTCCTCAAAGAGGGGACTGACCGTCATGATTATGGCGTGCTCATTGGTTGTCAAGCTGTGAATTCGCATGACTGCATTGCAAGAAACCGACACTCGATTCGTTTTTCACTACAATTATATAAGAGATCCATGCGAAAATAGTACAAAAAGAGGCCCTAAGATTGTTTAATTTTAACTATTAAGTATTAGTTTTCAAACCGAAGTCCTTATAAACACTACCTATTAGTAAAGTTGTAATAAAATGTCTGCAAAAATATCACTTTGAGTAATTCTATATTTTAGTCTGAGTTTGGTGATAACAAATCAAGACGAAAAAATAAAATAAAATGACGCAGCTTTTGCTAGTCTTTCAAGTCTTAGGCTTAAATTATATTTTATTTTATAAGTTAGACAATTGCATCTATCAAATTACCTTCAGAAAATACAAAAAGTGACCATAATTAGTTGCATTTTAAAACGAAACTATTTTTACGGATATTTTCGGTATTTTGTTCAATATCGGTTGCGGTACCTCACTATTTATGAAATGGAAAAAACATGCAACATTCGAATTGTCAAATCATTATCTCTAATTAAAAAACAGACTTTATGTTCACTGATTTCTTCGTAAACTGTGGACGTTTATATATATACTTCACTATTTTTTAAT
Source organism: Mythimna impura (assembly GCA_905147345.3). Taxonomy (NCBI): domain Eukaryota; kingdom Metazoa; phylum Arthropoda; class Insecta; order Lepidoptera; family Noctuidae; genus Mythimna; species Mythimna impura. Next base: position 8,406,443 of record LR990359.1, read on the forward strand.
TAGTACAAATACATAAAGGGTGTATTAGAAAAGGTCTTGTTACTATTTAAGTAAAGTCTCAATAAATAATATTCATAAACAGCAAAGTTATGAGCGTTTGTTCATATCCCAAAATGTCACTCAATTTATGGAAATATTGTACAAGCTATAGATTATGAATGAATGAATGGTGACAAAAATGGAAAAATACTGCGCATAGTATTTTCTAGCATAGCAATTGTTATGAATGATTTATTCAATTATGAATTTACGAATTAAGACAAATTTTTGTGGACAATTTTGGTTTTTTTTTTTACGTGATCAGTAACTGTTACGGATAGAGCCCCATTTTTTTTGTACTAATTAAAAAATAGGGCTCTGATTAGACTTGGGTGAATTCAATAATAATGTTAATGTTGTTAATATATTAATGTTAATTTATTTTTCAATTGTTATTTTATCCGTTTTTATATACCTAATTGGTTTGTATGTTTTTGGACTTTAATTTAACTTGATTTAATTTGATCTTAATTTATTTAATTTGATTTTAATGCATAATCATTGACAGTGTCTTATTAATTTTAATTTTAATGTATTTAATTTTATTATTTTAATTAATGTATTGATGAGTTTTGATTCTGTAAATGGGTATATTTGACCTGAATAAAAATTATTATTATTATTATTATTAATAATAATTATAAGTAGACCATGTCCTTAAATAGCACATTGGATACTTTTTATTCCCTGGGGATAGTTTTTTTTACACGAGCGAAGCCGCTGGTAGAACCTCGTATAAGAGTATCAGTATGTATGTATTACTTTATTGCACACCTTAACTTACTACAGGACAGACATTTATAAAAAATAAGTGTACAATAGGCGGTCTTATTGCACAGGGCAATTTCTACCAGACAACCTTTGGATGGACTGTAACGAAAGGAAAAGATTTGGGGCTGTCAGTGTACAACAACATAAAAAGATAATAAAATACATATAAATATAATACATAAATAGGTATATTACCAAATAATAAACTAATAAATATTAAAATATAAGATAATCAGTAAATCTGATTTCCCTTTCCGATAAAAGCATTATGAAATATTTCTCAAATTCTACTTTAGCCTGAAAACATGTCAAAATTTGGCATTTAAATAGGGTTTCAGACGTTCTTTACTCAAAATACTTAAATCAAAAATTCACCCCTAGGGTCCTAAACACAGTAACATTTGATCAGCAAGTGACATTGTCGGAAAATTGTAATTGACATAATTATATGCATGAAAGGTCTCGTGAACAATGCTTATTTTACGGAATTTTCGTTCTCATGCCTTTGAAAACTGAAATACGGCTACTCTAAAATTTTGAAGTTTAGAAAGACGTATGACATCCAGCATCCATTGATGGACTGTGTTCAATCGATCAGTCAACTGGACAACTGCAGCTGATTGAGAATTCGAACGTGCTGGACATGTTATTTCGCAGTGAAACATGGTTGACAGGTTCATCAGAAATATCTGAATGCCAACAATCAGAAGACTAAATTATGAGTACGGTGTTGAATAAAGATCTGAGTAAAAGTACGTACCAAAAATAACACAAGACGTGGGACACATTCTATGCCAAATTACTCGTATGATTCATAACCACAATCTATTAACAAAAACCACGTAATTTTTTTAAAGTAATTTTACTTGATGCACAGTTAAATTATACACATCCCAGACTGCATATAGGATGAAATTGGCGCTCAGTAGTGTTCGACGAACTTACATAGTGCTTTATAGTAATCGTTGAGTACTATCTTCATTACTTATTTAGATACGTCTTATAAATTAAAAAAATATATATATATTGATTTTAATACTAGATTACATTTAAAAAAATAGATAGATATTATACTCTTTCTTGTACACCATACAAAATCACAGTAGAAGCTTAAAATTAATAGGGTAACAATGGGTGGTCTATCGCTTAAAGGGATTCTTTACGAATCACGTTCCAATTGCCCTTTCATTTGAAGCGTTTATAAACAAGCCAATAGAATTTGATAAATTATCTTAACAATGCTTTTATATGGCACACAAAACTTAAAGGTGATTAATTAAGTTAATAATGTCGAAGTGAGCATATTATTTTACCTTCATTTATTGTCCAGTGGCAACTAGATACAATACCCGTCTGAGGTCAGAGGATCCTCCCTTTTCAACGGAGGTTTGTGGAACCTTACGTCCTGTTTCGCATACTTATATGAATTAATTGAGGGACGGTATTATACGGTAGTGCAGTAAGTAGACAGAGACAAGAAGCTATGAGGTGGCTTTGTGCCTGAGAACCTTTCGATTAACATATGATAAAAAAAACGTATATGTTCTTATGTCGTTCCAATCCCAAGATGTATTTATGTGTTGGGTTTCTCATTTAAAAAATCATGAAGCTACGGAAACTTGTGAAAGGTTTAATTTTAATTTCGTCCGTGCGGAAACAAAAAAAAAACAAAAAAATAGCCATTAAAAAGTTGTGAGCCAACTTACAAAGTTTCTGTTTTTTGATGATTTTAACGCAACTTTAGGTGTAAAAAAGTAACAAAAATCGGATAAAATCTCAAAACGAAGTCGGTACCGACAAAGCTTTATTATCGAAGAGTTCTATACAATTTATTTGTAATAGATTTATGCAGTGATTTTTTCATAAAACACCATTTTCTAAAGCACTACTTTCAGATTTTACGCACCGTCTAATGTTGTTTCAGTTCGAAACGGTGTTTGTGTGCATGCGAACAATACGTTGTGCATATAGACTAGCGTCTAACTGCTTATACTTGATATTATCGCTGTCGGACACAATGTCAGATGAGACATCGCATTTTTTGGCTTCACCCATCATTGAGTTCGAGCCCGCGATTAGTTCAGCCTTAATACATAAATTATATTGTAGACCCGAAACATTTCTGATAAGTACCAGCTTATTGCTTTAAGAGAATCCTGTTAAAATTCCGACGGAAAAGGTAACAAAAATATTCCTCAGAAGACCACAGAATGTTTCCAGCTCAATGAAGACTGTGTGGGTTTTTTTTTTTATAGGTGTGAAAATCATCTTATGACAAATCCCGCTCTTGGGCGGAGCGGGAGATAGTGTCAGACTTTTACTGACTAAAAACCCACTCCTGTTCCTTCGTTGCCTTCGTCCCAGGGCCACGGTTTCGTAGACTGTGTGGATGGATTACAATCAAAGTAAACACATGGTTAGGTTACCCCTTAAACAGTTGTTGCTATCCTGCACTATTTACGATTTCTAAGAAGTTAACATCCCAAGCTCGAAGCTTACGTACTATTATTTACTACTTTGTAACATAATTAATCATATTAGGTACAGTAACAAGTAATAAATAGAAATTTCCATTACCTACACATATCTTTTAGAAACGTGATATGGAAATCACCTTTTACGAAAGAAGATGCTTATGTTAGAATTGTACGTATAACGTATACAATGCATCTTATTGCATGTGACTGTACTAGCATAATATGCAACCAACAAACATTTTGACAAGCATAAACGCAACATTGCCGTAAAATCAAATCCGCTAAAATAGGTTAAACGAGAACCAAGTGGTATTGTTTATCAAACAAGCGTTTGTGAGCACAATAGAACAACCAGCTTCAAAGTTGATAACTGATTTGATTTGTATTGTATGAAATTATGTAGCGGTATACTCATAATTATGCCTTCCCCACATAAATGTTTATTTTGTAGTATCGACAGTAGGGCTTGGCAAGAATTGGTCCAGAGCCACGAATAATGGGAGGAATTTCGATAGGCTTTAGCGCAGCAATGGAACAGTATACACCACTAGTTTTTAAATAGTATAAATACTTAAAGGGCTTATTAGAAAAGGTCTTGTTATTATTTAAGTAAAGTCTCAATAAATAATATTCATAAACAGAAAAGTTATTACCGTCTGTTTGTATCTCAAAATGTCACTCAATTTATGGAAATATTGTACCGGATATTGATTATGAATGAAAAACAATGGAAAAACACTGCGCGTAGTATTTTCTAGAAGCAATTGTTACCCATAATTGATTAAATTATGAATTTACAAATTATGACCATTTTTTTACTTTTGACTATATAAATATGACCAGTAATGGGTACAGATAGAGCCTAATTTTTTTTTGTACTAATTTAAAAATAGAGGTGTAGACTAGATTTATATTTTTCAAATAATATTTTATAAAATCTTGTGGCACGGTGTGTTATCGAACTCCACCGAAACGGCTGGATTTTGTATGTTTTTTTTTTTGTTTAGCCTTTTGTTGTAGGCCTGAGAATAGGTTGTAGGCAATTTTTCATCCTACTAGAGGGGTGGGGGCCGTAATTTTTATCGATAACTTATATGGCAAACAACAGTTGCCGTGTCAGTCAGTATACAACATTATTTTTAGTATATGCGAAACCTGAATATAGTTTGTTCAGAATCAGTAACTGAATCGATTCCAATAATTTTTACATCATGTTATATTTTTTCCCAAAAATATTTAAAAAAGGTCATAAGTTGGATACCACCGATACTAAGTACAACACAGGTCACGGCAGGTCATAGCGGGCATTAGGTGTCAGCGCACAGTTGGGTACGTGAGCAAAACCAACTCTCAATCGCCCGGATGGCCCGGTAACCACGTATTTGTGCGGAAACCCAGGTAACAAAACAAGCTTATAACTTCGTGATGTTTCTTGAGACAGTTATGAAATTTTGTACACAGATTCTTTACGTAAAAATACTAGACACTTGTTTAGGGTTTTGCATATACTAAAACGAATTATGTATAATACGTTAAAAATAAATAATGTCAACAACATTTTGCGCAGCCACGAAATCACACCTACAAACACATTTCGACTCAACTGAAAATGGAAACTGATGTTGCAGCAAACAGGAAATCTTATAATAGATAACATTACCATTATACTACCTAGACATGGTTCGTTACTTCGACGAAACAAGATTTTATATAAAGTCGGCGAAAACAGCAAGAAGTTTTATTTCAATAAACCAATTATTTTTTTCTTTTGTATAAGATTCTGGATGCTCGACACGTCTATCGTGCGATCTATGGCTCTTTACGGGGCACCGTTGCTTTGGAAGTGTCCGGCCATCAAGCTGAACGCGTCTCACAGGGTCATATCTATGCAGATGGTGAGGGTTATCGCACGGTCTCCCGCGAAGTGGCTCGTCAAGCCTCCTTCCTGGCCTGCCACTTTTTGGAGGACAACAGTCCTTGCACACATGCATGAATTACGCATGGTGTTTCCGAGTTCCAGTGGGATCTCATTGCGATATGGCGACAGTAACCTGTCGCAACCTAGCGCTGGACATGTCATGCTGTCAAGGCTATTTGAAGGAATAACGAAAAAAAAAGAATCTAACTCGTTGTGGGCGTCGTTTGAAAGTTAATGCGATTGGTACACGGAGTTAAACCTATTTAGTTATAAGAGACGCAGACGTTTCTTTTTCTGAAAAACAAATTACACATTTACAAATTAAATGTTTACCCATTTTTAGGGAACCCTAAAAAGGAACGTATTACTAAGACTCCGCTGTCCGTCTATCTGTCCGTCTGTCATCAGGCTGTACCTCATGAACCATTATAGTTATTTAGTTGAAATTTTCACAGATGATGTATTTCTGTTGCCGCTATAACAACAAATACTAAAAACAGAATAAAATAAATATTTAAGGCTATATAAAATATATGTATTTAAAGCTTTAAAATGTGATGACAGGGATGTTGCTACTAAGTGTTAAAAATGTATCTATTCTCCAAGAAATTGAGTTAAATATTGCTTGATTCAAGTCTCGTAAGGTTCATATGGTGCTGCGTACTGAACGCTACCAAATAACGTTTTATTCAAACATACACTGTGGCGTGAGCTCGTGCCTTATGCCTTGAATATTTACCCAGCGCGGCACTCAGAATCGTAAATTGCTGAAAATGTTTCGAACAATTTTAAAGCTTTCGAAAATATTTAGTAGTCACCCGAATGCAGAAAAAAACGGCCTGCCTGCTTGCCAAAAAATCCTACTTGTGGCAGTCAGATGCTTCATCTCTCTTATAAATGTATTATATTATCTGTGGTATTGAGTTTTCTTTGTTTAAAGTTAACGCTCTAGACAGAGTACAACGAAGTGTCAGACTTTTAGTGGCTAAAATGCCAGGTGGAATTTAGCCAGTAAAAGTTTCAATACTGCAACCCCAGCAGGCTAAGGCCCTAGTGGGCCCCGTCAATTTTGAAGACAGCTCTTTGAAGCGCGTGTGGATTACAACGAGCTGTCGACCTGGACTTGGGTAGCCGAGAATCGCCTTGCAACTCTTGACGTTCGGGGTATCTACTGCGGTGGCTAGAGCATGAGGTTGTCTTCTCCATCACGCGTAACAAGACCTTCTTAGCTAGTCACTTACGAAATCTCGTTTACTGAACTAAAAACCCACAAGGTGGACCGACGACCTGGTGAGAGTCGCCTGAGTGCAGTGGATGCGAGACGCACAGGATCGGTCGTTGTGGCGACGCTTGGAGGAGGCCTATTTCCAACAGTGGACGTTTTTCGGCTGAAATGATGTTGATGATGATGATGAAACTAAACACGTTTACAATTTTTGCCTCTATTACCCAATTGCGTTCTAGTTATAATGTATGTACCTACCGACTTAATGTGTACCGTCGTCATGTAAACCACAGTCGAGCTTTATTCATGGTGTAATTGACCATTTTGACTATGAAACGTGGTCGCACACAATTGACCTCATCAAATGGCTTAAAGTCATCCAAAGGAAAATGGTAAGGGCATTGCTCGGAATTTCCTTACGTTATCGAATGGAGAATGAAGATATTTTGAAGAGGTTAATAATTAAGGAAAAGCGTTTATTTCAGGCAACCAATAGCACCCATACAGCAACCACAAAACAGAACATACACATAAAAAAATACATAATAGTATCGGACATATAAGGGCAATCTAATCTCCCGGTCTTCATCGCCAGAACTGTATTGGAGCTGTTTCACACTCTGCGCACCAAAGACGCGCACCACTTGGCCATGGTGTTGTAGAAACAGTCGGTGGGCGCTTCTGCAAACACACCCGAGGCACAATCAAATAACAAGTCGTTTTTCTTGGGGCTTATTAGATTTTGCTACTCTTTGGACTAATATAAAGTTACAATCAGAATCCAGATCTCAGAGGCAACACTGAGTACGACTCCCAACCCAACAAATAGAGCGGTCCCTTTTATTTCTCTAATTAGAAGATTTCAGCAATACTTTGGCACAAAGGCCTGCCATTTCTGAGGCCTATCGCTTTTGTAATTGCAGACAAAATTTGGTTGTCCAATAGTTTTAATTTCTCAATTTTGCGGTTGTTGGCGCAATGGTTGATTGATTGGCTATTGTGCCAAGTGTTGTGGGTTCGATTCCTGCAGGGATAAAATATTTGTGTGGCCTAAAGATAGGCTGTTTGTGAGTTGTATACGCACCTCTGCCACAGACCGGAAGCTCTACTATCCGGCCCTATACGGGGCGCCGGTGTGGACGCCATCACTGAGAAAGCGACCAGCGGCCAAGCTAAATGCGTCCCGGAGGGTCATGGCCATCCAAATGGTGCGGGGATACCGCACGATCTCCAGAAAGCGGCGAGCCTCCTCGGTGACTTGCCACCGTGGGATTTGGAGGCAACAGTCCTTGTAAAACACCGAGGCAAAACTTCGAAGTTTGGAGTTACGAGCTACCCATTACTCGTCGCTTGCAAACCTGCGCCTACAGTGATTGGTAGTCGACCCACGACTCACAAAGCCCTGGGCGTCTCCTATCGCAGTGGCTGGGGCGTTAGAATGTCCGTTCCCTCACGCGTGCAGCCGTCTCCTTCGCTTGCGTTATTGCTTCAGGCGACCTCCTCCCATTTCCTCTTGCTCTTGACCAAGATGTGAACCTGGACCTGGTGCAAGATGTCATCGCCGCCGATCACCCCCACGAAAACACGATATCGTATGCTCCACCGAGTCCTCCGGGCGGACAGCACAATGGCGATACCCGGCTTTTTCTTCCGCTGAACTCGGAACAGGAACCTCCCGATCCTATCATGTCCGGTGAGGGCCTGTATCATACGGAAGATAAAAGCACCGTTACGCCTCTCCAGCCACTCCACAAAGAGGGGACTTATTATGATAGTGATGTATTCAGCGCTGAGTTGCGACAGTTGCTATCCCCATTTCGCCATGAGATTCCGCCGGAACTTTGTCCACCATGTCGCACTTGTCACGGCAGCAGATTTCCACTCCGGCGTTTCAACACCAGGCGCAGGTCATGCATGTGTGCAAAGACTATTGCCTCCAAAATACCCCAAGGCGGAAGGCAGATAAGACATATAATAACCCTACATCACATACCTGAAAGACGGTCTGTGTACCGCCATCCAGTGAGACACTATTAGGTTATCCACCCTCCCGGCTACAGTAGCCCGAGGCTATTGGGGCTATCGCGTATCCGACGCATCAGTGATGCGATTCGCAGCCGCAGTAGTGAGCCGAAATCCGGAACATGCACATCCGCGAACATCCCCGACGCGCTACAGAAACGCGGCAACCCAGCATTACCAGGAACGCGTTATTATATTGCACTCGTAGAGCATTATACGAGCCCTGTGTATAACTGACCCACAGGGCGTATGTGTACAGCGACTGGAAGTAGGACCTGAACAGTGTTATTTTAACCTCACGCGTGCATCGTGTGAACCTGCGAGCCAGCATGTTACACCTGACAGCCAACGCTCTTCTACGATCCCTCTCTAAGTCAGCGTCATCCAACAGACTATTGGTGACGCAGTGTCCCAGATATTTGAAACGAATGACCTATCAAAATGCCTATGAAAAATATTTTTGTTGTACATAATTATACTTATTTATTCAGGCAGCATAGCATAGCATAGCATAATCGGCCTTATAATGTTCCCACTGTTGGGAATCAGGCCTCCTCTCTATTTATTCATGCTTAGGCAGGCTTGATTAATATTCTCAACCTAATTATAGCCTTAGGGTAAAATGTTAGAAGGGTTTTACGATACTTTAATGCTCTGTGATACTTAATTACTATACAAAAGAAATTGAACATAAATCTTATTGAGTTTTAAAACTTTTAGTAAAACGGTTAAGTGTGGTTCAAGTTACTTCAGGAAATTTTATTCTTAAAAGCGTCTTAACTTGATGAAACAAACGTTTGTAGCCACTGCCTGTTAAGAGTTTAGCCTATTTTGTATTTAATATGGCTATGCAAAAAAGATTTTAAAAAATACACATTTTTATAAAAAAAGGTTTTTGAATTTCAGTAAAAAAGAAACGTTTGCCTTAACCTACTTTATATTTCTATTGCTTCGCTAAAAAGACAAAACAAATAAAACACTTTTTTGTATTTTCATAAAAATAAAGGTTTAGAATAAAAAAAATCTTTTGTTTGAATTGGCTGAACCAAAAATTCATGACTCACACTTTCACACAATGTAAAATGTTAAAAAAAATCGGTTTAACCCAACAAATTACAAAACAACTACACACCATAGTGTCGGCGAGTAAGTTATGACATCGTAAATTAGTCGGATGGCAGCGTTATCCGAGCATACCATCAGCATTACTACTATTGCAGACTGGACTGCGGGAATGTTTGATAGAGTGACCCGTGGCCTTGGAACGCTAAAAGCAACTGAAGGACACAGGTGAGTTTTAGTCAGTAAAACTCTAACACACCCATTCGCTCCAACCTAGAGCGGTAAAAGGAATTGAATGATGTTGGCGATCGCTGTGCTGGCGAGGCTAAGGGTGATCGATGGATGGCGACGGCGTTGAAATGCTGGGTGACGTCACGGGATCGGCATGGCAGTTCAAGCGCTCGGGCTACGGTACCCCGAGCTCCGACAAAAAGTACATCCGTGAACCTCTTGACTTAAGCTTGGGATGGTATTTTACAGGTTGCATTTTGGAGAGTGTGCGCGGGAATTGCATGACTTGATTCCACCATCTCCTTTCTACCATCGGACAACCCGACGTACGGCGAGTATACACCTTTACGTTGTTGAAATTTCAACGGTCCGGACTAAGCGTTTCGCTTCGTCGTTTATACCGCGTACATCGAAGGATTGGAACAATTTGCCTGCTGCGGTCTTCCCGTCCAACTATAATTTAGGTGTCTTCAAGGCTAGAGTGAATAGGCTCTTAACAAACTAGTGCGCCTCACCATCAATGATTGCATCACTGCTTACCATCAAGTGGGATCGCAGTCAAGCAATGGTTTATATCAAGTAAAAAAAAAGTATCAGAGCAGTGCTGGCCCAGTGGTAACGGCCCCGACTTACGAGTTGTAGGTCGCGGGTTCAAACCCCGCTAGGCGCATTACTTTGTGTAATTTATTTCATCACCACTGCTCTCAAAACGGTGAAGGAAAACATCGTGAGGAAACCGGCATGTCCGAGAACCAAAAATTCGAAGACATGTGACATCCACCAACCTGCACTGGGCCCGCGTGGTGGATTACAGCCCATTCCCTCTCTTAGAGAGGAGGCCTGAGTCCCAACAGTGGGAACAACAAATCAAAATGACTGTCTTAAACAAAGGTTAGTTTAAAACTGAACGATTAACACCTTAATATTTGATGGAAGCACTGGGTCTTGCTACAGTTTTTTTTTTACTTAGCATAGTATAGCATAGTCGGCCTTATAATGTTCCCACTGCTGGGACTCAGGCCTCCTCTCTCTAGGAGAGGGAATGGGCCGTACTCCACCACGCGGGCCCAGTGCGGGTTGGTAGTTGTCACCTGTCTTCGAATTTTTGGTTCTAGGACATGTTTCCTCACGATGTTTTCCTTCACCGTTTTGAGAGCAGTGGTGATGAAATAAATTACACAAAGTAATGCGTCTGGCTGGGTTTGAACCCGCGAAAAATAATAGTTTTTAATTGATCCGTAGAAGCTGCTGTTAACGGTTGTTTAAAAAAAAGGTAAATCTAAATCATAAATATGTATCTGCAAAGGAATCAATACAGATAAATATTTATGATTTAGATAAATATTCATTATTTTAGTTTCAATTGTTTAGTAAACTTTTACATGTCCGAATTTCGTTTGAAACTTTCTCATTATGTAAAGTACAAAAAACAAATGAAGTAAAATAGTAATTATATTTACTACTCTAACAAATATGATGCTGTATCAACTCTATAAGCTCGTTCCACCAGTTCATGCCTAAGGCAACACATACAATCATACTTATACGGAAATATTATAATACAATTCCTCACTGAATACGAATGTTGTTTCTGTTCTAAGAATTCATGCATACTGATGTTTGAATAAATTGTAATTTTCACTTTTTGAAAATCTACTGTATTTTTAGGGTTCCGTACCTCAAAAGGAAAAAACGGAACCCTTATAAGATCACTTTGTTGTCCATCTGTCAGTCAATCTATCTGTCTGTCAAGACCCTTTGTATCGAGAACGTTGTTGAACGTTTATGTCGCAAAAACTGTATATTTCGACACTCTCAAGGGAATCAAAATTCATAGAGTACTTCCCGTTAACCCAGAATCCTAAAATTTGGCATAAAGTAAGGTCTTATAGTATAGGTATAGAAATCAACCAGAAAACAGTAAATTTGTTGTTAGACTCCATTCGGAAATTAAACTATTTACATAGGTAAGTTAGTACGGAACCCTCTGTGCGCGAGTTCGACTCGCACTTGCCCAGTTTTTTTTTTTAAAGTAAACAAACTCTTACCTCTATTTTAAAATATATATAACCTGAGATACCAACAGACGTTGTCCAGCTTGGTTTGTAGTCAGAAAGTTACCCTATTGAAGCACCAGCTACCGGATTCAATATATTTTCAAACCATCCAGGAACCCACTCAAAATTTGATAAACTAGATGTGGAAATTATAGGAAGAGAGATAGTGACAGTCTTACGCAAGCTTATAAAAACACTTCAGTTTAGAGGGAGTAATTGCTGTTGTGTGTATATATACGAGTATAATAATAATATGGAGCAACAATAGGGAACAAAACTTAATTGACTTGACTTATATACGGCCATTTGTATTTCAACCATAGTCGAGTCGATAGGAAGTTCATATTAAATTTAAAACTATTATATTACTAGCTGCTGCTATCGGCTTCCCCGTGTAATAGAAACATATCCCAAAAGAACGTGAAAAAAATATTCTATGTGCTGTTCCAGGAAATGGTATATCCTTGTACCAGTACCGTCCGCCATTCGAGCGTACAAGTTTTATATACACACACAAATCTTTCTTTATAATATTAATGTTATGAATATTATTATTTTTTATTGTGTCAAAGATTAAAACTAAGAAATATTGAAGTAATTGTTTATTACTAAACTGGTTCCAACAATTTTGGAGTATAGTTATCAATACTTACGGAGATACAAATTTTAATATATCGCATCGTGGATACCCGCCTTGGTGTAATTTAAATATGGGTCACTATGTTTATATTAACATCCATTGATCGTCCTTCACCCGGAGCTTCAGTAATCAACAGATTACGAAATTCCTTCCCTATCATCCTTTAAAAGAATTCAACAAGATTCGGATAACTTTTAACTTAATTAAATGCTCTTCAAACCCTCACCTGTTTTCATACGTTACCTTACTGTAATATTGACTGAATATTGTATTACCTATGTTACTTGAGACGGAAATAGAAAAAGTTTTACAGCTGCTAAGAGAATATCTAGTGGATAGTTTTACTTGGAAAACTTTGAAAACTCTTCGAAATTAAAAGTGACATGAACTTGGTTTGAAAATAGAACGCCGCCTTGATTTTTTATCTTCTATTTATATCTCTCTATTTTTTAATGTATTTTAACTTTATATATCTGACTGACTTATAGTATAATTATTAGCTAATGCTTTTTCTTCTTCTTTCTTGCCTTATCCCTTCATTCGGGGTCGGCTCTCCTCGTTTTTAGGCGCCAGGATAGTCTATCCTGGGTTGTGCCTGTGCGTCCAGTTGAGCTCGTTCCAGATCTTTGGATACGGTTGTCCACCACATAGCTAGAGGGCGCCTTCTGCCTTTTCTCCTTTCCGGGATAGCTAAGGCCTTCTTTACTGGGTACTCTTCGTCCCTTCTCATGACATGTCCGAACCAGCGCATACGTCTCTCTGACATCTTATCTGCTATGGATGCAACTTGGAAGGAGCCTCTGATGTATTCGTTGCGTGCCTTATCAAGTCTCGTAACGCCAGCCGATTATTAGCTAATGCATTTTAATTTATAATAATTTCAATGTTGTGTAATTTAGTTTATTTTGTGGTGTCTTGTTATTTGTCTGTATATTTTCGCAAGTATGGGTCATTTGTTAATTAATATAAATGAATAATAATAATATCTGGCTGGGTATAATATAGCTCAAGATGATGATTTTTTTCAAACGGGAAATTATCAAATTATAATGGGGTAACCACCCCGCTGACGAGGTGTCAGACTTCTACGGAGTAAGACTACCTATGTTCTTTCAGTTTCCATTTGCGTTCTAGAACCGCAGGTTTCCTTTTAAGATATTCCCTTTGGGGCTTTGCATACTAGTGCCACGGTACTGTTATGGGGTGGGATGCTGAAGACTTTTTAAAAAAACACCTTTAGACTTTCTAGAAGTTTAATTAAAGAAATTAGAAATTAGTTACACGATTTTGAAAGAGTGTCCACACCAAAAACGCAAAAACCGAACTGCCCGATCCATCGCCAGAAGGGCTTGCGATCACTTTTCATTGACGTCATACCATTGCACAACGCTAGAAAACGAAGTAAACAACTGAAGCTGGCTCAGCAATTTACTTAGCCTTGGTAATGCAACGTGATGCTATTATAACAGCCCCCCCGATAAGATTGATCATCACAGATTAAGTGATGAGAAAGATGCAAATAAATCTAAGATTTTGATGTGGACATTATAAGAAACAATTAAAACCCGCTATAAAAATTATAACTAAACAGTTTATATAACTTGAACTTAATTCTTAACTTAATAAAATAATATGAACCAGATGCCTGTGATCTCCAAAGAGTTAGGCAGAGATAGAAAATAGCTTAATAATAACTAACTATTAATAAACTAAACTAGACATAGTACAATTACTTCATAGTGTTTCGTTTAATCGGGACTGGCAAAGATTTGACTGAAACATTATCAATTTCAGCTTCTGAAGAGTCTGAGGTATAAGCAACATTCGTAACATTATTTTTTGAACCTTTTGACTTACTATAATTTTTATTGTAAATTTTAACACAAAAGCCTGGATTTCTGGGACATAGATATCTCCTAGTTCTAAACAAAAAGTATATTATACATACAAATGAAATAACATAAATCAAGGAAACATAATGTGTACTATACTTTTCTAGATGAGAAGGCTCTTCAATATTATTTAACTGTTTCTCAAAATCGTCAAGATGTGTACTTGCTTTTAATAAGGAATCAAAATTATTAAACTCGTTTAATTTAATAAGGGGGGCATCATGTAAAGTCTTGTTGGATTTTAAATTACTACAACAATCATCGGTTAATATATTAAAATTGGATACAGTGGTTGTAAAGTTAGATGTAATACTATCAGTTGGTACAAAAGTTAAAGTTTTATAAAATGCTTTACAAGATTTAGGAAGATGTAAAATTCCTGTACCTAACAAGATTTCGACGTGATCTCTCATGTCACCGTTACACAAAATATGACCCTTACTAGGTTCTGATTGTACAAAAATCCAACGGTTATTAGAAATCTTCTGAAACAATTCAATAGAGCCGCGTAAAATTCTTGTTTGGCAGGAATTTGGTAACTTATCTATTACATCCGTTAATAAAATCGTTTCACAAGTAGGGTTTGCAATAGTTGAATACACGTTTGTTAAAACACACACGAAGCACTGATTTTTTATCACTTTGCACTCACTAACACTTTCAAATTGTGAGTAAAATAGACGGTCTGTTGTTATTGCCAGATACTGTTTGGTTGGAGCAATTAAGACATAAGTATCTGGAGTTTTATTGTCTAAAGAAGTAGGTAAAGGTACAATTTGAAATAAATTATAAACTTGAGAAAGAACTAGCGGTATCTTTAGGATAAGTATAAGTTTGTTATCATGATAGTAACATACGATGTCGGATATATTTATTATTTCATTAATGTTTTGTAACGTCAATAGGATGGGTAACTCCGCGTGTCGAGGCAGCTGATTAGAATGTAACTCGAGCTCCTTATACAATTGCACGGGACTTAGTACAGTCGGGTGCAATACATTTATTTTACTGAACAATATAGCATTATTTATGTCATCAATGTCGAAAGATAAAGTTATAATGATACTTTCTAAAGAGGTAAGTAGTAACATTAATTGAGATTTTATTTCCAGTTTATCACTTGTATTTATAAGCTTGCTAAAAGCTTCCTCGATTTTATTTAGATTTTGATTCAGACGGTTCTCATTATCTTTAACTTTCGTCATCGTATTATTGAATGTAGAAATAGTAGACTTAATTACATGAATGTTATCACGCATTAAAATAGTTAACTGTTTTTCGTCTGACTGTACTTTATTTATAGCGTTTGTGAACTTGTGCGCGTCATCCGAATCTAAGGTTCCAAAGAAAGTTTTCAATAAGGATCCGCCTGCATCGATTAGGCCACGTTTTGAGCGTTTAACTTCATTTACTTGAACTAAGTATGAAATAGACGAAAATTTCTTAACATTGTTACTATGTTGTAATTTAAGAGAATTCAGTGAGTTTAAACAATCAGATTTGACTTGGGATGAGGATACAGAGTCACAATATTTAGATGTCTTATCAAATAAAAATTCTACATTTTGTAAATGTGGTTGTATATGACTAAGATCTACGTAAGTTATTACATTCCAATGATCATTAGTAAACTTTATATCTAATAACTGATCAAAATACAATCCGGAACTGTTTGAAATCTGTGTGACAAATTGGTCCGCGTAAGCTGACACCGAGCACCTGTAAACAATAGATACAACTGCATAATATTGTAGAGTTAATTACTCGAAGGCTGGTTTGATTTCGTCATAGTGATGACGAATATGTTTCCGTCCAATTTGTAGTGTGACAGTGTGGTTACCGTTTATCTTTATGATTCTATAAGGGCCTTTCCATATTGGAGATAAGGCCTTATTTTGTTTGTGATGGCATCGAATATATACCGTATCACCGACATTATAGGTTACGGGACGAGAATGGGAATCATAATAATGTTTTGATCGTTCTTTGGATTGCTGAATATTTTGCAAAGCTTTTTGTCGACTATAGTATAATCTGTGATTAAGAGCTCGTACATAATCAGTATAGGTGTTGTTTTCGAGCGTATCGATAGATTTCGGTATATATGGTTTATGACCAAACATAAGTTCAAGTGGGGCGAAACCCGTAGTGGAATGAACGTTTGAGTTGTATGCTAACATTGCTGTGTTAAGATACAAATCCCATGTGTGTGAGTTTTCTTCTATATATGACCGTAAATATTCTTTCAAGGTTGAATGACTCCTTTCTAAAGCAACACAGGTTTGTGGGTGATACGGAGACGCGAAAATATGTTTGATTCCGAAAAGTTGTTCTAGTTGTTTGAATACTTCTGAACAGAAGTTAGTGCCTTGATCGGTTACGATGTTTCGCGGTATTCCTAGGTGCGAGATAAAATGAACCAAACGTTGTGCGGTTTCTTGTGCGGAACATGTTTGCATGGGATAAGCCTGGGAATATTTTGTGAGATCATCTTGAAGAGTTAAAATAAATTTGTATTGGTCTATCCTAGTTTCCGGAAGTGGACCAACTATGTCTAGGAATAGTTTTTCGTTTGGTCTAGTAGCCGTTGAAGTTATGACCATAGGAGCTTGATTAGAATGTCGTAATGGTTTATTGACTTGGCACGATTTGCAGTTTTTAACGTAGTTTTCAATATCTTGGCGCATATTTTTCCACCAATAGAGAGACTTTAATCTTTCATACATTCGGGTGATACCCGGGTGACCCGCAGTAGGGGAGTCATGATTATCTTTCAATATACGAGAGATCTCAACAGGAGTTGGAAATAGAATATTATTATGATATATATGAACCTTGATACTTGTATTGTGGAATATAAATCCTATCATATTGTAAATCTTCGTAAATGACACCATGGTAAACGGATCTTGAAAATCAGAGATAGCGAATTCCTTTTCTTCTAAATACCATGTAGTTATCATGTCTCGATAGTCTCGTAACATATTAAATATATCTTTGTAACTCATTTCGTCATAATGATGTACGCGTAAAAATAAATGTGTAAACGTATGTTTTTCATTAGATGTACTCTGGAAGGTATACAGTTCCCGTTCTACGTTTCTTATGTCAGGCGAGTCTTCATCATATTTAGACATTTGTATAATTTCAGAGCAATATGGAATTGAGTCATCTAAGTCGATTGCAGAGGGATAGGTAATCATCCTACACTTTGTTTTGAGTAGCGATTCGTTATGTTCTACTATTACAGTGTCGTAAGTTGGGTTTTGGTTTTGACAAATTTGTAAATATTTTACACGTCTCGGAAGTAGAAGGAGCATCAGGGTCAACAGCGAGAATCGGATTGCGAGATAAGGAGTCTGCGTTACAATTTGTTTTACCTTTCTTATAGATAATCTCGTAATCAAACTCCTCGAGTTTCAGACGCCAGCGAATTAGTTTAGAACTTGGGTCTCTGCAATTAAATAACCACTGTAGTGGTTTATGATCTGTAACAATTTTAAACTTATGTCCATACAAATATGGTCGAAATACTTTTGTGCCGAATATTATGGCAAGGCATTCTTTCTCGGTTGTGGAATAATTACCTTCGGACTTGTTCAGGGTGCGAGAAGCATAGGCAATTGGGAGATCTTTGTTGATTTCACCCTGAGAAAGAATAGCAGAGACTGCATAGTTAGAAGCGTCCGTTGTGAGTATAAAGGGTTTTGAAAAATCAGGGTATTGAAGGATTGGGGCCATAGTAATCTTATTTTTCAAGGTTTCGAATGCAGTTTGTTGTTCGACGTGCCACAAGAATTTTGAATCTTTTTTCAGAAGGCTGGTAAGGGGTTTTGTTATATGAGAAAAGTTGTCTATGAAACGCCTGTAATAGCCAACGAGTCCTAGAAAAGATTTGATATCTCGAGAATTTTTGGGGATAGGAAAGTTTTGTACACACGCTACCTTTTTAGGGTCAGGTTTCACTCCGTGCTCAGATATTATATGGCCTAGATACTGCACTTCCTTATGAAGAAATTCGCTTTTATCGAGCTGAAGCTTGAGATTATGTTTACGTAAATTTTCGAAGACTAACTTAAGTTTTGAGATGTGACACGTTAGATCGTGACCGAAAACGACAATATCATCTAAATAAGTAAAACAGTGAATACCTTGTAGTCCAGAAAGCACTATATTCATGAGCCTCTGGAAGGTCGACGGAGCGTTCTTAAGACCAAAAGGCATTCTATTAAATTGGTAGTGGCCTGGCTGACCTGACACACCCGGAACACTAAACGCAGTTTTCTCAGCATCAGACTCTTTAGTATAAACTTGATGGAACGAAGATGCCAAATCGAGTGTGCTAAAATATTTACTATGTCCAAGTTGATCTAGTATGTCGGTGATGTTAGGAATGGGATAAGCATCACCAACGGTTATTTCGTTAAGTTTTCGGTAGTCTATAACAATCCGCCACTTTGGTTTTCCAGACTCGTCTTGTTTTTTTGGTACTACCCAGATAGGAGCAGACCAGGGCGAGACTGATGGACTGATAATACCTTGGTTTAGCATGTTTTTTATTTGTTTACTAACTTCCTCCTTGTGACACTCAGGAAAACGGTAACTTTTGACATGAATAGGAGTTTCGGACGTCGTACGAATTTCGTGTTGAATTGTTTTTGTAGCAGTCAGAGTATCTCCTTCAAGATAGAAAATATCATGAAACTCGGAACATAACTCGCGTAACTGAGATTCTTCTTCTTTGTTTAAATGATGACATCTCAAAGCTTCCTGTACTCTCTTGTTATGGTCTAAATAAAATGAGGTTGTTGATAAGCAAGGGAAAGTATCTTTAGGTAGTTCGGGAGTCTCGGAAGGAGTATTTTCTAAAATATATGAAACTGGTTCTAATGTTATTTTTATTGGATATAGAGTAATTTCGTTTTCTGACGTATTTAAAACAGAGATATTAACCTTATTATTTGGTTTAACGCGAGTGAGACACTTTGAAAATAGAAGTCGTGGATAGTCTGTTAACTTTGTTGTCAAACATAAACCTTCTTTTATTTCTGGATTTGTAACTGAACACTCAATCATCATTTCAGTGCGACTTGGGATTATATAAGTTAACTCACGGTTTAATTCGAAACAGACAGGTGGGTTACTTGGTATCTGTAATTGTGACGTCTTGTAACATATGGAAGCGCAATAATCCGTAAGAAAGTTTGTCCCTAAAATTCCATCGTAGTCAAGATTTACTCTATCAACAACATGAAATAAAAAGGGGACTTCGCAGTCGTCGTTATACTTGATTGATAACGTAAATCTACCTTTTGTTTCAGCGTATGAACCAATATCATTTATTCCTTTAAACTTAACCTTATCTGAATCGAGATTTGGGATTTTTGATAAACTTGTTTCTTTTACAAGACATATAGAACTACCGGTATCAACTAGAAGTTTTAGTGTTTTTTTGGAATGAGACGACAGGACTTCGATATATGGTAACGAACTTTTTTTATTTTGAGATATATCATAGATTGTAGGACATTCTTCAGAGCTATCAAGAATACTATCAATTAGGTCCCTGCTAGAGTTAGTACTAATGGAATCAGTGGAAACAGTGGACTGTACACGTACAGGTTTTTTTAAGATTAATTTCTGTACATTGCCAATGGGACGTTTGTCCGAAATGGAAGACAATGAAGAATTTGGACTGTTACCAGTGGGCTTTAAAGCCGAAATAGAAGATAACAGTTTACAAGTTGAGTTAGTAATTGATTTGGTAAAAGAATTAGAATTAGTATTATTAGAAATAGAATTTGATTCATTGGGATTAGAAATATAGTTTGTATTAGTAGTGCCTTTTATTTGCAATTCACGTCGGCACTTGCACGCGAATCCGGCTTTTAGTTTAAATTATCACTATTTTGTAATTCTTGGATTTGTGGTGGTGATGACACTTCGGAAGCCTCTATACAGTGTTGTTGTTGGTAGGATGATCGTTGTTGAAACTTCAAATTATTATTATATTGACGTTTTCGACATTCCGAAATATCATGCCCCACGTTCTTGCAATATCTACAAACAACGGGAGCTGAATTATCTGGATGCTTGAAACTAGACGTCGATGGGTTAGGCTGTGTTCGTAATTGTACACGATTTCGATGGTCATCGCGTCTTTTATTATGATAACATTCTGACTCTGAGTGTCCCTTCCTATTGCAATTTTTACAAAACTTTGTTTTAGTTTGAACAAATGTACTTTTTTGTGTATTTAAAATCTTTTCCTCTTCTAGAGCAATATTTACGGCAGCATTAAAGGATTTTGGAGCTCGACATCTTACTATGTTACTAACATTGGAATGTAAGCCAATAATGAACGTATAAAGCGCAAGGTCTTCGGTCATAGCAATGCGACCCGCTAACTCTTTCTTTAAAGTGTTTGAGTTGTGTATCTCGGCTTGAAGATTTGTGAGGCAAGTTTCTATCCTTAAAACATACTGTGCAACAGACTCATTTGTCTCTTGTTTACATGACTGCAAATCTAATAGTAAATGGTTATAGTGTTTTCGTTCTCCAAAATTCTGCCTCAAGAAATCTTTAAGCCCATCAAAATCTTCAAATACTCTATTGGAGCACGCGACTTGAGCTTTTCCTCTTAATTTATAAATTATGAATTTTAATAAAAGATCTTTTTGCGATTCTGAAGCCAAATCAAGCGCATTCTTACAATTCGTTAAAAATGCTGGTAGGACATCGCGTTCTCCACTATAAGTATCTATGAAATCACAAAGAACTTTCATAGGATATTGCTCAGAACTTAGTGCAGACTTGCTTTCACTTTTAGTAGACATTTCCAAGGTATTTTAAGCACAGACAACGTACAAATTTATATGATGTTTTTGAAACTCACGCAAACAGATATGGCAATAACAAAATGTTAGAATATTTTACTCACAATAGGGTAACGAAAACGCGCAGCATCGTGGTCGAACGTAGAGAAGTAGCAGAACCAGTGGGTGCTGACCTTCCTCAGGTCAGTCGCAGCGCCGTCGAAGTCGAAGCTCAGCGCCGTCGGAAGACTGTCCAGCGCCGTCGGAACAAGTCGCAGACTCGCCGTCGGCGGAATAGGGCACAGTGTCGATGGAATAGGCCCCAACGTCGGAGTCAATGCGGGGCAGGAAGTTGTAGCGATTGGAACAGCGATGGTAGGAATAGCAGAGTTCGAGACAGCACCGATGAACACAGTCAACGTTTATTTTCACTTCACACAGGGTTCGTGACAAGGAAGATGTTTTTATTGACACAGTGGATTTATGTTTTTACAGTTCTTTTTTTTTTTCGCGCAGAGGATTTTAGGTTTAGCACGAGCGTAAGATTTTTTTTATTATTGAGATTCGGCGATGTGGACACGTGTTTAGTTAGATTGTTAAAACTTATCGCGAAAGCCTATCAGACATCCCACTTCTGACACCACTGTTACGGGGTGGGATGCTGAAGACTTTTTAAAAAAACACCTTTAGACTTTCTAGAAGTTTAATTAAAGAAATTAGAAATTAGTTACACGATTTTGAAAGAGTGTCCACACCAAAAACGCAAAAACCGAACTGCCCGATCCATCGCCGGAAGGGCTTGCGATCACTTTTCATTGACGTCATACCATTGCACAACGCTAGAAAACGAAGTAAACAACTGAAGCTGGCTCAGCAATTTACTTAGCCTTGGTAATGCAACGTGATGCTATTATAACAGTACCTCTTTAAAACGTGCCCGCCGCCCAAGATGATGGAACCTGTATTTCAAAGATTATATTTAAGTGGTCAATTACATAAATAGTTGCTTATAATTATTCTAAAACAAATCACCTATATGGTATAATGTGTAATCCGCATTAATATACTTATCTGTAATTAAAGTTGTCTCTGCTTCTATGTAATCATCTATCTTATCTCAGTCATTAAAGCCCGCAGTTTGTTAGTCATTATACAGTCGTCGACGCACTTTGAGTTGAGGCTTATTTACCTGTTAATACATAATCACGTATACCTACTTTTTCAGTCATGTGACTGTACCTTAACCGAAAAAAAAACAAATATACAACTAAATTCATGGAAAAAATCACTAAAAATTGAAAAATAACTTTAATTTTGGAAGAGCTTTTCAATGGTAGTTACGTGGTGATAATCTTTGGGAGATAAAAGATTTGTATTACGTGACTACCATTGAAAAGTAATAAAAAAGAATTGTCACAAGTCACCAGCAGAATTATATTAAAACAAAAATATAATTGACATTACTCTTATCCGGAATAACCATATAGAAGTAACGTCAAATATTTTATTTTATTTTATTTTATTACTTTCGCAAAACTTACAGCTAGGATACAGATAGTTGAAAAATATTGAAAGAAGGCCAATTACAAGTTTTCACAAATAGTATTAGAGCAAGACAAAAGACAGTAGACAGATAAGAAAAAAGAAAGAAGTAAAGACGCTCGGAGCAAGTACATAGATACAATATTATTTACTTTCGAAAAATCTAGTACACATAATGTTCTTAAGTTTAGTGATGCTGGTAGAGAATAGGTCTAGATCATCAACACTTACACACATTGCGTTGTATGCTTTGCTAGCTCTTATCATGTAAGAGTTTTGCCGGTAAATACACCGCACTGAGGGAACATATAGAGGTCGATGATTCCTTAAAGTAAAGGATGGAACACGCAGCCCAATTTTGCCAATCAGTTTCAAGCAGTCGGCCGAACCATTAGCTATGTTAAACAAGAGTGTCATGTCAGCAATTTTTCTCCGCTCAATAAGTGGAAGAATGTGAAACTTCCTGCAGCGACTATGATAATTAGGCAGGTAAGTTTTAGATCTAAACTGAAAACTTGGATATGACAACACTCACAATTTTTAAAAATATGGTTAAGGATCACTACCTTTCCTCTTGAATGTCGTCATTAAGTACATCATTTCTTTGCTTTCATAATAATATATGTATATATATTATATATTGTTTGTATTACATGTAATTTATTAGTTTATGTATTGTATACATATATGTAAATAGTACACCATGAACTACCTGCGTATCTTTTTTCTCCTTCTCTGTGAAATCCATCCAAAGGTTGTCTGTAAAAAATCGCTTTTAGCGATAAGACCACCATTGTGACACCCTATTAATTTTAAGTTCCTAATGTAATTTGTATTTTTGGTGCACAATAAAAAATATATCTATCTATCTATCTATGACCAAATGCTTCGAGGAGCTTCATAAAATACAGACCTACTATAATTATTCAAAGATTCAAAGATTCAAAGCATTTTATTTCAAATAAACCATTTACAGGCACTTTTAAAATGACATGAAGTCAGTCAGTCAGAAAAAAAAAAATGATGCTAATTGCACATTCCAAAGCGTAGATCTCTATGGAGAAGAATGTGCAAGAAACTCCATGGACACTTCTATTGTTAGATGAAGCCTTGGTAGGTATCGGTCCCAATCCATCGTGCTGACATCTTTTTGAGGCGCGCGTGGAACACAACGCACCATATCATGAGGTACTCTGTTGTTGTCTTTTGTAAGTTATTTAATAAAAGACGAATTACTTGGATAACATTTATTTTCTTGTAACAAAAGCTGGTCCTGCTTACTTAATCCACTAATTAGCTTCTCAAGTTTTACGACCATAACGACACCATCAATCTCAACGCAGCTAAATCAACTTAAGAGCAATCATGGGCGCTTCAGGGAGTTGGGGAATCTCAACTTGATTAACTCTTAAGTATCCATCCGCTGTTGATAGAAAGAATTATTCGAGATTGATTACCGAAACTCTATTGTAAGCAGGTGTGAATGTATAATTCAAATTCAAATTCAAAATACTTATTTCAGATAAACATCCATATGTGTTAGTAGTAGTACAACTTAGCCTAATGTTAGTATTAAATTAAATTATAATAATAAATAACCAATGAACTATTGTACGAACAGTTCAATGGTTCATTAGTTTATTTGGATAAGTGTGTCTAGACACTTATCCACCTTTGTAAGAGGGGAGAGTCCCACCTGTCGGAAAACTCATTCAGGTTGCCATTGGAGGAGGAACGCAGGCGCGCCAACATGGAAGCGCATCGCTTCCGCATGATCGCGGCGAACCCGTCAACACATTCATGCGTCCGCGAACATCCCTGACGCGCTACACCACGGCAACCCCAAAAGCACCCTGAATGTGATAATACGAAGTGTCGCATACTAAAATACTAAGACTAATTTAAACGATTGTCGCAATTTTTCACAATAATTATTTTCAGTCTGTTCATTATGACCACACTTAGGTAATCCAACGTCAGGCAATAAAAAATTGTAAGAAATCACATGTGGATGATGAGAAAGATCATTAAGAGTTTCGCACTTCATCACCTATGGTGGGTGGCCCTTTGGTGCCGCTAACATTCAGGAGAATTATTTACATGCAGATTTAATCTTGAGATTTATCACATATTGATTTAATAACGTATGTTTAGATACTCTCAAAGGAATCAAAATTCATATAATAATTCCCGTTAACCCAGAATCCTGAAATTTGGCATAAAGCAAGGTCTTATAGCACAGGTATAGGAATAAATCTGGACAAAATCAATTTGTTGTGACCTGCGTCATAAAAAACATACTTTTTTGCGATTTTGAAAAATCTTCGAGACTCCATTCGGGAATTGTAGTTTGTACGGAATTGAAATTGAAGTAAAGAGATAGCGAAATAGTTGTTTTGCGAATTGAAAACTTTATTATGCTCGTAGTCTGAAACCACTAGTTTGCTGAATAATGAAATATTTGCTGAAAATAATAAGATATTCTTATAATAAAATTACGCGGCTGATGGTCTCCAATCCAACAAAATTCATCGAAATCATAACTACATTATTATGAAAGCTATGACTTTTGCAGCAGATTATAAATTTTATAAATTTAATTTTTTTAATTATTATTGATTGGCTCGCGTTTAACCACTACCTCACCTGATTGTAAACGATGATGGGGCCGACAAACAACACGTTACAACATACACATAACACAGCAACAACAGACACAGACAACAGACACAGACACACACAGACAGATAACACTTTACTCGAATGTCTTATAAGAAATTGTAGGTACTTTATTGTAGAACTGAAAGTATGATGGATTCTGAAATGGTTTATGCACCACTTCAATTCTTTACAAAAATTTTAACGCTAGTTTCGATAAACATGAGGACAGTTTTTTTTTGGGCTACCTTAATAACATTAGAGCTTTTAGCCGGTATAAAAAAATGTATCTTAAACTAAACAAAAAACTAAGTGACTACACGATACGTGGTCCTGTGGGGTATGGAACTCAGCTTAGAGCGTCAATAGGGGAGAACAATAAGGGACGGGCTGGATCGACATTGATTATCTAGGGAAGAATTTTGGAGATCGGGAGGATTCGTAGTTCGTATCGGCCGGCCGATGCAATTTTGAAATTGTGGTGTTTTACAATAGCTTCAAGGAAACGCTTGAAAAGGCACTTCATGAACTGCTGAATAGTGGAGATTTAGAGACTTAGGCACAGACTTAGGTATAGATTATGATTACGGAAAAAGTAGGGGGCTTCCAGAATTTTATGGAGAAAACAGTTCCGGAGCGTCTGCATCCTATGAAGGTGATGAAATTTTTCGTGTGTTAAGGCAGGACAAGTGTACGTCATAATATGACGGATGATCGCGGTGAAAATGCACAATTTGCACCTAGGCGACAATTTGCTGCCATTAGTTAGGATGTAGTAAAGCCTACCTAGTGTACTCGTACAGATAGCGTGCGATCGTGCCCGCTTTATATGCTCAGCAAAGGTTAGATGCTCAGGGCTGGGAAAATTTCTTATGTTTTTGGGTAGAGTAATTTTTGTCGGGATACCAACACACTCCGTTTCTGGAACCATTTGTCAAAAATATTGACAGAAGATAGCATTAGCGTCAGGATCAGTAAATGCCCATGTTGTTACAAAAGTACCAACTGAGCCTATTCAAAATTGGGTTTATCGCCGATGAATAGTGTGAATACTAGGAGGGAAAAACCGGAGCCCTGAGAGATTTCTGCTCGTATGAGGTGACAGAATGCCAGTGCTCTCTCGATGCGATAGTGGAAAGTGCAATTTGACAGAAAGTCTCGCAAAATGAGTAAGCGAGCATTTTAATTCACTTGTTGTTCCAAATTCAAATCATATATTATTCCCTAGGGAACGCCCATACTATATTAGATTCCTAAGGATAAAATTACTTGCTATAAGTGAGGTTGTATGACCTATAAAAAGGCATTATCGAGCAGGTAGTGTAAAAAAGAGATTATATGAAACAGTTGGAAAATACATCCTTTGTAAATCTCAAATGAGGAAGCAATGTTTTTGATAAAAGCGTAAATTCTATGATATAATCCACTTGAGAAATCTGATAGGAAAATAGTTCTCATTTTTTTTCCTTGAACCTCCCCTGAAAAACGGAATTATTATTATATTATCACGAAGCACTCGAAACATATTTAGTTTTCAAAGAAAAGGCAATGGTAATAACGTCCTACGTTGAAAGTAGTAAAACACTTATATTTTGAACCTTTGACATTTACTAAACGAAATTCTTGCTCGATCTATAAGTAATTTATTTTGCGCGTAATAAAACTGTCTGAGAGCTTTAGATTATTGAACTCTATCAAATTACGTTCTTGTGATATGTTTTTGAAAAAACTGGATAAAATGACTCACAGTTTTAAAATTGCACCTCACTGTATGATAAAATAAATTGAAAGGATTTAAAGAGCGATGAAGAGTGAATTTGAAAGACATTTGCTAACACAGATGCAGTTCTAACGGTCCTTTTAGTATATAATAAGAAACACAAATTAATTGAACATAAATATGTAGGTACAACTTTAGACATTATTTTGTAAAATAGGAATTATCATTTCATTCCATCCTTGTTCCCGGCCCTGGGCCCCTTCTTGCCAATTCTAAAGCCCCGCTAGCCAAGATACAACCGTTTCGTTCCGATTCTCTTTTCGTCGATCGCCTCGAGTAGGCCACGCCTCTGATTCCTTTTTCTGACGTCATCTCAACGCTCAGTCACGTGGTCAGAACAAAGGAATAGGAGGCGTGGCTGACTCGAGGCGATCAATGAAAAGAGAATCGAAACGGTTGTAACTTGGCTAGGGGGGAAGGAAGACATCTAAGTTGTTCCACCACCTCCTTTGTAGTCTAGTGACCTCGTTGTGCAAATTAAAGGGCAGCAATTTTGTATTTTACGGGCCCACCACTAGATTTTCAACCCAGTCCCATTTAAACTGGGCATCATTTCGAGCCTCGTCAACGATCTATATTTCAAAGGCGGTACGTTAGTTTTACACCACTAAATAGAGATATTAAATTAAAATAAAGTCTCCATTTTCAGCCAAGACTAGGCATTTTGCACTCTTATTATATACTGAACTGTCGCAATGAGAGAAAACAGTGCAGTAGGCGTGAAAAGTGCCAAGTACATTTTCGAATTAGAACATTGGAGCGTGTCAGGGTTTCAGACAAAAACTCAGTAAGACCTAGATAATGTTAATTTGCCATCTGAAAAGTTTCGTAAATGGGTGAGGTAAATAAGACCCGCCTTTATCTTAAGGGTGGTTAGAAATTAAAAAATAACAAGCTTTCTGCGCAGTCTTTGTGCTACTAAAGAAATGTTGTATGTAATCAACTATAGCCATTGATGTGCTTTTTACCCGACTACGGCAAAGCCAAAGGAGGGTTATGATTTTGACAGGCTATGTATATATGTACATAATATTATGTATGTGAGTATGTTCATCTGTTCCCTCATAGCTCCTAATCTACTTATCGGAACTCAACATATGAGATATCGTTAGAGCCGTCTTAATTGTCCGCTGAACATAGGCTACGTGACGTGTCACAAAACTCGATATGGCGCAATCTAGCGGACAAAAAGTCATGTGTTAAAAAAAATGTTAAGATAAATAAACCGTTTTTGATGTTATTTGAAAGGGCTTCACAAGTACTCATCAAAAAATCACTACATAGTATAAAATAAAGTCGCTTTTCGTGTATGTCTGTCCCTATATATGCTTAGATCTTTAAAACTACGCAACGGATTTTGATGCGGTTTTTATTAATAGATAGAATGATTCAAGAGGAAGGTTTATGTATATAACGCATGCATAATAAAGAAGAGAAATACTGATAATTTTAGATATTTCTAATGTGATGTCGTAAATAAACAATTTTTTTTTGTGTTTACATTGCAAACGCCGGCTGAACTCTATGAGATATATCAAAATAGTGTACTACAGTATTGTTCACCTTAAAAAGGTCTACAAAAAAGACCGCGATGGTATATGTCCATGTCTTAGAGATAACCCACAATAACCATTTTTTATCCTTTACTTTTTACGAGAAATAATGGCTTATTTACGAAACAATTTTAAGCAATATAGCATTAATATTTATCCAATTAAGTACATTAAATAAATTGTGTATCTATTATAGATCAATATAGCCCTTTACAGCGTGTCATTTAAATGAATATTTTCGAAGATATTACAGATTTAAAATGCAGGGAAATAGCGGTTGCGATAAATAACTTGATTCTACGTTTGTTACATCAGAACTCCGTCGTTTATGGACCGACTTGCAACATTTTTTTTCCCTAATAGGATATGCTTTCAGATTGGTCCTATTTTTTTCAAAATCCAGTTCTGATGATGGGATCCATAAGGAATCGAGGGAACTCCTCAAATATTCTAGGCAACTATATAATGATTTTAGTATTTTCATCGAGAACTTAAGCATTTACAGTCAAAACGTAACATTTGATGAAGTGGAACTGATGCAAAAGGTCAGAAATGGCCAAAGGAACTTCACCCCTACATAGATATCACAATGAAGATAGTTAAGTAACTATGAAAATGCATATAAATAAATGGTTCTAATAGTTATGTTGAAAATGGTAGCATCAAAGTGATCTGATGATGATGATGGAGTTGGAAGATAGGCACTGGAACTCCGTAATTAATTAATGTAACCTAGCCGTGTTTGGGCTTATTAGAATTGTCATCAGATGCACTTTGGCTATAAGGTACTATCGAACTGACCTGATGATAGAGCTGGGAAGTGGATAAAGACTTCATAATAAAATAATGTATCCTAGCAGTGTTTGGGTTAAATCGAATTGTCATGAGAAATAGGTACTCTGGCTATAAATGTATCACAACTAAAAAGAGTGAAATAACATTTTTTTTACAAAAAAAAACCAACTTCACCACAAAAAACAAAACAATAAAACGATCAACATAACTTTAATTTCGGAAGTCAGTTAAATAACAAGCGGACAATACCAGAAACACTGACTTCCAAAATTAAAGTTATTTTGATCGTTTTAGTGTTTTGTTTTTAGGGTTCCGTGTCTAAAAAGGAAAAAACGGAACCCTTATAGGATCACTTTGTTGTTAGTCGGTCTGTCTGTCAAGACCCTTTATCTCGGAAAGGCATAGAGGTATCGAGTTGAAATTAAAACTATACACTCAAGTCTGCGGTCCCTTGAAGCTGTGAAAAAATCAAACTTCTGAGCTTACGAAAAAAAAAGATGCAGCTATTTATGTCGCAAAAAACGTATATTTCGACACTCTCAAGGAATCAAAATTCATAGAGTACCTACTTCCCGTTGACCTAGAATCCTGAAATTTGGCATGAAGCAAGGTCTAATAGCACAAGTATAGGAAAAAAATTGAAAACTGTAAATTTCTAGTTACGTCACAAAAAAAAACCGATTCTTAAAAATCTTCGTAACTCAATTTTGGAATTGAACTGTTTTCATAGGTAGGTACCTAAGTTTTTACGGAACCCTCAGTGCGTGAGTCCGGCTCGCACTTGCCCACTTTTTATAGTGAATTCGGTTATGTTTTTTTTTGTAAATACTTTTTTCCTACAGTATTTGTTAATTCTTTGAACCCGTCTGGACAACATATTTTATTAAAAAAACCTGAATCCATTTAAACTTTGCAATGGCACGCGTTTGCTGGTCAAATCTCTAAAAACTGTCATAATAGAGTGCACAATACTCACTGGACGTGGTACCGGAGAAGATGTGTGTCCATGGAGTTTCTTGCACATTCTTCTCCATAATGTTTTTTTTTTTAGGTGGGAAAATCATCTAATGACAAATCCCGATCTTGGGCGGAGCGGAAGATATTTTCAGACTTTTACTGGCTAAAAACCCACTCCTGTTCCTTCTTTGCCTTCGTCCTAGGGCCCCGGGTTTCACTTTCATACTATCCGTGGACTTAGTAGGCTTCGACCTTGCTGGGCCCCTACGATTTACTGGATACGTCGACGACTTGGGCTCGGTCCGGACGGTTTACCGACGGTCGCCGTCCGGAAGCCCATCCGCGCCTACGGTGGCCGGAAATCGGGATCACAATCCCGACGGCGGTTGGGGCGTGAGGACCGTTGCCTCACGCGATCGGCCGCCTCCTTTGCCAGCATTACTGCTTCGCAGAAGGTGGCGACCACCTGCCACTCCTCCTCGCTCCGGACCATGGCCTGTACCAAGACCTGGCGCGAGAGATTGCCACCGCCGATCGCCCCCACGAGGACATGGCGTTGCTCTGCCCAAGCGGGGCACACCTCCACCGTGTGCTCCATCGTGTCCTCCGGGCGGTCCACACAGTGACAAGTAAAGATATCTTTTGCAATGACCAATAATAAATCGCAGGGTCAAACTTTCAACGTTGCAACGTTATTGATCGTTGAGTGTTTTTCACATGGCTAATGATATGTCGCTCTTTCAAGAGTAACTCAAAAGAAAACATGTTTGTATTATCTAATGACAAAAAAAAGCTGTGAACGTTGTACATAAAGATATTCTGTAGTATAATTAGTACTGGCGACCCGCCCCGGCTTCGCACGTGTGCAATGCTGATCAAAACCGCATCAAAATCCGTTGCGTAGTTTTAAAGATCTTCTTCTCAGTCGGTACACTCCTGCCAGAGTGGTCGTGGTCATCACTGTGAATCACGATGAGTGATCATCTTGGTAACACGGTGCCATTCATCGCGGTCTCCAGCTTTCCGAGTACATTCATAAACCGAGCACTTAGTTGCGGCCTTGATCTGGTCTGTCCATCTCATTAGTGATCTACCACGTGACCTGGTGCCCTCAACTTTGCAACTGCACTACGAGACGCTCTATGGAGTCATTACCACAACGAGATACATGGCCGAAGAAGTTAAAATGCGCGACTGCACTGTGGATGATAGGCGCTTTCTGATCTAAGCGTACATAGGGACATACAGCGGGAAGCAACTTTGTTTTATACTATGAAGGGATCAGCGTTGCACCCGTGCGAAGCCGGGGCGGGTCGCTAGTATCTAATAAACACCAAACTTGTCTAAATAAAAACAAAGTATAAACCTAAAACCCGTTTACGACAAAAAAAAACGACGCTGAAAAAGTATGAAACAAGATTTTCAGGATGCTGAAATAAACAAGGTAACTGGAAAAACAAGAACAGAACAAAAAGAAAAGCCGTAGTCACACGTTATTAAAGGGTTTCGGTTGGTACCTACAACGGTTTTTTTTTTGTCGTAGTCGCGTTATTGTTTTTTACTTTTGGCGATTTGCTGTAATTCAGTTAGATACCGCTAACTCAAGACACGATGTAATCTTTTTTTTTCTTATATGAGAAATCGTATATACTATTTACTATTATATTCTCCATTTGAAGAGAACGGAGTGTTCCACCACAGTTTATACCGCTACCGGTATCGGTCCGCCATTACTAGCGGGCCAGCCTCATTATCTAATGAGGCTGAAAATGAAAATGATGAATCTGAAGATGTGTGTCTGTCCCCTGTAATGTCCCATTAGTGTGTGGTGTGATAGTCATGACTGTGTATGAAGTGTGAGCACGTTATAAATTTTATAAGTCTCGGGAGAATTACTAGGTAATAATAATATTGGTTTAAGTGTCCCTGAGGACAGGCGTGATCGGTTTACGTGACAACAGTCGCTGTCACACTATACAAATACCGTCCCGAGCGGCTTATGGTTATTGTTAGAAGATATTTATCTTGTATTACAGCAGGTGGATCCTCCAATGAGTTCGAAACCGGGCAAGTAACAATATGAATTTTCAATTCAAATGTACTTTTCTTTAAATAAAAAAGGGTAAAATCTACAAGTCCGTGATAAGGCCTGTCATACTGTATGGATCAGAATGTTGGGCTGTGAAAAAGAGGGATGAAAAAAGATTGCACGTAGCGGAGATGAGAATGTTAAGATGGATGTGTGGTGTGACGA
The DNA here is from genome assembly GCA_905147345.3 of Mythimna impura. Classification (NCBI taxonomy): domain Eukaryota; kingdom Metazoa; phylum Arthropoda; class Insecta; order Lepidoptera; family Noctuidae; genus Mythimna; species Mythimna impura. The sequence continues at coordinate 8,439,131 of LR990359.1, forward strand.
GAATGGATAAAGTGAGAAATGAGTATATTAGGGAAAGTTTGAAAGTGGCGCCAGTGACTGAAAAGTTGAAAGGGAATCGTTTGTCTTGGTATGGTCATGTGAAGAGGAGAGATGAAACGCATGTTACTAAAAGAGTTATGAGTTTACATGTGGATGGATGGAGAGGGAGAGGGAGACCAAAGAAAAGATGGATGGATTCTGTGAAGAGTGATATGAAATAAAAGGAAGTTAGTGATAGTATAACGAGTGACAGGACAGAATGGAAGAAAAAAACGTGTTGCGCCGACCCCAAATAACACGGGACAAGGGCAGGAAGATGATGATGATGATGATGTACTTTTCTTTAAGTTGAAGTTTACCTAGGACATTACTGACAACCATGCCTCGGACAGCACATAAAGCCGTTGGTACTTTTTGGTTGGTCATTCGTGGATCTTTGACAGTCGTAACAGGTAGTCAGACGCCTGAAAGTCTGACCATCAGTCCATCCAAGATGTATCGTGTTGCCCAACCAACACGCCTATTTAGCCGCGTCCCGTTAGCCTGAAAGTCGACTCCAAGCTATTTAGGAAAAGGCTATGAAGAGATGTACGGTAGATGTAATCGGTGCCCCAATTTGTTTATGATTTATTTCCTCAACATAATATAATTTAACGGATCTATTATAAATTATGAATAAATTGCGAATATCAACGACATCATCCGACGTGCTCTTGTCACCGTCGGCGTTCCGGCCGTATTGGAACCTCATGGCCTGGCACGCGACGATGGCAAAAGACCGGACGGTATGTCTTTATTTCCATGGAAGATGGGTAGGCCTTTAGTGTGGGACGCTACTTGTGTACCAACACAACCACCACCAACTTGCACCATCTCATCTTCCTAGCTCGTCGTGCTGTGCCGGTGCTGCCGCAGCGACTGCAGAGAACCTCAAGCGGCAGAAATATAATAACCTTGTTGGTAGTTATATTTTCGAGCCGTTTGGGGTTGAAACTCTCGGATCGTGGGGTCCGAGTGCTCACAAATTATTTAAAGAACTTTCAAAACGCCTTGTTGACACTTCGCATGACCCAAGGGCTGGCTTTTACTTCGGACAAAGGATAATCATTGCCATTCAGCGTGGCAATGCCGCCAGTCTTTTGGGTACATTACCAGTCGACAGCGATGTGGAGGAGTTTTTCGACGCCGTACTTTAGATTGCTTTTTTAGTACTTTATGGCTTTTATTTTTATTTTGTAAGTTAGTTTTAATTACGTTATTATTAGATTTAAATGTATATAAAATGAATAAACTAATTAGGAAATATTATTATTTGGATATAATGTTTTTGTTTAAATTAATCAATGGTCTAGTAGATTCTACCGAAATATTAGAAAAAGTGAAAATTAGCTTCCCTCGTAGTGGTAGCCGCTTAATTAACCGAAGAACATTCGTCCTGCCTCACAGTGGAACTAATATAGGCAACTCTTCTCCCATAAGCCGCATGATTTCTTTTGCCAATTCTATTCGTGGTGATGTAGATGTCTTTGCTGGTTCTGTAGCCTCAATAAAAATTAAACTCAAAAACTTAATGTTATGATATTTTTAGTTTTGTTTATAATTTTAAATATTTTTTTGCTCTCAAATGATGAATTTGTAGGATTTTATTAATAGTACCTAAGTTGGATTATTTTACGTGTGCATGTTAGATTCACATCTAGTAGGTGTCAATCAGATATATTATGTTGTAATTTATTTTATGGATGCGTGATTGTACATCAGTTTTGTGAATTAAATTAAAAAAATATTACTAGAATTTAATCATAATTATGGACGATCTTGTTGATTGATGTTGTTGTATCGTTGTGTTATTTGTGTTGTTGTGTATATATCATGTTCCGTATGAAAGGTTTCTAGGGAAATTCAACAGACTATGTTTGTGTTATCGAACAACAATGTTTGTTGTTTAACCTGTTGTATACATTTCAATAAATAACAGGAGGACATTGTTTCGCACGCTGTAGGAAACAAAGGTCTATTCAGACAAAACAGGTTTTCCCTGTAATTATTAGTCACACTATAGCTAAGTACAAGGCGATTCAAATAAAAATAGGAACGTCAATGACCTCTGTCTGTCAAATGTCAATAACAGTTTTTTTTTATTTGTTGAACAAATAAGAAAAAACTCGAGTCTTAGACTCGAAACTGAGTCTTCGTAACATAAGCATAAGCATAATCAGCCTTTTAAAGTTCCCACTGCTGGGACTCAGGCCTCCTCTATCTAGGAGAGGGACTTCGTAAATTTCACGTAAAACCAAAACTAAATTGGGCAAATGTCTAGTTCTCCATATTTAACTATGGAGCTGAGACTTGGACTTTGGAAAAGGTGGACCGCGACCGTATGTGGACAATAATAAGTAAATTCATTATATACTTATTATATTCAATAGTGTTTCCGTGGTTTCTGCAAATAATTTGAAGTTTTTTTACCCGACTGATTAAATTATTTCTTGATTATGGATACAAAGTCTTTTAGTCGGAATAATAGAGTTGAATAACGTTTTTACTTCATTTAGGTTGTATTTGTTTGTGTTGTGTAGTCTAAATTAGCTAAATATATTATTTAAGTAAAAAATAAATAAATATATTTCTTATTTTTATTGTTGGAAACAATTTGCCTTTCATTCGTCAGTACTCGAACACTTCACACAGTGTTGCAGTGATGAGCGGATTTGAAGAACTGGATTGTGCTTAATTTTTTTTCGTTCGTGATTCTTAAATAAATTTAATTTACAAAATATCTTGCTCACCCTACCTGATTCGATTTGACAACTATAACGTCACAACATGGCGCTAAGTCGATCCTATTCTTATCTGAATTGCATAGAAAGGCAGGAAATATGTAAGCCTGGTACCTACTCGAGCATTACCCAGGAGAGGGGGAAGAGAAGAGCTAGAGACACAGGAATTGCAGCGTCACGGTTAAAGGTAGTTGCAGAACACCGTGAGGTTTTAAACCCCTCGCGCGCGTGGGGGTATAGCATAAACATAGCATAATCAGCCTTTTTTAATGTTCCCACTGCTGGGACTCAGGCCTTTTCTCTAAGAGAGTTAATGGGCCATAATCCAGCACGCGGGCCCAATGCGGGTTGGTGAATGTCACATGTCTTCGAATTTTTGGTTCTAGGACATGCCGGTTTCCTCACAATGTTTTCTTTCACCGTTTTGAGAGCAGTGATGATGAAATAAATTACACAAAGTAATGAGCCTGGTTGGGTTTGAACCCGCGACCTACAACTCGTAAGTCGGGGCCGTTACGTTATGTCTCTCTAGTTTTATTGAAATAAAACTAGAGAGACATCAGGCGCAGGACTGATTGCTTTAGGTGATTTCCTAAGTACAAGGGTTTCATCATCATCATCATCATTTCAGCCGAAAGACATCCACTGTTGGATATAGGCCTCCCCCAAATGTCGCCATAATGACCGGTCCTGTGCGTCTCGCATCCATCGGATTCCCGCGACCTTCACCAGGTCATCGGTCCACCTTTCAACGCTGCGTCTTCCGGTACGTGGTCGCCATTCCAGAACCTTTCGTCCCCATTGACCATCTGTTCTGCGAGCAATGTGCCCTGCCCACTGCCACTTAAGTTTGGTGATTCTTCGGGCTATGTCTGTAACCTTGGTGAGGTGAGGTTGTCCTTGGTGTAACAAGGGTTGCACATCGCTAATTTCCAATCTCCTGGCAGCTACTGAAAGATTTCAAATGAAACATATATTTAATCCAGGTCAGCAGTCACGTTAGCCCTAGGACGCAAATAATCCTTACGGATATCCACACAATAGAATGGTTTGGCACGGACGACGAGCAATAGATAGCTCGCTGTCCCACCCTCTGGCAAGAACCGAGCTCGAGTCATCGACGGCACGTAGTGTTCCAAGTAGGCCTTATAGAAGTGTCTGCAAAGCCGTAGGGACCCGGTAAGGCCGATGCCCTCCAGGTCTACAATTTCTGATAGGGATACCGTTGTCCTAGATCGGAAAGGGCAACTGAAGGGTAAAGAAGAATTTAGTCAGTTTAAGTCTGACACCCCCCTCACTCCACCTTAGAGCAAAAGAAAAAATATAATTAGTTTCTACCTAAAAAATGTATAAATATATAATTATATATATAAAAGAACATTTTGTTTCCAAATTGTGTTTATTACTAATCAGAACACGACACCGTCTTCGATAGAACAGATTACATTATCTGTAGTGGTAACATTTATTTGTCAGTCCGTAATTACGCGGGATTATCTCGGTTCACCATCTCTCCGCAAACGTGATGTGAAATTGAAATATTTTCCGTTTGTCGCTACTGGACTGTCCTAATTCAGTTAGTCTGAATATCTGAAATTTATAATTTGACGAAGAGGCGAAGGAATCTTAGAGATAGTGAATTCATGAAGTGGCTTTAGACTCACTACAATTTACTTGTAGTGGGTCTAAAACCACTTCATGAATCTGAATGAGAAGAAAAACGTAAACAATTAAATATAATAATAATCTTTACTAGTATAAAAATTTTTCGTTGAAATTACATGTCCAATTAATGAGAATTTATTAAAAATTTCTTTGAGATATTTTTATTAGCTGGATCATTCGTTTTTACATAGGCTACCTGAATATTACTTGAATACAAATAAAATAAAAATCCTTACTATTTTACGAATCCCAATTAATAATTTCGATGAAAAACCTATATCACCAGAGCTGTTGAATTGCTGAATGATTGTATTGTGCAATCATTCAGACAATTATACTCGTATGTGACGAAACCATAAAATTCTAGTAATATTGTTCGATAAATATGATGGTTTTGTAAAAATGGAAAATAGAAATACGAATAGACATTTGCTATTGTATATGCAAATGATTACTTATTCTCCTTTCTTAGTTCATCTCTAACCTACTTATTTGTGTACGCTGAACCACAAAGCTTTAATAAAATATAGAAATGTTGTAAGTAGGTATCGATCTATTCTGAATTGAGTTATGTTTTGATGAGCTCAAGATTAGATGGTGATTAGACAGTGGTGGCCCAATGCTAACTGCCCTGACATACCTCTTCGGGTTCAAACCCAGCCCGGCGCATAACTTTGTGTAATTTATTTCAACACCACTGCTCTTAAAACTTCGAAGGAAAACATGATGAGAAAAAAAATGTCTTAGAACCAAAAATTCGAAGACATGTGTCATCCACCAATCCGTACTGGGCTCGCGTGGTGGATTACAACCCATTCCCTCTCCTGAAGAGCAGGCTTATCAAACCTCCTCCCAGATGTGGGAACATTAGAAAGCTGATTATGAGCTCAAGGTGTAACCAGTTACAGCTAAAATGTGTTTAATCATATGGCCCATAAATACACTATTATTGTCATTATTTTCGTATTCAAAACGACAGGACTATAATCTGCAATAAAATATATTGGTACAATTAATTTCTTTATAATGTGCTAAGTGGGCAGAGCGCCTTATGCTAAAGAACAATGATCGCTTCAAGTGTCAGCGCGTTAAGTTGCGAGCGCTTAGTGGCGGTACGCAGGGGGGAGGGAAAACTCTCCCTGATTTCCACTTTACAGCATCGAAGCTTCAGTACCCCGGCATCTGTCGTCGTGAGTGGACGTGTGCTCTGTGTCGGTTGACCTCGTGACCGCGAGTGCGAATACGTTGTCGAGTGTAGTGCGTCAATTATGTGCAAATAGTGAGTGATACACTGGAATGTTATTTGTCTATCATCAGTAAATATTACTGGCGATTATAATGTGAGTAAAAATAACCATCATTTTAATTAATGTTTTCAGGAAATTACCTGAAAAAATGTATAAGTATGAATAGTTTTAGTCACCACTGACTTAATTACATATAAAAATAATTGAGTACCTACTTAACAAATTAAATTGATTTAATTATTCACCCTCAAGTGTACGGGCGACTTTCACTCATGTTTTTCGTACCTAAATTAGGTAATCTTGTAATCTTGTAACTCGTAAAAAGAAATAATACATAGGGTAAATTAAATATTTTTTTATTTGTGAATAAAATTCAGCTCAGTTTTATAAATATAAATATTTATATAATCTAAAGTTTAGATTTTTTCCAATACAGATTCTTGAAGATTTCCAGGTAGATTATCTGTAGTGAAATAATTAAAAAATGTATAATTATCTACTTATAGCTAATTTGAGATGAAATACGCTCATTATTTTGGATTTATTCCCAGAATCGAAAACACATTGATTACACTAAGAAATCTGTTTATATATGCATTCTGTTGCACTGCACATAAATTGAGACGTAGTAACCTTGAATAAAATATTCATCAAGGATAGTACCAGTTACATATTGTACGAACAAATACAACTGCAATGGATATTGTTTACCATCAACAATCACTAGATATTAATAACTTGCGAACCTTGACAATGCATGTAGTTACAATGCATTAGCAGTTCTAACACATGTCCCGAGTTGGCTCACGTACAATGCTTATTTTGTTAGCTAGTTGATGTAACTGTTCCGAACAGAGCAATCATGTGACTAAGACAGTGCTATGTTACCGAAGAAGCGATACTATCGTATAACAGCTTATTGGATGATGTTGACATTATTATTATACAGTTGTAGAATGCCATTGTCGTGATCTAGGTAGGTTAGTAAGTAGATTGTACTCATCAATCTACTAGTGGTACAATTATGTAGTATTCCTGTAGCGACATAATACACTGACTTTGTCGAGTAATCGAGTGATTTTGTAATTATTGACAAGCTACTTCAAAATACGTACCTACTCATGTAGTAAACATAACATGCAATGAAGTGCCACTTGTAATAAATTAATTGCATCACATTACACCTCTTTGTTTTCTTTTCTTCTCCTTTCTCCGTTTCTGTCAAGTCCATCCATAGCGGTAAGACTGCCCATTGTTATGAACTTTTAATTTTAAGGTCCTACGGTTATTTTGTATGGTATACGATAAAGAGTATATCTATCTATCACACTCATACGACAAATGCTTGCACTGACTGGACAGGTCCGCTCAGAACTGAGTGGTTCTTTCTTCAAAAGACCATCTCAGACTCCAATCTGCATAGTTCTCATATGATTTGACCATTACATGTTTGCTGTACGGACTTTAAAAGAGACTTTGACCCTGAGTTTGTTTCGGTGTTTCTTCTCAGGGTAGTCAGCAAGGAAACACCGGCTTCATCAAGTTTAAATTAATAGAAAAATTGACGTGTAAAAGTATTTTTAAAAACCTATTTGCAAAATAAATATCATTTATCATAAATTTATTTATCACTAATTATAAAAAGATGAAAACCGTAAATATCTACACATTTTTCTTTATAATATTCAAACTGACTGTTCTTACGGGTTAGCTGTCAATTACAATAACCTTTGACGGTACGTTTCTGTCAGGTCAGGTAGTCTACACTAATATTATAAAGAGGTAAAGTTTGTTTTTTTTGTTTGTAGGAACTAATCTCTGAAAGTACTGGTCCGATTGCTAAGACTTTTTCACCGATACCGACAGAAAGCTGCATATTCCTGAGTGACATAGGCTATATTTTATGTACTCCAGCGAAGCTGCGGGCAAAAGCTAGTAAATAATAAATAAGGTGTAACCTGGGAAAAAATTTCTTGCTATGTGGTCACTTCGACAGAAATGACGATGTTCGGTTTGTTGATCTATTTGCCGGTGCATAGAATTCGTGTTTGTGATAACAAAAGTAAATATTATTGCACAAACTGCACTGATGTGAACTGCTTATGCCGAATACTACTTAAACAACATGACAGTATTATTTTGAAATGAAAGATGGCATACTATCCAGTGTGTACTTTTACCGAACGTAAACATAATACAACAGTCTTATAATGTTCCCACTGCTGGGACTCAAGTCAGTAGAGGGAATGGGCCGTAATCCCCACGCGAGCCCCGTGTAGAATGGTAGATGTCACCTGTTTTCGTATTTATGGTTCCAGCCTAGGACATGCTAGTTTTGTCACGATGTGAAAAACATCGTTCATCGTTTTGAAAGCAGTAGTAAACAACATAAAGTAATACGTTTAACTGGATTTGAACCCATAACCTACAACTCATAAGTCAGTGCCGGTAATAAAGGCATTATGTCTCCTACCCTTAGAGAAGATCAGGCGCCGAAAATTATTTATTTATTATTTATTTATTTATTATATTCTTTATTGTACACCACATAAACAAAAATACAGGACAAACATAATTAAAAATAAGTGTACAATGGGCGGTCTTATCGCACAGGGCAATTTCTTACAGACAACCTTTGGATGGACTGAAAGAAAGAAGATGGATTTAGGGTTGTCAGTGTACAACATCAGAAAATACTAATAAGACAATAACACAAATACATACATACAATATAAGAAAAACACATACTAATAAATATTAAATATATAATTGAGCCAGGAGAAGAAAAAATCAAAGTGAAAGGTAATGCTCCTTCACCATTTTTTTAAACGTAGGTAGCGTTTGGGCACGCCTCACTTCTAAGGGTAACGCATTCCACAAACGAGCTGCTTGAATTGTGAAAGATTTATCAACGAAAGAAGTGGAATGCGTGCGAATACTTAATTTTAGGTTTTCCGATGATCTCAAGGACCTACTATGTGTGTCACTGAGAAACTGAAAGCGTTCCTTAAGATAAAACGGGGTACAAGGATTAAATAGCACATTATAAAGCAAAGAAAGTATGTGGGCGTTCCGGCGAAGGCGAATAGGAAGCCATTTGAGCTTAGTACGAAATTCAGAAACGTGGTCATACTTACGCAAGCCAAATATGAACCTTATACAGAGATTTTGAAGTCGCTCAAGCTTATCCAATTGGTCTTGGGTGAGATCAAGATAGCTGGCAGCAGCATAGTCCAGGATTGGAAGAAGAAGAGATTGTGCTAACGCAATTTTAGTAGTGATGGGAAGAAAATTACGAAGACGTCTTAGGGAGCCCGCCGAAGCAAATAGCTTACGACTGACTTCCTGCAGTTGTTTTGTCCAGGAAAGAGTGCGGTCGATATAGATCCCCAAGTTCTTCACAGTGTAACTTAAAGGAATAGTGATATTATAGAAAAAAACTTGGGGAAGCTTCGACCAATCTACTTTAGACACATTCCGGGAACTACCAATAACAATCACTTGCGTCTTAGTTGGATTGATCTTCAACCCAAACTCAGCACTCCAGTCACCTATTCGAGCCAGGTCTAAGTTGATAGTATCAATGGCCTCAGATAACTTTCCGATAGGGGCTTGAGCATAAATTTGGAGATCATCAGCATACAGGTGGTAGAAAGAAACTAGTCGTTGAGTGATAGCGTTTATAAAAATTGCGAAGAGTAGAGGAGATAAAACGCCACCCTGCGGCACACCGGCAGAGGTGTCACACCAAGACGAGAAAGATTCTTCAATACAAATACGCTGCCGGCGGCCAAACAGGTAACTATGAAACCAGTCAATTACCGATGGAGATATGTTAAAAGAGTACAAGATGCCGAGTAAAATGTCGAAGTCGACCGTATTGAAAGCATTGCTAAAGTCAAGTAGAGCAAGTACCGTCAACTTCCCCATCTCCATACCCGACCTAATATCGTCTGTAATATGCACGAGTGCTGAGGTAGTGCTATGTCCTGGTCGAAACCCAGATTGGAAAGGATTGAGAAGATTATGCTTGCTAAGGAACGTGCTTAGTTGTTGGTGGACAAGCTTTTCGAGGACTTTGGAAAGGAATGGAAGAATAGAAATGGGACGATAGTCAGTGAAGGATGCAGGATGAGATTTTTTAGGTAAAGGAATAACTTGGGCGTCTTTCCAGGCTTGTGGAAAGACTTTACTGGAAACAGAGAAATTGAGGATGTGAAGGATGCCAGGAAGGATGATATCAAGGATGGGAATGATCATCTTACGACTGACACAGTCACTACCCACAGCGTTAGATGTTATCGACATAATACTCCTTTTAACATCACATGCAGTAAATTGACTAATGACAAAAGGAGAATAATTAGGAATCGAAAGGTTTGAAAGATGACTTAGTGTAGCAGTTTTAGTGGCCCTATCCAATAAGGGCGAGGAAGAAAAATGACTATTAAGTAGATTGAAATCTAAGTCTTTAGGAATCTTGTCATGAGACTTTTTCCCGATACCTAATGTTTTGAGGAAATTCCAGACTTTGGCTGGGTCACCATTTTGAACAGAACTGTGGATATATTGGCGATTTGCGTTTCTACACACCTTGTTGCTGAGATTTCTAATAGAGACGTATTTCTCCCTATTAATGTCATTGGGCCGAATTTTAAACTTGAACTTCGCAGCCGCTTTTTTACGGAGCAAAAGCTTAATGTCATCAGTCAGCCATGGCGCTGGAAGATGTTTGACTTTCACAGCTCGAATAGGTGCATGAGTATCATAAAGCCGAATCAAGGTTGAAGTCAAGAATTCAACTTGTTCGTCGACGGAAGTGGATGTAACCAAAGGCGTCCAATCAATATTGTTGGCGTCCTCTCGAAGACGATCAAGGTTCATCCCATCAAAATTGCGAAGCAGAAGAATTTTGGACTTATGCTTTGGGGGCCGAATTTTATAAGAAGTGAAAATAAGATCGTGATAGGAAAAGGCGTCAGCAGAACATTGACCATGTTTTGCGACGTGACCGGGAGACGAGACAAAAATAAGAATAAGAATAATTATATTATGAAACAAGTTTGTGAACACAAAGTCGGAATTTAAAATAAACGGTTCTTTAAGTTACGTTACTTAAGTATCAACTATTTGTAAAAATAAACTCCGCTGGAGTTTACTTTGTGAATAAACAAAATCATAGTTTTTAAATATTGAAGTTCCATGTGTACACGTATGTGTACATAAGCCAGTTTCTATCAAAAAACAAATATATAAAAAACCGGGTAAATGCGAGGGACTCCCGCACTAAGGGTTCCGGACAAACTTACCTACTTGTATGAAAACATTTCAATTCCCGAATTAAGTTACGAAGATTTTTCCGAAACGCAAAAAAATGTTTTGTTTTTTTTTTTGACGTAACAATAAATTTACAGTTTTCAGATTTTTTTTTATACTTGTGCTATAAGACCTTGCTTCATGCCAAATTCCAGGATTCTAGGTTAACCGGAAGTACCCTATGAATTTTGATTCCCTTGAAAGTGTCGAATTACACATTTTTTGCGACATAAACAGCCGTATCTTTTTTTTTCGTTAACTTAGAAGTTTGATGTTTTTTACAGTTTCAAGGGACCGCAGATTTGAGTATATGGTTTTAATTTCAACTCGATACCTCATGAGTTCTCGAGATAAAAGGTCTTGACAAACAGATAGACGGACAACAAAGTTATCGTATAAGGGTTCCGTTTTTTCCGTTTTATGGACAGAACTCTAAAAACGTACCGGCTGCAAAAAAAATCTGAAACAATTTTTAAGGGAAAACCTATTTCTCTCGAGGATTTGGTCAGGGTTGGTAGTACAAACAAAAACACATTTATCGTATAATCTTATTCCCAAGAGTGAACCCACTTCATTATTAGGAAAAGAGTGTAAGATTAACAGCTCGACCTCGCACTCACACGCTTGTTGTTATTAATCCCTTGGAAACGATTTGGTATCCACACTGATTGTTATAAATGTACATATTGAAACCGCTGCAGTATATGGATATTTCCTCTTTTTTTAGGGTTCCATACCCAAAGGATAAAACGAGACTCTATTACTAAGACTCAGGTGTCCTTCCGTCTGTCTGTCTGTCTGACCGTCTGTCACCAGGCTGTATCTCATGAACCGTAATAGTTATAGATAGTTGAAATTTTCACAGATGATGTATTTCTCTTGCCGCTATAACAACAAATACTAAAAAATAGAATAAAATAAATATTTAAGGGAGCTCCCATACAACAAACCTGATTTTTTTTGTCGATATTTACTACGGACGGTATGGAACCCTTCGTCCGCGAGTTCGACTCGCACTTGGCCAGTTTTTTTTAAATGGTATAAACTAGTGCCTGACTGTGATCACACCTGACGATAAGCAGTGATGCAATTATGCAAGAGGTAAAACGCAATAGTTTATTAAGATACCTAAATTATAATAATCGAACGGGTAGACTGCGACAAGCAAATTGTTCCAGTCCTTCGATGTACTCGATATAAACGACGAGGCGAAAGGCTTAGATCGGACCGTACAGATTTTATAGAAAGAAAGAAAAAAATGTTTCTGTTGGCATTATAAAAACGGAAAAACCTTTAAGTTAAATAAATTTAGAAAAGCAAACAGAATAATGCCAAAAAGATCTCAGCTCAGCATGATGCCAAATGGCAACACAAGGCCACCACAGGACACTGATTTTCAGCTACAGCCCATGAGTGCGATATGCTCGTAAACCCAATTCATATATACAAAATTCTAAAATGTTCTGTGCAGAAGTCAACTAAAATTATGTTGCGATTCTTATTCGTAAAACAGTAGTACCAATAAAAGACTTATGTGTCCAACAAGTGTATATAAATCTATATTTTTTCAACATTCCTATAAGTTAATAATTATTTTATTCACGAATAAAATTATTCGTCTAAAATCTCAATCGCGATCCAAAAGAATACAGGTGTCATGGATGGATTATAGTCGCCAATAATGCAGGTATTTATCTAATACACATACCGACTAAAGTATTCAATGACACGTAAGTGCAGTGTTATTCAATATTTATGTAGGTAAATGTAGGGATCATAGTTGATAATGTAATAAATATGGCCAAAGGAATTATAAAATATAATATTTTATAGAAATCAATAAGTAACACATTGAACATTATGTTACACTAAAAATTCGATGTTTAATTTTTTTTTTTTTTTTTTCGGTGGGAAAATCATCTAATGACAAATCTCGCTCTTGGGCGGAGCGAGAGATAGTGTCAGACTTTTACTGACTAAAAACCCACTCCTGTTCCTTCGTTGCCTTCGTCCCAGGGCCCCGGGTTTCGTTTTCACACTACCCATGGCCCCAGTAGGCTTCGACCCTGCTGGGCCCCTACGATTTGCTGACATCTCCCTGAGGCGCAATAACACACCAGTTATTTATTTGTTGATCCTTCTTGTTAATCCTATTACTTAAACCAGACACTAGAAGACCTTGTCCCATATTTCCTGGTGCCAACCAAATTACTGTTCAATTAGTCGATCAAGGCTTTTATTTACGCTTGTATTATTAGATACGTACTGGAGGAATGGAAACAGATAAAAAACTTGGGTGACAATTTCGGTTCAACTTGTTCCTGTGTTGTTGTGAATGGCTATGTAGTATAAGTACACTGAATCCTTACGTCTTTATATTTAATTCATTAACGCTCAGGCGGTAGCCGGCGCCCGGAAGCCATTGTCTTACTATTGTGTCTCTAATTACGCACGTCAAAAGGTTAATATAACCTTCCATCTAGGGCTTTCAATACCGGTTTTTTCAATACCGGTTTTAACACCGATTTCAATACCGGTATTCATAATATGATCAATACCATGATCACAAAATTGATCACAAGTTCAATTAAGAAAATAATAAAATCTTTTAAATTACGTTTTTCTCTTCGAATCAGTCTTTATTATGGATACATTATGTAAATAATAATACAAAACTCTCTTAATAGTATAACTATCACTTCGTTCACGTGGATTTTAAGACTACTCTCTCTTTTTGGGGCAATCGTGTAAAAAAAATGTTTGTTAGTTCCGAAATTTTACAAAATGTCATAATTTCTCGTAAAGAATGGGTATTTCTAGGTTATAATTTCATTCTTCATTTTGGTTAGGTAGTCAGGCGCAGAAATGACTGCATCAATATTATAATTGGTTAAGGCCTATTATGATAGCTGTAAAGAGGATAAATAAACAAGTAACCTGCGTTAATCATTAAAACATAAGCTATATCCCAGTGCAAGTTCCATAAAATGTAGTTCAATCGTTTTGAAGTTGTATTCCGTGTAAAATACTGCTCCCACAAGAAAAAGTAATGAAGCCTATGTTAGTCTTCGTAACATCAGCTATTTGTGAGTGAAGTATCTGTCAATATCGGTCCTACCAGTTTCCGAGATTAGCCAAACCAGACCGATAAACATTAATTAAAAAATAGCATTGTTGTTATAGGTAAGTATTAATAATATACTTTCATATGAATTTCATAATCATCTCATTAACTTTTTCCCAACTAGACGACAGCCGACCACAAGGTCGTCCTCCAGCATACAATAGCAACAGCTTGAGGCTATACTTTCATAAGCATTTAGTAAAAAAATATATTTTGACCTTAAATAATAAATCATTTTTATATTGCAAATAGGTTTTAAAAAACACTACAACACGTAGATTTTTTCATTAATTTAAACTAAATGAGGTCAGTATTTCCTAGCTGAAGAAATAACGAAACAAACTCAGAGGTCGAAGTCTTTTTAAAGTCCAAACAGCAAACATATAGTGTTACAGACACTTTAATTTTATTTATATGATTAGATATTACAATTTCCTACTACTTGTTAAAACAAACCGCAATAATATATATTAATGTTTGTTATAACGTAATAACGGTATTGACTGGTCAATACCGTGATTTAAAAAGGACCAATATTTACCGTGATCACGGTATTACGGGATCTCGGAATACCAGTATTGAAAGCCCTACTTTCATCTTAACATCCTTATCCTCTTTTATTAAACAAAGTTCCCCACTGCGTCATCTATTCGCGATAAACTAAATGTATTGAACGAATTTTCATATAGTTTTCACTAATAAAAATAGTAATTTATGAGAAAGGTTTTAATGTATTTTTAATAACCGTATGAAGCTGGGGCAGGTTGTTAGTTTATGTATAATAATCTAGCTTTTGCCCGCATACTTATAATATGGCCTATGTCACTCAGGAATAAAGCAGCTATCTACCGGTGAATTTTTTTTTGCATTCGGACTAGTAATTTCAGAAACTACAAACAAAAAAAACAAAAAACCATCTTTACCTCTTTATAATATTAGTGTAGATGATCCGTCTGAACTTTTTCATCGAACACGTTGTTCAATAATATTAGCGATAGATTTTATAGGGGGAATTTTTTGAGTGAAGTTCCATGGCTGTTTTAATGATTCGCAAATTGAGACTTAGTGGACACTGTGTTATAAAATTGGTGTAGTTTTGCATCTCAAGTGACCACGCAGCTCAACAATTTGTAAAATCATTGAAACAGGCGCGATTTCGGTAAAATGGAGCTGAGAATTATTGTACCATTGACTACCACATCAAAGCTAGCCGAGAAGGCTGACTCAATACATTTTCTGCCAAATACTGCAAAAATATTAGAATGTGTTACATCCGCAATCTAATGGAACTCAAATAAATAAATAAAATAAATAAAAAATATTTTTGTTTCACTTATACTACATGGGCACTTATAAAACGTCAGAAGCTGGTGCACGGTTCCAAATTAGTCGTTTCCTATGGAGAAGAACCGGCAAGAAACTCCATGGTTACTCTTTTAAAACAAGTGGTTACAATATTTTTATATTACAGTATTAATAGATATTATGTAAGAATAGTGTAGACCAGTCAATATTGTACCCAAAAGCACAACAAAAATAATCATATTAAAAAAAAGTGAGTCGTAACAGGAAGTAATCCAAGAATTAGCGGAGACTACAGTATTCTCACATTTACATTATAAAAAGAGGCTATATAAAAAAGCAAGACAAATATGAATAATTACAACTATCAATAAATGAGATTTTAATAAAATAAATTACAAAGTAACATAAAGTGACTGAAAACTTAATATTAAACTTCAAAACTAAATGCACAAATCGTGCAAAGACAAAAAATAATATTAGCAATATCATGAGTCACTTTGTTTACGTTTTGACTTTGATTATACGGTTAGGTACTATTTACATTCATTCATGATAGGATCGCCCACGTATAGTTTATATTTAAGTGTTGTTTTGGCAATTCGTTTATTTTGTTGATTGTAATCTAAAAATATATTAAAATGACTGGAAAATTGTGTATGACATTGAAAAGAATTAATGAAAAAAAAAACTCTCTAAGCTTGGATTTTGCTGGAAAGTTTTGTTATGTTATTGCTTTTTTCGCGTTTAACCATTACTTTGTGAGGTTTCTAAGAAATACCTAATATTTTTGCTTGTTTTCTTAGTAATATTCAAATACTCGTATTATATTTTAAATAAAAATCACAGCGTCTTGTCCCAAATTTCAAGAGCTTGTCTATCCCAACAAGGAAAATGAGCCATTTTTTTGAACGAAGCCTATTCTTATACAAAAAACCTTGTTAACGATATTACTTTTATCATGTTTCTCATCAAAACTTAAGAAAGTATTTCGACCCAGTTTCCTAAAAATGTTGACAACTATTTACTCTGGAACGTGGACATGTAATTATAGTTATTTATAACTATGAATATATATCTATTAATAACTATAATTGAAAGTGCTTATTATTATACGACTTTCTCGAAGGTAGAGAAATTATTCTTTTGGTTTATGGAACTGGGGCCTAAGTCTACTATTTTTATAAATTCGTTATTCCAACACGATCCCATTGTAATTTGGCAAAAAATTCGTAATCTGCTAATTCATAATAATCATCATTGATCGGTCAATGGGCTCGTAATAGAGTTGTGGTAGAATGACAATATCGAACTTATTAAAAGCAATGACTGCACAATGACGTTCTAATGGTAGGTCACTAATCAAAGGAACTCTCAAAATTTTAGCAGATTACCGCATACGTCAGATATTTATTTCTCAGTATGTACGAGATTACCACTTCTTTCAATGGAGTGTCAGTGGTTGACCATTGGAAAGCCATAATGACGCCATTATATTAGTAAATTACCAAACTTGTCAAAATCAACAATTATGAAATCAATGATAGACCATTCTGACAATATTGTAATGGCTGACTTGAGGCCCAGATTTTTTAATAAAAGCAAATTCTTTAAAGTGCAAAATGCGCGAAATCCTGAAGATATTCAAAATAATAATGAAATTAAACTTTAAAAGCAAAATAAAAAGTCCGTAGGATATAATATCAAAATATTTTCTACAATAAACTCTTGTTTCTTCATATTTAACTTTTAAAGTGAAAAGGAAAAGTTTACGAGACTAGCTTTCAATATGGTTTTGTCTTACAATTGTCTTCCAGTGATGAGGCAAGCTCGGTAGCAATTAGACTACTACTAATGTGATTCACTGTAGCCCATTATAACGTCAGCGATAAGCTCATAAATCTGTACCAATGCAACTAATATTTCAACGCTAGTTTATGTTATTTATCCCTTGATGAGAGATAAGATAAGCTTTGCAGTTACGTGGCACTCAGTTATTTTACAATTATTTACGAAACTGTGAGGACTACCGTTTTAATTTTATTTATTTTCTAACATTGTTCTCACAGTTAATGATGATGACATCTAGCCAATTTCGGTCACAGCGACTGCATTCCCTGACTCCTTTGTTATGACATAATGAGGATCAATAATAGCAAATCCGATTTACTAGCCGCTTCATTCTTGGGCGCGTTTCTGGAACTAATACACTAAAATTGCTGTATCTTCGTCAGTTTTGGTCTGATTTAAATAATTTCTTCACAGTATTTACTGTTTTTTTTTGACGCTATAAGTCCGCATACTCCACAAAAATCATGACTGATCCTCATTGTCAATAATATTGTGACGTCATTTTTGTGGTTATGTAGCACTACTTTTCGGGATTATTGGAACTAACTTTTTTATCCCTATGAAAGTGCAAAACGAAACGCATCTTCGATAAGTCCCTACGTATCGAAGATGCGTTCGTTTGTATTTGGGCTCAACGTTGTTAAACCGCTTTGACGAACGCAAAGTGCGCATACCTTGCGGCATACTTTATTTTAGCCGAATTGAAATCTGGCTGAAGGTTCGGTAGCAGTATTACATTACAGCAACGTTTTTAAATACGGCGCGCCAGCTTGTTATACGATATGGCTGCGACAAATATATATTTTAAACAATAGACCAAATGATTTTCGATGAAATAAACGTTATATCCAATAACATTATACGAAATAAGTTTTAGAGTAGGTATATAAATGTGTTATGTAAAGAAATTATATCAACAGTTATCACGTTTATTATATCTTATGATCTTTATTGAAATGAAAATATACCAAATAACTTTATGTACGCACCCTTATGGGCTCTTAAATTACTTTTTTTTGTAGGTGCGAAAATCATTGAATGACATCTCCTGCTCTTGGAAGGAGTGGGAGGGCGTGCCAGACCTTTACTGACTAAGAACTTACTCCTGTTCCTTCTTTGCCTTCGTCCCAGGGCCGAGTTTTGCTTTTAGAAACAAACCCTTGGCCCCAGACGTAGTAACCATGTCGCGTGTCCCATAAAGATATTTGGATTTGCGAAAATATGCACATAAACGTGCAAATGCGGCGCACTCACCACCATAGAGTAACTAACAAACAAAGCGCTAATGTGCAACTAAATTACGTAGAGCAACAAAATTCGTTTCTATTTACGATCTTTTTCTGACAGAAAAGAGGTCGTTGAATCGATATGATCGCATCCTATTGTTAGTAGCTCCATGTTCCAGAGACTCAAATAAAGCTGTGATTTGTTCACAGAATTTAAGACTGCATAAATATTAGATAGCTAAGCCGCTTTTGTTTAGGTTGGCATTGAGATTTCAAAATACATAAAGCTCAGAATCGAAAATAGCATCCACTTTGATATCTCATATTCTTATGTCAATATTAAATTCTATATTTCTATCGTATTGTTTCAGCAAAATGACACGACTGCGATTTTATATTACTGAAAACTCATTTCATTGAAGCGAGGACTTCTATTTGTTTAGGAGTCCATTATTGATCTCTCTATCTGTGTTTTCACATTCAGCTAATTTTATTCAGTTAGCAATATCAATTAATTAGTTATATGTAGAATAGCCAGGAATTCTGTTATTTGCAATGCTTACTAATGATTGCACAATCAAATTTAAACCATTACTTTTAAATAGGTAGGTACTAAATGTGAATGTTAATTTTATGTATGATTAGTGGACCCGGTGAACTATGTACCACCTAACAGTCAATGAATGTAATATGTCTTTCGATATAGTTAACCGATTGCGATAAAACAACGCCTAATTAATATAATCAAGTTTCACACAATTCTAATGTAAAAAAGTTATCTACGTCGATTTCGTATTTTTTTTTTTACAAATATCACACAACGCCGTCTAGTCCCAAGCTAAACAGAGCTTGTGTTATGAGTACCAGAAAACTGATAAACATACTTAAATATTTTTAAATATAGTATTATATATACATTAAATTATATGCATAGACTAGCAGCTGCGATAGTAGAAGATTATCTTAAATCAGCCTATGTTACTCAGTGATAAAGTAGCTTTCTACTAATGAAAGAATTTTGAAAATCGGAAACCTCTACTGTCCGAACTAAGCGTTTCGCCTCGTCGTTTATACCGCGTACATTGAAGGACTGGAACAATTTGCCTGCTGCGGTCTTCCCAGCCGATTTTAATTTAGTTGTTTTCTTGGCTAGAGTGAATAGGCTCTTAATAAACTAGCGCGGCTCACCATCAAATATTGTATCACTGCCTACCATCAAGTGGGATCGCAGTCAAGCACTAGTTTATATCAATAAAAAAAAATATTGAAATTAAATTTAAAAAAAAAATGAAAAGGTTTTTTGAGGGGGTGTAATAGACAACATAGCAATAAGTTTAGTATAGAAGGATTCTCAAAGTCAAAGTTAAAAGTTTTTTTATTTCACATAGGCCTACATGGGCACTTGTAAAACGTCAAAAGCTAGTGCACGGTTCCAAATTGGTCGTTTCCTATGGAGAAGAACCGGCAAGAAACTCCATGGTTACTCTTTAAAAAAAAAAAGTTGTTCTTACAATATTTCCATATTACAGTATAAGTAGATATTATGTAAGGACAGTGTAGACCGGTCAATATTGTA
This sequence comes from Mythimna impura, assembly GCA_905147345.3. NCBI lineage: Eukaryota > Metazoa > Arthropoda > Insecta > Lepidoptera > Noctuidae > Mythimna > Mythimna impura. The sequence goes on from LR990359.1 coordinate 8,459,218, forward strand.
CTAAAAAGTATAATAAAAATAATCATAATAAAAAGTGTGTCGTAATAGGAAGTAACCTAAGAATTCGCGGAGTCTACAGTGTTCTCACATTCACATTATAAAAAAAAGAACTACTAAAGCATGAAAGTGCCAGCAACCTTTTCCCTGTTTACAACGTACGTGGTTACCTGAAGCCGTTTGACCTCGACGTCTATAAAGGACGTTAAGACACCTCTATTGTCTCGAGTCACTGCGAACTAATTTTCTTAGAACATTTTCACACGACCGACTGAAGGGTAACAACGATTTAGCAAGTCAGACTAATAGGGATGCCAATAAATTATTAATAAGGCCAGACTTCACTAGCCAGACCTTGATCGATAAATTATCTTCTACTGGGGATTTTAGTAGATGAAATATATTATGTAATGTTGTGCTAATAATATCATAACAAACAAGTTCGCTATTTCTAAGGCAAGATTTACGTAAATATATATATCATAATCTAATTCAAGCTAAAGGATACATAACAGTTATCTTTTATGCTCTAATAGTGAAAATGAAAATGGCATTCAGTTCCGTAAAGTCTATTTACCTAATCATAAATTATTAACCCTTTGCGCGTTTACTCGTATTATTATTACGTCATTGCGCATTTTTTACTAAAATCCCCAAAATGACAACTTTATTGTAAAAAAAAATCGTTTTGGGTAGAGCTTAGGAAAAACGAAGACAAAGAGACCAAAATTTTCACCCGACCAATTGCGTACACCCGTGTGTACAGTACGATGCTCAAGCGTTTTTCAAGGTCATTCAAGTTGTACGGATGTATGTATAAAGGTGAACGGCAGAATTCGTACCGCATACTTTTTTTGATGCTTTGTCATAGAAATTGTACCACTTAATAAGGTAACTAAGCCATTTATTTTCATGTAAATATACTATTTTTAAAACTCCGAGTTAGTTAGTTTTATCAATAAAAAGATTTGATTAACAAAACGTAATAAAATCGTAAACGAAACGCGGTTATGTTTTTAGAAGTTGCCATTGTAAAATAACACAAATATCGAAATGATAATTAATTATTTGGAAATACATCTATCATGAAATATTATTAAACAATTATATGTTATAACTAAGAATGCATATATTGCATAAAATCAAGGTATTTCTGGACTTAATTATAAAAATGTTTTTCATCAACAATATTTTTTTGTTTATGGCAATTATTTTTTGACAGCTTGACACAAAGAGTATGGCTTGACAGGTAGTAAACTTCAATCAGTTTGTTGTTGTTTTGAATTATTTGTGACTGCATCTGTGCAATTTAGCGAATTATCGGGCTGTTACGTTGAGTAATTGAAAACGCTTTATTAACTTTGCCGTATGTGTGTATGTGCTATAATTAAAGAGACGAGTTTAAAATGTGGTAATTGCAACGTTCGCTTATCCCGAATATGAAGACACTTTATCCAATGAGACTGAAGATCTCTTCAATACTATTCGACTGAGGACATATTCGAGAAATGTAAGTAGTGTACGAATAATATTCTGCATATGAATGGAGCTAGTGACGAACTCGTGATAAGTTTTACATGTTGAAAACTAGTTTCCATTTAAACCACACTAAAATGTGTATGTCTGCTCAAACTAATCTTAAACAATTCAAAAAACTAACAAACACGGCTATTTGTATGTAGGTACCCATCACATACAAATGGTTATTTAAATTATATCATTTTATTTGTGTTTCGTTTATGTTGGTACCTACATATTGGGCACAACATATTATGTTCATTGAATATATTGTGTTTAATTTGTATTTTATCAATTCTGTTTTGATATATCTATGGTTATCTAATGAAATGAATTATTTACAGATCTCATCCACAAATGAAGTTTGTGGAGTATGCCGAGACCCATCTCAAGATTTGAGCTTACCTGTTCCAAAAGAACCATGAGAAAAACCCTAGTATATTGCAATCTAAAGTTATTGCTGTAACTACATTGTAGGTTTGAGAACAGTGGGGCGCTGCTTGCGTATGATAAGCATTATTCATATCTAAACTATGCTTGCCATAAAGGAGAGATTGTTTTCTGATCTGGCCTCTTCTTAGATGAAGAAATATTAAGAATAATTATAGGATATATTAAGGAGGCATATTTTGGAAACATACAGCTGCACATAATTCATCATAAAGATTGTCCCACAGGAAGAAATTGCTCTGAAAGCAAAAAAATATTTCATCACATTTGCTTATAGTTTAAAGACTGATGGCAAGATTATGAAACCAAAAATGAAATAATTCTAAGCACAATAAAATAAATATACTTACAGAAACAAAGTTGTTTTATTTACCTACACTCAATACCATATCAATACTTCATGATTATAAACTCTATTGTAGTCCGCTGCTGGACATAGGTATAATCGGATGCACCCCACTGAGTAGATATAATCCTCTTCTCAATCTACCTACTTAATGGTGCCGTGTCGTCGTGGGGGCGATCGGCGGCGGCACCCTCTCGCACCGGGCCCTGTTTCAGGCCATGGTCAGGAGCGAGAAGAAGTGGGATGCGGTCGCCTCCACGTGCGAAGTGGTAATGGTAGTGGAGATGGCCGCAACCGTGAGGGAACGGATATCCTCACGCCCCAACCACCGTGATATGAGACGCCCCAGGTTTCGGGAGTCGCAGGGCAATCCTTGGCCACCGTAGGCGTGGGCTTACGAACGATGAGCAATGGGTAGCTCGCCGTCCGGACGTCCAGTAAGGCCAAGCCCGAGTCGTCGACTTTTCGAAAGGAAAATCGTGGTCATAGAACGCAAAGGGCGACTAAAGGACACAGTTGTCTTTCATTCAGTCTACTAAAAGTCTGACACGCCGCACGTCATTGGATGATTTTTCACTTCAAAAAAAAAAAACACCACATAATGGTAAGTAAGACACAAAAAGGTAGTGACATTATTTAGAACATTTAAGTACCTAATCATCGAAACAATATTTATGTACCTATTTTTATCAATCTACATTAGTACACTTGTAGGTAGGTAGGTACATAACCTTAAAAAATAAATCTGTCTATAACTTTAACGTCCCAAGTTCTAAAAATCTAAGAATTTAAACAGAGCTTGTCTATCATATTAACTACCAATTAAAATAAAAAATATTCCAAAACACGATATTTTATTAGCGGTACGAAGGGCCCATACAAGCCTGCCATTCGCCTTTAGTTCAGTGTGCTATTATAGTTGAGGCTTTAAAAGATATGGCTCTTACTAGTTCTAAAATAATTCGAGCTAGTAAAAATAAAATATTAATAATAATATTCCACAACTATCACACAACGCCGTCTAGTCCCAAGCTAAGCAGAGCTTATGTTATGGGTACTAGACAACTGATAAACACACTTAATGGGTAGTATGAAAACGAAACGTGGGGCCCTGGGACGAAGGCAACGAAGGAACAGGAGTGGGTTTTTAGTCAGTAAAAGTCTGACACTATCTCTTGCTCTCTCGCCCGCCCAAGAGCGTGATTTGTCTTTAGATGATTTTACCACCGAAAAAAAAAAACATATATTTCTAAATCCATACATATATAGATAAATTACACCCAGACACAAAATGAATCATAAACGCCATTTATTTTATTGGTCCCATCGAATTGTTAGCTATTTACACGTGTAAGACATGAACGTGCTCGTTTAATGTTATTTATTAAAATATGAGATTCCATAGTACAAAGTAGTACGTGACATAAATAGTTAATTTTATTTTATGTGTTGTATACAAGGTTCTGCAAAACATAAAGCAGCGGTCAATGCACTGAGTGTAATTGTTGCATACACGTGTTGCATTATTATTTATAAACTTTACAACTATTTTAACCTTGACCGAAGTATTAGTAGGTATAGTGTAGGTGGCAAGCAACAGACATAAATTATTTGCTAGTGTCACATTTTTTCCATTGTTAGCTAAAGACATTATTTTATATGTATAATTGTAACCGTTCTCTTCATCTTATTAATCGTGTTTTCGCCTTTGTTAATCGTGTTTTCACCTGTCATGCATGAGGTTGTTCAAATTCGAGCAAGTACCAATGTGATTTTTTTAATTCATTATTAGAACGTTTTTAAGTGTATCTAGGACATAACTGATGACATGCCGCTGCGCTGGTTGTCATTACTAGATCTTTAACAGTCGTGACAGCCCCCCTAGCCAAGTTACGATCGTTTCGTTTGCATCGAACGCCTCGAGTAGGCCACGCCTCCGATTCCTTAGTTCTGACCACGTGAGATGATGTCAGAGCAAAGGAATCGGAGCCGTGGCTTACTCGAGGCGTTCGACGCGAAGGAATGATCGTAACTTGACTAGGGGGGCAGGTAGTCAGACGCCAGTCGTGCTATTCTCTAAGAAAACAGCCTTGAGCGCAGTGCTGGCCGCAGCGACGAAATCCAAATACGCACATACAATCCAATGTATAGGTCCATTGGATTGTTAATCCTATGTACGTATTTGGATTTCGACGCTGCGGCCAGCGCTGCGCTCAAGGCTGTTTTCTTAGAGAATAGCACTGCAGAAAGTCTGAGTATCAATCGATGCAAGGAAAATCGAGTTTCCCAGTTACTGGGTTGTGGAGGTGTGATAGATTGTTACTCCATGTAAAATATATGTATTCAGTCGTATCCGGTTAGACTAGAAACCAACTCAAAACTAGTTGAAGAAAAGGTTAGAGAGAAGATAATATAAGCAGTCCTAAAAACATTGTTATTTTTCATTAAAAGTTTTAAAACAGAATTTGAAGATTTTTGCTCAATTTCACAACCCAACAAAATCTGTACGAAAATAACTCCAAACTACGACAATAACTTTATTCACTGCGTTGTCTTCTCATTATACTGCGTCGTGATGCGACGAGTTTGTTGCCTATGGTAGCGCTTTCTCTTAGAGTATTACTGACAAGATTAACATTCCAGACTTATATGTAGTGGATTCGAACTCATGAAGCAAGATTTTCAAATATTAGTGTGTGCTTTGTGTGTTATCGTTGAAAAAATACGAACGCATTAAGTCCATTGAAGATGTAGACGCCTATCGCATGAGCTGGTTCGAGGTGGTTTGAGAAAAAAATACCTGGAAGAAGTTAAGGGAGGTCTTTATGTAGCAGTGTTTAAAAAAAAGAAATAATTAATTATGCGTACAGCCAAAGAGTGGAATTCCTTGCCGGAGTCTGTGTTTCCTAATAGCTACAACTTAGGGGTCTTTAAGTCAAGAGTGAATAGGCTACTTCTAGGCAAGCGTGCTCCATCGTCGACCACATCATCGCTTACCATCAGGTGAGATGGTGGTCAAACGCGAGCCTATCATTAATAAAAAAAAAAAAGTCACTGGCAAGTAACATTTTTATGAGTAGTTATGTTACCAGAAATGCTTTGCTTCAGATGACAGCGTAATGGTGTCATTGGCAATAAATCTTTCAACATCACTCTAACTTATAATATGGGATTATTTGTATTATATGTGTGTATTATTGCGCAGTTTCAGTTTATCAGTTAGTGCGGATATCTGGATGATTGTATGTTTGGTATCCATTTCTCCAATATGAATCTATGTTATCCTGATTGTAGGTATCTGATCAACACAGTTTAGACAAGAGTGGGTTATAGACGTTTGTCACCTAGGGCTCTGCGGGAGATTACGAGACAATATATTCTCATAACTTTGGTCAAATGAATATCTTTATACCATTGCATAGTTATAAAAGGGATTGTCTATTATAATATACTGAAAATATTTACAACATTGTTTCTTAAGGCAATCCTAAATAACGGATTGCCTAGCTTTTCATATATTATATGTCTTTTTTTTTAGTGGAATCTCATCATTATTTGTCCATCCTGCTCGAAGCGGAATGAAAGAGAGTGTCAGAGGTTTATTGACTAAATAAAACACACTTAATTAAGAGGGTCCTTTTCCACTTGCCTATCGTCAACATCGAGCATAGTTTAAAAGCTTGTTGCTTTATCTAATGCAATTCAACGCGATGTTTGATTGAAGAGGCAAAGCATAAAAAGAGAACTGAAAACTCTGTTGGCATTCGGTAATTCCATGATTTACTCTAATATTTCACAAAACTTGTTCCAGGAAATACTTTCTTTTTTCAAAGCCTTAAAAGTTTTTGAAAAAAAATTCGTAATTCAGAATCTTGATTAAATTTGCAAGGCTGTTATACTTTTTTGACTTTTTAAATATTAGATTAAATTACGAACTTTCAAAATTCATGCAAAAGAGCTGATTTTCAGAGGTCTTTACTGGATTAGTTTTACACAAATTTATAAATTGATTTCAATAGAAGCCTAGATAATATCCACAAGATACTTTGTTTCCAAAATATCTAATAAAAAATGTGTAATAACATCACAATCGCGTAAGAGCGGTTGTATGAAAAACGGTGAAAATGTATGTCGAGTTGCATCCCCTTGAGTATGTTTCTTTAGTTACCCTCTGCGTTCTAGAGTCATGGTTCTATTTCGAATAATAATCGCAGCCTTGGTTCGCATATTTGTCTAAGCTGTTCACCGAGGCAGAAAATGATGAATGTGATGTGTGTGTTGTCCTGCCATGACTATGTTTATAAGAAACAGATGACGATGAAACAATGTAGCTTTATTTTTCAGTTACACATTATTTTAATGACAGAAGTTGGCGTAAACACGATGGCCGTTTTAATAATGTATTTATCTGTGTGTGTTTGTGCGTCACCCCTACTTCGCCACTATATGTTATCAATGCGATAGAATTTGCCGGTCTGTTATCTCTTCACGCTTTAAAAGGTTTGGATGAAAATTGACACATGCGTAGGCTTTTTTCCCGGTAGTATGTGCTCTGGGGACTATTATTTACTTATATAATACTAGCTCCTACCAGCGACTATGCCCGCGTGAAAGTAGGTTTCTCTATGCAAACTTTGGATCCTCGTTTCATACACTTAGGAGAGGAGTTTCGTAAAATCCGTTCTTAGCGGATGTCTACACCTTATAAAGAACATATGTGCCAAATTTTAAGTTTGTGGGTGTTATAGTTTCTGAGATTTCGTGATTGATCAGTGAGTGGTATTTCGCTTTTATATAATTATATGTCGTGGATTGATGGCGCAACGGTGCGACGGACAGCGCCATCTATCAATTAGTTTCGTAAACTAATAATATCGTCACCGGAAACGCAAGCAGCACCCTACCGCTTGGACACAATCGTCGATAGAGGGGAAGCAGCGAGGACTGGAGGGAAGCCCGAGTGGTGCGGCATTCTACCTCGGACAGCCTCGGCATACGCTGAGTACCAACGCACGTGTTTGTTTCCTTTTGTAAAACCGTTATCAAAATAAAATTATTCTGATTCAAATTATCTTTCGTTCGAGTACCCAAGTCAGTGCCCACACCTACCAAGAACTATGTCGGATCGTGATAAAGACCCGATGTTTCGCATCTCGGCCACCCTTGATGCGACATATAGATATTGATACAACAACGACTTATTCGCTGATTTAACATAAAAAAAAAACGCATATGAAGAATGAATATTGTAGTGAATATGTCACATACATAACAGATATGCACAGCACTTGTACAGTGAATTATAAAAAAAGATGAAAGTTGATGTTAATTTAAACTAATTAAAATATTGCATTGAAATAAATTTAATTGAAAATTATATTGGAATGTCAGTGAGTTAAATTAAAAAAAGCATACATTGAGATCAATCACATTCTAAATAGAAATTACAAGAACATAATTATCTAAATTCAAAATATTATAAAAAAAACATATTCCAAATAAGTCAAGTCAGCAAATTATCAACTCTCACAAGGGCAAAACTGCTTGCAGAAGCTGGTTTACGATAAAGAAATCACTTATCTATTGATTATACACCCCTATTTTTTAATTAGTTAAAAAAAAAAATTGGGGCTCTATCCGTACCCGTTACTGATCATATTTATTGTAGTCAAAAGTAAAAAAACGAAATCCCAAAATTGTCCACGAAAATTTGGCATAATTGGTAAATTCATAATAGAATTATCATTCATAACAGTTGCTACTAGAAAACACTACGAGCAGTGTTTTTCCATTTTGATCGTCATTTATTCATTCAATATTTCCATAAATTGAGTGATATTTTGAGATATAAACAAACGCTAATAACTTTGCTGTTTATGAATATTATTTATTGAGACTTTACTTAAATAGTAAAAATACCTTTTCTAATAAACCCTTTAAGTATTTGTACTAATTAAAAATTTGTGGTGTATATTGACTACGTATCGAAACGGAAACCACACTGCTGTTTAACGATTTTTTATATACAAAACAGATTGTTCATTATTTCAACGATACAGTTATTTTTTTACTGTTCGTTTTTACGGTTCACGCTTGACCGGTATCTCACCTGATGGAAAGTGACGATGAAGCATGCTTGCCAGGAAACAGACTCCGGTAGGGAATTCCACTTCTTAGCTGTACGCACAATGAATGCCTGTGTTCCCAAAATGTTGATGTTGATGGGATGACCATCATGTACCGGTGGCGTCTGGTGGTCCGATAATGGAATAGGCTTGGCGGAATTAGAATACGCAATTCTGACACACATTCTCAGAAATGCAATCGGTAGAAAACAGAACAAACACAGAATAAACTGGTAGCCAGGGCTGCGTGATTTTTCGAAAGAGTTACCATGGAATTCGCAAAGAGCAATAAAAGGAAAACTGTTTAGTCAGTAAAAGTTTGAGACTCCCTCTCACTCCACCTAGAGCGGGAGAAGGTCATTTGATGATTTCTTGTGTAAAAAAGGACCGAGTCGGTAAACTGTTATAAACTGAACTTAATTCCATGAAATGGGCCTCTAAAAACACGTCACATTTTTGCGCGTTTCAAGCAAAAGATTGTACAACCTATTTGAAATATCTTAGTCCCTCTGAATCACACAGGCGATTGGTATGTGCAAGAAAGGGATGGAAATAAGAATTGCAACAGCCAGTCAAAAAAAATGAATCTATCGCGCATAAGAACAGCGTAACCATCACGTTTTGTACTTATAATGTAAAAAGTATAAGTTATATTAAGTTAATTAATATTATTAACCGCATGCTAAACTTCAGAACATGTAGCAGCAGTAAATTTCAGGAAACTTCCCATTGTATGAATGAACACAACCCCTTTGGGATGGTGGCGTTCAGAATTTCTCCTACTTTGTACTGTGTCGTACAACTATAGTTAAGTTAAACCATAGCAGTTTCTTTTTTAATTGTTAAAAACTAGTGCTTGATTGCGATCCCACCTGATGGTAAGTAGTGATGCAATCGGTGATGGGGAGGCGCACTAGTTTATTAGGAGCCTATTCACTCTAGCCTTGAAGACACCTAAATTATAATCGGACGGGAAGACCGCAGCAGGCAAGATGTTCCTTTCCCTCGATGTTCGCGGTATAAACGACGAGGCAAAACGCTTGGTCAAAACCGTAGAGGTTTCAACAATGTAAAAGTGGATACTCGCCGTTCGTCGGGTTGTCCGATGGTAGAAATGAGATGGTGGAATTAAGACATGCAAATCCCGCGCACACTCTCCAAAATGCATTCTGTAAAACACCGAAAGGCTGGCTACCCTACGCCTTTGCTCCAAACTTTGTAGATTAGACTTAACCAGATCTAGATCACCAAAAGATTATTTAAAACTATATACAAATGTTAACATAGTTATTAGCCACAATTTTTACAAGCTTTTATTTAGTTTCATCTGTCCCGATGTCTGTTCGTCTGTAAACAAATCTTGTAAATTAAATTTGATCCACTTCCCGGTCACCGATTGAGCTGAAATTTTGCAAGCGTGTGTAAATCAGATGACAATGCAAAATTATTATGACATGGAGCTGATCTGATGATGGTACCGGAAGTTGGCCATAGGAACTCGGGTAACCCTATCGTGTTTGAGCTTTTTGGAATGGTTTTGATGAGTATTAATTAAATACGCATATACCGTGCTATAAAAGCTTGCTATGAAAAAAATGTTTTCAATAAAAACTTGTTTTTTTTTTTCAATTAACATTGAAAAACATTAGGAATTACTCCTATAAGTGCATTAAGTTGAGTCAACCCATAGCCCCATGGAGATGGGCTACATATTATTATTATGTATCCTATCTAAATGGGATAACACGTAACACGAAACTTTATAACCCCAATTTAGTAACCGTTTATTTTTGTAATTGCCTCCCACTGTGAAAGCAGGTTTAAAAGAAAGTTTCACGTTAAAAAGCTTTATGATAAGTTTTTAATAAGCTGAGATATACGAGTATATTTGCTTTTGCAAGCTACACCCACTCAGCTATTTTAAGTACACCTCATTTTATTAAAAATATATTTGTTTCTTTTCTAGCTAAAAAGGCTAGAGAAATTTAAGCTGAGTAAGAAAGTAGAAACAAGATATTTTTACTTAAGTTCCAAAGTGTTAGAATGATGTTTCAAGTATCGTATCTAATCTAATCTTACTTTAAAATTAATTTTATTTACCTACCACATAACCGCGCGTTTGGGAACACATTCATAATGCGTACAGCTAAGGAGTGGAATTCCCTGCCGGAGTCTGTGGTCCCTGATAGCTTCAACCTAGGGGTCTTTAAGTCAAGAGTGAATAGGTTATTTCTAGGCAAGCGTGCTCCATCGTCGGCCACATCATCGCTTACCATCAGGTGAGATGGAGATGGTGGTCAAACGCGAGCCTATTAATAAAAAAAAATAAAAAAAACAATATTCAAAAGTTTGGAAAACGTGAGTCCGTCACGATGTACAATAATAATAATATTCTACAATATTTAACAACTTTCACACAACACCATCTAGTCCCAAACGAAGAAGAGCTTGCGGTATGATTACTAGAAAACTGACTATAAAAATAATAACTAAACACAAACATATTATACATAAATTGCACCCAAACACAGAAAACGATCGTGGTTATCACACAAAAATTTATCTTGGGTGGGTGGAACCCACGACCTCCGGCATAGCAGTCAGGATCACTAACCACTAGACCAACGGCCAGTCTACATTAACGTCTATGATAACGACGTCAGCAAGTATCGAGTAATAACAATGCAAGTGCACTCAGTAATGACAACTAAACCAGTTTACAGATGATTTCCGTTGTTCAAGTACTGATGTGCGGTTGACTGTACATCGGTTTCGTGCCATTATCATATCTACCCGCATTGAGATATCGAGATAGCACCAAATGTTTTCCCTTGTCGAATTCACAACTTTATGTCTTGTTGTTTTTGGGAATAGAGTGCAATTTCCTCTGTGTTATTTTTGAACGGACCGGCCGTTTAAAAATCACACACAGAGGCAATTGGTATGAAGCCAATCAATCTCGAGTATTTTAAACGTCCGTACTTTATTTGGTCAAAGAATTTATTTGAATACACTTACTCAAAAACCCGCTCTTATCCCTACCACTTTTAACCACGCAGTTTATTGTTTTCCACACTAGTGTGGAAAAGAGCATGAGTTCGCCCCTACCACAATTGTTTGAATTTATCGTATCAGGCTGAGTGCTGAGCGACCCACACGAGTCGCAGCTAAGAGATGACCAGTCTCAACTGACCGCACCCGTGTGATCCTTATAAAGATAACTTTTTTAAGGTGAGAAATCATCTAATGACTTTTCACGCTCCAAGGTAGGTCGTGAGGGCGTGTCAGACTTGTACTGACTAAAATCACACCTATGTACCTTCTTTGCCCTTTGCGTTCCAGGATTACAGGTTTCTCTTTCTGAAATCATCCCATGGCCCCAGTAGTCTTCCACTAAGATTTTTCTTACTAAAACCACATTGTGTCCTTTAGTTGGCCTTTGCGTACTAGGATCACTGGTTTTCTTTTCATAAAATCTCCGTGATAAAGCTAGGTTTTAATTTATAAATATAAATATATAACATTACACAACTGTCACACAACAGAAAACAGAAAATTTTATTTCAATTAGACCAATTACAGGCACTTTTGAATTGTCAAAATAACGGTCAGTCAAAAAAAAAACAAGTGAAGCTAAATTGCACGTTCCAAAGCGTAGATCTCCATGGACACTCTTTTAAATCATATTATGTGTTACATAAATCTTGGTTACATATTTCATATCGCTTCTAATATGTGAGCACAATGTAGATAAGTAATAATAATTTAAAAAATAACGAATTACACGCCATCTAGTCCCAAACTAAGCAGAGCTTGTGCTATGAGTACTAGACAACTGATAAACATACTTATATATTTCTAAATACATACATACTATAGATAAATTACACCCAGACAAAGAACAAATGATAGTGCTCATCACATAAACATTTGTCCTGGGTGGGAATCGAATCCACGACCACCGGCATAGCAGTCAGGGCCACTAACCACTAGACCAATAGGCCTGTCAAAAATACCGTATAGGTAGGTACTATAACTAGTGTTTGGTTTCTTGCTGCTAAAGAACACGCAAAATGCGATTCGGGATGTTTAAATAAAAGACTACAGTGGATAAAATAGATTTAATCTAGTTCGTTGATGTTCGCACTATTCTGTACCATGTTTTCACATTAAGAAATATAATATATTTCTTGCAGTGCATTTTACATTTGACAGCTATAAATAATTGGGAAAAACTCAGTCTATTTCAGATGTGAGGTGTTACCAAAATTATTCTAATATTTATTTTTAAGGGGGTGCGTAAAATGAATCCCCTGACACTTTTATTGCTTTAGTTTCCCACAAAGGTGTTGTAATAGTGTCAGCCGACAGTTAAAACGCTTTTGTTTATCGCTCGGCCTTTATGTCTCCTCAGAGTGTTGTTAATGAACGACAAACTTCAACTAAGGCAGCATTGTGCTTGTTCACTTCGTCTCTTACAAAGCACTCATTTGTGTAAGGTGTACGCGAGAATAACTCTGTTCAGCGTTATTATACTGAAGCCTGTTTATGTACTTACTCACTTTAGTAGGGAGCGCAGCTGGACCATAATAAATAATGACAGCTTTTTCTCCTTTTTAGGGTTCCGTACCTCAAAAGAAAAAAAAACGGAACCCTTATAGGATCACTTTCTTGTCCGTCCGTCTGTCTGTCTGTCTGTCAAGACCCTTTATCTCGGGAATGCGTGGAAATATCGAGTTGAAATTAATCCATATACTCAGGCTTGCTGACTCTTGAAGCTGTAAAAAAATGAAACTTGTAAGTTAACGAGAAAGAAAGATACTTCGGTTTATGTGGCAAAATACGTACATTTTGACACTCTCGAGGAAATCAAAATTCATAGGGTACTTCCCGTTGTCCCAGAATCCTGAAATTTGGCGTACCTAAAGCAAGGTCTTACAGCACAAGTATAGGAATAAATCTGAAAACTGTAAATTTGTTGTTACGTCACAATTTTTTTTTTTGCGATTCGGATATAACTTCCGAGACTCCATTCCGGAATTGAACTATTTACATAGGTAAGTTTGTACGGAACCCTCAGGGCGCGAGTCCGACTCGTTTTTATAATTACTAAGACTCCGCGATCCGTCCGTCTGTCTGTCTGTCTGCCTGTCAGCAAGCTGTATCTCACGAACCGTGATATAACTATCACAGTTAAAATGTTCACAGATGATGTATTTCTGTTGCCAATGTAACAACAAATACTAAAAAACAGAATAAAATAAATGGGTGCTCCCAATACAACAAACGTGATCTTTTTTGCCGTTTGTTGCTACTGACGGTACGGAACCCTTCGTGCGCGAGTCTGACTAGCACTTTGCAAGTTTTTTCTTCTTTCCAAAACTTTATGAAAATGTGCAGCGAGGTGGCGGCCATTATAACGAACTACGAAGTTTACGTGACGTAGTTTTGTATTAAATTCAATTCAATTCCATTCAATATCTTTATTGTGGAGCATAGGTTTGTACATAATACAGGTCTTAAATAATTAAATAGATCAGCTACGTCCTGCCCTTGGGGCATACAATAGTCAAATAAGAATATAGGTACATTATTTTTACAAATTATTAATATTTCACATAAAAATAAAAAGATAAAATCAAACGAAAAGAATTAAGGTAGGTAGGTATACATCAGTAGGCTGAACACATCATGACTGAGGGGGGCTATATTGGAGCAGTGATTTGTCCAATAAGAAATCTTTTATAGAGTAGTAGCACTTGTCTACTAACAGATCACGGAGACTCTTTTTAAATTTTTTCAATTCCGTAATTATTCTGATAGAGCCAGGAATATTATTAAAGATGCGTGTAGCCATACAAAAGATACTTTCATGCATAAGATGAATCATAAATAAAAAATAAGTGTATGGTGAAACTCTTTTGTGCCAGTTTCAATAACTGGCCTTCAGAATTCATTCATTCTGAAGGCCTTTTAGAAAAATTCATGACAACAGTTGGCGTTCTACTTTTGAAACGTATTACTTGATCTTGACGTCTAACATTTGACATTGACGTTGATGTCTAACTAGTGACATTAATATAATATATGCTTTTTGACAGGTGCCTGAACCTGACGACTCAGTGCTGCCACCTGATTAACGTCATTTTAGAAATTTCACATTGAAATTTATTGTTGGTTTACAGTTTACCTTTTAATATTTATGTCACAGAGTTTATAGCAGTTAGCTATAAAAGTCAGGCCTGTGAAATTGTTCAAGCTTTCAACTTATCATCACTTTGTGATCAATTGATCATAAAATGCACGATGACGTCACATTGTAGATTGGAAGAGTGCCAAGCACGTTATATATAAAGAGATACGAAACAAGGCATTGACCGCGTTTATATTTGTAGTATTCTAAACATAGGATGACATATTTATGTAATTCAAATTAATTCACTCTTGTTAAATTGTTATAAATATATCTTCATAATCCTGTTGTTTTTTTTTTAGATGGGAAAATCATCAAATGACAAATGCCGCTCTTGGGCGGAGCAGGAAATTGTGTCAGACATTTACTGACTAAAAACCCAATCCTGTTCCTTCTTTGCCTTCGTCCCAGGGCCCTGGATTTTGCTTTCTCACTACCCGTGGCCCCAGTAGGCTTCGACCGTGCTGGGCCTCTACAGTTGCTGACATCTCCTTGAGACGCGCGTGGAACAGTACGCGCCGTCGATGACTTGGGCTTGGTCCGGATGGTTACCGGACGGTCGGACGGCGAGCCACCCATTGCTCGCCGTCCGCAAGCCCGCGCCTACGGTGGCCGGAATTCACGATCGGAATCGCGGCGGTGGTTGGGGCGTGAGGACCGTTGCCTCACGCGATCGGCCGCCTCCTTTGCTAGCATTACCGCTTCGCAGAAGGAGGCAGCTGCCTGCCACTCCTCCTCGCTCCGGACCATGGCCTGTAACAAGGCCCGGCGCGAGAGATCGCCGCCGCCGATCGCCCCAGTTAATCCAGTTGGGTAGGTCTAACTTTGAGAAAGAGGTCAATCGTCGAATCCGATTCGGCTGGGCAGCGTTCGTGAAGCTGCGCGCTATCTTTTCCTCCAAAATACCACAGCGTCTCAAGACGAAAGTTTATGACCAGTGCGTGTTGTCAGTGATGACATATGGCACTGAAACGCATGGTCTCATGGAAAGGGCTATGCTCGGAGTTTCCTTGCGTGATTGCATAAGGAATGAAGATATCCGCAGGATAACCAAGGTCACCGATTTAGCCCGAAGAATCGCCAAACTAAAGTGGCAGTGGGCAGGGCACATTGCTCGTAGAAAGGATGGTCGATGGGGCCGAAAGGTTCTAGAGTGGTGACCGCGCACTGGAAAAAGCAGCGTTGGAAGGCCTCCCACAAGGTGGACCGACGACCTAGTGAGAGTCGCGGGAATACGGTGGATGCGAGACGCACAGGATTGGTCGTTGTGAAGAAGCTTGGGGGAGGCCTATGTCCAACAGTGGACGTCTTTCGGCTGAAATGATGATGATGAAATAAATCTTGCATAAATAGGTTAATATAGTTTAAATTTGTATTTCATGACAAATGACCAGTGTGATGACTTTTAATGGTTCCGTACCAGAAGAAAAACTAACGAAACCCTATTATTAAATCTTGACTGTCCGTGTGTCTGTCTGCGGTCTGAATTTCATGAACCATATAATAAGTAGACAGTGGTTTTACAGGGTGTATTTGTCTATTGGCGCTCTAAAGTAAACCTTCCATACATATCTCTGTCGGCAATGGTGCCCATATTGTATGTACTTCTTATATCTTATCTTGTTGTGGGGCTGGCCCTAGGTACTTCTTATATAGTGTGTATACTTGAAAAATAAGACATTCATTTAAAATTTGGTGCTTATTCGAGCCGTTGTGGTTAGTTTATAAGTATGACGGCGATATAAACTATACAATGTGAATTTTAAATGCGTGTCTTAGTTTTGCTAATGATGCACGTTACTGACTGGGGCACGTGCACCCGTTTTACCCTAATAATTAAATTGGTTTTTGTTTTCGGTATATGGCCAGGTTCCGTACTGTCGTGTGCGAGTTCGATTCGCTCTTAGCCGGTTTTCAGAATGCTTATCTTTTTGATACGCATTCTAAAAACCAAACAAAAGCTCTGCGTTATTTTTAAATACCATTCTCATTTAAATATCATTTGAACGTGGAGCTAGCCACGTTCAAATGACACACGGTCCCATTACACAGTATCAATAAAATTCAAATATCCAGCTGACTGAGTGCCAAGTTAGCAGAACGTGCGCCGCTTATTACATGCTACTGGTTTTTCGTTTATGGCCGTTTTATGGTCATAAACGGCATACATTTAGAGACAACTCGCTGTCATTTATTTATCCTTTCCACGTGTAAAGTTTATACTTCTCAATTATGAACTGAATCTCAGTTAATACAAATTATGTCTAGGCGTTAACATTTGACATAAAATTGAGTCAGATCGGATTGTTCTGGAAACTTTTAAACAGCAGACATAAAGAGGTCACTTTATTAAACTCTGGTCAGTAAAATAACAGTTAGTGCCATAAAAGTCTTTTTACAAAAAAAATACAACCGACTTCAAGGTAAAAAAAAACACTGAAAAGTGGAAAATAACTTTAATTTCGGAAGTCGGTGTTTATATAATAGTTTTGTCTCTTCGTTATTTAACACCGACTTCCGAAATTAAAGTTATTTTGCACTTTTCAGTGTTTTTTTTACCTTGAAGTCGGTTGTATTTTTTTTGTAAAAAGATTTTTATTTAACACTTTTTAGTTATGGTACCACCACTAAAAAGTACCCCTCAGCCAAACTTAAATACCTTAAAGCCAGAGTGCATCTCATGACAATTCTAATAATCTCAAACACGGTTAGATTACATTAATTTATTACAGAGTTCCGGTGCCTAACTCCAGGCTTCATCATCAGATCAGTTCAATATATTCCCCCTCTACTTTCAGTCAGTCATCGACTACACCTATGTATAAACAAAGCAATTTTACTTGTTACGACGGTTCTGCTGTGATCCTATGAGGAGTTCTGTTCCATATCTTCGAAGTTCATGATCAGATCATAACAATATTTCTATGGGACCAACTCGGAACCATAACCTTTCAATCAAAAAAGAAATTTTCAAAATCGGTCCACAATTGACCGAGAAATCGGTGAACATACATAAAAAAAACAAAACATACATTCAACCGAACATATAACCTCCTCCTTTTTGAAGTCGGTTAAAAACTGTCATGTCGTTTTGATGCAGATCTTATGATGGAACTTTAAGTATTTCTGAAACATCAGTATTCCCTAAACTCTTTAAAGTACTGAGTGAAAACTTCTCTCAATTCTACCAAATTTTACCGCAATGTCACGCTCAGTCTCTGCTCCGATTAATTAATTCCTAAGTTCGTTTTAGTTCACCTCTTCGCGTCACTACTTAAGTTAACCTCAATACGGCAGCGTGAACAGTTCCCACTAGATTACTCAAGGTGTTCAGGGTTTATTTGTTCGAATCGACTACAGCATTCAGTTTGGTACACCTTAAGATTAGTTTAGCTCGCTTGCTTTGAACATTGCTAGCAATTTACTACTGTGATTACTCTTCGACTATTAAATTTTTTAACGAATTATTTGAACAACTTTTTTTCTTAAATAAACGTTGCCCTCACACTAGGAATTATTCATGTATTGTGGGTGTGCTCACAAACTTGTAAACTCACATACACGAAACACCCACACCCGAAATACCTATCCTATACAAATATTTGTTCCATGCAGGGATCAAAACCGTGACACGCAACGCAGCAGCCAATCGCTTAACCAGTGCGCCATCAGTATAGCATAGCATAGCATAGTCGGCCTTATAATGTTCCCACTGCTGGGACTCAGGCCTCCTCTCTAGGAGAGGGAATGGGCCGTAATCCACCACGCGGGCCCAGTGCGGGTTGGTGGATGTCACATGTCTTCGAATTTTTGGTTCTAGGACATGCCGGTTTCCTCACGATGTTTTCCTTCACCGTTTTGAGAGCAGTGGTGATGAAATAAATTACACAAAGTAATGCGCCTGGCTGGGTTTGAACCCGCGACCTACAACTCGTAAGTCGGAGCCGTTACCGCGCGCAGCGATAGAGCAGTGGTGGCCGAGTGGCCACCACTGCTCTATCGCTGCGCCAACAGTGCTGTCCCAACCGTGCTGTCACTTTCAACTCGGTTCTTTAGATTATTTCTACTATTTACTAGTTTTGATTCGCTTTGATTTTTAAAAGATAACCCAAATCTATTACCCGCTGTTCATTATTGTATTTCGTACCGCAGACCAAAACGTCTGCCCGGGTGTCACCATTGTGTGGAGCGCTCGGAGGACACGGTGCGATCGGCGGCAGCGATCTCTCGCGCCCAGCCTTGGTACAGGCCTATGGCCTGTACCTAATACTGTCCGGAGCGAGGAGGAATGGCCGGCGGCAATGGGTAGCTCACCATCCGACCGTCCGGTAACCATCCGGACCGAGCCCAAGTCGTGCGCTTCAAGGGGATGTCAGCTACCGTAAGGGCCCATCAGGGTCGAAGCCTACTGGGGCCATGGGTTGTACAAAAGAGAACCCCGGGGCCCTGGAACGAAGGCAAAGAAGGAAAAGGAGTGGCTTTTAGTCAGTAAAAGTCTAACACCTCCCGCCCCACCAAGGGCAGGAGATGTCATTAGAAGATTTCCCACCTAAAAAAAGACCAAAACGTCTGTTATCAAAATCTTGATTATCAGGGCTTAGTAACTTTGATTGACCTTGTCGTGTTCACTGTTCTCATATTCGTATTCGTTCTGTTCAACGTGGATTTGCTTAAAAGGGTCCTTTTCGAGGCACATTTTCATACAACCGCTCTTACGTGAATATGATGTTATATCATATCTTTCTCTAGATATTTTAGATACACATCTTGTGGATATTACCTAGGCTTTTATAGAAATCAAAACATAAATTTGTGTTAAACTAATCTAGTAAATACCTCTGAAAATCTGCTATTTTATGTGAACTTTGGCCCTCCATAATGCACTCATATATTAAAAATATACAAAAGTACATCAATAGAAGCCTTGCACATTTAATTGAGATTCTGAATGACGACAGTTTTTCTGAAAAACTTTTAAGGTTTAAAAAAAAAAACGTATTTCCTAGAACAAGTTTTATGAAATATTCGTATAAATCACGGAATTACCGAATGCCAACAGAGTTTTTAGGCATTATCTTTCTTTTTCCCCGCCAGGCGCATTACTTTGTGTAATTTATTTCATCACCACTGCTCTCAAAATGGTGAAGGAAAACATCGTGAGGAAACCGGCATGTCCTACAACCAAAAATTCGAAGACATGTGACATTCACCAATCCGCACTGGGCCGGCGTGGTGGATTACGGCCCATTCCCTCTCCTAGAGAGAGGAGGCCTGAGTCCCAGCAGTGGGAACATTAAAAAGGCTGAATATGCTATATATATGCTATCTTTCTTTTTTGCATTGCCTCTTCATCAAACATCACGTTGGATTGCGTTTAATGAAGCAACAAGCTTTTAAACCATGCTCAATGTTGACGATAGGCGAGTGGAAAAGGACCCTCATAATAACGTATGTTAGTGATAAATTAGTTAAGTTATTGTTTCAGTGTTTTAGATTTTTTTTTTGAGGTGGATAATCATCTAATGACTTCTCCCGCTCTAAGGCGGAGTGTCCTCCTGCTCCACCATGTCAATCTCATGTCAAAAATTTACGGACTTAATCCACACCTATGTTCCTTCAGATACCCTTTGCGTTCCAAGACCACGGATAACCATTTCAGAAGTCAGTATTTTAGAGGTGAAGCTAAGTTATTTGTAAAATCTTGCTGCATATAAGATTTCGTGCAGTTTCAAGCCAGTTAGTGTTTGTCGTTTGGAAATAAATACTACTTAAAATGCAGCGTAGAATAAATCCCAAGTACAATTCCGTGTCTCTAATGAGACGATATTGCACCCGAGGCAGAAGTAGCGAAGTTTAATTCACTGCATTTTATTTGTTCGTTATAATTGCACACTTTATACAGAACTTAAAAAAAAACCTGCCAGTAACCATTCGTTTAGCAAAATGAGATATTATAAGAAACAAATGACTGCCTCTGCACAAAATCAAGTAGGTAAGTAAGTACCTATCTGAGTACTTTTCGATCCTTTTTCCTATTGTCATGAAGATTTAAGCCGTTTCGAAAGGGTATGATTGCATATTAATACTTTTATACTATATTATAATCCAACACAAAGATTATGCGGTTTTCGTGTTATTTCGTAAAATGAGGAATGGTTTCCGACGAGAATCGTATTAAATTCAAGTTTAAAATTGAGTTTGTTATATAACCATATTCAGGCTTATTCAAAGTTAAATGATGCTAGGATCTGAGTTTTTAACTTTTGCTGAGAGAGTTTTGTTTCACTTTTCCAAACAAAACACCAAATAACTCATAAATGCAAATGTGTGGGAGAATACTATTAATATTAAATCGGAGCGTTTCCAAATTAATGGAAACCAATCTATTGGTTTATTGAAACAAAAATTTACATAGAAGTTCATTACGTACACAATTGTAGCAAATTAATTTGAATAATAATTACAAGCCTGTTGGTGTACTGGTCAGTGGCCCTGACGCTACGCCGGAGGTTGTAGGTTCGATTCCCACCCAGGACAAATGTTTGTGTGATCAGCACGATCATTTGTTCTGTGTCTGGGTGTAATTTATCTATAATGTATATATTTAGAAATATATAAGTATGTTTATCAGTTGTCTAGTACTCATAGTACAAGCTCTGCTTAGTTTGGGACTAGATGGCATTGTGTGATAGTACTGGAAAAAAAAATTGAGTTGTGCAATCCATTGATAGATTATATTCAGAAAATCAGTCAGATAAAATGTATAGGGAATGAAGCTGGAATAGTCATGGATTGTGTGAGGAGTGATATGGAAAAAAAGAAATTAGTGATAGCGTGACGGATAACAGGACAGATTGGAGGAGAAAAAAACAAGTTGCACCAACATCAATCCAGTAACATGGAAAAGGGCAGCAAGATAATGATGATAGAGTATCAATGGATCATCAGATTTATATATTCTATTTTCACTGTTTTTGTCTTTTGTCAATAAATTTATACATCGATTCCGA
Organism: Mythimna impura; assembly: GCA_905147345.3. Lineage (NCBI taxonomy): Eukaryota > Metazoa > Arthropoda > Insecta > Lepidoptera > Noctuidae > Mythimna > Mythimna impura. The sequence goes on from LR990359.1 coordinate 8,480,857, forward strand.
AACAACTAAGTGTGTGTATACACGAGGGTATAAAGGTTAAGAATTAATCTTCAAACTATAAAATATGATCAAGATTACCGTAAAATGATAACAAAGAATAAAAAAAAAAACAAAAAGAAACATGATTAGTAGGTTTCCTAACTAAGCAAGAACTGCAGAACTAATGCTTTTGAAAGAATTAAAAGAACAAAAGAATATTCGTTTGGAACACGGTGATTTTTATGGTTTTGTTTCTTCTTTACTTAACACCAAAACATATGGAATTTCAGTTGTATTTTTATCTAAATGGACAGTTTACGTCTTTTTGACGTACTCTTTCACATCGCCGTTTTGTTTTTAATTAGTTGTAATTAGTTTAGGGATTTTATTATTGTTAATTTTTATTTTACTGTAATTATAGTTAGTGGACTGGTCGATAAGAAAATGAGCATTTAGAAATTAATACTGTAATAACTTAATGTTTAACATTAAAACCTTTTTGATACCTAAGTCGTTTAGTTTTCTACGAGTTTTGTATTCAACTAGTCTTCACCAGTTGCTGAAATATTATTTTCGTTTCAGTGTCAGATCTTTATGTCAATCTCGCGTAATGGAAAGCGATGTAAGAATTGATTGAAAAAATCACGAAGGCAAAGGATCTGGATCTAGAATACATGTTACTAGGTTCTACCGGCGGCTCCACCCGCGTGAAAGTAGGTTTTTCCATACTAACTTTAGACCCCCGTTTTATCTCTTTAGTGGACAAACATTGGAAAATCCTCTCGTAGTACTCGCTTACGTCATAAAAGAGCTCGGATGTCACCATTGTGTGGACCGCCTGGAGGACACGGTGGAGCATACGATAGAGGTGTGCCCCGCCTGGGCAGAGCACCGCCGTGTCCTCGTGGAGCCGATCGTCGGCAGCGAACTCTCGCGCAGGGCCTTGGTACCGGCCATGGTCTAGAGCGAGGAGGAGTGGCAGGTAGTCGCCTCCTTCTGCGAAGCATTAATGCTAGCTATGGAGGCGGCCGCACGCCCCAGCAGCTGGGATCCCGATCCCGATTTCCAGCCACCGTAGACGCCAGCTAGCATCCAACCATCCGGTAACCGTCCGGACCGAGCCCAAGGTCGATATATATTCTTAGATGATTTCCCACCTAAGAAAAAGTCATAAAAGAAAACCATGTGCAAAATTTCACGCTCTTACTCTTACTAGTTTTGGCTGTGCGTTGATATGTCAGTCAGTCAGTTTTTCTTTTTATATATATTATAATAGATACACATTCCTTATTATAAACGAAGAGATAGACGATTAATCATTTATGTCAGCGGACCGTGCTTTGGAGAAGAGTTCAAACGGCGGACCACTGAACAGTGAATAGTTCTGTCAGTGAATCTTTCATCGGAAAACAGTGTGTCGGAAACATGAGGATCTACATGGGATCAACATCATATCGTACTATACGAGTACGTATTAGTACTATATGAGTAAGTGTTAGTAAAGTTATATTATATTATATGTGATTTACTGCATTTGAAAATTTCATTTTTTGTTACCAGTAATTTAGACTTTAATTATGGCTTAACTGTTGTTCTAAAATTAATTGCTCTAGCACAAAAAGGGCCAACAAAACCATGCCTTGTCCTGTACATAAAGTGAATCGACACTTATTTAACAGAGAATTTTAAGAGCTTTTGTAAATAAATTATAGTTTGTTCATCATTACTGTGAAGCTTTTTAGCAATATTTCTCATAGAATTTATGAGATATGAAAATTTTCGCGAACATTATTTTCATAATGAAGAGTTACAGCTACGCGAGAGCGTCTTGAGACGCTTTTTTAACGTATGGGACGATACACAATTTTTCATCATTATTTTCTCATCTAAAAGCTAAAATGATAAAAAAATAAGCAACCAACCAAGCATAATTACAGTGGTGGTAGACCGAAACAAAAGACGTGTAATGATTGTTGACATAACTGTACCGCATGACGAGAACCGCGTGAATGCCAAGAAAGATATAACTTATTTATATATTACTAGCTTCTGCCAGCGGCTTCGCCCGCTTGAAAATAGGTTTCTCCATACAAACTTTAGAACCCCGTTTCATCCCCTTAGAGAGTGAATTTAGGAAAATCCTCTCTTAGTGCTCGCCTATGTCATAATAAGAAAGCTTGTGCAAAATTTCACGTTCTTAGTCCCAGTATTTTCGGCTGTGCGTTGATATGTCAGTCAGTCAGTTTCTCTTTTTATATTATAGATAAAACTGGAGAGTTTTTTTATTTGTTTGTTTGAACGCGTTATTCTCAGGAACTACTAGTTTTGGGCTATCCAACACTAAAATTATTTTAATTTTGGATAACCCATTTATCGAGGAAGGCTATAAAGTTATATACCATCACCAATGAGCGGAGCAGTACCAAAGATGCGGATGAGATTGCGAGGGACAGCTAATCAAGCATATTGACATTTTCAATTGAGCTCGAGGGGTAGACGATATGTGCAATGTGGAATCGGCGACCATTGTACTGATAGTCGTGTCAGCCAATGGCTCAATAGCCATAAGCGTCGACCAACACCTCAGAAGGCTCTTGTTAGACATTTTGGATGCCTAACCGCCGATAGCTTGAACACTGTTCCCGTTAGGTACCTGTTGGCTACTTATTTTTTAATAAACTTTGAAATATTTATATATTTTGATATGTTAATATTTATAAATGCTATGATGAGATGCAAAAACAAAATAATAATAGAACAATCGATGTAGAAAAAGTTCAAAGCTGAAATCTTATAAAAATGTGAGTTAGGATGGCAAATTTCGATGTGTCATTAGGTATGTAATAAATCGTCGAGTATTTTGATAAATTGAAAATGCTAGAAGGAAGGAAATATCTAAGTTAGGTTCAAAAGAAAATTCATATTTTAATGATTAAACAAAAGATGTACTAATCACAAGAAAACATATTCTCAAGCATAATTAGTTCGAAAATCAATTGCAGTACATTTAGCATTAACTTAAGAGCATGAAATTACCCACATAGTTACAGCCTATATACTGCATCCTAACTGCAGCCTCGCATCTGCACTTAGCAATGTGAACTGCTGCCAAGTTCAATGACTTGTCTATTTAGCTAGGAATTCCACGAACACTCGTTACATCATTTGCAAATATTTTACGAGCTTTTAATTACTATTCCAATAGTTTTTTTTTCTAACCTAACCTAACCCACAAGTGTCGTGATGGCCTAGTGATTAAGGCACCTGCCTCTCATGCATGACGGTTTAAAACCAGAGAAGTCCCAGTGTCAATTCATATGTGCTTTTCTTGGTTTATATAGGACTTTACTGACAAACTGTGCCCGGGAAAATACGGAAACCCTTTGGTCCCGGTTGGCATTAAAAGATTTTTGACAGATATTAGGTACTTACATTTTACATTTTAGATAGTCAGAACCAGGGGCCCAAGTCTGCTATTTTTATAAATTTGTCATTCCAACACGATTCCATTGTCATTTTGCTAAAGTTCGTAATCCATAATGATCGATCATTGATCGGTCAATGGTCTCGTAATAGAGTTGTGGTAAAATGACAATATTGAGCCTATTAAAAGCAATGACTGCACAATGACGTTCTAATGGTAGGTCACTGATCAATGGAACTGTCAAAATTTTAGCAGATTACTGCATACGTCAGGTATTCATTTGTCAGTATGTACGAGATTACCCCTTCTTTCAATGGAGTGTCAGTGGTTGACCATTGGAAAGTCATAATTACGCCATTATATTAGCAGATTACCAAACTTGTCAAAATCAACAATTATGAAATCAATGATAGACCATTCTGACACTATTGTAATAGCAGACTTGAGGCCCAGATAGTTTGATCATCAGTCTATCTTGCAAGTATCATGTTGCCCAGTAACTGGGTTGTTGAGGTCTCATAGCAGTCGCTCCATGTAAAACACAGGTATTCAGCTCCACCCAGTTAGACTGGTACCCATCCCCAAACTAGTTGCAAAAAGGCTAGCGAGATTATGAATTTTTATGTAACACAATTGCGAGTTATCTTTTATACACTCACTCGTCACATTCAGTACGTCTCTCATGATATTCATAAAATATACGGGAAAAACCGTACTGAAAAAACTTCATTAATTAAAATAGTGAATGTGAATGGTCAACGACACGAGTGGTGCCTGGAAATAACGAAGTCTATAAGATTGCTCAGTCAGTTTTATTTCGTAATCATTTTTTTATATTACTCGTAAAATTTTATAATTGTTTCTGTAAATTTTTTGATGAAAATACTAGTAATAGAATAAATAATAGTATAACGTTAAACATTAACGATTACTTGTAGAACACATTATAAAATATTTTGTATAATTATAAATATTATGATTCGATATATTATACTTAATGTATTCTTGATTTTTATATTATATAATAAAAATCAAGAATACATTAAGTATTCTTGATTTTTAGAGGTAAGTAATGTCTGAATGTTTTTGTTGATTACAAAAAATTCATTAATAAAAAGATATGCGTTATCTTAGCTAGAAAATGTTGAAAACAATCTTTTAAAAATCATAAAAGAATATGATTAGTTGCCCAGCCCCTGCAATTGCTGCGCCCATTCTTAAATTTGCGCGCCCGCACGCCCTAGCTATTTCACAAAACTCAACATAATTTATCAAACCGAAAATAATATTCTTAATATAGAATTTTCACTTACCAGCACCCCAAATAGAGGTAAACCAATTTCAAAACGAGTACTCGCAAAACATCCTCATTCAATGTCTAAAGAAAATTAAAGCTCTAGGACACCGCAGGCTTCCAATTTCCGTCCATTTCCTTTAACATGGCGCCGGAGGAAGCCGGAGTTGGCATCCTGAACTCAGCTAACGAACCGCTTTCATTTTCATTCTTTGTACTTATGGTAACAGTTGCCGTTTTTGTCCTAATAAGTTTACATCAATTTTATACATAGATTCATTTCCTCGCAGCATCGACGCCAAGTTGCTGGCCTGTCGGTTTTCCATCGATTACATTTCGGGGAGTGTACGTTAGAATTGCGCAATTTAATTCCACCTAGTCCGTTCCATCATCGGACCACTAGACTTGCAGCGTTGCGCCATCGGTACATGGTGGACATCCCACCCATACGTACAAAGCGTTTTGGCAACACATTCATTATGACTACAGCTAAGGAGTGGAATTCCCTGCAGGAGTCTGTGTTTCCTGATAGTTACAACCTAGGGGTCTTTAAGTCAAAAGTGAAAAGGTTACTTCTAGGCAAGTGTGCTCCATCGTTGGCCACATCATCGCTTACCGTCATTACAGATAGTGGTCAAACGCGAGCCTATCAATAATAAAAAAGAGTGTAGCTATAGCTTAGCTACTGCAGTAAATCCATGTAAAATTCAAATAAATAGATAGCATCCTGTAAGAGAAAAATTGCGATTTTTTTTCTAAAAACCAATACTAAATATTCAATTTTCGTTCCTCTCAAGTTACTAGCTAAAAACCTTTTTCAGTTTACTATTTCAGCATGGTTCCGAATGTTAGTGTTCGGTTAACATTTAAAAGATTTTACGCTTTTTGTGACCTACATCGGTATTTCTTTTTTTTTTTTTTATTCCAACTTTCCGCAGTTGTACAAAACCAGTTTTAAAATTAAGTCGGCGTCCGAAATTTATGCATATGTTGTAAACTAGCTTTTGCCCGCTGTTTTGCCCGCGTACATAAAAGTAGTCTTTGTCACTCAGAAATAAAACAGCTTTCTATCGGTGAAAAAATTTTAGCAATCGGACATTGCCTCCTTCAAACCAAAAAAAAAACAATAATTTAAATTTAACCTCTTTATAATATAAGTGTAGATTATGCCAGCGGTTAGACCCACATGAAAATAATTATAAAGCCTATGTTACTCAGTCATAAACTAGCAATCTACTAGTGCATGATTTTTTTTTAAATTGATCTAATACTTATTGCGTTTTTTCATTACAAACAAAACTACAAAATTACAAATCTTTTCAATTTATAATATCATATTCTATAGATTAGTATAGATTTTTTTCCCGTACCAATTGATTTCTTTTAAACCAGTTAGGGTTCATATAAATATCTCTATCTTTTATTGGTTCATTGAAATTAGCTTGTCAGTATTTTGTGAATTACCAAATTTCGTGTAAAAGCTTCGTTTCTACTCATCTAGCATCATTCCAATCTGTAGAACATGTTTAACTGAATGTCTGGCTAAGTTTAACCACTTCGTATTCCTAATTGGTTTAGTATCGTAAATAATGCCTGACTTAGCTTAAGAAGCGTAATAGGCGTAACTTAGCGTAGCTTAGCGTTATTATTACCTATTACAAAACCAAATTGAAAAAAAAATAGTCTTAAAGGCCAAGTCAAACTATTATATATACTACTTATTATTATTATTTGTTTCTCATTTTGTTTACTTTTTTCTTTTCGCCTAAAATGAAACCTAAGTTATATGTTAGAGGCTAATACAAGGAATCAATAGCACAAAGAACCAAGCCTTTAAACCGTAACCGAACGAAGATATGTATAGAAGCATTACTAGCATAGTTTAATGGAATATAAATATAATACGTAATATTTTGAGGTTTCCATTGATAAAATAGATTAAATTGGTTATCACTGTAATATTTTTTTCACACTCAGTTTTTCATCACTAAAACTAGTAAAAAAAAAAACAAGTAATAAACGAATCAAAAAGATACGCGTCAGTGTAGAACACTATTTAATGCGTGCTCAACATAAAAACCGAAACTAAAACTATATTTAACAATGGGATACTTAAAATATCAGACATTCAGTATTTTTATTTAAGAAAAATAACGCCTGTTAACAAACTATAGCAATATACTAAACAGTCTCTAAATTCGTTTGGTTACAGTTGGTAGACCTAATTCTTTTTGCTATTGATTTATCATACAGTCCTTTAAGATATGGCCAAAGTTTCACTTTTGGCGAAAAGAAAAAAAAATACATGCCAGCAATGTATGGGAAAAGTTTCATTCCCCTTTGATTTACTATTTATTTATTTAAACTTTATGTACCTAAGCGGTCTTAATGCAACAAAGTATTTTTAATCAGTAAACTTTTGGGATGAAAAAAAATCTTTGAAACAGAAGTATCATTAACACTAATGTTCAAAATGAACATTCATAATGAAAATGTTGTCTGTTTCAAAGATCGCCAAAGTATCTTATCATCCTCGTATTATCCCCGTATCATGCACGTGTCTTATTTGTTCCCGATCTCTTAGTTGTGGTTAACCAGTGTTGTCACGTAAAGTTGACGTGGCAGAATGAGCGAGTGAATGTTTTTGTTACGATATCATAGAACGGTTTCCATAGGCGATTATAACCGGTGCGCTCACCGGCTTTAGCTAAGTTGCGTGCTAAAGCGTCGGCCCCTAAGTGTCGCCTAACGAATGGTCCTGTGCGTCTCACATCCATCGGATTCCCGCGACCGTCACTAGATCATCGGTCCTCCTTGTGGGAGGCCTTCCAACGCTGCGTCTTCCAGTATGTGGTCGCCACTCCAGAACCTTTCGTCCCCATCGACCATTTTTTCTGCAAGCAATGTGCTTTGCTCACTGCCACTTAAGTTTGGCGATTTATCGGGCTATTTTGGTAACCTTGGTTCTCCTGAGGATATCTCCCTTCGTTCGTTCCTTTTCATTCTTGGCTAAATCAACACTAATATTCATAATACCCGTAATCTCAAATGAAAAGTAATTATTAGATACCTCTTTTATGGCAATAAATGAAATAGCCGTTACTGTAACAACGAAAAACAGATGCTTCCAAATCCAGCGTCGTAGTAAGCACTACGCGTTTGCTACGACGCGAAATAGTAGATGTGACGTCATTGCTACGCTACATAAAGGTCAAAACGTACACGTAACAACCAACCGTATCATGACTCTTGTTTAGTTTTACACAATATAGGTAAATTGCGAAAGATAGATGTTTGCAAACACAACAACTACTTTGGAGTGTCCATAGTGGGCACATAAGCACGGGAATCGGCATGGGCTACATGACGCGGGACGCGCGCGGGCAACTCACGCCATATCTCGTTCACAAGTGGCCGCAGTGAGTGCGCGGCCGGCGTGCACCAACCAGCGCGGCAGCGGGTATCTCAAACTGGTTCGAGCTATGCTATGGCAACCGCCGCTCCTCACACCGTGCTGCCAGTCTGGCCAAGCAAATAGCGCTCGTTCCCGTACCCGCGCCGCTCCCCCCATGACGCTGCCAGTGTGGCCCAGCATTAAAAAGTATATTTAAAGCACTACGCGTTTGCTACGACTTGACGTAGCAGATGTGACATCATCGCTACGCCTGCTACGCTGGTGTGCAGATTCTGCAACAGTTACATGAATTTTGATAAATATTACATGATTTTTTTAAGAACTAAATGTATCTGTTATTAATTTTTTGAAATACGAAGCATAAATATTTACTAGATAGTGAAATTCCAAGTACCAATTACTTTGTTTCCGGGAAAGTCTGTAGATGAGCGTGACTCGTGTAAAATTTGTTTGCTTATCTTTTATGTGAGCATTTTAATGAATTTTAGAAATACGATAAATAAATTATTATGAATAGAAAAAAAAACACAAACTAATTTAATTATTCGAAAAAATAGTAACTCAATAGTATTTCTTACATTTAATCATTATTCTAGCGAAATGTCATCTCATTTCGAAGTACTTTTAATAAAAGTAAAGTGATCTTGAAGTATCTTGTTATTGTACCTGAATGTGAATGTTTTTCTATTGAATTCCCTATTTCTTCTGAAAGTAGGTCTATTAGGACCTCCCACTTACGTAATAGTGACAAAAACATATTTTTCTAAGGAGTTACGTACATTTTCTGATATAGATTAAATAGCATTTTTTTTTTCTTTGATAGTCATGATTATTTTGGTAGAGCCTATAATAGTTACTAGGTATATACATAATTTACCTTTAGTATATCATTGTATAGTTATTTATATATTTTTTTCCTTTCAGGTAAGAGACAACACATTACAGATAATTTATGTATAAGTTACAGCTGAGGTGAGTCCGCAATTAATAAATTGACACTAAGGTTGGCGCCGTGTAAATATACAAAATGTAACAGTGAAAACAATAATATTAAAATCGGTAAAAAAGCAAACGAGATATAATAATTTAAATATATATATATTTCTCAAATACATATTTCTTTCTCTCTTGTCAAAACGCCATTTTCTGTGGTGGCCATAATGGGCATGATGAACGTTGATGACAAAAACCAAGTCGAATATCTCTTTCTTATTAGCAGCTTTGAAGTTTTATAACTTAGTTATTGATGGAGATATTTAAAAAATCCTTTTATATTAGTTTGATCCCGCGACCCTCACAAAGTCATCGGTCCACCTTGTGGGAGGCCTTCCAACGCTACGCCTTCCGGTACGTGGTCGCCAATCCAGAACCTTTCGTCCCCATCGACAATCTTTTCTGCAAGCAATGTGTACTGCCCACTGCCACTTAAGTTTGGCGATTCTTCGGGTTATGTCTGTAACCGTTACAGACATAACCCGAAGAATGTCCTGTGGATATCTTCATTTCTGACGCTATCACGCAAAGAAACTCCGAGCATATCCCTTTCCATTGCCCTTTGAGTAACTTTAAGCCTTCTGATAAGGCCCATTGTTAGCGGACACGTTTCGGTACCATATGTCATCACTGGCAACACGCACTGGTCATAGACTTTCGTCTTGAGACACTGTGGTATATTGGACGAGAAGACACCTTGCAGCTTCCCGATGTTTCGATGGATGCGAGACGTACAGGACCGGTCATTATGGCGACATTTGAGGTCTATGTCCAACAGTGGATGACTTTCGGCTGAAATGATGTATGATGTGATGATGATTAGTTTGTTAAAGTTAATAATCAACCGCCCCACCCAAGGGCGGCAGATGTCATTGGATGACATCCCACCTAAAAAAAGCTAATAATAATCATTTAATTTTAGCAAATACAAAAATTGCATGCATGTTAGGGAACTTGTATGCTATTTGTTTATACTCAATATACTGCCAAATTAATAGGGATTAACTTGGCAGTATATTCACCCTACGCTAACACAAAACAGGGTATCCTGTACATCACTCTCACACACAACAGTTTTTGCAGTCTGGTAAGGGACGGGAGTCCGCTGGAGCCACTCCAAGTATCGTAAACTTTATGTCTTCTGTGACGGAGCTATAGGACTTACACAAACAGAAACGAATAATATTATATGTACTTACATAGATTTGATAGTTTTTACGCAAAATGTAACATAAGTTTCTCGTATTATTGTAAAGTTTCAAGTACACGGATTGATGTAGTTTTTTATTTTTTTATTATGGATAGGCTCGCGTTTGACCTCTATCTCATCTGATGGTAAGCGATGATGGTGCTCGCTTGCCAAAAGTAACCTTATAGCTATCTGGAAACACAGACTTCGGCAGGGAATTCCACTCCTTAGCTATATGCATAATGAATGTGTTCCCAAAACGCTTTGTACGTATGAGTGTTATGTCCACCATATGCCGTTTGTCTTGTGGTTCAATGATGGAACGGACTTGGTGGAATTAAATTGTGCAATTCCAATGCACACTCCCCGAAATGTAAACGATAGAAAACCAACAGTCTAGCAACTCAGCGTTGATGCTCAAGACTTTGAAGTTTTGCCTTAACAAGTGCATTATTGCTGATGATCTTAGCTTGCTTCTCAATCGGCTCTAGTGCATCAAGCTGGTAATTGGCAGACCCATCTTCAAGAAGAGAACAGTACTTCCATACACGTTGTTTCTTCAAACACATTTATTTGATGAGGACTAATATGTAGAAAGCTTTAGTACCTGTTTGGTATTTTTTTTTCTTTAATTTCGTCTTCCTAAATAAATGATATCCAAGGTAGTTAAGGTAACACCGAGCAGTGGTGGCCTAATGGTAACGGCCCCGACTTACGAGTTGTAGGACGCGGGTTCAAACCCAGCCAGGCGCATTACTTTGTGCAATATATTTAATCACCACTGCTCTCAAAACGGTGAAGGAAAACATAGTGAGGAAAGACATGTGACATCCACCAACCCACACTGGGCCCGCGTGGTGGATTACGGCCCATTCTCTCTCTTAGAGAGGAGGCCTAAATCCCAACAGCGGGAATATTACAAGGCCGACATGTTAAGGTAACACCTTCCTGACTCAATATTTCTCTGTAATTCACAGAGCACTAAAAAGGTTTCGTGAACCATTAATTCGATTTTTTCCTCTTTCAAAAACACTAGCTCAAAAATAAGTGTACACTACATAAATACGAAAAACTTTATTCCGACAGTCACAAATACGAATTTCAAAATACCGATTTTCATAATTCCGAATGGTTCAAAATTCCGAATATAACAACTCCGACTTATCATTACTCCTATTTTTATAATTCCTAAATTTCAATTTTCCTAACTTTTATAATTACTATTCTCAAAATACCGAGTTTCAATAGATCGAATAACGAAAAGTCCGACTTAATGATAATTCGAAACATCAAAAATACGAATTCCGATTATGAAAATACCGATTAATAAAATTCCGAAATAAAAACGCCTCATAAAACTGTATAGCAAGACAAATAAACACATAAATGCTCGTCAGAGGTCGTAGTATGAGGGGGTAGAATTAAAAAACTAATGACAGATGCGTTTTCCAGCATGCAGGGGATTTATTGCAGCATGCAAGCAGGCATGCAGCGTGCAAGCAGACATGCAGCATGCAAGCAAGCATGCGACATGCAAGCAGGCATGCAACATGCAAGCAAGCATGCAACATGCAAGCAGGCATGCAGCATGAAAGCAGGCATGCAGCATGCAAGCAGGCATGCAGCATGCAAGCAGGCATGCAAAATGCAGCAAGCATTGTTTCTGTCACGGCTCCGGCGCTGCGGGGTTTGGGCGGCCCCACGCGAGCTTATCGTCGCAGAAGGTTTTAACGCTCACCACCGCAGCTTCGGCTTGCTGGCCGGCTTTGCCGGCCAGCCTCAGCCGCGGCGGCGGGCCTTCAAACCACCTGCTCCTCAGCTCGCGGGCCGCCCTACCCCTCCGCGCCTACGCGGGTTTAAATTACACTCTAGGGGTAGGGCAAACAAGACTGCGTGAAGTCGGTTTTGCAGCGATTCGTTTCTGACACTAAATTTTGTAGCACAACATGTTGACTTTTAGTTTATTCGAAGTATTGAAAATCGGAATATCGTTTTTCGGACCGAGAACCCTTCGAGCATTTGATTCTTCGAACGTATGAAAATCGGAAAACTAACAAATCGCATTTACGACTTTCGGTAAAATAAATTTCGTGATTTTGAATAATAGACATTATAATTTTTAGGTATTATGAAATTCGGACTTTTGAAAGTCGGAATATCGAAATTCGGAATAAAATATTTCGGAGTATTTGGGTGTTCCCCAAAAATAATGTTCAGTAGATGTATAGAGCTGCGTGTGAAACTGTCACGTACATGTATTAAGTGTGTCAGTTCTTACGTAGAGAGGGGTACTTTACGTGTTCATAAAAAGGAGATATTGTGTAACGAGATGTTTATGTTCAGATATTAGATTCCTTTTACCGGCCGTGTCACAAGAGGTGTTAACTTTAAGATGTAAGGTACAGGGCGTTGGCTGTCAGGCTTGCGGACGGCGATCAATGGGTAGCACGCCGTCCGGTCGTTCGGTAATCGTCCGGACCGAGCCCAAGTCGTCGACGGTGCGTAGTGTTCCAAGCGTGCCCCAAGGAGATGTCAGCAAATCGTAGGGGACGCTCCGCCCAAGGGCGGGAGATGTCAGATGTAGATGAAAAAAAGGGCGTTGGCTGTAACGACAATCGACACAGTGATAGCCGAATAATACAGCTTGAAAAATGCATATATGTTTCTTATACGCGCTCTCCTGAAAAGTTATACATTTTGAGATACGACCTAATGCGTGGGAAGTATTGAAAAACTCGTAAAGTAATAATAGGTTTACAAAAAAAAACTTCAAACTGAGTTAAAACGTCATCCATATTCCAGTTTCATTTTTCAAAATACGAGTATGTTATGTTCTCTGGATGAAAATCAATGCAATTTTCCGCGATGGACGTTAAAAACTCTTGACATGGTAATATCGCTACAGCCAACGTGGCCTGAATACTTTACATGATTCATATTGTACATAGGTACCTATAAACTGGAGTTTAGTACACATACTCGCTATTTCTGAGAAAGAGGCTTTAGCTATAAAGAGATGTAGATACGGCGTGACTATTTCGCATAATTTTGACAAAATTGGGAAAAGTAGGACAATTCTGGGCTGTATGATAATGAGCCAAACATTCATGAAGATAAACCAACCTCTACCTTAAATTCTGCAGAATAAGGTCGAAAAATGCAGTAAGTTTTACTGTAATCAATAAAATGTGTTTCAAAAGCCAATGATGTATTTTCTTTTCACTCTTAAAATCCAATCAAATTAATTACTTGTTAAAATAATCTTAACTGTATATAGAGCATTAAGTAATTAATTTATGAGTCCATAAAATATGTTTTCAGGCACCTCCCATGGGCTTGTCAACACGGTTAATTACTCAGATTATGGTGATTTTATGAATATAAACTGTTTGCTTTAACGTTTTTTTTTGTTCAAGTATTTCTATGAACCGGAATTTCATTAATATACTTAAAATAAACTGTAAGATGAGGAAAAAGTAAATTCTGATTTATTTCTAACATTTTGAACAGATTTTCTTATAAATTGTATTCAGATACGCAAACTCTTTAGGCGCTTTTTCCCAAAATGTCTCTCCGAGGTGTCATAAAATTTTACATCAAAGCAACCACGTCCACACTATGTTTTCATCATTTCAGCCGAAAGATGTCCACTGTTGGACATAGGCCTCCCTCAAGCGTCGCCACAACGACCGATCCTGTGCGTCTCACATCCACCGCATTCCCGTGACTCTCACCAGGTCGTCGGTCCACCTTATGGGCCTTCCAACGCTTCGTTTTCCGGTGTGAGAAACTTTCGGCCCCGTCGACCATCCGTTCTACGAGCAATGTGCCTGCCCACTACCACTTTAGTTTGGCAATTCTTCGGGCTACGTCGGCGACCTCGGTTCTAATGCGGATATTTTCATTCCTGATGCGATCACGCAACGAAACTCCGAGCATAGCCCTTTCCATAGCCGTTTGGGTGACTGTAAGCCTTCTGATGAGGCTTCCGATGAGGCTCATTGTAAGCGACCATGTTTCAGTGCCATATGTCGTCACTGGCAACACGCACTGTTAATAAACTTTCGTCTCGAGACACTGTGGTATGTTCCCAATGTGTTTAAAAATCCGATATAGTAGTAGTAGAATGCTACTTTACCACTGACTGGGGAAGCCGCTGGCAGAAGCTAGTTTATTATAAAATATTGTACAAAACTAAACACAGCATAGCATAGCGTAGTCGGCCTTATAATGTTCCCACTGTTGGGACTTCGGCCTCCTCTCTAGGAGAGGGAATGGGCCGCAATCCACCACGCGGGCCCAGTGCGGGTTGGTGGATGTCACATGTCCTCGAATTTTTGGCTCTAGGACATGCCGGTTTCCTCACGATGTTTTCTTTCACCGTCTTGAGAGCAGTGGTGATGAAATAAATTACACGAAGTAATGCGCCTAGCTGGGTTTGAACCCGCGACCTACAACTCATAAGTCGGGGCCATTATCACACGGCCACCAATGCCTAATCCATTAAACCTATCTTTGCACTTTTATAGAAATAACTCATTAAATAAATATAGTAAACCAGGGCAAGTTAAACTTGCATTGTATACCTATTTTACATCGCCATTATACTTATAATACTGATTGGTTCGAATAAGCATCTTTTAAATGCGTGTCTTAGTTTTGCAAATGACGCGCGTTGCAGACTGAGTCACGCATGCCTGTTTTACCCTAAATGGTATATCGACCTTTTTCAGAACAAAAAAATAAAAATAAAATAAAAAATCTCTTTTATAATTAAATTTATGATAATAGATTTAAAATCATTCTAAAAAATACATAACTTATTATTCATATAACTACTGATCTAATAATTATAATATTTGTTATTAACATATTTTTTTCATAAATAATTTTAAATTATTGAAGAAAAAACCCATTTCTGCTAAAACAGAAATAGAAAAGGCTAAATAGTAATAAAATATTATGTCGAAATAGATAATAGTTACTTAGAATTAAAATGCACTTTCATCGCAGTCTACGTATTACTGTGAGCTCTATTACTTAGCATAGTCGGCCTTATAATGTTCCCACTGTTGGGACTCAGGCCTCCTCTCTAGGAGAGGGAATGGGCCGTAATCCACCACGCGGGCCCAGTGCGGGTTGGTGGATGTCACATGTCTTCGAATTTTTGGTTCTAGGACATGCCGGTTTCCTCACGATGTTTTCCTTCACCGTTTTGAGAGCAGTGGTGATGAAATAAATTACACAAAGTAATGCGCCTGGCTGGGTTTGAACCCGCAACCTACAACTCGTAAGTCGGTTCCATTACCACTCGGCGACCACTGCTCAACTCGGCCACCACTGCTTATTTATATATCTATCTATAGTCTATTACGTATATAGTTTATTACTTACCAGCTCACGATACAGCTTAGTGACCTACTTTTGCCAGAAGACAGATTGAATGCGGCTGATGCTCTAAGTCTTGTGTATAGCTACAGTACTGTCAAAAATGTAGCACTATAGTTACAAGATAATTATATGCGTTGTGTTTATAAGATGCACATCATTTCAGCTGAAAGACGTCCACTATTGGACATAGGCCTCCCCAAGTGTCGCCACAGTGACCGGTCCTGTGCGTCTCGCATCCATCCATCTTGTGGGAGGCCTTCCAACGCTGCGTCTTCCAGTACGTGGTCGTCATTCCAGAACCTTTCGTCCCTATCGATAAGTTGCACATTCACTGCCAATCCATCGCTCACAACCAATGCATAAAAATTTCAGGAGGTTGTAATGAAACTCGTAAATAATAGTGATATAAGAATACGATACCTGGTCAATAATCTATAATACTTTTTATTTTAGTTTTTTTAGGGTTCCGTACCTCAAAAGGGAAAAACGGAACCCTTATAGGATCACTTTATTGTCCGTCTGTCTTAAAAGACCCTTAATCTCGGGAACGTGTGGAGGTATCGACTTGAAATTAAAACCACTCAGGTCTGCGGTCCCTTCAGGCTATAAAAAAATCAAACTTCTAAGTAACGAAAAAAAAAATACGGCCGTTTATGTCGCAAAAAACGTATATTTCGACACTCTCAAGGGTATCTAAATTCTTAGGGTACTTACCGTTGATCTAGAACTAGTTTTAGTAATATCGTCTTATTCTACAAATACTGGGAAAAATCTGAAAACTATACATATTTAATTAATTAAATCACAAAAACAGGGTCTTTTTGCAAGGAACGGGGGTCCAAATTTTGAAGTGAGTTAACCGTGTCATGTGGGGCATCATAGGAAAGGGCTTCATTTGCAAAAGCTTAAAGAGATTTTGAATTATTTTTATGATGAATATTTTTTTAATTTATAACGAAGAATGAAAAAAAAAATGATCTGGATTAAATTTGATACTTAAGTACAGCTACTTAATAAAAAGGTTACCTACCTAATTTAGGTATGTACTGTTACTATAGTCACAATTTTACTTACAAAACACAATATTAAGAGTTTTGAAAACTGAATTGCGGGAAAAATTGGAAACTCTATTCCTGAACTTTAAAATATATACCTACAAATTTGTACGAAACCCTCAGCAGACAAATACGACTTGCACTAGTCCGGTTTTTTTAACGTTTTTCGGATTAACTCTCATAATAAACGTCATCAAAAAAAAAACACCTTCGCGATTAATCGCGGGTCATATTACTGTATGTGCGAGTGTAACCGCCTGTACAAAGCTCCGCCCACTTACTCTACGAAACGCTTTTACCAATTTCCGTAAATAAAAAATACCTACCGATTTTATTGTTGATCCGGGTCGAGAATCACTAACATAATTGCCTCCTGGAATTCTTCGCAAATTCCAAACTGCACCTGGTATAAATGAGATTACTCTTGCTGAGGCGTTGCACAGGATTTCCGTCCCAACGTCTGTCGATTTGTGAGAAATACGTGCAATATCTGCGAATCGCGTGATAAATTGTACATTTCTAAGCTGAATATATTGAGCATATGCTGCCATCTATCTAAGTAATGCCGGGTTTTATTGTAGTGAATAAGTGACATGAGAATTAATTCTGATATATTTAACATGGCTTGAAGTCTTATATCATTATTATCATCATCATTTCAGCCGAAAGATATCCACTGCTGTAAAAAGGCCTCCCCAAGTGTCGCCACAACGAACGATCTTGTGCGTCTCGCATCCATTGCATTCCTGTGATTCTCACCAGGTCATCAGGCCCTGTCGCTTCACCCAAGGATGATTTCCCAAACTCACAATACAAAAATGTTGATAGGATCTATAAAATGTGATAAATCTTTCAAATGTTTGTATCGTTATAAAATAATGAGTTAAAGTAATATGATAATTTCAGGAAAAACTTTCTGTTTTAATTATAACACAAGTAAAATTTGTTACATACTATACAAAGTGCCGAATAATTTGAGAATAAAGTACATTGACCTAGGTTACTTTCTATTACGACTCACTTTTTTTTAAATATGATTATTTTTAGTGTGCTTTTGGGTACAATATTGACTGATCTACACTGTTCTTACATAATGTCTATTAATACTGTAATATGAAAATATTGTAAACAACCACTTTTTCAAAAGAGTAACCATGGAGTTTCTTGCCGGTTCTTCTCCATAGGAAACGACCAATTTGGAACCGTGCAATAGCTTATGATGTTTTATAAGTGCCCATGTAGGCCTATGTGAAATAAAAACTTTTGACTTTGACTTGATTTAAGATCTCTAAGTAGCTACTCAAAAAAACAAATAATAAACTGTTTTTCGTCACTAGAAAAGGATCGAGCTAGCCCGTTTTTGAAAATAAGAATATCAGTAATGCATTTTAATTCTAATTTATCCAGCACCTATCTTGTATAGTTCTAATAAGCACACATGATAACATAAAATAATGCATCATGCTTTGCTTACAGCGTCGAAAAAGCGAATGATTTCACTAACATTTTCTTTTATCTTCACGCTTCTTTTGCATAAATGTTTTCCTCAACAAGTATTTCATTTTAACAAAGCTGTTTAAACTCATTACGGATTTCAATAACTATTATAATTCTAGAAAGTATACATCACTAAATATTTTTCACTAATGGAAGAGTGCTGTAATGTAATACTCGTAAATACCTAAATTAAACTTATCATTGGGAATGTCTGAATATTTTATGACTTGAACACAATTCTACGACGTGTAAATGATTTTTTTTTGAGAGTGGCAGAAGTGACAGACTTTTGCTGACTAAAACTCACCATTGTCCCTTCAGTTGCCCTTTACAATCCAGAACTGCAGTAACTGTTTCAAAGAATATTTTGTATAATAATTCTCCCGATCGAATATCGATCATGGTGGGCAATCTCAACTGCCTCCCTAGCCAAGTTACAACCGTTTCGTTTCGATTTTCTTTTTGTTAATCGCCTAGAGTCAGCCACGCCTCCTATTCCTTTGTTATGACGTCATCTTAACGCTCAGTCACGTGATCAGAACAAAGGAATAGGAGGCGTGGCCGACTCGAGGCGATCGACGAAAAGAGAATCGAAAGGAAACGGTTGTAACTTGGCTAGGGGGGCTGAGGTTAGCCGAGTACGCAGGAGATATAATAATAGTGCACAGGTGCGGGTGCAAACATAAGTGCATTCTTTGTTCCATTACTTTTATAGTCCGATGGGACGACACACGGGACTCCGACACATTTTTTCCAGTTAATAAAATTATTTCACGTTAGTGCGTCACTATCACGTGTAACATCATCGTCAAGTGTTGGTAATAATTAATTAAAGCTCTAAAACATTGTACCAATTTTGCAGACAAATATTTCAATACATTTCCACGTCAATTAACACATGTTAATAGCTTTTATTAGCGGTTTGTATTTGTAGCCGTGTATTAATTAAATGTGGTTTACAATGTCCATATTGATTGGCAATTACTTCATGTTTAATGTTATAAATAGGCTAGAATACACTAGGTCAAGTAACAGAAATCCCAAATCATAACTTACACACTTGACTAACAACACTACTCAGAGATAGACCTAACTAAGGGTGACAAGTTTAATGATGCTCTAAATACCTACTACACAAAATATGAATACGACTTTCATGTTAAACAATCTAACTAAAGATTTCAATACTACATTGAAATAGATATTATTGTAGAAACAGTCTGAATCATTCAATATCTCGATAAAGTCGTAAGCTTACGAGGATGAGTCGGTCACTGACCTAAGCCTTAGTTTTGCTGCGAAATAAATCGACTCTCTAAACTACAGAACAGATTTAGAAAGACTTATGGTTAAAGTCCAGTCTATTTTCTAGGAAAGTTGTGTCGTAAAAACTGACACGGTCATTCATTGAGATAGTTGCATTGTTGGCTTACCAGCTGTAATACGTAATTGAGTATTAGAAATTCTTATCCCATGACTTTTTTTTTGGTGAAAAAATCATCCATTGACATCTCCCGTTCTTGGGCGGTGCGCGAGGTAGTGTCAGACTTTTACTGACTAAAAACCCATTCATGTTCCTTCGTTGTCTTTCATACCAGGGCCGAGTCTTCCTTTCAGAATCAGACCCTTGGCGCCAGTAGGGTTTGACCCTGTTGGGCCCGTAGTATTCTTGTGTTAACTCCCTCGCTCCCCTCGGGTGCTCACTTACACATTACCGTTATATTTTGTGCCTTAATGGATATTTATTATGTTGAGTAGATAAAAGCATGATAAGTAATAGACAAACCTACCGAACAATATAAAACTAAACGAAAGAGTAATTAAAATTTTGTAAAGTGTTATAACTTTTTGCTATTTTAAATTAAGGCAACTATAAACCTTTGAAATATTTGTCACCAAAGCTCACCACTTGCCAACTAGAACGTGACCACTAACTAGCTGTATAAGCTATAAATTTCTAAACACAAACATCGCTTGTATCAAATACCGCAATGTGACGTAAGACAGCTCGTGGTTGTCACACGGGATATCTCTCTCCTCTCAAGTGTCATGAGGCTTGATAAACATCCCTTTACTTAAAATTTATTTCCCTCCCTCTCTGACGAGACTTTCTTAGGTTTGAAAATTAAATAAATAAAAGTGTTTATTTTCTGCGAAGTTGCTTAAAATAAAGCTTCGAAGAATGTTTTACGAGTTTATAGTTACAGAAGACATTTTCAATCACGAAGACAATAATAATATAATGGATGTATAGTTTTCATTTTGGCTTATAAAGGAGATGTTTCATTTTTGTATGGGGCTCCGGCCATAACATGTACATTTTAGCGAAGTTGGGAAACTTACCCCTGAATAGAATAAAGTAACATTTTTTTCATAATATCAAATGGTTTTTATGTACAAAATAAAAATTAAAAATGTTTGACGTTTGTCCTAAGAGTTATGACAGTCACGACAGGTTGTAAAGATGACGTTTAGTTAACCTATAGAATTGTTTTGTTTTTGTTTATCAGAACTAAACTCATAAATAGTCTAAGATCAGATCTTTCTAATAGAATATTAGACAAAAGTGGCTCACCAAAGCACGATCAAATCTTTGAATCATTTCTTAAATAAAAAGAGACAAAAGTCACTTTGAGCGTTCGGGCGGTTATTTTGAATTCGTTTAGAAACACACTTAAAAAATGGAGACTAAAGATTTTTGTAACGATGAAATGGTCACATTTAATTATGTTTACTCCAAAATATGTATAACAGAATAATAGTAATTTATTTTTAACACTACAAGAATACACACATTTTTTAATTATTTTCTACGTAACATTGATTTGATGAGACATGATTTCAGAACGAATGAAGTCTGCAAGCAAACGAGACGCCATGTTGATTAAAACATGGCAATAATTGAAAAACTATTATTTTTTGTACACAACAAATCAGGCTCAAATTCACCAGAGAATATTTTTCACCAATTTGTGGTATTTTTTCCTCTTTTTCGATAAATGTACGTCTGATGGCCGAAAATGAAACATCTCCTTTGCTCTATTTATAGATGTTTGTTGAAATAAATATTATTAGGTACCATATTATTAATATTTATATAATACAACTGTTTGCGAGATTCAGGCGAAAGATTACGAACTAATTGAAAATTAGCTTATCGCTAGGTAGAAATTCATGAGTGGTGTGGAAAAATAGGTTAGAACCACTAGTCCCTTAAAAAGCAGATTTATACAGTACCTGATTATCATACACGATGTTACTATTTTCAGGGGCACAAACACCAAAATTCATAAGATTTTTGATTTTTGAAACACTAACACTATTTAAATTAGTCAAAAACGCCAATGAATTTGCGGGTGTCAACGAAAAGTCATTCCATAAACGATAATTTGTAGTCTCTCTCGCTCACACAAATGCGACAGGCAAGGAAAAAGATGGGTTATGAATCTCAATACCAGTCAAAAAATGAATTTAACGCAATATAGAAAACAGTGTAGCCAATAATTTATAATAATTTCCTTTAACCTTTCGTTTAAGTAAATTAAAATTTGCTTTAAGTAGATGAATTTAATAGGTGTACGATAATGGTAGTGCTGTACACTCCACTGTAATAGAGACCCAAACGCGCACTCAGCGCATCGAACCGCGCTTATTACCCCAAAAAGAAAAATAAGCATGTGTTTTTCTGCCATATTGATTGACTCGTATAAGTATTTTAAAACCTGATTATTTTATATAATAGAAAACGTGAAATAAATGCAGTTACTTATCAAATTATGTACTTATATGGTAGTAAAAAAAGTAAAAAACTAAAACCCGACTACGACAAAAAAAAAAACGGCGCTGAAAAAGTATGAAACAAGATTTTCAGGATGCTGAAATAAACAAGGTAACTGGAAAAACAAGAACAGAACAAAAAGAAAAGCCGCAGTCACACGTTATAGGTACCAATCGAAACACTTTAATAAGTAGTCAGGTAATAAATCATATTGACAATTTATTTTACTATAGTGAACACCAATTCAATTACTGTCAGTTTCCTGTTATCTGGGAGTCAATATTTATTACATAAACGAGTTTCAATATTATGTTCAAACTCAGTCATCATCATCATCATTTCAGCCGAAAGACGTCCACTGTTGGACATAGGCCTCCCCCAAATGTCGCCACAATGACCGGTTCTGTGCGTCTCGCATCCATCGGATTCCCGCGACCCTCACCAGATCATCTGTCCACCTTGTGGGAGGCCTTCCAACGCTGCGTCTTCCGGTACGTGGTCGCCATTCTAAACATTTCAAACAACAACATTTTCAAACTCAGTATAAAACTCAATTTCTTAATGTTAAACTTTGATGTTTTTCTACGGAGTTCTTAATTTGTACTTCATTTTCATTTCCTGCTTTTTGAATAATAATTTGAACCATTCAACGAATTAGATTAGACATACCTAATATCTGAATTCAGTAACAGAGCAATGATTTTCAAACCGAGTAACTTCCCTTTATATTATAACTTTTAACCGTAACTCCATTTATAAATAATGACTATCATCAACTTTCATTTGTTCAAGTGTTTTAAAGAGGCTGTAAAATTTTTCTGAAAAATTGCGTCTGAAAAACAGCTTTGTCTTTGTTCCTTTCTGTCTTTTACATAAATCTACGTTGTTAAAAAATATGTTTTTCTCTTGATGTCAATTATCTAACGCGCCAAATAAACGTGGAATAAAATACATTGACCTTTTTGTAATATCTCTGCTTAGTTGCCCTAAAAAAAGTAAAGTTATATTTTATAGATATATATTTTTATAATTTAGTTTATGTATTGTATCCATTTATGTGTTTTATTTTCTGTTATTGATATATATATATATATATATATATATATATATAATTATATGATTTAATTTAGATAATATAGTATATTTTTAATGTTCTAACTTATTTGTATACACTGTGTCTACATCTCTCATCCAACTCTCCTGTCGCAGGTCTACTGGAACAAATTTCATTTGAAATTAGCAGTACCTTTGTGCTCTTCTAACTGCTTTTGTTCTTTTCAATTTAAGTGTTGTGTGTACATAAATAAATAAATAAACAAACAATGAACTGTTTTTCAATACTAGAAAATGTAAAAGATCACGATAGATGTTGATTGACCTTTATGTCTTTATTTCCGTTTTTTAAATTAAGAGTATCAACAAATGTAGGAGGGTCAATGACCGTTATCCCAAGTTTCCCTTTCTGTGGACATCAATAAATATTTATTCTAATTTATTTGTGTAGTTACACGTGTTACAAAAACAGTTATAGAATTGTATAGACAACATAAGTAGTAGTTTTTTACTAACCCTTTTAGTTGATAAGTTTTTTACTAACCATTGGACCCATGTAGTCTTTTAAAAATAAATTATTATTATTATTATTATAAATAGGTCCATGTTCACCAGCAAAACTACAACAAACAAAACTTTCAGTATTTATAATTACTATTTTCGGCTTCAGTTAGTTTTCCATGTTTTATGACTAAAGTTTGTCAATGGTATTTGTCCACAATAACTGAAACAAAACTAACTTTGCTGATATTAAAATAGCTGGCCGATGTGGTTATTTAAGCCATTATTTATTCTTAAGTTTTTTTTCCTAGCACTTACTGACCAGCAGTAAGTGCTGTAATAAATTAGGGTTGAGCCATATCTGGCCAAATCGAATCGGACATTCCTATTTATTTATTTTATGACAGGTACTCTCTGCACTAACAGTCGAAATCAACACGTGCAGAGAGTCATTATTATAAAACAAAATTAAAAAAAAAAAAACATAGATCACTTAATACAAATCATTACACAATGCCTAAGCTATGCTTCTATCCTTTTCTGTCACTTGCTGTTGTATTAAGAGCGTCCTTTTCGAGGTACATTTTCATACAACCGCTCTTACGTGATTATGATGTTATTACACATCTTTCTCTAGATATTTTGGATACACAGCTATCTTGTGGATATTATCTAGGCTTCTATAGAAATCAAAACATAAATTTGTGTGAAACTGATCTAGTAAAGACTTCAGAAAATCGGCTATTTTACGTGAACTTTGACCCTACATAATGGACTCATATATTAAAAATTTAAAAAAGTACACCAATAAAAAACACATATTTTCTGGAACAAGTTTAGTGAAATATTCGAGTAAATCACGGAATTACCGAATGCCAACAGAGTTTTCAGGCGTTATCTCTCTTTTTTTGCATTGCCTCTTCATCAAACATCGCGTTGGATTGCGTTAGATGAATAAACAAGCTTTGAAGCCATGCTCGATGTTGACGATAGGCGAGTGGTAAAGGACCCTCTTAAGGGCTGCCTCGTCGATTCCACCGCTTGCAATTGCACTCCCGCTCTCTTTGTCACTCTAATAAATTAACGACTAATTTTAATTGACAGAAAAGGATAAAAGCCATGGCTTAACCCTAGTCTACTATATTGACAATAGCTTTGACCTCTATCTAGGACTTAGCAGCAATTTGAGTTCGAATGACAGTAGTTGAAGTTGAAAATGTCAACAGGACATCAAAATAATATTAAAATACTGGACATGTAAATGGACTTTTATTTTTTATTTACTCGAATTTGTGATTTCAACCCAAACTTTCTAAACGACACAATAACCCGTAGTATTTTTTGTAGAACGAACCTAACAGTAAAGGAAAACACGAACGTACACGTATATAACGTAATAATTTTATTTATTTGACTTAGTATTTCATATTCTATGAGATCTAGTTCCGTTTTCGCTGCCAAGACGTTAAGAAAACTTTCGGATCGGTCAACATCCTGAAGATTAGACAAATCGTTCTGACGGATTCTCGGAACTTCCTTGAGGGATACGAACAAGGACGTACTGTTTACAAATATGCTTAAAGTTCAGTAGGTCTGACCCAATCACGGCAATATTGTAGGAAGAAGGGAAAGGTTTTTCAAAAGGTTTACATTTTGGAAACATAGCTTTGCTCCTTTGGAACCTGTAATTTTATCATATTTAATGTTAACATTTCTTATTATCGTATATTATTTGTAAGGAAATTAACGACAAGGAACGTTGCCCCATTAAGAATTAATCTATAGAATTTACAATAGAAACATTCAACAAGATCTTATTTAACATACAGCAAGTTTACAACTGTTACCTATATTGCCTCGTGTTAGCACGATGTTGTCCGAAGTGAGTCTAAAGATAGGAATGTACGAGAACTTGTTCCAAGTTTGAATTAACAGGATATATGATTGATCAATTACTTGTTTTACCAAAATAGATCACAATGGAGATGCTTACTAAACAGATGTGTAGATTTTCTTGTAAAACAATTTTGTATTTACGATTCTAATTTCAAACAGTCATCAACGTACCTATTCATTACCGCCAACCATACGTTGATTTTCATTTAATTGGCAAATTGTATGAACAAATATTTGATCTCGCGAATACATTCTATAGCAAAGAAAACTCATTACTGAAAAACATATTCTTAGATTAAATCTATGGCTTCAATATTTCGTTAATAAAGCAGTTTAATTCGTGAGCACAAATTGATATATTGAGCGTGCATTAAACACGGCTCCGATAATATGTCAATACAAAATATTAAATTCTCCCTATCTATTTTAGTTATGTTTAAATAAATCATTGAGTTAACCCATTACCAAAAAAAAAATACCGGTGTGAATTAACAAGAGAACTTCGAATTAAGTTTACGTTTCAAAGTATACGTCTATATATAAGTTTTGGCCGTAAATTTTAAATGTCTTCAAAGTGATAGATCTTCTAATTTCAGTCACAATATTTCATCAAAACAAGAGTAAACTTAAGGTGACTGTTGACAATCATTCTCCCTGAGGTGGCTTAATTAATACTCGAAGTTTTTTGACAACATCTAAGCCTGATTTATGAGCTCGCTAGGAAGGTACATATTCATCTAATAAAAGTTACCGTAGAGCATTTCTCTATTGTGAGAGTAACTATGTAGTTTCCTGCCAGTTCTTCTTCATAGGAAACGACCAATTGAAACGAGCATTAGTTTGTCAGTAGTGTTAGTAGGTCTATGTGAAATAAAAATGTTTTGATTTGATTTGTGAGGGTTTTTTTTAAAGTGGGAATTAGTCATCTAATAACTTTTCGCGCTCTAGGGTGGAGTGGGAAGGCGTGTCAGATTTTTATTTACTAAAACCACTCCTATGTTCCTTCATTTGCCTTTTCATTCTAAGACCACGGGTAACTTTGGCCCTAGTAGGCTTCGGCCCTACGTGGCCCCCATAATTTTACTGACATTTTTTTGAGGTTTGCGTAAAACACTACTCGCCATTGACGACTCGGGCTCGATCTGGTTTCAAAGTCAAAAGCATTTATTTCAAATAGACCATTTACAGGCACTTTTGAATAGTCAAATGTAGGTCAGTCCAAAAAAAAAGTGAAGGTAATTTTTTTTTAGTTTTTTCGTTAAAAAATTTCCTCACGCGTGCGACTGTCTCCTTCGCTAGCATTACAGCTTCGCAGAAGGACGCGAGCTGAAGACGTATAACGATACACTTCGCAAGGATCACGTTCAGTATCCTCAGTACATTAGGCCTGTTAATTTAATTACAATATCGAATTTAGATTCAATGGATAATAATAATTATGGACAATCCATTCGTAAACCTATATTATTTCATTCAAGAACCAATTACTTAGTACTAATCGTCAAAGTAAACGTCAGACAGATTACTTCAACTCGCAATTCGTCTGATAGCTATTCAGAACCTGTAAGTGATTGCGTCCGTTTACCTAATCGGTTTTAAATTGAAAATAATATTACAGGTAAAAACGTTTTTTAAACACCAGCCCCCCTTAGCCAAGTTACGATCGTTTCGTTTGCGTCGAACGCTTCGAGTAGGGCACGCCTCCGATTCCTTTGTTCTGACCTCGTGACTGAGCGTTGACATGACGTCAGAATAAAGGAATCGGAGGCGTGGCCTACTCGAGGCGTTTGACGCAAACGAAACGATCGTAACTTGGCTAGGGGGGCAGGAATGACTCCTGTATCGTGGGTGCGTTCACAAACATGTAAACTCACATACAAACGACATTCAGACCCGCACTATTAATCTGCGAAAAAAATTGCTTTTATATTTTGTCTTAATGTCCACTATTATAACTAAATATATTTTGCAGCAAGATATCTCAGCAATTAGCCAGCATACGGGTAGTACAGTCAAATGGGGCGAATAGAAACCCAGGGCTGAATAGAAACAAAATTTCAAAGGGTAATTTCACGAGATTTGAATATTTTTTTCAGCATTTAACTGTATTAATTTATTAATGAATTGTTATTCTAAAAAGTCGATGCATTGTTAGAAACCGATAATATGGTATCAAAGTTTAAAAACAAACCATAGTTTTGTTTCTATTTACCCCTGCGTTTCTATTCACCCCGTTTTATGGTATCTAGATAGCTTGAAATTTATATTTTTTGAGCTCGATTCTACGCTTATGTCTCTGCAGCAGACCTATATTGTTTCGGTATCTTGCTGACATAATTACTACTTATTTTATCGTTTATTTTTTTTTCGTTTACGTACTTATGTTTACACGTTAAAATTGATTTCAATAAGTACGAGTGTCTAATAGAAAAAGTTTTATAATAACCGAATATTTGGTATTCGATCATTATGAAACTTTTTCCCCTTGAGAACATGATTTATTATTTCAGCTGGTTATCTGAGGAGTAATTATTCACGTATTTATAAAGAACGTTGCCATTTGCATTTCACACGCAATCTGTCAAAACATGTTTAATTTTTTTTTTTTTCTTTAATTGATATAAACCAGCGCTTGACTGCGATCCCACCTGATGGTAAGCAGTGATGCAATCATTGATGGTGAGGCGCACTAGTTTATCAAGAGCCTATTCACTCTAGCCTTGAAGACACCTAAATTATAGTTGGACGGGAAGATCGCAGCAGGCAAATTGTTCCAGTCCTTCGATGTACGCGGTATAAACGACGAAGCGAAACGCTTAGTCCGGACCGTTGAAGTTTCAACAACGTAAGGGTGGATACTCGCCGTACGTCGGGTTGTCCGATGATAGAAAGGAGATGGCGGAATCAAGTCATGCAATTCCTGCGCACACTCTCCAAAATGCAACCTGTAAAATACCGATAGGCTGGCTACCCTGCGCCTGTGCTCGAGGCTTTGTAGACTGGACTTAACCAAATCAGGATCCCCAATTAGCCTTTTCGCACGCCTTTCCATTGAGTCCAAAGCTGCTAGATGGCATTTTGCAGCACCAGCCCATATGTGACTGCAGTACTCCACACACGATCGAACCTGTGCTTTGTATAACATTAGAAGCTGTCCCGGTGTGAAGTACCGTCGGACCTTTGCAAGAACGCCTAGTTTTCTAGCAGCTACCTTGGCTTTGGACTCAATGAACCGCCCAAAATTGAGGTCTGAGGAGATTTCAACTCCCAAGAGCTGAAGGCGGTCGGTGCACTCCAGGGATACATTCCGAAAAGCAGGAGCCAAGGTGAACGGGCTCCTTTTGGCGGTGAACAGACACGCTTGTGTTTTGGCGGCGTTGAATTCAACTAGATTGGTTTCGCCCCACTTGGAGACTGCCTGAAGTGAGACATTCGTACGCTCCACCATAGCCTCTCGTTCGGACCGGATTAGTTCCTTACTAGCCCGAGCACCTGGAAGGTATCTCTCTACAACTGTGCTATCATCTGCATACCCATAGATACCGGGCATCAGCAGATCGTTAATATGCAGCAGGAAAAGAGTTGCAGAGAGAACTGACCCCTGAGGAACTCCGGCATTAGTGGACATGGGCTCTGATGAGCATCCATCGACAACAACTCGACCGTACACCGGACCCCGGATCCCCCCCGGATCCCCCAAGGGTCCCCGGATCTCCGGGTGGACCGTAGACCGTTCACTCAGGAAGTCTTTTACCCAGTTAATCAGACCAGGGGAAATGCCGTACGCTGGAAGCTTACTCAGAAGGCTGGCGTGCCATACCCTGTCGAAGGCCTTCGAGACGTCTAAGGAGACAGCAATCGCTTCTCCATTCTTCTCGAGGGCCTCGCCCCACATGTGAGTGGCATACACTAGTAGGTCCCCAGTAGACCGATTGTGGCGAAATCCGTACTGTCGGTCACTGAGGAGATCGTTACCTTCCAGGTATGCCATGAGGCGCGAGTTCA
Source organism: Mythimna impura (assembly GCA_905147345.3). Classification (NCBI taxonomy): domain Eukaryota; kingdom Metazoa; phylum Arthropoda; class Insecta; order Lepidoptera; family Noctuidae; genus Mythimna; species Mythimna impura. The sequence continues at coordinate 8,510,327 of LR990359.1, forward strand.
ATACACGCAATTTTTAATACCTTTTTACAAGTTTTTGACATTGATTGGGACTGAGACGATATAGCTATAGATTTCTGATCGTGACTTTATGAATAATAATAATAATGTGTTTGTTTACAGTACAGTTATATAATTAAACAAACAGTAGGTTGAGAAGTTATACAGTTCTTCAGGTAGAAAAAGAAGTAAAATCTGTACTATGTTGTAAATCTGTACTAAAATTTTTAGAACCCTGCCTCTCAAATTAGGACTGCCTGTATTTTGAGAAACAGTAAACAGCCTCAAAACTTTAATACACTATTATTGTTACAACAATTGATTGACGATGTCGTCCTACCGCTGCAAAACTTTGGTAATATTGAATCAAGGATATAGATAAATGGAAACATTATACATATCGTAATATACATTAAATCTATAACACAACTTTTTTATTTAGCTAGACTTAAAGGGTGTAGATTTCTGTAGTCGATGATGTTAGTTTGCAGTCTTGTACAGCAGCTATATCTAACATATAAAAATCTTGTGTCACATTGTTTGTAATCGAACTCTTCCGAAATGTCTTGACCGTGTTTCTGAAATTTTTTGTGTGTATTTGGTAGGTCTGACAATAGTTCCTAGGCTATTTTTACCACTCTACCTCCAACCCACATTTTTTCTTTGATAATTTATAGAGCAGAACAACATTTGTCGGGTTGGCTAGTGTTGATATTAATAGGTACAATGCGTTCCAAATAAGAATAGGATCGACGCCATGTTATGACGTCACGTCATACTGTCAAATCGCAAGAAATTGGGCAAAATTGATTAAACTATTTTCGTTCACAGTTCGTAAATAAATTAAATTTTAAAATTTTCTTGTTTTGCTCACCATAATAATTCTTCGATTTGACAGTATGACGTGACGTCACTACCAGTCAATCAATCCTATTCTTATTTGGAATGCATTGTATATTCCTTATGTCTCAGTAGTCGAACTGATATAAAAAATGTTTTTTTATTTTTTATTATTATATTGATAGGCTCGCGTTTGACCACTATCTCACCTGATGGTAAGCGATGATGTGGCCGACGATGGAGCACGCTTGCCTAGAAGTAACCTATTCACTCTTGACTTAAAGAACTATAGGTTGTAGCTATCAGGAAACACAGACTCCGGCAGGGAATTTCACTCCTTAGCTGTACGTATTATGAATGTGTTCCCGAAACGCTTTGTACGTATGGGTGGGGTGTCCACCATGTACTGATGGCGCAATGCCGTACGTCTAGTGGTCCGATAATGGAACGGACTTGGTGGAATTAAATTGTGCAATTCCAACGCACACTCTCCGAAGTGTAATCGATAGAAAACCGACAGGCCAGCAACTCGGCGTCGATGCTCAAGGCTGGTAAGTTTGAAAACGGTTTAAAGGACGCTGAGAATAATTTAACCAAATAAGTAGTATTATAAAAAGGTTTCCGAGCAACTTCTCCATTTCACTTTCCAAAACTTGCCTTTTTAAGCTGGCCACACATTACGGTAGGCTGTTGGTGGTTGCATCAACCGCTAAGACTTTGAAATGTTTGAACAATAGAACCTTAATTAAAATGTTTGTTGTTTTCTAAGTGTAAAGTCATTTCACAGGCTTAATTTTTTATAGTAACGCCATGATTGTTTGCTAATTATTTATAAGATTCTACTAGTTTGTACAGTAATGCGATATCGAAAGAGATCTCATGAGTAACGGTTATTTTTGAAAAAAGAAGAAAGAAAGAAAAACATTTTATTTGGCGGAACAAGGCGCAAATTTAGAACTAACCAATTATAATTACAATGAAAAATATGCGCCACCTCCGCGCAAAACGGCCGAACGCTCAGCATAATGCCGTCACCACACGCAAAATGCGATAAGTCTACGGCGCTGGTTTTCAGCGTGGGCCGGTAACGGTATCGACATAAAGACGTCGACACGGTATTGTGTGCTAATAGATTTGAATAAGATAGATAAATAAAAAAAAATAAAAAAAAAAGAATAAATAAAGAGGAAATACGATTTAATATTATCTATAAAGTAGCATTACGTTGCGTCTGTGCCAAAGGATACTGTTTACAGTGTATAGTCTATGGACGCGATAACGTAAAGAAAGCGTGTAAAGGATGATGCATGCTATGACGCTACGCCATTGTGTCGAGTGTTTCTACGGAAATGGTAATTCAACATTTCAAAAAGATGCGATGCGTGATCGTTTTTAATACACGTATAGTAGTTACAGTTTGACAACGGTCAGCCGTATGTTTGGTAGGTATTTTGTTACCTGCCCTCTAATAAACTCAAAACAACAACACAACAACAACAACAAGTTATGTGTGTTAGTAGGTATTTGTATTGAGCGTCTAAATAGAATAGGACCGACCCTTATTGGAATATTTTCGATCAAACCTCGGTATGGTATTTTAAGGCCTCTTTAATTTACATGCAATGCTGCCGAGACGATGAGAGACCAAACTTGAGGAGAAATTGAGCGGGTTACGATGGAGCATTGTAGGATTATCTGAAGTCCGAAGACAGAGAGAGGACACGATAATTCTCGAATCCGGTAACCTTCTCTGTTTTCGGGAGGGTCACCAGCGGTTCCAGGATAGTGTCGGGTTTTTTGTCCACAAGTCTCTTGTGAACAATGTGGTGAAGATCGAGAGTGTGTCGAGTCGCCACCCAGTGGCGTACCTTATAGGTACTCAGAATATTATCAAGATATTCGTTGAAGGTCATACAGGTTTATGCCCTGACCTCGACACACCCCGACGACGAAGTAGTAGGAACTGGTATATTTGTATATATATATACTGGTATATGTTATACTCGTATATTTATTCTGTGTCGCGCGCTCGTCGCACACGCACGATATTTCATTCACCACCAAATAAGTCTGCGTGTCGTGATAATGATAGTCCGGCGTGTAGTGGCTGTAATATGGTGATCAGTGAATTGCTAGCTTTTGTGAGTAGCAAAATGGATACACTTGCAGAAACAGCAATCATGCAAATATGTACAAGTGCATACACCGATAGTGAAATCGAGACTGCAAGGATTCTTGCATTGAAGAAGAAAGAAAGGCAATCAACAGAAAAGTATTCAAGAAATTATAAAATTTGTTAAAGAATCGGATCCTGACAGCCTACCTACGTTTATTCACCCTCATACCTAAATTCACCCTCAGAGATGTTATGGAGCTTCGTAACCGTAACTGAAACCGATTTATAAGTTTCGGATAGTTTCGAATAAAGGCGATGTAAGGTTACGACAGGTTTTGTTTGTTTTGTCCGGCCAAATAAAAGATAATCTAGACCAGAAATATAAGTCAAATCTTGCTATTGTGTTTTGGTTTTATAATTTTAAAATTCGAATATCCGTTCCGTAATCGAAACTAATACCGAAAATCCGAAACAATTTTATGCCGATATCCATGATCAGATTCAAAATTTAATATTCATAACATTCCTGGTTTACTAACTTACTAACTACTTACTCGTATAGCTTTGTTAGTTGTTATAAGATTTCACACCCACTTCATAGGATGAAGCCAGCTGATCTGTTAATTCTGGGATTAGCAACAATCAGTAGTGGGTTTTGTTTCAGTTATTTATAAAGTTTATGTCTGCGAGTACTGATTCTACAACTAGCAGCTTTAGCACTTTACCTCGTGGAATTTTAATTTTTTTCTTTTTTTTCATTTTTAGGATTCCGTATCTCATAAGGATAAAGCGGAACCCTTTGTTCTCCGTCTGTCTGTCAAGACCCATTATCTCAAGATCGCGTGGAGGTATCGAGGTGAAATTAAAACCATATACTCAGGTTTACGGTCCCTTGAAGCTGTAAAATAATCAATTTTCTAAATTAACGAAAAAAAAAGATACGGCCGCTTACGTCACAAAAAAACGTGTATTTCGACACTCAAAAGAATCAAAATTCATTGGGTACTTCCCATTGACCTAGAATCTTGAAATTTGGCATGAAGCAAGGTCTCATAGAACAAGTATAGGAAAAAAAACTGAAAACTGGAAATTTGTAGTTACGTCAAAATTTTTTTTTTTTGCGATTCGGAAAAATCTTCGTAACTCAATTCGGAAAATGAATTTTTTTAATAGGTAAGTTTGTACGGAACCCTCAGTGCACGTGTCCGACTCGCACATGCCCAGTATTTTTTTCAAAAATATGAAATTAACTAAATAAGGATTTTAAATGTGAGAACTATTTTCTGTTCAAAAAACAGATTCATAATTCCTGATATCTAGGTTTCGGCTGTAAATTTATGCAATCATTAGGTTAAATCATTGGGTTTGGTATATTTATCACTTATTTCACTACACATTTAAATGTTAAATTTGATTTGGTGTTAAGTATGTACACAAATAAAGCTTAAAAAATAAAATAAGGATAGAGCTCAATAATGAAATTGAAATCACTTTATTTTCTGGTACTAATAATATAAATATGGTATGTTACCAGTCCACTTAAGACTCCAAAAACCATAGCCCTATTATCTTTGTTCTCCATATATCGCAATAGTTTTTCAACAACCGAGGGTTGTCCTTGGGTGCACTAGCATAGCGCGTACAGGGATAATCATCGATTGGTATCATGTTCCATTATAATTATCTAAAGGGTCTCTGCGAGTTGGCTTCGGCTCCTCGTACGCCTCCCAAAGGTCCAGGACCTCAAGTTCCTGAGATAAATAAAATAAATATGTTAATTAGGTAGTAATTAAATACTAGTAGTTAGTACTGTTTCTTTGAAAGTTCACCAACGAGAATTTTATCAACTGCGGTCCACAGCCACTTTTGTTAAATTGACTTGGAGTTCGAGTTTCTACTGAGAGTAATTAATGATGGAGCGCAACAACACACAGATCTTCAGTTTAGATATTCATTTTGAAGTTGTTTTATAGAAAAGTTTTTGGTCAGAATTGTCGCGTTGAAAACATTAGCAATGAATTTATTTTCCACTTTGTTTACGAAGTCATTCTTGCGGAACAAAACTCAGGAAAAATTAAAAAGTTCTCATATCTTACACAATTAAAATTATTCCAAGTTTTGTCTTGACCTCGCGACTGAACACAGCAAAATGTAAAGAATCTGCGGGGGCCGTTTTGCACGGATGTGACGCATATCTTCCCAAATATAGTTGTTGATAATGTTTTTTTTTTTTATGGTAATGACTTCAATTCATGCCGAACAAAACTCAGAAAAAATTAAAAAGCTCTCATTTTTTACACAATTAAAATTATTCCAAGTTTTGTCTTGACCTCGCGACTATATATAGCAAAATCTAAAAAATCTGCGCGAGTTGTTTTGGGCGGATGTGACGCATATCTTCCCAAATATAGTTGTTTATATTGTTTTTTTTTATGGTATGCGCTATGTTTGACTTAATAAACTCTTTTTCGTTCTTTCTTGGGCCAACGTAAAATAAAATATTTAATTGCAATTAATTATTCTATTGCAGGCTTCCATGAAATTCTTTATACACTTAAAAAGTAATTAATTCTATTATGTCTTTTATGAAAAAGGTTTGCAGCTTGGGTTTACAAGTTTTCAAGATTTTTATTTATTTTTTATTTATTTTATTTATTTACATTATAACACCTTTACAGACTAGTCCAAGGCGATGTTATAACTAGCACTTAATATAATAATATGTACATAGTTATGGTATTCTTAGATTAAATTAATTAGGATGTAATGTCCAGACCTTTCTCAATAATTATTTGAGCTGCTTTTAAAATTTTCGGCAGGTTTTGGCCAAATATATCCTCCGATAGTGCTATATTATTAATAATACGTATGGCTCGTGACAAAGGGGCAAACTTTAGGAGGTTAGTCCTAGCAGACGGCACCTCTAAGAGAGCGGGGCGGCGCGGCGGCGCGCGCCCACACACCCGTCAGGCGCGCGCAGCCGCAGCGCTTCCAACACGTCTGGGTGGTGCAACAACCCTATCAGTACACTAGCCACGTACTTGACCAGTGCGACATCCCTTCTTACCTCCAGTCTAGTATACCCGACCATGCCCAGAACGAAAAGACTCGGGTATATGAGCGGATAAAAGGGGTAAACCCCATATTGTTTTAAGTACAGAAATCTTGTAAATTTATTTTGGATCTTTTCCAACATGAGGCTGTACTTTTTCTCATGAGGATTCCAAATAATGGAACTGGTTTCTAGAGATAAGATGGACAACAAAGATTGTGGTTCCTACCTAAGTCGGCAAAAACCAAACTCATATAAGATCGCCTGGTTGTCCGTTTGTTCGTCTGTCAAGATCCTTTTTCTCAGGAACGTGTAGAGGATTAAGCTGAAGTTAATGTCACATATTTACTTGAGTAAGTGTCCAGTGTACATTTAAAGGCTGATTATGTATGTATGTATGTGTGTAAGTGTCCAAGTGTGTTGTGTGTGTGGAGCAGTATAAAAATCTAACTTCTAAGTCTACACAATCTAAAGATAAGTCCGTTTATGATACGTTTAAGCGTATATTTTGACACTCGCAAGGAAGACCAAACCTTTGTGGTACTTTTCGTTGTTAATTAGAATCCTGAAATCAACGCGAATGCGACTCGCACTAGACCGAATTTTTAATTATACTGATTAGCATAGCACAGCATAGCATGGTCGGCTTTGAAATGTTCCCACTGTTGGGAGTCAGACCTCCTCTCTAGGAGAGGGAATGGGCCGTAATTCATTACGCAGGCCCAGTGAGGGTTGGCGGATTTCACATGTCTTCGAATTTTTGGTTCAAGGACATGCCGGTTTCCTCACGATGTTTTCCTTCACCGTTCTGAGAGCAGTGGTGATTAAATAAAGAAAGTAATGCGCCTAGTTGGGTTTGAACCCGTAATCTACAACTCGTAAATCGGGGCCGTTACCACTCGGTCACCACTGCTCCATACTCACACACATACTGATTATCAAAACCGAATAAATAAAACATTTCTGTACATTAAATTAGATACTCCCTGTAATGTTCTTTTAGAATTTTATTTGCAAATTGTCAACACGACTAGTATTATTTTCCTTCCTCTTTTATTCTAAAAACGAAGAAATGGACGTTTCCCCAAATGTGCAGTAAAAATTGTTTCAAATTCAAGGAGTTTGTTGAAAGTTACAATTTATTTAACTGATCTTTATAAAACATGTAGTCTGGTCTCATTCAACGTATTTTGTTTGTACTATTTAAATCGAAAAAATGTTTGGTACAGTGGTTGAGGGGTCGGCTGCTGCGTTGCGTGTCTCGAGTTTGATTCCTGCACGGAACCAATATTTGTATGGTCTACATATTGTCGTTTCGGGTCCGGGTGCTTCTTCTTGTGAGTTTAAATATTTGAAAATGCTTATACAGTATGATAATACAGAACCAATTCCTAGTGTGGGGCGACGTTTCTTAAACAAGCTATCTACTTTTACTGTAAATTATTAACACAGAGTGGTACAAATGATAATAATTATAAACTTGTCTTCACATTTTCCACCACAACGAAAACGTTTAAATCACCCCGAAATTCAAGAATAACTAACTCACCAAAATAATTTCGCAATTTAGTAACAAAAGTTTTGACTTCAACATTATAGGATACATATTTTTACAAAGATTTCCACATGTACCGTTCTGTTTAGCAGGGAATTTTAGAGCTAATGATTTTACAAAATTGGCATTATTTTGTGCCAAAGAATAATAACTAATAAATAAAAAAAAGCCTTTTGTTTCCAGTTTCAAAATATAAATAAATAAAGAAAAACGTGATGAAATCATGTTAATAATAACATTTACATTTTAAGTAGGTAGACGCTAATCTACTATCAGGTAAGCGCCTCCTCCAAAGCTTTCTATTTTATCGGTCTTGGGTGTTTTTGTTGTCATCGTAAGCCAGTAATTTTTTAACATCTTCATCCTATGTAATGGTCTTTCTCTGTAGTGCTTACACACTTATAAAATAAAATCATAATAAATTCTATTATTAGGTAGGTACTTAAAATAATTATCCACAATGACATAACCAAAAGGGTTGTCAGGCTCAGTACTTGATAGCAGCACTTTCAAAATTTTTAATAAATTTTCTGTTCGTGTACAATTAAGGAAAATCTCAGTGTACACAATATCATGTACACAAGCTCGGGCTGAGCCACTGTCGTTTTATTTTCTATGTTTCACGTTTGGAGGTAGGCGGAACAGAGAGTCAAGTCCCGCAAACCTCCGTTGAAAAAGGAGGATCCTCCGGCCAGACGGGTGTTATGTCTGGTGGGCAACTGCCCGATAGATGATTTCAGGTTGTTCTATATGTTCTAATCGCGCGGAGAACTTTAATTGCGCGATGCAGGATTAGTTGTTATGTCACGCCATAGATGTTGCTACACACGCGTTACCTATGAATTGTTTTAAAGCCAGCCATATGCTTGTGAAATATAGAAATTGGTAGGAGTTCTGGCTTTAAAACGATTTTAAACCCCTTCACTCTAACAAAAATAAGGTTAACTGGTAGAGAATGCCTTGTTGCATTAAGTCCGCCTATGTCCCACTACAGTACATGACGTTTAAATAAATAAATAAAAATCCTTGAAAAAAAAAATACTGAAAAATAAGAGTTCTATTGGGTAAAAAAAATAGATTTTTGTCCAGCTGGCGCGTGCGTAGTAGAACAGTTGATAGCTTTCGATTGATTTACTTCTATATTTATACACCCGAGGTTCAAAGGGATAGGCAATTTTATTTATAAGTTACTAGAGTTTTTTCGTCACGGGTACGAAAACACAGTTTTACGTAATATTTTTCCATTAAAGTTACTCCTGAAATAGCTATGATTTGAGCTGATTTGCTGCGGATTCGTGTTTAATTAGTCAATTAAGCACTAATGTTACTTCGATCCGTGATCGAAATGGGAATATTAATTATTCATATCGTTTACTGGTGGCACTAAGAGGTTTCCTACTAATTTCTACTTTTGTGTTATTTTGAGTTTTGAACCATTATTTTTCTAATTATCATTATTTTTTTAAGTTGAAAGGTAATCGTTTGTCTTGGTATGGTCATGTGAAGAGGAGGGATGAAACGCATGTTACTAAAAGAGTAATGAGTTTACATGTAGATGGATGGAGAGGGAGAGGGAGACCAAAGAAAAGATGGATGGATTGTGTGAAGAGTGATATGAAAGAAAAGGAAGTTAGTGATAGCATGACGAGTGACAGGGCAGAATGGAAGAAAAAAACGTGTTGCGCCGACCCCAAATAACACGGGACAAGGGCAGGAAGATGATGATGAACCATTATTTTTCTAATGCCTATGCCCCGATAAGAGTAACATACTTTAACTAGCAGGCTGCTGCCAGCGGCTTTGCCCGCGTGTTTTTTATTCTTGATAAGTTCGCGCTTGACCGCTATCTCACCTGACGGAAAGCGACGATGCGGTCGACGATGGAGCGCGCTTACCTAGAAGTAACCTATTCACTCTTGACTTAAATATTCCCGGGTTGTAGCCATCAGAAAACACAGATTCCGGCAAGGAATTTCACTCTTTAGCTGTACATACAATGAATGTGTTCCCAATACGTATTGTGCGTATTGGTGGGATGTCCACCATGTACCGGTGGCGCATCACCGTACGCCTGGCGGTGATAGTAGAAAATGATCTCAAGGAAACATACTCCCAGGACAATAAGTATCCTGTATACTATTTCAGAAGGCTCAAAGTCACCCAAAGGGCAATGGAAAGGGCTATGCTCGGAGTTTCCTTGCGTAATCGAATCAGAAATGAAGATATCCGCAGGACAACCTAGGTTGCCAACATAGTACGAAGAATCAGCAAACTTAAGTGGCAATGGGCAGGGCACATTGCTCGCAGAACAGATGGCCGTTGGGGCCGAAAGGTTCTGGAGTGGCGACCGCGTACCGAAAGACGCAGTGTTGGAAGGCCCCCTACAAGATGGACCGATGACCTGGTGAAGGTTGCGGGAATCCGATGGATGCGAGACGCACAAGACCGTTCATTGTGGTGACATTTGGGGGAGTCTATGTCCAGCAGTGGACGTCTGTCGGCTGAAATGATGATGATGATGAATGATGATGCTATTTCAGGACATGGTCTATACATGTACCAAGTTTCATCGAAATCCGTTCAGATTTCGGGCTTGAAGAAGTAATAAACATACAGACACACTCCCAAACTTTCACTTTTATAATATATTTTTTTTCACCTATCACGCAACGCCGTCTATTCTCAAGGTAAGCGGAGCTTGTGTTATGAGTACTAGACAACTGATAAACATACTTATATATTTCTAAACACATACATATTATAGATGAATTACACCCAGACACAGAACTAATGGTCGTGCTCATCACACAAACATTAAATTTGTCCTGGGTGGGAATCGAACCCACGACCTCCAGCATAGCAGTCAGGGCCGCTAACCACTAGTCCAACAGGCCAGTCAAAATATTAGTGCGGTTTTCAGTCTAAATAAATGTACCTTTTCCTTCCTTGCTGCTCATTATAGTGACGTGTTGGGTGCACCTATTTCACTGCCGTAGTTCTAAGTAATAGGTTCTTCATTACCTCCTGTTCACCTCAGTATCACGTACAACGCTGCAGGTGTACAGTCACGTGATCACGTAGCGGTACTCTCGTGACCACATTATTTAGTTAGTTTCCCGACCAACAAAGCATTTCATTATGTTCAGAGGAATCTAATTGAATGAAAAAGTTTTAGAGTTTTTAAATGCTGACTTTTTTATTTAGGTGGGAAAATAATTTAATGACAAATCTCGCTCTTTGGCGGAGCGGGAGATAGTGTCAGACTTTTACTGACTAAAAACCCACTCCTGTTCCTTATTTGCCTTCGTCCCAGGGCCCCGGGTTTCATTTTCACACTATCAGTGGCCCCAGTAGTCGTTGACCCTGCTGGGCCCCTACGATTTGCTGACATCTTCCTGAGACGTGCGTGGAACAATACGCGCCGTCGACGACTTGGGCTCGGTCCGGACGGTTACCGGACGGTCGGACGGTGGGCTACTCATTGCTTGCCGTCCGCAAGCTCGCGCCTACGATGGCCGGAAATCGGGATCGGAATCCCGGCGGCATATTTGCTGATAGGTTTCACCTTTTAAACTTGTCTCCAATTTCACGTGATCACTATCTCCAAACTGTAGTCTCTCCGCTTCTGTTTTGATAACATTAAAACTATGCAGTTCTATTATATATCTCTCTTAATCACGATACGTATACTAAACTTCGTATTGTGCATGATTTGCGGTTCGCTACATAATAATAATGGTAATAATATATTCCACAACTATCATTCAACGTCGTCTAGTCTCAAGCTAAGCAGAGCTTGTGTTATGAATACTAGACAACTGATAAACATACTTATATATTTCTAAATACATACATATTAGGTCTTTAATTATGAAATTGCCGTTTTTTAAAACGGGTTGCTTTGAAGTGTTATATATTTGGATTGACTTGGAATTATAAGTTCAAGTAAACTTTATATTAAAGGTACGTTATCCTTTTTCCAAAATTAGGTATTTATTAGATCCTTTGTATTTTGTTATTTCTGTAATAGATAAATTACACCCAGACACAGAATAAATGATTATGTACATCAAACAAACATTTGTTCTGGGTGGGAATCGAACCCACGACCTCCGGCATAGCAGTCAGGGCCACTAACCACTAGACCAACAGATCAGACAACATGAACATAATTTTCATTGATCTCGCTCAGAGAAACGTCAATGGTTAATTCAAAATTAGATGCTTATAAACAATAGTGGGTCAAACCACACAGACTGAATTTTAAGAAAAAAGCGTCTAAAGATTTCATAAGAATCCTAATTAAATAATTGAAAAATATCTGCCCAGTTCTTTATTTCTATTTTTATAGTATAGGATGAATAAGGGATTAAAAGTAGATTAACATCGAGTAATAAAGAGAAAAGCTGTTAAATGTTCTGAAAAAAATAGGTTTTTGCATATTCCACAATATGAATTACGCTTTATTATTTGAAATATGAATCAAGATAATATGTCAAGTATCTTAACTGATCACAGACGGACAAACAGACACATGAGTGATCCTATGATCCTACTTTCATTCGTACATACAGAACCCTTAAAAGAAAGGAATATGAAAGTGAGCTATATTCCTCAAACTTAAATAAATTACACATTTGCAAACATATAAACTAACATGTCTGATGCAATTTCCAAAGTCTTCGCTAAAGCAGTTTAGTACAGCTATAAACCGTGATGCATTACTCGCTAGTTTCAGCGGAAAACGCTGAAGATGGATGTCGACTGATTGTGAAAAATGCAACATAACTAAACGAATGAAAATTTACTACGAATTGGCGAAAAGTAGACTAATGCATTAAATAATATATAGTACCGAAACATGATGTTATTTTTTTTTTTTGATTATTTTATTTATTAGTAAATTTTCGTCATTCTGTCTCCAATGAGCAGTCCTTGCCAAGTGGTAACGGCCCAGACATAAGAGTGGTAGGTCACGGGTCCAAACTCGACCAGGTGCATTACTAGCATTAGAGAAAGTTCAAAAAACATTCCTTAGATTTATGTTTAAGAAATTATTAGGATACTATCCATTTTTATATCTGACAAAATTTTTGTTCGAAATGTTGAAATTTAATTCTTTAGAAGTAAGGCGCAATTAATTTTTGCTTATCTTCGCTTGTCAAGGGGTGAATCTGATTGTCCTGAATTAGTTGCTCAGCTGGTGAGATTGTTTGTTCATCTCGTACCTAAACAACACCTAAGGCCACGAACACACCGATTGTTAGCTGATCCTTTATCGCAGACAGTGTCACGAGCTAACTCGCCGCTCGTTCGTGCGCTTTCTGTGCTTAATGCTCTCCTGACTCTAACACCGAAGTGTGACTTGTTTGCTGGGAGATGGATAGATATGTGTCATGAATGTCTAAGGTTTTGTGAGAAGATGGATAAAAAATAAGTAGGTAAACATTGTTTCATTTGTTTTGTGGGATATATTATTTTAGTGGTGATGTATATGTATTTTCTTTTTATTCTTCAATGTGTTATTATTGTTTTTATTTCATGTATTTTTTTAGTTTGTAAGTTTCTACTGTACAGCGCCTTGGACATCCTCCGTACAAGTGCTTGTAAATAAATAAATTACTTTGTGTAATTTAGTTCATCAGTCATCACCACTGTTCTTGAAACGGTGAAGGAAAACATCTTTAGAAAACCAGCATGTCCTTGAATCAAAAATTCGAAGACGTGACATCCGCCAATCCGTACTGGGCCCGCGTGGTGGATTACTACCCGTTCCCTCTACTAGAAACGAGGCCTGCGTCCCAGCAGTGGGAAAATTATAAGGCTTATTATGCTACGAGTATGTCTCATAAAATGTTCAGTTATAGAATAATCGTATATTCTCAAAGCTCAGGAATTTCTACTACGTTTAAATTAAAACTACTACCCGGAAAATCTTCAATATGCCTTATCATTCAATAAACTTGAAAATGAATATATGAGAGCTTACTGCTCTATAAATATTTGGGCCTCCATATAACTGAGCCCTTTTGTGAGGCCTGAATAACAAATGGCTTTACCTAATGGGCTTATTTATTTATTGATATTGGCTTTATAAAAAAAATCTAACCACAATATCACTCTATTTGTCTACTCTCTATTTATCTGATTTATGGAATTATTATAACAATAGTTTGAATGCTATCAATGAGGAATAAGGTTGACATTTATTTGCTGAAGACCTTATTAATTACGAGAACAGTACGCTATCGGACTTGATTAAGAACCTATGTTCTACTTACTATTAAGTAGAGCAAAATTTATTATAATTATTTTCTTGGATATTGCTCTTCATCTTGGGATTTGGTACATGTGAAATCCTGGAGGAACGCTGGCCTGATGCTGTGTAAGCGAGCGTACGTGACCCACCACTACACCGCGCCGCTCCTTTGATGACTACCACTCCACCGCGCACATGATGTTAGAAAGTAGCAGATTCTGAAATAAGTGACCTCCATTGGTGTAATTGCTGCAAGGAGTTCTGATGTGAGAATAATAAAAAAAAAATCTATTAGATAGAAACCTCTTTTATAGAACTTGGTCACACGGATGGTGTTATTATTTTTGGTTATTGCTTTACAGTATGGGACTAATGTCGTTTGCGTTCCTTAGAACAGTTGATGATGTAATGTATTCTAAATTCCATGCAGCCATATGTTTAGATCCAGATGGTTTGTGTTGTAATGTATTCTTTGACGGCGAGTGGTGACTAATAGTGAGACTACTACAGTCTGATGACATTATTTAACACCGTCCTCAGCATTAGGCTTTGCTAGAGTAAAAGTTTTTCTTGGATGAAAAAATATTTTTTACTCTTAATTAGCTCTTGATGCGATCCATTTGACGACCTAAACTGAACTGCTAAGGATGGAGCTACACCACAAATTTTAATTAGTACAAATATTTAAAGGGCTTATTAGAAAAGGTTTCGTTATTATGCAAGTAAAGTCTTAATAAATAATATTCATAAACAGCAAAGTTATTACAGTTTGTTTATATCCTAAAATGTCACTAAATTTATGGAAATATTGTACAGGCAATGAATCACAAGCACAGAATAATATGTTTTTGCATAGTTTTACGCGAACAAAATCGCAGACAAAAACTCATTTGTAACTACAACACACCGAATGAGATATACTAATGTAAAATATTATGTTTGGTTGTTCCAGGCTTATAACATGGCGCCTGCTTGGTCTCGCAGTACTCAGTGTGGCCACTGAGCACGCGCGCGCACAACAGCGCCACAGGGAGCACCAGGGACCACAAACCTGCGGCGGACACTTGAAGCGACACGTGGGCACGATCACAACACCAAACTTCCCCAACCCTTTCCCCGTCCCGATCAAGTGTAAATGGATAATAGAACACGACATAGTGAATGGGACTATATCGATATACTTCACTCAGCAGTACACTACCACTGGGTTGACGTTCACTGAGTATATGTATTATGACGAGTCTTACAAGTTGGGCGAGAGGAGAGCGCTCACTGTCACCGATGACAACATTACCAAAATCAAGTGGCTTCAAGTAAGTTTCATTTTTTGTACCACATCCACTTTTTGTATATAAAACAGAAACTAGAAGTGGTTCTAAAGTACTTTCTTCTTTACTCCATTCGCAATAAGATTAGACATTTAAACACACCTTTTTAATGTCCATTCAAGCGATTTTGACTTTTATTGCGTTGGTCGCATGATATATGGCGGCTGCAGTAAATAGTTGGTATTGTAACCACTTTTTTGCTTTTAATGCCATCCTTATGCCTACGGAATAGAAGTTAAAATCGGTTGAACGGAGAGTGATCGGTTGAAAGGTTTGTGCAGTATAATTATTTGAGTATTATTTGTATTAAATATTTCAGTACCAATCACCGATATTCGGTTAGTTTACTCAAACGTATATGTATTTAAATCTGCGCGAAATTTTGCTGCTAATTTTACTCTGAGTAAGAAAATGGCATCGTATATTAACATCCTTAAAAACTTCATGTGAAGAGGAAAAAAAACAGGTAAATGAGACAAATACCCGCAGATTGTTATTATGACTGAGAAAATTGTGCTTGTTGCTACCTCGAGTGGCTCATTTTGGGGAGAAGGTTAATAAAGGCCATATTACTGTAATTATTATTAACCTAACGAAGTTGTCGTCGACTGTACAGAAGAAGGAGAAAATAATGTTGTTGACTTTTAATACGCTTCGAGCCAACATGATGCTTAAAGTCGAATTTACTTATTATATTATTTTGCTTGTCCAAGGTAATAATGTTGAAATTTTCATATTGCCGGAATCGCGTCTTGTATGCAGATAAATTACGTATCTTTTTTAAATTATTAATCTATTTATAGCATAAAACAGAGATATTTTTAAACGATTCATGAACATCGTTGCGTTTAGAAAAAGACACAGTCTCAAAATTCAGTCAACTGAATATACAAAATCGCCTTTAAGAGTTAATCCGTACAAAGTTCAAATAGTAATTTTGTACCAATTCAAATTCAAAATGTTTTAGTTTTATATAGGCCTACATGGGCGCTTAGTCCCCTCTTTGAGGTGTGGCTGGAAAGGCAACACGGCGACCTTACCTTCCGCATGACGCAGGTCCTCATTATTTACAACAAGCTTCCGAATAGCTTGAAAGAGCTAAACTTAGAACTGTTTAAGAGGAAATTGAAATCTTTTTTAGCTAGTAAAGCATAATATGACGTCAGGGAATTTTTAATAGATTTACTTTAAATTGACATAAATTATTTGATTTGTACTTTATTAATGATTTTAAAATGACATTTTTTTTTTTTTTTGGACCAGCTGACATTTATTATGAATTGACATTGAATTATAGATTAATTTAATTTGAAATGTAATAATAATTTTTATAATGGTATTTTATTTCAATTTTTCACTTATTTTTGATTATGATATAAATATAAATATTCTTTTACCAACACTGACAGTATATGTATATATATTGATTTTATTTTTTTGTAATTTTATGTTTTGCAATTTATGTAATCTTCTGTCTATTGTAGCTCGCTGTCTATTTCTAGTATAACGTAACTAATTTTATAGTCAAGAAGTTTAATTTAATCTAATGTTTAACGTTTAACTTATTTTCGAAATCTAATGTTTAAATTATTTTTAATCCTAAACACATTATCTATACATATAATAAAACAGTAACGAAAGAAAAACTGTACATTGAGAATTTTCGAGAAAAAATAAGTGGCTTTTGTTAGAAAAACGTAACTGATGACAAGAAGTGACTTTTTAGAATTTTTGTCTGTTTGTCTTTTTGTCTGTGTGTATGGTACGGCTTCACGCCAAAACTACTGGATAGATTGAATTGAAATTCAACAAAAATGTTCTTTGTAAACCAAGGAAGGCTTTAGGTTACATATTATCACGCTGTATGTTATGGGAGGTAAGCAATATTGATTTTAAAAGGTTTTTGTTCGTAATTAAATGCACAAAATGACATGTTATTTGGTTAATAAAAATTTAACTCTGGAAACATAATAATCACGCTATTTTTATAAAGGAGCGGGGCAGTAATATTATAAATTGCAAGGGAACAGCTATTCAAAAATATGTCAACGGAGAATTTAGCGGTAAGGTCAGGCGACCGTTTACCGCACAAAATAGTGCGAGTTCAAATCCCGTAGTATTGTTTTAAAAAAATCATAAAATCCTTTTTTTTAGTTTTTGTATTTTTTATGTGCAATAGGAAAGATATTGTTATTAAATCTGAGAACTTTACATGTCCTATCTAATTGTATGGAGAGTTTCACACCAATATTACTAAACAGATTGATTGGTGGTACAACAAGCTACACTATCATGAAGTCAAGTCAAAGTTTTGGTTCTAAGTTTTAACTTACCAAGCACATTTGTTGTAGGTAATTGATTTAAGTATTTAATTCTTAGTTTTATTCCTTGCCTTACCTTAAAAAATGGTAACAGCATACCATTTTTTTTTATGCAAAAATAAATTACTAGCCCTTTTAGTTGATAAGTTTTTTACTAACCATTGGACCCATGTACTCTTTAAATAAATTATTATTATTATTATAATGTAGTTGTCTGTTAAATTAACGACAATTTAGTTTTATTCATAATTTAATTTGGGTAAATAATATGTAGTTTCCGTTTTCTAACTAGATGGCGTTGGCGTCGAGTAAGATCGCGTTATTCGAGCCTACAACAGTGCTTTTCAAATGACTTCATTTGGAGCTCATCAAGTCACTGAATCTGGATTCGTGCCGACTTTTAAAATTCATCGGCAAGTCTACCATCGGATAGGTTCCCTGCTTCCCACCAAAATTCCGATTTTTTAAAAAATTATATTTCATTGCAGATTTTTCTGAACCGGCTAATATCCGATGCCGACACATTCCTAATTTAGACTTGAGCCTTATAAGGGGATTACAAAACACTCTGCACAGTGTCAACCCATACGTTACCGACTTCAAAACCGCTCTGGAATCAGTGCCTGAACACGAGCGCGATAATTTTAAATTCGTTATTAGCGCAGACAAAAGATCGACCGCAGCCCATCCAGGACGATATAACGCACCAACGTCAAACGAGTTAGCCGTCCTCTTGGTTGACCAGGAATGCGACAAAAGGGACATTGTTTTGATCGCCTACAGCGTATCAGCGAGACACATCGCGCTTATGATACCCTACAATATCCCCTAATGTTTTGTCGCGGAGAGGATGGCTACCACTTTGCCGTATACAATGTAGACCCGCAGACAGGTGCCCCAAATTATAACAAAAAGACTTCCGCCCTCCAGTTTTACAGTTACATGATTCAGCTCCGTTCCAACGACAACTCTCATCTCCATTATTACCGTGCACTCTTTAGTCAATTTCTGATAGATGAGTATGCTAAAATAGAAACGGAGCGGTTGGTGTTCATTAGAACGAATCAACGGAAACTGAGGGCGGAAAACTACGTGCAGCTAAGGGACGCCATGCGAGAGGACTCTCTAACGCGGAAAATGTTGGACGGATAGTGATACTCCATTCCACCTTTACGGGAGGTCCGCGGTAGATGCACGAGCGGACACAGGACGCATTCTGTTACGTGCGGAAGTACGGTCGACCGGATCTCTTCATCACCATCACTACCAACCCTAAGTGGCCCGAAATAACCCGCGAGCTCTTATCAGGGCAGGTGCCACATGACAGGCACGACTTGATTTCTCGGGTGTTTCATTTAAAATTAAAGTGCCTGAGTGACGGACGGTGCTCAAAAAGGTGCCCGAAGCGATTTAGCAGCGAAACTCTATTACAGGTGAGGATGGATATCCTTCATACCGGCGTCGATCTCCTACTGAGGGTGGAACTCCAAAGCCCAGCAACACTATAACATATATAGGAATGACGTCTTGGCAATTGTTTAGTCTGATGGGCATTTCCTGTTGACTTACAAAAATGAAAGATCTGGAACGTCTCAAATCGTCTCGCGCATCACGTTGTTTTCCCGTCCCCGGGCTTTTAGGATTCGACATCAGACGATTCAGATCTTCGATTTTGACGACCCCGTTTTCGGTTGCATAAGCAACAGGATCCGCGTACGAAGTCGCGGGCAGAAGCTAGTATAATAATATTTGCACACCATGACAATATGGTAAATATGTTAGCACAACTCCATTGTTTGTAACACCTTGCATGCATTGTTTACTATAATAATTGTATGTACACTCGTGTTTAAGCAAATAAATGAAATCTGAATCTGAATTTCACCGGACATGGTAAGTTCAGGAGGTTCCTGCGCCGGATTCGTGCGGAAGAAACGCCCGGGTGTCACCGTTGTGTGGACCGCCCGGAGGACACGGTGGAGCATATGGTATAGGTGTGCCCCGCCTGGGTAGAGCACCACCGTATCCTCGTGGGGGCGATCGGCGGCAGCGATCTCTCGCACTGGCCCTTGGTACAGGCCATGGTCCGGAGCAAGGAGGAGTGGCAGGTGGTCGCTTCTTTCTGCGAAGCAGTAATGCTAGCAAAGGAGGAGGCCGCACGAGTACGCGCGAGGAAATGGCCCCCGCGCCCCAGCCGCCGAGATTCCGATCCCGATTTCCGGCCATAGTAGCCGCGGGCTTGCGGACGGCGAGCAATGGGTAGCTCGCCGTCCAACCGTCTGGTAACCGTCCAGACCAAGCCTAAGTCGTTGACGGCGCGCAGGGTTTCACGCGCGCCTCAAGGAGATGTCAGCAACCGTAGAGTCCCAGCAGGGTCGAAGCCTACTGGGGCCAAGTGTCTGATTCTGAAAGGAAGACTCGGCCCTGGTATGAAAAGCAACGAAGTAACAGGAGTGGGTTTTAGTCAGTAAAAGTCTGACACTATCTCCCGCTCTGCCCAAGAGCGGGGGATGTCATTGGATGATTTTCGCACCGAAAAAAAAAACATGGGCACTTATAAAACGGTAGAAGTTAGTGCACAGTCGCAATTGGTCGTTTTCGTATGGAGAAGAACCAGCAAGAAACACCATGGTTACTCTACTTCTTCTTCCCAGGTGCAGAGTCCAGTGCTGGTGGTGGAGCTAACCCTGGACAGGCTAGAGGGCACACAGCTCAGGGCGCTGGGACTCCTGTCCGTGTACGGGTTTAACGTAACGTATGAGGTGCGAGCAGCAGCGCAGTCACCAGGAGCCATTTCATGCAGCGCCGTCGAGTGCCGGCTGCTGGGACATTGCCTCGCCACACATGATTATCAGTAAGATTTTTTGTGAATTTAACGATCAGCAAATCTTTTGCATTGGAAAAGCACGAAACTTACTTTAAGTATCTTTGGGAATATGTAGAAAAATTTATGGCAAGAAAAGTGGTGACGATCTAAAAATTAAGGCAAACGAAGTAAAAGAAAAAAAGCCATATTGCGCCGATCCTAATGAATTGGGGTAAGTACAGGGGGTTGGTAAATGATTAAAAATAGTTTTGCAAAACCTCGTTAGCGGTATTAATGTAAGCGACAGTTAGTTCAACTGTAAAAAAACCTATCAAAATGACTAACAAAATCATGATGAGTGCATGTCACTCTGAGGCCCTAGTCTGCTATTTTTATAAATTCGTCATTCCAACATGATTCCATTGTCATTTTGCTAAAAGTTCGTAATCTGTTAATTCGTAATGGCCGATCATTGATCGATCAGTGGTCTCTCGTAATAGAATTCAAATATAATCTCGTAATAGAATAGAATGTTTTCTTATGTTCTGATCTATATGTATAGAACAAAAAACTTTGATACGAAATAATTGTTTGTGCTGTGCGACACATCACAGCAAAAACATTTCTTTAAAAGATACCTACCTTACTTAGCTTGCCAATATTTTCTGCATCGTAGGAAGTTCTACTGTTCGTGTTTTGAGGGTTACTCCGGAGCAGACTGTGGAGAAGGCCCGCTGTGCCCGAGGACCTCCAACATGTGTAAGAACGGCGGCACCTGCAGGTGAGCTGAGCATATAGTTGTCATCAATTTCGTTTTCTTTTCTCAATCGCCTGCAATAATAAAATGTAGAATTAATAAATTTATTCAAGTAGTAAAAAGAAAATTGTACAAAAAACACATTTTCTTTTGATTTCCGGAGACCGGGCCACATAAATGTATATAAGGATCCCATTTAGCATTTGAAACAATGTTTTTTTTGTGTCATGTATCCTTAATGTCGTCGAATTATATTTGTTCTGGAACAAAAAAGGGTTATAAAGTAATAAAAATGTAATGACACGAAATTCTTAAAAAAATGTGTCATTTTTTATGAATTTCGGGGACATTTTACTGTTGACAGAATATGTTGAGTAAATGAGCATTTTCTAGTAAATATTAAATGTCGACTGTCCCAAAAACATTTTAAAAAAATCATGTTTTGGTCTTTTTACATCTGGGTAACAGACAACTTGGTCCGGCTGCAGTCAGCTGTATCTGCGCACCGGGTTACACGGGAGATCTTTGCGAGGCGCACGTAGCACCACCCGGTGAGAAATTACTTAGTTTCTTACAATTCTAGTTAAATAAAAACTGCACTGCCGGTTACAAATTAGGTTCTTAACTGCCCACTGTATCTTTTTTTATTAACGTTTGTAATCCGTATCCCCTACACCGTGAACATACATACCTATCTAATTTATGAGTGTTAACTCGATTTACTAAATTATCAGTGGCATCATCATCAGTGGTGGTGGTGGTATTCTAAATGGTAGTGGGCAGGGCACATTGCTCGTAGAACGGATGGTCGATGGGGCCGAAATGTACGGAAAACGCAGCGTTGGAAGGCCTCCCACAAGGTGGACCAATGACCTGGTGAGAATCGCGGGAGTGCGGTGGATGCGAGACGCACAGGATCGGTCGTTGTGGCGACGCTTGGGGAAGGCCTATGTCCAACAGTGGACGTGTTTCGGCTGAAATGATGATGATGATGACTAAATCTATACTTCTATACTAATATTATAAAGCTACAGAGTTTGTTTGTTTGTTTGTTTGTTTGTTTGTTTGTTTGTTTGTTTGAACGCGCTAATCTCTGGAACTACTGGTCCGATTTGAATGATTCTTTCAGTGTTGGGTAGTCCATTTATCGAGGAAGGCTATAGGCTATTTATTTTCAAAATTAGGGATCCGTAAGAAAATTGCTATTTTGTAACACAAGGTGTAAAATCGAAAACCTATTTTTGCGTGCGCTGCAAAAACTATTGACAATAGAACAAAATAATGTACTACGGGTTTGTAGATCCCATTAAGACCTACAAAAAAGTCCGCGAGAACATATATCTAGCTATCATGGTTTAATCACAATAACCGATTTTGTGTTCAAAATAATTATTAAATCGTCTGAAGAAAAAAAAACTACGTTAAATATGTATCGTAATATTAATCTTTATCAAAATTAAGCATTATGTTATCAAGAGTATATATGTAGAAGTAAAATACTTTTTGTTTCATCTCAATCGGATATTTCGTTTAAAAGTTATCACGTGTGTAAGATGTTAAGAGTTGGTACCTATTAATGAGTTATGGGCCATAGAGTTTTTTATCAACATAAAATCCTGTAATAATCTTTTTCGAAATATATTTGTTGATGAGATCAAGAAGATGCAGTCCATTATCCACAGGAATTTCTTAATTCTTTAAACCCGAGTGGCCTCCCCCCACATTCTCTCAAGTTAAAAATTGGTGCCCCAATTATTTTACTTAGAAATCTTAAGCCACCAAATTTATGTAACGGGACTCGACTTCAGGTTAAATTTCTTCGCAATAACGTGATCGTTGCAACAGTTTTGACTGGTCCAGCGGTTGGTCAAACAGTACTTATACCTCGGATCCCAATGATTCCAAATGATTTGCCTTTTCATTTTAAAAGAGTCCAATTCCCAATTAAATTATCTTTTGCCGTAACGATAAATAAATCACAGGGGCAAACATTTAAATATGTAGGATTAGATTTACGGCAAGACTGTTTTTCGCACGGCCAACTATATGTCGCGTTGTCAAGATCAGGTTGCGGAAACAATCTATATATTCTTCTGCCACAAGAAAATAAAACGAAAAATATAATTTACTCAGAAGTACTTTAAAATAATATTTTAACCCGGTTTAAAGTGGACGGACACTCCCGCCTATAGTCGTAATTCTTATGTGTCTGGCTGAATGTCAAACAGATAGACAGCTATTGCCTGCGACTTATACAATTTAACTTAATCTATATTTTTCTTAATATTATAAAGCTGAAAAGTTTGGTTGTTTGTTATGAACGCGGTAATCTCGGGAAATACTGATCTGATATGAAAACTGTTTAAATATTCAATAGTCCATTTATTGAGGGAGGCTATATTTATCTCGGTATTTCCACGGAAACGAGAAAAACGCGGGTGAAACCGCGGGGCACAGCTAGTTATCTATAATTTCATAAATTGACAGTCGACTTGCGGTTCTATACACCCTCATTTCTGCATATAACAGTCTCAAATATCTTCCAATCCATCACCATTACGAAGCCACTTCCAAAATAATGAGACGTTTTCAAATAATGAATTAGGATTACAAAGGAATGAAAAACTTTGTTGCCAGTACAATTCAAGATTAGGGAACTTTCAGTTACTGAACTGCCTAAATTAATTTTGTAATTTAATTATACGCTTAAAGAAAATATAATATCAATGAAGTATGTGTTTTATGAATTTTAAGAAACAATAAAACTAAGTACAAATAACATCGTCTCCCCTGTTGACGCTAAAAGTTACAAGTGTACCAGTGGGTACACTAGTAGTAGGTAGGTAAACGTTAATCGCACACCTATTTTTCGAGCTCGTGTAATAACACGAGCTCGAAAAATAGATGTGCGATTAACGTTTGTGCGACAAAACTATACTACAACTCACCATAGTTCGAATGCATGCTTTTGCTATACACTGAAGCTCGACATTTCTCTAGTGCGACATGAAAAATTAACATGTCTTAGTTAGACAGGTTAGCTAAGATTGAAGCGGAGCGGAGCCTGCCTTAGCTTTCGTGGTTATATTTTATAACTACCTAGAAGTAGGAGCCCTGAATACTGCACCAATGTACTGTCGAATTATAGTACTTACACAAGTAGTGGTCACACCATTGTTGGTCGCATTACCGTAGTGTCGAACTACTGTCACACAATTGTTTGTGACGCCAGTGAGATATCGAGCTTCAGTGTGTCACACATGCGTGCAGTGCAAAATAAGGTGAGTTGCGCACAGTTAAATTTTGTTGCACAAACAATAATCGCACATGCATTTGTTGAGCACACGTAGTACATTCAAAATTTACACAATTTATTATCTGCTTAAAATTTTTTGAGTTAGGCATGTAGTAAAAGTTATGTCCGAAATTGGATACGGTAATGTTAATTCTCTAAATTTTGTAACAGAATGCGGTATCGAAGAATGTGCTGAATCTTGTAAGGAAGGGACAGCTTGTGACTGTAACCCAAAGGATACAGATGTCTGTGAGTATCTCTCTGCCAGGTGGCGGTGGCACAATAAAGTTGGCAGATACGAGTACTATATCTGCTAAATAATAGCGTCTGCCTAATATACTTTGTATGTTCATAGCATCAGCAAGATTTGAAACAAGACTGGAAGTAGTAAATGAAGCAAACAATAACATTTCTCTAGAAGTCAAAAAACAGGTATTTATAAAAAAAAATACTCGTAATACTGCAATTAAATTCCAAATGGAAAAGTAATTCGTAATCACTGTTTTTATCCTTTCAGTTAAGAAGCTATTTAAAGGCGTCAAATATAACATTGGAAGATGAAATAGAAATTCTTAACATTAGGTAAGTATCTGTTCATTGAGTTGTGCTGGTGTATCTGAAGCAGTGGTGTCCTAGTAGTAATGGCCTTGACTTACGAGTTGTTGTCAGAAGTTTCAGCATCGGAAGAAAAAGTACTCGATACCAAAAGTATCAATAATTTTTACCATGACGTGTACTGAAAAATATAAAAGTCCACATGGCGAAATTCGTGTTGTGGCTTTTAAAGAATATTCGACAGACAGAAGCCATGACGTATACTTACGCGTTGTAGTCAAATGTTTTGCATTGCATGTAATATGTGTATGTCAGCGTGGCGGGAGAGCGTGGTACGCGCAGTCTGTGGGTGCGCATGTGGGGCGCTCGCAGCGAGGCGGGCGCACTACGCGCGGCACTGGCGCGTATGCGCACACTCCGCGCATCTACCACGCATTTCCTCATGCAACCAGCGCTCAGCTTACAAGTGAGTACCTGTTTATTCTTCATTACTCAGTCGACATAAAACTCAAGGAAAGAAGAGATGTTCTTGTTCACTTCCCAAGACTCGTGACCATAATGACGTCATCAATCTTAACGCAGCGAATTGATTTAAGCTGTTGATCCCCGCACGAACGCCATTATCTTACTATTGTGTCTCTAATTACGCTAATCAAGAAGTTAAGAGCAATCACGAGCCCTTCAGGAAATTTGGTCTAGATCTGATCTGTTTGTTCAATTACCTATCAACACTTACATGGATATAGTGAAATTATATGCTCGGTTTGAGTATTCCCCAGTCGGCCCAACGAGACGTTCCCTAGCAACCATGATGTCTGTTTAGCTTTGCTAACAGTACTCGGTACGTTTGATCATAAAAGGATTATGAAGAGTAAGCGGTATTAGACATATTTTCTTTCTGATATTCCGTGAGCAACATGAATCGTATCGGATTTACTAGTAAGTATATTATAACGGTTATAATATCAAAAAACCTTGACACAGAATTAACCAAATAGACAGAAAAGGTACAGATATATGAATAGGAGTTATGTCGTTATCGGGTAAGGGCAATTTTCGCACAAACGATTTTTTTTATTTACACATTCGTTTGTTGCCCATCGTCTAATCAGCATGTACCCCAGCAGAAACTGAAATTATATAATATGTATTCTAGAACTTAAGGCTTCTTCAATAACAATTTCTTTTTTAATTGATGATAAAAGCACAACTTACATGTCTTATAATATTTTTAAAAGTTACACATACATTCATAAGTTTTAATTTAGAGTTAAGTAAAATCCTGCCTTTAATTACTCTAAAGTGTAGAGTAATTAAACAATCTCAGTCTCTAAACAGTGAGCAAAAAACGACAGTTTAGAGTCTAAACAGTCGTTTTTTGCTTACTGTAGCGACTTTTTTATTATTTACTATGACTCAAATTTTATTTTATTTTGACAAGGTTTTCAGTTCGCATCAGTCCAACATACATAGTCATTAAAAACACTCATTAATCTGGCATCATCATTTTCTGTATGATGCTCTTTGTTGAGAATACTATTTTTTTTTAATAATCAATTTATTGCAAAAAAAGATGTCGTCAGGGTGTCATTGACTCCAAAAAAAATCAAACAAAATTCATAATCATAATTTATTAAATTAAGTGCCCTATTGCAGACTCTAGTTGTGAACCATCGACCAGAAATATGGGAGGGGTCGGAGTTCATACTGACATGTATGGCGTATGGATCTCCGAACATCGCCTTCACGTGGTACAAAGACGGTGTCAAGATAAACTTCAACGGCACTACGAGGTAAATAAAATAAAAGTCCCTTTGATGCTACCTAAATATATGACGTCGAGCCCGAAAGTATAAACACGCTTGTGCAGGTACCAATGAGCGTCCTTACAATTATTACTGGCAACTGTTAATTAACCACACCATTTAGTTGCCCAATTAGTAACACTCGCATGTCAGATAGTTTCTTTTTACGCGACTGCCCAAAAAGGGAGTGTTATTTGTTCAGTTTTTATTCTAGCTTCTACAAGCGGCTTTACCCGCGTGAATGTAGAAAATAAAGCCTATGTAACTCAGTAATGAAGTAGCATTCTACTAGTGAAAGAATTTTTAAAATCGGGTTAATAGTTTTTGAGTTTATTCATTACAAACAAAACTGCAAAAATATAAAAATTCAAATCTAAGATTAAAACGATATAAGTGTATTCGGAAAATATGGAGAGTCTGATATGAATAAAACACAAAGTAAGTAATAAACAGCAGTGCCATTTTCAGAGAGTTGTATTTTCAGAGACATTTGGACACGCACGGTGTCAGAAGACGCGCTCGGTCGTCGCATGTCAGTGTTAGGCATATCAGAAGCTAAGAGACCTGACAGTGGCAAGTGGTCCTGTGCAGCAGACGATGCTGGCAGGAGACGATGTAGAGCGCTAAGGCTGACGGTGCTGAGCCCGCCCGATATACGGCTCGTACCTCACACTATCACTGTTAATAAGGTGAGTCAATCTAGACTAGTTGCAGGTGTCCTCGCTTAGTCGGGGTTGCATTGTACTTAAATACGTTTACATTTATGTATGCAATATCTGTCAAAATTAGATCCAGCAAGGTTTGCGATTGTATAGGAATTTATATGGGCTCTTGAACTAATTGCTCTATCTTATCTTAAACGTAAAAAAACCGTTATGTTGCGCAGGTATTTTCACGGTGTAATAAATCAGCATTAAAATCATGGTTGTTATAGTCAAAGACATTTGCCGACTCTTTGAGGGCTTCGATGGCACTAGTCACAGACACTGATTCCAGTTTGAAGGTACTCTTAATTACTACTTGCAGCCCGTCTGGCAGGCTGAGCTTCAGACTCATATATACGTTCAAGTCGGTAGGCTTTTACGCCAGTACGCTATTTGCGACGCACATGAAATCCTACTCCACCCCTTCGACATGCAGGATGCTTGAGTACTTAGCCGGTCTTCACCTTCCTTCAACCATGTCGCAATTACCGCTAGAATATCAAAATATAGAACAGTTTATTAGTATTAATATAAAAATGTGTCAGGGTGACAACGTGAGTATAACATGCCTGGCGGGAGCGGGACGGGTGCACGGCGCGCTCGGTTTCAGTTGGGCGAGAGAGAGGACGCTGCTACCGATGGCACCAGGCAGAGAGGTCTGGGAGGATCTGTTCCCTGCGGGAAGCGTGCTCAAGCTTTATAACGTACAGGTACGTTATGTTGTGCATTGAATAAAATATAATCTTTTATCAAAATATAAAAAGTTTTTCATTTTTGAGATATCTTTTGGATGTTTTTAACAGAAATCTAGTGAATTCCGGTGTCAAGTATCATCAGCGGCTGGTACCAATGCTAAAGGGGTGACCATATGGGCTCTAGGAGCTGACGATATAGCGTGTGAGAGCGACGTCTCCCATGGCTTGCGCTGGCCAAAAACTGCTCCCGGAGCACACGCCACAGCCTCCTGTCCGCCTGGACATAATGGAGAGGCTACCAGGTATGAATAAAATACTTAAGATCTAATAAAATTGCCTTTTTATCGCCTTTTTTTTATTGCCTTGAACCTGAACATTTCATTTTAATCTATTAATTTCTTTAAAATCTGTTCACAATCAAGGACTTGTGGTCGGTTCGTAATACCACAAAGAATAAATGCTCTTAAAAGAGAAATTGTCTATTCGACATAACGGAGTAGTTAATAGTTTTAAATGTAAAACTTATTTGCAGATTTTGCGAGCCTAAAACCGGACAACATGGCGTTAAATGGATGCTTCCAGATTTCTCTGGTTGTATCGCAGATTCACTCAGAGATATATATGAGCAGGTAAATGAAAACCAAACAAAATTTTAATAATCTTATGTGTTCAAAACAACTACTAAGACCGAATATTGTAAATGCCAGTTCAGCTTAATTTCGCTGGGCTATTCGTGGCACTCGGTGTCGCTCGTGTCGCGGCAGTACGGGACAGTGTTGCGCTCACTGCCGTCACACTCGGGCGAGGGCCAGCCTGCCCTCACACATGCAGTACACATGCTGCACTACCTCATGTCTGCTGCAGCTCAGCCAGCCGACAGGTTCCACAGCGTGGAAAATTTGCTGCACATCTATGACCATCTACTCACACACCCTGATGCTTTTCTGGATGAAGAGGTCAGTAGTTACTGGACATTTAAGAATAAGTTGAAACAAAATCAAGTTTATTAAGTTTAAAGTGTAAAATGGGCATGCTACTCCTATCAGAAAATCTTCGGACTTCAAAACGCGGTGGTGGACACAGCGGGACTACGCAGTAGCTTTGACAAGCGCTTCCAGGAGTTCACAGTCACAACTGCTCCAGTACAGTTAGACAACGCAGCGCACTTCTCGCTTCAGCCAGCTCTAGAGGCTCACGAGGAGTGGCTCGTGACGGCAGCAGCAGTGGAGCTGGTGGATACAACTGGCAATGCTTCTGTGGTCACAGTGCTGTACCATAATTTGGGAGCAAGGTTGCCGTCTCTGAGAAGATACGTCGAATACAAGTAAATGATTTTTTCCTATCCACTTATATAAAAACTTATTTTTGCAATTATGAGAAGTAGTAGCATAAACTTTGAAGATCATTTGTTTTTTATATTTAGATATTAATTTTCTACTATTTTTCGTTGTTTTGTTTTGTTGTTTTTATTTATTTGTCTATTGTTTTCTTTCCCTCCTACACGGTAGTTGTAGCGGTAACTCTTCCAGGTCTGGCCGTGCGACAGAGTTCACAGTAGCATCACAACAGGTGCAGGTGTCAGTCAGCGGTGTGGGAGTTAATCCCACGCTCCCTCACACTGTCACGCTATTGTTTGCGCACTCAAAAAATTACAGCGCTATTGGTGAGTAGATACCTCATATAATACAGTTTGTTCATTGTCGGTAAGAATGTACTAATGCAATGGTTGTGGTTAGCATCTCAGCTCGCATGTGGAGGTCGGTCGCGCTCATCGCCGCGCGTTTGGAGCACACAGGCGTGTGAGATGCGTGTGCCTCAGCGCACACATGTTGCGTGTCGTTGTCGGGGAGTCGCCACCTTCGCGCTCTTTACTGTTCACAGGGAAACGTTTGTGAGTATAATTAGACAAGTGGCAAACATGAGGATACAAAACTCAACTACTACACTAACATTCAAAAATACTATCTTCAGAAGGGTACAGATGACGACTTACAAGGCATAGTGAAGATCACAGTGAGCCTGGGAGCTGCATTGTGTCTTGTGGTGGCATTACTGCAGCTGCTCGGCTTGATAGCTGGCAGTAAGCTTAGGCTGCCTGTGCTGCTCAAAGCAGCCACTGCGGGATTTCACTCTGCAGCTTTGTTGGCTCTGCTAGAATGTAAAACGGGGCTGGTGAGTTGTAATGAATTTAGTGTGGTGCTTATAAAATTAAATGGTTCAAGTACTGGTTGATCGTAGTGTATTGTATCTTAGCAGGATACAGCTTGTGGTGGCGGCACAGGCTGGGTGGTAACACTGTGCTGGATGGCGGGCTGCGCCGCACTATGTGCTGCACCGCTGCTGCTACACGCTGACCTGACTGCCACAGCCACGCGCGTGCCGTCTGTCGGACTACTGTGTGGTAAGTGTAGATAGACAGGCAGGTGTGTAGGAGAGCTGGGCGTGTCGCTATACTTACGTGACTGGTTGCAGGCGTATGCACACTATGCTGGCTGACAGCTCGACTGTGGGGCGGCGCGCCGCTACAGCTGGGCGCGGCCGCCAATGCCGTGTGTACTGCAGGCCAAGCTTTACTAGCTGCACTCACACTAACACTCGCGCTTGCACTCAGAGCCCAAACACGAGAGCAAGAGCACAAGCCGAGATATGAGCACGGGCGCGATCGAGTACGAATAGTGCGGCACACGCTAGTACTATTGCTCACTACGTGCGCTACACAAGTGGCCGGCGTGGCGTACGTACAACCCGCAGAAAGCAGCACCACGCAAGGTGTGCTATTAGCTGTGGCAGCTTGTGTCCAGGGTATGTCGATGTTGGTGTGCTACGTGCTCATGGACGCGGAATGCCTTCAGGCAGCGCGGCGACTGTTCACGTTCTCCTCACACAGTGAGTGGCAGGGGACACCGGGAGATGCCTCACATAGCCGTGAGTAAGAAATATGAAAAATACGAGTATATTATGATGCTTATGATCTCAGTTTCACATTTATTCACAAATTAGGATACATATTTAGCTTATTGCATAATATTATGTTGCTTGTATTAATCAAATGCTTGTCTTCAGTTACTAGCAACAATATTTTGTAGTTATTCTTACTTATAATCAAATTATCGAAGAGACAACTCTGTTGCCTGAACTCTTCTTAAAGTTGTCTTCTCTTTTGGCTTGTCTCTCGTTTTTGTGTCTCTTGTAAGCTGCTGTTTCATTGTTGTAGTGTACATAAAGCAAGGTCGTGAAGTGGAGTGTTCCTCATCTCATGTGTCTCCCGCTAACACATACTGGCAAGCGCCATCGATTGAGAGCCCGAACACCATGTACAGGTGAGGACTGAGGTACATTTTAAATTCCATCTCAAATTCAAAGCATTTATTTCAGTTAAACCATTTAGCTTTTTAATTTTTTAAATGTCAATTAGCTAGAAAGACGTGAATAATTACACATTGCAAAGCCTCAATTTCTATCTGTAATATAATAGATTATAGAAATCTTAGCTCTCAGGAATCAACAGCTGTAGGTATTCCATAGCAAAATACAATAAGACAATGTATCACGAGAGTAATCTATTTCAGTTAGTTAGTTTTTTACGTTCATTGTCATTTTCATACGTTCATTTATCATGACTATGAAAATAACTAAAACAAACCAGTCTCGTGGTATCTAAATCAGTAAATTGTCGATTTTCCTGACAGCATATGCTGCACTGCGAGAGATGTTAAATGAAGCCCCTATTACAGCCTTTTGGGACCCTCATTTGAATTCAGGCAAACTACGTTTTCAACGATTTTTAGAGTATCTTTTTTCATTACAATATCGTATTACAATCAGTAGGACCCCCTGTTTTCATCAATGAGATCAATTTTCCAGTCATTCATCTGCAATTCTTCATTGAAACAAGTCCCACGCAAATATGCATTCAAAATCACTAATCGCAGCTAAAGAGCTCTAATGATCAGGACCTAGGCTCGGCCAGGAAATTCATCATCATCCTGTTGCGATCGTTTTGGCCTGAAACCTTTGCCCCACGCTGCTCTTAGTTCTACCGAGGCTACTCTAGGCAAGTCGTCATCATCTGCATTGGGCACTCCGTGTTAGATAAAAACCATAGTTTTATGTGCTCCACTTGTGAAAGAAACAACGTCTTAATAAATAAGGATGTATACTTAGCTTTTATACTTAGCACAAGAGCAGTGGAAGTCCAATGGTAACGGTCTGACTTACAAGTTGTAGGTCGTGGATTCAAACCCAGCCAGGCGCATTACTTTGTGTAATTTAAGCACTCAGCACTGCTCTCAAAACAGTAAAAACATTGTGAAGAAATCGGCATGTCTTAGAACCAAAAATTCAAAGACATGTGACATCCGCTAACACGAAATGCGGGGCCCGCGTAGTGGATTACAGCCCATTTTTTCTCCTAGAGAAGAGGCTGCAGTGGGAACATTATAAGACTGATTATGTTATTATACTTAGTAAATAACAACATATATAGTTGTTTTAATAAAAGATGAAAAAGGTCATCATTTATAAAAAGAGGATAGGACCTAAAATTGGGCCTTGTTGTACCCCAATTTGTAGTTTTTAACCAAGTGGTTTGACACCATTTATTTATCTGCCATTTGAATAAGACTTAACTAAATGTAAGTTTACCTACTTAGCCCGAAATTTTGTATGTGTTAAGAGTAAGGCTTCGTGATTAACGTATTCAAATACTTTAGAGGGGTACACTACATAAATACGAAAAACTTTATTCCGACAGTCACAAATACGAATTTCAAAATACCGATTTTCATAATTCCGAATAGTTCAAAATTCCGAATATAATAACTCCGACTTATCAGTACTCCTATTTTTATAATTCCTAAATTTCAATATTCCTAACGTTTATAATTACTATTCTCAAAATACCGAGTTTCAATAGCTCGAATATCAAAAAGTCCGACTTAATGATAATTCGAAACATCAAAAATACGAATTCCGATTATTAAAATACCGATTAATACAATTCCGAAATAAAAACGCCTTGTAAAACTGTATAGCAAGACAAATAAACATTTATTTGCTCGTCAGAGAGAAGTGTAATCTTAATATATATAAATCTCGTGTCACAATGTTTGTCCTCAATGGACTCCTAAACCACTTAACCGATTATAATAAAATTCGCACACCATGTGCAGTTCGATCCAACTTGAGAGATAGGATAGTTTAAATCTCAAATTATAGTCGCAATTAGGGTAGAGTAGGGTAGAGTAGGGTAGAGTAGGGTAGAGTAGGGTAGAGTAGGGTAGAGTAGGGTAGAGTAGGGTAGAGTAGGGTAGAGTAGGGTAGAGTAGGGTAGAGTAGGGTAGAGTAGGGTAGAGTAGGGTAGAGTAGGGTAGAGTAGGGTAGAGTAGGGTAGAGTTAGGTAGAGTAGATAGGCGGTACGAAGTTCGCCGGGTCAGCTAGTATTATGTATAGTATGAGGGGTAGTATTAAAAAACTAATGACAGATGCGTTTTCCTACTCATAATTGCATAGATTGTTTACAGTTATTATCCTTGTGTATATATATCCTATAAATTTCTAACATAAGTTCTAACCTAACCGAACCTAAGTGATTCATCAATAATATAGGGGATTTGCAGCATGCAAGCAGGCATGCAGCGTGCAAGCAAACATGCAGCATGCGAGCAAGCATGCGACAAATAAGCAGGCATGCAATATGCAAGCAGGCATGCAGCATGAAAGCAAGCATGCAGCATGCAAGCAGGCATGCAGCATGCAAGCAGGCATGCAACATGCAACAAGCATTGTTTCTGTCACGGCTCCGGCGCTGCGGGGTTTGGGCGGCCCCACGCGAGCTTATCGTCACAGATGGTTTTAACGCTCACCACCGCAGCTTCGGCTTGCTGGCCGGCTAAGCCGGCCAGCCTCAGCCGCGGCGGCGGGCCTTCAAACCACCTGCTCCTCAGCACGCGGGCCGCCCTACCCCTCCGCGCCTACGCGGGTTTAAATTACACTCTCGGGGTAGGGCAGACAAGACTGCGTGAAGTCGGTTTTGCAGCGATTCGTTTCTGTCACTAAATTTTGTAGCACAACATGTTGACTTTTAGTTTATTTCGAAGTATTGAAAATCGGAATATCGTTTTTCGGACCGAGAACCCTTCGTGCATTTGATTCTTCGAACGTATGAAAATCGGAAAACTAACAAATCGCATTTACGACTTTCGGAATAATAAATTTCGTGATTTTTAATAATAGACCTTATAATTCTTAGGTATTATGAATTTCGGACTTTTGAAAATCGGAACATCGAAATTCGGAATAAAATATTTCGGAGTATTTGGGTGTTCCCACTTTAGAGAGATCACAATAGATTCTCATAGCATCTTGAGTGAGCTTCTTCCCACGCTGTCAACACGCGTTTCTTAATAGTAGCACTAGCGTCGGTCGTACAAAATCCTTTTCTAAATCACACTGTTGATTGTGTTAGATCTTATTGATGTTAAAATACGAGAACGTTTTTTTTCAACCGCCTTGCTTTAAACCGTAAGCCGTGTTTACAGTGTATGGAATATGGATTTATTTGGTATTTTTCTGTGTCACTCAATCAAATATACTAATATTGTCAAAATGCACCGTTTTGTAGTTCAGCGGATAGTACTGTCTGCATCAGCTCTGATATGTTTGGTTATTATGCAGGCGTCAATCGAGCGGTGCGTGCGTCGCGGACATAGTGCGTGGTGTCCACGAGCACGAGCATACACTGTCGTTACCGCGGTCACGTCCACGTGCCCTCTGCGATCTTATACCCACAGGTACCTATAAAATTTCCCCCTGCAACAACTTAAAAATCTCCGACATTATTTTTTTTTATTTTTCATGCGTAGAAACTTCTTTTGAAACTATGGTATTATTCTCCAAAGGTGGAGCAGGTGTGCCACGTGTGTGTATGGTAGAGCTCAGCGCGTTGCCACCACATGACACTGATACAAACACGTGTTTCTACCGAGACAACACTGACACGCCCAAGGTACTCACTTGTCCGAATATAACTAAATTCACTTAAAAGGTACCTTTCAGTATAAATAATTTTATCATCATTCTCCAGGACAACTGCAAGATCTGCATCAAATCCAACCCAGACGTATCGGCACGTCCTCAAAAGAGCTGCCTCAAGCAGCGCCCGACGCAGTTGTCGTGTAGCAGCTCGCTGCCGTCCATACACCCTGAGTGCAGCGCCGAGCATAACCACTCAAACATACAACTAGTGAACACACACGCAAACGACACAACAAATACTCACAGCACATACACAAACACTGACAAAGTACTAAACAAGATATCACATGACCTGGACTTCCTACTCAACAGAACTTCGAGTCGAGCTGCCGACCACTGCTCACAGCGCATAGAAGAAGCGCCCACTTAGTAATGCACGATGAGTGCAGTAGATTAAACTAGCGAAGTGAAAACAGGGTGTGATACGAGAAGCTTAGAGATAATAATGTACATAAGTATTGTTACAGATTATTGTGTATATGTTCGTACTTAGATAGGATCTATATAAATTGTATAGTGTATTAATTATACATACATAGTTATGTATTTTTGAAACAACAACGAACACTTAATATTTAAATGTTTTAACAGTTGTAAAAAAGTGTGAAACGTAATATGTAAAAATCAATTTAATTTATTAAAAGAATGTGAAAAATATATTTTTGTACATTTCGACTATGTAGTTTCATTTCAATCATTTATAATAAAAATCATCATAATTTTTTCAGAGTTTTCAAATGAGTGTTTTAACTTTTAGGGGTGGTTCGATCTATCAAAAATTAACACTTTACAGTTAGTAATGTTTCGCAATCAGAACACTGAATCGAAAAATAGTATACAATATTATTTTTAGTACATGAGAAACCTGAATATAGTTTGTTCAGATTCAATAACTGAATCGATTCCAATAATTTTTACACCATGTTATATTTTGTTCTAATAATATTTAAAAAAGGTCACAAGTTGGACACCACAGTCACTAAGTACAACACAGATCACGGCAGGTCATAGCGGGCATTAGGCGCCAGCGCACAGCTGGGTGCGGAAGCTAAACAACCCCTCAGTCGCCCGGATGGCCCGATGACCATGTATTGGCGCGGACAACCAGGAAGCATAACAAGCTTATAACTTTGTGATTTTTCATGATACAGTTATGAAATTTTGTAC
The DNA here is from genome assembly GCA_905147345.3 of Mythimna impura. Taxonomy (NCBI): domain Eukaryota; kingdom Metazoa; phylum Arthropoda; class Insecta; order Lepidoptera; family Noctuidae; genus Mythimna; species Mythimna impura. The sequence goes on from LR990359.1 coordinate 8,546,614, forward strand.
ATAGATTCCTAACATAAAAATATTAGACACGTGTTTCGGTTTTCGCATATACTAAATCTAAGGTTGTTGTGCCTATCCAATGACACACTACACTATGGAATAAATGTCAAATATGAAATCATCAACACTACGTGTGATATCACAATTACGTTAGCCGAATGCATTATATCCACTGGGTAAGTATCTAAGAAGTGGGTGCCTGAGCATGGATGACGCCGCCGAGGCTGACCTGAGAAGAGGTGGCGAGATGACATATACGCCTTCCGCAAGGGCTTGTTCAAGTTGGGTCAAGAAAAGCTTGTTACAGTAGGTATTAGCTATTATGGTAGAAGTTGGAGGAGGCCTTTGGCCAGCAGTGGTAAAGTATGGGCTTGTAGCGCTTAGGTGGTGTAGGTGATGTGTAGTAATAATACTCCAGATACAGTACAGTAGTTAAGAATTTAATGAGGAAATTTTTACAAGCTTTCTACCAATGACGTCTATGTCAGTATATCTCATCGACTTGTTGATGTACTCTATGCAAGGCAGAGGGCGGAAGAGGTTGCAGCTACAGGCTAAATTAAAAAAAAAAACCGTGAGAGGGACCTTTGTAAAAGTAGGTACAAGTAAAAGATTAAGATTTTATTTTATCATTTTTTCAGCGTGGTTCATAAATATACCCATGCAAAATTACAACTTTCCAGTACTAATGGTACCTAAGCCAAGCCGCAAATGAACGCTGGATTTTTCTAGGAAAAACAAAGATATATAAACAAAAATTTTCGGCCAAAAAAAAATCGTACAAACGTGTGTACAAAACGACAATTAAGCGTTTACCAAGGTCATTTAAGTTGTACAGACGTATGTACAATCGGCTTTCGAGGGGTTAAGATTAAGGAATCTTAAAAACGGAGAAAACCATGAAACATTTTTTTAGGGTTATTTTGATCAAACTAGGTAGTCTGCGCTCCACTAAAATATTAGAGAAATAATGATGTATGAATAGAAAAAAATATTTGTTTTATTTTTGCACTATGATTGCATCATAATCAAGTGAGAAATGAGCATATTAGGGGAAGTTTGAAAGTGGCACCAGTAACTGAAAAGTTGAAAGGGAATCGTTTGTCTTAGTATGGTCATGTGAAGAGGAGAGATGAAATGTATGTTACTAAAAGGGTTGAGTTTACATGTGGATGGATGGAGAGGGAGGCCAAAGAAAAGATAGATGGATTGTGTGAGAAGTGATATGAAAGAAAAGGGAGTTAGTTATAGCGTAACGAGTGACAGGGAAGAATGGAAGAAAAAAACGTGTTGCGCCTATCCCAAATAAAACGTGACAAGGGCAGTAACTTGATGACAGTGATTGCATTATAATAAAAATCTACATATAAATTAAAGGTGAAATGCGTTTTGGGTGAAATAAAAATGAATAAAAGCTAATGAATTCAATTAAACTGAATGGTACGACAAACTTTCAAAATATCAATTTAATGATTAAATATTTCCGCATCCCGGGCAACGGAATTGTTCGAAAGTGTAACCACGGTCCTTTTTTTTGGTGGGATAATCATCCAATGACATCCCCCGCTCTTGGGCGGAGCGGGAGATAGTGTCAGACTTTTACTGACTAAAAACCCACTCCTGTTCCTTCGTTGCCTTTCATACCAGGGCCAAGTCTTCCTTTCAAAAGCAGACCCTTGGCCCCAGTAGGCTTCGACCCTGCTTGGCCCCTACGGTTTGCTGACATCTCCTTGAGGCACGCGTGGAACAGTACGTGCCGTCGACGACTTGGGCTCGGTCTGGACGGTTACCGGACGATCAGACGGCGAGCTGTGTTTTTATTAGATGTGGTGTAGTTGGAAGATATTTGCAGTTTCAAAAACCCTCGAGAGAAGGTCTACTTTAGCATCTTTAGTTAAGTTACGCATTCATGTGTTAAAAATAATTTATTAATTCCCCAAAGTGTTTAGTGATAAAGTTAACTAAATACATTTGACCTTAATATCTATATAAGACGTTAAGAAGCTTCTTTTTTCCTAAGTCTAATGCTACATTATCAAGGTTAATTACGGTCTAGACAGACTTACGTAGGTTGCTGATAAATTAATTATTAAGGTCAAACCCCAGTAGCCTAACCGTATTTAATGAATAGTCGTGTTCCTACCTAAATTTATATAAGAAAAATTGGTTATTTTACTATAACCGTGCTAAAGTTATTGGAATGAACATTTTTGATGCAAGTTAGTTTGATAGTGGTCAAATGCGAGCCTATCAATAATAATAATTTAAAAAAAGTTTGCAGAAAAAACGTAAAAGCTGAAAGCAAATTTTCCTTCAAGCGTAAAATTCAGAAATACTACTTGAAGTCCTCTCAACCTTAATTCGGTCTTCGTCATAATTGTTATATTTCAAGTTCTCTTAATTATGATATTTATATGTATTTAATATTATAAGCATCTTAATTTATTGATATTTCATTCTATTTGAAATACCTATCTGTTATTTATTTATTGTGAACACCTACCATTGTGTTATCATTTTCAACCCAAAAGTTGACTAGTAGAGAAAGCCTTGTTGTATTAAGTCGGCCTATGTACCACTACTGTATATTAAATAAATAAATGAAATAACGTAATAATAGTTTCATTGCAAAAAACTTTAGGTTTATACTTTCAGTAGTACAAATTCATATGCAAATGTTGTAATGAAAATTTACTCTTATCATTAATGTTATAGTACTGTTTAAGCTTGCAGTGATTAAATAAAGTTGAACGTGCTGTGGAATTTGTATCGTTAAAGAATATTGATTTTATTAGCTTTCGAATAATTCAGGCTATGCAGTTAAAATTGAATGAAATGTAAATACTTGATTTTATTTGCATCGTTAAGTCATTAACTACACATGTGAAAAACATAATGGTGCTCGTTCAATGTTTATTACGAAATGATGTTTTACGACATCATAAATCATCAGTTTTATTCACATGGTTCTTCAAAACATAAAGCAGTGGTCAGTGCACTGAGTGTGATTGTTGCATACATGTGTTGCAGTATTATATTATTATTTACATACATTTTAGTGGTTTTTGCTTTGACCAGTGTTGATTGCACCTTTATTAGATGACTACTTCCACCAATCAGGTCAATCAGGAACATTGGTATAGACTTCTTCCTAAAATGAGTTATGCACGCATTTATTATGCTACAAGCAGCAAGCACTGTATCTTAAATTTTGAAATAGTAAAAGCCAACTCCACAGTGGCGTATCAAAATTTTTATAAAGTCAAAAAAAAATACTAATAACAGTAACATCATCTCCACTCCACTGTTTCTTCATCACGCTGTGTTGTGTGTTTGATAAGATGCTACCTATTCCAGCGCTCCCTCACAGAGTATTACCGACAAGAGTGACATTCTATACTTTTCACAGACTGTCATTTCTTTAAAAATTGTTCTTCCAAATGAATTCAAACTTTAGTGCTAGGAACAAATAACGTCAAAAAATTGAAACGATTGCGCAGACGCACTAAAGCTCTTAAGTCTCTTAATTATTTGAGTAATTATATTTTTATTTATCTCACCTGTAATATCAACATATTTTGCTTCGGATATAAACAATAAAGTTATTGGAGAAATTTCCTACAATATTAAAAACCCTTACTTACTTGGATTTTCTTGATATATTTAAACAGTTTTAGTTTATCAGTAAACATACCCATTGTACGTTTGGTTTCCTTTTCTCCAATACAGGTCTAGTATATCAAACCCGAATGTATCCGATAACCACAATCTAGAGAAGTTAGGATTGTGGTTGTTTGTAATCTACGATCCTGCTGGAGATTACGAGACAATAGACGTAAATGTACATTCACATTACTTTGTTTCACTGACTATAATAGCATTATACACCAAGGACTTATGTCATAATCTCAAATTATTATGACAACATTGTTTCTAAGGCAAAATTAAGGTTCGTAAAGAAGCTCCGTAAAATCGTCTAAGCTCTTTATCTAGTCATAAAATTGATAACTATGTGCCTACACATCCTACCGTGATTATGTCTATTGATAACGACCATGCTATGAGAAAATGTCTGAGGTAGGTATTATGATTTATTATTATCTAATTTTTGTTGTCACTAGCCAGAATGAAAGTCATTTAGAAGACATCACTTTCTGTGTCCCTCAGGGAAGCAAGCTTGGACCTACATTATTTCTGTGCTTAACTGAATTTTTTCTAAATATTTGTGATGATAATGTAAACGCGCTGAATAGATTTAATTTTTTCTGTAAACGTGTTCCTTATATGGAGATGGTAAATGTAAATAATTCCGTTGTATCACGAGTTTTCATTAATTAAAAACAAATACAATCAGAATTATCATTCCATTCTTCATTGTTCCAACGAAACAGTGAAATCCTCATAAATGCAGGATGAGCCAGTAATCTGCCATAAATTTCAACATAATCCCATGAAATGGGTCTCGAACATCACATGACATGTTTTGTACTTACAATATTCATTATCATGAAATGTGGTTATGATATATTTTTTTGTTTTCAAGTTATAATTATTGTTAACCACAAGAAAGACATCCAAACAGAAAGCAGTAGTTTGTTAAGTAAAACTAAAAGTCGTATGGCGCAGCATAATCTCGTTAGGATTGGAATGTAGGTAGTGTTCAAAATTTACAATGTTTGCTCTGAGATGTACCTATAACAGTGAACAGAGAGAGAGAGTCAGTATTAACCACAAATAAATTTAACCATAACAGAAGTGATGATTTCAAAACAGAAAAAAATAAATATTTCAATTAGATATTTGATAAGTCCTGAAGTATACTTACTTCTGAGCATAATGTTTAAAGTACCTGCTTGCAAATTTTAACATAATTATTTGACAATCCCTTATTGATTCTATCAAGCAGGTTTATTCTAACTTTAGAATAAGATTCTATTCTTACCTTTAGATAAGAAGCCATAAGCATTCTCCGGCTTCTTGTTATAGGCAAATTAAAGAAAAACCCATAATAACGTGTCTACTCGCAGTCAGACAAAAAGATAACTACACATGTATTTTTTCGCGGAAATCACCATTTTGACAACGTTTTCTCACTGAAAAATAATCAAGGTAAATGTATCTTTATAGGCTTATAAACATTTTACTAATCATTTTTGAGCATTGGATACTCAAATAACGATAAACTATTTTATATATTATTGTAATTGAAATAGATAAAGATATTAACAGTCACCTATCAGCCTATTATTTCATGAGACTGACACAGTTCCTCACATTTAACCTGAGGTATGACGAAAGGTTGCTCCATCCTGTTCTCCCTCGCTGTTATTGCTCTATGTATTCACGTTAACCCAAAAAGATTAACTTAAATATGTTCCTTCAAAATCCTAATTAAGGTACGATGAATTTACCGGCATTAGGTTAAATACGCTGAGCTGATTACATTTATGAAGCATCAAACCCCTGTATACATAAAACCCCACTGGTGTGTTTTACGAAAATTATGCGCGTCACTAATTTTATGCACCATATTTTCCATTGAGATGTCATAAATTGAGAGCACATTTATTTTATATATAAAAAAATCATTATCAGAATGAAGCGTCGATTTTTTTTTTTAATTATATTTAAACTAGTGCTTGACTGATATCCCACCTGACGGTAAGCAATGATGCAGTCGTTGATGGTGAATCGCACTAGTTTATTAAGAGCCTATTTACTTTAGCCATGAAGACACCTAAATTATAACAGGATGAGAAGATCGCTATATGTAAATTATCCCAATCTCTCTATATACGCGGTATAAATTCACACAAAAAAATTGTAATAGTGTCAGCAAACAGATAAAGCGAACGACAAACTTCAACAACGGTTGCATTGTGCTTGTCCACTTGAACTTATAAAGCACTCGTTGCCGTGAGAATAACTCTGATGAACACTGTTACTTGAACCAGTTTGAGCACTCATTCTGTAAGACAGCGTCAGAAGGGTACTACAGGAAATAATTACTTACAACGTTTTAGCAACTTTCCCTTTACTCTCCTTGAGAACTTTATGCAAATCTACATTGAAGTGATGGCCACAGCAAGATACACAACAAAGTAGGCGCGAAGAAGTTTTTGAAAGGCAAAACTTATAATTATTGACTCTGAAAAGTGTTTTGTGCCAGTTTCAATAACTAGGCTTTCCTAACATATAGAATAGTGAGATTGTTTATAAATAGCTAATTTGCATTAAAAAATACTTTTAAGTTTGTACCAGCTTGGTATAGTCAGTTTTGTGTTCATTTTTCAACCTACCATATTGTGAACTTCCTTGAATTAGGAATGTAGGAACTTATTTGAGAGTTTGTCATGCTCACTCAAATGTCTCACTGATGGTTGCACTTGTGTTGGATCATTCGGTTCTCTTCAAAATGGTTGGGCTGAGTGGTGCTAATATTCGTGTTATGTCCGTGAATGGGCGCTGTCAGTTGAGACTGCTCATCTCTTAGCTGCCAGTTGCTATTTTAATATCTATATTTAGTTTTTAATTTTACTTTATTTACATTGTTCTCAGATGATAGCGACAAGAAAAATGTAACAGAGATATTTGTATTTACAAAACATGATTGAAAAGAGTGTCCATGGAGTTTCTTGCACATTCTTCTCCATAGAGATCTACGCTTTGGAATGTGCAATTAGCATCATTTTTTCTGACTGACTGACTTCTTGACATTTCAAAAGTGCCTGTAAATGGTTTATTTGAAATAAAATGCTTAGAAACTTTGAATCTTTGAATCTTACCTATTTCTATTCTCATCGAAGTCCTCACGCAGCTTTGTTCCGTTTCACATAAGCACAGCGGAATATGGATATCTTACCGTGGTCACACATTCCAGGTGACGTCACAATGTAGATTGGACGGACGCCAAGCACACAATATTTATAGCGACATTATTCGATTACATATAGTTTTGATTTCATTTATTAAATCACGCTTACTATATTTTACAGTAACTGATGATGGTCGTGGGTATTATTGTGGCGACACTTGAGGGAGGCCTAAATCCAACAGTGGATTTCTATCGGCTAAAATGATGGTGATGATGAATACACTGATCGCTGTTTGTTAATGTCCCTTTTTAATACAAAACGTGCACACACGTTCCCACGTGCCATTGCTTTTCAACGTTTTCCGCACATTTTTTACAGGTTGCATTTTGGAGAGTGTGCGCGTGAATTGCATGATTTGATTCCGCCATCTCCTTTCTACCCTTGCGTTGTTGAAACTTCAACGGTCCGGGACTAAGTGTTTCGCTTCGTCGTTTATACCGCGTACATCGAAGAACTGGAACAATTTGCCAGCTGCGGTCTTTCCGTCCAACTATAATTTAGGTGTCTTCAAGGCTAGAGTGAATAGGCTCTTAATAAACTAGTGCGTCTCATCATCAATGATTGCATCACTGCTTACCATCAGGTGGGATCACAGTCAAGCACTGGTTTATATATATATATATATATATAATATAAGCTATCAACGTTGATAATTATTGACATACGGCGCCTTTAAAGGTTTTATCAATAAAATTAAAATGTGCGGGTTGTGTACCAATATGCTGATTGTCTACTAATGCTCATTTAATCGACCCTGACGGCAGTCACAGAGTGCTGGGCCAGTAGAATATGTGTTGTAGTGATATTAACGATATCCATCAATGAAACGAGTCCAGTTACAACTACGTTTTCATTTTTATCTTTTCAAACGTAAACTTTAAATCATAATGATCATAATGCTGATATGTGAGCTGAATGTTAGTTGATATAAATTATATCTAGCTGAGAAAGCTTAAAAAAATTAAGTTGCATCGCTCTGGAAATTTTTGTATTACTTTTTTGCTTTGAAAATGTACAAATTTCTTAATTCATTAACGCTCAGGCGGTAGCCGGCGCCCGCAAGCCATTGTCTTACTATTGTGTCTCTAATTACGCACGTCAAAAGGTTAATTTAAAACTTGTACTGTTGATCAATCTCACTATTCTATGTGAGAGCAGTGATGGCCGAGTGGTAACGGCCCCGACTTACGAGTTGCAGGTCGCGGGTTCAAACCTGAACCAAAAACTCGAAGACATGTGACATCCACCAACACGCACTGGGCCCGCGTGGTGGAGTATGGCCCTTTCCCTCTCTTAGAAAGGAGGCCTGAGTCCCAGCAGTGGGAACATTAAAAAAGGCTGACTATGCTATGCTATATACTGTTGATTATGTGCCAATTGGTAGAGTAGGTACGTAACTACGGTCTTGGTAATCAAGGGCAGGGGAAAGTAATTTCAGACTAGTTCGGCCGCTTTTCCCCATTTTGATCGGTTTCGTTTTTTGGCCAGGATATTATTCGGTCTAGTAACATCCGTTTCTTATGGTGTTACCTTGTGAAGTCCCATTGTAAAACTGGCTCAATTTTCGTATTTTTTATTTGATAATTAATTTTGTTAAAAAATATTCGATCGCTTGCTGTATTTCAAAACATTTTAAGAGTATAATTATGAACAAATGCACTTTTTCTTAGTCGTGATGTTATCATTTATAACCCAGGGCTAGGGTTTGCATTCCAAAGCATAGCATAGTCAGCCTTTTAATGTTCCCACTGCTGGGACTCAGGTCTCCTCTCTAAGAGAGGGAATGGGCCGTAATCCACCACGCGGGCCCAGTGCGGGTTAGTGAATGTCACATATCTTTGAGTTTTTGGTTCTAGAATATGCCGGTTTCCTCACGATGTATTCCTTCACCGTTTTGAGAGCAGTGGTGATGAAATAAATTAGATAAAGTAATGCGCCTGGCCCGACTTAAAACTCGTTAGTCGGGGCCGTTACCACTCGGCTACTACAGTTCTCTGCTTCCAAAGCTGCAGTAACTTTAGCTAACAATCCCGCAGCACTAGTTTATGTACATACTTCTGTAAGAATACACAATTGTACATAATCTTTTATACCATTTCGCTCCCTCATCTCATTCAGCGCATCTCTCATGATATTCACAAATTATGCGGAACCACGGTAGAGGCTGCATTAAAGAAACGCTTCGGTAATTAAAATACTGGCAGTAAGAATGTGGAGCGAGACGAGAGAGGTCGGATGAAAACGCAACGCAGTGTATACCGTATTACAATGCTATTGAAGTTGCTCAGTCACTTTTCTTTCATACTTATATGATATTTTTTTAGGGTTTTATTTTTTTGCAGAAAAAGCTAATTGCTCATTCTAAAGCGTAAATCTATATGGAGAAGAATGCGCAATAAACTCCATGGACACACTTTTCAGTCATGTTATGTGTTTCAAATATCTCGGTTACATATTATTATTATTTATTATTCTGTTATTTATTTGGTTATTTTTCTGTTGTTTACGTTTGCATTACAAAGTAGTAGAACCCATTTTAAAGTCTTTCGGATCGTTTTTCAATGTAGTAAAACTTATACGGCTTGTATAAGCCAATTTTATATATCAGTACTTCTAATAGAAGTCAACCGATTTCAAAAGGAGAACTCGGGAGACGTCCACATTCAATGTGGACCGAAAAAGCTTGAAGTCACCGCATGTTTCTAATTTTCCTCCATTTCCTTAACGTGACACTACAGAGGGATCCGGGGTTCAGATTCTGAACTCAACTAACGAGAACAGCTTCAATAGTATTCTTTATACCATTTTAGGGTACCGTACCTCAAAAGGAAGAAAACGGAACCCTTGTAAGATCACTTTGTTGTCCGTCCATCTGTCTGTCTGTCTGTCAAGGCCCTTTATCATGAGAACGCGTATAGTTATCGAGTTGAAATTAAAACCATATACTCAAATCTACGGTCCCTTGAAGCTGTAAAAAAAATCAAACTTCTGAGTTAACGAAAAAAAAAGATAGGCCCGTTTATGTCGCAAAAAACGTGTATTTCGACACTCTCGAGGAAGTCATATCAATTCATAGGGTACATCCCGTTGACCTAGAACCCTGAAATTTGGCATGAAGCTAGGTCTCATAGCACAAGTGTAGGAAATAATCTGAAAACTATAAATTTGTAGTTACGTCACAAACAAAAAAAAAACTTTTTTGCGATTCGAAAAATTTTCGTACTTAATACATTTCGGGAATGGGACTGTTTTTATAGGTAAGTTTGTACGGAACCCTCAGTGCGCGAATCCGACTCGCCTTTGCCCTGTTTTTTTTTTTCTTGAGGTGGGAAATCATTCAATGACTTCTCTCATTCCAGGGTAGAGCAGGCATCGGCCCTGTTAGACCTCTACAGCTTTGCTGACATCTCTTTGAGGCACGCATGCTTTGCGAGTTTCCCATTACTCGTCATCCGCAAGTCCGTGCCTACCATGCCTGGTAGTCGAGGTCAGATGGTTACAATCAACGTTTCATTTTGGTTCTTGGATTTTTTTCATCTAGTCTTTGTAATGCTTGTACAATATTTGCCTATGCAGCCATTACCTCGCCTAAGTGGAAAGATAAATCTTCCATCAATTTCCTAGGGTTGAAAATGACAAAACACATAATTCTCCAAAATATTTTTATACAATCTATCTACTTTTAGAAAAACTAAAGGGATATTATAAAGCCAGTAAGGTAATCTTGAGTAAGGGAAACTCTGAAAATGAAAAGTTTTTAATAAAAGAAAGACTAGCTTTAACAAAAGAAAACTACTCGACTGATTTTGATAAAATTTAGCGGGCAGTAAACTTGAATCCCAAGAAAGGACATAGACTTCTTTATATCTGGCTTACTTCAATTGCACGAGAACAAAGTCGCTGGTAAAAACTAATACTAAATATATTTTTACTTTATGAAAATTGTTCTTTGGTATGAACAATTTTTGTTACGTATATTTTTCTTTTAAAAGTAATCTCAAAACAAAGTAATCCCCTTTTACTTGTTTCTCCAGGGTACGAGGCAACTAGTTACAAAGGCTTTGTAAAGTTTTTAAGGCCACCGAAAGCATGCACGCAGTAAACTTTACTTGTGAATATTTCTCAAAGATTTGCGAAGATTAAAAGTTTCTAACTAAATCGAATGTAGCTATGACAGAACAATTAATACATTTATATAGTCGAGATCCATTCAATTATGATAAAAGATTTGTGTTAGTCATAGTCCAGTCAAATTAGACCAAAAAACGGGCAAGTGCGAGTCGGACTCGTGCACTGAGGGTTCCGTACAAACTTACCTATGAAAACAGTTCAATTCCCGAATTGAGTTACAAAGATTTTTCCGAATCGCAAAAAGTTTTTTTTTGTGATGTAACTACAAATTTACTGTTTTCAGATTTATTCCTATACCTGTGCTATGAGAACTTACTTCATGCCAAATTTCAGGATTCTGTGTCAACGGGAAGTATCCTATGAATTTTGATTCCCTTGAGAGTGTCGAAACATATGTTTTTTGCGACATAAACGGCCGTATCTTTTCTTTTTTGTTAACTTAGAAATTTGTTTTTTTCACAGCTTCAAGGGATGATGAGTATATGGTTTTAATTTCAAATTGATAACTCCACGCGTTCCCGAGATAAAGGGTCTTGATAGACAGACAACAAAATGATCCTATGAGGGTTAAATTTTTGCCTTTTGAGGTACGGAACGTTAAAAAAGCATCCCCTTTTTGGAGTGTCATAACAGTGACACCCGAAACGAGTAAACAGGCGACTCCTGTCAACGGCGACGGCTACAAATCGTCACTCCTTTGTTAAATGTAGCGAGGCATTCATAAAAGAAGGTTTTTACAATGATATTTTTATTATCCATAACGGTTCAGGACGTCTCTGCTCCATTAATAACAGACAAGATACAGACACGACTGTGCGACCGACGACAGTGAACACTTCATTATTTACAATGAAGGCGAGAATTTATGAATTTTCATTCTTCTTCAATAACATTAAGCTATTCTAACGGTTCACAGACGACTACTTTCTCGTCTCGTTCCTAGTATTTTCTTGTGGTAACAATATCAATTATTTATTACCAATAAACTTCTAATCGTAAAACTATTTGTACGAGGGCGGGTCAATAAGTCCGTGACTTTTTGAATGAAACACAGGTTTTTGGATAAATTTTTCCTTTATTTTTCAACGTACTCTCCTTTGAGCTCTATACACTTTGTCCAACGTTTCTCCAATTTTTTTATCCCTTCTTAAAAATAAGATTTGTCGAGGTCATCAAAATAGTTATTTGTTTTTGAGATGATTTCATCATTGGAGTCAAATCTCTTTCCACCAAGCCATTTCTTCAAGTTTGGGAACAAGAAATAGTCACTCGGGGCTAAATCCGGAGAATAGGGCAGATGAGGGAGCAATTCGTAGCCCAATTAATAAAATTTTGACATGGAAACTGCACATGTGTGCACCCTTGCATTGTCCTGGTGGAAAAGAACTTTCTTCTTGGCCAAATGCGGTCGTTTTTTTTATTAAATTCGCATTAAATTGACCCAATAAGTTGGCATAATATTCACCATTGATTGTTTTACCCTTTTGAAGGTAGTCAATATGGATAATACCGCGTGCATCCCAAAAACGGTCGCCATGACTTTATTGGCTGACAAACTCACCTTGGCCTTCTTTGGCGCCGATTCACCCCGAGAAACTCACTGTTTTGACTGCTGTTTGGTCTCTGATGTGTTGTGGTGGATCCATGTTTCGTCCACGGTTACGAAACGGCGTAAAAACTCGTCCATATTGCGGTTGATCAACGCCAAACTACTCTTGCGAAATTGTCACACGATTGCGTTTGTGGTCGATTGTGAGCAACCGCGGCACCCATCTTGCGGAAAGCGTTCTCATACCCAAGTGATCATTTAAAATTGTAACCACTGAGCCATGTGAGATGCCTATGGCTTCCACAATCTCTCTCACTTTCAATCTCCGATCGGCCAACACCATATCGTGAATTTTTTCAATTGTTTCGGGTGTAGAGACCTCAACTGGGCGTCCAGAACGTTCGGCATCTTCCGTGCTTGTACGGCCACAACGAAATTCTGTGAACCACTTCTTTACCATTGAAATTGATGATGCAGAGTCCCCATAGTATTTATTAAGCTTAGCCTTGGTTTGAGTGAAGGTTTTTTTTCCTCAAAAAATAATGCCTAATGAGCAAACGAAATTCACTTTTTTCCATTTTCTTCTCAAAATACGCGGCAGTCTGCTATCAATGGCTGTCAAAGACAAACCTAAAGACGCAGCTTATTCAAATTTTGACAGAAGTCAACTGATAGTTGCCTGTTGACAGGAGCAGTATTGCCCTTTCACTTAAAAGACAAGAAATTAAAAAAGTCACGGACTTATTGACCCGCCCAGGTATGTGCCTCTACATATATCTCTAGATAGGTATCTTTTTCTTTTCTAGGTTCTCTTTAACGAGACCCAAACTTTTTATAGCAACGAATAAGTTTTTAGATACTGATGAAATGAAAAAAAAAATGACAAATGTGAGTCATACTCGCTTAAGAAGGGTTCTGTGCTTTTGGCGGACCTTGTTTCTTGCAACATTACAAAATGCTATATGTTTTGCAGGTATCGAAAATGCGGCACTGTGAATCCGTGTTATTATTATTTTTTTTAGAAAAAGAAATTATTGGGCATAAAAAATTCATCCACGTCGATATCAATGGGAAAAGTGCCCAGAACGCTGACAGCATTGGAAAGCAATCCTGATTCGTTTGTTCGAAGAAAAGCTTAGCCCTCTGGTCACGCAAAGAGTCGACCAGTTGTTTGCTGATATCACGAACAACTTGATGAACGTTCGGACACCATGGCCCTAGTCTTTTAACCCCAAACGGCTCAACCTCGAGCCAAATGTAATGTTTGTAAGTGACATTGACTATTGGAACAAAAATGGTATTGTTGCACCTTTAAAACTAGGTTAGGAAAAATAAATTAATAAATAATCCTTATCCAGGCAATGTAGATCAGTCCGAAGGGTTCCAACATCGAGGAATAGCAGAAAACGACCGACCGGCTTACCGACAAGGTTATTTATTATATTTACGCCGTTTGAGGTTTTCTGCACTTGCAGCAGCCGCCCCAGCTACAGCCAACCGTACTCAGAAGATGGGATGGTGCAAGGATGTCGACATATGTTGCATCCCACACCAAAGGCCTACCCAACTCCCAGGGCATTATGGTCATCCCGTCTGGCCTCTTTCCAACGTCACGTGCCAAGCGGGTTCTAAAACAGCTGGTACCCCGGAAGCGACAAGAGCTCGGCGGATAATGTCATTAATGCTGGCATGCCGTGCAAACCGACCAGCGCTTCTACTGCAGGATAGGCCATGGTGTCCGAGGCGGTCGACTGCTTCATTGCATTGACATCGATGTGGAGTTCCACTAGGCACTAGCACCCAGACGCAGGCGTGTAGCGATCCGGAAGGTGGTGTCGCTCAGCATAGTACCTATGTTGGGTGACGGTAGAGCCTGAAGTCAAGGACCCGACTCCGACTCAGCCAGTAGGCGAGCACGCTCAGCAGTATTGTTGGACGTATTAATGAGATTATTCCGTACCAACCTGCAGACCTATTATTATTATTTTATGATAGACCCGCGCTTGACCACATTCTCTATATGTACGTAATAAGTTAATATTACCACTATATAAATATAATGTTTAATATTTTGATGTATTTCCGTTTTCAAAATAGTGCGGAAAAAAAATTAATGCATACAATCAGTGTCTTGTACGGAAATTATTACTTTTTTTAATTTTATTTGTAGGTAATTGCGGCAATAGGTAAACACTTTACCTGAACAGGTAAAGTGAACACCTATTACGATTCATGAGATACTAACCGCTGATAGACGGACAAATAGCAGAGGCTCTGTGATAGGATTCCATTAGTTACCCTACGGTTACGGAACTCTATTGAAATGCCTTGTTAACGATCTAGAGTGCTCTTCCATTTTGAGATAAATCTTTAAGCAAATAATTATACTAAACAAAAAGCATCTAATACAAGAAGTAAACAAGTACATAATCAAGAAACAGCAGTCATTCGTGGTGGTTAGCGAAGCTCCAATATATCTAATCGAGCAATAAATAGTGTGACTGGCTATAAATATGAACCTAGTCTAGGCTATAAAGTATGACCTCAAAGAGAACGCCGCGCGTGCGTAGCGCTATATCGCTGTCATAATGGCAACCATTTCTGTTATAAGTCCTAACCAGAAACCTTTACGTAGAATTACACTTTTTTTAGGGTCCAATGAGATCTCCCGCCCTTGGGCGGGGTGGGGGGTCGTGTCAGACTTTTATTGATTAAAACCAACTCCTAGTTCCTAATTTTTTGCCTTTCATACCAGGGCCGTGATTTCCTTTCAGAAGGGAACCCATGGCCCCAGTAGGCTTCGACCCTGCTGGGCCCCTACGGTTTGCTGACAACTCTTTTTGGGCTCGGTCCGGACGGTTACCGGACGGTCGGATGGCTAGCTACCCATTACTCGCCATCCGCAACGTAGCATTACATGGGGTAATTATTTTACTGGCGTAGTATTAAACAAATTATTATATATATCTGTCTAATAATTATTTCTTTGAAATCATCACAGGTAGAGAAGTAGTGTAGTAGGTAGAGCAGTGGTGGCCGAGTGATAATGGCCCCGACTTACGAAGTTGTAGGTCGCGGGTTCAAACCCAACCAGGCGCATTACTTTGGGTAATTTATTTCATCACCACTGCTCTCAAAACGGTGAAGGAAAACATCGTGAGGAAACCGGCATGTCCTAGAACCAAAAATTCGAAGACATGTGACATCCACCAACCCGCACTGGGCCCGCGTGGTGGATTACGGCCCATTCCCTCTCCTAGAGAGGAGGCCTGAGTCCCAACAGTGGGAACATTATAAGGCCGACTATGCTATACTATGCTATGCATCACAGGTAACATCAAACTTTTTTTTTAAAGTGATATAAACCAGTGCTTTAAATCAAACTTAAATAATATATTATTGACTTGCTTCTGCCAGCGGCTTCACCCGCGTAAAAGTAGGTTTCTTCATACAAACATTGGACACTCATTTTATCTCCTTAGAGCGTAAAATTTAAATAATCCTTTCTAATTCTTTCTTTATGTCGTGGCCAGATCTTAGAAATGATCAAGTTTCATTATGTGGCCAACTAAAACTGGCCAGATCGTTTAAATGTTAACTTTTGATTTTATTGTCAATCCTCGTTTGGCCATATCATTGATTTAAGATTTCTATGGTAATAAAAGGTCTAAAGAAAGTAGGCCAAACGAGGATTGACATATCATCAAACTTTAACGTTTAAAACGATCTGGCCAGTTTTACTTGGCCATATCATGAAGTGATCAATCTATATAAGATCTTAATTGCTACGACATATATGTACATCATATAAAAGGAACCTCTGTGCAAAATTTCATCGTTCTAGGTCCAAGGGTTTGAGCTGATATTGATGAGTCAATAAATAAGTCAGGACTTTCCTGACTCACTTACTGACGATACTGGCCTAGAACGATGAAATTTTCCCTTTTATATACACCACTAATTTTTAATTAGTACACAAAATTAAAAGGCTTATTAGAAAAGGTCTTGTTATTATTTAAGTAAAGTTTCGATAAGTAATATTCATAAACAGGAAAGTTATTAGAGTTTGTTTATATCCCAAAAGTCACTCAATTTATGGAAATATTGTAAAGGCTATTGATTATGAATGAATAAATGACGATCAATGGAACAACACTGCGCGTAGTATTTTCTAGTAACAATTGTTATGAATGATTGATTCTATTGTGAATTTACCAATTATGACAAATTTACGTGGACAATTTTGGGATTTCGTTTTTTTTTTCTTTTGACTACAAAAATATGATCAGTAACGGGCACCGATGATAGAGCCTCATTTTTTTGTACTTATTAAAAAATTGGAGTGTATACAGATTACTTAGTAGATTAGGAATCAAACTAGTGAGAATTGGTTCTACAGCTATACTGACATTATTTAGAATAGAGGCAGCAGTTCTGATAAAATTAAACCGCAAGATTTCATTTTCATTGATGTTTACTCGGATATGTTAACAGAGCCTCAGATATTCAGGGGAAGGCGAAGCTTGCGTAATCACGCCAGTAATAATTCTTGGCTTAGCTTTTAGAATTAGTTATTTTCCTTAGGTAGGTATTATATCTAAAACCCTGTTGGTAATTTTAAGATGAAATTCAGGCATTTTCATAATGTAATAAACTTTTATGCTAGATGAGAATTTAATATCAAGGTTAGGGAGGATAGCTTGCACGAAAATATAAAATTAGCATAATTATATAGAATTTACTTATACGTAATTTTTTACATCGGGCTGTAGTTGTTAATTTGATATTGATGCCCAATAAATTCCATAATTACTTAAATAAAGGGTCTTGACAGACAGACGGACAACAAAGTGATTCTACAATGCTTTCGTTTTTTTCTTTTGAGTTACGAAACCCTAAAAAGCAATAATTCCAGACAAGAATTCGTATAATGAGAGTAAAAGTTAAATTCCAAAATATTAATAGATATTATGTAAGGATATTAATAGCATAGCATAGTCGGCCTCATAATGTTCCCACTGTTGGGGCTCAAGCCTCCTCTCTAGGAGAGAGAATAGGCCATAATCCATCACGCAGGCCCAGTAGGATACTTTAGGATATTAATATTAAATATTATATATAAAGCAGTGGTGGCTTAGTGGTAACTGCCCTGACTTAAGAGTTGTAGGTCACGGGTTCAAACACAGCCTGGCGCATTACATTGCTCTCTAAACGCACTAGACCCGCGTGGTGGATTACGGCTCATTTCCTCTCTTAGAGTGGAGGCCTGAGTCCCAGCAGTGGAAACATTATAAGACTGATATTTTACATATAGGACACGACTATGGCTAGTTATACTAACATTTTAGCCTTCGTTCTTTAGAAAAAATCTGGAAAAGAATGTGGATGAATTATTATTTCCAACAGGTTTCCTTTACATTCGTGTCTATATTTTGTGTTATATTATTATTACTGTTCCTAGCAAAACAAATTTCATCTCACCCAGCGAAGAAAAGTTTCTCACGATACATTACACAAAATTCATAAGATTCTTATCGTATCTCTTCGGTGTTCAACGTATCATAAACTGTATTCGGATAAGCGAACTTTTTGGGGGCTTCTTCCCAAAATGTCTCTCGACGGTGTCACAGAGAAGTGGAAGAGCCGTTGTTTTTCAAGGTACAACATAAAAAATAATCTATCGTTGTAATATCTACGAGTAGCAGGGAATATGTTTTTAATCAGATAATTTTAGAGTTTTTGTTTGTTTAATTTTTGTGTGCTTCCAAAATACTCGTTATCATAAAACAGTTGCTCAGGTAGATATGCGTTAACTTTAAAATTTTAGGTTTTTTTTCGGTGGGAAAATCATTCAATGACATCCCTCGCTCTTGGGCGGAGCGGGGGTCTGACTTTTACTGACTATAAACCACTCCTGTTCCTTCGTTGCCTTTCATACCAGGGCCGAATCTTCCTTTCAGAAGCAGACCCAGTAGGCTTCGACCCTTCTGGGCCCCTACGGTTTGCTGACATCTCCTTGGGGCGTGCGTGGAACAGTACGCGCCGGCGACGACTTGGGCTCGGTCCAGACGGTTACCGGACGATCGGACGGTGAGCTACCCATTGCTCGCCGTCCGCAAGCCCGCGCCTACGGTGGCCGAAAATCGGGATCGGGATCCCGGTGGCTGGGGCGTGAGGACTGCGCCCTCACGCGTGCATGTGCGGCCTCCTCCTTTGATAACATTACTGCTTCGCAGAAGGAGGCGACTGCCTGCCACTCTTCTTCGCTTTGGACCACGGCCTGAACCAAGGCCCGGCGCGAAAGATCGTTGCCACCTGATCCTGACCAAATATCCCCCACGAGGACACGGCGGTGCTCTGCCCAAGCGGGGCACACCCGCGGGGCTACCTTGTGCTACACCGTGTCCTCCGGGTGGTCCACATAGTAAAAAAGAAGAAATAAGAAAGCATAAAAAACTTCAAAACGTAACCACAAAGAATTTTTTACAATTTGAGAAGACTACTTAGAAACAACAATAACTATAGTGCGTTATAAGATTTTGTGTGTTGTACAAATCATTACTGAGCAGGATTTGAGAAAAAAAAATCGAAACGGTTTGTTGACCTTGTTGAATTACGAGTTACAATAAATCCGAGTTTTTAACTTAATAATGAATTGGATAAAGTACATGTCAGACAAATGTCTGATTCGTAGACTGTATCACAATTGATATAGTCTACGAGTGTTTGTCCTACGAGTCTATGACCAGTGCGTGTTGCCAGTGATGACGTATGGCTCCAAAACGTGGTCGTTTACAATGGGCCTCATCAGAAATCTTAAAGTCACTCAAAGGGCAATGGAAAGGGCTATGCTCGGAGTTTCCTTGCGTGATCGGGTCGGAAATGAAGATATCCGCAGGAGAACCAAGGTTACAGACATAGCCCGAAGAATCGCCAAACTTAAGCGGCAGTGGGCGGGGCATATTGCTCGCAGAACAGATGGTCGATGGGGACGAAAGGTTCTGGAATGGCGACCACGTACCGAAAGACGCAGCGTTGGAAGGCCTCCCACAAGGTGGACCGATGATTTGGTGAGGGTCGCGGGAATCCGATGGATGCGTGACGAACAGGACCGGTTCTTATGGCAATATTTGGGGGAGGCCTATGTCCAACAGTGGACGTCTTTTGGCTGAAATGATGATGATGACGAGTTTTTGTATCCATAGAAGAAAAAAAAACAAAACAATCAATCAAAAGTAGCATAAGGACTTCTTAAAGGCAAAACCGCTTTCTATTGAACGTACTATTTATTCCGATCATACTCGAACTTTAATAATGAACTAATAATAAAACAATAATAGTAATATCACTTTTACGACGACCTGTGGAAGACCGTAAGCAGAATTTACTTTCAACAATGCTTAAGATACTATTGGAGCTGTCCCGCACCACGCATTCCCGAAAAAAGATATTATCTATGCTATAAAGTTATATGAAGGAAACATTTTAATGTTAATTAAACATTTGTTAGCTTTTCTGAAAGTCGAGCGTATTATTCTCTGAACCACAATTTCCTGTTAACCTTTACTCTTCTAATTTCGTCTAAATATGTTCTCCAACTATTTGTTAGCTTTTCTGGAAGACGAGAATATTATTCTGTGTACCTAATAGAATTTCCTATTATCTTGACTCTTCAAATTTTGTCTAAATATTTTCTCCAACTATTTGTTTGCTGTACTGGAAGACGAGAGTATTATTCTCTATACTAGAATTTCCTGTTATATTGACTCTTCAAATTTTGTCTAAATATTTTCTCCAACTATTTGTTAGCTTCTCCGGAAGACGAGAGTATTATTCTCTGTACTAGAATTTCCTGTTATCTTAACTGTTCAAAATTTGTCGAAATATTTTCTCCAACAAAGTTTTCATTTCAACACAGCCGTAAAACTTTGTTATCTTTAAACTCGTTATGGATTTCCATGGTTATTTTGTTATACCAAGTAGCTCCTTGCCTCCTTATTAATCGTATGATTCACCAAAATCTTACAAGGCCTTACTAATATATACCTATTTAGAAGAGCGCTTGCAATATCTCGTAAATTACTGTTTAATTATTATTAATTATAATATTCTAGTTGGAAATGTCTGAATGTAGTTAGTATAGATAGATGTTACAGACTAACCTGCACTCTGTACTCTTTAAAAATTACGAGATATAATAGGTATTTTATTTGTAACTTAACTGCTTGTATAGTTAAAAAAAAACTAAAACTATCAGTGATCAAAATTTCAAGCTTCCAGGTTTTCTAATACTCGTAGTAAGTACCTTTACCTCAGTTTTGATGATCGGTGAGTGAATGACTCAATTGAGGAAATTTTTCTAGTTAAATTAAGAGTAATAAATTAAGGGACATTTAATTAGTTCTTAAACTATAGAATTGAAACAGGACTTAATGAATATATTTAGTTTTAGTATGTCCTCTAGATTATAAAAAAAATCAGACTTCCAGGTTGACCCACAACGAAACTACAGGAGGTCGAAAATATCCTGAATGGTTTCGATAAAAGAATGGTATGGCAGGCCATTTTACCGTATCTTCAGATTGAAAACAGTGTGGGGTCCAGAACACTACCGTGAGGGACTCTAAGTTTTATGTAATACATTTCATCTTTGACAAGCCTTATGGACAATCTCATTTCATGTTTTTTAACCTGTTTGATAATCCTATTATTTATTTTGTACAATGCAAGTATAAAGACACTCAATTTCTTGCATTAAATCATATAGTCAACACGGTCAAAGGCTTTACTTATATCCTTAAAGATATAATATTTATAGCGGTAAAATTATTGTGAATCTGATGGAGGTCATCTTTTTTTTAGTTACAATCTCTTTATTTTAGAAGGAACATCATTGAAACATTTAACATTAACAAAAAAAAAAAAAAACCTGTTAAAGGCTTCGGTTGACTTTTGTAGCTACGGTATTTGTACCCTAAAATATTTGTTATGTTCTAAATAAAAAACCGGGCAAGCGCGATTCGGACTCGTACACTGAAGGTTCCGTACAACCTTACTTATTAAAACAGTTCAATTCCCAAATTGAGTTACGAAGATATTTCCGAATCGCAAAAAATGATTTTTTTGTGACGTAACTACAAATTTACAGTTTTCAGATTTTTTTTCTATACTTGTGCAATGAGACCTTGCTTCATGCAAAATTTCAGGATTCTAGGTCAACGGGAAGTACCCTATGAATTTAGATTCCCTTGAGAGTAACGAAATATATGTTTTCAGATATATATACAGACCTGAGTATATGGTTTTAGTTTCAACTAGATACCTCCACGCGTTCCCGAGATAAAAGGGCCTTGATAGACAGACAGACGGACAACAAAGTTATCCTATAAGGGTTCATTTTTTTTCTTTTGAGGTACGGAACCCTAAAAATCACAGAAACACTTTGAAACATGAAACGGGGTGATCATCATCTCCTCGGCCTTTTCCCAATTAGCTTAATTAGCTTCCAATCTAACCGGATGGGGCTTACCTGTGTTTTACATGGAGCGACTTTTTTTCTAAGGTGGGTAATCATGTAATGACTTCTCCCACTCAAGGGTGGAGCAGGAGGACGTGTTAGAGTTTTATTGACTAAAACGACACCTACACATGTTCGTACGAATGTACCTTCAGTTGCCCTAGGCGATCTAGGGCCACGGGTTTCCCTTCCAGACGTCGACCTATGGCCCCAGTAGGCTGACTTCAGCCCTGATGCATGAATTTTGTTCCCATTGATAGATATTTCAGGATTAGCAACAAATAGACGAGGGCCTATATAATCATGTTTACTATTCGCGGTTACAGAATAATCCACAGAATTAAGTGCAAACTGTGGTAAGTAGCATTGATTACATAACCGTTACAATTATGTACACAATCCAACTAGTAGATCTGTTGTTGTAAGCAAACAAGGCATGTATACACTAAGCTTGAACTAGTAAGAAGCTCCTGAGGACTCCAGCTGACCAAGTTATGATGTACTTAAATTAAATCAACGTTTTTATTTTAGTTGGGAAATCATTCACTTCACCCTCTATCAATCAATCTTCACTTCTTTTCCTTCGACTTCTTTCGCTCTATTGCGGGGCGGGAGTGCGTGTCAGACTTTTACTGACTAAACCCCACGACTATATTCCTTCAATTGTCTTTTGCATTCTAGACACTAGAGTCACGAGTATCCTTTTCATTCCCCATGGGCCAGATAGGCATCGGGCCTACTGGACTCCTACGGCTTGCTGTTGTCTTTGAGGCGCGCGTGGAACACTACCCGCTGTCGACCACTTGGGCTCGGTCCGAACGGTTACCGGACGGCCGGACGGCGAGCTACCCATTGCTCGCCAACATTGTTTGCAAGCCCGCGCCTACTATGGTTGGAAATCGGAGTCGGGATCCCGGCGACTGGGGCTTGAGGGCCGTTCCCTCGTGCGTGCATTCACCTCCTTCGCTAGCATTACTGCGTCGCAGAAGGAGGCGACAGCTTGCCTTTCCTCCTCACTCCGGGCCCTGGCCCGGCGCGAGAGGTGGTT
The DNA here is from genome assembly GCA_905147345.3 of Mythimna impura. NCBI lineage: Eukaryota > Metazoa > Arthropoda > Insecta > Lepidoptera > Noctuidae > Mythimna > Mythimna impura. Next base: position 8,569,734 of record LR990359.1, read on the forward strand.
ACCGCCATAATTATGGCGTGCCCAGGACTGGGTTGCAACATTCGCTAGCGCCATTCCACCATGAGATCCCACCGGAATTCTGTCCGCCATGCCGTGACTTGTCACGGCAACGGAGTTTCACCCCGGCGTTGCATTTCCACACGAATATCGTGCATGTGTGCAAGGACTGTTGCCTCCAGATCCCATGATGCCAGGCCAGCAATGAGGGTCGCCACTTCGCGGGAATCCGTGCGGTATCCCCGCACCAACTAGATGGCCATAACCCTCTGGCGTTCATTCAGCTTGGGCGCCGGTCGCTTTTGCAGCGACGGCGCTATCAGCCAGTATTTTTATTAAAAAAAGCAAAAACACAGACAGTCAACATTTTTTCCCAAACATTATTTTAGGAAAGGCCTAATTCATTTACGATTCATGACTTGGCATATTTCTTTAGATAACAGACATCCGCAGTCCCTATTAATCAGAATTTCATCTGTGCGGTCAAGGGCGTGTTTTTGTTCCGACTAATTTATGTACAAGTTGCGGGAAGTCGTAAAATGTGCCAACTGAGTCATGGAGGATGATGCTCAGTGCTCGGGTCGTAAAATTGAATAAATATTTTTATATGGTACGATTTTTACTTAAATTCAAAGTAGCTGGTATCTGTGCGCTATGAAAATAACTTAATATATATATCCTAGTGGCACTGGTTTCAGTTTGTAAAACCAAATCGATCAAAAATTTTAATATTTTGCACTCGGTGTTGATAAGATTTTTACATTCAGCTTATCCATTTTCCATATTTTGTATCTCTTAAACTTAGAAATTTAAAACTTTGTGTCGACCGGTGTTAATCAGCAGACGGAAAATGAACACGTTCGTAGCATAGGACTGTCACAGTGCGATGGGTAATCGGCACCAGTAACATCGAAATCAACGACTATATACGTACATGTTATTATAGTCGTTGATTTCGATGTTACCGGATCGTATCAGAGGTAAATAGCTGTACCTACATAAACCATTATTTTTGCACTTAAAATCTGGCAATTCAGTTCATCTTTTCTATGAAAATTTAATGAAAAATTCAGATGAATCTTATTCTAACATTATCTTACTCTTTTTATTATCAAGGAAAGCTCTAACACTCTTCAATATAAACTTTATTTATGATCATAATTACGGGCAAGCATTCATGATGCCCTAACTATCTTTACAAAATTAAAAGGGCACTTTATGGCCTCTTAGTTTATAAATTGTTTAACATTATTAATATCTAAAACCGAAGTACCTATACAAGTTAAAGGTAATTAATTTCACATAGAGTAAATAAGTGATCTTAAGTGTCGGTGTCCACGTACTGGAAGATGCAGCGTTAAAAGCCCCAAAGATAAACCGATGACCTAGTGAGGGTCGAGGGAATCCGATGGATGCGACAATCACAGGACTGGTCGTTATGGTGACATTTGGGGGGGGGGGCTATATCCAACAGTGGACGTCATTTCGCTGAAATGATGATGATGAAGATGAGAGTAAATAAATTTCGTAAACCTATGGAAGCATAAACCGAAGAGCGTGATTTGTTTATAATAAAATTTTCAAGTCAATCTGCCTAGCCGTTTCCCAGCTATGTAGGGTTCAGTTTCCAGTTTAACCGAATGCAGCCAAGTACTATTATTTTACATGAAGCGACTGCTTATCCCCTTATTCCCTCTCCTAGAGAGAGAAGGCCTGAGTCCCAGCAGTGGGAACATTAAAAGGCTGATTATGCTTATGCTTTTGACTGCTTATCTGGTCTCCACATCCAAGTAATTGGGCAATATGACACCCCTTTTTTTGTAAGTGGGAAAATCATCCAATGACATCCCCAGCTCTTGGGCGGAGCGAGAGATAGTGTCAGACTTTTATTGACTAAAAACCCACTCCTGTTCCTTCGTTACCTTTCGTACCAGGGCCGAGTCTTCCTTTCAGAATCAGACCTTTGGTTCAAGTAGGCTTCGACCCTGCTGGGCCCCTACGGTTTGCTGACATCTCCTTGAGGCGCGCGTTAACAGTACGCGCCGTCGATGACTTGGGAACATGACACCCCTTGACAAGACTCATTTCAGATTTCTTGGCTTCTGACTAACCGTAACCACTGTCAAAGATCTACAAATGACAGCCAGGACTAACGACGCGTTGCTTAACCAAGGACAGGGAAGACGAACCTATGCACGCGGCAAAATAATTCGGGCACGCCATTGAAAGAAGTACAACATGTAGGTAATTTGAAACACTAGTAATCACACCAATTTTCTTTTTTATACACATAATTGAATAAACAAACTACTGCAAACATTACGATATATGAATTTTGGGCTGCTAATTAAAAGTTAATAGCATATAGTTTAAATATTTGTTAATTAAATCACTAAGCCAACATTCTTTGGCGGCACTCAATGACTTTTTTTTTTAATATTTTTAGTGGCACGTCCTCGTTTAAAGGTTCGCCATCCCTGACCTAGGACATCAAACACTGGGGACTGATATTATTTTAGCCAAGGCCTACAAACTTAAGGAAGGATATTCTAATTGAAGTGCATTATTAAAAAAATCATGATTTGTTTGATGTAAGCTTATCTGCCCTAACTATTCGTGGTACACTGTAAAATAAATAATGTTGAATACCTCTGTTACAATTTATTGTAAGCAAGCAACCAGATAAATTGTACTTCATTGAATATTAAACACAATCAGAGTGCACTCTGAAAACTAATTTACGTAATTTAGCATATTATTATTTAGTTCTAGCGATCCATTAATAAATTACTACATTGGTTGCACTAGCACCCGTTGCGTTATTCCGAGGCAATGTTTTATTCACAACCAATGATTTTTTAACACAATGCAGCATTTTCCACTAAACTAAGAATTGATATAGAGGTATCAGCATCGAGTAAGATCATCATGTCAAAAACCGTATGGTCCGATCTCGACACCCTATTAATTTTAAGTTCCTATTGTAATTTTGGAATCGAATGAGGATATCCGCAGGAGAACCAAGGTTACCGACATAGCACGAAGAATCGTCAAACTAAAGTAGCAATGGGCAGGGCACATTGCTCGCAGAACAGATGGCCGTTGGGGCCGAAAAGTTCTGGAATGGCGACCACGTACCGGAAGACGTAGCGTTGGAAGGCCTCCTACAAGGTGGACCGATGACTTGGTAACGGTTGCGGGAGTCCGATGGATGCGAGACGCACAGGACCGTTCATTGTGGCGACACTTGGGGGAGGCCTATGTCCAGCAGTGGACGTCTTTCGGCTGAAATGATGATGATGATGATGCTTGTAATTTTATTTGTGGTGTACAATAAAGAGTATATCTATCTATCTATCTATCTTGGGCGGCGCCACACTGTGATTTCATAAACTGTGAAAGGAATAAATTAAATTAAAAAAAAAAACTTAAAAAAAAACAAACTTTTAATTTAATGCGCTAAAAAGTTAAAAATAAACTTTTCCTTTAAAACTTTTACAATCAACTTATAATGTCATTACACAATTTATATGATGTAAAAGTTTGTCGCGAGATTTAAGTAGGAACTCCTATTTACTTAGATCGAAAATTTTAAAAATCAAAATCAATCAGATCATGTTATTTAATTGACTTGCTTATCTTCACAGGTAAATCTCGCGACAAGCTTTTAACATAAATTGTGTAATGTCGTTATAAGTTGATAGTAAAAGTTTTAAAGGAAAAGTTTTTTTAGCGCATTTAATGAAAAGCTTGTTTTTTAAAAGTTTTTTTTTTAATTTTAATTTATTTTAAAATTTTTAGTTATCGCTGAACAGGTTTCTCAGTCGGTTCATCTTATACAACGCATCATTGTTGTAAGGTCGTTTTCCGGTTAATTTCGAATAGTCTAGTTCTGCAATAAGAAGACCTTCTAATAATTTGGCCACGTATGCTTGACCAGCAGCAAAGAGCCTCGAGCCCAAGTATACAACGGCACTATCCTGCATTTTGTGTACTGTGCAAGCCCAACATAATATAATTGGCATCATTCTTCGTTCTGCAGTACCGTGACTATATTTTGTTGGAAATTGCACACTCTTGGGTAAAATGAGATGAACACCGTCTTTACCAAAGTCTATACGGACGCATGGTATGTCAGTATTATACATTTGTGCTCTCCGGAAGCAGGGCCATATAATTTCTGTAATCTGTCCAATCGCACCATTTACCAGACCATTTATATTGTAACGCAACATCACCTTGGCCCCAACGAATATTTCCAACTCCTTAGGTAGCCCTCCTGTCTTGTTTATGTCGGATGGTATATTATTTAAATCTACGTTATCATTTTTTCAAATACAATCTACTTGACTATCCTGTGCTATTATTTAGTTAATAGTTAACCCTCTAGCTCAAAAATGTAATAACTTAACTCACAACTAACAACAGGCAACGTAAACACAACGCTGTTGTTGTTAGTTGTTGTTAATGAAGATTAAAGTACTCGTGAATAAGAATCAAATGAGCACAAATTCGATTAGGTTGTGTCGTTTTATTGTGGAGTTTCTATGGCCATCTTCCAGCTCCACCATCAGACCGTGGTTACCATAAAGGATCAAAGTGCTCTTCAATAAAAATCAAACGAGCCTAAACTCGATTGGGTTGTGTCGTTTTATTGCGGAGTATCTAAGGCCACCATCCAGCTCCTTCATCAGACCATGGTCACCATATAAGATAAAAGTACTCATGAATACAAATCAAAAGAGCCCAAACTCGAAGGAGTTGTGTCGTTTTATTGCCGAGTTCCTATGGCCACCTTCCGGCTCCATCATCAGACCCTGTCTACCATATTGAATCAAAGTAATCGTCAATATGAATCAAACGAGCCCAAACTCGAAGGGGTTGTGTCGTTTTATCGCCTAGTTCCTATGGCCACCTTCCAGCTCCATCATCAGACCGTGGTTACCATATAGAATCAAAGTACTCGTAAAAACTAATCAAATGAGTCCAAACTCGATGGGTTCGTGTCATTTTATTGCTGAGTTCCTATGGCCACCTTTCAGCTCTATCATCAGATCAGCTCCATGTCATCATAATAATTATTGCATTGTCATGCAATTTACACATGTATACAAAATTTCAGGTCAATCGGTTGAAGATATCTGCTTCAAAATTGGGTTGCAAGATTTGAGCCGAACATACATAGTTATTTACATACGATAACATACATTGCAAGTTAATAAAAAGCTTGTAAAATTAAATGTAATAACAATGATATAAATAATTCTAAATGTTTGCATGCCGAATGGTAAAATGTGGCTGAGTTATAATGTAATCTTAAGAACTATTATGTATTTCCCATATTTGCAAAATTCTATTGAAGCACTGACAGCGGCTTGTCTTTAATTTATCGCAACGTTCAATCGAATGGAACACAAAGATATATGTAGGTCGGTATTACGTCTACTATATACTTATTTGGGCCTTACAACTTTATGAGGTCGGTTACCTCGTCTAATATCATAAATTTGTTTGATATTAGCTAAGTTTCAGAGTCACGGTAGCTGCGTGACACATCTGTCACACCAGACATTTAATTTTCACTTGATTTATGGAATCATTATTTATGGAGGTATTCCATTCAAGTTTGAACCATATCCGTGGTGAATAAGGCCTTCATTGATATGTTGAAGGTCTGATTAATTATGATAAATGAACAGTCAGAGGACGGTTGTGTACTTCAGTTATGATTTTTCAATAGCATTCTCTGACAAATTGATAATTGACTCTGACAATAATTTTGTACTCGTATTACACAATTGTATTTGATTTGTTTTGGTTTGTATGACATAATGATTTTAATTTTACTGTGTCATTCGTCCTGTATTCAAATGAACTCAACAAGATCATTTCTACGGGTACACTACATAAATACGAAAAACTTTATTCCGACAGTCACAAATACGAATTTCAAAATACCGATTTTCATAATTCCGAATGGTTCAAAATTCCGAATATAACAACTCCGACTTATCATTACTCCTATTTTTATAATTCCTAAATTTCAATTTTCCTAACTTTTATAATTACTATTCTCAAAATACCGAGTTTCAATAGATCGAATAACGAAAAGTCCGACTTAATGATAATTCGAAACATCAAAAATACGAATTCCGAAATAAAAACGCCTCATAAAACTGTAAAGCAAGACAAATAAACACATAAATGCTCGTCAGAGGTCGTAGTATGAGGGGGTAGAATTAAAAAACTAATGACAGATGCGTTTTCCAGCATGCAGGGGATTTATTGCAGCATGCAAGCAGGCATGCAGCGTGCAAGCAGACATGCAGCATGCAAGCAAGCATGTGACATGCAAGCAGGCATGCAACATGCAAGCAAGCATGCAACATGCAAGCAGGCATGCAGCATGAAAGCAGGCATGCAGCATGCGAGCAGGCATGCAAAATGCAGCAAGCATTGTTTCTGTCACGGCTCCGGCGCTGCGGGGTTTGGGCGGTCCCACGCGAGCTTATCGTCGCAGATGGTTTTAACGCTCACCACCGCAGCTTCGGCTTGCTGGCCGGCTTTGCCGGCCAGCCTCAGCCGCGGCGGCGGGCCTTCAAACCACCTGCTCCTCAGCTCACGGGCCGCCCTACCCCTCCGCGCCTACGCGGGTTTAAATTACACTCTAGGGGTAGGGCAAACAAGACTGCGTGAAGTCGGTTTTGCAGCAATTCGTTTCTGACACTAAATTTTGTAGCACAACATGTTGACTTTTAGTTTATTCGAAGTATTGAAAATCGGAATATCATTTTTCGGACCGAGAACCCTTCGAGCATTTGATTCTTCGAACGTATGAAAATCGGAAAACTAACAAATCGCATTTAAGACTTTCGGTAAAATAAATTTCGTAATTTTTAATAATAGACATTATAATTTTTAGGTATTATGAAATTCGGACTTTTGAAAATCGGAATATCGAAATTCGGAATAAAATATTTCGGAGTATTTGGGTGTTCCCCATTTCTACATTAGTTTTTTTTTTTAGCCTAACAAGCATCAAGCATCTTAACTGGTGGATTAGATCTTGTAAAATTTGATTACCTTAGAAACTTCCTACCTGCATTATACATAAAATGTTACAGCTTGACAACACATTAAAACTTGAAAAGCTACATATGAATTTTTAACTTTCTTCAGCATGTTAAGCAAATAAATAAGCAAAGCAGCACCAGATGGATATAGTGTCTGGTCCGGACAGTTTTCCGTTAGTTGATTTCGGGCTGTTGTAAATTATTATACATTTTTTTTTATTATTGATAGGCTCGTAAATGTTCTAATCGCGCAGGGAACTCTTTTAACGCAATTCAGGATTTTGAATTTTAGTACCAATGTGGTCACCTATAGATGACGCTACAACATTATTGACAATTAAAGCGATTGGTTAAATCTCTGTACGTTTTTAATTTCGGTATTGGTGCACAGTAAAATGTTGAACAATTTTCTACAGATCTGATAAAGTATTATTTTTTATTTATTTTATTGCAATCTATCATATAGACATTCTGAAATGTTTTTGATAATGCAACAGATTTGCACGCAGGCTATCCAATGACTACCCCGTTTATTCTTGTAGCCTCCTAAACGAGGTCTTGAGGAATCTTTCTCTTTAGTCTCCTGGCGACTGTTTGGGTGTCCATCAGGTTTACTGCTAGCTTGTTTGGATGTTTTGAGATTCGTTTTTTGTATGCTTTATTCTTTTCTGTAATCTCTTCCTACTGCAGAGGTCGTAATGGAATCTGTTATTTGAGACGTACTTAGGTGCGTTCGCTATCATTCTCAACATTTTCGACTGGAACCTCTGAATTATTTCAACATTTGATTTTGCCGCTGAGCCCCAGCGCTGTAGGCCGTATGTCCATTTAGACTTTATAATGCATTTATATAGTAGCAGTTTATTTTCAATTGACAGTTTATTTCACAACTCTCAATTGAAAATAACTCTCAACTGATAAAGTATAATCACAATTTCATTTATGTATAAAATGAGTGAGGTCATATTCTGATGTTAGCGTGTACTAACACCACAAATTCCTATCTCAAGGCACAACACTTACCTGAGCTATAACTATCTCGGGTAGAACACTAACATATTCAATGTTTAACTAAACCAAACTGCTCTGCGTCCTCTTGTGTAATGTATTCGGTGTTACTCATGATAACCGAAATACCACTAAGAGCAAGTGAGCACTTGAGGGTAGCTCCGACCACAATGTTAATAATTCTACAGTATTCGTTATCCACAAGTATTCCCGAGAACAGAGGAAACACGGTTGATGTGGCAAAATGTTCAGCAAACAGTTAGAAACTTGATATTATAATAATAATAGAAAATAGTTAGTGGGTGACATGATAAAGAACCTTCGGAAATTCTTTCGGAACCAATGGTTTCAGCACCTAAGCTATTCTACTTTCGGCACCAAAATAGATATGTTAGCTTGGTGCCGAAAGTTGAAATAATAATAATAATAATGTTTATTGTTCAGAAATGTTTTAAACATTCCTCATTCGGCACCTACGGTTGTTTCTAGTGAAGGGATGTGTAATGCACAAAACTCTTAAATAAAACTTATAGATAAAAACAGTTGTACCTTTATTATTCCAATTTAAAAAAAAATATTTGGATCAAAATAGTCATTTTTATGGGAAAATAATAATACATATTTTTATAAAATGTTTTGATTACTCTTTGCAGTTTCCTAATCTTATATTTTTAACTGACTTAAAAAAAAAAATGAGGAGGTTCTAATTCGGTTGTTATTTTTTTTTAATCATCATTTTTTTTTTACTTTTTTGTTACCACAGAACTCTGTCGTTTATGGACCGATATGCAATTTTTTTCGTCCCCTAAAAGGAACTATACTTATTTGTCCTTATTTTTGTTTATGTGGTGTACAATAAAGAATATAATAAAATAAATAAATACTTCCAGGTTGGTCCCATATTTTTCAAAATCCTGTTCTGATGATGGAATCCATGAGGAATCGAGGGAAGTCCTCAAATATCATAGGCAACTAGATACTGATTTTGGAATTTTCATTGAGAACTTAAGCATTTACAGTCAAAAAGTTACATTTGATGAAGTGGAACTGATGAAGAAGACCAGAAATGGCCAACAGAACTTTACCCTCACATATAGGTATCACAATGAAGATAGTTAAGTAACTATGACTATACAAATGAATAATAATGGTTCTGAATGGTTATGTTGAGAATGGTGTCATCGAAGTGACCTGATGATGACGATGGAGCCGGAAGATAGGCACCGGAACTCTGTAATTAATCAATGTAACCTAGCTGTGTTTAGGCTTATTAGAATTGTTATGAGATGTACTTTGGCTATAAGGTAGGTACTATTGAACTGATCTGATGATGGAGCCGGAAGATAGGCACAGGAACTCCGTAATTAATCAATATATCGTAGCCGTATATGGGCTTATTAGAATTATCATGAGATGCATTTTGGTTATAAGGCACTATCGAACTGATCTGATGATGAAGCCGGAAGGTAGGCATAGGAACTCCGTAATTAATCAATGAATCCAAGCCGTGTTTGGGCTTATTAGAATTGTCACGAGATGCACTATAGCTATAAGGTACTATCGAACTGACCTGATGATGAGCGTTACACTCTGCTAAAACATCTCCGACTACTAAACTCTCTATCTATCTGTCTAAACTGTATACATACAGTTTAGACAGATAGACTGGTAATATTTGGTGTATATTCCGCCACCAATGTGCCTAATTCCGGTGCGGATAGTAGTTTAGTTAACAGATTTAGACATACATGTATGTCTAAATCTGTTAACTAAACTACTATCCGTTATAAACATCTGATTTAATTGAATAAACACCACAGCAGCGCACCGGAATTAGGCACATTGGTGGCGGAATATACACCAAATATTACCAGTTTCTGCAGATATTAAGTTGCAACCACGGTTTACTCACAAATTCAGAGTTCTGCATATCATTATTAACTTTGCCTAAATCATCCCGCATCATTACCAAGCTAGCCAGCCCGCACATCTCGTTAGCATCAGAGAAGGTTTTTTTTTTAAGAAAAAAATTCCGAGTACCCATAATGAGGCAAAGATTCGGAAAATGTCGATATAAAGGGGATTAAGTATTGATGCGTGAAGCGTGGAGTACCTTATGAATACCGTAATTAGAGACACAATAGACAGAGACATAGATACAATAAGAGAGCGAATGCCGCGCTTGGGGTTTAATGAATTAAGAGAAATATAAAGCTTCTTGATACCTCATCATCATCATCATTTCAGCCGAAAGACGTCCACTGCTGGACATAGGCCTCCCTCAAGTGTCGCTACAATGAACGGTCCTGTGCGTCTCGCATCCTTCGGACTCCCGCATCCGTTACCAAGTTGCCTCGCACCTTGTAGGAGGCCTTGCAACGCTACGTCTTCCGGTACGTGGTCGCCATTCCAGAACCTTTCGGCCCCAACGGCCCTGCCATGTGCCCTGCCCATTGCCACTTAAGTTTGAAGATCTTGATACCTAAGAGTTGAATATTAAGCAAATATTTCTGGCCCTGCATTTTGAATCGTCTGCAGACATTTTGGATATAAAGTTTTATAAACCATTTACGAGACCTTGAATTTAGCTTTAGTCTAACATGATGCTGCTGAATTGATTTGGGTCAATACATTCACCTATAACCACTTCTTAATGTACTAAGACTTTACAAATATTTGTAACTTCTACGCGAACGAAGTCACGGACAAGATCTATTAATTATAATAAAACAAATAGAATCAAAAAATCTACTAGAAAAATCGACTTTACATGGACGAAGTCGCAGGCAAAAACTAGTACCATATAAATTGCCATAAAAAAATCTAATGGTAATACCATTAGATTTTTTTTATATATAATAATATGTTGCAATAGTTTCCCACCAACCGGGGGTTGTCCTTGGATGCACTAGCACAGCGCGTGGTATCAACCGGCGATTATCCCTGATAATCGCCGGTTGATACCACGTTCTATTAAAAGCGTCAAAAGCGGCCTCTGCGAGTTGGTTTCAACTCCTCGTACGCCTTCCAAAGATTCAGGACCCCAGGGTTCTGAGATATGTTAATAAAGATTTATTCTCCATTTTTCAATTTAACAAATATCTCTTGACCTAGATTAAACATTATTAATAAAAAATTTAATATGCGATAATATTAAGAGATAACGTACTAGTACTCGTATGTACTGTGTTACAGTCGACAGCGTCTTCCTTCCTATGTAAGTACTAAAATAATAATAAATAAAGGCAAAAAAAAGCTTACAGACTTTAGTTTTATAGCCCAGTTTTCCGTATAGAAATTCCAACGCTGTAACCCCAGACGGATGGTCATTGTAGTATATCCTGTCAAATGACGTCATAGGCTGTGCCTATTCACGGTAGGTATATTAAAGTGGGTTCGCAATAAACGGATTCTCTTCCATTTTGAGCTTTTAGTAGCAGAAAACACAGGAAAAGGTATTTTACCTGAAATAGAAATGTAGCAGGAATTCCACAGCACTTATAAATATATTTCAAGGGGTTTTCCACGTCTCCAGGTATACAAAGGCGCCCATTGTGGAAGAGTTAAATAAAACGTACGTGAACTGAACGAGGTTTTATTGAATCTCGAGTTCTCAACGAATTCCCATAACATTGAAAATTGAGGCTTGAATTTATAAATAAACAACGTTTTGAAATGAAACGTTAGTATCTGGTAACCGTCCGGACCAAACGCGAGTAGTCGATAGCGCGTAGTGTTCCACGTGCGCCTCAAATAGATGTCAGCAAAACCGTAGAGGCCCAGCAGGGCCGAAGCCTACTGGAGCCATGGGTTTACTTCGAAAGGGAAATCAGAGCACTGCCGTGTTCTCGTGAGGAAGATCGGAGGCAACGATCTCTCGCGCCGGGCCTTGCTACAGGCCATGGTCCGAAGCGAGGAGGAGTGGCAGGCGGTCGCCTCCTTCTGCAAAGAGGCATCACTTGCACGCGCGAGGGAGCGGTCCTCACGCCCCAGCCGCCGAAAATCGGGATCCCGATCCCGATTTCCGGCCAACATAGGCGCGGGCTTGCCGACGGCGAGCAATGTGTAGCTCGCCGTCCGACCGTCCGGTAATCATCTAGACCGAGCCCAAGACGTCGACGGCGCGTACTGTTCCACACGCGCCTCAAGGAGTTGTCAGCATACCGTAGGGGCCCAGCAGGGTCGAAGCCTACTGGGGCCAAGGGTTTTGTGTCTGAAAGGAAAAATCAGCCCTGGGACGAAAGCAGAAAGCGGTTTTATGTCAGTAAAAGTCTGACACTATCTCTCGCTCCGCCCAAGAGCGGGGGATGTCATTAGATTATTTACCCACCTAAAAAAAAGACATATTCTTTCTATAAGACTACCTAGACATTGATTAAACAGAGATTTTCTGGAATCTGTTTGCATATTGTATGTAAAGTTATTGAAGCCTTAACATCTCGCGCAAAATCCTCTAGAGATGCTTTCAGATGGAAGTAGAATGGATCACTTTTTTCTCGAGAGATGCTGTGAGATGTGAACAAAGAGAAAAGTGATCAGGTTAGCTATAATGTTCCCATGTTGGTACGGACGATACAATGAGTTGTTTTCAAATTTTATTTATATATTTATTTTAATAACACATTACAATTGTTATGGCACAAGTTACATAGAGGACAACACACTTAGTGTAAGTGCAGGTAGCAAGTGAAGATATCTAATCACAGAAAGACGCTATAAAGTATATAATATATATTACTTGAGTTGTCGAATTTGATTTTTACTGAAACATAGAGCTTACAGGTAATGTCAAACATAGTTAATAGGCGAGTAATAAGTACTGTAGAGACTCTTTCGTCAGAACTTCTTTAGATAGGTTATTACTCATAGCATATTATAAATAAAATAATTAAAAAACCGGGCAAGTGCGAGTCCAACTCGCGCACTAAGGGTTCCGTACAAACGTACCTATGAAAACAGTTCAATACCCGAATTGAGTTACGAAGATATTTCCAAATCGTAAAAACAGTTTTTGTTTGTGACGTTAGTATAAATTTATAATTTTCAGATTGTTTCTTATACTTGTGCTATGAGACCTTGCTTCATGCCAAATTTCAGGATTCTAGGTCAACGGGAGGTAGGTACCCTATGAATTTTGATTCCCTTGAAAGTGTCGAAATATATGTTTTTTGCAACATAAACGGCCGTATCTTTTTTTTCTGCAAACTGGAGTACATGGTTTTAATTTCAACTCGATACCTTTATGCGTTCACGAGATAAAGGGTCTTGACAGACAGACAAACAGACAACAAAGTAATCCTATAAGGGTTCTGTTTTTTTTTTTTGAGGTACGGAACCCCAAAAAACACCAATTCGAGTAAAAAAAAGTAACAGATTATATTTAGATAGCGTGGGTGATAGTTGCTTCCAGCGGCTTTGCACGTGTCATAGTGAAAAATTATCCCAAGGAAACATATTCCCGGGATAAAAGTATTCTATATGCTATTACAGAACATGGTCTACCCATGTACCAAGTTTCACCGAAATACGTTTAGCGGTTCAAACATGATGAAGTAACAAACATACACATATACACACTCACAAACTTTCGCCTTTAGTGTGATTACTACTACTACTGACACAAAAAGTAGATATTCTATAATTGCTATTCCACGATATGATCTATCCATGTACTAAGTATCGCCGACATCCGTTCAGCCGTTCGAGCGTGGACAAGTAACAAATATTTACCACAAACTAAAACTTTCGCTTTTATAATATTAGTGCGATTTATCAATCATTTTAATTGAATAAATCTTATATATAGCGCGAGCGTACAAACCCGTATTATTGTCTCCAATCCCTTCAGTAGGTACTATTGGGAATTTTAAGACAAACTTCAGACAAAACAAATGTATTGTATCTTCTAAACTTCAGACAGTAAGCCGTTCTGATTTATTGTCTGTGCTGAAAGGCACCTGAAACCACCCAATGTTCAAAGTTCATTGAATTGAAATCAATACTATGCTTAAGTATAATCAACAAAAGAGATAAGTAACAACGGACGTCAGATGTAGTTGAAGTTTCCATGGAAACTGATGAATGGACATGAATGAAATACAATTAAATTCATGGTAAATAAACAAGTCATTAACAAAATAAAAATTAAAAAAAAACGCACAAAATGGAAGAAATACTTGATTTGCGTTGACCTCAAATATGCTATTTGAGGTCAACGCAAATCAAGTTTTAACCCTTGCAATTGACTTTGTTAATGTAACTGTAACATTTTAATAAGCTTAAATCATTGTGTAAAGGATGTTACGCTCACTTCTCAATTTTAAGTCTGACGCTATACGTGGGGACTTGTAATTGGCTTGCTGTCGTCTGTTTGTTTTTATTTTTAGTTTGTTTAAGCTGTAAGTCCTCCAAGCTGTAATAAATAAATAAATAAACATTTTTTACAGTGGAAAATTCATCAGAAGTCCCGCTCTAGAGCGGAGAAATAGGTGCATCAAACTTTTACTCACTAAAACACACCAGTGATCTTCAGTTACCTCTTGTATTCCAGGATCAAGGTATGTTTTTTCGAAAATTCCCGTGACCCAAGCGGGCTTCGGCCTTCTGCATTTACTGTTTTTCTGACAGCTCTTTGAGGCTCACTTGAATCGCTATGCACCGTCGACCACTCATTAGTTTACCTATGTATTTTGTACTTTTTTGTTTTTTTTTTTACATTGAAGTCGGTTGTATGATAACTTACTGTATGGCTTTGCTAATGTACGCAGTGATATAGAGATATACCAATGCTTACTAAAAATCTGATGATATTGCCACAAATTCAGAACAAACTAATTACTTCCAGTTTCACCCTGATAATGTGTGGTTTTATTACGACACAAAGTTAATTTACGTCCACAAGGCTATTAACACTGTTTAATGATGTGATTTACTCTAGAGAATTTACTGCAGGCGTTACAGTTTAATTAATTGGGTGTTGACTTAGAAATATACTATTTATAACACGACTACCCAAGTAACAGGAGTGTTTTCATTTCAGTGTTCATATAATAATTGTGTGTATGTATGGGAGTTTCTTTATTCCCCATAACTTCTGAATGCTTGAACTGATTCACATGTATAGGTATCGTTAGAATCCTCGCATCGTCCCGAGTAATAAAGGTTTATAACTAAAAAGTATTGGTAGACATCCCACCAATACGCACGAAACGTTTTGGGAACACATTCATTGTGCGTATAGCTAAGGAGTGGAATTCCTTGCCGGAATCTGTGTTTCCTAATGGCTACAACCCGGGAATCTTTAAGTCGAGAGTGAATAGGTTATTTCTAGGTAAGCGCGATCCATCGTCGACCGCATCGTCGCTTTCCACCAGGTAAGAAAGAAAAGAAAGAAAGAAAAACATTTTATCTGGTGGAACAAGGCGCAAATTTAGAACTAACAAATTATAAGTACATAGAGGAGGAGGAGGTGAGATGGTGGTCAAGCGCGAACCTATCAACAATAAAAAAAAAGCAAACATCCAAGATGTTTTTTAATCTATATAAATGTTAAAGTGAAAGTAAGCACTCAATTGCGAAGGAGACAGCTGCAAGAGTGAGGGAACGTATATCCTCAAGCCCCAGCAGGCGACAGGAGACGCCCCGGGCGTCGGAAGTGGCAGAACGATCTTCCGCCACCGTAAGCGCAGATTTGCGGACGTCGGGCAATCGGTAGCTTGCCGTTCACCCGTCCGATAAGGACCAAACTCGAATCGTCGATGGTGCTGAGTGTTCCACGTGTGAATTAAGGAACCCCAATCCACTAACATAAGCTTCGTCAGCAAATAAGTATTTATTTTATATTAGATGCATTTCTCTCAAGTATTTTAAGTAAAATGATTAGCATTAAGTTTTATCTAGGACGTGCGTCATAGTCGATCACGTCAATCATTGTACCATGCTAGTATTTTTTTTGTTTGTTTTTTATATATATATTTTTTTAGTATTTTTTTTTTGTTTTATATACATATTTTTTATTTTAGTATATATGATCAATATCTTGTAAGATAAATCAATTACTCTTTAGCTGTAACTCTGCCCAAATAAAGTATTTTTCCAACACTCTCGTTGTCGTTCACTTAATTCGCGCCTCAAACAGATGTCAGCAAACCACAGAGGCCCAGTATGCCCGATGTCCACTAGGGCCGTAGGTTAATTTCTGTAAAGGAAATTCGGGGTACTAGACCGCTTATGGCAACTAAAAGAACATAAGTCGGTTTTAGTCACTAAGAGTCTGACACGCGGCTTTTACTGACTAAAACACGCGGCATTGTGACTAGCAGGAGAAGTTCGATAATTTCCCACCTTCCAAAAAAACAAACCTTGTTGATTTGTTATTTTTTATATCTTTCTAAGTGATTTTAGAAAAATAAACTACATAACTGATCATTACCTAAATTATTATATAATATAACATAAACCTAAATCCATCTCCTTTCTTTCAGTCCATCCAAAGGTTGTCT
This sequence comes from Mythimna impura, assembly GCA_905147345.3. Lineage (NCBI taxonomy): Eukaryota > Metazoa > Arthropoda > Insecta > Lepidoptera > Noctuidae > Mythimna > Mythimna impura. The sequence goes on from LR990359.1 coordinate 8,586,313, forward strand.
GTAAGAAATTGCCCTGTGCGATAAGACCGCTCATTGTACACTTATTTTTAATTATGTTTGTCCTGTATTTTTGTTTATGTGGTGTACAATAAAGAATATAATAAATAATAAACATTTATTTCTCTACCACAAAGGTGCCTTACACAAACTAACGTTATGATTTAGTAACTTCCGAAATCCCTAAAAAAATATCATAAGATGCTCTCAAAAGGGAAACACTTTCAGCGCGAATCTCAAACACGATTATTGCCTAAGAAATAATAAAGTTATGAAGGTAAGAAAAAACTCTTATAAAACTTACGCTGTTACGTTTTCAGCCAATCTTATATCGCTCCACGGGCCTCTGAACTTCGTCACATTATCAAAAAATAATATCTCTTTGTAATCTTATTTTGAGCTTACTTAAAAGTTTACATAATCTTTACAAAAGATGGGCTCAAAATGAGCCTATTAAACTTAACAGCTCAGAGCAATGATGAGGGTCAATGATTAAGATTAAAGGATTTTACCAAGACGAACGAGGTGAATATTAATCACAAAATGAAAAAAACATCTAACAAGTGTTGTTATTTAGCTCTAAGTCCTCTTTTTATTTTATTTACTTTTACACTACCACAAAAGTAATGATATCTTTTTATTGGATTTGTTCAGTAGCTTACAAATTATACGAACAATACTTTAAAATGGTAAAAAAAACTGGGCAAGTGCGAGTCGGACTCGCGCACTGAGGGTTCCGTGCATACTTACTTATGTAACTATTTCAATTCTCGGATGGAGTCTCGAAGATCTTGCCGAATCGCAAAAAAATTTTTTTTTTAGGACGTTACAATACTGTTTTCAGATTTATTTTTTTTTTGGGGTATGTGGAACAGAGAGTAAAGCCCCACATACCACCGTTGAAAAGGGAGGATCCTCCAACCAGACGGGTGTTATGTCTGGTGGGCAACTGCCCGATAGATGATTTCGGGCTGTTCTATATGTTCCAATCGCGCGGAGAACTTTGATTGCGCGTTGCAGGATTAGTTCTTATGTGACGCCATAGATGTCGCTACATCACTCCCCTCCGGAGATCGGAGATCGATGGTTCTTGATGTTTCTTGATGCGTGCCAGGCCAGTGGTAGGTTGGTTCCAGTGGGTCGGAACCGAATGCCGCATAGTTCTCGGTGAGTCGGAACTGTCTGCGGTGAAGCCCCAGTGAGTCGGGGTGATGCTGTCCCAGTGAGTCGGGATGATGCTGTCCCAGTGAGTCGGGATGATGCCCCAGTGAGTCGGGGTGATGATGTCCCAGTGAGTCGGGATGATGCCCCAGTGAGTCGGGGTGATGATGTCCCAGTGAGTCGGGATGATGCCCCAGTGAGTCTGGGTGATGATGCTGCAGGCTCCAGTGAGTCGGAGTACTGCTGCTGGCTCCAGTGAGTCGGAGCGGTGCTGTGCGACGTAGTGGCTTGACTGCTGGCGTCGACCAGGAGAGGTTCTTCGTGGCTCTTCATGTGACTGGCCGAAGGTGCGGTGTGCTTAGCCAAGGTCGCTGATGAGGCTGAGGGTGATGACCAGGTATGGCCAGGTAGGCATGCTGGTGGTCAGGACACTCTTTATAGCCGTGGATGCTGGCTGTATGGCTCGCTGCTCGAAAGCTTGAAGAAGTGATGATGACGTCACGAAGTAGTGGCTGCACGAAGGCTGCGCTGACGTTCATTGTCGAGGGTCACCAGTTTAGGGGTATGTGGAACAGAGAGTAAAGCCCCACATACCACCGTTGAAAAGGGAGGATCCTCCAACCAGACGGGTGTTATGTCTGGTGGGCAACTGCCCGATAGATGATTTCGGGCTGTTCTATATGTTCCAATCGCGCGGAGAACTTTGATTGCGCGTTGCAGGATTAGTTCTTATGTGACGCCATAGATGTCGCTACAATTTCTATACATGTGCTAAAAGACCTTGCTTTATGTAAAATTTCAGGATTCTGGGTTAATGGGAAGTACCCTTTCAATTTTGAGTGTCGAAATATACGTTTTTTTTTGCGACATAAGTGCCATAATAAGCGGCCGCATCTTTTTTTCGTTAGCTTAGATGTTTGATTATTTGTTCAAGCGACCGCAGACTTGAATATATAACAAAAGATACTTGCTGTTCCTAAAGTAAGTAACTATTTTGGTAAACGCAAGAGGAAATATGTTACACCGATGTTTATGAATGAGCTACTTCCAAACCTGTTATCATGTGCTAAATTGAAACACCATCTTAAAAAAATACTAAAAAAACATTATCTGTCACTGTGTCCGTAGATTAACAGGATTGTGTATGAACAGTGAAAATAGTCCATGGATGTAGAATGTGGGATCGTTTGATTTCGGTGTATTAGTATAGTTAGGGTGTATTAGTATATTTATATCATGTTGTTAGCTTAGCATACATTTATTGTCACGTCTTAATAAAAAAAAAAATAAAAAAAAAAAATTGTAAAAATGTGAAACGAGAACAACTGCCGACAAACTGTTTTACAGTTTGGCAGAATTTTTGTAATGCATAATGTAAGCAAATTTTGAAAAAAGTAAATAAAAATAAATAAAAAAAATATAGTTTTAATTTCAACTCGATACCTCCACGCATTCCCAAGATATAGGGTCTTGACAGACAGCCAGATAATCAACAAAGTGTAAAGTGTGATCCTATAAGTGTTCCGTTTTTTCCTTTTAAGGTACGGAACCCTAAAAACATAAATATCAACGAAGATGTGTATGGCAAAGTATAATCCACTAAAAAAACTTATTCGTTATTGCATTGACATTAACTAAGAAAAGATAATATTCATAAAATATCAGTTTTTCCAAAATATCTAGAAAAAGATGTGTTATAACGCCATAATTACTGTATGGAAATGTATCTCGTGAAGGCCTTTTTTAAGAGAGAAGTATTTTATTCTGAAGTAAAACTTTTTACTAAAACATGTGGTTGCTAGCCAAGCTTGTTACCTAATAAGTAATAATTTATTTGGTGGTAATAGTACCTACTATTTCTTTCAGGACATTGTTTAATAGAAATAATGATAATAATGTTTTTTTTTGGTTAATGAAGTAGCGTACCTAGAACAAAACAATTCACTTGAAGGCTGTTCTTATCAGATTTCAGGTTGCATAGTGTCGTAACACGACGAGACTTAGGCCAACGGGAATGATGGCGGGATGTGCATCGGCCATCCAATCCAATTTGCCGGCTTTATAGTATCTGTCTGATCGGTTTTGTCGTACCGTATAGAGGCAGCTTGTGTAAGTTGTCTGGAGATACGGGCTCTGTGGTCAACTGCCGAGTAGTGTGTTTCTATTAACATTTCCAGTTTTAAAATACATGATGACTGGCCTTTTGGTCTAGTGAGACTTTCGATTATCGCCCAAGACAAATGTTTATATGATGAGCATGATCATTTGTTCTGTATCTGGGTGTAATTTATCTATAATTAATGTATTTAGAAATACATAAGTATATTTAATAATTATCTAGCACTCATAGCACTCCCGCGACTCTCACCAGGTCGTCGGTCCACCGTGTGGGAGGCTTTCCAACGCTTCGTTTTCCGGTGCGCGGTCGCTACTCTAGAACCATTCGGCACCATCAACCATCCGTTCTACGAGCAATATGCCCTGCCCACTACCACTGACCACTGCCACTGCGGTAGATGCGAGACGCTCAGGATCGGTCATTGTGGCGACGTTTGGGAGAGGCCTATGTCCAACAGCGGACGTCTTTCGGCTGAAATGATGATGATGATGACTCATAGCACAAGCTCTGCTTAGTTTGGGATTAGATGGCATTGTGTGAAAGTTTTGGAACATTCTATTATTATATTATAATCATTAGTACTTATACAAGTAGTAACACAAACGATGTCAGTACGTAGGTATTACACAAATGCCGACACTCAAAACTCTCCATAAAACAATAAAAGTTTTGATTTGAGTTATAAATTGTGTTTGTAGAGAACTAAACAAACATAACTTACTAGCTACTACAAGTGGCTTCGCCTGCCTGAAAGTGGGAAATTGTCCCATGAAAACGTACTCTCAAAATAGTGATTTTACGGACTAGTTCAATTCGTTCAGCTGAAGAAGTAACAAGCATTCTTAATATACTTTCAATTTTATATTATTAGTGTGATAAATGTTATCCATATCTATAACATCCATATATAACTTAAAACCAGCGCTTGTGTATGGAATCCTCATGAAGTTACTGGCTGGAGAAAGTTCAAAAAGTTTTTCTTTTTTCTTTGAAAAGATTTAATAAAAATATTTTATCCATAGAAGTTAGTTTTTAACCGACTTCAAAAAGGAGGAGATTCTATGTTCGGCTGAATGTATTTTTTTTTTTTATGTATGTTCACCGATTTCTCGGTCAATTGTGGACCGGTTTTGTTTTTTTTTTTTTTTGATTGAAAGATATTCTATCAAACAAAAAAAAAAATTCAAAATCTGGCTTCCAAAGTCAAAAAGGCTTCCGAGTTGGTCCCATAGAAATATTGTTATGATCTGATCATGAACTTCGAAGATATGGAACAGAACTCCTCATAGGATCACAGCAGAACCGTCGTAACAAGTAAAATTTCTTTGTTTATACGTTTAGTTGATGACTGACTGAAAGAAGAGGGGGAATATATAGAACTGATCTGATGATGAAGCCTGAAGTTGGGCACTGGAACTCTGTAATAAATTAATGTAATCTAACCGTGTTTGGGATTATTAGAATTGTCATGAGAGGCACTCTGGCTATAAGGTATTTAAGTTTGGCTGAGGGTTAATTTTTAGTGGTGGTACCATAACAAAAAAATGTAAAATAAAAAAACCTTTTTTTTAAAAAAAAAACTACAACCGACTTCAAAGTAAAAAAAAAACACTAAAAAGTGCAAAATAACTTTAATTTCGGAAGTCGGTGTTAAATAACGAAGAGACAAAACTATTGTAGAAACGCCGGTTGTATTTTTTTTTGTAAAAAGTTATAGATTAGTTTCTCAAAACTTTCTGAGTGTCCCACGTATCTACAGGCTTACAAGCTAGTATTAAAATAGCTCTAACGTATGGATTTTATTTTGCATTACTGACCCAAAGAACAAGGTTTAAAATCGAAATTTATTCTAAAAATACATTCAGATGCGATTTATAAAACCCCTTTGCTTTCCTGAGACCGAGAGAGTATTAGCAAACAGTATTTGGACACACAGCCTGATGACAATAGAGTCAAGTACAACCAACGCAGAACACAATTGCCCAGATTTAACTGCTTTGTGTTTTGTAAGTTCACGGCTTTGAATATCAGCTACGGTTAGCTCCTATTTGATCTTACGGGTATTGTCTATTCAGGCAGTACCTTAATATTTTATTTATCACTTTCTCTTGGAGGATTTTGTGATATTTGCGGGAAACGAAAATATAAGGTAAGAGTTAAGACTTTTGTATTTTGTGCCCATAACGCGATCTTGCTTACGACGAGGTATGAATAGCTTATCATCGGGCCGTCCTGCAAGAATCAAGCCCGAGTTAACAGCGCATAGCCTACTTGTCGCAATCAGTGCGGTACCGCATTGACAGGTCCGAACATGTTGTTGCATCCCACTATTCCATCGACGCAGCTGTACGTATCACGTCTGCATCACTCCACGAGCGTGCATCCTCTGATGTTGTGGAGTAAAGACGAAGACCAAGTTCATCCTGAGATTTGAAAGATTGGAGTCGCGTTACAAGATCAACTTCAAATCTTTTGTTGTACGGGTACCGACTCAACATCTAGAGACTTTCATGAAGAAAGAATTTTGGCCGATGGGTGTTGTGTATCGGCACTTTCGCGGAAGGCTACATGACATCGCGACTCAGGGCAATACGTCGCCGACGCAACGTAGTTTTAATAATAAATAAATAGAATATTATTATTATGTATTAGTTTATTATTTTTAAGAGTGTTATTTATGTATAATGTCTATGGGCCTTAGTAGCCTAAAATAAAGAGTTATTATTATTATAGTGATCCACATGCGCCTCAAAGAGAAAGTAAGCAAAACTGGAGGGGCCAGTATATAGGGGCGATGCCTGTTAGGGCTGTGGGAATATTTGGAAGAGTTACCGTTGCTTTAGAATGCGAAAAGCAAATGAAGAAACATAGGTAGGTTTTAGTCAGTGATGGTCTGACACGTCTTCTGAGCCACTTAGAGCGGGAAAAATCATAATAATATGATGATTTATCACCCTATATAAAAAAGGTACAGATACATACAAACTTACACCGACCACCTTCAGCTCTTGGGAGTTGATATTTCCTCAGACCTTAAATTTGGGCGGTTCATTGAGTCCAAAGCCAAGCTCGACTTACTTGCAAAGGTCCGGCGGTACTTCACACCAGAACAGCTTTTAATGTTATACAAAACACAGGTCCGTTCTTGTGTGGTGTACTGCAGCCAAATATGGGCTGGTGCTGAAAAAAAAATACCACCTCGCAGCTTTGGACTCGGTGGAAAGGCGTGCAAAGAGGCTAATTGGTGATCCAGATCTGGTTAAGTCCAATCTACAAAGCCTTGAGCACAGGCGTAGGGTAGCCAGCTTTTCGGTGTTTTACAGGTTGCATTTTGGAGAGTGTGCGCAGGAATTGCATGATTTGATTCCACCATCTCATTTCTACCATCGGACAACCCGATGTACGGCAAATATCCACCCTAACGTTGTTAAAACTTCAACGGTCCGCACTAATCATCGTTTATACCGCGTACATCGAAGGACTGGAACAATTTGCCTGCTGCGGTCTTCCCGTTCAACTAAAATTTAGGTGTCTTCAAGACTAGAGTGAATAGGCTCTCAATAAATTAGTGCGCCTTACCATCAACGATTTCATTACTACTTACCATCAGGTGGGATCGCCGTCAAGCACTAGTTTATATAAATAAAAAAATTAAATAGGTACCTGTCGTCCGATAGCGATATCAAAGTTCTAAGCGTGATTCGAACATATTTTACTGTCCAAAAAATGAGTTGATGACAATGAGTTACCCTCCACAACTAATTAGAGTTGTGAAGGGCAACTTAACGATATAACACCCATTTAGTCTAAGAATCCTTCCTTTTCAGCTGAGGTATGAAAAGAAAGAAAACATGTTTATTCTGCCCAAATAGACGCACAATAAAATATAGCAAACTGTTGGGCCATGTGCAAACCGAGCATAACTGTGCTGCACTATAGACACACAATAATATATATATAAACACAGTTGACTGATGTCTACATAGTCTGTGGTTGTCTACACAAAACACAGTCTGATCTTACAGCTTAGTCTGTCATGGTTGTCCATTGTCATCCATTGTCTGTTGCACCGACCGACAGAGACTGACATAACCTAATATAAATAAACAATAATTTAAGAAAAACAAATAACAATATATAAATCCAAGTTTTGCGTCGCATCTAGGCAAAAATAGGTTGTTGCTTGCTTGTTGTTGAGCTTGCAACACATTGTTCCGCATGCCTCTAAAGAATAATGTTAACGAAATGATACAACGAAATTCCTAAAACAGAATTATTCTTTTCCGTGAGTGATTTTTTCTTTTGTCTTAAAATAGAAGCCTAATTACTGCTACAATCTCTTACAAATTAAAATGAACCAAAATACGAGAAAGATTTTTCCACCGATTTTTTATTTCCAAATGAGATGATGTTTAGGGATTCGTACCTCAAAAAGAATAAGCGAAACCCTTATAGGATCACTTTCTGGACCGTCTGTCTGTCTGTCTGTCTAGAACCTTTATCTCGGGAACGCGTGGAGGTATCGAGTTGAAATTAAAACCGTATACTTATGTCTGTGGTGGTCCTTTGAAGCTGTGAAAAAATCAAACTTCTGAGTTAACGAAAAAAAAGATTCGGCCGTTTATATCGCAAAAACGTGTATTTTGAAACTCTCAAGGGAATCAAAATTCATAGTATACTTCTCGTTGATCTAGAATCTTGAAATTTGGCATGAAACGGGGTCTTTGGTACAAATATAGAAAAAAAATCTGAAAACTGTAAATTTGTAGTTCCGTCACAAAAAAAAAACTTTTTTTGCGATTCGAAAAAGTCTTCGAAACTCAATTCGGGAATTGAACTGTTTTCATAGGTAAGTTTATACGAAACCCTCAGTGCGCGAGTCCGACACGCACTTGCCCGGATTTTATAGTACTTAGCTTTCCATTTTAGTTTTTCCACTGTTACGTTTGACAGGGGTCGAGCGGCCGAGACTATCGACTGTTGACTGGGTAAGAAACCGATCGAAGCTGTATACGTGTAATAGTGTAGCCAAACTTCAAGTGGTTAAAGCGTCCATAGTCGCATTTTAATATAAAATAGCTATAATCTAGTAATGGGTAAAGTTATGTACGACACAATTTAATACCCTAAGCTACCAAATTATATGAGGTGACTAAACTGTTCACATTAATTGTAATAATTAAACGAGCAATGCGTTCCATTGAATTATAATAAAGGTCAATGAAGAGTAATATTTTTTATATACTTACTGTATCGTACATGAGATAAACCAAATTGAACTTATAGTTCTGTATAATTTTTTTCCAAAACAGCACCACTCGCATATGAAACTCACGTCTACAAATTATATCAATATTAGGTAATGTTGTCCTGTTGTTTTGTTACAAGTTTGTGACCCCTTTTTTCGATTAAATTTTCGAGTAAAACGATTGCCGAAAACAACCTTTGACCGCTCACCCGCAGGGCTTTTTATTTTAAGCACAATGTTTGCTGAAATGAAACAGTTTCATATAATAAGCACGTTTGTTTGTAACCGACCTTTTTCTCTGCGTGAGCTTTTGTATGACGTATCATTTATTTTTGTTGTAACATGTTACATGGAAGTAACTGTAGTTTTTTTTTGTCTTGACTGTACAGATCGTGGAATGGCGTTCTAAATATCTATATTGTAATGTATGCAATTTTGATACGTTTGAAATAAATCCAAGAAATCTGATAATAAATTAATATACATATGTACATATTGAGCCATACTTTCAAGGCCATTTATAAGCTATTTATAACCTAAGCCATACTCGTTGACAATCTTACTGGAATATTTCTATGTGCATTGAACAGGACCCGGAATTATGATATATTGTGGTAAAAAATTTAATATAAATCCACTCTGGTGTGCGGTAGATATTGAAAACATTTAATACAATGCATATAACTTTAATTTTACTAAATTATTCTCATTTGTTGACTTGGTAATCCATTATTAATCTCATTACAGATAACCTAATTATATTTGTTCATTCGTCCCGTTTGTTTCATAATAATCTGTTCCTGGAACTTTCCACAAAGCCAAGTGAATGTGAGTGAACAATTTGATCAACCTTACCTGTCCCCGTGTTCGCTTCTCTTGAGTTCATCTAATTTCAAATCCCGTCACAAATACTTAAAACATTGTCACAAACATGAACCATCATAGCACTTTACAAGAATTATTTGAATTTCATATCTTTTTGTCAAAGTACTCTGTGAACAGCATCGCGGTCGCGTCAAATCACGTATTAGCGTCTATGGTCTATGCAAATTGCCACAGATTATAAAAACGAGCTTTTTCTTTCTTTCAAAACTAAAAATTACATCTAAAATAGATTATTAAAATTATATAAGCTATATAACGCAAGTTAAACTTGTATATAGAAGCAGAACTAGCTATTGCCTGCAACTTTGTCCAAATCAAGCTCATGAAATTTTAAATCAAAAGTTTATAGTTTCGTAGATTTTCATTCGAAATCGCCCATTCTGCGTGCGATGCGTAATTTCATATTTTTTTTTGTCAACCTCAAATAAAACCTACGATTTGAAAATCTTTGATTGAGAAATACGTTTAACCCTTTTTTTTGACAATGTATCTCGTCAAATACACTCAACTATAGAATTCTTAGTTTCAAAAATGGAATACAGTTATTTTGTAGCATTATTTTGTTTTATATATTTTTTTAATTTAAAATACTTTGCTACTGATAAAGTCTGTCAAAAAGGTATTATACTAATTTCATAATTGGAACTTTATGCTGTAAATACATTATAAATGATTTAGCAATAACTTTATTTCAAAGAAAAATCTTACCATACACAAATTGAACCCTCTTGGTGATTTTTATTAAATTTTGATGTTGAATAATTAAAAAAATTGAATTTCGAAAGAGAAATTCGACAAGTCTGACATTTACTTTTAGTAAATTACATCATACACACTTTCATTATACGAATAAAAAGGTTTTTGTGGAGTCACGTCGCTCACTCGAACGTAATTTTTTTTATATTCTGACATTTGAGTGATTGAATGGCAGTTACGCTGATTTGCGTAAAATGAAAGTTAAAATGGCTTTTCAAGTTCAATTTTCTATCTGAAAATGAGAGAGAAGTAACTCTGTATGTGATGTTTATCAATGAAATGTCATATTTTATTTCGCTTAAAATAAATTTTAAAGTTTACACTCCGTTTCCATCATCATCATTTCAGCCGAACTGCTGGACAACGGCCGGTCCTGTGCATCTCGCAACCATTGGATTCTCGCGACCCTCACCAGGTCATTGGTCTACCTTATGGGAGGCCTTCCAACACTGCGTCTTCCGGTACGTGGTCGCCACTCCAGAACCTTTCATCGACCATTTGTTCTGCCAGCAATGTGACCTACCCACTGCCATCAATTCTTCGGGCACTCTGTTTTCATCAATTGTAATTCAATAGGCTCTGTAGCGATGGTAATCAAACAGTATAAAAGTAACTATATAATTTAACGATCATAATTAGGTATTATTTGGTTAGTTCGTAAGGAATAACTTAGTAACAACAAAGGAGATAGGTATTCATAAACATGTCTAGAAACTAACACGAAACGTTAGTACCAATGTATAGCAAGTTTAACGCATTGAAATTTTCTAATACACATTTTTCATCGAAACAATTTTAGCGTAAATGCTTCCGCAGAAATAAATCTTTGCTACGTGACTGAATTATTTTTAAAACTCGTAAAAATATGACGTTGCTGTAATAGGGCTGGCGAAACCAGTATTTTAGTTTATAGTATTCATTTTACCTATAGCTGTAAGACAAACTTGTGGTTAAGTATGAAATAATAATCACAAAATTACTAATTGTTCATCTATGTTCAATGAAAGTTAAAAAGTTTTGCCAAGAATCTTCAATGGATAGTTTAAGTAGATGTATACCAGTCCAGTAAGTAGGCAATAGAAAGTAAAGTGAGGTAATGTGTGTGTGCTCACGGTCGACTGTCTTAAAACTATTTTGTGAAAATTGTGCTTACATATTGGCGCTAGGGGTACAAATGGAATATACGATATATTCCGGCAGAAGGTACTCATTTTCTTGAATGATAAATACATACTTGAAACTTTATAAGTAGCTTCTTTTTGTCGAGTCTAGCACACTTTGTATCGACGACTTTTTTTAAAGTGATGCTTTTTGAAGTGAGCGTGTAATCTCGTAATAACAAGTTTAAGCTATCGGTTTGTTACATTTTTTTCAATACATGTTAGAATTTCTACTAAACTAATTCAATGGTATAAATATGAGGTTTTGGGCGTCTTTCATAAACGACATCCACGGGACGGTAGCACCTGCCGGAACCAATATTTTTCTCTTAGTAGCAGACTACACTTTTGTGTACTCATTTGGGTGACCAGGGACTATAATCAAACTCACTCACTTCCTCAATAACTGTTGCTCATAAATAAAGTTCAGTAGTTGTAAATGGCTGCGTGGGATAAACTGTCACGTTTATGTATTAACTGTGACCAATATTACAAAGAGTCTTACTTATCGTGTTCATAAGAAGAAACTATTGTGTAGCGAGGTGTTTATGCTTAGACATTACTTTGTTATTTGAAAAGTAACTTGATCGAAAATGTGCTCAGCTTTTTTCTATTGTATGAAAGGATTTGAGTAACTTCCACTGGTCAGATCGATTCGGAATTTGTTATAATGTTCAAGAAAATAACAAACTTAACCTGATACATGCTCTGGAATCTGCAGGATATCCAAGTTCTCACTTACATACAAAACATGTGCCATATTTGGGACTGACCAGCCTATTAATTGAGTCCGTTTCAATGATGAACTGATCAATCTTTATAAATAGATCGTAAATATTTTTTTTTCTTTTTTTAAATATTTGTTATTAAGTACATATTTGACATCAAATGTATAGTACTAAAAATACAAGTAATACAACAGTCAATTTAATTTAAATACGCTGACTCCTAAACTAGGAAGATCCTGTATCTTAGGAGGCAGTGTCTTCGCATAGATAGTAGGCGAACAAATTATGAGCGTACAGCTTATTATTGCCAAAATGTGAACTAATGAGGAAAGAAATATATAAGTATCTAACATATTTAACTTCATGTTCAGTAGTGGTACATAGCATAGTCGGCCTTTTAATGTTCCCACTGCTGGGACTCAGGCCTCCTCTCTAGGAGAGGGAATGGGCCGTAATCCACCACGCGGGCCCGTGCGGGTTGGTGGATGTCACATGTCTTCGAATTTTTGGTTCTAGGACATGCCGGTTTCCTCACGATGTTTTCCTTCACCGTTTTGAGAGCAGTGGTGATGAAATAAATTACACAAAGTAATGCGCCTGGTTGGGTTTGAACCCACGACCTACAACTCCGTAAGTCGGGACCATTACCACTCGGCCACCACTGCTCTCGGCCACCACTGCTCTCGTACAGTGGTACATATGCGGACTTAATACAAATAGACATTCTCTACTAGTCAACCTTTGTGTTAAAAAATACAACACAGTGATGTGTTTTTTTAACACAAAAATTTACGCGTACCTGAACAAGTCATAGGAAGACTAGGCCCTGGTACGAAAGGCAACGAAGGAACAGGAGTGGGTTTTTAGTCACTAAAAGTCTGACACTATCTCTTGCTCTGCCCAGGAGCGCGGGATGTCATAAGATGATTTCCCGACCGAAAAAAAAAACCTGAAAATGTCATGTCATAAATGTTTATTTTTAACCGACTTCAAAAAGGAGGAGGTTATAAATATGTTCGATTGAATGTATGCTTTTTTTTATGTATGTACACCGATTTCTCGGTCAATTGTGGACAGATTTTGAAAAAAATTTTTTTAGATGAATGGTTATGCTTCCGAGTTGGTCCCATAGAAATATTGTTATGATCTGATCATGAACTTCGAAAATATGGAACAGAACTCCTCATAGGATCACAGCAGAACCGTCGTAATAAGTAAAATTGCTTTGTTTATACGTGTAGTCGATGACTGACTGAAAGTAGAGGGGGAATATATCGAACTGATCCTGATGATGAAGCCTGAAGTTAGGCACCGGAACTCTGTAATAAATAAATGTAATCTAACCGTGTTTGGGATTGTGATGGGATTAGAATTGTCATGAGATGCACTCTGACTATAAGGTATTTAAATTTGTCTGAGGGGTAGTTTTTAGTGGTGGTACCATAACTAAAAAGTGTAAAACAAAAAACTTTTACAAAAAAAATACAACCGACTTCAAAGTAAAAAAAACACTGAAAAGTGCAAAATAACTTTAATTTCGGAAGTCGGTGATAAATAACGAAGAGACAAAATTATTATAGAAACACCTACTTCCGAAATTAAAGTTATTTTGCACTTTTCAGTGTTTTTTTTTACTTTGAAGTCGGTTGTATTTTTTTTTGTAAAAGTTTTTTATCCTATTGATTTTCATTAGAATCGGTTCATGTCTAAGATGGAGTGGATTGCGAGTTTGTATGAGAAATAAACGCTCATAAAGAAACTTGTATATAACAAGTTTATTGCAATGCAAAATATCGACAGATCGATAATGTCGGCCAGTTTTCGGATTGGCAACTGGTTTCCTATTCTGAGGAAGCTATTGGACGGACCGTGGTATGAACTGCCACTACGTGGTAAAAACCAGTAAGTTGCATTATGCTGCAAAATGCTAAGAACGATTACATTCATAATCGCTACTACAATACTTAATTCTGCGTAATTAATCGTAACTGTATTAATTTGAGATTTGATATTTTTTCTGTGTAATTTATTAGTTGGAACATTTCTATAGTTCTGAATTCCTCAAACTGTTTGATTTACTATTTATATTGTTCAACAATAACGAGTTTTGAACTAAAATTAACATACGTCATAGGAGATTGGAAGTAAACATAGAATAGCAAGTTTAAATAACAATAATATTATGATTTTCCGTTTGCATTTGATTTTCCACATATTGTAGTTTTTTAGCAGTATTATTAGGCACAAAATGCGTCTTTTTTGTCGACTCCAACTAAAACACAAAGTAAGTGTGCTATTCAGAATTTCACAATCCATAACCCGATTTCCAGCCACCGTAGGCGCGGGCTTGCGGACGGCGAGCAATGAGTGGCTCGCCGTCCGACCGTCCGGTAACCGTCCAGACCGAGCCCAAGTCGTCGACGGCGCGTACTGTTCCACGCGCGCCTCAGGGAGATGTCAGCAAATCGCAGGGGCCCAGCAGGGTCGAAGCCTACTGGGGCCACGGGTAGTGTGAAAGTGAAACCCGGGGCCCTGGGACGAAGGCAAAGAAGGAACAGGAGTGGGTTTTTAGTCAGTAAAAGACTGACACTATCTCGCACTCCGCCCAAGAGCGCGATTTGTCATTAGATGATTTTCCCACCTAAAAAAAACCTACTTGTTTGCAGTCTCAAGTGTTGTGTTGAAGTGACAGACAAACCGATTACGGCTCGCAATCTCTAATCTGAATGTTAGAGCAATATCACCGAGCACACTAGACTAGATGAAAACACAGAATCGATTCACAATCGATTATCTACTGAATACTGATTTTGAGTCAAAAGCAAAATAAAAGAGCGCTGCAATTGGGCTATTAATTCAGTGAGGGACGGTATTAAACGGCAGTATTGTGGGTGGCAGAGGTAACAAGCTATAGGGAGGCTTTTTGGAAAGTGAGAGACTTTCGATTAACATTTACTATTAACTATTATGGAGTAAAAGCAATTTTCTTTTCGGCCGCCAAAGATTTTTTTTTTCTGATGGGTTTCTCATTTCAGATTCATTAAATTGTTGTGGAAACTTGGCTTTCATTTTGTAAAAGTAAAATGAACAAGGTTTTTAGGTTATTTTGTTTTTGTGAACTAATTACGCTAGCATTAGCAAAGCGAGGTTTACGTAGCTTACAATAAATTAGAATTTAAATAATTACACTTTGGGGCCAAAATATTTGTAATACTAACAGCTTAATGCATTGAAAGAATTCCATTGAAAGACCTACATAAATACATAGTTACAAAAAAATACTTCAGAAAACCTAGGAATGTTTTCAGATCATTGAAGACTTTGTCGGCCGATCAGAGTACCAGTAATCACAAATGGTTTTTACTTAAGTATATTAATAATTTTTGTTTGAATGTCACCACCTCTATGAAAATAAACATGTTACGCTCGATACTAACCCTGCCGTGTCGTTTCACTTAAGCATAAGCATAATCAGCCTTTTAATCTTCCCACTGCTGGGACTCAAGCCTCCTCTCTGGGAGAGGGAATGGGCCGTATTCGACCACGCGGGCCCAGTGCGGGGTCTTCGAATTTTTGGTTCTAGGACATCGGTTTCCTCATGATGTTTTCCTTCACCGTTCTGAGAGCAGTGGTGATTAATATATTAACTCCAAGGGATCTTTAACAGAACTGGAGAAATTTAGTAGGAAAAAATTGTCTATCCAGCGGGGGAGGGGGGCCTTTGTAATTAGAGTTCATATGCGTAAAGAGTACACCATTGTTATATAACAATGTACCTTTGATTTCTTCACTATTACCAAATTTTTCGCGAGTTATTTACATTTTATTTTAAATACAAAATAATCGTAATCGTAGCTTTTCAACTATCCTCACTGTGGGAAAACTAGTCATAAAGAACCCAAAGGTACATTTTTAATACATAACAATGGTGTGCTTTTGTTGTCCATATGAACTCAAATTACAAAGAGCCCGGTAGTTTCACCAAAACTGGAATATCTTTGGAATCCTCGTATTAAAGATTGTGACTTGTAAATGTAATTTTTACCAATAAATATGTTTATCTGTTTATTAATAGTAATGTCTAAGACAAAATTGTTTAGAAATTTAATCTGTATACTTTTGTATATTTTTCATCACTACACGCTAAAAAATATGCCAGCAAAATTTTGTACGAGACTCTGCCATCTCTTTGCTAGAGCAGTGCTGTTTTATAATTTCACTACTGTTTATACAATAAATAATGTATAAACATTAATTATTATTTTAAAGAGAAGCACAGATAATAATTTCCTGTTAAACAAAATCGGACTAAGGAAGAGGATAGAGAAAGTAAATTCAGATTCGAGCGCGTTGTGACTTGGACGATATTAATTTAATTTTCATCCGTAGACCTGTTTTTTGTCAGACAAAGTTAAATATTTTATGATTATATCTCTTCGACGATTTTCAGCAAATTAAATAACTGTCTTAAAACTAATTTTCAAGACCTATTTTTCCAGTCGGCAGATAAAGTTTACCTGAAGAATAAATATATTTCATACAAATTTCCTTCCAAAATTCCTTCTCCTAGAGAGGAGGCCTGAATCCCAACAGTGGGAAAATTATAAGGACTAAGCTATACAAATGTATTCGCCAAAAAAAAAAACGTTTCTAGCATTTAAAAAATCAGCCCTAAATAATGTTATTTGTAGGTTGTTATGAATTTTATGCTTTTGTTTGCACTGGCTAACTTATAATTGAATATTGTAATCCAAAGTTTGAAATATTTTAACCACAAATACGCTCATAAAAATATTCAATACATTAATTAACTAAATAAATAAATAAATAAATATACTCGTACTATCAGCTCAACACCGAAACCACTATCAGCTTAACGTACTCCAACAAAAGGTATTAATTCCACATCCATTTGGCTTTTCCACACATAAAGCAGAAATCGGCCTCGTATCAAGCGCAGCTGAAACAGACTGGGGGCTCACCGAGCCGATATCTAATGCTAGTTGAAAACATCGACGCGTGACAAACGCGGGGTGAAACCACATCAAATAGTGACGGTGGGAATGTCTCGATGTATTAACATGTACGCAATATCGAACACTAGCTTTTGCCCGCGGCTTCGCCCGCATACTTAAAATATAGCCTATATCACTCAGAAATAAAACAGTATTCTATTGGTAAGAAAATTTTCGCAATCGGACCAGTGCTTTCAGAGATTACAAACAAAAAAGAAACTTTACCTCTTTATATAAAGTGTATATGTAAATATACCCCTTGCGTGCGGGGGTATTATTATTACGTAATTGCGCGTTTTTTTCTTAATCACAAAAAAAATGAACAAAAAAAATTGACGTATGTACAATCGGCGCTCGATGAATATCAGTTATGAAAAAAAATTCATTCTGACTGGATCAATTCTAACTGGATTCAAATCACTCAAATCTGTGTGGTTCTTTCCTCAAAAGACCATGGGAGACACTAAACTGCATCATGGTGTTTACTGTATAAACTTTAAAAGACACTTTGACCTCTGAGTTTGTTTCAATGTTTCTTTTCAGGGTTGAATACCCTGGCTAGGTAATTAAAGTGCCAAAAATAAATATAATATGCTTTTTTATAAACCTGTTTGCAAAATAAATATCATTTGTCATTCATTGATTACATTGATTGAATTTCATAGCAGCCTTGTGAAGCAATCAATTGTGAGTATATCTGTGCAATTGATTGTCAAGTGTCACATGAAAACTGAGATGGCTTACAATTATTATTATTGATTGATTGTGATTGTTACTTACCTATATCACTGGAAACAGCTAGTATTGTTTTTTTTTATGTATAAAATAAAATATAAATCTGAACGAGTTTGGATATAACTTTTTATACGGGCATGTTTACCATAGTGGGCGCAGGAATGTCGAATATGATGTACCACACAGGTTTTGCAATTACAACAGGATTACCAACAGGTAATTCCCAAATTAAAAATGGACTTTCCGAACAAATAGCCAAAAACAAATAATAATAATAAAGAATCAATAATAGAATCAATAATAGAGAGTCAAATTAGACCAAAAACTAGGTATAAGGTTACAATAACTCGCACCCAGCTGAGAATTGGTAGGATTGTTTAAAACACCATCATAAATGAAATATAAAACGTTCTCATGGATCTGACACCTGGAAAAGAAATACTCGGGGTCAATGGTCACAAAAACGTGTTTTTCGCGATTTTTGGCAAAATGGTAAGTTTTATTATACTACAGCCAATACATATCATACTACGGCGATTTTTTGTAACCTCGGATGTCTAAATTGGCCGGATTAAAATGAATCATCAGCGGATAAGAATTAGTATGAGAAGGTAATTTTTTTTTTTTCGTTTTTTGTATTGCATTCCTTGTAGAAAATAATTAGTTTCTAAATAGTGTCTTAAAGCTCGCCCATTTTTGTTACATTCTGTATTAGACTTGATTATTTTTTTAACTGTAAAGAAACCAAGTAGTGTCAAAGTTGTATAACCAAAATCTTCCTGGAAAGCATTTTCTTACGACGTGTCTATGAAATATTATTTACCAAGAAAAAAAAATCTTCAATAGGTTTGTAAAATAGGTTACGAACCAAACATTCATGAAATATATATTTTTAAGTAATATATATTTGCTGTAATATCCTGATATATGAACAATGAGAAAGTAACGAATCGATTCCTTTTCTTTTGGGACTTCTCAAGCCGGATTTTTGTTATTGAGAAATCAAACACCTTTGTACGTAACAAAAGCGAGTTGAATTATTGCTGTAAATTAGTAAAGAAACAATTGAATGTTTTTACTTGATTTCAGATTCAAAAAGTCAGTCAGAAGCTTATATTACGACCATACGAGTAGCTCGCCGTCCGGCCGTCCGGTAACCATCGGGACCAAGCCCGAGTCGTCGACGGCGCATAGTGTTCCACCCGCGCCTCAAGGAGATGCCAGCAAAATCGTAGGGGCCTAGCAGGGTCAAAGCCTACTAGGGCTATGGGTTCGCTTCTGAAAGAAAACCCCAGGGTCCTGAAACACAAGGCAAAGAAGAAACGTAGTCAGTAAAAGTCGGTTGTTTTCTTTGGTGTCAAAAAAACAGCAGTTATTTCGTATAACATTGAAACAATAAAGGTACCTGTAGCAGACCGCTAGATTAATTGCCTCCGTACGAAACTGTTTCATTTTGAACTTCACCAGTACGTTGGTTTATTGTTAACAAGCCAGCCCGGGTGAACGCAACAAAATATGTGGGGAACTAACTTCATGGTTTGTCCGTTTGCTGCAAAAAGGTTTCAGAAACAATTTTTTTTTATACGCTATCTCAGACTGGTTCCTGTAACATGTAATTAAACTTGATATAGGGGACTGGAGAAACGGATACAGTAAAATCAAGACTTTACATGTTGCTATAGTCGGTTTGTACAAACACTTGCTTGCTGTAATGTTATTAACTTTTATTTAAAAACAGTATATAGTACTAACTCAAATGACGTCAGCACGTAGGCAGTTCGTGAGTGGGGGCACTCGTAACTTTTGCTGCGCAACTTCACAAAACAAGACAGTTTCGATCGGTGTTATTAGCTGTGTTTGTAGAGAACTCAACTTTTCTACCTAAGCTACCCTTTATGCTTTCAGTGCTTTAAGATTCCTCTCTCAGGAGCCCTGACCACCGCACCGGTAGCTTGGACCTTATTCTCGATGCCGGAGAATAATGGGAATATTAGCTTAAATCTATACCATCATCACCATAATTTCAACCGAAAGACGTTCACTGCTGGACATAGGCCTCCCTCAAGTGTCGCCATAATGACTAGTCCTGTGCGTCCCGCATCCATTGGATTCCCGTGACCCTTACCAGGCCAGCGGTCCACCTTGTGGTCTCTGTCTTTTGGTACACTACTTATTTATTTATTTATTTATTTGATATGGGAAAACAAACAGTGACACATTACAATTTATAGAAAAAATAAAATTCAAAACAATATGGTTAAACGTGTAACCAACAACGTTTTCCACGAAATACATAAAAACAAAAATTTGCAATACATATTATGCGATTTAAAACTAAAACCTACACTATTAGAACAATTAATAAATAAAGATAACTAAAATGACTACTTACTGACTTAAAGTTTTTAATAGGTTATATTTGAATTTATGGGAAGAAAGAGCAAACATATCAATATTATTATATATTATTATTATTAATTCTTATTAAAGTTTGTGGTAAGTCGACGTAGAGGTGCCCGCTCACCTGCTTTAGTGCGACAAGAGGACACTGCAAACAGGGGACGAGCGCGCACCTCGCGACGAACTGTTGTCCTAGGAACTACGTAACATATTTTATTGCGGATATCAATGCAGTCATAAACATTGCCACACAAATCAAACAAGAATACCGTCTCTAGGAGAGTACGTCTTGATTTCAAACTAAGTAATTTATACTTTTTAAGTAATTCATCATATGTTAAATATGTACGGAAGCAACGGTAATGCATGGCTTTAAGGAACTTTCTTTGAACCTTTTCAATTTGTTCCGAATATTTATTGTAGAAGGGATTCCACACTGGCACTGCGTACTCGAGCTGAGATCTGATTAGCGATTTATAAAGATATAAATAGGTGGAGGGACGCACAAACTCCTTCGCAGATCTCATCACAAAACCGTACATACGATAGGCATTGTTCACAACTTTGTCAATGTGGGCATCAAGGTGAAGCTTATCGTCAAGAAGAATTCCAAGATCACGAATAAGGGACACTCTTGAGAGAGCAGTATTATCCAAAGAAAAAGGGTACTTGAAAACATGCCTATTCTTCGTAAAACTGATACAACAGCATTTAGGCAGACTTAGTTGCAATTTATTAAGCCTACAATAATCACTAAAGCGATCCAAATCTTCCTGTAATAAACTGCTATCCTGCATGTTTTTGATGGGTCTATAAATTTTTAGATCATCAGCATAGAGTAAAATTTTTGAATTACGAAAACAGCTGTTAATGTCGTTAATAAATAAAATAAATAATAGTGGTCCCAGAATTGAGCCCTGCGGTACACCGGAAGTCACACTTATAGTTGTGGCAGATCTGAAACCATTAATTACAACTCTCTGGGTTCTATTCGTAATATATGAAGAGAACCATCTGAGTAAATCACCACGTATGCCGTTAAAGGAAATTTTTTTCAGGAGCAACTCATGATCAACCTTATCGAATGCCTTTCGAAAATCAGTATAAATGGCGTCCACTTGAACACGATTATCCATATTATTGAAAAGATAATCATAAAGGCCACCAAATTTGTTGTAGTTGACCTTTGCTTTACAAATCCATGTTGTTGCTGGATTATAGTATTGTGAAGAGCAGGATATACTTTATCATGGACTAACCTCTCAAAAAGCTTCGGTATGGCTGACATAATGGATATGGGACGATAGTTCTCAACGTTCTGCTTAGAACCCGATTTATAAATTGGAGTTATGTTTGCGCTCTTCCATACGTCAGGAAAAATGCCTTGTGCAAGAGATTTACTAAAAAGAATATGTATAGGAGCGCATATGTTCTTTGCGGTAGCCTTAAGGAAAATGACTGGGAGACCATCAGGACCTGGACCCTTTGATGAGTCTAAAGAATTGAGAGCTCTTAATATTTCGTCCATGCTAAGCTCAATTTTACAAATAAGGGCGTCGTGCTCAAGAGAATCCTCGCTTGATGTCACATTCCTCCCAGACGATTGTTCATAGACTGAGTTAAAGAAATCAGAAAAATAGTTGCAAATTTCCTCAGGGTCATTGGTGCTTTTGTCTTTGTATTTCATATCAGAAGGTATGCCAGTAGAAGATTTCTGATTTGCTATATACGTCCAAAAGAATTTTACATTACTGCGAATACCATCTTCAACAGATTCCATGTATTTCGAGTAGCAAGATTTACACTCCGTATGAAATCTAGATCTATATAGCGAGAATTGTTCATAATCGCAGATATTGTGATACACTTTCCATTTAACCCAAGCCTTTGCCTTATCTTTATAAATACGTATCAGCGAAGGGGAAAACCAGATCGGAAATCTCGTAGACTTTGCTTTGACAAGTGGAACGTAAGATCTAATTATGCTAAAAATTTTATCATAGAACTAGCTGTGCCCCGCGGTTTCATCCGCGTTTTTCTCGTTTCCGTGGAAATACCGAGATAAATATAGCCTCCCTCAATAAATGGACTATTGAATATTTAAACAGTTTTCATATCAGATCAGTATTTCCCGAGATTACCGCGTTCATAACAAACAATCAAACTTTTCAGCTTTATAATATTAAGAAAAATATAAATTAAGTTAAATTGTATAAGTCGCAGGCAATAGCTGTCTATCTGTTCGATATTCAGCCAGACACATAAGAATTACGACTATAGGCGGGAGTGTCCGTCCACTTTAAACCGGGTTAAAATATTATTTTAAAGTACTTCTGAGTAAATTATATTTTTCGTTTTATTTTCTTGTGGCAGAAGAATATATTGATTGTTTCCGCAACCTGATCTTGACAACGCGACATATAGTTGGCCGTGCGAAGAACAGTCTTGCCGTAAATCTAATCCTACATATTTAAATGTTTGCCCCTGTGATTTATTTATCGTTACGGCAAAAGATAATTTAATTGGGAATTGGACACTTTTAAAATGAAAAGGCAAATCATTTGGAATCATTGGGATCCGAGGTATAAGTACTGTTTGACCAACCGCTGGACCAGTCAAAACTGTTGCAACGATCACGTTATTGCGAAGAAATTTAATCTGAAGTCGAGTCCCGTTACATAAATTTGGTGGCTTAAGATTTCTAAGTAAAATAATTGGGGCACCAATTTTTAACTTGAGAGAATGTGGGGGGAGGCCACTCGGGTTTAAAGAATTAAGAAATTCCTGTGGATAATGGAATGCATCTTCTTGATCTCATCAACAAATATATTTCGAAAAAGATTATTACAGGATTTTATGTTGATAAAAAACTCTATGGCCCATAACTCATTAATAGGTACCAACTCTTAACATCTTACACACGTCTTAACTTTTAAACGAAATATCCGATTGAGATGAAACAAAAAGTATTTTACTTCTACATAAATACTCTTGATAACATAATGTTTAATTTCGATAAAGATTAATATTACGATACATATTTAACGTAGTTTTTTTTTCTTCAGACGATTTAATAATTATTTTGAACACAAAATCGGTTATTGTGATTAAACCATGATAGCTAGATATATGTTCTCGCGGACTTTTTTGTAGGTCTTAATGGGATCTACAAACCCGTAGTACATCATTTTGTTCTATTGTCAATAGTTTTTGCAGCGCACGCAAAAATAGGTTTTCGATTTTACACCTTGTGTTACAAAATAGCAATTTTATTACGGATCCCTAATTTTGAAAAAAAAAAACATAGCCTATAGCCTTCCTCAATAAATGGACTACCCAACACTGAAAGAAACATTCAAATCGGACCAGTAGTTCCAGAGATTAGCGCGTTCAAACAAACAAACAAACAAACAAACAAACAAACAAACAAACTCTGCAGCTTTATAATATTAGTATAGATTTAGTTACTTCCACATCTACAGAGTGTCCCGAACCGATCAGCTCATCCCAATTAATTTCGCCTAATTCTTCATTTATCCTCTCGTAATTGGCCTTATAATAATTAATTTTTTTTAAAGACTTTCGAATCATACATTGTTGGGGGTGTGTAAATGGTATTAATACACAGAATGGCGGGTGGTGCACGTCGAGTTGCAGTAAATAATCGGTAGGAGGGTACACAGAACATTCGCAGTTACTGATAGCTAGATCCAATATTTTCCCATTCGGGTTCTTGGTAGAGTTGTACTGGTAAGCATTAAGAAATGACATAATTACACTCAGACTTCCGCAAATAGAAGTGTTGCCGCTAGAAACTAATCCCGATACTGATACATTATTATTATGTGGAATCCAATCAATATCAGGTAGGTTGTAATCACCCAGGAGGTAAAAGTGCTCCACGTTAGTGTCGCCAAGTAAGGGCTGGAGGAGTTCGAAGTATTGAGCATATACGGATTTAGGTGTTCTAGGTGGAATATAGACAGCCCCGACAATTTGGTTTTTTCCTCTAGTTGAGCTTGGAAATCTAAGAAGAACGTGCTCCAAGTTGGCTTCCAGAGCAAATTGAGAAGACACTCTAACTGATCGAAGCTCCTTCAATACCGCTACAAGGACACCACCTCCTTCTTTTTTATTCGTGGCAGTACGGTCTCGATCACACCTATGTACCACGTAACGAGAATCAATGAATTCGTTATCAAATATTTCAGGCGTCAACGTAACGCATAACGTTTCAGTGAGTATTATAATATCGTAACAATTTGATAAAATATTCATGAATAAAATGTGCATTTTAGTGCGAATCCCTCGACAATTTTGATAATAAATAACCAGGTTATCCGCCATCGAAAAAGTTAATTTTGTAATTAAAAATTATACCAGCATTACACGTCTCAACAATAAATAACAAACGGTCATAGTGTTTCAATTCGAATGAGTGTTGCAATATAGGGTTACATATAGGGAGACATCGTTAAGAAATACTTTGTAATTAATAAAACTCTACAACACAATACGAGCAGTGTACGAAAAAAAATATATAAAAGTTCAATAAGTACATCGACATATTTAACATTCCATAAACGGAGATACATTAAAACAATCAAGGAAATAAACATAATTTTGAAATCATAATTACGCAGCAGCTGATTATACTTAGGTATTCCAATACAAAAGTGAACGAACATAATTGGTAACAAGTAACTAGCATAATACTTTAATTCCATTGAGTGCAACAAGATAAGGTTCCATACAAAAACACATCCTTCCAACAATGACCAACAACACCAAGCGAAGAGTACATCAGCGAAAAAGTAAAATAACATGACATTTTTAGTATTAAGTAGCAGCAGATCATAGTTTAGCAAGTCCCTAGAAACAAACCATAAAAATAAATCAAACACTAAGTGATTTTTAAAAGTGATTGAGTACGAGTAATTTAAACATCTGTTAGTTGCATACAATAATATTACAAGGTATATTGCGCCACAATCAAAAATATAAAAATAAAAATAGGGCCTGACTTTTACACGGATACCTTCACTTCGCAATCCCGGGCATGGAAACAGGCTGACTGGGCTTAATCTTAGCAATATCATCTGGTGATCTGATTGCGAATGACTTAGCTCCCTCTTTTTCACGAACAAGGATAGTCCCGTGCTTAACCCATAAAAACCGGAAATTATTTGCTTTAGCTGCATCGCGGCACTCACGAAATAAAATTTTGTTTTTCAAAGTGAGATGTTCATGCATATAGATAGAAAGTGACTTTCCTGATAAGCCCAGTTTTTCGGTATTGAGTCCCTTGTTTAATCGGTAAGCGCTTAAAACATTATCGCGTAATATACGTGAGTTCAATTTTACAATAATATTCTTAGGCTTATCATTATCTCGGTGGGCGTGTGGTACTCGGTGTATTGAAATAATGTCGCTCTGCTTCAAATTTTAATTAATAGACGATCCAATGTTAGTTATAAGTGCAACCAGGTCTTCATTACGTCTTTCAGGAATATTACAGATTTCGATGTTGCAGCTTCGAGCACTCTGTTCCAGAGAGTTGATTTTAGTAACAAGTTCGCATATAGTCTGTTTAGATTCAGTGTACTCATGGTTTTGTTTACTAAGCTCACCGACTTTTTTCAATATATCAGACTGCTCATCACCGGCAAAACGAAAAGAATCCTTCAGACGGTCGATTTCCTGCATAGCATCATTATATTTAGTCTCTAATTCAGAGACACTTTGCTTAAGTATATTCTGCTCAGAACGTAAAGATTGAATGTCATTTTTAATTTCCGTTGTGACCTTCGTAATAGTTGACAGATCGACTTTTATAGATGTTACGTTGTCACATATCTTATTGATACTACTCTCCAAATCACACCGCCATTCGTTAAGGGTATTCTTGAACTCAGTAGTTAATGTCTGTATTGCATTTGACCATTCCGGTTTTGGTTGTTTGCATTTACGCCTCGACACACCATCATCGCTTGCCTATAAATAAAAGCTAAAATACGAGTATGTATTTTAATGACTTTATTTTCGAAGATACTAAAACAAACACAATAAAGTTAATTCTCTCTTACGTCTGAATCTTATTTTCGTAATATTTGACCGTAACACCAAAGACTACAATTGTAAAGCCCTTAAAATATACAGACTCAATTTATAAAGTCTCTTCCCTTTACCGAGACCAGAAGTGTTAATAAACAATACTCGGAAACAGAGCCTGGTGACAATAGACTCAAGTACAATGCACAATGGTAAAGGGTTAGCTGTTTTTTGTTCTGCTGGTATTCAAAGCCACGAATTGACGGCTTTGAATATTAGCTTCTGTTAGCTCTGCCTTGATTTTAGCACTATTTTTTATTCAGACTCAGCGGAATATTTTATTGAATACTAACTAAGTCTTCCAGGAGTTGTGGTATTTGCGGAAAACGAAAGGTATTTATTTTTGAAAAGGTCAAGGTTGGTAATTATTTTATGTTCACGTTCATATATGTTTCAATATTATATTCTTATAAAAAAAACCACTTACATGAGAATACAAGGTAAAGTAATTAGCTTATTCTAAGGTCACCGATACAAAACAGTTTAAGTTTTGGTATTTAGTTTTACGTTTGTTGGTCACGTACTCGTATCATAATTTCATTCTCAACTAGCAGTATGGTAATATTGTTAGTGAGGACTTTCAATAATGTAATCTGACAGTTGAGATTTAAAACCGCTGAAAGAGCATACTTACATTTTTTATAGCATAAGCATAGCATAGCATAATCAGCCTTTTAATGTTCCCACTGCTGGGACTCAGGCCTCCTCTCTAGGAGAGGGAATGGGCCGTAATCCACCACGCGGGCCCAGTGCGGGTTGGTGAATGTCACATGTCTTCGAATTTTTTGGTTCTACGACATGCCGGTTTCCTCACGATGTTTTCCTTCACCGTTTTGAGAGCAGTGGTGATGAAATAAATTACACAAAGTAATGCGCCTGGCTACCCGCGACCTACAACTCGTAAGTCGGGGCCTTTACCACTTGGCCACCACTGCTCAAATTTTTTATATGAGATGGCAAACTAAAATTATGCTCCTTCTTTCAATTTTCAATATAATTTTGCAATCAAGCAAAATATTTCCTATTCCACAATATGAAACAAAAAAAAATTACATCCAAATTCCTGAAACCCAATTATTATTTCGCTGAAGCGAAAAAAATAATCCTATGACTCAATCAAAGGCCCTGTAGAACATTCTGTTACAATCTCTTACAAATTAAATTGACCTCGAAACAAAAGAACGATTTTCCTCTGAATTGTTTTTTCCAAACGAGATGTTTTTTTATTACATAGCCATCCGTTTCAGTTTTTCTATTGTTGCGTGAATGTGACAGGGGTCGCGCAGTTGAGACCTTCGTCAATTGTCCGAGCAAGGAGCGATCCGTGAAGGGAGTAGTAGGCGAGCAAAAGTAGGTAAGGTTAAAATTGAAACGGTTAAAGTTTCCGTGGTTGACTTTGTGATTATGTGTTATGGATCTTTTTTTTTTTTTTTTTTTTTTTATTAATGATAGGCTCGCGTTTGACCACCATCTCACCTGATGGTAAGCGATGATGTGGTCGACGATGGAGCACGCTTGCCTAGAAGTAGCCTATTCACTCTTGACTTAAAGACCCCTAAGTTGTAGCTATCAGGAAACACAGACTCCGGCAAGGAATTCCACTCCTTGGCTGTACGCATAATAAATGTGTTCTTAAAACGTTTTGTGCGTATGGGTGGGATGTCCACCATGTACCGGTGGCGCAACGCCGTACGTCTAGTGGTCCGATGATGGAACGGACTTGGCGGAATTAGATTGTGCAATTCCAGTGCACACTCCCCGAAATGTAAACGATAGAAAACCGACAGGCCAGCAACTCGGCGGCGATGTCCAAGGCTTTGGAGCTTCGACTCAACAAGTGCATCATTGCCAATGATCCTCTTGGCTCGCCTCTCAATTGACTCTATCGCATCAAGCTGGTATTTGGCAGACCCGTCCCAAAGATGAGAGCAGTACTCCATACACGATCGAACTTGCGCTTGATAAAGTTTTAGCAGCTGTTCCGGCGTGAAGTACCGTCTGACCTTCGCGAGGATTCCCAGCTTTTTTGCTGCCAGTTGAGCCTTTGCTTCGATGTATGGCCCAAAGTTGAGAGTTGACGTCAGCGTAACGCCAAGAAGATCAAGATGGTCACATCTTTATACAGTATCAGTAACTTACCGAAAGTGGCAGCATTATGCAGAACGATAAGACTTGATTACCTTTTACGCACGACCACCCCTGATACCCGCACATTATTGTGACATATATTATGTTAATCGTGAGTATGTGCGTGTCTGCTGACTAGTGTATTTTAATAGTTTATAGGGTAAGGGTGTTTTATAATATCGTGCGGTTTTGATCACGCATGCGGGATTGCTCCGCACGCGTAACCCCCGTAAATGTCCATTTCATACAAGTATTTATTGTAATGCGCGGAATACGCACGCGGGATGCGTGTTTTTGCATTTTGAAATTTTCTGCATGCGGGGCAAACTCGCATGCGTGATGAAATCCGCACGATGTTAAAAATACCCTAAGTTATTAATACTTTAGAATACGCAGTAGTATCATTACACATTTGGTTTATACTTAGGTACTTATAACTACAAAAGTACATAACAGATATACCTACCTAATTGATATTAGTAAGGTTATTTTGAACACGATACATTTGCGAACTTATTTACATTTACGATGTGCAGGATTTAATGTATTTACTGCAATCGGACTGTCGTTGTGTGGTCTAAATCTGATTTTATCGAAACTTTCACACGATAACGAAATATTAATAAAATCCTGGCATTTTTAGCGAATAATCATATATCGTTCTAACGTAACTTTATCGTTTTTGTAACTTTTCGGTTTTGTAACCATTGTATGATTTTTTTATAAATATTGCCAGTATTTTTTTCCTTTGTATTGCTATCCCCATGTTGTATATTATAAAAATTCTGATTATAGTTTCTGGTAAAAAGATTACTCGTTTAATCCGAGAGCGACCTTTGACCACCCACGCGGAACGCTTTTTCAAATGAAACAAATTTTATGTTATAAGTACATATACTCACACATGTTTTTGTTAGGCTGGGACCTAATTCTCTGCGTGGGCTTAACACAAATGATGTAAGTTCTTATTTCTTTTTCGTTATTTTTACCGTTTATTGTTTTATGTTATTTTTTCGAGCATGAAGTAAAGGTCGTAATACTTAGATGTGATATAGAAAAAAATCATGTTTTTTTTATATACTAGTATTTCTGACTTTTAGGGTTTCGTACTCAACGCCAACGCTCTCCGTCCATTTGTCTGTCTGTCCGTCTGCCAGTGGGCATTATCTCATAAACCGTAAATGGTAGAGAGTTGAAATTTTCACGGAATGTGTATGTATATTATGTGTATTTTTG
Organism: Mythimna impura; assembly: GCA_905147345.3. Classification (NCBI taxonomy): domain Eukaryota; kingdom Metazoa; phylum Arthropoda; class Insecta; order Lepidoptera; family Noctuidae; genus Mythimna; species Mythimna impura. The sequence continues at coordinate 8,615,991 of LR990359.1, forward strand.
CCGCTATAACAACAAATAATAAAATTAAAATAAAGTAAAACAAGGGGGTTCCATTACCAGAAACGTTATTTTGTCAGAGTTGTTTTGCTTGATTTACTCGTAATATTTTTGTTTGAAAACCTTCGCGTGTGAGTCTGACTTGCACTAAGCCAGTTTTATTATCGTAAAAAAAACAAAGCAACAAATCACATTACAAAAAATAAAAAAAATAAAGCTTGTTATTTCCACACTTATACACTTTTAATCTACACTAATATTTTAAAGAGGTAAACCTTGTTTTTTGTTTGTTTGTAGGAGGTAATCTCTGAAAGTACTAGTCGGATTTCAAAAATTTTTTCACCGATAGAAAGCTGCTTTATTCCTGGGTGACATAGGCTATACTTACTACGCAGACGAAGCTGCGGGCAAAAGCTAGTAAATAAATCGAATATTGTTAATCATCGTTGATATTTATTCAATCGTTCCATTGAGCAGTGTCGAACGTTCGAGAACAAAATGGACGATTTGTACTCTCATAACATTTTATAGTCGCACTCGTCGGCAATTTTACTGGTATGTTCTCTGCGCTCTGAATGGGATCAGGATTTTTATTTCAATTTTTAAATTTCATTCGGTAAAAAATCGCCAAAAACCCCTTTGGTGTTTTGTTTTTAGGTGGAAAAATCATCTAATGACAAATCCCGCTCTTGGGCGGAGCGAGAGATAGTGTCAGACTTATAATGACTAAAAACCCACTCCTGTTCCTTCTTTACCTTCGTCCAAGGGCCCCGGGTTTCACTTTCATACTACCCGTGGCCCCAGTAGGCTTAGACCCTGCTGGGCCCCTGCAATTTGCTGATATCTCCCTGAGGCGCGCGTGGAACAATACGCGCCGTCGACGACTTGGGCTCGGTCCGGACGGTTACCGGACGGTCGGACGGCGAGCCACCCATTGCTCGCTGTCCGCAAGCCCGCGCCTACGGTGGCCGGTAATCGGGATTGGAATCCCGGCGGTCAGGGCGTGAGGACCGTTGCCTCACGCGATCGGCCGCCTTCTTTGCTAGCAGTACTGCTTCGCAGAAGGAGGCGACCGCCTGCCACTCCTCCTCGCTCCGGACCATGGCCTGTACCAAGGCCCGGCGCGGCAGATCACTGCCAACCCCTTTGGTGTGGAAAACTCTAGACATAAGTATAGCAGCTAAACGTTTTGTATGTTGCACATCCAATTCAACATTAGCTAATTATTGACAGGCCTCTTGGTCTAATGGCTAGTAGCCCTAACTGCTATACCGGAGGTCGTCGGTCCGATTTCCACACAAAAAAAAAGTTTGTGTGATGTGCACGATCATTTGTTCTGTGTCTGGGTGTACTCATAGCAGAAGCTCTGCTTAGTTAGGGGCTAGATGGTGTTGTGTGAAAGTTGTGGAATATTATTATTCTCTTTATTTTTTTTATTCACATATCATTTACATTTTATTTTTTTTACAAAAAATAAACATTATTTTAAAAATTTTAAAAATCCACCGGTCCACCGGTGTCCGGAGCAGGGTCCAAGCTACCGGTGGTTAGGTCTCCAGAGAGCCTTCTGTATCAGGCCCTTAATCAAACCGTGTAATGACAGCTTCGATAAATGGTCGTCAAAGCTTTTGGCTATAAGGCCATTGGTGGTCACGACATTATTATTATTATAACATAACATGCTAACCTATTAAATGTGAAATCTATAACTACGTGACAAAAAAACCGTTTTGTAAAGACTCAGGATAAGCTGTCCTGATCGTCCAGTGAAACCATTGAATATTCGTCAAGTATCCCTCGTAAAACATGTCAACCATACCACTTGATCACCGAAATGACGTGACAATTCACATTGTTTCAGGCATAAATGAAACCTTTGTTGATACCGTAAAAATAATTTCACTCGCACAGCTAAACTAATATTATAAAAAGGTAAAATTTGTTTTTAGGGTTCCGTACCTCAAAAGGAAAAAACGGAACCCTTATAGGATCACTTTGTTGTCCGTCCATCTGTCTGTCTGTGAAGACCCTTTATCTCGGGAACGCGGGAAGGTATCGAGTTGAAATTAAAACTATATAATCAGGATCAGCGGTCCCTCGAAGCTGTCAAAAAATCAAACTTCTCAGTTAACGGAAAAAGAAGATACGGCCGTTTATGTCGTAAAAAACGTGTATCTGACACTCTCAAGGGAATCAAAATTCATAGGGTTCGTCTCGTTTACCTAGAATCCTGAAATTTGGCATGAAGCAAGGTCTCATAACACAAGTATAGGAAAAAAATCTATAAACTGTAAATTAGTAGTACCGTCACAAAAAAAATAATGCGATTTGGAAATTGAACTGTTTTCATAGGTAAGTTTGTACGGAACCCTCAGTGCGTGAGTCCGACTCGCACTTGGCCAGTTTTTTTTATTTATTTTGTTTGTAGGAAGTAATCTCTGAAAGTACTGGTCCGATTGCTAATTTTTTTTTACCGTTAGAAAGCTGCTTTATTCCTGAGTGACATATGCTATATTTTATGTACGCGGACTAAACTGCGGGCAAAAGCTAGTTTTCTATAAAAAAAACTTCTACCTTCGGGCGTTCGGAACTGACAATTGAATACTAAACCCTCAAACACAGTAAGTAGGGGACAAAATGTACCCCAATATTACACGCAGCGCTGTCAAATTCTCCAATAACATGTCCCACGTCACGTGAATGAGTATATTGGGGGGTTTCACGTAGATTGAGTGCTGAGCGTCATGAGATACATTTGGGGACATTGTGTCCAGAAATGTTAAATTATAATAAACTGGACGCCTAGAAATGTTAAAAGGAAAAGAGGCAGACCATTTAAAAGGTGGAGGAAAGATGACATAATCAAAGTGGCTGGTAAACTCTGGACCGGAACAGCCAGACTATGAGAGCGATGGAAACATTTCGAGGAGGCTTTTACCGCCACAGGCGGTCCTTACACTGAACACGAGAGCAACAAAGACGAAGATACTAAAGCTAGAACTACACTGCGCACACGTGTGCCACACACGCCGATCTGGGCGCGTCGGTCTTCATACATTTTATATGGAAACTAGACTTGTAGAGCTACACTTGAACCACGCCACGCGACGTCGTTCTACGTACAAATCTGGCGTGTTACACGTGTGCGTCGGTCTAATGTAGTTCTAGCTTAACACACAACACTAACAATTATAACAACTACAACAACTATAGGTATAACAACTAATAATTAAAGGTATAAGTCTTTTGTTAAATTACTAACACACTAACCCAAAAAATTATTGTTGTAAGGAATAATAAAAAACCATTTTTTTTTATTTATTTGTCCCCAAATATATCTGAGGCTTGAGCGTTGCGTGTTTAGGCAAACATAAATGTACTGAACAGCTGATTTTTTTTTTGCCGTTTCAGGTATGTTCCCATAATAAAAGTTGTTTCTTATCATGAGCACAATCACGTGTTTAAGTATCGTACACTAATTACCAGTCACCCTATATATTATGTAATTTTAATTACTTAAGTATTTTAATTTTTCTTGTTATATCGTATGTTCAAAATAAAATAAGTTCTGTAAAATATTCGTGTGAATGACAGAAGTTACCGAATGCCATTTTTTTCTATTTCCACGTTTCCTCCTTATCAAACACTAGCTTTTGCCCACGGCTTCGCCCGCGTACATAAAATATAGCATGTGTCACTCAGGACAAAGCAGCTTTCTATCGGTGAAAAAATTTAGTAATCGGTCCAGTACTTTTAGAGATTACCTCGTACAAACAAAAAAACAAACTTTACCTTTGTAGTGTATAAGCCGTGTAGTGGATGAGCCGATAAGCTTTTAAACCAAGCTAACGTGGATGACAGATTGATTGGGAAAAAGGTCCTGTTAAATGTTTTATCGGTTGAATAAAAATGTCGTGTCGGCTTTCACGTATTTATCACGGTGATACATTTCGACTTGTGTATTAACAGTTATGATTTATTAATTGATGGATAAACCCAATATCAAGTGTGTAAATTATTATTAACAGCTAACCCACCGCTGATCATCGCTCATTATTATTAGAATATACCTCGTCTTGTGATGGATAGTGGGAATAAATTATTTAACCGATAGGAGAAGATATGTGACTAGAGGGAACTTAATTAATATTAACAACTATCTTATTTAATATAAAATGTACTACTATAATACTGGTAGATTCTTTAGTATTATAATTATTATTCGTAACCGTATTGTAGTATATCAGCAATCTCTCGCGTCAGACCTTGGTACAGGCCATGGTCCGGAGCGAGGACGAGTAGCAGGCGGTTGCCTCCTTTTGCGAAGCAGTAATGCTACGAGTAGCAAGGGAGGCGGCCGCACGCCCGAGACAATGGCCCTCACGCCCCAGCCGCCGAGATTCCGATTCCGATTTCCGGCAACCGTAGGCGCGGGTTTGCGGACGGCGATTAATGGGTAGCTCGCCGTCCGACCGTCCGGTAACCGTTCAGACTGAGCCCAAGTCGTCGACGGCGCGTAGTGTTCCACGCGCGCCTCAAGGAGATGTCAGCAACCGTAGGGGCTATGGCTACTGGGGCCATGGGTGATGCGAAAGAGAGCCCCGGGGCCCGGAAACGAGCGCAAAGAAGGAACAGGAGTAGGTTTTAGTCAGTAAAAGTCTGACACGCCCTCTCGCCCGAAGGCAGGAGATGTCATTGGATGGTTTCCAAACTTAAAAAAAAATCCTTTTGGAATTAAAATTAAATGTTCATTTTAGTTGAAAAAGCACTAAACATAGTGTCATAAAGTGGTTCATTCAGTTGTCCTTCGTTAAGAACTAATATGACAAAAATTCCCCAAGTCCGTTCCATCATCGGACCACTAGACGTACGGCGTTGCGCCACTGGTACATGGTGGATATGAATTTTGGTACGTTTATGTAGATGGAAAACCGATCTGATCAATCCGATTGAAAGCAATTAAATTGCTGGAGAGATGGTATGACTTTATGAGATGAGAGATGGTATGACTTTATGAGAGATGGTATTACTTTGCTACAAATATAATTGATCGAATAAAGGATAAAGTCAACCAAATACAGCGTCACTGCGGGGTGCCAACTGAAAACCAGCGCTAGGTGTCTAACGCACAGCAAATGCTGAGGGGGTTACCTTTTCGGTGCGGGCACGCTCGGCGCACTTTGTACTTTTGTTATTATTTTTTACTGTGTGTTTATTACCGTTGTGCTGTCTGTCCCGAATAAAAGTATTTCTATTCTATTTTATTCTATTCTATTCTTGATAGCTAACTAAAAAAGACTAACAAAAAAATGCAATATCTAACTTCGGCTAACAGCGGCTCCTCTATTTAATAAGATAAAAAAGTTACACTATTTATGCAAGACTGCTATCTACACATGGTGCCAGCAAGAGAGGAAATTCGAAAACTTTATTCTGGTTCTTCTGAAAGCCTTTACATACTGTAAGGTACTCAAATGTTCTGTCAGATTGTACACACAGCTATATTAATTGGATGTAACAACTTTTTTTTTAAATATCTAAACTGCGATAGCGATCCCACCTGATGGCAAGCAGTGATGCAATCGTGCATCGAACTAGTTTATTTAAAGCCTATTTACTTTACCCTTGAAGACACCTCAATATAATCTGACGGGAAGACCGAAGGCAATTTTTTTTTTATCAATGTTAAGCTCGCGTTTGACCACCATCTCACCTGATGGTAAGCGATGATGTGGTCGACGATGGAGCATGCTTACCTAGAAGTAAGTGACTTAAAATTAAATTAAATTGTTCCAAAAGTATAAACGACGAGGCGAAACGCTTAGTCATCTCTCTAGTCTCACATTAAAATGCCTTAGAAAAGGGGGTAAATAATTGATGACGCTGTGTGTAAGTCCACTAAGTCTAACTGTATTTACTATGACTATTTGTAATAATTACGTTGTTTTATATTTATGAGCAAAATATGTTTAGAAAAGATTTACTTCATACATTTATAAACATATTTTATTTATTTAAACTTCATGTACAGTTTAGTGGTACGTAGGCGGACTTAATGCAACAAGGCATTCTCTACCAGTCAACCTTTGGGTTAAAAAAGACAACACTGTGGTAGGCTTGCACAATAAACAAATAACAGATACTTCAAACAGAAAAAATAAAATAAAAAATGAGTTATTTATAATAATAAAATACATGTATATGCTAAAATTATAAACTAATAATTACTATGAAAAATATCAAATCATTAAATATGCTTTTGTATGAAAAATATTCTACGATTTTTATGTAGTAAGGACACAAAAAGCCAACATTATAATAGGAAGGTATGTCGAATACTAAAATCGATAAAATAAACCACTAAAAGGGTGCGGATAAACCTGTCAATATTATACACCTTTTCCCTGGATAAACAGGTTAAGTCCCATGTGTACGAAGTCTATTATTAGGTTTTACCGTCAATCGGAATAAAGAAAGAATTAAAAAAAAATACTCCGCAAACAGCGAAAAACGATTACTGTATAAAAATAGCAGAGAATTTTCAATCAATATTTTAATTTTACTTTTAAAATAAATTCGCAGTAAAAACGTTTCTTCAAATTCAGCTGGTGCAAGCGTTGTATTTTCATGGTATTAGCGCGGTTCAGGAGAAAGATTGCGAACAGTTTGAAATTTAGCTTGTTGCTAGATTGAAAATGACTTTCCGTATAGAAAAAATGATCAGAACGACTACTTTTGTGGAATGTGCTTCCTCTAGACATCAGGACGGCCACCACTCAGTATGCATTTAAGCGGTAGTTGTGGCATTATTTTCTACACAAATAGCGGAATCGTCTCAGAAACTACTTTCATTTACTTTATATAAATAATATATATTTATATATATGTAGGTTTATATTATATTAAGTAATATATGTATGTTTATTTTATATATATACATTTGTACCCTTGTTTTCTTATAATTTACTAGCTTCTGCCCGCGACTTCGTACGCGGATCCTGTTGCTTATGCCAGCGACAACGGGGTCGTCAAAATCGAAGATCTGAATCGTCTGATGTCGAATTCTAAAAGCCCGGGGACGGGAAAACAACGTGATGCGCGAGACGATTCGAGACGTTCCAGAACTTTCATTTTTGTAACTCAACAGGAAATGTCCATCAGACTAAACAATTGCTAAGACGTCATTCCTATATATGTTATAGTGTTGCTGGGCTTTGGAGTTCCACCCTCAGTAGGAGATCGACGCCGGTATGAAGGATATCCATCCTCACCTGTAAGAGTTTCGCTGCTAAATCGCTTCGGGCACCTTTTTGAGCACCGTCCGTCCCTCATCACTCACTCAGGCACTTTAATTTTAAATGAAACACCCGAGAAATCAAGTCGTGCCTGTCATGTGGCACCTGCCCTGATAAGAGCTCGCGGGTTATTTCGGGCCACTTAGGGTTGGTAGTGATGGTGATGAACAGGTCCGGTCGACCGTACTTTCGCACGTAACAGAATGCGTCCTGTGTCCGCTCGTGCATCTACCGCGGACATCCCGTAAAGGTGGAAGGGAGTATCACTAACCATCCAACATTTTCCGCGTTAGAGTCCTCTCGCATGGCGTCCCTTAGCTGCACGTAGTTTTCCGCCCTCAGTTTCCGTTGATTCGTTCTAATGAACACCAACCGCTCCGTTTCAATTTTAACATACTCATCTACCAGAAATTGACTAAAGAGTGCACGGTAATAATGGAGATGAGAGTTATCGTTGGAACGGAGCTAAATCATGTAACTGTAAAACTGGAGGGCGGAAGTCTTTTTGTTATAATTTGGGGCACCTGTCTGCGGGTCTACATTGTATACGGCAAAGTGGTAGCCATCCTCTCCGCGACAAAACATTAGAGGATATTGTAGGGTATCATAAGCGCGATGTGTCTCGCTGATACGCTGTAGGCGATCAAAACAATGTCCCTTTTGTCACATTCCTGGTCAACCAAGAGGACGGCTAACTCGTTTGACGTTGGTGCGTTATATCATCCTGGATAGGCTGCGGTCAATCTTTTGTCTGCGCTAATAACGAATTTAAAATTATCGCGCTCGTGTTCAGGCACTGATTCCAGAGCGGTTTTGAAGTCGGTAACGTATGGGTTGACACTGTGCAGAGTGTTTTGTAATCCCCTTATAAGGCTCAAGTCTAAATTAGGAATGTGTCGGCATCGGACATTAGTCGGTTCAGAAAAATCTGCAATGAAATATAATTGAAAAAAATTCGGAATTTCGGTGGGAAGCACCCACCTATCCGATGGTAGACTTGCCCCTGAATTTTAAAAGTCGGCACGAATCCAGATGCAGTGACTTGATGAGCTCCAAATGAAGTCATCTGAAAAGCACTGTTGTAGGCTCGAATATTGCTTAAGAATAACGCGATTTTACTCGACGCCAACGCCATCTAGTTAGAAAACGGAAACTACATATTATTTACCCAAATTAAATTATGAATAAAACTAAATTGTCGTTAATTTAACAGACAACTACATTATTTTTGCATAAAAAAATGGTAACAGCAGCAAGGAATAAAACTAAGAATTACATACTTAAATCAATTACCTACAACAAATGTGCTTGGTAAGTTAAAACTTAGAACCAAAACTTTGACTTGACTTCATGATAGTGTAGCTTGTTGTACCACCAATCAATCTGTTTAGTAATATTGGTGTGCAACTCTCCATACAATTAGATAGGACATGTAAAGTTCTCAGATTTCACAATATCAACTTTCAACAATATCGTTCCTAATGCACATAAAAATGCAAAAACTAAAAAAAAGGTTTTTATGATTTTTTTAAAACAATATTATGGGATTTGAACTCGCACTATTTAGTGCGGTAAACGGTCGCCTAACCTTACCGCTAAATTCTCCGTTGACATATTGTTGAAAAGCTGTTCCCTTGCAATTTATAATATTACAGACCCGCTCCTTTATGAAAATAGCATGATTATTATGTTCTCAGAGTTAATTTTTTATTAACTAAATAAAATGTCATTTTGTGCATTCAATTACGAACAAAAACCATTAAAATCAATATTGCTTACCTCCCATAACATACGGCGTGATAATATGTACCCTAAAGCCTTCCTTGGTTTACAAAGAACATTTTTGTTGAATTTCAATTCAATCTATCCAGTAGTTTTGGCGTGAAGCCGTACCATACACACAGACAAAAAGACAAACAGACAAAAATTCTAAAAAGTCACTTTTTGTCATCAGTTACGTTTTTCTAACAAAAGCCACTTATTTTTTCTCGAAAATTCCCAATGTACAGTTTTTCTTTCGTTACTGTTTTATTATATGTATAGAATAGATATAGATTATTTTTTAGGGTTCCGTACCTCATAAAGAAAAAACGAAACCCTTATAGGATCACTTTGTTGTCCGTCCGTCTGTCTGTCTGTCTGTCTATCTGTCTGTCAAGACCCTTTATCTCGAGAACGCGTGGAGGTATCGAGTTGAAATTAAAACCATATACTCAGGTCAGACATAGACCCCTGAAATTTGGCATGAAGCAAGGTCTTATAGCACAAGTATAGGAATAAATCTGAAATATGAATATTTGTTGTTAGGTCACAAAAAACAATGTATTCGGAAAAATCGTCAAGATTCGATTCAGGAATTGAACTATTTACATAAGATATTTGTACGGAACCCTCAGTGTGCGAGTCCGACTCGCACTTGCCCAGTTTTTTTATGCACCTGCCACGTTTTCTCTTCACTACACTTGGTTGACTGGTAGAGAATGCCAAAGGCTTTTGTACTGGCAAAGAACAGGACTGTGTATTGCATGAAATTTTAATAAATAAACGACTCGTGTTTTAAAAAAGGGTTTCACAATACCTGAATAGTTCGACGGCACAGTAGCACAAACGATGGCAAAATTCTTCGAAGCACAAACACCAAATTTTACACGTATTTTTAATTTTATTGAAGGGCGCATTGCGCACTCAAAAACCGCCATTGAAATTGCGGGTGTCAAGTGATCAGCTTAGTCTTTTGTTTGATTGATATGTGCAGCAAAAGAATGGATAAAAAAATGGCCAACAGCCAAAAAAAAAAATTATCGTGTTACCGAATCTACGACATGGTTTTATTTATACAAATAGTAAATACTAATATTTATTACTGACTGGTCCCAAGACTATTGCTTCATTTGTCAGCTCATCGACGAGGGATAAGGATGACGAGGGTCTACATAAACATGTTTCTTATTGTTTGACACTTTGCAATAAAATATATTGTTTTATCAAACACGGTCTTGTCTACTTACCTGTACTGTCTAGAACACATGTTTTGAAATCTTGTTGCAAAAATACTGTTTTATTGTTACTGAGGAATTATTGGGCATAAATGTTTAAATCATCATCGTCATTATCATTTCAGCCCAAAGACGTCCATTGTTGGACATAGGCCTCCCCCAGGTGTCGCCACAATAACCGGTCCTGTGCATCTCGCATCACGCCGCTCGTTCGTGCGCTTTCTGCGCTTAATGCTCTTCTGACTCTAACACTGGAGTGTGACTTGTTTGCTGGGAGATGGATAGATGTGTGAATCGTGAATGTCTAAGGTTTTGTGAGAAGATAGATGAAAAATAAGTAAACATTGTTTGATTTATTTTGTGGGATATATTATCTTAGTGGTAATGTATATGTATTTTATTTATATTTCTAAATTATATGTTACTTTTTTCTTCTTCAATGTGTGTGGATTTGTTATTAAGTTATTATTATTTTATTAAACGTATTTTTTTAGTTTCTAAGTTTCTACTGTACAACGCCTTGGACATCCTCCGTAACGTTGTACAAGTGTTTGTAAATAAATAAATAAATCTCTAAGTCATTGGTCTACCTTGTGGCCTTCCAACGCTGCGTCTAAACTAATAATAATATTATCTACAATATTCCACTCACATAGTTTTATGTTAAATCAGAATTCACATTTAGTAATGTATTCCAGAACAAATTTACAATATAGTAAAACGACGTGAAGTCCTCTTAACATTATTAGGACTAAGTTTGGTAACGCAGTGTTAGTTAGTAACTTAGCAGAGAAGTACATGAAGCATGTTACATGTTGAACATATTCTCACTGAAACTCGTTCAAGTTAAGTTTACAAAATGTCGTTCGTTCTTACATTCATTCATTGACCAAGGGCGAATTTTCATCAATTGGACGTCTTGCCCCGTGAGAGACTTCACGATAGTCACCAGCTGTTTCAATTGTCAGCAATTCGGACATGCAGCCAAGTATTGCCGAGAGACTAGTACAACTTGTAACCACTGCGGAGAGACAGGTCATTCCTTTAAGGATTGCAGCAATAAGAACGCTCCCCCCAAATGTGCGACGTGCAAGCGCTTCAAGCGCAAATGGGACCATCAAACAGGTGATGCTAGTTGCCCGGCACGCAAATTCACAGAGGAAAACTACATTAATTCTATAGATTATGAAGGCGCATAAGAGCGCTACAGATTCCACAACTCTTTGAGCACGCTAAACTTTATTGTTTTAGAATAGAATAGAATAGTTTAATTTGTTATATTTTAAATAGTTTTATATTTTAATTATGATCAATAACTTGCTTTATGACCTAGATAGCTTTTCTGTGTCTGATACTAAAATATGTAATGTTGAGGACTGTAAACGTTTTATCCCTGCTGTAAATAAAACATTAACCGTGCTCACCCAAAATATTCGCAGCATAAACAAAAATATGAATGGTTTTGAAGTATTATTACAGAATCTTGGCATATGCTGTGATATAATTGTCCTCACAGAATGTTGGTTGTCCAATCAAACACTCAATTTGCCACCCCTGGATGGTTATTCTTTCCACAAAACCAATCGACAAATTAATCAAAATGACGGCTTAGTGGTGTATATCAAGAATAATCTGAAAGCAACGGTAGAGGAACCGATAGTTCAGGATAGTAACTGCTTAATCATTGCAATTAGCTTCGATATAGTAGTAGTGGCTGTTTACAGACCTCCTTCTCAGGATATTGACCGATTTTTAGACTCTCTTAACACACTTCTGGAAAAGTTTTGTAATTACAAAAATATTATATTAGTAGGCGATATAAATATTAACATTGCTTCCGGGAAAATCGATCATCATGCACATAATTACTTAAACATTTGCTCATATCACGGACTGTTGCCAGCTTATCATTACCCCACGCATCAAAGCGGATCATGCTTAGATCATATTATTCTGAAAACGAAAACACGATCCAAAACATTCATTACTAATTCTTCGCTGACAGATCATAGTGCAATTTTACTAACATTAGAATTATCGTTACCTAGGAGAGACTGCATGCGCAGCTATACCAAAGTCAATATGACAAAACTGGAAACTGACATACGCAGCATAAATTTTGACCCAGTTTACAACTCATGTGACGCAAATATTTCGCTAAACTACTTTATAGGCTCCCTGCAACATGCAATAATTAAGAATACATTCACTATAAAAATGCCAAGAAAATATAGTAATGTCAAACCCTGGATTACACCGGGTCTCGTCCGTTGTATAAGACATAGAGATAAATTGCACTTAAAATCCAGACTTGCACCTGACAACCAGATACTTAGCATAACATATAAAAGGTACAGGAACTTCTGTAACAGCCTTCTGAAGAAAATAAAAATCCAGCATGATAAATATGAGCTGCAAACAGCAGGCAAAAATAGTAAACTAGTTTGGAAGTTTATAAGAACAAATACTTTTAGTGCAAAAAACTCCGACCCTCCACTTGATCTACTTTCAACAGATGTTAGCCCATCTAAAGCAGCAGATAAAGTAAATGAATTTTTTGTTAATGTTGGTAAAAATTTGGCTGACAAAACACCTGGAACTAGAACTCTCCCTTGCCAAAACCAGTCAAGTGTATCAGGAAATCCAGTTAATTCATTTGTTTTGCTAAATACCGACATAAATGAAGTATTAGGTATAATTTCCGGGTTGAAAGATGACTGTGCTGTCGGTTGGGATGAAATACCAAATAGGATCCTTAAGAAATTTAAATACCTAATTGTCCAACCTTTAACACATATCTTTCAGTTATGTCTGTCAAATGGAGTTTTTCCTAGCCTATTTAAAAAAGCATTGGTCACCCCTGTTTTTAAATCGGGAGACAAGAACTGCGTAAATAACTACAGACCCATTGCAGTCTTAACAGGCCTCTCAAAAATTTTGGAAAGAATTATAAATAATAGGTTAATAAAATATCTTGAGGACAACCAATTACTTTCAGATAGTCAATTTGGTTTCCGACCAAAAAGATCAACTAGCCAAGCTGTACACAAACTGACAAATTATATTACTACTAATCTGGATAAGGGCTTGCATTGCCTGGGAATATTCCTGGATCTTGCCAAGGCTTTCGACACTATTTCTTGTTTTAAACTATTGCACAAGCTTGAGGCACTTGGGATTAGAGGAACACAACTCCTACTTTTTTCTGATTATCTTAGCAATCGTTATCAGTGTGTAAAACTCGGTCAGTATAGAAGCTCAGAGCTTAAAAATAGCTGCTATGGCATTCCCCAAGGCAGTATTTTAGGACCAACCTTGTTTTTAATTTACATAAATGAACTGTGCAGCCTAAAATTACAAGGTGCTATCATAATGTCATACGCAGATGACACAGCCCTATTATTTTCAGCTAAATCCAGAGAGGAGGTCTATAAATATGCTCAAAGTGGCTTTAATATTGTATCTAATTGGCTTTGTATGAATACACTAACATTGAATGCAGACAAAACCAAATATATTTTATTTAGAATGAGAAACACTAATATACCTCTTACTAACCCTAACATTTACGCTCACAACTGTACGACAGACGCTGACGCTACGTGTTCATGTCCTACTCTAGCTAAAACCGATCATTTGAAATATTTAGGAATCACTATTGACACAAATCTGAATTTCCGCAAACATATTGATTTGCTATGTACTCGAGTTCGTAAATTAATATATATCTTTAAGAATTTACGCCACATTGCCGACTTTAAATTAATAAAACAGGTATATTACGCTTTGTGCCAATCTGTTCTTACCTACTGCATAACTGCATGGGGTGGTGCTGCAAAGACAATTTTGCTGCCTCTAGAACGCGCTCAAAGAGCAATTCTAAAGGTAGCCACCTTTAGGCCTTTTAGATTCCCTACACATCAGCTTTACATTGCATGTGAGGTACTAACAGTACGCCAATTATTTATACTGCACATCGTATTACATCAGCATGTTGAAGTCGCTTACAAGCCAGTATCTTCGGACAAGAGAAGGAAAGATTTGGTTTTCATAAAACCTCGTACTAGACATGCTTTCGTAAGCCGTTTCTTTGTATATTTAGGACCCGTTTTATATAATAAGCTCAATAGAATACTTAATATTTATAGTGTTAGTTATAAACATTGTAGTCTTAAGGTAAACGAATATTTGGGAAAACTTGACTACACGGACACAGAAAAACTTCTTGTATTACTTCAATAATTTTATAGATATTAAATTTGTAGTTTTTGTTTGTTTTAAGCTGTATTTGTTAATTATCATAGTATTCTTTAATCATTAATTAAATGTGGACCAAAATAAACTGATCGCTTAGTATAGTGATGGCCTGAAACACAGGTTTTTGTTAACCTAGCTCAGGCAAGTCGCTACAAGTTGTTATGGCAGTACTAATACACCATTAATAGGTCAATATAAATAATTATGTGTAAATAAAACTAGTTTTTATATAATTAGGTAATTAAGCCAATCTCTTTAGAAATTAGTACTACTAAGTATTCATAAGATTGTTTTATGTATTTTTTTGTAAAAAGTACTTAAATAAATTATAAAAAATAAATTATTATTCAAACCTAAAGCAGCTATAACCTTCTGATTTCAGATATTATTTTCTAGAATGACTTTTTTTTTTTCGGGTGGGAAAATCATCTAATGACATCCCCCGCTCTTGGGCGGAGCGAGAGATAGTGTCAGACTTTTACTGACTAAAAACCCACTCCTGTTCCTTCTTTGCCATTTTTTTTTTCAGGGCCCCGGGGATCTCTTTCGCATCACCCATGGCCCCAGTAGGCTTCGACCCTGCTGTGCCCCTACGGTTGCTGACATCTCCTTGAGGCGCGCGTAAAACACTACGCACCGTCGACGACTTGGGCTCGGTCCGGACGGTTACCGGACGATCGGACGGCGAGCCACCCATTGCTCATCGTCCGCAAGCCCGCGCCTACGATGGCCGGAAGTCGGGATCGGAATCCCGGCGGCGGTTGGGGCGTGAGGACCGTTGCCTCAAGCGATCGGCCGCCTCATTTGCTAGCGTTACTGCTTCGCAGAAGGAGGCAACTGCCTGCCACTCCTCCTCGCTCCGGACCATGGCCTGTACCAAGGCCCGGCGCGAGAGATCGCTGCCTCCGATCGCCCCCACGAGGACACGGCGGTGCTCTGCCCAAGCGGGGCACACCTCTACCGTATTCTAGAATGACTTAAGGCATCAATATTGCATTTCTCTCCCCGTCTCACTTCGTCAAACTAAGTTATAAGAGAGTATGTCGTTGCAATTGATTGATGCTTGATGAAGAATGTTAACTTGAGAATCAGACATTACACTTTTTCATATATTAAAAAAATAAAATGATTATTTAAAAAGTTTCAATTTTCTTCGACAGAATATTTTCGATTAATCTTTCTACAATCCAAATAGCAGATCGGTCACTTGAATAAAAATCTTTGCAATCATGTCTATACCGTCTAATAACCGCACCGTTACATGATTCATACAACCGTGCATAGCAAAATTTACAATTATATACTCGTATATAGTGTGACTGGCCAGTCACCCTATATATTTTTTTATTATTTTTGTTTAGGTATATATGCAGTGTCTATTTCACGTATTGCTACATTCGTCAGATATTTCGAATTTGAGAGGAGAATTTCATAAATACACTCAGTATTTATAAATTCGGATAATCAATTAAGAATGAAAAAAAAAACATCTTGCAATTTCTTATTGTTTCGATTGAAAATAATACTTATTAAATAACTAATTGTTTATAATTACGCAGTAATTGATCATTTCGGCAATTCATCTGATCGGTATTTGGCTTACTATGCTGAAGCTCATTGTAGTCGATTTGTATGCAGTCTGATATGATACGCTACGACCAGATACGATGTGTTACGAACCGCTACGCCATGACTTAATTACTACGAAATGCTACGAACAGCTACGTTGATAGTCGATATTAATACTACAAGCCATTTAAATTGTTTGTAAGCACGTTATGGTCCCGACTGGTAACGGCCCCGACTTACGAGTTGTAGGTCGCGGGTTCAAACCCAGCCAGGCGCATTACTTTGTGTAATTTATTTCATCACCACTGTTCTCAAAACGGTGAAGGAAAACATCGTGAGGAAACCGGCATGTCTTAGAACCAAAAATTCGAAGACATGTGACATTCACCAATCCGCACTCGGCCCGCGTGGTGGATTACGGCCCATTCCCTCTCCTAGATAGAGGAGGCCTGAGTCCCAGCAGTGGGAACATTAAAAGGCTGATTATGCTAAGCACGTTATACCCTGTCAAATAGGTTATAGATTAGAAATACTGGCCAAGTGTGAGTCAGACTCGCGCACTGAGGGTTCCGTACAAACTACAAATTCCGAATGAAGTCTCGAAGATTTTTCCGAATTGCAAAAAAGTATTATTTTTTTGTGACGTAGGTAACAACAAATTTACTGTTTTTAGATTTATTCCTATACCTGTGCTATAAAACCTTGCTTTATACCAAATTTCAGGATTCTGGGCCAAAGGGAAGTACCCTATGAATTTTGGTACCCTTGAGTGTCGAAATACACGTTTTTTGCGACATAAACGGCCATATCTTTTTTATTCATTAACTTAGAATTGAGTTTTTAACAGCTTCAAGGGACTGCAGACTTGAGTACATGGTTTTAATTTAAACTTGATACCTCCACGCACTCTTGAGATAAAGGATCTTGACAGACAGACAGATAGACAGACATGACAGATTTTAAATCTTATCGGCCGTAGTAGGGAAGGCACTGAGAACGGTGGCGTGGTGAGGCAACCATAATAGCACTTTTTTTTAAGGTGGGAAATCATCCAATGACATCTCCTGCCCTTTCATGTCAGACTTTTACTGACCACTCCTGTTCCTTCTTTGCCCTCGTTTCAGGGCCCCGGGATTTTCTTTCGCATTACCCATGGCCCCAGTAGGCTTTCGACCCTGCTGGGCCCCTATGGTTGCTGACATCTCCTTGAGGCGCAGAACACTACGCGCCGTCGACGACTTGGGCTCGGTCCGTTCGTCCGGATGTCGCGCCGATCGTCCGGACGGCGAGCAATGGGTAGCTCACCGTCCGCAAGCCCGCGCCTGCGGTGGTCAGAAATCGGGGAAATAACGAAAAAAACCTGAGATGGCCACAAAAAAAACCACTGCCGGTAAATTTGTCTAATGATAGAATAGGTACAGATCACATTTATTAAAATTCAAAAGAAGTGCACTATTCAGAATCGCACAATCACAATTTATCTCAAGTATTATTTTAAAGGGACAGACAAATAGATAACGGCTCGCGAACTTTAATCTGAATATCAGAACAGTATCATCGAGGACATTATATACGAGAAAAAAACAGGGATCGAATCATGATTATCGACTGAATACAAGAGTGGATTTTAAAATCACGATTTTAAAAATGCTTGCTATAAACAATTACCTCGTGAAAGCAATTTTCTTCAAGATCAATTTTTGTTGTGGGTGTCTCATTTGAAATTCATGAAGTTGTTGAAAAAACTTGGCTTTCATTTTGCTAAAGTAAAATCAACTAAGAACTTTTATAATATATTTTTTAACCAATTATGCTGGCATAAATATACCGAGAATTTTTTTACCATTAATAAATTAAAATTCGGTACCGATTGTAAGCCCAAATCATCCTGAAAAATAATATACAAGTACGTGTTGTTGAGCCATGTCACGTGACATGCATGCTGGAAAATGGATTTTGTATTGAAATTGATAAGTGATTTGATTTTTATTGCATAAAATTAGATATAAGCCTGATCAGCATAATAGTATGTATTCCAACCGTTTATTTGTAGTATTGACAGTCAACACTTCACGATCGAAAATATGAGTAAATTTCAACAACATGCTGCACTGCCTGCATCACAAAATTACATCTACAACCACATTGACTCGATTGAAGTAACTCATCGAAGAAGCAAACTAATGTTGCGGCAATACGGAAATTCAATCTCGCTCTAGGTAAGGTTCGTTACTTTGATGAAAGCAAGATATTATTTATAAGAAGCAGCTTTTATACAAGCAAATATTTTTCAATACACTTCCTCGAAAACTGACTCTTATCGCATTACGATTAGTTTCAATATGCTATTTATATAAAAATTAAAATATGCTATTTAGAAAAAAAAACACGAGGGTGAACAAGGGCATTTGTCTTTCCTATTTCGTCACGGTAAAGGTGATTATTCGCATATTTATAGGTTTTAATATTTAATGAAAAGACCAATGTAAACTATTGGCATGTTTTACTTTTTCTTTTCGCCAAAAATGAAACCTAGGTTATATAATATGTTAGAGGCTAATACGAGGAATCAGTAGCAAAAAGAACCAGGTCTTTAAACCATAACCGAACGAAGATACGTATAGAAGCATTGCTAGTATATTTTTGTCAGGCGTTACCTATTTTCGTTATATTATAATGATAGGAAATATATATACATATATATACTATTCGTCAGATATTTCGAATTTGAGAGGAGAATTTCATAAATACACTCAGTATTTATAAATTCGGATAATCAATTAAGAATGAAAAAAAAAACATCTTGCAATTTCTTATTGTTTCGATTGAAAATAATACTTATTAAATAACTAATTGTTTATAATTACGCAGTAATTGATCATTTCGGCAATTCATCTGATCGGTATTTGGCTTACTATGCTGAAGCTCATTGTAGTCGATTTGTATGCAGTCTGATATGATACGCTACGACCAGATACGATGTGTTACGAACCGCTACGCCATGACTTAATTACTACGAAATGCTACGAACAGCTACGTTGATAGTCGATATTAATACTACAAGCCATTTAAATTGTTTGTAAGCACGTTATGGTCCCGACTGGTAACGGCCCCGACTTACGAGTTGTAGGTCGCGGGTTCAAACCCAGCCAGGCGCATTACTTTGTGTAATTTATTTCATCACCACTGTTCTCAAAACGGTGAAGGAAAACATCGTGAGGAAACCGGCATGTCTTAGAACCAAAAATTCGAAGACATGTGACATTCACCAATCCGCACTCGGCCCGCGTGGTGGATTACGGCCCATTCCCTCTCCTAGATAGAGGAGGCCTGAGTCCCAGCAGTGGGAACATTAAAAGGCTGATTATGCTAAGCACGTTATACCCTGTCAAATAGGTTATAGATTAGAAATACTGGCCAAGTGTGAGTCAGACTCGCGCACTGAGGGTTCCGTACAAACTACAAATTCCGAATGAAGTCTCGAAGATTTTTCCGAATTGCAAAAAAGTATTATTTTTTTGTGACGTAGGTAACAACAAATTTACTGTTTTTAGATTTATTCCTATACCTGTGCTATAAAACCTTGCTTTATACCAAATTTCAGGATTCTGGGCCAAAGGGAAGTACCCTATGAATTTTGGTACCCTTGAGTGTCGAAATACACGTTTTTTGCGACATAAACGGCCATATCTTTTTTATTCATTAACTTAGAATTGAGTTTTTAACAGCTTCAAGGGACTGCAGACTTGAGTACATGGTTTTAATTTAAACTTGATACCTCCACGCACTCTTGAGATAAAGGATCTTGACAGACAGACAGATAGACAGACATGACAGATTTTAAATCTTATCGGCCGTAGTAGGGAAGGCAACGGTGGCGTGGTGAGGCAACCATAATAGCACTTTTTTTTAAGGTGGGAAATCATCCAATGACATCTCCTGCCCTTTCATGTCAGACTTTTACTGACCACTCCTGTTCCTTCTTTGCCCTCGTTTCAGGGCCCCGGGATTTTCTTTCGCATTACCCATGGCCCCAGTAGGCTTTCGACCCTGCTGGGCCCCTATGGTTGCTGACATCTCCTTGAGGCGCAGAACACTACGCGCCGTCGACGACTTGGGCTCGGTCCGTTCGTCCGGATGTCGCGCCGATCGTCCGGACGGCGAGCAATGGGTAGCTCACCGTCCGCAAGCCCGCGCCTGCGGTGGTCAGAAATCGGGGAAATAACGAAAAAAACCTGAGATGGCCACAAAAAAAACCACTGCCGGTAAATTTGTCTAATGATAGAATAGGTACAGATCACATTTATTAAAATTCAAAAGAAGTGCACTATTCAGAATCGCACAATCACAATTTATCTCAAGTATTATTTTAAAGGGACAGACAAATAGATAACGGCTCGCGAACTTTAATCTGAATATCAGAACAGTATCATCGAGGACATTATATACGAGAAAAAAACAGGGATCGAATCATGATTATCGACTGAATACAAGAGTGGATTTTAAAATCACGATTTTAAAAATGCTTGCTATAAACAATTACCTCGTGAAAGCAATTTTCTTCAAGATCAATTTTTGTTGTGGGTGTCTCATTTGAAATTCATGAAGTTGTTGAAAAAACTTGGCTTTCATTTTGCTAAAGTAAAATCAACTAAGAACTTTTATAATATATTTTTTAACCAATTATGCTGGCATAAATATACCGAGAATTTTTTTACCATTAATAAATTAAAATTCGGTACCGATTGTAAGCCCAAATCATCCTGAAAAATAATATACAAGTACGTGTTGTTGAGCCATGTCACGTGACATGCATGCTGGAAAATGGATTTTGTATTGAAATTGATAAGTGATTTGATTTTTATTGCATAAAATTAGATATAAGCCTGATCAGCATAATAGTATGTATTCCAACCGTTTATTTGTAGTATTGACAGTCAACACTTCACGATCGAAAATATGAGTAAATTTCAACAACATGCTGCACTGCCTGCATCACAAAATTACATCTACAACCACATTGACTCGATTGAAGTAACTCATCGAAGAAGCAAACTAATGTTGCGGCAATACGGAAATTCAATCTCGCTCTAGGTAAGGTTCGTTACTTTGATGAAAGCAAGATATTATTTATAAGAAGCAGCTTTTATACAAGCAAATATTTTTCAATACACTTCCTCGAAAACTGACTCTTATCGCATTACGATTAGTTTCAATATGCTATTTATATAAAAATTAAAATATGCTATTTAGAAAAAAAAACACGAGGGTGAACAAGGGCATTTGTCTTTCCTATTTCGTCACGGTAAAGGTGATTATTCGCATATTTATAGGTTTTAATATTTAATGAAAAGACCAATGTAAACTATTGGCATGTTTTACTTTTTCTTTTCGCCAAAAATGAAACCTAGGTTATATAATATGTTAGAGGCTAATACGAGGAATCAGTAGCAAAAAGAACCAGGTCTTTAAACCATAACCGAACGAAGATACGTATAGAAGCATTGCTAGTATATTTTTGTCAGGCGTTACCTATTTTCGTTATATTATAATGATAGGAAATATATATACATATATATACGTAATATTTTGAGATTTCCATTGATAAAATAGATTAAATTGGTTATTACTGTTATATTTTTTCCACATTCGCAGTTTATCATCACTAAAACTAGTAAAAAAAATAAGTGATAACGAATCGAAAAGATACGCGTTAGTGTTGTGATAGTGATTGACACTGTTTAATGCGTACTCACCATAAAAACCGAAACTAAAACTATATTTAAGAATAGTAAACTTAAAATATCAGACATACATTATTTTTATTTAAGAAAAATCATGCCTAATAACAAACTATAGCAATATAATAAATAGTCTCTTACTTCGTTTGGTTACGGCTGGTACACATAATTCTTTTTGCTATTGATTTATCATACAGTCCTTTATAATATGGCCTAGGTTTCACTTTTGGTGAAAAGAAAAAAAAATACATGCCAGCAAGTTATGCAAAAAGTTTTATTCCCCTTTAATTTGTTTTTGAACAAATTATAATAAATAAACAAAAATATTTGAATTTGTATTTTTAATATTAAGATGTACATTAGCTTTATACCTTTGCTTCTCCTTTAACCTGCGAATGTTAAGAGAGCGAAAAAAGTAAATTAGGGCATTTTCACTTTTAAGTGTACCCGCGTTGTGACGCTGTCCCAAGTAATTAAAATCTAATTTTTGAAATAAAAAGGCAAAATATATATTAAATTTACAAATTCATTCATTTCATTTTTTTTTTCATTCATTTTTCTTAAATTAATAATTTATGAGTATTTTAAATGTTCAGAGTAACTGTTTCTGGCATGTCCCACCCCTTGCCAACATTGAATTGTTTGTAATTACTAAAGAGCTTGAATGAACAAAACTTTGAATGTCTTAGTAGTATACGAAGACATTCAAAGTTTTGTCGTCACATTAAATTAAATGTGTACAATAAACTCTAATAACATAGGGTAAAACTCATTTTCAAATAAATGTTCTAAACTTGAGCCGATCGGACATGCCAGTTTGGTGACGGTTCCAGTTGTTCAAGAAGACAAACACAGTCGGCTTTTTAAAAAGTCAATTCTGAAACGGTGCTTTGATTGAAAAGGTTTTTTTTTTTGTATCGGCAACTGTCTCCACTTTTTTGTCAAGTTAGTGACGTTATTTTTATGTTAATCAATATTAATCAATTGCCCTAACTTTGCTTTCCATATGTCTTGATAGTTTCCTACCAACCGAGGGTGGTCCCTTGGCGCACTTGCATAACGCGTACAGGAATAATCTTCAGGAACATGTTCCATGAAAAGTGTCTAACGGGTCTCTGCAAGTTGGTTTTAGCACCTTATATGCCTTTCAAAGGTCCAGAACCCCAGGTTTCAGAGATATTTAAACACACAATAATATCACAACATCATCTGATTTTCACCTACCATCATCTACCACCATCCGACTTCTTGAAACCCCACGAACATCTCCTGCCTGGGCGCGATTTGCAGTGGCCTATATGGAAAGCACTTAATCGGTTGCGCACCCAGGTAGGCCGCTGCAAACACAATTTGGCAAAATGGGGTTTTATAGACCCGTCGAATACTCAATGCGAGTGCGGTGCTCCTGTTCAAAACATGAGCCACACATTAGAATGCCCCAAGTGCTCATTCACCTGCATTTTGGAGGATGCTGCTATTAATGTAGCCACCTATTGGGCCCAAACCGTTTAACGAGTTTACCATCGAATCGAAAAGAAGAAGATCTGATTTTTTACTTCAAACTAAATCTTTATAAAACTTAGTTTATTATATAAAATTAATGAAACTTTGTAGACGAATCTTAGTCAAAGTTAGCGTTTTTTATTGAGCCACAAATGCACTGGCATTTGATAATAATCAATAAGAAGTTTCGACAATAATCATAAAAGTAACCAATTATACAAAGTCTTTCGTTTAAAACAGTTCTTTTGAAACGTGATATTTTGGATAATGGTTATTTCGCAAGTTTGCCTATGTTTTTCAATTACTCGTAATGGTCGGCGTTTCAAGATTAAACTTGTTTCTGCTGATGTCTTTGCTTAATCATTATTAAGATTGCTTTCTAAACTTTACTGTTAACGGCTGTTCGAGGGGAATACGAAAAAATCAAATTAAATTTAGGTCTCGTTTGAAAGTTAAAGTCGTTGTAATGCGCAGTTTAGACCCATTTCGCTTTGAGATTTTTTCTTTCAGTTATTTTTATTTAAACGATAAACATTTTTGGCGTTAAATTCAACCGGATTGTTTTCGATAAGATTTCCTTTGAGAATTTGAAGTTTTAGAATATATAAACTGGGATTGCTTCAGTATTTATACTAAACCACAAGTAAGGTGGGAAAACATTAAATAAGTTCTGTTAACAAACAAAGTAACAGTATTTTAGGGTTGCCGCACATGGACCACACGCGACAGCCACAAACGCCGCCACGAGAAGCTAGAACCGGCTACAAAGAAAGCTGAAGCACGCGACAGCCACTTGCGGTCGGTGGCTGCTATTTTTTTTTAAACCTATACGCGCAGTATCATAATGTACTCTGACGAAGAAGGTTTAAATGCGCGAGTGGCGTGTGCCGGCGTTTAGTGGCCAGTGCGGGCCACAAGAAGCGAGTAGCGACGATTTGTAGCTTGTGCCGGCGACCGGCGTCAATCGTGTGCGCCGAAACCATATAATATGTATGAGAACTATAGGAAATATTTGAATAGGCGGCATTTTGTGGTTGTAGCCAGTGGCCCAAGTGCGGCGACCCACCCATATGTGTCATTCAGTGGCCTTTTGGGTTCCAGGGCCACGGTAACTTTTTCAAGAAACCTGTAATCCTATTGGGCATTACCCTGCTGTGACTACCGTTTGCTGACAACTCTCTGAGACGGGCGTGGAACACTACGTGCTGTTGACGACTTGGCCTCGGTCTTTAGCGGACAGCCGGACGGCGAGAAATGGGTAGCTAGCCCGTGACTTAGAAATAACTACGATGTATTTTACCATTACTATAAGATCCTATCATAATATTTCTGATTAATAAGTCTAGCACCTCGAATTCGCTGCAAATACCATTTATTTCTTCCAGCTTTGTTTTAAAAGTATCTGCTAAATTGTAATGCGGCGTTGGTCAGACTTGGCAATGAGATGAATCCGAAACATGTGTGGTTTGGACCCCGATGTCTAGTGAGTTGCAAATTATTTTGACTTCTACTTGTCTAGAAATAAAGTTTAATATTGCTTAAATTAAGTTTCGTATGTTGCATACGGTGATGTTTACTGAACGCTGCCAAATAGCATTTTGTTCAAACATTGACTGTGGCCAGAGCGTGTGCCTAATCCCTGGAATATTTATCAGGCACTCGGAATCGTAAATTTGTGAAAATGTTTTGGCAATTTTTAATCTTTCAAAAAATATCACTAATATTGGCGCCAGGGAACGGCCCTCACGCCCCACCCGCCGGGATCCCAATCCCGATTTCCGGCCACCGTAGGCGCGGGCTTGCCGACGGCGAGCAATGGGTAGCTCGCCGTCCGACCGTCCGGTAACCGTCCAGACCGAGCCCAAGTCGTCGACGGCGCGTATTGTTCCACGTGCGCCTCAGGGAGATGTCAGCAAACCGTACCCGGCCCAGCAGGATCTGATTCTGAAAGGAAGACTCGGCACTGCTACGAAGGGCAACGAAGGAACAGAAGTGGGTTTTTAGTCAGTAAAAGTCTGACACTATCTCCCGCTCCACCCAAGAGCGCGAGATGTCATAGGATGATTTTCTCACGCACAAAAAAAAAGTCATAAATACGAAACTTAGATAAATCGTACAAAAATTAAAAAAAATCTAAATATTTTAATTTCACATAGGCCTACATGGGCACTTGTAAAACGTCAGAAGCTAGTGCGCGGTTCCAAATTGGTCGTTTCCTATGGAGAAGAACCGGCAAGAAACTCCATGGTTACTCTTTTAAAAAAAGTGGCTGGTGTTATTTATTTATTTATTTATTAAAACTTCATGCAGAACAAAGATACAAAGGCGGACTTAATGCCTTAGGCATACCCTTATGGCCTTACTTTATTTCCATATTACAGTATTAATAGATATTATGTAAGAACAGTGTAGACCAGTCAACATTGTACCCAAAAGCACAATAAAAATAATCATAATAAAAAAGTGAGTCGTTGTAATAGGAAGTAATCTAAGAATTCGTGGAGTCCACAGTGTTCTTACATTCACATTACAAAAAAGAAGCTATATAAAAAAGCAAGAAAAGTATGAATAATTACAACTATCAATAAATGAGATGTTAACAAAATAAATTATTAACGAATTTAAGGTAGTTGAAGTCTAAATAATTTAAAAACAAGTACATTAAGTGTTGGGCTAAACTTTATGTAAAAAATCTTATTATACACGAAAAAATCACTTGAAAGACTATACACGAAAAAATCACTTGAAAGACTATACACGAAAAAATCAGTTGAAAGACTTCGATGAACACTCGTAGAAAAATTTATATGACAATGCATAGGTTTTAGGGTTCGTTTACAGTAACAAATCATGTTTTTGTATCTTGTCCAAATGGGTAAATCTACCCTTTGGGATCTTCCTTCAATTCACATAACATCGGTTTCGCCCCATGACCTACAAACATTATATTATGTAGCTACATGCCCGCAACAGAGTTCTGTTGGGGCACATTCGTTTACAAGAATTGGGACCAAAACTGCAAATACATATATGAAACTTTTGTATAAAAATATTTCTTCTGAGAAAACTTTGGTCATCGTAGGAAAAATATCGTTTCTTGGAAAACTACACTATTGGCTTTATGTAATCTTATAATTTTATCAACAAACAGAAAGAGCATATAACCAGCCCTATTAACAATTCGATATCTACCAACATGGAATATCATAAATCACTGAACAATAATTGACCACTTTGGGCATTCACGGTATGTGCGTGAAAAATGATAGGGAAATATTTAGTGAGATTTCTAATTCCTTAATGATTCTCAATACAAAATCACGCGTGCACCGTAATAATCGCCGTAATAATCATTGTTCAATGGTTGTAATCGGTGATGGTGTAATTAAAGCTTAATATCATAATTATTTTTTAATGTTCCCA
This sequence comes from Mythimna impura, assembly GCA_905147345.3. Taxonomy (NCBI): domain Eukaryota; kingdom Metazoa; phylum Arthropoda; class Insecta; order Lepidoptera; family Noctuidae; genus Mythimna; species Mythimna impura. The sequence continues at coordinate 8,642,772 of LR990359.1, forward strand.
CTACTGGGACTCAGGCCTCCTCTCTAGGAGAGGGAATGGGCCGTAATCCACCACGTGGGCCCAGTGCGGGTTGGTGAATGTAGCATGTCTTCGAATTTTTGGTTCTAGAACATGCCGGTTTCCTCACGATGTTTTCCTTCACCGTTTTGAGAGCAGCGGTGATGAAATAAATTACACAAAGTAATGCGCCTGGCTGGGTTTGAACCCGCATCCTACAACTCGTAAGTCGGGGCTGTTACCACTAGGCCACCACTACTCTAAATTAAAAATTAAAGCTTGCAACATTATAAAAGTGTTAGGTTTTGATACGTAATCAGATTGTTGCACCAATTAATACCATCGGAAAATAATTTTACTGTTTTATTATATGTATACGAGTAGGTATATGGATAGATACTGAGGCGAGCGTTTTTATTACTAAAGTATGTATACGATAGTACCTAAATAGTACTAAAATGTTTCGCACAAAACATCAAAACGAAGTATACAGCCACGAGATGAATAGGAGTGTTCGCTTTACCAGCTGCCAGCAAGGAGTGGAAACAAATGAAGATCGTTGTGAGAGATGCATGACAGGGGGCGCTGATTTATGGTAAGTCTTTTTTCTAAAATTAATGAAAGTAGAAATGTTCTTCGTCCCTCGTTCATTAAGGCGTACATATATTCGCATTTAGAGCATGAGGTCGCTATGTGCTGATATGGGAAACTGACGACATAAAAAATATGTTCACTACACTACTGGCAACTTTTAAATATTAAACTATGAAGCGTGCAGGTAAATATATATACTCGTATGTATATAATTATATAAACAAAATGATATATCAACGCACAACCGAAAATACTTGGACTAGGAACGTGAAATTTTACACAAAGTTTCCTTTTATGTCGTAGACTAAGCATTAAAAGACCCCCCTAATGGGATAAAAGGGGATCAAAAATTTGTATGGAGAAACCTAATCACACGCGGACAAAGCCGCTAGCAGAAGCTAGTTTAATCATATTTCTTAGTTAATCATAATAATATAATCGATAGTTTACGTCAACTAAAATTCCACGTACACAATCGGAAACGCCATTTTTAACCGACTTCAAAAAGGAGGAGGTTATATGTTCGGTTGAATGTATGTTTTTTATGTTATTTTTTTATGTATGATCACCGATTTCTCGGTCAATTGTGGACCGATTTAAAATTTTTTTTTTTTGATTGGAAGGTTATGCTTCCGAGTTGGTCCCATAGAAATATTGTTATGATCTGATCATGAAGTTCGAAGATATGGAACAGAACTCCTCATAGGATCACAGCAGAACCGTCGTAACAAGTAAAATTGCTTTGTTTATACGTATAGTCGATGACTGACTGAAAGTAGAGGGGGAATATATCGAACTGATCTGATGATGAAGCCTGAAGTTAGGCACCGGAACTCTGTAATAAATTATTGTAATCTAACCGTGTTTGGGATTATTAGAATTGTCATGAGATGCACTCTGGCTATAAGGTATTTAAGTTTGGCTGAGGGGTACTTTTTAGTGGTGGTACCATAACTAAAAAGTGTAAAATAAAAAAAACTTTTTAATTTCGGAAGTCGGTGTTCTATAATAGTTTTGTCTCTTCGTTATTTAACACCGACTTCCGAAATTAAAGTTATTTTGCACTTTTCAGTGTTTTTTTTTTTAGTTTGAAGTCGGTTGTATTTTTTTTGTAAAAAGTTTTTTTTATTGATATTATTTTGGATACGTACCATGCCGAAAAATATCGAAACTACTAGGTCCGGTTTATTACCTAGGAAACACTGAGAAAAGACCAAAACTTTTTTTTTAATGCCATAACTTATTGTAAAATTTAAATAAAACCGCGATCGGACTGGCGGCATGCGTTGGTGTGCGGCGAACACTCGCGAAACCGGTAGTTCCATCTCATTTGGGCCACTTGCCACTACCGCTGCATGCGACACTTGACTTTCATTCATATACGATGGCTTAACTCTTGCGTTCCGTTATTATTCGATTTCAAAAAAGCAATAAGCACTGAAAATGATTGGTTTTTTAGTACTCACATTAAAAAATACCTCTAAGCTAAGCTTAAAACACAAATAAAAAAAATGCAAATTTTCAGATTCGAGAGTTTCTGGACAGTCTATATATAAAAGGAAAAACTGACTGACTGACATATCAACGCTCAGCTGAAACTATTAGGACTAAGACTGTAAAATTTCGTATACAGTTTCCTTTTATGACATAGACGAGCACTAAGAAAGGGTTTTTGGAAATTCACCCCCTAAGGGGATGAAACGGGGTCAAAAGTTTAAGGAGAAACCTACTTACACATGGGCAAAACCACTGGCTGAAGCTTGTATTACATATACCTACGTAACAGAGACCTACTCACTTTTTAACCGACTACAAAAAGAAGGAGGTTCTATGTTCGGCTAAATGTATTTTATTTTTTATTGTATTTTCACCGATTTCTCGGTCAATAGTGGACCGATTTTGAAAAAATTTTTTGATTGAAAGTTTATGCTTCCGATTTGGTCCCATTGAAATATTGTTATGATCTGTTGAGGAACTTCGAATATATGGAACTGAACTCCTCATAGGACCACAGCAAAACTGTCGTAACAAGTAAAATCGATTTGTTTACGTGTAGTCGATGACTGACGGAAAGAAGAGGGGGGAGGGAACTGACATCGGAACTCTGTAATAAATTAATGTAACCTAACCGTGTTTGGGATTATTACAATTGTCATGAGATGCACTCTGGCTATAAGGTATTTAAGTTTGGCTGAGGGATACTTTTTAGTGGTAGTAACATAACTAAAAAGTGTAAAATAAAAAACTTTTTACAAAAAAAAATACAAACGACTTGAAGTCGTTTGTATAGTTTGTAAAAAAAAAAAACACAAAAAAGTACAAAATCACTATAATTTCGGAAGTCGGTGTTAAATAACGAAGAGACAAAACTATTACCTATAGAAACACCGACTTCAGATTAAAGTTATTTTGTAATTTTTTAGTGTTTTTGTTTTACGTTGAAGTCGGCTGTATTTTTTTTGTAAAACAATTTTTTTTTTGCTAACTCTTCCATAGTAGAACTAAACCAGTTAACCATTTTGTCCCTATTTAACCCAATTATATGCTATCTCGTACCCTCGTCATGGAAGCCACAACCGCGCTTTATTTATGCTATAATTGACCTGACAGCTCACCATTGTGTGACTAGCAGACACAATAGTGGAAATGAATGTGGTTTTCCTCACGTGATAAATTCGATTAGATTACTGTATGGAATCGCAAAGAAATGAGTTTAGGTAGTGCCGTAGTGTTACACTTTTTGTGGGTTTTCTTTGAATGTGTGAGAAGGTAGATAAAGTGTTAGCTAACGTAATTAATTAAGGATACAATTCATTTGAAAAAAAAGTGGTGAGAATGAATTAAGGATACAATTCATTTGAATTGTATCCTTAATTAATTCTCACCAAAATATTCCTTAATCCCTAAGACTAGGTTAAACGTAAAATATATTAACTTCATGAAAAATAAACCCACTTTATACAGAGTGGCCTAACGTTATAAGTTCCAAAATAAATATACATTCATCAGAATAATTGTACGTTTTGTATTTAAATAGTACTGCTTCACGCTCGAACGGCAGAACGGATTTAGATGTTTTTTTTTTAATTCATATAAACCAGTGCTTGACTGCGATCCCACCTGATGGTAAGCAGCGATGCAATCATTGATGGTGAGGCGCACTAGTTTATTAAGAGCCTATTCACTCCAGCCTTGAAAACACCTAAATTATAGTTGGACGGGAAGACCGCAGCAGGCAAATTGTTCCAGTCCTTCGATGTACGCGGTATAAACGACGAAGAGAAACGCTTAGTCGGGACCGTTGAAATTTGGCACTCGAGTGGACCATGCCCTAGTCTTCTAGGATATTGCTTATTCTATGTGCTATTCCAGGGAAAATCCTCTGACAGCAGCTAGTAATTCAATAATTAGGAAAACTGCTCTTTTATAACCCTAATTTGATTGCGCTAGTCGCGTTACTTTCATGTACCTAATGACTTATACACTACAATTTTTTTATTAGTACAAATTCTTAAAAGGCTTTTTAGAAAAGGTCTTGTTATTATTTAAGTAAAATCTCAATAAATAATATTTATAAACAGCAAAATTTTTAGCGTTTGTTTATACCCCAAAATGGCACTTATTTTATGGAAATATTGATTATTAATAAATAAATGACGATCGAAATGGAAAAAACACTGCGCGTAATATTTTACAATAGCAATTGTTGTGAATGATTCTATTGTGAATCAGAAATTAGAACTTTTTACTTTTGACTACAAAAATATGATCAGTAACGGGTACGGATAGAGCCCCATTTTTTTTGTACTAATTAAAAAATAGGGATGTATAACACCGTGCGGCAGTCAAAATTCAGGTCTCAATGCCAATACTGAAATCTTATATGTGTTCATAAATCAACAAACAAAGCAGTTCCTTTTATTTCTCTTATTAGATGGTATCGTGTTCACATCCATTATTGGACATAGGCCTCCCCTAAGTGTTGCCACAATGAACAGTCCAGTGCAAATTCCCGCAATCCTCACCAAGTCAGCGGTCCACCTAGTACGAGGGCTTCCAACGCTACGTCTTCGGATACCGGCTACCACTGCAGAACCTTTCGGCTCCATCTCTGTTCTGCGAGCTGTCCACTGCCATAAGTTTGGCGATTCTTCAGGTTGTTAACCTTGATTCTCCCGCAGATATCTTCATTCTTGATGCGATCACGGAATCCGAGCATAGCCCTTTCCATAGCCCTTAGATGGTATTATTTCAGCAATACTTAACAACAGAGGACCACTATTTGTAACTCCATTTTCTTTTATAATTGCAGATGAAATTGGGCTGTCTAATCATAATCTTCTTAATTGGGAAAATCGGCAAGATTTCAGTCATAACACTGTAACAAATATTTTCAAACTCAATTAATAATTATTGTAATTATGTTAGTAACGAAGATTCCACTCAAACTAATGATTAAAGAATTTCATTTGAAAGTAATTAAATGAAGATGAACTTTTGACACGCCGTCTTATTTTGATTGCTTAATACAAACTTTTCAAGAATACGACTGAATAATTTTAGGCGTGGTTATTAAAAAAAAAAATATTTATTTAGTACATGGAGGACTTACAGCTAATAAAACCAGACAAAAAAGGAAACCATAATCACTAGAAAGCCAATTACAGGTCCTCACGTATAGACATTACAATAAAAATTAAAAATGGTGTGAGCACAAAAACAATAAAGCTTCGCTTTTTAGTTAAGTAGGAAGTACAACATAAATCCTTGGTTTGCACTTAAACAACCAATAAACACTCTATTAAACCTAATGCTACTTGAAGAATTTGAGGCTTAAACACCTCCTGGCTGAGTTCACACTAATTGCGAATGGATCCCAATCATATTCCTTGCATATGTCATTGAAATTACGGCTTGCACGCACGTTACAACTGTTCCGCCTATAGTTTGAAAACGTGTGAGGAACACGTATGGGTGGATTAAAACGAAATGTTTTGTTCGGCACATTAAAATAAAATTTGGATAAAAGGTCAGGGCTATCAATATTGTTATTGAAGATTTTGAGCAAAAACAGACAGTCAGCAATTCTACGACGATCTACCAGTGGTAACAGATGATACTTCTTACAGAGTTCAAGATAATCAGATGACTGATATGGAATCTTTTGATGGAAGCAAAGATATTTAATGAAACGTTTTTGGATGTTTTCAATGCGGTCTATGTATTTATGATAACGTGGATTCCATAACTGAGACGCGTACTCCAGATGACTTCTTACAAAAGTGCAATACAGTATTTTTAGTGTTTTGGCATCCGTGAAACACTTAGAGAGACGTTTAATGAACCCAAGCAGTTCTTATATGCGTATTACTTACTTCATATGCGCTATATCTTACTGGATACAATATATAGTAGTTATTGCAACTACATGCTAAGGAGACATAAAAAATGAAACGATAAACTAAACATTAAAAGTTTAAAAAACCTTTTTGGGAACACATTTATTGTGCGTACTGCCCCTTGACAGTACGCACAATAAATCCATCACATAAATAAATACATAAATCCATACGCAGAAACTCCTTAGTTCCTGCGTTTCCTGCTGAAGTCTGTCAGTTTTCTGATAGCTACAACCTAGGGGCCTTTAAGTCAAGATTAAATAGATTACTTCTAGGCAAGTATGTTTCATTGTCGAACACATCGTCGCTAACCAGGTTTTTTTTTGGTTGGGAATATCATGTAATGACATCCCCTGCTCTTGGGCGGATCAGGAGGGCGTGTCAGACTTTTACTGACTAAAAACTGACTCCTGTTCATTCTTTGCCATTGTTCCAGAGCCCCGGGATCTCTTTTGCATCACCCATGGCCCAAGTAGGCTACGACCCTGCTGGGCCCCTACGGTTGTTATCATCTCCTTGAGGTGCGCGTGGAACACTACGCGCCGTCGACGACTTAGGCTCGGTCCAGACGGTTACCGGACGGTTGGACGGTGAGCTACCCATTGCTCGCCGTCCGCAAGCCCGAGCCAAGGGCAGGAAGATGATGATGACATGCTCAGTTTATTATTCACGTGCATCTGATTAATATTCTTAACCAAATTAAAGTCACAGGACAAAATGTTGGAAGGGTTTGTGGTATTAAAACATCGTTCGTACCCAGAGACGCATCATTATCATACAAAAGCGATTAAATTAAAAATGCTGTTGAGTTTGTGGAAACTTTTTGCACAATGGTTGACAGTGGTTCAAGGCACTACAGGGAATTTATCTCTTACAACCCCTAAAGTTACCAAAAGGAACCGTTATAGCTACTGACTGCTAAATTAACCACACCACTTTATCCAAGTCAACAACAAATGCCTCAGAAAAGCAAGTTGGCACAGACAAAAGGCTTGTCTTTTATCTACTCTATTCTTTGCTCTATTTTGAATTTATAAAAACTCTTCGCTGCCAAATTCTAGAAAAAGCTTTTCTGGTTATCCGAACTTGCTCTGATTTCATAATCAAAATCCTCCACTGCGGAGCAGTATTTCACTATACTTGTCTGGCCATAAATACTGTTACAATAAATAAAAAAACTGGACAAGTGCGAGTCGGGCTCGTGCATGGAGGGTTCCGTACAAACTTACCTAAGTAAGTTATTTACTTAAGTTTATTTTTGTGACGTTACAATAAATTTAATGTTTTCAGATTTATTTCTATACTTGTGCTAGAAGACCTTGCTTTATGCCAAATTTCAGTATTTTGGGTCAACGGAAAGTACCCTTGTCGAAATCTATGTTTTTTGTGACATAAACGGCCATATGGTCATAATTTCAACTCGATACCTCCACGCGTTCCCGAGATAAAGTTACTTGACAGACAGACAGATTCCGACTTCTCTTTTTTTCCTTTTGAGGTATGGAACCCTAAAAACAATATTACATTTAAATTTTGAATCTATCATTCTTTTAAAGGTATATGCGTGGCAGTTAATACACTGTTCCGACCTATATCAACACAAATCTCATTTATATTATTATTTCTTTTTTATTTTAATACTATGTGACAATCGGTTCCATTAGTTTTAATGGAAAATTTATTAATTAATTAATGATTTATACAGATAATGGTTAAATGTCAGTTTATTTAACAAACATTTGCCACTCAAACGCTTCTTCTTCCATAACTTCATCTTTCTAATCCGCTGTAGGTGTCACACCGATTTTCACTTTCACAATCATTGTTCTCAAGTTTCAGCATTGAGAAAGCATCCGTAAGCACGAGGACACGGCGGTGCTCTGCTCAAGCGGGGCACACCTCTACCGTATGCTCCACCGTGTCGTTCAGGCGGTCCACACAGTGGTGACACCCTGGGCGATTCTTCCGCATGAATCCGGTCCTGCATCATGCGGAAGGTGAGGACGCCGTAAGGTTTTTCCAGCCACACATCAAAGAGGGGACTTACCGCCATAATTATGACGTGCCCAACACTGGGTTGTGACAGTCGCTGTCGCCATTCCACCATGCGGTCCCGCCGGAACGTGCATGGTGCTAGGATTTGTGAATGACAACGGAATGAACATTGATTTTGTATCGACCTTTTATTCTGAGCCCCTCATTTGCATGGACGCTAGTACTGTAGGCAATAGGTATTAGTATAATCATTCATTGTTGTTGACACAGGGCACTATTGTCTAGCAGTGGTGGCCTTGTGGCAACAGCCCCGACTTAAGAATTGTAAACCCAGCCAGGCCAATTACTTCGTGTCATTTATTTCATCGCCACTACTCTCGAAACGGCGAAGAAAAACATTGAGAGGAAACGGAAATGTCCTAGACCCAAATAAATTGAAGACATGTGTTGTATTGTCAACCTGCATTAGACCCGATTATGGCACATTCCCTCTCCAACAAAGGATGCCTAGCAGTAGAAACATTATTGGCGGCAACGATCTCTCGCGCTGGGTCTTCGTACAGGCCATAGTCCGAAGCGAGGAGGAGTGGTAGGCGGTCGTCTCCTTCTGCGAAGCAATAATGCTAGCAAAGGAGGAGGTCACACGTACACGCGTGAGGGAGCGGTCCTCACGCCCCAGCCGCTGGGATCCCGATCCTGATTTCAGGCCACCGTAGGCGTGGGCTTGCGACCGTCCGGTAACCGTCCGGACCAAGCCCTAGTCGTCGACGGCGCTTATTGATTCACACGCGCCTCAAGGACATGTCAGCAAACCGTAGGGGCCCAGCTGGGTCGAAGCCTACTGGGGCCCCAGGTAGCGTGAAAGTGCCCCGGGGTGAAGGCAAAGAAGGAACATGAGTAGGTTTTTAGTCAGTAAAAGTCTGACACACCCTCGCGCCCCGTCCAAGAGCGTGAGATGTCGTTGGATGATTTTCTCACCTAAAAAAAGCAGTTTAAATATTATAAGGCTGATTATCCTATACTATACTATTGTCAAAAAAATAACACACACATTAAATAATTAATTGGCTTGATAAAAATAACTTAGTTATTAATATACAAAAAACCAAGTTATCGCATTTCTACCGAAGACTCGAACCCAACCATTTTAATGTATCTTATAACGGTCAAAAAGTAGAAGAGGTTAAAGTAGCAAGATTTCTTGGCATTCTTGTTGACAGCCAACTAACGTGGAAAATGCAGGCAGATGATACATGTGCGCGGCTAAGCAAATCTGCTTATGCTCTTTTATACTGGCAAAGAAAGTTAATTTACAAACGGTACTCATAGCATACAATGGCATAGTTTCCTCAGTATTGATATTTGGCATAATATTTTGGGTAAACTGTGCTGAAAGGGAAACTATATTTAAAACTCAAAAAAGATGTATAAGATGTATGGTAGGCCTAAAAACTACTGACAGCTGTGAGCCTGTCTTCAAATCATAAAAAATCTTGACTTTCCCATGCCTTTATATTCTTGAAGTAGCATTGATTTAATTTTAATCAATCAAATTCTTTAATATTCTGTAAATAAGTGCTGACAATTTTTTAACCGACTTCAAAAAGGAGGAGGTTATATGTTCGGTTGAATGTATGTTTTTTATTATTTTTTTTTATGTATGTTCACCGATTTCTCGGTCAATTGTGGACCGATTTAATTTTTTTTTTTTTATTGGAAGGTTCCGAGTTGGTCCCATAGAAATATTGTTATGATCTGATCATGATCTTCGAAGATATGGAACAGAACTTCTCATAGGATCACAGCAAAACCGTCGTAACAAGTAAAATTACTTTGTTTATACGTGTAGTCGATGACTGACTGAAAGTAGAGGGGGAATATATTGAACTGATCTGATGATGAAGCCTGAAGTTAGGCACCGGAACTCTGTAATAAATTAATGTAATCTAACCGTGTTTAGGATTATTAGAATTATCATGAGATGCACTCTGGCTATAAGGTATTTAAGTTTGGCTGAGGAGTACTTTTTAGTGGTGGTACCATAACTAAAAAGTGTAAAATAAAAAACTTTTTACAAAATAAAATACAACCGACTTCAAAGTAAAAAAAAACACTGAAAAGTGCAAAATAACTTTAATTTCGGAAGTTGGTGTTAAATAACGAAGAGACAAAACTATTATAGAAACACCGACTTCCGAAATTAAAGTTATTTTGCACTTTTCAGTGTTTTTTTTTACTTTGAAGTCGGTTGTATTTTTTTTTTTGTAAAAAGTTTTTTATCATTTCAATACAACAACTGCGGACATTTTGTTATTCCATTATTTTATTTGTCTTACTACACATAATTTATCTAATTATCTAATCGACAATGTTCAATGTGATTGCAAATTCTTAATGCGATAAATTATCAAAATTATTTAATGCTTTACTTTTGATCTATAAATCTGTATTAAATTCTTGTTGTAATTAAGTATGTTGAATGAATTGTTACTTTGTACGCCCTAGAGGCAAAACATAGCGTTTTCAATATATTAAATAAAAACTTATCATGTAAGTACCTATGTTTTACAATGAATTAATTAATCTTGAATCTAAAGTCCTAGTTCCAATACCAAAATTTAGCGGCATATTAACATTTACACATTATATTCCTTAGGTTGGTAAATCACAAAGGATTTTCTCATACTTAGAGGATGTTCAACTTGAATTAGAAAGCTAATATTGTTACTTCCACGTTAACGCCGCTCATTATCGCACATTCCCTCGTATTTACGCAACAATTTCTCGTGTTTATTCGAAATTACTTCCATTAATTATGTTTACATTTAACGCTCTTTCTTCGTGAAATGAGGAGGTACACGAAATTCTGTTATTAAAATTAATGTTAATTTACTTTAATTAATAACGACGTATATCAGGTACTCGACGAAGATTAATGTAGGAAGATATGTGGAAAGCAAAATAATAATAATTCAATCAAACCCGTTAATTATAAAATAAAAAATAAAAAAGACGTGTGGCACTCGGGGACTGCCGCGGTAAAGCTATTGCATAGCATTTTGTATCAACTTATGCAATTATAATTATTTATTTATTTTATTTATGCAGTAACAATACGGCTAGTTGCACGCACACAAACACCGTGTCGAAGACTGCCGAAAAGAAACGACGTTAGACAATGCACGGCCTTCAAGCCACACCTCCGTGCCCGTCAGAGTGGGGAGCGTGAGGTTTTTTTTCGTTACGGAATTTCTGGATTCGGTCCCCGCGCTCAAGGCCCTCGATAGAAGCTATGCAATAGCTTAAAATAATTTCTGCAAAGGTCCGACGGTACTTCACACCGGGATAGCTTCTGATGTCATAAAAAGCTTAGCGGGGTTACCATGACGTTCAAAATAAGCTTGTTTCATTCTTATTTCAGTGTGGGTAAGAGACAGAGCTATACAGGTTGTCTAGCGCCATCTCTTACCCACACTGGAAATAAGAATGAAACAATCTTACTTTAAACGTCATGGTACAGGTCCTGGTCCGATCGTGTGTGGAGTACTGCAGTCATATATGGGTTGGTGCTGCAAAATTCGGTCTAGCAGCTTTGGACTCAGTGGAAAGGTGTGCAAAGGCGTGAATTTGTAATAGTACGTTATCACACCGGCATTCTTTTGGGACAAATACTCAGCTTTACACAGTAATCACTCTAACTGGCGACTAGCAATGTGCAATAATACCTTACAAATCACTACGTAATGCTTACAACTTGACAGATAGAGATTTTTAAGAAAACATCAAATTTTCTACATTACCTACCGTATAAAAGGGGTGAATGGGGACCAAACTTTTGAAGGGTAATTTCTTGTTTTTTTTTTTAATATGTTGTTTGCGACAGTTAAGGGTTCGTATGTGTATAAATTAAATGGTTTATAATTTTTTTTAAATCGATGCTTTGTTAGGAAATAATTAATCTGATATCAAAACGAAAAATCTAATCAAAATTTTATCTTTATTCACCCCTGAATAGGCATCTATTCACCCTGTTTGACAGTTCTAAATCTTTAATTTAATTCAAAGTGATAAGTTTACTAAAAAATGACTTGCATATAGATAGAATGACATCAGCAACATTTACAGTTTCACATTGTGAAAATCATGAAAGCCGTCGAACAATATGCGCGGCTTTGTATCTAGTGTGGCGAGCACAATGCCAGGCGGCAGTGACTATCGGAAGCGAGGCTCCAGTGTAGCGCTGCGGTGTGTGAGTATGATAGAGATGAATACGAGTACCTATGCACCGTATTTACCACCTTTTTTTTAGTTGAATGTATTTTATTTATAAAATGGTTTAATTTGCCCCATGGAAAGTTTCTTATCAAATTTCAAGCGTTTGAAAAGAGAGACAATGAGTCTTTAGCGAGAGATGATTTCAGACTGTTAATGTTTAAATCGCGCGGAGAAATCTGATTGCACGATGCAGTATTTCGTAGTTTAGTTCATATGTGGCTTCATATATTTCGCTAAAACTGAACGAAAGCAGTTGCCTTTGAACCAACTATGTAACATACCTACATAAGTAAGTCTAACTTGTAACAAGCGCGACCACTTCCAATCAAACGCAAACAAATAAATTTATAAAAACTCCTCCCTCCCCTTCCCCACTCTCTTGAATATATCTATCATCTTCATCATTATTTCAGCCAAAAGACGTTCACTGTTGAACATAGGTCTAACACTTCGGTGTCACCACAACGAACGGTCCTTTATGTCTCGTATTCATCGAATTTTCGCGACTCACATAAGGTCACTGGTTCACCTTGTGGGGGACTTTTTAATACGTCTTCAGGTATGCGGTCTCCATTTCAGAACCTTTCAGCCCCATCGACCATCTGTTCTGCTAGCAATATGCCATGCCCACTGCCACTTAAGTTTGGTAATTCTTCGAGTCCTTTCTTTCGTAAATGTCAGAAAAAAGAAAAACAAAATTTAAAAAAGATTTAGTATTGTGTAAATAATCATCGCAGGATTCCAAGACTGAATGTTGATTACAAAGTTAGACAGAGTTTAGTATTCAAGAGCATTTCAGCGTGAATGGATTTTTTTCAAATCAGTGGAGGATGAAATCAGAAACAAGATTTCTTGAAATTCTTGAATTTGTTGATTTTAATTAACTCTTAGTGAACCATAAATTTCGGACGAAAACTTATGAAACATTCAAAAGAATCTTAGTTACAAAATTGTTTTCGATAAACAAATTTCACAAAACAGTATTTTTTTAAACTGACTTTAAAAAAAGATAGAGAAGATTGTCTACACAATGAGTTTTTTAATGTTTTTAATAGCATATACATGTGTGCGTTAAGTCCGTCCGTTCTCCGATCGTTTTACATAACCAGCTCATCTCCAGTGGACCCCGCCGGCGCCGGCTGTTACAGAGTAGGTAACATTAACAGGGCAACGGCCGAAAGCTATTATAATTCAACCGTAATTATTCCCTTTGTAAGAGAAGGTAGCTTTGAGTTTGAAGCTTTATTCATTCAAAATGTAGAATACGTTTTTGGCTAACTTTTGGTACCAACATAGCCTTCACTTGATCAAGACAATGCTGCCAATCGCCAATCGGTATGTTTTGAAAATGAGTATGTAGCTAAACTCAATTACATAAACAAATCAAATTCAAAGACTGCTTTAGAATATTACTTTCATCGTCATCATTTTAACCAAAAGACCAATAGGCCTCCCCCGTGTGTCACCATAACGACCCAGTCCTAGGCGTCTCCCATCCATCGCATTCCCGCGATACTCACCAGGTCATCGATCCACCTTATGTAAGGTCTTCCTACGTTGCGTCTTCCGGTACTTGGTTGCCATTCTAGAACTTTTTGTCCACATTAACTATCAATTCTACAAGCAACATGCCCTGCCCGCTGCCACTTAAGTTTGGCGATTCTTCGGGCTCTGTCGGTATCCTTGGTTCTCCTGTGAATATCTTTAATTCTGATACGATCACGCAAGAACTCCTAACATAACCCTTTCCTTGACTTTAAGCCTTCAGCTGAGGCTCATATTACTTTGTAAATTAAATAATACAAAAATATTACCACGACATTCGTGCTCACTTTCTAACCCAACTATAAATTCTAGGAACATAATATCATAAGGTAGCTACCTATAAACTTGTGCAAAATGTTAACTCGTATTATATTTAACTTTGTCACCTTTTATATAAATAAAACTGTCTGCTGTCACATGTATCTTCAAAGAAAATGTTAACATGAGCGCGGCTAACTGGAGCGTTGCAGTAAATGCTACAGACGTGACGTCATACAGATGTTGAGACTATGCTGCTAAGACAAGCGTTTGTCTTAAGAAATTTTACGACAAATCTTTTGATAAGTCTGATTATACTAAAATGTTAGTATAATATCGTTGTGTATTGCAGCCATAATTAAGGGAAATGAGAATGTAGAGAGGAAATCTCATTTATTTCCGCGAATATGAAAATACATTTGTACATTTTTGCATTATTTATTGCTAGCTTCTAACAGCGGCTTCCCCTAAGCCAAAATATTATAAAAATATATAGCCTATGTCTGTCTACTAAGTGCTAAAATAGCCAGTTACTGGTAAAATATTCTTTAGAATTGGTTCAGTAGTTTCAGAGATAAGTGGGGATACACAAACTTCTAAATTCCTCTTCATTATTCTTCTTCTTAATTCATGTTTTTATCTAAACTCGGATCGTCTTTGCCATGCGTTTTAGTATGACTTACTGTAAATCATAGTTTTACAATTTAATTAATTTGTATTAAAAGAACATAATTATTTATTTGAGAATTATAGTAACAGACAGAAGAAAATAAGTGATTATAACAAATGGCATGCAAGTTCCCATTTGTTATAATCATTAATTTTCTTCTGTTATCTTTCAGTCATTTAAATGTATCCTGCAATCGTACCTTGAAACATGAACAAAATTTGCCAGTGTCAATAAAACGCGCGCAATCACTACATATATCTAAAAAACTTGTGAAGGAATATTACTTGTCCTTGTAATTTTGTTTCGTTTTTAGATGTATTAATTGTAGTTGTCACTTGTTTCCTTGCCTATATAATTGTTTAGTATGTATGTATTTTAGTGTTAAGTAATGTGCTTTGTTTCTTTTTTTCTTACCAATTGTTTATCTTATTTTGCAATGCGCCAAGTGCAACCCCATTTTATGTCCAGACAATCTTTTTCCATACCAGGTTGCCTGGAAAAGATCACAGAATGCGATAAGGCCGCCAATTGTATGTTTTTTTGATATAAGGCTCATATGTATCATTTATTATCTTGGTGTACAATAAAGTATAAATAAATAAAATCATTGAATGTACCACTATTTCTCTCAACAGTAAGCTGTAAATTAATTGAAACAATGAATAGCGTTCATAATTGCTTCTTAAGTTTATGTCTACTCTGGGCCCTGGTTCAGGCCATAGTCCGAAGTGAGGAGAATATTATTGTATAAAGTCTTTGGTGTGACAATTGATAGAAGAAGAAATAGAAATGTCGTTTTGTCAGTTGTGGATAAAATACAAATGTGTCAAATGAATTAAAATATATTATTGAACTATCTTGGACTTTCGAATTACTAGGAATTACTACCTTCTAAAACAGTAACTATACTGCATGCACCTGCAACAGAGGAATGGCAGAAGGTCGCTCCTTCTGCGAAGTAGTAATGCTAGCAGAGGAGGCAGCCGCACGCTTGAGTTGAAACCGTAGAGGCATAGCAGGGCTGAAGCCTACTGGGGCCATGAGTTGACTTCTGAAAGGGAAACCCATGGTCCTGGAACCCAAAGGGCAAAGAAGGAACATAGGTGTGGTTTTTGTGAGTAAAAATCTGACTGAATCATGACCTCACGCTCCGCCCTAAAGCGCGAGAAGTCATTAGATGATTTATCAACTAAAAAAAGGTTTATACTTAACATAAACTTTTTTGGAATAAATATAAATCAATTGTGTTCTGAACAAATAAAACATCTCCTATAACTTAACCCGATTACAAGGACTGAACCAAATAAAAAGAACGAATGTGCACACAGAAATTTCAGATAAAATGTAAAGGAACACACGTATATTTCAATCATTATCTTGTGTGTGACGCATCGCCAACCTTTCCACTCAGCCGACTCCCTCGGGTCGCCGTCGTCGGAGTGGATACTGATCGTAACGATAGGGCTTGTGGAGATGAAGAATACGCGAGAGAATTGTATAACAGCTATATTAAGGTAATAATAGGAAATGACAATAAATCAAGAGAACGATGAAAGAAGAAATTATGATGCTTTTCTTCAATTTAAAATATGGTGGGAGTAAAACGTATTTATTCTGGACAAATCATGCTAACCTTGAAACGTACAAAATAGGAATGCAAGTTTTTTTTTTATTGATATAAACCAGTGCTTGACTGCGATCCCACCTGATGGTAAGCAGTGATGCAATCATTGATGGTGAGGCACACTAGTTTATTAAGAGCCTATTCACTCTAGCCTTGAAGGCACCTAAATTATAGTTGGACGGGAAGACCGCAGCAGGCAAATTATTCCAGTCCTTCGATGTACGCGGTATAAACGACGAATCGAAACGCTTAGTCCGGATCGTTGAAGTTTCAACAACGTAAGAGTGAATACTCGCCTTACGTCGGGTTGTCCGATGGTAGAAAGGAGATGGCGGAATCAAGTCATTCAATTCCCGCGCACACACCAAAATGCAACCTGTAAAATACCGATAGGCTGGCTACCCTGCGCCTGTGCTCGAGGCTTTG
This sequence comes from Mythimna impura, assembly GCA_905147345.3. NCBI lineage: Eukaryota > Metazoa > Arthropoda > Insecta > Lepidoptera > Noctuidae > Mythimna > Mythimna impura. Next base: position 8,659,555 of record LR990359.1, read on the forward strand.
TAGATTGTTATAACTTGTGAAGGAAATAATTTCTTGCAAATTCCTCTATCAAAATTTAAACTATTATATTTTTACCGAGTTAGAGAAAGAAAGAAAGAAAGAAAAAATCTTTATGGTCATCGATGGTTGCTCGTCCGGTCAAATGGCCATTAAGGCCGGGGTCCCTCAGGGGTCAGTGCTCTCGGCAACATTGTTCTTGCTGCACATAAATGATCTGCTTAAGCCCGGTACCTTTGGGTATGCAGACGACAGCACTGTTGCTGAGAGTTACATATCCAGCGCGCAGGCTAGTGGGTCACAGATCCAGTCTCTCCGAGAGGCTATGGTCGAGCGCTTGAACTTGTCCTTGGAGGCAGTCTCTGAATGGGGCGATGCCAATTTGGTCAAGTTCAATGCTGCTAAAACCCAGGCGTGTCTATTTTCCGCTAAAAGGAGCCAATTAGAAAGAAAAAGAAAGAAAGAAAGAAAGAAAGAAAAACATTTTATTTGGCGGAACAAGGCGCAAATTTAAAACTAACAAATTATAAGTACATTATGTTGAAGAAATATGCGCCATATCCGCGCAAAACGGCCGAACGCTCAGCATAATGCCGTGACCACACGCAAAATGCGATGAGCAGCCCTGCTCCAACTTTCCGGGGCGTAACCGTGCCAATAACCGACCATCTTGATCTCCTTGGTGTTACGCTGACGTCAACACTCAACTTTGGGCCATAAATCGAAGCAAAGGCTCAACTGGCAGCAAAAAAGCTGGGAATCCTCGCGAAGGTCAGACAGTACTTCACGCCGGAACAGCTGCTCAAACTTTATCAAGCGCAAGTTCGATCGTGTATGGAGTACTGCTCTCATCTTTGGGACGGATCTGCCCGATACCAGCTTGATGCACTTGAGGCAATTGAGAGGCGAGCCAAGAGGATCATTGGCAATGATGCACTCGTTGAGTCGAGGCTTCAAAGTCTTGAGCATCGACGCAGAGTTGCTAGCCTGTCGGTTTTCTACCGGTTGCATTTCGGGGAGTGTGCGTCGGAATTGCATAACCTAATTCCGCCTAGCCCGTTCCATCATCGGACCACCAGGCGTACGGCAATGCGCCACCGGTACATGGTGGACATCCCACCTATACGCACAAAACGTTTTGCGAACACATTCATAGTGCGTACAGCTAAGGAGTGGAATTCCTTGCCGGAATCTGTTTTTCCTGATGGCTACAACCCGGGAATCTTTAAGTCAAGAGTGAATAGGTTACTTCTAGGTAAGCGCGTTCCATCGTCGACCGCATCGTCGCTTTCCATCAGGTGAGTTAGCGGTCAAGCGCGAACCTATCAAGAATAAAAAAAAAAAAAAAAAATTCGTACCTCACACGTCGTACAGTAGAAATAAAATAGGTATGGAAAAATAACATTGAAAACTGTGCAAGGCCACAAAGGCACCTAACTCAGCATATGCTGCGATATTTAAAACGATAAATAACGCAACGTTGGTATTCTGTTAAAGCCGGTGATGCCACGGTCACACTCACGTTTAATTCAGCATACTGAAAATCTTGTTTCGTACTTTTTTATCGTCGTTTTTTTGGCGTAGTCGGGTTTTACTTTTTTACTTATTTTTTTTAGATCTGTGTAATCACACTCATAATATAAAGGCAAAAGATTGTGTGTGTGTGGGTGTATGTTTGTTACTTATTTATTTATAAAAACTTTATGCACTAGTACGAAACACTGTACAAAGGCGTACCTACTTAATGCCTTAGGAATTTTCTACCAGTCGAACGTAAATCTGTTCAGCCGTTGGATGAAGTAATTCTTTGCGCTCAAACGGCCGAACGGATTTGGATGACATTAAAATCCAAATAAAAAAAAAACTGGGTAAGTGCGAGTCGGACTCGCGCACTGAGGGTTCCGTACAAACTTACCTATGAAAACAGTTCAATTCCCGAGTTGAGTTACGAAGATTTTTCCGAATCGCAAAAAAGTTATTTTTAGTGACGTAACTACAAATTTACAGTTTTCAGATTGTTTCCTATACTTGTGTTATAAGACCTTGCATCTTGCCAAATTTCAGGATTCTAGATCAACGGGAAGTACCCTATGAATTTTGATTCCCTTGAGAGTGTCGAAATACCTATGGCTAAAACGTTTTTTGCGGCATAAGTGGCCGTTTTTTTTTCGTTAACTCATATGTTTGATTTTTTCACAACTTGAAGGGACTGCAGACTTGAGTATATAGTTTTAATTTCAACTTGATACCTCCACGCGTTCCCCAAATAAAGGGTCTGGACGGACAGACAAACAGACAGACAGACAGACAGACGGACGGACGGAAAACAAAGTGATCCTATAAGGTTTCCGTTTTTCCTTTTGAGGTACCCTAAAAAAACAGGTAGTAAATGTCCTGTATTAACACATAAAATACTTTTTATCACGGGAGTATGTTCCCTTTGGACAATTTCCTATTTACACATGGTTAAAGCGGCTGTCAGCAGCTAATAGATTAACGAAAACCTATTTGTCTTTTATGTTGGTAATATAATAATGTTACACAAAAAGTATCGTACTATATAATATATTAGTAAGTGAAAAAATTTTAAACATAACATTATTTTCTGGGTGGTTGTAGGAGATTGTCTTGTATTGGCTAATTGGTTGGTTACTCGGTAATTATATTGTGTACACAAACATACTGTGATCAGTCAAGCAAATGGTGGAACAGGCGTCAAATACATGCTATCAAACATGTCATGATTAGGTGGTATTTACATGAATTTACTAACGCTGGAAATTGTTATAGAGATTGTATATTGCATATCAATAACAGTTATATCAGTTAGTCAGTTCAATGTGAGAACAGGACTGGTCAATCAGCCCCAATGTATGAACAAAAAGTGTAATTTATTTCTTAAACTTGAAATATATTATCCGTAAATAAAATGGTCAGGGAATCATATTGTGAAACAACTTCCGTCAGACAGCCAAAATAGTAGATTTTTGAACAGTATAAGTGCCTATAACACGTACATTTATGTTTTTATAAATGTCTGTCCTTATTTTATGAGCTGTACGCTGTACAAAATAAAGAATACAATAAATAAATAAAAACAATATTGTATGTTTAACAACTTTTTTCCTGTTTTCCTTTCCGTTCATTCATATTTTATGTGGCAGTAAATCTTATTTTAATGCCATAACTTCAAGGGGAGCGGATAGTAAGCACATTTGGTGGTAAAACAGCAAAAATAAAAAGTTATCCCTCTGGAGATTAATACCTTGGAAATTAATAAACTAGATAATGTCCTGGATTCTTCAAGTTTTTTTTTTTTTAATTTATGGTGCACTGGTAGCCCTGTGGAAACAGCTCCAACTTACGAGTTTGCCGGTCGCGAGTTCAATTTATAATTTATTCCATTATTATAAAAATGCTGAAGGAAAACATTGTGAGGAAACCGGCATGTGTGAACACATCGAAAACATCACCCTTACAGCCCATTCCCTCTTCTAGAGAGGAGGTCTGAGTCCCAGCAGTGGAAACATTATAATACTAGAACTACACTGCGCACACGTGTGCCATTCACGCTGATCTGGGGGCGTCCGTCTCCATACATTTTATATGGAAACTAGACTTGTAGAGCTACACTTGATCCACGCCACGCAACGCCATGCGACGTCGTTCTACGTACAAATCAGGCGTGTAACACGTGTGCGTCGTCTAATGTAGTTCTAGCTGAAGTCTAATTGTGCTTATGCTGTGCCTATTATTTATTCATGCACTTACACACAAACTCATAAAATGGAAAGGAACAAATAGAAAAGCTTAAAGGTCTCTATCGAAGTTATTCAGTGAATCTGCCTTCTCTAAACTATATTGAGTTCAGCTTCAAGTCTTACAGGATAGCAATATTTTACATGGAACAACTGTCTAACTTTGCTCCAAAATTCAGTTATTGGGCAATATGATACCGGTTTGCAAGATTTTTTTTTTGGTGGGATATCATCAATTGACTTCTTCCGCTTTAGGTCTAACACACCCTTCTCGCTTTAGAGAAAGGTATGTTAGACTTTTTCTGAATTTGGCCCACGACAACTTTCTATAGTGATGTTGTCGCGCGTTTCGTAAGCGCGCGACAGTTTCGCTACTTACGCACGTTGGTCGCATTTGTAAGCGCTATAGAAAAAATGTCAACGCGATACTAACGCGCTACAGCCTCGCGACTGTATCGATGCGAACGCGCTACAGCATCGCTACAAAAAGTCACTGTGGGCGAGGGGCCTAAAACCTATCTGTTTTCTTTTAGTTGCCCTTTACTTGTGTAAAGGGGTCCCGGGGTTGTCCCCGGGAGATGTCGGCCCTAGCGGATTCCGTCGCTCTTTAAGCGGTACGTGGAACAAAATACAATGCGACGTGGAAGTTTTAGACTTTTACTGAACAAAACCTATCTGTGTTCCTTCAGTTGCCTTTTACGTTCCAGGACCAGGTTGTGCTGTGTCTGTTTCTATTCTATCCTATCCTATCCTATCCAATCCTATCCAATCCAATCCAATCCAATCCAATCCAATCCAATCCAATCCAATCCAATCCAATCCAATCCAATCCAATCCAATCCAATCCAATCCAATCCAATTCAATCCAATCCAATCCAATCCAATCCAATCCAATCCAATCCAATCCAATCCAATCCAATCCAATCCAATCCAATCCAATCCTATCCTATCCAATCCAATCCAATCCAATCCAATCCAATCCTATCCTATCCAATCCAATCCAATCCAATCCTATCCTATCCTATCCTATCCAATCCTATCCAATCCTATCCAATCCTATCCAATCCTATCCAATCCTATCCAATCCTATCCAATCCTATCCAATCCTATCCAATCCTATCCAATCCTATCCAATCCTATCCAATCCTATCCAATCCTATCCAATCCTATCCAATCCTATCCAATCCTATCCAATCCTATCCAATCCTATCCAATCCTATCCAATCCTATCCAATCCTATCCAATCCTATCCAATCCTATCCAATCCTATCCAATCCTATCCTATCCAATCCTATCCAATCCTATCCAATCCTACACAATCCAATCCAATCCAATCCAATCCAATCCTATCCAATCCAATCAAATCCAATCCTATCCAATCCAATCAAATCCAATCCTATCCAATCCAATCCAATCCAATCCAATCCTATCCAATCCTATCCAATCCTATCCAATCCTATCCAATCCTATCCAATCCTGTCCAATCCTATCCAATCCTATCCAATCCTACACAATCCAATCCAATCCAATCCAATCCAATCCAATCCAATCCAATCCAATCCAATCCAATCCAATCCAATCCAATCCAATCCAATCCAATCCAATCCAATCCAATCCAATCCAATTCAATCCAATCCAATCCAATCCAATCCAATCCAATCCAATCCTATCAAATCCAATCCAATCCAATCCAATCCTATCCTATCCTATCCTATCCTATCCTATCCTATCCTACCCTACCCTATCCTATTCTATCCTATCCTATCCTATCCTATCCTATTATCTGTGTCCGTGTTGCCGGTTTTTAGCAAGATATTTGAAAAGGTGATGTTAAATCAAATGCTTAATCATTTTAACACAAATAACATCTTACACGATAAACAGTATGGACGTCACCAAAGGACGTTGTACAACTGACGCTGGTGTCTCCTTACTAAAACACATTTTTAATGCGTGGGAAGAGGCACAAGATGCTATAGGCATCTTCTGTGACCTGTCTAAGGCGTTTGATTGTGTGGTTCATGAAACATTACTCCTGAAACTTGAGCATTACGGACTAGGCAAAACAGCTTTAAACTTATTAAAATCTTATTTGATTGACAGACAGCAAAAAGTTCAAATAAACGGTGTCAATTCGCCGGGATTAAATGTGAAAATGGGGGTACCCCAAGGTTCAATTTTAGGTCCTTTTTTATTTTTAGTTTATATTAATGATTTACCCTATTTGTTGCAAAATAAACTTAATATGGTGTTGTTTGCCGACGACACTTCTTTGATTTTTAAGATAAATAGAAGGACTAATAATCTTGACGACGAAAATAACGCACTACTGCAGGTCCAAAACTGGTTCCTGCTAATAATCTAGTTTTAAACGGGAAAAAAACTAAATGCATAAGATTTTCGTTACCGAATGTCAAAAGTAGTGATTGTGACGTAATACTAAACGATGAAAAACTAGAATTGGTCGACAAAACTGTTTTCCTGGGGATAACGCTTGACTCAAGGCTACAATGGGGTCCTCATTTAACATCTCTTGCAGGACGGCTTAGCTCAGCTGCATATGCTGTTAGAAAAATCCGCCAATTTACGGATGTTGATACCGCTAGACTAGTCTATTTTAGTTATTTTCATAGTATCATGTCATACGGTATCTTACTATGGGGACGGGCTGCAGACATCGACTCAATTTTTATTCTACAGAAAAGAGCTATCAGAGCTATTTACAATCTCCGCCGGTGCGATTCTCTAAGGGAACTGTTTAAGGATAACATCATGACGGTGCCTTGTCAATATATCTATGAAAACATCATGTACGTTAGAAAAAATCTTCATCTTTTTAGCAAAAGAGGCGATAGACATAATTATGCTACAAGAAATAGGGACCAATTAGTTCAACCAGGTTTCAGACTGGCTAAAGTGGCCTTTTCTTTCATGGGGTTCTGTTTGAAATGTTATAATAAAATACCTCCCCAAATATTAGAACTCAATGAAACGAAATTTAAATCTTGTATTAAACGCACACTATGCAGGCAAGCATATTATAAGTTGGAGGATTATATTCAAGATAAAAATGCTTGGCTCAATGCTGGTCCAGCTCCACTACCCGGGGGTACAAATTGATTAGAATTTGTTAAATTTGTAAAGTATTATTGTAGTTAATTATTATTGTATTTAGTATTGTATAATGTAGAAGCATTTTTTTTCAAACTTTGTAAATGTGAGTACCATGGAGCTATTTTATGGTTTTTAGGTTACTATTGGATTTGTTTGACATAAATGAGCATGGCAGTTGAGAGTTTGTCATGCTCACTCAAATGTCTCACTGATGGTGGCGCGTGTGTTCGATCATTCGATTCCCTTCAAAATGGTTGAGCTGAGTGGTGCTAATATTCGCGTCAGGTCCGTGAACGGGTGCTGTCAGTTGAGACTGGTCATCTCTTAGCTGCCAGTTGCTATTTTAATATCTATATTTAGTTTTTATTTTTACATTATTGACATTGTTCTCACATGATAGCGACAAGAAACATGTAACAGAGATATTTGTAATTGCAAAACATGATTGAAAAGAGTGTCCATGGAGTTTCTTGCACATTCTTCTCTATAGAGATCTACGCTTTGGAATGTGCAATTAGCATCATTTTTTGACGATGATTGACTGACTTCTTGACATTTCAAAAGTGCCTGTAAATGGTTTATTTGAAATAAATGCTTTTGAATCTTTGAATCTTTGACCGTGGCAAATTTTCCAAATAATCCCACAACCCAGAGAGACGTCGGCCCTAGCGGGTTCCGTCGATGTTGCTGATAGCTCTTTGAGGGGCGTTTGGAACACAACGAGACGTCGAAGTTTTAGACTTTTGCTGACTAAATTTCACCTGTGTTCCTTCAGTTGCCCTTTGCATTCCAGTGCCGCGGTAACAATTTCGAACATTCCTTTTTTTTTTTTTTTAAGGTGGGAAATCATCCAAATGACTTCTCGCGCTCTGGGTGGAGCGAGAGGGCGTGTCAGACTTTTACTGACTAAAACCACACCTGTATCCTTCAATTACCCTTTGCGTTCTAGGACTACGGGTTTCCCTTTCAGAAATTCTCCGCGGTCCTAGCTAGCGGGCATCGGCCCTGCTGGGCCCCTACGGTTTGCTGACATCTCTTGAGGAGCGCGAGGCTCACTACGCGCTGTTGACGACTGGGCTCGGTCCAGTTAATTACCGAACAGCCGGACGGCGAGCTACCCAGTGCTCGACGTCCGCAAGCCCGCGTCTACCGTGGCTGGTAGTCGGGGTCGGAATTACGGCGGCTAGGGCGTGAGGACCTTCGTTCCCTCACGCGTGCAGCCTCCTCCTTCACTAGCATTACTGCTTCGCAAAAGGAGGCGACCGCCTGCCATTCCTCCTCGCTCCGGACCATAGCCTGAACCAGGGCCCGACGCGAAAGGTCACTGCCGCCAATTGCCTCCACGAGGACACGGCGGTGATTTCGAACATTCCTGCAGCCCTATTTTTTTGGTGGAAAATCCCACCTCTATCACTCAATGACTTCTATCGCTCTAGAGCGGGGCGCGAGGGCGTGTCAGATTTTTACTGACTAAAACCCACACCTATGTTCCTTCTTTGACTTCGTTCCAGGGCCCCGGGGTTCCTTTCACACAACCCATGGTTCCCGTAGTTTCGACCCTACTGGGCCCCTACGGTGTTGTTGACATCTCCTTGAATCCTGCAGCACTTGACTGATGTCAGACTGAAGACTGGTGTCAGATTTCTAGGCTTCTGACAATTCATAAATACTATCATAGATCTACTTATAACAACTGGGACTGACGCTAATTATGCTCTCTTCAATGCAGGGAACTCGGTATATTAAGATGGCCACCTATCTTCCGACTGACCTTGGCAAGCGTTGCTTAACCTTGAACATCGACCTCTTCCATATAAATTTAAATTGTATATTTCTTAATTCAACAAAATTTGTATGTGAAACGCTTAAACAGTTTCTTCCCTGTGAACTGTTAACTAAATTCAATATTAGAAGGAGATTAGATAGTTCTAAGTTAGTTTGTCTCCCAGTATAGGTACGCATCATAGCACTAACTTGCAATTATTAGTTCTAACACTGTTACGGCTAGGAGAGCTAACTTAGTGGAAAGTCATTTATGGGTAGGTAACTAATTTATGAAGCGATAAGTAATTAGTCTGTTCAGAAACTGCAAGACCTAACAGCAATTGCTTGTGATAGTCTGTTACATCTGACATTTTTTAACCTTTTTTTAACTTTAAATATCATCAAATAACTTCTCCAGCTCTTGGTTTAGTGGAAGGAGTGTCAGATTTTTACCCGATTTCCAGGCTATGTATGTCTATATGTTCATCTGTTCCCTCATAGCTCCTAAAGTACTTATCAGTACTCGACAAGTGAGGTATCGTTAGAACTGTCTTAATCGTCCGCTGAACATAAGCTACGTGACGTGTCACAAACTCAATGTGGCGCCCTCTAGTGGACAAAAAGTGTTAAGAAAAAGATAAATACGCCGTGTTTGGTATCATTTGAAAAGGCCTCACTTGTACATTTCCAAAATATTGCTCAAATTTAAAGTGGCGCCCTCTAGCGGACAAAAAGTCATGTGTTAAAAAAAAGTTAACATAAATACACCATTGTATAGGTACCAACCGTAACATTTTAATAACGTGTGACTACGGCTTTTCTTTACCTTGTTTATTTCAGCATCCTGAAAATCTTATTTCATACTTTTTCATCGTCGTTTTTTGTCGTAGTCGGGTTTTTTTTTTACAGACTAACACGCACAGTGTTCTTTTAGTTACCCTCTCTGCTAGGGCTTCGGTAACTTTTTTGAAAAATCCACAACCCTGGCAGGCATCAACCCTAACTAGCCCCGTCAATTTTAATGACATCTCTTTGAAGCTAGAACTATATTAGGCTGACGCACGCGTGTAACACGCCTGATTTGTACGTAAAACGACATCGCGTAGCGTCGCGTGGCGTGGATCAAGTGTTGCTCTACAAGTCTAGTTACCATATAAAATGTCTGGAGAGCGACGCGCCCAGATCGGCGTGTGTGGCACACGTGTGCGCAGTGTAGTTCTACCTTGAGGCGCTGGTGGAACACAACGCGCTGTCTACCCGGGCTCGGTCCTTATTTGACGGTCGGATGGTGAGCTGCCTATTACTCACTGTTCGCTATAGTCCGTGCCTATGGTGGTCGGAAATCGTCCTGCGACTACCAACACCCGGGGTTTCTCCAGCGGGGTTAAACCCCCCGCCCTGGGACGAAGAAACCGGGGCTCTGGGACGAAGGCAACGAAGGAACAGGAGTGGATTTTTAGTCAGTAAAAGTCTGACACTATCTCTCGCTCCGCCCAAGAGCGGGACTTGTCATAAGATGATTTTCCCACCTATAAAAAAAAAAAAGCGGGGTTGGGGCGTGAGGCTGGTCCCCGCTTCACAGTTTCGGGCCCCTCTTTTGTTCGCATTACTGCTTCGCAGAAAGAGGTAACCGCCTCCCATTCCCTCTCACTTAGTACCATAGCCTGAATCAGGGCCGGACACGAATGGCCCCGTCGTCAATCGTCTCCATACGACAGTGCTCCACTCAAACGGGGCACATCTTTCTCCACCGTATACATCAACGTGTCCTTAGGGTGATTCAGAGAATAGTCACACATGGGAATTTTTTCCCGCCAGATCCGACACAGACAGGCGGAAAGTAAGGACGCTATTTCGCCTCTGTAGTCACTCTTCAAAGAGGGGCCTTATCGCTGCGATAGTGGCGTGCCGAGACACGGCTAGCACTAGGATATATTATTGTTTTATTACATAATTTTCGTACCTACTTCTGTCATCAAATCAATTTCAATGGTACCCTATAGCCAAAGTGACAAATCTAGTCAGCCCAAACAGAATATTCCTATACTCTTATAAAAAAAAAAAATTCAAAATCGGTCCACAATTGTTAGAGAAATGGATGGATAACAAACAAACGTATACAGCCGAATAGAATATATAATTATAATCTCTACCTTTTTAAAGTAAGTTAAAAATAGAGGAATGGCTTTTGAAAAACTGATTAAAAAGTAGAGAATTAGACGACATTTATGTACTTGGTAACTTGTTCTCGGAAACCGAGTCTATTTGAGTCAAAGAATTACAACAGGCCAATTTAATTAAAATCTCTTGCTGATAACAAAAGATTTTCAAGTTTCATGTATTTTTGGCTTTCGTTGTTTACTTCTTAAAAAAACAGCATAATGACAATGAAGAGGAGTATAAAAGAAATTTGTGGATTCGTTTTCCGAGCATAACAGAATAACTTGTACAGTGAAATACAAATTCGTTTATTTGGTCAATTAGAAATCTTTTCAGAGGTATAAAATAATTTTCAAAGATCATTTTCGTTTTGTATTAAATAATCTTATCAGATAATCTTACAATGGAAACACTAGGGTAAATTCAACACAATGTGAGAACTTATTGATTTTCTTAGTTTATGCCATTAAATTCTCTTACTAATATAATAATAATATTCCACAACTATCACACAACGCCGTCTAGTCCCAAGCTAAGCAGAGCTTGTGTTATGAGTACTAAACAACAGATAAACATACTTATATATTTCTAAATACATACATATTATAGATAAATTACACCCAGACACAGACTAAATTTACATGGAACGATCATATAGATACAGTTTGTAATAAACTTCGGTCAGTCCTGAGTAAGTTGTATTCCTTGAAACCTGTAGTTACGAGAGGATTATTGTATGCGCTTTACTATGCACTTGCTGACTCGATTATTGGTTATGGGTTGGGTGGTTATGGACTCACTTTCAAAACGTATCTTAATAGAATTAAAATGTTACAAATAAGACTCTTAAACTGTTAGTAAGCAATAAAACTAAAAAAAGCTTGAACAAAGATTATGAAAAATTATTTAATAAATGCAATGTATTACCAGTTGAAATGAAAGTTAAACTAGCAATTGTTTTGGAACAACATAATAGTAAAAATAATAAAAATGAAAGAGTGTATAGCTACCCAACCCGCCAATCTAAGAAAAAGAAACTCCAGGTTCCTAAGGTGAACAATTACTACGGTAAGCGTGCGAGACGGTGGATTGCACCTACACTTATTAATGAGTCACCTGATGAATTAATAAATCAAGCCAAAAATAGAAACCAATTAAGCTGTTGATCCCCGCATTAACGCCGGCGTTCACGCGCCATTGTCTTACTATTGTGTCTCTAATTACGCACTCAAAAGGTTAAAAAATTTTCTAATAAAACATTATCTGTCTATGTGTCCATAGTTGCTGCGGTATGTGGGTCTCAGATAGTGTTGTGGTGCTGCATCTGTTTACCTCACAACGAGTACCTACCTACAAACTTGGGGGGTGACCGGATGTGGTCTTAGTAATAAGCGAAATCCACGAGAATGTACTGCCGACAAACTGCTATGCAGTTTGGCAGATGTTAAAAATGATTTTTGATGTAACAAATTAATAAAATAAACTAAAAAAAAAAAGAAACGCGGGCTTGCGGACGGCGAGCAATGGCTAGCCTGCCGTCCAACCGTCCGGTAACCGTCCGGACCGAGCCCAAGTCGTCGACGGCGCGTATTGTTCCACGCGCGCCTCAGGGAAATGTCAGCAAATCGTAGGGGCCCAGCAGGGTCGAAGCCTTCTGGGGCCATGGGTAGTGTGAAAACGAAACCCGGGGCCCTGGGACGAAGGCAACGAAGGAACAGGAGTGGGTTTTTAGTCAGTAAAAGTCTGACACTATCTCCCGCTCCGCCCAAGAGCGTGATATGTCATAAGATGATTTTACCACCTAAAAAAAAAACCCAGACAGAAAAAATGATCGTGCTCATCACACAAACATTTGTCCTGGGTGGGAATCAAACCCACGACCTCCGGCATAGCAGTCAGGGCCATTAACCACTAGACCAACAGGCCATTCAGTATAAATAAAGTGGGAAAGTTTATATTATGTTTGTTCAAACGTAGCACGGTGCTAATCTCTGGGACTACCAGTCATATTTAAAAAAAAAAACCTTACTCTATAGGATATCCAGGAACATGATAAATAGTATAATTAACAACGCTACTACCCACGGAAGAGGTGCAGTAACCAAAGACGTTTGTCTTTGGTTACTGAACTGCGCGGGCAGCTACTTAAATAGACAACGTATAATACTAATAACTGAATCATTAAATCTCTCACTAGAATGTTTTGAACAAGTTTTACATTTAAGCTCTAGGTATTAGGCATAAATCTTATTAAATTAACATTGTCGATAGCAATTCCACTTCAAATCAGTTAGACTGGATTGAGCCTTAAACTTTGACATAAATTAAATCAACTTACCGTGGTTAACCGAACGCCAATTATGCGAAATTGTCGAATAGAGTTGTCACAGAGAAGCAGATTTATGGAGAGCTGCTGACTATAAATTATACGAGAATTTACATACTAATATACTATTTTAGACATTGCATGTAGGACTTAAAATTTATAAAATGACAAATACCTAAGCTCGTTCAAGAAGCTATTTCTAGACGGATTCATTTCAATCGTTTGTAGGTACGCAATACGCGTCTTTGGTTTACAAAAGGAAAAATTCTTCTATTTCCTGAAGCAATCTTATACAGACATACCGTAAGAAGGCTTTAGTAGCCTATCCATTCTGCGGAGACCTTTCCAACAAAAGCAGTGTAGCAGATTTGTGTTCTAAATAAAATTTTATACTGAAAGTGGCTTAAACTAGCGGTTATGCCTAGTTAAAGTAGAAATAATATTATTTATTAGTTTTCTAATTAAAAGTGGTCACAAAAAACAAGTACATATTGATTGGTGCATAAATGAGGATACAGTATATATCTACTGGCTGCCAAACTAGGTTTGCAGCCTATGACTTGAGGGAATCAGTTCAGTCGTTTCAGTCATCTTCTTACATAAAAACTTTATTACCTCTTCATAATATTAATGTAGACACAGTACTGGCAAATAACGACAATAACTTTGTGATATTTTCTAAATATCTAGCAATATTTAAAAAAAAAATATCCCGTATTTATTTAATAGTGAGCGAAAACAAACCCATGTAGTGTGAAAATTTTGTGTTGCCAGTTTGTAAGATATAAGGAGAAGGCAGAGTCAGTATATCGATTTCTTTGAATTTATTTCTGAGGGACTCGCGAGGACCATTTCCATCATTTTATAGATAGCCCGGATTGCTCTCTTTTGCAATATGAAAATTGAGTCTACATCAGCTGCAATATTTAAAAAAAATATCCCGTATTTATTTAATAGTGAGCGAAAACAAACCCATTTATTGTGCACATTTTGTGTTGCCAGTTTATAAACAAAAGACAAAAATAGAACAAAAATATTTTCATCTAAAGTAAAATGCTTAAAACAGTAACTGTTTTTAATATTACGTCATGTGTGTTATCATAAGTATGTTATTTCTAGCGTAAAGAAATTTCGTAGGTTTAATATTCTCAAGGGAGAAAGATTTTGGAGGCACACAACAGACACAGAAGCCATTGACAAAGATTCAGTAAGGATATCGTTCCATCGTTATGAACATGTTCCCGGAAGGCCGCATTGTCCCGGAATAGGAAATAACCATAAACCATCCTAAATGTTATTGTTAAGAGGGCCCTTCCCCACTCGTCTATTGTCAACGCGAGCATGCTCTAAAAGTTTGTTGTTTCATTCAATGTTTGATGAAGAGGCAACGCGAAAAAAGTAAGATGATGCCTGAAATATAGTAATGCATTCGGTTATTTCGTCATTTACTGGAATATTTCACAAAACTTGTTTCAGAAAATACTTATTAATTTGAAAACTTTAATCCTTTAACCGCTTACGTTGGATTGATCCGACGAGTGTTTTTGTGTCCTATTCACCAGGGTCGTGTGTTTGCGACTGTGTACTCCATCTCGTTTAACTTTTGAATCCCCGTAGGTGATGGAAGAGCTGACGAGATGGAGTATTTGGTCGAGGATGTGCTACTCTGGCGGAATAAACGCGTGCGTGTTTGTCAGATAATACGAGTACATCCGATGAAGATGGTTAAAAGGTTTTGGAATAAAAAAATCTTTTTTTCTAAATCTCGATTATATATGCAAGATTTCTATAGATATATTTTTTAACGTAAGAGTACATCATGAAGGTCAAAGTTGACGTAAAATAGCAGATCTTCAAAGGTCTTTATTGGATCAATAAAAAAAAGTTAAATTCATAAATATCTGGAGAAACATGTGTAGTAACGTCATAATCACGTACGAGCGTTTGTATGAAAACGTATTTCGGGTTGGTCGCTCTTAAGAGAGCAGTCAAGCATATAAGAGCAGAGGCCTTTAAAAAAATCCAACAATAATTAGCTTATGACTCGTGAAAAATAACTGGCAAAGTATACAAAAAGTATCTCACCAACTGAGAAATAAATATCGATAG
This sequence comes from Mythimna impura, assembly GCA_905147345.3. Taxonomy (NCBI): domain Eukaryota; kingdom Metazoa; phylum Arthropoda; class Insecta; order Lepidoptera; family Noctuidae; genus Mythimna; species Mythimna impura. Next base: position 8,674,783 of record LR990359.1, read on the forward strand.
GTATTTAAAGAATAATAAAAAAATTAAGAGGTATTTAAAGTTTTAAAAAGTCTTTGCTCTGATATCTAATAATGACATCGTAGTTTCTAAAGTGCATACAAATTTTACACTAGAGTGAGCGGAGCGCTCAAAGAGGGTTATGCTCGGAGTTTCCTTGTGTGATCAGATCACAAATGAAGATACCCACACGAAAACCAAGCTTGCGGACATTACCCGAAGAATCGCCCAACTTAAGTGGCTGTGGGCAAGGTACATTGATGGCAGAACAGATGTCCGATGGTGCCGATTAGTTCTGGAGTGGCGACGACGTACCGAAAGATGCAGCGTTGGTTGCACGAATCCAATGGATGCGAGACGCATAAGACCGGTCATTGTGGCGACACTAGCTGACATAATAATGATGAATGAAAACTTTACCACCTCGTATCGTGTAGTTTTTATTTTCATTTTATAATTCAAACAATTTACAGTTCCTTTTTCGACTTAAAAATAAAGGTTGTGAATCAAGGATGCAAATTAGATGGAGCGAAATAAGCTCCTGGGTGCACTAAACCCACTTTGTAGCATAGAATCGATGCCCTCTTTAATGAGATAAGATATTAAGACGTAATGTTCAATTATAGAATGTCTATGGATCTAAAGTTTTACAGATTTATTTAAAACTATGTCAGCAGCCTCGAGTAATAAATAAGATATTGCTTAAGTTGTGCCATAATCGTTAATCCGGATGAAACAATCGATATCATAAGACATATATTAAAACAGTTAAAACGATAAAACGTAACTGGATATTATTCCGGAGTGACTCAGATATTTTTATATCAGCACTAATATAACGTTGCAGAGTTATTGGAATAGTCAAGGTTCAAATTTGTCTTGCAACCTCTTTGGTTTTTATACGTACTGGTTACTTTGGGTAAGAAATTAAAAGATGCCATTAAATTTTACTTGACATTTTTTTTGTCATTAAAATTCGACAGCGAATGTAGTTAATCCTACTGAACTGCTCTTTAAGACAGAAAAGGGAGTTCTGTTGGATTAAGTTAAAGTAACACTGGAAAATATTGCAGAAGTAAAATGTACTCATAATTATAATTTTAGTGAGTAGTATTACTATACTATCCATTATTCTGACAGTTGTTCGATAACACTCATATAAATAGTGCGGCAGTATAAAGCCCTTTCAATAGAAATCATCACTGCAATCAATTGTTCAACTGACCTAATAGACTTGTCTAAACCTTTCATAGTAAAAATGAGCTTTACTAATCATTCATAAAGCACACTTTTCAATGAGTTAAGCTTTTATATTGGCTACTGGCAGTCTGTTCAAGAATATTTTCCCCTATTGCATGCGCATAAGGTGCATTTTCTCATCACTTTTGTTGATTCAGAAGAACTTTTAACTTTTTTTCTTTTAAAAGAACACAGAACTTTTGTTCTTGACGGCTTGGGGTAGAAGTTTTCTTAATAGTTTGCGAGACAAACCATTAAGAGAAAACTTTTCCCTGTAACAATTCAGCTGATTCCAACGCCGACTGGTAACCCCTCGTATGTGCACACAGACCAACAAGCCGCAGAATGTTTGAAGCGAGACATTGTGACGAAAGACACCGACTGAGTTTATCAACTGACGTTGTCTGAACATCCTGAATAATTTCTGCAATGAGAGCGTTATTGACATCGTACACGACAGTCACGCCATCTCGCAAATGCAACTTTAGGGGCTTATGTCAAATAGTGAATGAAAAGTGCTTATTATCTATACATATAATAAAACAGTAAAATTATTTTGCGATGGTATTAGTTGGCGCAAAAACTACTGAACCGATTCTGTTCAAATTTTGCATACATAATCCTTATAGGTCAGTGCATCTGTTAGGCTATAAATTATCACGCTATTTGCTATGGAGGGTGAGCAATAATCCAAAACGTCCGTGTTGAACGACATTTGCCGCGAGTTCGATTCCCAGCTACAGTTAAAATTTTTGTCATTATTTTATCTTCTTTTTTGTAATAAAATAACTTTTACCATTTTTTCAAAATAAAATTGACATTTCTATTCGATATCTTCTAAATATATTGTAAAAACTAATCAAAACACATAATAAAATCGAATTAGTACCACACGCAATTCAGATACTCGCAACGCCATCTAAAGACTCAAAGTAGAAATAATGATGACAATGACAGTTGAACTTTATATTTGATAGATGGCATTGTGTATTTTACGTAATTTTCTGAATGGCGGAAGAATGACCATCGGCCACGTTTGCAGACAGTTTAATTGTTCAAAATTGGAGGAAAATAGTTATGGTTAAACTGGTGTTAGACGGAGGCATTTTTAACAATCCTACTGCTTTTTTTTTCCATGATTGTAACAAGATAATTGACCATGATTATTCAAGGGATACGAACCAAAAAAGGCGATGAAAGTAAACAAGTATATGTATTTAATTATTGATTTTAAAATAACACGGCCAAATTTTCGGAAGGGGTTGCATGGCACCTTGTGTTGGAAGACCCCCAGGTAGACCGATGACCTGGTGAGGGTCGCGGGAATCTGATGGATGCAAGACACACAGGACCAGTTATTATGGCGACACTTGGGGAGGCCTATGTCCATGATAATGATAATGATAATGATGGTACTTTTTTTTTCTTTTTTTAAGAGTGGAAATCATACAATGACTTCTCTGGTTGGAGCGAGAGGGCGTGTCAAACTTTTACTGACTAAAACCACACTTGTGTCCTTCAGTTACGCTTTGAAACATCTCTTTGAGGAGCGCCTGGATCACTACGTGCTGTTGACGACTGGGCTCGGTTCGGTTAATTACCGGACGGCCGGAGGGCTAGCTACCCATTGTTCGATGTCTGCAAGCCTGCGTCTACCGTGGCTGGTCGTCGGGGTCGGAATCTCGGCTCGGCGTGAGGACGTTCGTTCCCTCACGCGTGCGGCCTCCTCCTTCGCTAGCATTACGACTTTGCAGAAGGAGGCGACCGCCTACCATTCCTCCTCGCTCTGGACTATAGCCCAAACCAGGCCCCGGCGCGAGAGGTGGCTGACGCCGATTGCCTCCACGAGGTGATCCGCCCTTGCGGGACACACCTCTGCATGCTCCTCCGGGATGGCACCTTGCGGCCTAATAATGGCGTGATTTATTGTTTGCAGTTTCTGCTCCATATAAAACGGGGTCGAAAGTGGTTTACGTTCCTGATCACTGATGTATCTCAGATTCCTGGCAGCCTTGCGTTGACATCTGGACGTTACCTCCTTGCAGTGAGTGGTGACTAACACTGGAACAACCCTCTGAGGGAGGGTGGAGGTGTCTCAGGGATAACACTAATCGGCTGCTACATTTGTTTACCGTAATTTCATTGTTTTATGGATACACAAGCTCAGGACTGTTGAGGGTGTTTCGAGCTGTTTCTGTTCCGGATTCGGTTGGAAGTATCCTGATATTACCATTTTGCGAATCGCCCGGAGGACCCGGTGTAACATGCGGTGGAGGTCTATCACATTTGGGTGAACCGCCGTGTCCTCATAGAGGCAATCGGTGACAGTGACCTCTCGGTTTGGCCATCAATATGCGAGTTTGATTGGGCCCCCGCCCAATCAAACTCGGGGGATACACGCGCTCAAGATTTCGCCGAAATTCATTCAACGGGGACGTCAGTTAAATACACACCAAAAAATCCTAGGTAAATGAACAAGTATAACACGACGCCTTACGCCATCTATCGGATTATGGGGACAACACTACGCCACCCAAGTTGATCAAAGCACAAATAAGATTAAACATCGATAAAACGATAACATTCGACAGTATCTACAGATTACTAGCGACATCTATGATACGACGTGTGAAGTGTCCGTGACGTCAACGAGTCACTACTACATACAAGCATGAGATGTTGAAGATACACACTAAGCTGTCCAACCACCTATATAAACCGGCACCACGAAGGAACTAGGAGACTCGCTACTTAGAAGGCACAGTGGTCGATAGCCCCGCAGTCACTACTGTTGTCGAAAGCTTGACCTGAGCGGAGGCCCCGTCGCCCTCAGGAACAGCCGAGCTAGGAGGTTAAGGGATAGGATAGCCCCGCAGTCCATCCCTAGGACCACTAATAGATCTCACATCAGACTAACTTTGTTTGCTAAAATCTGTCAAGTGTTTGAAGTAAAGTAAATAAACCCTATCTGTCATCCAACGTTGGTTTCATTCCACACCGCCACCATTACATTGGCGCCCAACGAAATATTCTTCTACCCGCAAACAAGTTTTCGGATCACCGACATTTTTACGGTGTACCCACATATCGGCGGATAAATAGAAGCCTACCCTCAAGAGAATTTATATTATTTTGACACTATTGACATGTCTGAGAAAAAACCAGAGATGGTGGTGATGACTCAGGAACAATTCACTGCACTCATAACAAAAGTGACAGAAGCGAACGAGAGTGGAAATAGACATTCTAAAAGTTTTGCTGCGTGTACGAAACGTTACGACGGTGAAAGAAATTTTAATAAAGTTGAAGAATTCGTAACAAGTATCTCAGTGTACAAAAAAATTGAAAAAATTAGTGACGAAGACGCTTTGGAAGGTTTAACTTTATTATTGTCTGATGCTGCTGCAACGTGGTGGAACGGTATAAAAAGCGATATCAAAAAGTGGTCCCAAGCTCTCGACGCCATTAAGTCTGCTTTTGCGCCGAAAATGCAGCCACACGAAATTTATTTAGAAGTCTACTCGAAGAGGCAAACGACTGAAACCATTGACGCGTTTGTGTGTGAAAAACGTGCCTTATTGTCACAGTTACCTGCAAAAAGGCATAAGGAAGAGGAACACTTGGATTTTGTGTACGGACTCCTCAATATAACCTACAAAAAGGAAATTGCTCGCACGGAAGTGAAGACTTTTGCTGACCTTTTGGAACGAGGTCGCCATATTGAGAGTCTGGCCAAACAAGCTGGTGAAGTAACAGCTTCAACACAAATAGAACGAAAGCCACTCAAACGATGTTCGTTCTGTGGTAAGAAGGGCCATCTTTTCGACGTTTGCCGCAAAAGGTTGGCGGACCAAAAAGAAAAGGCAGTCAGTACTGAACAGGAAAAGAAACCAGTCATCACGTGCTATGGATGTGGAGCCCCGGGTGTTTACAGAAGCAACTGCAGTACCTGTAAAACAAAGGAAACGCCACCAAAGCCCGTTGCTTTTTGTACAGTACAAAATTATTTGAAAATCCACGCAAAGATACCGACAATCAAGGTACATATAAAAGGGGAAGAGGGTTATGCATACGTAGATACTGCTGCCCGTCGCAGTATTGCCAGTATGCAGCTGTATAAAATGTTGCTACGTTATGGAGCACAATTTGATCAGCGAATAACCGACATTAAATTAGCCGATGGAACGGTGAAAACGACAAACTTGTTGACAACGACAACAGACATACGTATTGGAGAACGCACACTACCAATAACATTGTCAGTCATACCTGAAGCTGTGGACAATCGTACGCTGTTAGGTATCGAATTCCTAGAACAGGCAGGAATCATACTTAACACACCGCAACGTAGCTGGAACTTTATTGACGAACCACAAACATCATACGACTTCATTCAACTCAACGATGACGACATTCCATTGAAGGCAGTGAAGCGGTTAACGTTCGAAGATAAAAAGGAGCCAGTAGAACTGAAGGCAGTGTCGGAGTTCATCCGTTGGGCTAGCGAGCTGGACATGTTGTCACCCTTACCCACAACACCGACATTATCCGACGTACAAGACAGTCCACCAGTAAACAAACGACCAAGATGGACATTACATAAATTGGACACGCCACCAGGACCTACACGTCCGCGGGAACCTGCTGACAACCAATCATGTGTAGATCCACGTATTGTTTATTTACCAATAAATCCTACTTCTATGTACTCTGTAGATATTTATTTAAATCCCGATGAAGGAACCTTACTTACAAACAATGAGCGAAAGATGTTCAATGACCTGTTAATTGAGTACAGCGACATCTTTGAGAAAAACACGGAACCAACTCCATTTACACAACATAGAATCGACACAGGCAATCACCCTCCTATTAGTGTTAAGCCCTATAGATTGTCACCTACAAGGCAAAAACAACTAAGGCAAAAGCTGGATGATATGTTAAATGATGACATTATCGAGGAATGCGATTCCCCATGGTCAGCACCTGTAATTCTAGTTCCAAAAGGAGAAACCGATGTTCGAGTTTGCGTAGATTACCGACGACTCAACGAGATAACTAAACCTGACAGATATCCGTTGCCTCGTATTGACGATTTAATACATCAGGCAAAAGCGATGCCGTACATGTCAACAATTGATTTACAGTCAAGTTACTGGCAAATAATGGTACATCCAGATGATTACGATAAAACAAGCTTTGTATCACCATTTGGAACGTTCCGTTTCAAGCGAATGCCATTCGGTCTTCGAAACGCGCCAGCTACGTTCCAAAGATTAATGGACAAACTCATACAAGGATTGCAAGCCGAGTGCGTTTTAAGCTATTTAGATGATCTTATAATAAGATCTATGACTTTCAGTCACCATATAAACGACTTAAGAGAAGTATTTATAAAACTGAGAGAATACAAACTAAGAGCCAACAGAAAGAAATGTAAAGGAGACAATTTTTTTTGTTTGGGGAATAGGCCCACCACAAATTGTGGCGTATAGCAATGAAATGCACGTTAGTTTATTCCTTATAATCTCTAGATTACATTGATAATATTGGCAAAACTGTATCTAACTGGAATACCGTGAAATACGACAGTCAAAACATGACTCTCATAATAACCTAAAATCTCACAAGAGCGATTGTCTAATGAGTGGATAGGTCTCCTTGTTATTTTAAGTTAAAATAGTGCACTGTTCAATAATATACAGTATAAAACAAAGTCACGTCTGTACTACGTGACAGACTTTGATGTGATTTACACGATTTGATAGACTTATTCATGAAAATGCGTAGATGTATTCATTTCGAAATAGCGCGGCTTTTGTCGGCCATTGACTGTAGATCTAAAATAATAAGGTGATGTGTTTTATGCTGGTTGTGTAAGGAGAAAAAAAAACACATTATAGCATCACAAGTATTTATTACTGTTCATCATCATCATTTTCAAAGTCATCTCTTAAAAGCAGTATTTCATCTAAAAAAGATGCAGGTGGCTCAACCTCACCTACCTCACCTCAAAAACCACACTATACACATCACATATGCACAGCAGCCAACAGTGCGTCTGCCCACTAAACAATTACAACAGTATCCAGCAAGAGCAGTATTCAACATTCCGTTGAAATCGTGCTGCACAATTGATACAACGGCTTTGTGGATTATGCATGTATCTACAGATGCCATTTTCATAAAATCTTTCGAATAAAAATACGAAAAGAACAGAAGAAACATGCTATCTAGTAATCGAAAACAATAATAATGTTGTCTGTAGTGGTGGGGGTTTCAACGACGAACAGTTTTCAAATACCGTTTTTTGTTCTGCAACGTAACAACCGTTTTCCATCCTGAGACCAAACAGTCTTCGTTGCATAAACACTGGTTTATGCAACGAAGACTGTTTGGTCTGTTTGGTTCGAAGACTGCTTCGAATTACTGTATGCGAATTGTTATCTTACAGTTAAGAAAATAAGGTCGAAAATCCATTTTATGTTTATAGTCATAAAGTTCATTTTTATTTATTATTTATTTATTTAATCTTCATGCAACAAAGGCGGACTTAATGCCTTAGGCATTCTCTACCAATCAACCTAGGGTAGTGGAGAGACAATATGGCAGGCATTTTTCATTGTAATAACTGGTTTTGAAACGACGACGCGACGAGTACAGAATTTATTACCGTCCTCAAACTAGTTGCGACAACGAACGTTTTCTGCAACTACTTCACTCAACCATAGTTTCGTCTTCAAACCAGTTGCGACGACGACCGTTTTCTGCAACCGTTTTTGTCGTCGCCAAAACGGTTACGTCTCGTCCGTCTAAAATTCGACAACGACCCACCACTAGTTGTCTGTCAGTGTCAAACTGATTGAAACTGGACCACAGAGCATCTGCAACGGGCTATTAATTACGTTTCGTTCCACATTGATTTTTAAAGTAGATACGTTACTTGATATTTGTGTTAACCGTTAATAACAGCATTAAAAACAGGTTCGCTGGACCAATTCATTATTATCTCTTGAAACGCATTTAAATCCGATGTCACCGCTGCGCACTATAGTAACATTTTTTTTTCACGTTAAAATAAACTTGAAAACGCTCCTAAACAAGCATTATTTGCCGTAACACTTTTTTACTATTATTTCATTATTCCGGTTAGATTTCTATATAATTTTTGGTCTGTTAATTATAATAAGATGATCGCTTTTTCCATGTGTAATATTATTAATAAACGTAACCGTTTAATAGTGGGCCCAAAAAAAATTGTCTCCTTTATGTGTTCAGAAATTAAATATCTTGGCCACCTTATAGTTTCTGACGGTATCAAAACCGACCCAGAGAAAATCTCTGCTATTGCAAACCGTCAGGCGCCTAAAAACTTAAAAGAATTAATATCATTTCTGCAAACCGCATCATGGTATCGAAGGTTTATTCATAATTTTGCAGACATTGCTAGACCACTTACTAACCTAACGAAGAAGAAAATAAGCTGGAAGTGGGAACGAGAGCAACAAGAAGCATTTATAAAATTAAAAGAAGCCTTGACTACGTCACCAGTATTAAAACAAGCAAGTGACGATTTACCCTTTGCAATCAAGACTGATGCCAGCCAGTATGCCATCGGCGCAGCTTTGGTGCAGGGGGAGGGAGAAAATGAGCACCCTGTTGAATACGCAAGTAGACTCTTAACGCAAGCAGAACGGAATTATAGTGTCACAGAAAAAGAAGCATTAGCGATAGTATGGGCTATTTCAAAATTTCGTGGCTATATAGAAGGAACAAAGTTCATAACTGTTACAGACCATCAACCGCTGAAATGGTTAATGAATCTTAAAACACCTACTGGTCGCCTAGCACGATGGGCACTACAGCTGCAACCATACGAATTCAAAATCCAATATACCCCTGGACGAACTAATGTAGTAGCTGATACATTGTCTCGCCCGCCATGTGAGCAGCATGATGTAAAATGTACCATATGCAGTACAGAGGTAGATCTACCCAGATACAATGAAAAACAGTTAAGAGAGGAACAAATGAAAGATGAAACCCTTCAAACTATTATAAAAATATTAGAAGGAGAAGAAACACCAAGTTATGTAGAATACATTAAAAAAGGGTACCTAGTCCATAAAGGTGTCCTATATTTTTACATGCCAGAACAAGAAAACGACAGTGCAAAGTTAGTAGTCCCACGTCACGAAATACAAAACGTACTGAACGCTTACCATGACTCACCTACTGCAGGTCATATGGGAGTAGAAAGAACAGTGCAACGTATAACAAATAATTTTTATTGGACGGGACTGCGAAAAGATATAATAAAATATGTAAAAACATGTGTTGAATGCCAAAAATATAAGCCATCTAATAAGAAACCAGCAGGCTTATACCAGTCAACCCCAAACTCGCAACGATTTGAGGTATTATCCGTTGATCTTTTTGGCCCTTTGCCAAAGGGACCATCAGGAGAAAAGTGGATTCTGATCATCGAAGATACTACTTCAAGATGGGTAGAATTATTCCCACTAAATGAAGCAACTAGTGAAAATTGTGCCATCATTTTACTCAATGAAATATTTCTTCGGTATGGGTTACCGAGGAAAATTATCAGTGATAATGGAGTACAATTTATATCAGCAATAATGCAAAAACTAGCATATTGCTTAGAAATTCAACAAATATTCACACCCGTATATCACCCGGAACCAAATGTGGTTGAAAGGAAAAATAAAGACATGAAGTCACAAATTGCAATTATGGTGAAAGACAAGCATAAAAATTGGCCATTAACTTTACCAACAATAAGATTTGCAATGAATACAGCTAAGTGTCAAACTACAGGCTTCTCACCAGCTTATCTTACATTCGGGAGAGAATTGCGTACACCATATGAGTTGACACATGATCTAAGCTCGGTTGTAGAATCAGAAAACTTTGTCGCAGAAATCACCCCAAAGTTAAAACAACTAGCCCAGGACTTGGAGTTAGCTAAGGAAAATATAGAGTGTAACAAAGAAAAGTCACGACAAAGAGCAAATAGCAAGAGAAGACCTGACCCAGACTATAAAGTTGGAGACTTGGTATTGATAGAATCACATCCCGTTAGCAACATCGATAAACATTTTACTGCAAAATTTGCTCCTCGACGAGATGGACCATATGTCATATTAAAGAAACATGGCACCTCGACTTATGAGATTGCTCATTCAGAAACGCCAGACAAGCCTATTGGAAAGTATCATACTTCAGCAATAACAAAATTTGAAAAGAGAAACGACATGATATCTAAACCAACTTATCCGATACGCCAAAGAGGAAGGCCGCGGAAACAATCTAGTGCTGGTACTCAGTCGGGACGACCATAGAGTACCAGAGGGGGAGAATATAACACGACGCCTTACGCCATCTATCGGATTATGGGGACAACACTACGCCACCCAAGTTGATCAAAGCACAAATAAGATTAAACATCGATAAAACGATAACATTCGACAGTATCTACAGATTACTAGCGACATCTATGATACGACGTGTGAAGTGTCCGTGACGTCAACGAGTCACTACTACATACAAGCATGAGATGTTGAAGATACACACTAAGCTGTCCAACCACCTATATAAACCGGCACCACGAAGGAACTAGGAGACTCGCTACTTAGAAGGCACAGTGGTCGATAGCCCCGCAGTCACTACTGTTGTCGAAAGCTTGACCTGAGCGGAGGCCCCGTCGCCCTCAGGAACAGCCGAGCTAGGAGGTTAAGGGATAGGATAGCCCCGCAGTCCATCCCTAGGACCACTAATAGATCTCACATCAGACTAACTTTGTTTGCTAAAATCTGTCAAGTGTTTGAAGTAAAGTAAATAAACCCTATCTGTCATCCAACGTTGGTTTCATTCCACACCGCCACCATTACACAAGTAATTTTTACGCCAAAAATGAGCAAGCTGCAACAATCAATGCAAGCATGCTCTCGCAAATTCTTCATAAGTACTGTTGTGGAGGAAGATAGTTGATGATGATGATGGTAGTTTTTGGATTCACTGGCTTTTTGGCTTTGCACTATCAGTGCACGTTATTCAGCTGAAGGTCGGTGTCCCGATTATGCTCCTTCATTTACCTCTACCAAAGCTGTCTAACGGCTTAAACTCTTCAGTGAAAAATTATTGAGGTGAAAATTTTACGGGAGGTAACTCTTTCGAACAATCTCGCAGACATCGGCCCTAGAGGGCCCTATCCATTTGCTGACATCTCTTTGAGTCCGGTGTAGAATACAACGCGCCGTCGATTCAGGATTGCTTTGACGAGACGGCCGGACGGCACCACCGCAATCCCGGTTTGCGATGGCTGGTAATCGCCCTGCGGCTTTCAACACCCGGAGCATCACTTGCAGCGACAGTTAAGGAGTCAGAATGTCCCTCATAGTTTCAGCCACCTTCTTCGATCGTAGTGCTTCACTGAAGGAGGCTACTGGTTGACATTTTCTCCACCAATGGCCTCCATGAGGACACAGCGGTGCTGGCGCTCCGACCAAGCGGGACCGACTTCTACCGTATGCTCCATCGTATTCTCCAGGCGATTCGCAAAATGGTGATACCCGAGTGTTTCTTCCCGTTGAATTCGATACAGATACCTCCCAAAACACCCACATCCGGTGAGTCCTGCACAAAGAGAGGATGCCGTGACGCCTCTGTAGACACTCTTCAAAGACAGGCATTACCGCTGCGATTGTGACGTGCTCACTGTGGCGAGGGGTTAAAATCATACAATGTTGTTTCACCAGAACATAAACCAGAAACATACATAAACTAATTTCTTTTCTTTTGGGGTAGGCAGAAATGCCAACTGCTACGACCCTTACATACTCTTTCTATTCATTAACATTCATACATTTGGATCTGGACGAGTACATAACATGTTTCCTGAAGGTAATTTGGGTTTTTACTTTTAACCGTTTTATGTTAAAGTACAATAAATAATTGCGTTGCTTTCAGAATTAATTGCTAGCTCAGAATGATTGTACGTTTTTACAAACTTAACGCAGACGAAGTCGCGGGCAACAGCTAGTCTATATATATAAAAGGAGAAACTGACTGACTGACATATCAATGCACAGCCGAAACTACTGAGACTAAGACCGTGAAATTTGCACAGGGCTTGCTTTTATGACGTAGGTGAGCACTAAGAGAGGATTTTCCAAAATTCACCTCCAAAGGGGATGAAGCGGGGGTCCAAAGTTTGTATGGAGAAACCTTTTTATCCGCAGGCGAAGCCGCTGGCAGAAGCTAGTTTTCTATAAAGTAAAGTAAATAAAAAATATAAAGAAAGGCAATAAATAGTATTTTTAGAGACATTTATTAAAAACAGTTTATGGAAAAATGGATATTATTATTGATAATAAATGGATATATTATTACTATGAAAGGTTCACTGCAAATTTTGTCTTCGGGTGTTGGATACCATGGCGGTCCATCAACACTAAAGCAATAATTAATAAATATCCTATAAAATGCAGCACAAGTAGTAGACTTGAAGTCCTCTCAACCTTAGTTTGGTCTTCGTCAGAATTGTGATTAAGTTCTCTTAATGATTTGATATTTTTCATAGTATTTATTAGTTTATAATTTTGGCATATATAATATGTATTTTATTGTTATAAATAACTTTTTTTTCTGTTTGCATTATCTGTTATTTGTTTATTGTGAAAACCTACTACAGTGTTGTCTTTTTTAACCCAAAGGTTGACTAATAGAGATTGCCTTGTTGCATTAAGTCCGCCTATGTACCACTACTGTAAATGGAGTTTAAATAAATAATAAATAGAAGATATTGACTTGACGTCCTTGATTGCCCAGACGAGGTTGATTTTGGTGTAATTAATTTCCTTCTTCCATTATTATTTTATTTGTTGTTGTATCCGAGACTTCAGTTGCTGTGGTATCTGTAGCTTCTGTGATTCTTCTTTTTAAGCGTAATACATGCTTAAAACAAAAAACCACAAAAGCTTTATCTAGCCAGAACAAGTGACTCATTAACCTTCTACTTTTGATATACTTTGGAATATCGTGGGAACCAACCATCCTATGAAATTTTCACTACAAATTTTGTCGTCGGGTGTTGGATACCATGGCAATCCATCAACACTAAAGCAATAATTAATAAATATCCTATAAAACGAAGCGCAAATAAAATTGATTTTATTAATATTGTAATTTAAGATTACGTCCAATATAACTTACTTTTTCCTTTAAAACAGCAGTAGCTATCCATTTAAATCTTTGATCTAATTTTAAGGCAACTTTAGGAAAAACATACATTAACTGTTTCTGCTGTCATTTTTGCAGTTTATAATACAACAAAAATAATGACCCATTTTCAAAATAACATTGACAAGTTTCACTAAGCACCAAATGTGCACGTCATCTCAACGCTCAGTCACGTGGTCAGAACAAAGGAATCGGAGGCGTGGCCTACTCGAGGCGTCCGACGCAAACGAAACGATCGTAACTTGGCTAGGGGGGCTGGTGTGTTTCGGGCTTTACAAGCATACCAACCGTAATCACCAGTGCAATGCTGATGTACATGTGAAACTATTCTTCTTTTGTGCTGAACTTAATAGTTTAAACAAAATCAATTTTGAAATGAATTTTGCGGAATCACCAACGGACTCAAAATTAATATTCATCTAAATATTTATAATTTTTGTACATTATGTAGGTAGGTATATTCATTGTATTTCCTTTCGTACATCACTTGAAATATGACTGACGATTTAATAGTGCAATGACCTGTATAACGTATTCCGGAATAACCCGATTCCCTACATTTCCACATTTATTATTATTTATTATTTTCTACATTTTCCTTACCTGAGTAGAAAGCACCGACGTTATAAACAAATGACTCCACAAAACCAGTTAATTCCTATAGCAGTTGCATAAAATTGCACTAGTCAGTAACTTGGTTAGTAAAGCCATTATTTGTGAACACTTTAATATAAAATATTTAACTTGAGATTTGAAGAAGGCAAGTAGAATAATTAATTTTGCAACTTGAACTTATAACATTAAAATTTTCAGCACTTTATCTTAGTAATAAAGTCAGCTGCTCGTTATAAGGAGCAAAGATATTCGCACTCGCGCGTGAAATGCATAGCCCTTGAATTAATGTCTCATTACTTATAAAAAATTACAAGCTTTTCAACTTACTGAGACTCATTAAAGTACTGACGCGAGATTTCAGCAAAAAAGTTTAGAATTAAATAAGTTATTGCATCTTTCTATTTTCCTAAAATATTTGATAGCTCTATCTATTTTCAGTCAAAGAGTCATCAAGTTTTTTTTTATTATATTGGATAATGGAACAAATATAAAAAACACATTTTCTACAGAAAAAGCTCAATTTTTGGCCCAGGTAAAAGCCAACCCTTGAGTCACGCAAAGTGTCAACAAGAAATCGGAACCCACAACCCAAGAATTTCAATCCCCGCCGGCATAGAACACAGAAGATGGGATGGTGAAAGAGAATCGGCACAAGTAGCACCCTACATTAAAAGTCTATTCCACAGAAATAAAAACATGCCGTCCGGTCTCTTACCATCGTCACGTGCTGGACCATAGAGGTTCAAGATAACCAGAATATCGACCTGATGGACAAGAGCTCGTCGGATGATGTCATTAATATTATTCTCGCGTGCGACGATAAGCGACCCGCAATTCGGCCGCATGACAGACCGTGGTGAACGAGTCAGCAATGAAGAGAACAACAGACAGAGGTACCTGAGCGTAAGGAAGCAGCGATTCGGAAAGTAGTATTGTCGAACAGGGTGACTATGTTTGACTACGGTAGTGTGTAAAGCCAGAGACCCAAGTCGCCCACTGCCAGCAGGCGCGCATGCTCCACAGTAGTAGCAGATATGGCAATCAGGTTTTCCTGAACTACTTTGTCGAGCTACTCATTCGTCTCTGGTAAGATGGGTTATTGGGCGGATTTGTCTTCGGGAAAATGAGTCTCCCAGCATTCACAGCGTCGGTGAAGCATGGCACATTAAAATTAATCAATGTAGAAGCCAGAGTATTTCTGATTGATTTATCAGTACCGTGGACCGCGTATATAAATGCCAGTAAACTACTCGTAAGACTGATAATTTTGCAGAAGCCGGGGCTTCTCATGACTCACCCTGTGTACACATATGAGCACCCATAGTAGGAACCCATTACATGTGGGTTTTAAATGTTCAACATCCTATATTTCGTACCCCGTTTAAAATTCAGCGCCTGTTACTACTCACAATAAAAGAGAAAGCGGCTGTAACTAGAAACAATTTGAAAAAGTTTAACTCTGGCTGGAAACGTGAACGTTTTTTTTTCAACTCATTAGGTATGTTTTGGAATCCTCGCTTTATGACTGCAAAACGCGTTTCGGCTTGCCGATATTTCGCTGAATTTAATATTCATTGCTCTTTCTGCGAAAAGATTCGATACCGAACTGAAACGTCTTTAATTTTTAACCGGATTTGTACCATCAAAGGTTTATCGCTCGAAGTATTCGAGGTAAGCAATTTCTTATGATGTTTCATTTTGTTTTTACCTCGTGTTACAAATTTTTTACGGCTCCTTTATCACCGACATTTTAAGATAGATATGTTAAGGAAAATGTCAAGATTACCAGCCGGAAAATTGTGAGGCTCATCGCTAAAGTGCCTTTTATTCGACCATAAAAAGCCATAGCCTTATTAAAAGCTTTTTTTTTTGTTGTTGACGGGGAAAAAATGCAAGATATTATAAGAATTGGTGTGACTTAATATTATTATAAGACTCTGTAATCTGTAAACCTGAAAATTTGTAAAGCAAATAAATTAATATCAAATTATACAAAACATGAACTTGAAAGCTATCATAATGCTGACAAGGAAAAGTAAGCCAAGACATTAATAACGAAATAAAAATGTAACATTCAAAGTAATGCGGAGAGACGTCGAGGTGGCAAATAATAAAGACATTATTCATTTTTACGTCTCGCGACGGATTTGTTGAAAGCAAATAATATAACAGAACGAACTGGTGACTGGTAATTTGAACATGGATCTACGAATTGTTATTTTGATTCAATTTCAAGAGTTGGAAATATTTTATTTCAGAAGAAAATGTAGATATAGTTTTATTGTATAAAACTAGATAGATTCAAGAAAACAAGTAACAATGAAAAATTAGTAACAACAAAACACCGCCTTTATTTGTAAGTAAAACAAATTTTTGGTTTCTTATAGGTACCTAAAATAAACACACAGATTGTATCTATTATCAGTTTGTTTTATAATATTTGATTATGTATAAACGCAAACACAATGGTAGAATTTAGGAACTATAGCATATGTTCAAACTTAGCAAGCGAAGTATCAAGAAAACATTTTTTGCATTCCTGTTACAATCATTATGATAAGACATAATTGAGATGTACACTGTAAGGGACTGACAGGAACTTTCTCTAACCATCATCGTTACCCTCCAGCCCTTATCCCATTTTTTATCATTTAAAATTGATAGGACTCACACTTGACCTCTATTTCATCTGATAGTAAGCGATAATGTGATCAACAATCGAGTACGCTTACCTAGAAGTTACCTAATCACTTGACTTGAAGACCTCTAGGCCCCCAAATAAATTGGGGTCAGCAGGAGCTTTTCATAATATGCTCTAATAAAAACATAGCCCATTCTTTCTACTTACCATAAAACAAACATAAAAAGCCATCTCTCGTCACATCTTTTACACCTCGCTATGCATAATTCTGCTCCCATCAGGTACATAAATTGTTTTTAGGAAGACATAACTTACAGCGGAACTTCCCGCTTGTAACATTCACTTCCTCACGAAGTTACTTTGTTTTAGAGTTTATTATTTATTTTTGGGAGCTTTTAAAGGGAGGCTAGAATGATAATTTTGTCGTTAAAATGGTATTTTTTATCAATCATAGACGTGTGATCAGTTATAATCAGATAATGTATTTTACAGTGTATTCAACATTAAATTATTATTAGTAGCTAAGCACACTCTCCAAAATGGAGAGTGTGCGCGGGAATAGCATGACTTGATTTCGCCATCTCATTTCTACCATCGGACAACCCGACGTAGGGCGAGTATCCACCCTTAAGTTGTTGAAACCTCTACGGTCCGGACTAAGCGTTTCGCCTCGTCGTTTATACCGCGTACATCGAAGGACTGGAACAATTTGCCTGCTGAGGTCTTCCCATCCGATTATAATTTGGGTGTCTTCAAGGCTAGAGTGGTTAAGCTCTTAATAAACTAGTGCGCCTCACCATCAACGATTGCATCACTGCTTACCATCAGGTGGGATCGCAGTCAGCCACCAGTTTATATCAAATATAAAAAAGCATTTAATTTGGCTGCTTGATTGTAATAAAAACTGAACGATAAACGATGAAGGCAGCAACTTTAACTATGTGGCAAATAAACAGCAAAAGAAATTTGTTCCACTCGATGAAACTGAAGCAGATAGCTTTTTTAAGCAGGAATGATGATTTTCCTCTTTCTTAAAGGACTGTATTTATTTTATAAAATACTAGCTGACCCGGCGAACTTCATACCGCCTAATAGTAAGGATGGACGCCATCTACTGGCATTACCAGAACAGCATAATACATTTTACAATGACATTTTAATTAGAGATGGCGTTGTATTCGGTGTTTTTTTTTTCATTTTTTCTCACTGTTCAAACCTTTCCTGGACTATCACGAATATTTGAAGCTTAAAACCAAAATTAGCCAAATCGGTCCAGCCGTTCATGCAAAATACACTAATTTATAAATTTATTTCAATAGAAGCCTAGATACTCGTAATATCCACAAGATACCGTGTTTCCAAAATATCTAATGAAAACCTCACAATCGCGTAAGAGCGGTTGTATGAAAAACTGAAAATATATGTCGAGTTAGCATAGCATAGCATAGTCGGCCTTATAATGTTCCCACTGTTGGGACTCAGGCCTCCTCTCTAGGAGAGAGAATGGGCCGTAATCCACCACGCGGACCCAGTGCGGGTTGGTGGATGTCACATGTCTTCGAATTTTTGATTCTAGGACATACCGGTTTCCTCACGATGTTTTCCTTCACCGTTTTGAGAGCAGTGGTGATGAAATAAATTACACAAAGTAATGCGCCTGGCTGGGTTTGAACCCGCGACCTACAACTCGTAAGTCGGGGCCGTTACCACTCGGCCACCACTGCTCTCAGTCGGGGCCGTTACCACTCGGCCACCACTGCTCTCAACTGACTCTTATGTCGAGTTGCATGCCCTTAAAAGAGAAAATACAAACAAAAACAAGCATTTTTCCAGAACTAGGAAAGTATTAGCGAGCGAGAAGATTGTTGTTCTAAATAAACTTAATTTTTGTTGCATAATGCATGTCTTGAGACTAAGAGATTTATCCGTATTTTCAAACAAGTAACACTCTGGGAATTATCAGACGACAATGGAGCACTCGACCGGATAACGATAGAGTGGAAAAATGTTCACAAGCTATTAAAAAAACTGGTTGTTGTAAAATGCTTTTCAAACTCGTTTTAAATTCGAATTAGATTTTATAAGAACAATCAATAACTGTTCTTATTAGTTAAAAGATATTATCTTTACAAATAGGTTTAAAGAAATACTTTTACACGTCAATTTTTTTTGTCAGTTTAAAATAGATGATTGACGGTGTTTCCTAGCTGACTACCCTAAAGAGAAACACTGAAAGAAACATTTAAAAAAAAAACAAATGAAAGTCATGTAGGTTAGTGTCTGATGGTCTTTTGAGGAAAAAATCACCCATATTTCTTGTATAATGGACCTGCCCTGGTCCATTTCTGGTGTGACGAGAATGGATAAAGTGAGAAATGAGTATATTAGGGGAAGTTTGAAAGTGGCGCTAGTGACTGAAAAGTTGAAAGGGAAGCGTTTGTCTTGGTATGGCCATGTAAAGAGGAGAGATGAAACGCATGTTACTAAAAGAGTTATGAGTTTACATGTGTATGGATGGAGAAGGAGAGGGAGACCAAAGAAAAGATGGATGGATTATGTGAAGAGTGATATGAAAGAAAAGGAAGTTAGTGATAGCATGACGAGTGACAGGGCAGAATGGAAGAATAAAACGTTTTGCGCCGACCCCAAATAACACTGGACAAGGGCAGGAAGATGATGATGATGAATGGACCTGCCCACATAGTTGAAGTATTTCTCAGTTTTCGTACAGCTCAACTCAGAACTACTAAGGAGCTCAACGATTTGATAAACAATACCAAAGAAAGAACATTTAGTAACAATAAGTTGATAAATACCGTCATGTTAACTATCTTTAAGATTTTGTAGAATGTTGTAAGTTTTTTCTTCTTACCATCACTGCAATTGTTTATTTTTTTTATTTTTTTTTCAACACAATGTTCCATTGTTATGAAATTAAATAACTTATGACTTATCAATCTATTTAGATAAAAGGAGAAAGTACTAGGACTAGGAGCATGAAATTTTGCAGAAAGTTTCCTTTTATGACGTAAGCGAGCACTAATAGAAAAAAAAGAAAGAAATATATACATTTTATTTGGTGGAAAAGACTTCATCTTAGGACTAACTAACAAATTATAAACATTCTTTATGAAAAATATGCGCCAGGTCCGCGCAAAACGGCTAAGCGCTAAACTTTATGCTGTGACCACACGCAAAATGCGAAGGAGTGCACAGCGCAAGAGAGAGGATTTTCCAAAATTCACGCCCAAAAAAAATGTAACGGGAGTCCAAATTTTATATGGAGAAACTTACTCCAGTAAGTGATATTTAAAACTAACATTGAATTACCCTTGGTTACAATATATTAGGTCTTTAACTATGAAATTGCCGTTTTTTAAAACGGGTTGCTTTGAAGTGTTATATTTTTGGATTGACTTAGAATTTTAAGTTCAAATAAACTTTATGTTAAAGTTTATTCTTTTTCCAAAATTTGGTATTTATTGTTTTTTTTTTTTGTGTTTTGTATTTTCTGTAATATCGCAGTTCTTATAACCATGAAAGCTAATAAAATTACGTTTTATAAATGAATTAAGAGTTCCAACGTAGAAACTATGCATTTCAAAGGGCAAGCAATATCAATTACGTATACCTACGACTTTCTTCTAACAAAAGAACTTTGTGCTCTTGGTTTAATAGCTTCCGTTTTGGAAATTTTGTCTTGTTGCCGCACTGAAGAGAAAAGTTATTCGTGAGATAAAATTTCCCACGTGAAAGTGATTGAAACAAAAATAGACATCCCATTCAATAGCAGTTTTAAGTCCATATACATCATCAATATTGTATACCGCTTGAGACAAATTGTATCCACGGTAGAACTCATATTACAAAATTATGCGAGTTTTCTTATATTTCATACAAAAATAGTTTCAAGTACTACAGACAGTAGTACTACAGAAAAAGGTAGTAGTAGTGTAGTAGTATTACAGAAAATACAAAACACAAAGAAAGCAATAAATACCTTATTTTGAAAAAACAATAACGTACCTTTAATATAAAGATTATTTGAACAAATAATTCCAAGTCAATCCAAAGATATAACACAAAGCAACCCGTTTTAAAAAACGGCTGTTTCATCCTTTAACTTTAACATTATTACTTGCTACGATAGCGTAGCTCACGTAGCAACTGCGTAGGCCTACTACGCCGTAGCAGTGATTCAGAACATAGGTAGAAGTTCTCACATAAATTACATAATTTATAAACTTAAACATAAGCACTAAGGCAGCTTGTGAGGCTATTAACTCGTCAGTCCAAACCGTCGGCTCGTTACTTAATGTTTCAAATGTTCTCCCTTTAATTATGTACATAGTACTGTGTGTACTCTCCTGAGGGTACCTCTGTTATTAAATTACGTTCCACCGTTTTAGTAGAATGTTGTTATGTTATACATTATTAAGGGCATTAAAGAGCATAAGCCGCTTGGAGGTTAACGTACCTCGCCTGAGTACAAAAAAAAAATTACATTGTTACAGTATAGGAATGACGTCACAAACACTCGTTTAGTCTTCTGCGTGCATTGATTTAAATTTCATAATTATCATCATCATCTTCCTAGCATAAGTTTCCATTGCACTACTGGGACTCAGGCCTCCTCTTTAGAAGAGGGAATGGGCCGTAATCTACCACGCGGGCCCAGTGCGGATTGGTGGAGCAGTGGTGATGAAATAAGTTACACCAAGTTATACACGGTGGATGCGAGACGCACAGGATCGGTCGTTGTGGCGATGCTTGAGGGAGGCCTATGTCCAACAGTGGATGTCTTTTGGCTGAAATGATGATGATGATGAATTTATACACCTGGCTGGGTTCGAACCCGCGATCTACACTGTTCATCCTAGGCTTGTCCCATATTACTTGGGGTCAGCGCAACATGTTTTATTCTTTCATTCTGTCCTGTCACCAGTCATACTATCACTTCCTTTTCTTTCATGTCACTCCTAACACAATGTATTCATCTTTTTTTTGAGCTAAAGTGCATATAAACTAGCATTTAAGTTTACCATACGTAAGTGGCTCAAAGTCAGAGACATGCAGTTATAGAAGCTATTTTGAGGCGAGCGACGTCTCTTTGATCTCCACCGCCTCGAGCAACTCAGAGCCGCTTATACTTACTTCACTGAGTCGTGACACGCACACACACACACACACGGGAGTAATAAGAAAGTAGCTATAATCTAAATTACTTTTTTAAACAAGTGCAAGTTGGACTCGAGCTCAAAGGGTTCCGTATCGTCCATAGCAAAAAAAACGGCAAACAAATCACGTTCGTTGTACCTATGTTAATTTGTTTTTTTATTATTATTATGGTAAAAATGAAATAATCCTGTGAAAATTTCAACCAGCTATCACGGTTCATGAGATACAACTTGGTAGTAGATAGATTGACAGCGGAGTCTTAGCAATAAAGCTCTGTTTTTAGCCTTTGGGGATGGAACCCTAAAAGCTTGAAATAACATTAGCTTCATCTCGTTACGTTAAATGTAAATACTAAATTTTGTTAAGAATAATGTTAAACAATTTAATGAGGTCGTGGCCGTGTTACGCACTGACGCACAGAATCTGTTATTTGAGTAAATGAAAGCTACTCTGGAACATTCATCCCTTGATTGGTGAAACTTTTTAAAAGACAGTTTATACATAATGATAAATATTTCCAAGTTAACCAAGATTAAGTCCCATATACCTCCGTTGAAAAGAAACAGGTGTCTGATCCGGGCAATGGCGCGATACAGAATTTTCAAGTTCAATTCCTCTTATGATGTTGTAGATAGGCACCATATCAGAATACCTCAGCCTTAAACTTGGGTCTGAAATCTGTAAGAACTTCGTGTGGAGATAGCATAGCATAGCATAGCATAGTCAGCCTTATAATATTCCCACTGCTGGGACTCAGGCCTCCTCTCTAGGAGAGGGAATGTTCCGTTACCACTCGGCCACCACTGCTCTCCACTGCTCTCGTGTGGAGATAATATTACTGCATTCAAGTTAATAATATAATATAATATTCCACAACTATCACACAACGCCGTCTAGTCTCAAGCTAAGCAGAGCTTGTGTTTATGAGTACTAGACAACTGATAAACATACTTATATATTTCTAAATACATACTATTATAGATAAATTACACCCAGACACAGAACAAATGATCATGCTCATCACACAAACATTTGTCCTGGATGGGAATCGAACCTATGAGCTCCGGCATAACAGTCAGGGCTACTAACCACTAGACCAACAGGCCTGTCTAAATAATAGTAAATTAAACAATATTTTAGTTACTGTCGACAGAAATTTGGAATGTCATCTACAGATTCGATATAGCCTAGCCGTGAAAATACCACATTAAAACAGGGAAATTAATCCAAATTAAACTAGTATTGTTTATAGCCATTGTTTCAAAAACCTAAAAATGCAGCAATATTTGTAAATTAAATGTAAACAACTTTGACATTTGCCAACGACATATTTTAACCATAACATTTTAAAACAATGTAACTATTTCAACGCATACATAAAAGCACAATTATCACCTAATTGCTCTGAAAGCTGAAAGTATAAAAAACAAACACGCGGTCTTAGCCGACGATCGTAAGTCATTATCGGCTTACTTATTGAGAAAATAACTAGTTTATATAACTGAAGCATTATTTTTTGCATACAAGGGACTTTCGAGTTTCCGTGTTCTATGTGGTTTAGTTGCTACATAATTATCCTGTCAGAACATGATTTATTACAAGCAACTACATATTATAGTAGACAAAAGCTAATCAGGAAATAACGAAATAAATTCTAATCGACAACAATATGCTCCGACCGATACATATAGGTACACATATCAGTAACAAATTTTTGATAAATACAGCAAACTTTTTGTGTTGAATGCGGTGACTCTAGTGAATCGCTAATTTGATTTTTTTTTTCAAGAAAATACAAAATTGACGTGTGAGTATTCACATCAAATATTCGAAATAACTTTTGTGTTAGGTATATATATAACAAAGAAATACACAACGTCAAATTGAAATTCCCAGACTTTCTACTGATATATCGCACCGATCTAAAAGCACTACCGTGTACGTCTTATCCCTAAGCCATATCTGCATATATCGTGTGCCAACATTGGCTAGCTATCGTCTTGAGTTCCCGAGAATACCGCACTATAACCAGTTTCCTTGCTTAAATGCACAAACTGTGAATGCCGTACGTACCCAAATCTTAGACACAATCATACAGTAAATGGTCAAACACAAGCATATAATCTATAGAATTATTTTAGTAACCAAAATTTCATTGGTTTATACATTTACTAGCGGTTCCGACAGACGTAGTCCAGTCCGAAAGCTGGTTTTCCTCAGAAAAAAAAATTGAGAACCCGATTGCAGCACCATCTACCGGGTTCAATTTTGAAACCATCCAGGGACTCGCTCAAATGTACACACAAACTTTCATCCAAATCGGTCTAACCGTTTGAGAGGGGTTAAGTGACACACATGCGTACAGAAGAATTATAAATATAAATCTATATATATAAAAATAAATCCCTATCTCCCTTGGTCACGACGTCACGCGTGAACGGCTGGACCGATTTCACTATTTTTTTTTTCTTATATTATTTTTTTTTTTTTAAATTGGTAGTAGGGTAGAGTATGGTAGAATAGGGTAGAGTAGGGTGGAGTTGGGTAGAGCAGAATAGAGTAGTCAGTTGACGGGAGTAAAGCCGCGGGCAAAAGCTAGTATATTATAGATTATGCCAGCGTCTTCGCTTGTTTGAAAGTTAGTAACTAACCCAAGTTGGTAATACCGGGATAAAAGTAAACTATGATCATAGAGATGTTTTGCTTGGGGACCAAGTTTCATTAAAATCTATTCAGCCATTAAGACGTGAAGAAAAATAAGTAGGCAGACAGAGTTATTTCTGCATATTTTATAATATCAGTTTGGATTTACGAGTAAATACGTGCAGTCGTTTGCTCCTGGGAGCAAGCATATTCACTTTCAGAACCAGAAATGTTATCTGAGCATTAATATAACCATTTATATTGTAACAGTTATATAACCAATTTGAGAATAAAACAAGGTTAAGTAAGAAATGGCGGACCAGTAAACCCAGCCAAGCATGTAGTACAAGAAAAACTTATTAAGAGCAGCTGAAAGCTGTGTATGTAGGCAGGTATAAAGGGAATAGCTGTGACCTTTCTTTTAGTTAGGCCTTTTGTTCTGAATTCGTGTGCAACAAAATGAGTATGCCTAAAAGCCAAAGAAAGGGTTCTTTTTACCCGACTGTTCCAGAATGTGGATTGTGTTTTTCCAAGTTTTTAATAACAAAACAAATATAAACACAAACACTGAAAGTTAATTATTAACTTTTAGAATTTTAATTTACAGGATGCATTTTGGAGAGTGTGCGCAGGAATTGCATGACTTGATTCCACCATCTCATTTCTACCGTCGGACAAGCCGACGAACGGCGAGTATCCACCCTTACGTTGTTGAAACCTCTACGGTCTGGACCAAGCGTTTCGCATCGTCGTTTATACCGCGTACATCGAGGGACTGGAATAATCTGCCTGCTACGGTTTTCCCGTCCGATTATAATTTAGGTGTCTTCAAGGCTAGAGTGAATAGGCTCTCAATAAATTAGTGCGCCTCACCATCAACGATTACATTACTGCTTACCATCAGGTGGGATCGCAGTCAAGCACTAGTTTATAACAATTAAAAAAAAAATGTTGTTCATGTAAAATCTTGCAAATTAAATTTTTAAACATTTACTCCAAACCAATTAAAAGAGTTTGTTGAGAAGCATATTATGAAAAAAAAAAATACTTCACAAGTACAATTTTTCTTTGAGGAGTGGCTAGAAAGAACTCACGGCGTCCTTACCTATCGCATGACGCAGGTCCTCACCGGACATGGTAAGTTCGGGAGGTTCCTGCACCGGATTCGTGAAAGAAGGAAGAAACGCCCGGGTGCCACCATTGTGTGGACCGCCCGGAGGACACGGTGGAGCATAAGGTAGAGGCGTGCCCCGCCTGGGTAGAGCACTGCCGTGTCCTCGTGGGGGCGATCGACGGCAGCGATCTCTCGCGCCGGGCCTTGGTACAGGCCATGGTCCGGAGCGAGGAGGAGTGGCAGGGGGTCGCCTCCTTCTGCGAAGCAGTAATGCTAGCAAAGGAGGCGGCCGATGGCGTGAGGCAAAGGTCCTCACGCCCCAACCGCCGCCGGGATTCCGATCCCGATTTCCGGCCACCATAGGCGTGAGCTTGCGGATGGCAAGCAACGGGTGGCTCGCCGTCCGATCGTCCGGTAACCATCCGGACCGGGCCCAAGTCGTCGACGGCGCGTACTGATCCACGCGCGCCTCAAGGAGAAGTCAGCAACTGTAGGGGCCCAGCAGGGTCGAAGCCTACTGGGGCCATGGGTGATGCGAAAGAGATCCCCGGGGCCCTGGAAAAATGCCAAAGAAGGAACAGGAGTGGGTTTTTAGTCAGTAAAAGTCTGACACTATCTCCCGCTCCGCCCAAGAGCGCGGGATGTCATTAGATGATTTTCCCACCCGGAAAAAAAAGTACAATTTTTCTAATATTATATATTTGTTTAAATTGTTTTTTTTTTAACATTTGTAATATAATTTGTTGAAAAAAAGCCGAATTTCTTACCAAAATCATACTACATCATGTCCAGTACATTATAAATCTTCTGCAATGTACAATCACCATGATGTGTCTGTTGCGCGTCGGAAAGCCTTCGAGATATCAAGAGAGACGGCAAGCGCTTTCCCATGCTTCTCGATGGCCTCGCTCCAGATATGAATGGCATACGCTAAAAGGTCCCCAGTGGACCGATTTTGGTTAAAACCGTATTGCCGGTCACTGAGCTTGTTTCAGAGTTTGAAGCATTTCGCTTTAACTGTATCAAAATCTGTGTTGACTTCATCGTACCCACGAGTCGCTCGTCAACCCCCATTTATTTACGTCTTTATAAGTGTATTGAAAAACGTCGTTTGATACACGTGGTAATTTGTCACTGCAGCCATCGGCTCCAAAACACCCTCGCCAAGGCGAGAATGAATGCTGCCTCGGTCGCAATGTCAAACTTCCTCCACTAGTATCAAAATGTGCTATTGCCATCATTGTAGTATAATATCTCCTTTTTCATATTCAACCTCCTTTAATTCCTAACTCTATTAAAATATGAGCACTGAGCAGGCTAGGCCTGGTTCATTATCATCATTTCCGTCGAAAGCCGTCCACTGATGGACAAAAACCTCCCCTAAGTGTCGCCACAACGACTGGTCCTGTGCGTTTCGCGTCCATCGGATACTTGCCACCCTCACCAGGTATTCAACAAGGTCCATAAGGTATACCGACGTCCACCTTCAAGACCTTGTTATGTTCGTATAATAATAATTAAACGTGTTCGCCACTCAGTAATTAAGCAGGCCATCTGCTTGTACACTTAAAGTCTCATAATTAAAGACAGTGTTGGCCGACACGGCACAATTCTAATGAATTTTGGATGCGCTAAGTGCTAGCTAGAGCAGTGGTGGCCGAGTGGTAACGGCTCCGACTTACGAGTTGTAGGTCGCGGGTTCAAACCCAGCCAGGCGCATTACTTTGTGTAATTTATTTCATCACCACTGCTCTCAAAACGGTGAAGGAAAACATCGTGAGGAAACCGGCATGTCCTAGAACCAAAAATTCGAAGACATGTGACATCCACCAACCCGCACTGGGCCCGCGTGGTGGATTACGGCCCATTCCCTCTCCTAGAGAGGAGGCCTGAGTCCCAGCAGTGGGAACATTATAAGGCCGACTATGCTATGCTATGCTAAGTGCTAAGAGAATTATTTCTCATTCATTGAACCTCAGGGGAAGATCAGTATGTTCGTATCTGTAAACAAAGACTACTATTCTAAAGAGCTTGATTCACGTCGACTGAATTTGCGCCAATATTAAAACATTAAATATTAACAATGAAACTTGAGTTATTTATATTCTTCAGCAAAAACAGTCCAATCCCAATGGAAAAAGCGGTGCCTACGGACGAATTGGAATCTTACTTACTCAGACTAATAAATAAAGGGCCATTTTAATTGATAACGTGATTAACTCAGTGGAAGAGGGATAGTTCTGTATAACACTTATTAGTTGAACTAATTAATTGTCCTAATTCAATCCACTTCTCGGACGCTGTTCGCGCAATCGTGACTGTTGTCCTAAATTGGAGGATAAATTCAGCTCTTGATTCCATCGTTCCTTTTACTGAAAGAACTGTCGAGTTTTTATCTAAAAATGTGAACAATATTATGCAGGAAATGAGGCTTTTTTTTTTTAATTTTCATTGCTTCGTGAGTGTATTGAAAAAAGTCGTTTGATACACGTGCAAATTTGTCAATGCAGTCCTCGGTTCCATAATACACTTGCCTACGGCTCGTGCGAATTCCGCCTCGGTCGCAATGACAAACTTTCTGCACTTGTATCAAAATGTACTATTGTTTAGTCGTGATCACGTCAACATGTTTGTTTGGTTATGAAATGTGTGCAGATCAATACAATGTTTTGTGACAAGAAAGTACGAATATGTAACAAAGACAAAGGAGGCGCTTGACGATAAAGGAGTACCTATGTAGTTAGGTAAACATTAATAAAAATAAATTAGTTAGCTATTCTCCTGATTTTGTATACTTATTATGATTGATTTAAGTAATCTGAGGCATAAGTGATTGTTTTTGTACCTAGTATTGGCAGTATTACTGGACAATAATCTTGTTTATTTGGAACACTCCCTGAAAACTGATAAATATTGCAGCAATTTTGTTTTATAAAACTCATTCACCGCAATAAATATCTTGTATTGGTCTAAAAAAAAAACCGACACAACCTTTTTCTAATTTAAATGTAAATCTCACTCGTAGGAGAAATACATTACAACTCAATGGAATTTTCATAATGATTTAAGATGCGTCAAGAAATTGTAATTAGTTTGTTTTTTTTATCATGTCCTTCAGTTTTAGTCTCGTCACATTATTTCTCTTATATGATTAACAAGCAGAAAAACCAAGGGAATATTATCTTCGTCTGGAGATTTGCCAAGTTATCGTGTCTACTTCGTAATTCCCGTTCTTCTTGTGGACGCCTACGCGGAGTTCGTTGAAGAATGCCTTCATAAATAATTCTATAGGGTGTTTCTTTG
The DNA here is from genome assembly GCA_905147345.3 of Mythimna impura. Taxonomy (NCBI): domain Eukaryota; kingdom Metazoa; phylum Arthropoda; class Insecta; order Lepidoptera; family Noctuidae; genus Mythimna; species Mythimna impura. The sequence continues at coordinate 8,703,774 of LR990359.1, forward strand.
ACGTATGTCTTCTTTGTTGTTCAATTTAGAATGAGTCTGCCAAATAAGTGGAAATTGTAACGTTTTCCTTTCAGTAACGTGTATTTTATTCAAAAATTGTCTGAACCTGAAATGGAAGGCAGCAATCCACAGGATTTCTTCTAATGCTAATAATGTATAGATATAATAATAATAACCCCATCGCCGTATCTCTACGTTGACGTCATGGTGGGGCTTGCGCGCTCCAATAAACCCTAGGTCTGTACCGGTAGAGTTTGCTTTGCCGTAACATACCTAAGGTCAGGGGCCAGACTAACAGAGATACAATCCGCAGGGCAATTTTGTGGCAAACTGATGATCATTAGCGACCCCATGGACCCGATCTCCCGGGAGAAATCTTGTTCCTCATCTCCGGCTTGCCTTTATTGGCCGGCCGTAGTGAACACTGACGAGGAACTGAGCTCCCACCTCTCTCTAGCCTTTATTGGCTGGCTTGAGTGGAGATTCGTAAGAGCAAACGTGCTCGGGAGAAGGATGTATAATCCAGTAAGGTGCTGGTAGGGATCTTGACCGTACTTCCGGGATTGTCCTGATAGCCGTGGTATACCTCTCCACTCCTCAAGCACCTCAGAATATGTTGCCCTCTTGTTGCTACGTCACTTCGTGCTAGCGGCCGTTTTTTGGGGGCCCATTTATTGAGTGTGCAAGTCACCCCCTGCCTTTTTTCGATGGATATTAATAACGTTGTTCAGGCAGGGGCCATAGTCTTAACATAGTTCCATGTTACCAGTCCACTTAAGACTCCAAAAACCATAGCCCTATTATCTTTGTTCTCCATATGTCGCAATAGTTTTTCAACAACCGGGGGTTGTCCTTGGGTGCACTAGCATAGCGCGTACAGGGATAATCTTCGGTTTAATTATAATTATCTAAAGGGCCTCTGCGAGTTGGCTTCGGCTCCTCGTACGCCTTCCAAAGGTCCAGGACCTCAGGATCCTGAGATAAATATTGAAAATACATATAATAATAATAATAATAATAATAATATTCCATAACTATCACACAACGCCATCTAGTCTCAAATATTTATTATTATTTTTTATTATAACTAAAATAAAGGCTCGGGTTAAACCACTATCTCACCTGATATTATGCGATGATGACGTGATCGTCGTTGGAGCACACTTACCTAAAAATAACCTATGCATTCTTGACTTAAAGACCCTTAGGTTGTAGTTTTTTGGAAACACAGACTCCGGCAGGGAATATTATACCACTCCTTAGCTCTACGTACAATAAATGTGTTCTCAAAACGTTTTGTACGTATGGGTGGGATGTCTCCCATGTACCGGTGGCGCAATGCCGTACGTCTAGTGGTCCGATGATGGAACGGGCTTGGCGGAATCAAATTGTGCAATTCCTGTGCACACTTCCTGAAATGTAAACGATAGTAAACCGACAGGCTAGCAATTCGACGTCAATGCTACACTATACTTATTATGCTATACTTTGAAATTTTTTATTGTTTGAAGGCTTGATTGTTCTGTAATCGTGTGCGTACTCTTGCGTATCCTCCGGGAAATGCATATGCGTATAAATACTTAGTATTATTTATTTGTTCTGAATTTGATAAAATATCGAAAATATGAAATATCGAAATACAAAAGCTAAATTAACAACTCTCTTACAGTTTCTTGCGGCAATAATTGTAGCTCGCAACCTCAAATATCTCACAATTCATCATCATTACGAAGACGCTTTCAAAATAATGAGGGAATTTCAGGAAATGAATTAGGAGTAAAAAGGAATAAATGCTTTTTGCTAGCACAACACGCATTTATTCCTTCTATTTAGAGAATGGTTCAAAAACAGCCCAGCAGGGTTGAAGCCTATTGGGGCCATGAGTTCGCTTCTGAAAGCAAAACCCGAGGTCCTGGAACGCAAGGTAAAGAAGGAACATAGGACTGGATTTTAGTCAGTAAAAGTCTGACACGCCCTCACGCTCCGCCCTAGAGCTGGAGAAAACATTGGATGATTTCACACCTAAAAAAAATTACGATTTACTTTATGACCTTAAAGGTCATTCTAGTAGAAGGTAGGAAATAGAAGGAACAGCTAGTGAGTATAATCCGAACGATCTGTGAGTACTTTGTTAAATCGAATCGAAACTTTTCTTGAGCATCGACGCCGAGTTGCTACTCTGTCGGTTTTCTACCGGTTGCCTTTCGGGGAGTGTGCATTGGACAATTTAACCCACCAAGCTCGTTCCGTTATCGGACCGTGATGTACCCCCGGTATATGATGGACATCTCACCCATACGCACAAAACGTTTTGGAAACGTATTTGTTCTGTGTGCAGCTAAGGAGTGGAATTTCCTACCGGAGTCTGTATTTCTAGATAGCTACAACCTGAGTCAAAAATTCCTCTGCATCGCTATCCACTGAAAGTGTACCCAAAAAACTGGTGGCATTGCCACGTTGTATGGTATTACTTAATCTCTGATCGAGGTAAAAGCCAGCCCGTGGGCGAAATTTCAAGTAGGGATTTGGATAATTCTTTCATGTTACATTGTTTTAAAAATGGAAACCTATATGCCGAAGTGAACTGAAGTTCTGTACAAGAAGAGTAAGTAATTAAATTCTTGTAATAGCGTTAGGACTGGTGAGCTTAATTGCTAAAGTTTATGGAGATGCCTACATTTTCGTTTTCAATATGTCCGCGTATGACGTAAAAGTTAGTGACTATGTTCCAGTACAGTCGGGTTTTTTTCTATCATCATCATTTCAGCCGATAGACGTCCACTGTTGGATATAGACCTCCCTCAAATGTCGCCACAATGAACGGTCCTGTGCATCTCGCATTCATCGGATTCCCGCAACCTTCAACTAGGTCATCGGTCCACCTTGTAGGCCCCCTGCAAGGTGGACCGATGCATCCAACACTTTTTTCTATACTTTTTTATAACATGGAAATCATCAAATGGCTTCTCCCACTCTAGGGTAGAGTAAAATCCACCTGCGTCCTTCAGTTACTCTTTGAATTTCAGGGCCACGGCAACTCTTTCAAGAAATCCTTTGTACCTAGTGGGCATCGGCCCTGCTGAGTTGCTGATACCTACATACATCTTTGATGCGGGTGTGGAACACTACGCTTGGTCATTACTAGACAGCTGGACGGCATTGTTGATCAGCTTAACCTCGTTTTATTAAACTACTAATTTCTATTAAAATCGTTCCCTAACCAAAATAAGCAAAACGGATATCTTTTAAGCAAAAGGACGATGTTTGATACATCGTCCCCCCTACTCTTACATCGACCAACAGATTTGAAATGTATCTCAATCAAGCGAAATTTACTTTCATAAAGTTATGATTTCCTGTGATAACAGGATATTTATTGACACGTTAAATACAATCCAGCCTAGTTATGAAATTAACCATACGAGAAAGTTGTTAGGTCATTGAGAGCGGACGGTAATAATAATAGCTTGTCGTCGAGACCAACGAGTGCGCGCGTGTGCAGTCCCGGTACTAAATGAGCTTCCATCCAATTACCGGTGACTGTTATTTAACCGCATCGATTAATCTGCTAACTTCCAACACGCTGGCTTCCTGGTGGTTTTATTTTGTTTAGTTTTTACTGACAATGGACATGTAATCAGAAAAAAATATTGCTTACGTTTTTTTAAAAGGTATTTTTTCGGTTTCATTGGTAAAATGGGACGATGGCATTACTTTTGTAGATATAGTATTTGGATGCATAAAAAAGTTCAGAGGAAAAAAGTTTAGGTGATTTTTTATTCTATATAATATATAGAATAAAAAATCACCTAAACTTTTTTCCTCTAAATTATCGTACCTTATTGCAAAAACTAACTAAATGCACCAACATTTTTGTATTATTATATAATGTTATTACTATTATATTCAATCAAAGTAGGTTATTTACTATTTGCGGACGCTATCTTTGTAAATAAGCGTCGTAGCTAATAACCGGTTTTACCTGTAGATTCATCTTGATGAGACAAATGGATGAATGGATTTAACTTTAATTTAGCTAAAAATTGCAGATATTTGGTTTTTGAAATAAAGGTATGATATGTTTGTATTACGATTATCTTTCAGTACCTGATGAGACAAGTTAGGTGATCCAAGTTATTATAGTATTAAGTTTATTTTAAAGGGACCACTTGTATCAAAAACCCTATAGTTCAAATAGAGTTTGAACTTTTTATGGCAGAGTTAGTTTGTTCTGAAATATGATAATAATAATACCTAATTGGTCTTTTAAGTTTTTTTTTTTTTAATTCACATAAACCAGTGCTTGACTGCGATCCCACCTGATGGTAAGCAGCGATGCAATCATTGATGGTGAGGCGCACTAGTTTATTAAGAGCCTATTCACTCTAGCCTTGAAGACACCTAAATTATAGTTGGACGGGAAGACCGCAGCAGGCAAATTGTTCCAGTCCTTCGATGTACGCGGTATAAACGACGAAGCGAAACGCTTAGTCCGGACCGTTGAAGTTTTAACAACGTAAGGGTGGATACTCGCCGTACGTCGGGTTGTCCGATGGTAGACAGGAGATGGCGGAATCAAGTCATGCAATTCCCGCGCACACTCTCCAAAATGCAACCTGTAAAATACCGATAGGCTGGCTACCCTGCGCCTGTGCTCGAGGCTTTGTAGATTGGACTTAACCAAATCTGGATCCCCAATTAGCCTTTTCGCACGCCTTTCCACTGAGTCCAAAGCTGCTAGATGGCATTTTGCAGCACCAGCCCATATGCGACTGCAGTACTCCACACACGATCGGACCTGTGCTTTGTATAACATTAGAAGCTGTCCCGGTGTGAAGTACCGTCGGACCTTTGCAAGAACGCCTAGTTTTCTAGCAGCTACCTTTGCTTTGGACTCAATGAACCGCCCAAAATTGAGGTCTGAAGAAATTTCAACTCCCAAGAGCTGAAGGCGGTCGGTGCACCCCAGAGATACATTCTGAAAAGCTGGAGCCAAGGCGAACGGACTCCTTTTGGCGGTGAACAGACACGCTTGTGTTTTGGCGGCGTTGAATCCTACCAGATTGGTTTCGCCCCACATGGAGACTGCCTGAAGTGAGACATTCGTACGCTCTACCATAGCCTCTCGTTCGGACCGGATTAGCTCCTTACTAGCCCGAGCACCTGGCAGGTATCTCTCTACAACTGTGCTATCATCTGCATACCCATAGATACTGGGCATCAGCAGATCGTTGATATGCAGCAGGAAAAGAGTTGCAGAGAGAACTGACCCCTGAGGAACTCCGGCATTGGTCGTCATGGGCTCTGATGAGCATCCATCGACAACAACTCGGAGAGACCGTTCACTCAGGAAGTCTTTTACCCAGTTAATCAGACCAGGGGAAATGCCGTACGCTGGAAGCTTACTCAAAAGGCTGGCATGCCATACCCTGTCGAAGGCCTTCGAGACGTCTAAGGAGACAGCAATCGCTTCTCCATTCTTCTCAAGGGCCTCGCCCCACATGTGAGTGGTATACACTAGTAGGTCCCCAGTAGACCGATTGTGGCGAAACCCGTACTGACGGTCACTGAGGAGATCGTTACCTTCCAGATATGCCATGAGGCGCGAGTTCAATACACGCTCCATAATCTTGCAGAGTATGGAGGTTATTGAAATCGGCCGATAGTTGGCAGGATCGGCACGACTGCCCTTTTTGGGCACGGGTTGCACGTTGGCAAGCTTCCAGGACTTGGGCACTATACCAGTCCTAAATGAGAGGCGATACAAGCGCGTCAATACAGGAGACAACTCGGGCGCACATGCCTTGAGAACTATTGCTGGTATACCATCTGGTCCACTAGCTTTATTCACGTCTAGACGACACAGTGCTCTCAAAACTTCTTTGTTTCTTATGCGAACCTCGGGCATTGAGGTGTTGCAGTGAGGTAGAGTTGGTGGAGTAGCACTGCTAGTGTCAAGACGAGAGTTATGGGCGAAAAGAGATGCAAAGAGACCTGCTTTCTCTCTCGCCGTGTGAGCCAGTGTTCCATCAGGCTTAACCAGCGGAGGCAATGTGGGCCTACAGAAGTTTGCTTCGATCGATTTGGCAAGGGACCAGAACGCTCTGCTACCGGACGCCTGTGCAGAGAGCTTTGTGCCAATATGGGTAATGCGGTCGAACCGAGCCTTCTTTAGTGCCTTTTTGTAGGACTTGGCAGCATGGTTGAAAGCTCTCTTCTTTGAGCTCAGATCCGGAGCTTTGCGGTCACGAGCGTCAACCCAGGCGAGAAACGCCGAATGCTTACGCCCTTCAGCTTGAACGCAATCGGCGTTGAACCATGGGCGAGCTGAGCCTCCGATGGGTACGTCTCTATAAGGGATGAAAAACTCCATAGCTTGACGTATCACATCGGATATAGCATCCGCACAGCTCGACGGACTTTTAGAAGAGAAGCAGACCTGCTGCCAAGGATAAGACGCAAAGAAGTGCCGCATCTCATCCCATTCTGCTGACCTGTAACGCCATATTCTCCGTTCACCGCGTGAGTCGCAGTCAGGTGGGGAGAAGCACGAAACAGACTTCACCAGACAGTGATCTGAAGTTCCAAGTGGTGAGGAAACTGTTACAATACATCTGTCCGGATCGGTGGTCATCAGAAGGTCTAAACAATTGGCAGTATGACCAACTACATCAGGCATCCTAGTCGCTTGCTTAACCAGCTGGGAAAGGCCCATCGATACTGCAAAGTTTCGCGCTTCTCTCCCAGCGTGGTCGGTCTTCTGGTATGGGAAAAGCCAGTCTTGGCGGCAGGCGTTAAAGTTTCCCAGAGCGACGAGCTGCGCATCAGGGTGTCGATGCAGAGCCTTATCGGCGGCCTCACTGAGGTGGTCGAACAGCCGAGTCGTCTCCTGATCACCGCTGTGCGATCGGTAGACACAGGCATAAACAATTTTGTCCATACCAGTGTCCACCAACAGCCATAACGTAGAGAAACTTGGGTCTTCAAGGTGACGGAGACGCTGGCAGCAGATGTCATTACGGATGTACACACAGACCCCGGCACGCTGCAGGAAATGATGCTCCAGTGAGTATCCCGGGTAGTTGTGGTACGCCGTATCTAACGGACATCTAGTTTGGGTCTCCGTCAAGAAAAGCAAGTGTGGCTTGTCAGTCTCAAGATGGTGGTGGACCGCATCGATATTGGAGTGCAGCCCTCTAATATTAGAAAGGTGCACTTGAAATGAGAGGACGTGCATCCGCTGTTGACACTTGCCTTTCTTTTTACCTTTCATGTTTTGTGTGTGGAGTGAATAGAAGAGATGGAAGATGGCAGTTGAGCGAGGTGATGCAATGTTAAACCCAACAACACGACCAGAGTTGCTGTGCCAATGGAGGGTTGATCTGGAGACTGCGGGGACGCCCGAACCCTCCCAGGGATCGCCATCGGGTCCTCTCGCCCGGTCGCCAACCGGCACGATGGGGCCACCCTGAGATTTTTCGCAGTTGGCGGGGCAGCCTTTCGTGTGTGGCTGGCACACTACTTGGGCCCCCAACTACCTACGGTCGGCCAGCGGAGCACCGTGCTTCGGATCCCGCTACCCTCCACGATCAAACGTCCGACACAACAATAGCTGGTGCATCATACCCGGTATACATCACAACACAACTGCTCAGACCCATCTTCCACCATACGGCTTCACCAGACATCACGCCGGAACACGACGAATCGCTTGGCGGCATGGCTTTGTCTAGTGGGTGGTAACTTTTAAGCCGGCAGCCGATGCTGTGGCCTACCACCGTATTTACTGCTCGTTTAGCACTACCCAGGGGACACGTGTAGGGTGGTCAGAACTAAGTAAATCCTACGGACGCAAGCAGTTCATCCCCCAACACAAAGTTATCTGAAAAACATGAAGCTGACAGTTTGCGGTAATAGCTCTCTGTTTGGAACTCACCAGGGAATTTATATATGGGAAAAATACTAGGTTCGGCAGGTGCTACTGTATTTTAGGTATCATTTAAATAGGACGGCCATGGGGTCCGAGAGCTCATCGAGTTGTTCGGGATATCAGCAAACAGATAGTCGACTCTTCGTGTGACCAGAGGGCTGGGCTTTTCTTCGGTCAACTAATCAGCATTGCCGTCCAGCGTGGCAATACTGCCAGCGTTCTGGGCACTTTTTCCATTGACATCGATGTGGACGAATTAAAAAAATCGCCCTATGAGTTATTTTTGTAACCGTTTATATTATTATTTTCAGTTTGTTTAAATACTTATTAAGTTATAATATTTAATAGTTAAATATATATACTAATAAAGGTTTCTTGTGTTACTAACAATAAAAAAAATAGGACGGTGATTCCTGAAAATCGCACTAATATTATAAAGGCGAAAGTTTGTGAGTGTCGCTCGAATGGATGAACGAGTTTGAATGAAATTTGGCACACGGATAGACCATGCCCTGGAATAGCTCATAGGTTTTAGGATTTAGGACTTTTTATCTCGGGAGTTTTCCTTAGTGACAATTTTCTACTTTTACACAAGCGAAGCCACGGGCAGCAACTAGCATAATTATATAAGTAACATATCAAGGAACAACAAACATTGACAGTTCAATTCCAATTCAATTGAATTGATTAATTTACCCACAATTACATTAGTCTGCTTCAGCTTTCGCAGTTAGAATTGCCGCGTCGCGTGAACTCGAAACCTCGAGTACCACAAATGATGATAATTGGATTTGTGAATTTATTTGTGTTTACATGCAAACGTGTGAGTGCGCACGGAGTAAAAAACAAATGGAGTGCTAACGTGAAAAACTTTGTCGTAGCAACAAGCTCAATCTTTGTTGGAATTTATCATGATATGTTTGCAAACTTCTGCAGACAAAGCTCGTCTATATCGATAAAGTCACAGAATCGTTTATTATTGATTGTCCTGAATTGCTAGTACCTCCGTCTCCCACGGTCAAAATCCGATGCTGTTGTATTCAGTTGGTTCTCGTTAGAAAGATAACGGGTTCCTTCAATATTAGATTACCTTTTTTTTAACTAGTTGGTCAGACAGACATTGTCTTGTCTTTATTAAGAGTATTCTTTCAAATGCGCGAACTGTCAAACTCATGAAGGTTATCAATTTAGTCGTTAATTTTATTTTTCTGTTTTACGTTTTAATTTTTCTTTTAGTAAGAACCCACTCCAATGCATGAGAAAACTAATAATCAAAGATCAGTAACCAGTAAATTCATTCTCAAGTTATGGCGTGGTTAAGGGAAATAGGGATTAATTTATATATACATAATTATATGTATAAATTAATCAGGGTCTGTCGGCTTAGTTACTGAACCTGATTTAATAAAAAATATGACTTTTGAGATGCCAAAGTTGATGCTGGTGCCTAATATGACACGCAGCGGTAGTTCATTTCAGTAAACTACATCTACATTAATATATTATACCTAAAGAAGTAAAGTTTATTTTTTATTTTTTTTTTGTTTGTAGGAGGTAATCTCTGGAAGTACTACTCCGATTTCTTAAATTGTTTCACTGATAGAAAGCTGCTATATTTCGGAGTGACATAGGCTATATTTTATGTACGCGGGCGAAGCCGCAAAATCTAGTTCATTATATGAATGAAAATAATCCATTTGAGATGTAAGAGGTAGTGTTCAGAATTTTTCCTATTGTATTGTACATCAGTGACCCAATATTCAGTTTACATAACGACTTATTTCAACCAAAATAGAACTGATTACTTCAAATCGTAAATCTGAAATCTGCTAGCACTAGGTGTACATAATGTCAACTATCATTAGTGGGTTATTGTGTATTAATAGGTAATTACAATCATGAATTGCTATTTATCTATCATTATTACTATATTATGGCTTTGCGGCTTGCACTTATGTGAATCAGAATATATTGTCAAAACCAAATATTATTTCCATTACATTCAAATCTAAACATTGCGGCCACGAGTAATTATGTATTGTAAGTAGATCGTACAAGACTAGATTGATTCGGCGGAGTTCGGGCCGAAGGCTTCGGGCGACGGAATACATTATGCAGTGAGCACTAAGTGTTGCTTCTTGTACATGTACCTACCCTTCTCATTCAAGAACCTGTAAGCATTATAAGGGTTAGGTACATACTACAAAATTGTTTATTTTCGAGTTCAATTTTAAGTTCTATTCAATTCTAATATTTTTATTTCGTATAGACTCATAAAATATCAGAAGCACAGTTCTAATTGGTCGTTCTCTATGGAGAAGGACAGGCTAGAAAATGTGCGCACAATAAAAAAAAAAAGAGTTTTTCAATATTTTCACAATATCATGATTATTAATTGATATGAGAGAACAGTATAGACCAGGTAAATTATGGATTCCACAGAGCTCTACAGAACTCTACAGAGTTTACAGAGTTCTCACATTCACATTACGAAAAATAATCTATCTAGAACCAACACAAATCACATCGTTGTATATATATATATATATCTAATATATAAAATTCTCGTGTCACGGTGTTCGAACTTGAACTCCTCCGAAACGGCTCGACCGATTCTCATGAAATTTTGTGAGCATATTGAGTAGGTCTGAGAATCGGCCAACATCTATTTTTTTTTTTTTTTTTTTTTTATTTATATGGCAGAACAACGTTTGCCGGCTCAGCTAGTATATATATATTAATCTAACGTAAGTGGCTAGTAGATTGCAAAATTAAAATCAGAAAAAAACTAAGATGGATACTTATATTTTTATGACAATTCCGTTTATGAGTTACCAGGGAAGCCGCGTGTCCAAGAAGAGTCATTACCAAACAAGCTTGTCTTCAACGAAGTCATTTTTATAGTTCCTTTCTATAAACGACTTATATCAACATGCAATGGGTCTATGTTTGCCTATTTGAAACTTTTCTTTCATACGTTCTAATCGCTTGGCTTATGATCAGATTTCAAATGTTCATTAGTTTCGATCAATAAGTTCATTTTTATTGACATTTTGATATGATTTCAAAAATAAATATAAACGCACTTAATGACATCAGCAAGTTTTAAGCAAAAATAGAAAAGGGACACACATTACTGCAGAAATAGCGTAAAGGTGATTTTCGTTGTGTAGGCATAACCACTGATGAGCGGTTAACTGTACATCGCACTCATGTCATTACCATATCTGCCCGCAGTCGTAAAGCGAGATATGGCCGGATGTGTTGTGAAATTCACCATTTTGCAGCATTAACACACTGAAAATTCAAACTTTGTGTTACGGAAAGAAATGCAAATTCCTACGTGTGTACTTGACCTGTAACACTTGAAATGTGTTTACAACCTTTTTTGGGTTGGGAAGTATTCAATTAACTTCTCCCTGTCTAGGCAAAGTGAGAGAGAGATTAAGACTTTTACTGACTAAAACCTACTTGTGTTCCTTCACTTGCTCTTGTCATTCCAGGGCCATGGTTACTTTTTCAAACAAGTCCGCAGACCGACAGCTAGAGCACCCTGTTGTACATACCCTCTTGTCCTCTCATCTGGTAGTGTCGTATTCGTATTGACAGTGACCTGAATAAATTGACCAGCTTGCTTTATAATTCAAATTGCAGCTCTGCGGAGTCTCTTTGAATTTACTGAACTGTTAACCTCATTATGCTTTATAGACATACTATTATTCTATTTCACAAAGACCGCTAAGTTTTGTAAGTGGTATAGATTCACATACTTTTATACTGTGTATGTTAGCTAATTTAATGATGATGAAGTAAGCTTAGTGTGCTTGGCTCCGAAGCCTACTGGGTCAAGGGTCTGCTTCTGAAAGGAAGACTCTGCCCTGGTATGAAAGGCAAAGAAGGAACAGGAGTGGGTTTTTAGTCAGTAAAAGTCTGACACACCCTCTTGCTCTGCCCAAGAGTGGAGAATGTCACTGGATGATTTTCCCACCGAAAAAAAAAGCTTATACACAGCACACACTAAAAAATGTATGTGAAATTCTTTATTTTATTTTAAACTCAAACTACCTAACTGACAAAGCAATGATATTAAGACTGTGATATTAAAAAATAACTGAAAGCGAAAAAAATTGGTGTTCTGAAATTGCACATTGGGGTCGCGACAGACCCAAAAGCAGCAGTGGGACAATATTAAACTAGATATAGTAATATTATAAGAGAGTAGTTACTCAACTCAATAAAAAGAGTTAGTTAACTATAATCGGAAAATGCCGTAAACTCGACATACTTTTTCACTGTTTTTCATACAACCGCTTTTACACGATTATTACGTTATAACACATTTTCATTGGATTTTTTGGAAACAAAGTATCTTGTGGATGTTATTGAAATCAATTAATAAATTTGTGTAAAACTAATCCAGTAAAATAAAAACACTTAACTAATTAAAATTACGCCATATTTTAGATAGGAGTTATTGTGTATATATTATGTAATTTTAATTAGTTAAGTGTTTTTATTTTTCATGTATAAATAATTATTTTTGAATAAAAAAAAAAATATCCAGTAAAGACTTCTGAAAATCTGCTATTTTGCATGAACATTGACACTTCATGATTTGTAAAAATAAATTCAGTCCAGTGAGATAACTAACTTAATAATTACGATTTCATGCATCAGAAAATGATTGTATTCTACATAACTCTAATTACCCGATCATTTAGTAGACATTTGCAGTACGTTAGGCAAATCTCAAAAATTTTAAAAAAGTACACAAAAAACAATGTCTACATAACATCACATTACACTGGTTAGTTCCAAAAGTCAGTCAACGACTCCCAAACTGAGCACTGCCCGTATTTTGGGTAGTCGGCGGTCCACCGTTTTATTAGTGTAGTCTGTTTTAGAATGTATACTCCTATTTTGTTGGTGCATAATATGTAGGTATTTCTAATTAGGTATGTCCTCTAGGTTAGTGCATTTTTTTTTAAATAATTAGGGCGAAAAAATAAAAAAGAAGATAACAAAAGTAACAAGATAAAAATAAATTAAAAATTAAAGGAAAAAAGGAATGTTGCGACAACTACATATGGCACCACATTGGAACAAAAAACCGAGACCCTGCATCGCGCAATTAGAATTCTTTGCTTGATTTGATTTGGGGCTGTGGTATATACCACAGCCCGAAATCATCTAATGGGCATTTGCCGGATCAGACAAAAGCACCCGTCTGATCAGAGGATCCTCCCTTTTCAACGGAGGTTTGCGGGACATTACACTCTGTTCCACATACCTCAAAAGGGATTTCATGAAGGGTCCGTTAGGGTCTTGACTTGGACTTGAATAAAAGGCAATGGACTATAAAACTGACAAACTGATATCCTGAGAAATCGTACAGAAATAGAAATTACAAGGCGCACTTGTGTCGTCGGTTGTTCTCGCTAGTGAAGTGTGGTGGTCCCGCGGCACCGCTTATACCCGCGCGCCGTCGCCCGCGCATCAGCCCGACGAGTGTCGAAGATAGCAGTCGGTGTTCGAACAGGTCCAAAAAATACTAAATTATACAAGTAAGATTTTGTTAAGGAATAATATCAGTTAGAAAACCACGTGTGTTCTCAATTTCTATGTCGTAGTATTTTAATCGATCAATACAGTCGAGATTGCACGTACTGGAGATGAGAATGTTGAGATGGATGTGTGGTGTGACGAGAATGAATAAAGTGAGAAATGAGTATATTAGGGGAAGTTTGAAAGTGGCGCCAGTGACTGAAAAGTTGAAATGGAATCGTTTGTCTTGGTATGGTGAAGAGGAGGGATACAACGCATGTTACTAAAAGAGTTATGAGTTTACATGTGGATGGATGGAACGGGAGAGGGAGACCAAAGAAAAGATGGATGGATTGTGTGAAGAGTAATATGAAACAAAAGGAAGTTAGTGATAGCATGACGAGTGACAGGGCAGAATGGAAGAAAAAAACGTGTTGCTCCGACCCCAAATAACACGGGACAAGGACAGAAAGATGACAGTCGAGATAATAATATAATAAGGGGTTACTTGAATATGGGTATTGTATTTCACAAATTCATTCAAGAGTTGATTTTGCACAATACTGAGCGAAAACAGGCATCAATTTCTGTTTGACAGATGCTTACATTATGGCCTTCTTATATTATTGCAAAGTATAAAAGATTTTTGCTTCACTATTTAAGTTAACCACAACTCGGAGTGAATAGTGCCAGTGATTACTCAAGGTGTTCAGGGTATATTTGTTCTGTTCAACTTGACTACAGCATTCAGTTTGGTGCACCTCGAGATAAGTTTAACTCACTTGCTTTGAACAGTAAACTTTTAGTGGGCTACAATTTATTAGTGTGTTTACTTGTTCACATTTAAAGCCAAATACATAAATATTTAGGTGCAGAGAATAAATCTACTATCATCTGAGTTTCAAACAGTAAAGAAATCACGGGCTCTGTTTGTGATATATCTATCTAAGTAAACGAATAGTAGATAACGAAGCCTTTTGATTTCAAACGAATTTGGTGCAAGTACTGACAGCGAGATCAATCAAGTAGATTAATACAAGTCTCACAGATGAATTACCTAACCGGGTTTGAGCGGTGAAATTCAATCATCTTTTAAATTTTCTAAGGAACTTTTTAAATCCCTCTCATTACGGTTTTACAGACAAGAGATGATTCAAACATGATTTTCAGTTAATTGAATCTGAATTTGAATTCAATCGCTATTGTAGCATGCCTAGCGCTGGGTTGTGGCAGTCGCTTATTATATACCACCATGAGATCCCGCCAAAACTTTGTCCGCTATAGCGCAATTTGTCATGGCAGCGGAGTTTTGCCCAGGTATAGCATTTCTATGCGCAAGTCACATATCTATGCAGGGACTGTTGCCTCCAAATCCCACAGTAGCAGGCCTTCAAAGAGACTCGTCGCCTCTCGGGAGACCGTCCGGTATTCCCGCAACATCCTGATGGCCTTAACCCTCAGGGACGCGTTCAGTTTACCGGCCAGTCGCTTCCGCAGCGACCGCACCAACACCAGCGCCCCGTAAAGAGCCATGGGCCACACGATCCCTGCGTAAAGCCTCTTGTAGGAAGCCTCTTGGCCCCTTAGATTGAGCTGGAGCCGCTTGTAGAGAGCTTGCTCCAGTCTAGGAGCCAAGCAACTGTAACCAATTCTAAGGGGCATTTCCAAATGCCCCTTAAAATTCCACCGGCGAACGTGATTAATACGTTGCAACCTGCGTTTTGTTCCAAATTCAATACCGCCCGTGACTTTAAGACGCTGCTTTATCCCCCAGTCAGATAGATAGATATATTCTTTATTGTACACCAATAATAAAATTACAGAACTTAAAATTAAAAAGGTCACAATGGGTGGTCTTATCGCTAAAAGCAATTTTTTACAGACAACCTTTGGATGGATTTGTCAGATAATAATAATGTGCTATTTCACAATAGAATGATTCTTTAACACTAAGTGGCTATATATTTTCTACCTTCATGCGGGCGAGGCCACTGGCAGAAGTTAGTATTTAACAAATTTGTCATTCATAATTTGTGATTCTGCACAAAAAATGTGATAAAATAAACTCCAAGCACAATTCCTAAAGCGAGGTTTAATTCACTGCGTCTATTGTTCATTAAAATAGCAAACCTTTTACTGAATTTTAACAAAATCTTGCTTCCGGTACGTTTATAAAATATGCGGAACCACGGAAGAGGCCGCAATGAAGAAATGATTCACTAATTAAAATACTGGCAGAAAGAATGTAGAGCGAGACAAGGGAGGTCGGGTGATAGTCCGAAGGGTATACAAAATCCTGGTAACGAACTAGTTGACGTATAAAAATGCTATTGAATTTGCTCAGGATTTTTTTTTATTTTTAATGTTTATTTTTTGCTGTTTTTATTTGTTTAAGAGTTCTTTTTTTAAATATTGTTTGAAAATAGGTCACGTTTTTGTATTTCTACTAGAACACAGAAAGTATTTTGGACCGTTTCTCAACATACTAAAACTGTAAATCTATACATATAATAAAACAGTAAAATTATTTTGCGATGGTATTAATTGGCGCAAAAACTACTGAACCGATACTGTTCAAATTTTGCATACATAATCCTTATAGGTCAGTGCATCTGTTAGGCTATAAATTATCACGCTATTTGCTATGGGGGGTGAGCAATAATCCAAAACGTCAGTGTTGAACGACATTTGCCGCGAGTTCGATTCCCAGCTACAGTTAAAATTTTTGTCATTATTTTATCTTCTTTTTGTAATAAAATAACTTTTACCATTTTTTTAAAATGAAATTGACATTTCTATTCGATATCTTCTAAATGTATTGTAAAAACTAATCAAAACACATAATAAAATCGAATTAGTAAAATATGGCACCACACGCAATTCAGATACTCGCAACGCCATCTAAAGACTCAAAGTAGAAAAAATGATGACAATGACAGTTGAACTTCATATTTGATAGATGGCATTGTGTATTTTACGTAATTTTCTGAATGGCGGAAGAAGTGACCATCGCCCACGTTTGCAGACAGTTCTATTGTTCAAAATTGGAGGAAAATAGTTATGGTTAAACTGGTGTTAGACGGAGGCATTTTTAACAATCCTACTGCTTTTTTTTCCATGATTGTAACAAGATAATTGACCATGATTATTCAAGGGATACCAACCAAAAAAGGCGATAAAATAACACGGCCAAATTTTCGTAAGGGATTGCATGGCACCTTGTGTTGGAAGGCCCCCAGGTAGACCGATGACCTGGTGAGGGTCGCGGGAATCCGATGGATGCGAGACACACAGGACCAGTCATTATAGCGACACTTGGGGAGGCATATGTCCATGATAATGATAATGATGGTACTTTTTTTTTCTTTTTTTAAGAGTGGAAATCATCCAATGACTTCTCTGGTTGGAGCGAGAGGGCGTGTCAAACTTTTACTGACTAAAACCACACTTGTGCCCTTCAGTTGCGCTTTGAAACATCTCTTTGAGGAGCGCGTGGATCACTACGTGCTGTTGACGACTGAGCTCGGTTCGGTTAATTACCGGACGTCCGGACGGCTAACTACCCATTGTATTGTTCGATGTCTGCAAGCCTGCGTCTACCGTGGCTGGTCGTCGGGGTCGGAATCTCGGCTCGGCGTGAGGACGTTCGTTCCCTCACGCTTGCGGCCTCCTCCTTCGCTAGCATTGCGGCTTTGCAGAAGGAGGCGACCGCCTACCATTCCTCCTCGCTCTGGACTATAGCCCAAATCAGGCCCCGGCGCGAGAGGTGACTGACGCCGATTGACTCCACGAGGACACGGCGGTGATCCGCCCTTGCGGGACACACCTCTGTATGCTCCACTATGTCCTCCGGGATGGCACCTTGCGGCCTAATAATGGCGTGATTTATTGTTTGCAGTTTCTGCTCCATATAAAACGGGGTCGAAAGTGGTTTACGTTCCTGATCACTGATGTATCTCAGATTCCTGGCAGCCTTACGTCGACCTCTGGACGTTACCTCCTTGCAGTGATCAACACTGGAACAACCCTCTGAGGGAGGCCAGTCTCAGGGATAACACTAATCGGCTGCTACATTTGTTTACCGTAATTTCATTGTTTTATGGATACACAAGCTCAGGACTGTTGAGGGTGTTTCGAGCGGTTTCTGTTCCGGATTCGGTTGGAAGTATCCTGATATTACCATTTTGCGAATCGCCCGGAGGACCCGGTGTAACATACGGTGGAGGTCTATCACATTTGGGTGAACCGCCGTGTCCTCATAGAGGCAATCGGTTCTCCTCAGGTGGGATCGCAGTCAAGCGCTGGTTTATATCAATTAAAAAAAAAAAAAAATCGGTGACAGTGACCGCTCGGTTTGGCCATCAATATGCGAGTTTGATTGGGCGGGGATACACGCGCTCAAGATTTCGCCGAAATTCATTCAACGGGGACGTCAGTTAAATACATACCAAAAAATCCTAGGTAAATGAACAAGTAATTTTTATGCCCAAAATGATCAAGCTGCAACAATCAATGCAAGCATGCTCTCACAAATTCTTCATAAGTACTGTTGTGGAGGAAGATAGTTGATGATGATGATGGTAGTTTTTGGATTCACTGGCTTTTTGACTTTGCACTATCAGTGCACTTTATTCAGCTGAAGGTCGGTGTACCGATTATGCTCCTTCATTTACCTCTACCAAAGCTGTCTAACGGCTTAAACTCTTCAGTGAAAAATTATTGAGGCGAAAATTTTACGGGAGGTAACTCTTTCGAACAATCTCGCAGACATCGGCCCTAGAGGGCCCTATCCATTTGCTGACATCTTTTTGAGTCCGGTGTAGAATACAACGCGCCGTCGATTCAGGATTGCTTTGACCAGACAGCCGGACGGCACCACCGCAATCCCGGTTTGTGATGGCTGGTAATCGCCCTGCGGCTTTCAACACCCGGAGCATCACTTGCAGCGTCAGTTAAGGAGTCAGAATGTCCTATCCCTCATAGTTTCAGCCACCTGGAGGAGGAAAAGGAGGCTACTGGTTGACATTTTCTCCACCAATCGACTCCATGAGGACACAGCGGTGCTGGCGCTCCGACCAAGCGGGACCGACTTCCACCGTATGCTCCATCGTATTCTCCAGGCGATCCGCACAATGGTGATACCCGAGTGTTTCTTCCCGTTGAATTCGATACAGATACCTCCCAAAACACCCACATCCGGTGAGTCTTGCACAAAGAGAGGATGCCGTGACGTCTCTGTAGACACTCTTCAAAGACAGGCATTACCGCTGCGATTGTGACGTGCTCACTGTGGCGAGGGGTTAAAATCATACAATGTTGTTTCGCCAGAACATAAACCAGAAACATACATAAACTAATTTCTTTTCTTTTGGGGTAGGCAGAAATGCCAACTGCTACGACCCTTACATACTAGGATCTGGACGAGTACATAACATGTTTCCTGAAGGTAATTTGCGTTTTTACTTTTAACCGTTTTATGTTAAAGTACAATAAATAATTGCTTTGCTTTCAGAATGAATTGCAAGCTCAGAATGATTGTACGTTTTTACAAACTTAACGCAGACGAAGTCGCGGGCAGCAGCTAGTAAATAAAATAAAATGTCATGTAACAGCACTCCAAGTAGAAGTGAACCAATTTCAATACCAGTACTTAGAAATCGTCCACATTCAATGTTCAGCAAATTTAAGCTTGAAGTCACCGCAAGCTTCCAATTTCCTTCCATTTCCATCAACTTGTCGCCCCGGAGGGAGACGGAGTTCGCATCCTGAACTCAACTAACGAGAACTGCTTTCATTTGCATTCTTTGTACTTATGGTTTCAATTGACGTTTCATTTCGTTCTTGCATCTAGGGCTTTAGCATGACGTGTCAAAATATTAGGCGCGCAAGCAAGAAAGAAGGATGGAGCTATACACCATATACAGCATAATTTTTATTATATGCGAAAACTGAATATAGTCTGTTCAGAATCAGTAACTGAATCGATACCAATAATCTACACCATGTTATATTTTTTCTCAAAAAATTTTAAAATTGTAACAAGTTGGTCACCACCGACACTAAGTACAACACAGGTCACGGCAGATTATAGCGGACATTAGACACAGCTGGATGCGGGAGTAAAACAACCCCTCAAACGTCTGGGTGGCCCGGTGATCGTGTATTTGTGCGGCCAACCAGGTAACATAACAAGCTTATAACTTCGTTATGACATCTTAACCATCATTTAACAGTACAATTCAGGTCGTCAGATGGAACGCGTTAAGAGCTCGGAGTAGGGCCTCTGGTCTCACTAAAAATAAAATATCTCAACTCAACACAAAATTATTTATTCACATAGGCCTACATGGGCACTTATAAATCATCAGAAGCTAGTGCACGGTTCCAAACGTTTCTGTAAATTCTCTTTCATTATAACTAACTTTTGCCAGCGCATTAGCCCGTGTGATAATAGAAAATCTCCTACCCCTAAACGCTTATACCTATGTTACTTAGTAATAAAGTAACTTTCTACTTATGAAGAAATTTTGAAAAACGATCCGATAGTCCTTGAGTTTATTCATTATAAAGAAAAATACAAAAATCAAAAAAACACAATTCTTTTCTCTTTAAAATATTAGTATAGATAACATTGAATGTTGATGTAATAGACACACTACATATAAAGGTTGGAATAATGATCAATTGCTATATTTGTTCGGCACAATTTTACTTTTATATTTTGTGCAACATAGCTTTAAATTTAATGTTTTACCTTACTTTTAATCTACTTATTATTTTGAATTTTGAACTTTATATATTCAATGTTGGTTTAAAAACTTGAATATAATAGTTTCCACATCAACGAAAAGCGTTTTATGTATTATAACAACAACAGATACAGTCGCCGCCTAGTCTATGGACCAGTAAGACTTTGTCAAATGAACATTGTTAACAGCTACAGACAGACACTAATGGTATCATTATAATAAAAGCTCAATATGAACATTGTATATTATTCATAAATGGCTCCATAAAAAGTTATTACTTCAGACAAAACCTCACTTAAATAGTTTTCAGAAGCAGCTCAATTTCTAGACTAGATCATTGTTAATTTCGCTCACCTATAAAGCCTCGTCTAAAAGGAGGTCACACAAATCAGAGGTTAATGAACTGGGAACATACAGTAAGGTAATGTAAAACGAGGATATTCACGTCAACAACAGCCATGTGAACTAAGTGGGTGATGCACTGTTTGGTTTACTGAATGAAAATCAACCTATCAAACAGTGCATCACCACCCACCAACCCAACAGGTATGCGTGTTACCTGTTCCATATACTATTGGCATTTTATAAAGCAAAATTTTATAAAATATTACTTTAAAGTTAAACAAAATTATGATTGATCTGCCATTCAATCACATGAATGGTAGATCATTCGTAATTATTGGTCATCATTTTAAAGTTTCAACAACAAAGTTTAAATTGGAAACCCAATTCAAAGGTTCAATCAGATTCATCATGTTGTGGTTAATTTTTCATTGGATAATTAATTGCTAGCTTTATTTTTAGGATTCCATACCTCAGTCCATAAAAAATAACTCTTGTAAGATAACCTTGTTGTCCGTTTGTTCGTCTGTTGCGTGGAGATATTATGTAAAGTGAAATTAGTACCAAATACTCAATTCTGCAGCCCCTTGGAGCAGTGAAAAAATTAAATTCCCAAGTCTACGCAATCTAAAGATAAGGCCGTTTATGCTCCATTTAGGCGCATATTCAGACAATCACAAAGAAATCAATACATATACGGCACTTCCCGCTGACTTAGAATCCTGGAATTTGACAAGAAGCAAGGTTGGTACAAACAAAAGGGAAAAAATCTGAAAATCGTAAAGTTATAGTTACATCACAAAATTGTTACTTTTTGCGATTCAGAAAAATCTTTGAAACTCGAAACTCTAACGATTTACATAGTTAAGTTGTACGGAACTCTCGTTGCGCGAGTCCGACTAGCACTTGACTGGTTTTTTCACCATAATGGTTAAAATACTTTAAATTAATTAACCGTCCCGATTGGTATACAGCCAAAAATATGTTACGTTTTTGGAGTCACAGAGAGGGTAACAGGCTGAAACGGGCAAAAAGTCGATTCCTGCCAACGACGGGTACAAATCGTCAGCCGTTTGAAGCGAGGCAATACTAAAAAAACTCTTTCACAATTTTCTTTTTATCATCCATAACGATTTAACACTTCTCTGTATCATTAATAACAGACAAGAAACAGTTCCTGACTTCGCGATGTCGACATTGAACACTTCATTGAAAATAATGAAGAAGCGAATTTGAGTTTATTTTTTTTCATTTCTTCAATGAAGATTGACTGCCTGATGAATGATTGGCCTATTGGTCTACTGGTTAGTGGCCCTTACTGCTAAACCGGAGGTCATGGGTTCGATTCCCACCCAATTCAAATGTTTGTGTGACTCATCACAAAACATTTGAAAAAATTATTGTGCTCACACAATCATTTTTGCTGGGTCTGGGGTGTAATTTATCTATATGTATGAAATTGTTTATCAGTTGTCTAGTACTCATAGTACAAGCTTTGCTTAGTTTGAGACTAGATGCCGTTGTGTGAAAGATGTGGAATATTATATTATTATTAAGCTTTTCTAATACACTTCTCATCAGAGAAATCGAAACACCGTACTGGCAAGTTTATGTTTTGTAATGATTATCAAAAAAATGTGTTTATTTAGGAATATATTATGTCAAATGTCGTTTTTAATAGTGAATAATATGAGGTTTTCAAATCCTAATGTTAATGTTCTAAATTCAAATTAAATTTTCATAGGTTTCGTATTTTGTTTAACAACTCATTTTTACCCTGTCTGGAGTATGAAGGAAATTTATAAAACTTTCGGCCTATTTGTTGGCTTATGCGGTACCAGTCCACGTTCCTTCAACCTTCTTCTAATTGTAGAGTCACTTACTGCCACCCTACGTACAACATGAAGCTGCTGCTGGAGTTGAAAAGTATTAAGAAGTTGAATCGATCATCTCGCTCAGAAGTGACCCGATTTCTGCCAGATCTTGAACGGCTCGTGAACAAACCAGTCTCACGATAGCGTTTGTAGACTTTATGAACAGACAAAAGGCAATCTTTCAGCCACAACACGCTGAATAAGTCCAGAATCCAGCAATGCCACCACTTGGGCGGCTTCTGAGGGCGAAGTATTAAAAAAAAACTTTTTCAGTCGTCCCAAAGTCACAGTAAACAAATAAAGAACAAAAAGTTTTAAGATAAGCGCTAATTTTTAGTTTTAAAAGGTGAATCGCACTCCAACTCTAAACACACATTTGTCTCAAAACAGTGAATCGTTTCATTTAGAGGATAAACAAATGAAGTTCTAATTTTGAATTTTGAATTTTCGCTTATCACTGTAACGGCCAATCTACCTAATTTAACACAGAAGCGTTTTCATTCCATGAAAAAATCACTCTTCTGTGTTAAATTAGGACAGAAACCATAAAAACGGAAGTGTTTCGATTTTTCTGATGAGAAGTTTATATTGCGGACGAAGACTTCTTCTAGGTATTGGTATTTATTTGTGATAACAATGTTATTTATTTACTACCAGTAAACTTCTTATCGTAATAACTATTTTATGTGCCTGTCCTACTGTCGTTATCGCAGACTTCAGATATCTTTTATAAGACCCTATATTTATGGCATCGTATAATGGCATTGTCACGCTCCAGAACAGATATATTGGAAACCTGATCAAGCACATAATGGTCAATTTAATTACGTTATTTATTTTTTTATTTTGCGTAGTTTTAAATTTGTAACGGTTGAATAATAGAAGCCAGGAGCCCAGGAATAAGATTTTGGATTCAAAACAAAAGTACTAAAACAAGAAAAATAAAAACTCTTTACTAGTAAACTATGCTGGAGCCACTCCAAGAATATTTTTTTTCTTTTTCAGAATTAGTTTTAATATGATTGTGAGGGTTAGCGTGTGGTGCTTTTGTTTAGGTATACAACGTTCATCATCATCATCATCATTTCAGCCGAAAGATGTCCACTATTGGACAAAGGCCTCCCCCAAGCGTCGCCACAACGACCGATCCTGTGCGTCTCGCATCCACCGCATTTCCAGGACTCTCACCAGGTCATCGGTTCACCATGCGGGAGGCCTTCCAACGCTGCGTTTTCCGGTGCGCGGTCGCCACTCTAGAACCTTTCGGCCCCATCGACCATCCGTTCTACGAGCAATGTGCCCTGCCCACTGCCACTTTAGTTTGGCGATTCTTCGGGCTATGTCGGCGACCTCGGTTCTCCTGCGGATATCTTCATTCCTGATGCGATCACGCAAGGAAACTCCGAGCATAGCCCTTTCTAATGCCCTTTGGGTGACTGTAAGCCTTTTGATAGCCTTTTTATTAGAGCAGTGATGGTCGAGTGGTAACGGCCCCGACTTACCGAGTTGTAGGTCGCGGGTTCAAACCCAGCCAGGCGCATTACTTTGTGTATTTTATTTCATCACCACTGCTCTCAAAACGGTGAAGGAAAACATCGTGAGGAAACCGGCATGTCCTAGAACCAAAAATTCGAAGACATGTGACATCCACCAACCCGCACTGGGCCCGCGTGGTGGATAACGGCCCATTCCCTCTCCTAGAGAGGAGGCCTGAGTCCCAGCAGTGGGAACATTTTAAGGCCGACTATGCTATGCTATGCTAAGCCTTTTGATGAGGCCCATTGTAAGCGACCATGCCATATGTCATCACGGGCAACACGCACTGATCATAGAATTTCGTCTTGAGACACTGTGGTATGTTGGACGAGAAGAAACCGCGCAGCTTCCCGAACGCTGCCCAGCCGAGTCCGATTCGACTATTGACCTCTTTCTCAAAGGTGTACAACATTAGTTATAGTATATGCGAAACCCAAAATACATGTTCAGTATTTTTATGTATAAAATCTATGTACTAAATTTCATAACTGTATCATGAAAAATCACAAAACTTGTTATGTTACCTGGTTGTCCGTACAAATACATGGTTACCAGGCTATTCGGGCGACTGAGGGGTTGTTTTGCTACCGCACCTAGCTGTGCGTTAGCCCCTAATGCCCGCTAGGACCTGCCGTGATTTGTGTTGTACTTAGCGTCGGTGATGTCCAACTTGTGACATTTTTTAAATAATTTTGGGAAAAAATATAACTTGGTGTAAAAATTATCGGAATCGATTCAGTTACTGATTCTGAACAAACTGTATTCAGGTTTCGCATATACATACTAAAAAATAATGTTGTATAGTTTCCTAAAGCATTTATCAATCAAAATGTCCTTCATCTAGACTTGTTTTCTTTCTTAAAATTATAATAATTCAGAGAATAAGACATGATTGCTATTTCTTGTCAATAACACCATTCTTGAGTGTCATTTGTTTTCTATGAATAGAAACACATACACTTAATAATGGTCTTAGTGTTCCTGCACATATTACTTAGGGTCGACTCAATACTTATGTTAGTAATATTTTATTTTGATTAACTGACTCGATCACTTAACGCTAACAAAGTGTAATAATTTGTCTTTTCAATATTATTTTGTATTTCGAAGAAGCTTTCAGAAGATTAGTTTTACGTTATAGAAACCAGATACAAATAGTAATGTCAGTCTTAGAGACCGGTTTCTGTCTTTGGCTTGTATCCAAAGTCGTGGGAGCAATAATATGGACAGTGGCTGTACTTAAGTGTTGTCATCATGAGTCTTAAAATGGCTTAGCTACTTAGGTATTACTTTTCATGTAAAATCAAATACTGGATTTCATTTTAAGAAGTTGGTACTAAGAGATGAAAAGAACTTGGTATTAAATTGATTACTCATTTATTACGTTTTTGCCATTTTTAATATACTTACATAAGAATACTTATGTTTATATTTTTGAGGTTGTTATCAAATTTTTTTTTCCGCTCTGGGTGCTTCTTTGGAACAATACTGCAACCCTGGCAGACATCGGCCCTAACGTGGCCCGTCAACTAATTATATTTACTGAAATCTCTTTGAGACATACGTAGACATTTTTTATTTATTACTTTTAGTCTTTTACCTTCCATTTGATACCCATATTATATGAAAGCATATTATGCTAAGCCCGCCATATTGGATTTAGAGTAATTTTACTTTATTTTTCATGTTATTCTCAGCAAGCCCTTTCATTTGATACCCATATTGTTAGAGTACATTAGAAATAACTAGCCCGCCATCTTGGGTGTCCCGCCATGTTGGATTTAAAATTACGTCATACAGCTAACCATGCATTGCCATCTACACAAAATTTCAGCTGTTGAAGATATCTGCTTCAAAACTGAGTTGCAAGATTTGAGCCGAAAAAGACGCAATGTCGACTAGGCCCCTTGTCGACAGTGCGTCTTTTTACAAGCGCGCCAAATGCCAATTTTGCGCGCTTTAGCCACAGACATTTTACGTGACCATGCGATATTATCGGAGCGTGTGTTTAAAATGACAGTACCTGTCTACAAAAAAAATATTGGAACTATACATAAATCTTATGTCCTTAGAATGGATATAGAATGAGTTCAGAAATTAGATAACTGATTTGAAATTCTAAATTTGTGTTTATACTCGTAGATACGACTTACGGTTATTAAACCTGGTCGGTCACAATGAGCCTTAGTTTTTTTGCGTTATCGGATCAAAAATAAAGATACCCGCAGAAGAACTAAGGTTACGGACGTAGCCCGAAGAATTGCCAAACTTAAGTGGCAAAGGGCAGAGCACATTGCTCGCAGAACAGGTGGTCAATAGGGCCAAAAGGTTCTGGAAACTCCCACAAGGGGACCAACAACTTGGTACGGTTCGCGGGAATCCAATGGATGCGAGACGCACAAAACTGGTTATTGTGGCGACACTTGTGGGAGGCCAATGACCAGCAGTGGACGTCTTTCTGAAATGATGATGATGAATGATAGATAATAGGTCTTTACCCATGTAATTGGAGATTCTATAACCAGCATTTTCAGAATTAATTATCTGTGGAAAGGCGCGCAATCCGAAATTCAAATAAATTTTATTCGAAAGACGTGTTAATTTAATTTCAATTTCAGTCATTTGTTTTTAGATAGTTTTTTGTTTTTGTGACATTGTGGTAGTTTTTGGCGCTATGGATAAACTGAAAATTCGTACAATTTTCAAATATGAGTTCCTACGTGGAAATACCGCTGCGCAAACAACACGAAACATTAACGACGTGTACGGGCATAACACTGCTTGCATAAACACAGTCCATTATTGGTTCAATCGTTTTAAATCTGGAAATTTTGAGTTGAAGAACGAGCCTCGCGGTCGGCCGGTAACTATTGTCGACAACGACGAATTGAAGGCGATAGTGGAAGCGGATCCATCTCAATCTACGGCTGAGCTTGCTGCGGGCCTTGGAGTTAGTGTCAAAACAACATTGAAGCACTTGCGTCAAATCGGAAAGATAAAAAAGCTAGATAAGTGGGTGCCACACGAACTAAGCGACTGACAGCGAGATTTACGTGTCGAAGCATGCATAGCACTACTGAATCGGCATAGAAACGAGGGAATTCTTAATCGAATTGTTACCTGCGATGAAAAGTGGATCCTGTATGACAACCGTAAGCGTTCGTCTCAGTGGGTGGACCCGGGTACAGCACCTAATCAGTGCGCTAAAAAAAAGATTACTCATAGGAAGATGATGGTGACTGTCTGGTGGACCAGTGCTGGACTTGTACATCACAGCTTCTTACCGAATGGCGCAACAGTGACGGCAGATGTCTATTTCCAAGAATTGCAAACAATGATGGAGAAGCTCGCAATTCAACAACCAAGACTAGTCAATCGCTCTTCCCCATTGCTTCTCCACGACAACGCGCGAGCTCACACTTCACGACAGACCATCGCAAAGCTACAAGAGTTACAGCTGGAAGCTCTCCGTCACCCACCGTACTCACCGGACCATGCCCCAACAGATTTCTACTTTTTTCAAAATTTAGACAATTTTTTAAGTGGGAAAAAATTCAACACCCGTGATGCAGTACAAAACGCTTTCGCTGACTTCATCGCCTCCCGTCCGGCAGACTTCTACAGTAAAGGGATAAACAAACTGCCATCAAAATGGCAAAATTGTATAGATAATTTGGGCCAGTACTTTGATTAGCTGAAATAAAAAAAATAACAAAATTTTTATATTTTAAAATTATCATACAAATCTCCAATTTCATAGGTAAAGACCTAATACTTATAACACGAATTTACAAAATGACTTTTCTTTGTGATTCTATTTCTTGTGTGACTATAACATCACAAAGAATAAAAGAATCCACTGAATAATTCAACAGATTTTCCCATTCGAATACCTAATGAAATTCCCCAACAAAAATGGTATTTATTTTAAACAGTACACGTTCATTATTCGAATATTTTTTTCTTTTTTCATTCCTACATTTAAATTATGGAATTGTGGATACACAGACTTTGATGAAAAGAAAATTGGAATAGACTGTTTGAGTTTTTTTTATTATTTTAAATTGAGGGAGAGGCAATTTTGTATTTGATGTTTATTAGCATAGTAACTAACTTATATTCTACGATTTGTTATAATTGAAATTATTAATGATTGTACAGTCACTAGACGGCAAAATGTGTCTTACAAATTGAACTTTTAAATCGCAAATGATCCTAGAAAATTAAATCAGCTAACGTGGCTAAATTCTTTATTAGGGTCCTTTTTCACTCGCCTATTGTCAACATCGGGCATGGTTTAAAAGCTTGTTACTTCATCTAACGCAATTCAACGCGATGTTTGACGAAAAAGCAACGCGAAAAAAGAGATAACGCCTGAAAACTCTGTTAACATTGGGTAATTCCATGATTTACTTGAATATTTTACAAAACTTGTTCCAGGAAATAAGAAAAAACCCTTAAAAACCTTTATAAACCCTTAAAAGTTTTTGATAAAAATTGTGTCATTCAGAATCTTGATTAAATATGCAAGGCTTCTATTATTACACTTTTTTTACTTTTTTTTTGAGTATATTATGAAGTGTCAAAGTTCATGCAAAATAGCAGATTTTCAAAGGTCTTTACTGGATTAATTTTACACAAATTTATAAATTGATTTCAATAGAAGCCTAGATAATATCCACAAGATACTGTGTTTCCAAAATATCAAATGAAAAATGTGTAATAACGTCATAACCGCGTAAGAGCGGTTGTATGAAAAACAGTGAAAATGTATGTCGAGTTTCTTTATTGTACACCATAAAACGTTATTATCTAGGTGTATAATAGAGTACGTGTACATAGGCAAGTTTAACTCAAAATGGAGCTTTCTTCCAACTAACCATTGAGAGATAGAGAGAGATAACATTCAATAAATTAACGATAATAATATGAAAGCAATCCTTACGCCCCGGCCGCCGCTGGAGACGCTCTGGGCCTTGGCAGTCGCAGGGCGATACCCAGCTACCTTAGGTACAAGCTTATAGACTCACAGCTGCAATGTGTAGTTTGCCGTTCGATTAGGACTAGGTTGGGATCCATGACGTGTTGTATTCCACGCACACCAAAAAAATATCAGCAAAATGGACTTGGTCCACTAGGGCCAATGCATTTACTAGGGTTATGGGATTGTTCGAAAAGTTAACGTGGCCCTGAAACGCAAATAGCAACTAAAAGAACAGGTTTGAGTTAGTAAAAGTCAAAACTCACTGACTTCTCAGCTCAAATAAAGGCATACTTTAATACAGGCTGGCTACATTTACGTTTTATTACACCTTCCATACCAAATACGATGCAGGATACGGTAGCAACTGACAAACTATATTCTTCTTTGTCTTCTCCTCCTTGCGTCATACTCCTCAATGCTGAGGGTCGTGACGTCCCTGCTTCATCACTTTCATTGGAATGATATTCCTCCATCTGTTTCTGTCTCTGGTGGTGTGAAGGGTCAAGAGCGGTGCGGATCTGGTCAGACCAACGTATTGAGCTGCGTCCACGAGGCCTTTTCCCATCCATTTTACCGGTCACGATGAGCCTTTCGAGGTTGCCATCATCTTTCCTTGCCATGACTGAAGTATTGTAGAATCTTGTGTAGACACTCTGACAACAACCGCGAGCAGATTTTGAGTTCTCGCAATACGGATACGTTGGTCCGAAATGCTGTCCAAGGTATAAGGAGCATGCTTCTCCAGTACCACATCTCAAAGGCGTCAATGCGTTTGCGGTCTGCAGCTTTTAGCGTCCAAGTCTCGGCGGCATTAAGTCCCCTCTTTGAGGAGTGGCTGGAGCGGCAACACGGCGTCTTCACTTTCCGCATGACGCAGGTCCTCACCGGACATGGCAAGTTCGGGAGATTCCTACATCGGATTCAGGCGAAAGCAACGCCCGGATGTCATCATTGTGTGGACCACCCAGAGGACACGGTGGAGGTGTGCCCCGCTTGGGTGGAGCACCGCCGTGTCCTCGTGGAGGCAATTGGCGGCAGCGACTTTTCGCGTCGGGTCCTGGTTCAGGCTATGGTCTGGAGCGAGGAGGAATGGCATACGGTCGCCTCCTTCTGCGTAGCAGTAATGCTAGCGAAGGAGGGAGGAGGCTGCACGCGCGAAGGAACGAAGGTCCTCACGCCCTAGCCGCCGTAATTCCGACCCCGACTACCAGCCACGGTAGACGCGGGCTTGCGGACGTCGAGCACTGGGTAGCTCGCCGTCCGGCTGTTCGGTAATGAACTGGACCGAGCCCAGTCGTCAACAGCGCGTAGTGATCCTCGCGCTCCTCAAAGAGATGTCAGCAAACCATAGGGGCCCAGCAGGGCCGATGCCCGCTAGCTAGGACCGCGGAGAATTTCTGAAAGGGAAACCCGTAGTCCTAGAACGCAAAGGGTAATTGAAGGATACAGGTGTGGTTTTAGTCAGTAAAAGTCTGACACGCCCTCCCGCTCCACCCAGAGCGCAGGAAGTCATTTGGATGACTTCCCACCTTAAAAAAAAAAGTCTCGGCGCCATATGAAAACTTCGAGAAGACCAGGGTCCGTACCAGTTTGGTTTTGGTCTTTACGGATACTTTTTTGTCTACTGGACTGAATATAAAGCTCTCCAAGACCATCAAATCGGTTCTCCAAGACCATCAAATCCTCTTATTCAATAACAGTTGCTCATAAATAATGTTCAGTAGTAGTAAATGGCCGCGTGTGATAAACTTTTACGTACATGTATCAAGCGTGTCAGCTCTTACGAAAAGAAGATACCTACTTTACGTGAAAAAGATATTGTGTAAGGAGGTGTTTAAGTATAACTGTGTGAACTTGAATAAGTACGACCACGGAACAGATGCTTGGGACAAAATGGGTTGATATTTGCATTTCTCTTGAGATGATATAAATTAAATTATCGTTATTTTTTTTATTATTATTAACCATAATAATCTTCTGTTCATTATCTTTTCATTCAATTAATAATTTTATTAGAATAAGAAATCGATTACTTTGAAAAATATCTTTAACAATTAGCTAAATTGGAGAAGCGGCTTTGAAAAGCACCGTTTACTCACTAGGCCAGTCATTTAAAACATTTTAGATCGCAAAAAATGCACTAAATTACATTTTTGGAATGTTGTTCGGATAGATTGAGGAGATAAATAAACATTTTTTCATTTTGATTTTTTTCAGATGCCATTGGATTTAAATATAATTTGCAGTTTTGATAGTTCAGTGAGTGCTAACTACGGAGTGCTAGGAAAACCTCGAAATTTTCCAGCAGAATTGTTTTTTGAAAATATTGAGCTTGAACTAAAGTAAAAGTCAATCAGTCTAGTTTCAAATTATACCAAATTTATTACGATTTACAGCTCTTTAGGTTCGATAGTTCTTGAAACACAGTACTTAAAACATAGGGAATTATTTCCAAAACATTCGAAATTGTAATAAAAAAAATGGAGTCTGATAAATTGCTGAAATTTAGTGAAGCATAACTTAGACAATTGAGTAGAAAATGTTTAATATTATGCTAATTAAAACTGTGTACAATGGTTTGGAGAGATCAATCATGAGTGAACAGATTTTCTCAAATTTCATGCTCTTTAATTTTACATTAATTTCTAAATTTTATGTGGAAAACATTTCTACCTATAGTCCATCTAAGAATGTTATACATTCCCTATTTTGTTCAATTTTGTAACGAACCTATCCCAAACTGATAAGCGAACTTTTTATGGTTTTCTATTATCGGAACATATCTCCCGAAGGATTCATAGAATTTCTCACAAGTACCACTAAGTGTCATTCTATTTCTGCTTAATATTACCTATGTATGTGTCATATTACAGCTTCCAAAAACAATTTTTCTTTGGGGAACCAACTAGATAAGTACCTTGTATGTTTCAATAAATTGTATGTTTATTTATCTTATCTTTACACATGCAATTGTTTTAACAAATATAGACCCAAGATAACAAAAATTATCACAAAATAGCCGCACTCAGAGATGCTACTCGCAAACTGATCACGTACCTATTAGTGCTGGCAACATAAATACGTAATAGTCGGATATCAGCAAAATCGTAGGGACCCAGCAGAGTCGAAGCCCACTGGGGCCATAGGTGATGTAAAAGAGAACCCCGGGACCCTAGAACGAAGGCAAAGAAGGAACAGGGGTGGGTTTTTAGTCAGTAAAAGTCTGACACTATCTTACGCTCCGCCCAAGAGCGGGGGATGTCATTGGATGATTTTACCACCGAAAAAAAAAACTTACATACATAATCGATGGTCAGTCTCAAGCAACGCCTTGGAGAACCGGCACAAGATAAATAGTGGACAAGACACTTAATGATATCCTCTGGAATTCCACCATGAGCATCCAAAAATTTCTACTACCCGAAAATATTCACGAATTCATCAACTACTTTTTAGGGTTCCGTGTCCAAGGTATAAAAAGGGTACAAACGAGATTTTTTGGCCATTTTTTGTTACGAACGGTACAGAACCCTCCTTGCGCCAGTCCGACTCGCACTTGGCCGGTTTTTTATCAAGGCCTATTTCACAGACAATATGAATTATTCGAGACAAGTAGTCTGTGATATTCGCGTAGAGTGTGGCTTTCTATCTTTTTAAAAAAGTCATGATTGATGTAGGAGTTCTAGAGGTAATCTCATATACAACAAAAAAAAGGTGTCTGCTGAAGATCAAACGACGGAAGCGTAAACAGCATCTAAGAGAGGTTCGAATAGTGCTGCTTATTACTTACCCATATAAAAGAGATAGCTGTCACTGAGGCGCTGCATTTGAAGCCAGTCACATCTGCATATATATTGTCTATTTATGGCCTTTCCGTCGATTTCTGTGAAATACGTGCAAGATCTGGTAAATGCGTGATAAATGGAACGTCTTTATACTGAAAAAAAGAATGCCCATACTACGTACCACATTCCCTCACAAGTATATTAACATCAAAAATAAAGTTTTATTTATGTGTACAATGTAGGTACTAATTTTTAACTGTTTATTTTAACCACGTTAATAATGTCTTAAAACAATTAACAATTGCTACTTCCGAAAAAAAATACGTAATTTCAGAAATATTTACGTTCCAATTACCGTTGTCATTTATTTTTGTAATCTGACCAAACGACCAAATGACGCTTAAGTCCAACAGTGAATGGCTTTAGGGTAAAATAATGATAATGATGATGGATTATTTGAAAGAAAGAAATAGAATTTATTTGGTACAGCACAAGGCACAAACACAATTTAGGGTAAACACGAAACAAAAATAAAAAATAGAAGCAAAAATGTAGTTGTGTGCCTCACGGCTTCACCAAAATAGGTCCAGTTCAGCATGAATGTCAGACAACTAGTGCCTGACGCTGGTTTACAACTGAACCTGTGGTTGTGACGCAACGGACGTAAAACAGTTCAAACAAATATCTTTTGAAAAGTTAGTTTTGTCAAAGCCAAAGCCTTTTACCAAAAGCACTTCCTTTTGTCTGTCATAATGTTTTTCAACACTATTAATAAAATAGTCCCGCATATAGAGTAACAGAAGTCGTTTGAAAGTTTATCACTTTGCGGTCAATTTTTAATTAACTTAATAGTTACCCTAAACAAACAACAATTTGGCTTACACGAGTATCCATGGTTAGTTAAAGGATGAACGAACTATGAACTTTCATACGGATAGCTAGACTATGCAGTGAAATTGTTTGGGAGTCATTTGTTTATTCCGCATTGAACATTGATTCTGTAACATTACAAATATTTTACTATCATAAAGAGCTTTAAATTACTTTGTGATATATAAAATTCGAACCCACAGGTGAACTGGAAAAATACAATACAAATCAAACACTTTTATTTCGTATCATTTGATCAATCACAAATAGTCGTATGTACTTCACTACATAGTATAAAACAAAGTCACCACTGTCTGTCTGTCCCTATGTATGCTTAGATCTTTAAAACTTCGCAACGGATTTTGATGCGGTTTTTTTAATAGATAGAATGATTTATGTGGAAGGTTTATATGTACAATACATGCATATTATAGTAGAAAAACACTGATAATTTTAGAGGTTTCTAATGTGATGTCGTAAATAAACACATTTTTTGAGCTTACATTGCAAACGCTGGCTAAACCCTATGAGATAGATCAAAATAATGTATTTTATAAAATGTTGATTTATTTTATTAATTTATTTATTAACACATACAATTGTTTTAACAGGATACCCAAGATAACAACCGTAGTCGCAAAATAGCCGCACTCAGAAACGCCACCTACAGATTAAACAAATATCCATTAGTGTAGTCAACATACATACATAATAGTCGATGTTCAGTCTTAAGTAGCGCCTTGGAGAACCGGCACAAGTTACACAGAGGACAACACACTTAGTGTCATCCTTTCGAATTCCGCCAAGAAAAAAAATCTAACCGCAGAGAGACACTATTAAATAATTCAACCGCCCGAGTCACGGGTGCGAACTTTAACAGATTTGATTTGATTTTTTTGTTCAAGGTTGACCACATGATATTTTGGTAGCATATGTCAAATATTAATCCCATATATTTTGGCCTGTCGACAATCACTATCGCTGTGAAAATGTCACCTGATCTAGAGTGAAAGGGTTTACTTATTTACACCAATAGATTACCGCTAAATAAACCTAAATAATATATATTATGCGTTCTTATATCCTGTAAAAGTAAAAAGCAGCCAATTTTTGACTCCACGGACGACGTAATGGTTGAAAGATTGGCTGCTGCGTGGCATGTCGCACGTTGATTTCCACACAAAACAAATATTAATTGTCTGGCCTACAGATAGTGGTTCCGGGATTGGGTGTCTTTTGTATGTGAATTCACATATTTGTAAACGTACCCACAATACAGACGTAATTCCTAATATCTTTACCTCACCCCAAATATAAAACCCCGCCTGGGCAGAGCACCGCCGTGTTCTCGTGGGGGCGATCGGCGGCAGTGATCTCTCGCGCCGAGCCTTGGTACAGGCCATGGTCCGGAGTGAGAAGGAGTGGCAGGCGGTCGCCTCCTTCTGCGAAGCAGTAATTCTAGCAAAGGAGGCGGCCACACGCGCGAGAGAACGGCCCTAACGCTCCAGTTGCCAGGATCCCGATCCCGATTTTCAGCCACCATAGGCGCTGCCTTCCGACCGTCTGGTAACCATCCGGACCGAGCCCAAGTTGTCGACGGCGCGTAGTATTCCACGCGCGCCTTAAGGAGATGTCAGCAAAACCGTATGGGCCCAGCAGGGTCGAAGCCTACTGGGGCCATGGGTGATGCGACAGAGAACCCCGGGGCCCTGGAACGAAGGCAAAGAAGGAACAGGAGTTTTTTTTTTTTTTTTTTTTAGGTGGGAAAATCATCTTATGACAAATCCCGCTCTTGGGCGGAGCGGAAAATAGTGTCAGACTTTTACTGACTAAAAACCCACTCCTGTTCCTTCTTTGCCTTCGTCCCAGGGCCCCGGGTTTCACTTTCACACTACCCGTGGCCCCAGTAGGCTTCGACCCTGTTGGGCCCCTACGATTTGCTGACATCTCCCTGAGGCGCGCGTGGAACAATACGCGCCGTCGACGACTTGGGCTCGGTCCGGACGGTTACCGGACGATCGGACGGCGAGCCACCCATTGCTCGCCGTCCGCAAGCCCTCGCCTACGGTGGCCGGAAATCGGGATCGGAATCCCGGCGGCGGTTGGGGCGTGAGGACCGTTGCCGTTGCCTCACGCGATCGGCCGCCTCTTTTGCTAGCATTACTGCTTCGCAGAAGGAGGCGACCGCCTGCCACTCCTCCTCGCTCCGGACCATGGCCTGTACCAAGGCCCGGCGCGAGAGATCGCCGCCGCCGATCACCCCCACGAGGACACGGCGTTGCTCTGCCCAAGCGGGGCACACCTCCACCGTGTGCTCCACCGTGTCCTCCGGGCGGTCCGCACAGTGGCGACACCCGGGCGTCTCTTCCGCACGAATCCGGTGCAGGAACTTCCCGAACTTACCGTGTTCGGTGAGAACCTGCGTCATGCGGAAGGTGAGGACGCCGTGAGGTCTTTCCAACCACGCCTCAAAGAGGGGACTTACCGCCATAATTGTGGCGTGCCCAAAGGAACAGGAGTGGGTTTTTAGTCAGTATAAGTTTGACTTTATCTCTCGCTCCGCCCAAGAGCGAGTTTTAACATAAGATGATTTTCCCACCTAAAAAAAAAAATAACCTCAAATATATAAAAAAAAAACTGATATAATAAAAATAAATAAAGCGAATAAAACAATAACTTTTAATAATGGCCTCGTTTGTATGATATACGAAATTTTTTGGGGTTCTCAGCTCTTTATTGCGTTTCTGCTAGACTGGTTATAAAGCACATTCATTTTTAAGTGATCCTTTCGTAATGCCTACTTACCGGCTCTATGGTTCAGAATAATATACGAGTGAGCAGTAATGAGGGTACTTTGTTCTATAATGGTTGTATTATTTTTACTCACATATATGCAGTTTCAACCATTATATCGGTAGGTATAATTAGTTAGTCGCTTTATCTTATATACAGCAAAACGAAGTCAATAAAAAAAATGGGTAATCATCATTATCATCATCAGTTCAGCCGAAGGGCGTCCACTGTTGGACATAGGCCTCCTCCAAGTGTCGCCATAACGACTGGTCCTGTGAGTCTCACATCCATCGGATTCCCGCGACCCTCACCAGTTCATCGGTCCACCTTGTTTTTCACCTTGGCTTTTCAACTCTACGTCACACCATAACTTTTCATCCCCATCAACTATCTATACAGGTATATGTTCTGCGAGCAATGTACCTTGCATACCTGCCACTTAAATTTGGCGATTCTTCGGGCTATGTCGTTAACCTAGGTTCTCCTGCAGATAACTTCATTTCTGATGTGATCACACAATTAAACTCATAGCCCTTTTCATTGCCCTAAAAATTGGGCTACTTCGTTTCAATTTTGTGATTTTCGCTGTACAAGCTGCTGCTGCTGTGTTTTGTGTATTCAATCCCCGAACATAGGTTTAAGGTTAGCTTAGACGTATGCAAAGAGCATAGTAAATATAGGACGTATGCCACCATTTTTCTGCTCTTGTGGTTGGCTTCTTGGCATAGCTGTTTTTTTTTGTGTGGGAGTATCATCTAATGACTTGCCTCGCCTTGGGCGGGGCGGGAGGGCGTGACAGACTTTTACTGACTAAAAACCCACTGCTGTTCCTTCTTTGTCATTATTCCAGGACCGAAAGAGATCCCCGTCTTTCGCATAACCCATGGCCCCAGTAGGCTTCGATCCTGCTGGGCCCCTACGGTTGCTGACATCTCCTTGAGGCGCACGTGGAACACTATGCGCCGTCGACGACTTGGGCTCGGTCCGGACGGTTACCAGAAGGTCGTACGGCGAGCTACCTATTGCTCGCCATCCGCAAGCCCGCGCCTGCGGTGGCATGGCTGTAAGAAGTGGCAGCATTCGTAAAAATGGCAGCAGATTATTGTCATTGGTGGGCATGCATTGATGACCGTGTGTGGGCTGACGTGAAACAATATTACACAGTTACAGTAGTAATCTTCAAAATAAAGCTTGAAAGTGACTATTAAAACTTAACTCATATAACTTTTTTTTTAATGGCATAAACTGTGTCCCACTGCTGGGAAAAGTCCTCCCCTTCTCCTTCCAAGACTCTCGATCTAGAACGATCTCTGGTCATATTAATTGTGTGTGGACAGAGATTTTGAAGTCTTGACACTTTGGATATCCATGAAAATGTTACAAGAAAAACTGGTTTTATGAATTGTTTTACATAGGTATTTCGTCAATATATTCAAACATCGTGATGATATTGGTGATATCGTTGTAATGATATCGTGACGGTATGAACACCCTCGTCGAACCCTTCGACAATACTTCAATTTATTATTTACACTTAATTGGAGATTTCCTCGTTACCTCGCTGGTGTGTGACGTCATTGCCGCGAGTGTTGTTGGTAATTAGATGCAGCTCTATAGTATCGTGTTGAGTAAATAAACAAACACTTGAATACATCTCCATGTCAACTCTGAACTGTTGTTGGATTTTATTCAGGAATTAATTTGTGACTGTGTTAGAATTGCACTAAATATATTGTAAAGGTAAAAGTTTCTATGTATGTGTTAAAGATAAAAGTTTCTATATATTATGTGTTGCAGGGACTTGGGTTTGGTGCAACAGAAATACTAGCAAAAGTTAAAAGCTCGTTTATAAGGTTTTACAAAGAAAGCAATATGGCCGTTACATAGTGACGCAATCAAGATTTATCAAAACAGGTTTTTTTTATCTTAAAATATTTCTTGATTATTTTATTTAGAATAAGCTAATAACTACAAATTTACAAAAATAACTGAAATCGAATCAGTAGCCGATTCTGAAGATACTACTTTGGGTAGATATGTGCTTTTATTATGTTACATGTTATATAATATAATCATCGTTAAAAGTTTATATAAACACTAATTACTGCCAATTTTGTGCTCATATCAGTAATCTTGCACGTTAATGTTGTTTGCTAAACGAGAATCCTACCTATTAATGTGTTTGGGCTGAATTTAAGACTTTATTTCCTCAACATTAATTTTAAGAGATTCTTAAATTTTTTGCAAAATATGTTGTCCTGTTAATTCATTAAACCCCGAGCGAACGCCGGCGTCATTTAATACATCAGTTTCATTACATCAACATAGTCAATATTTTTTGCAACTATGTTGATGTATTAAATGAAACCGATAGAACTATGGAACAAAAATAAAGCTAATTTCATAAGCAATATAACACGACAAAATATTTTGCAAAAAATTTAAGAATCTCTTAAAATTAATTGTTTTTCTATTGGTCTCGAATAATAATAGGGCCCGAGGTAAAATCATGGGGTAATTGAGAGTTTATGTAGCTTTTGTTCAACAAAATATCGATACTTTTTAAAAGTTGGAGTTTCGCACAAATACCCGTTTGGTACATTCGTGCAATGGCGTACGAGAAAGAAACAACTAAAACGTTGCTATAATCAAACTCTGAAACATTCAGAATAATTAAAACATTTCAGTTTTGGATAGTTTTGCACGTTCCCTCATTATACTTTGCGAATTTAGTTTTGTTGTAACTATTGTGCGAATAATTTTGTGATATTGTTAAACCTATTTACATTTAGTTTGTGTTGTGTAAGAACATCATAACTGCCTCAAATTTTTCCCATTTCAACAACGTGAGGTAAGTTTAAAACATATCTATATAAAAATATAACTCAGGAATTCTATTTGTTGCTTCCGCGCTGATTCAAGCGATCGTAATCTAAGTTTGTTTGTATAACAACAAGATTCAATTAGTGACTGTTACTGAGGGGCTCGTTATACATTTAGATCAGTTATGCTCACCCCCGCCGAGCTCAGTGACTTGGTAAGTTCACTCAACCGATAAGATCTTATGTGCCTACAGAGTAACCTATCGATTGACTTTGTAATCTATAGTATCATTATAGTTTGTGATCGAGCTCTTGACGAAGTTCCTAATTGGTAATCATTGTAATAATTTGTTAAGTTATCAACAAATAATTTAATAACACAGTTACTAGGTACTATTTAAAAGTAGCTGTGAACTTTATGTAGGACTTGGCTGCAACCTGAGTTCAGCTTCCAAAAGAGTTCAAAGCTCTGATTCTAGAGTATTAAAACTCAGTTATTTTTCTGAAAACATTGAAACGCATTAGGACAACTTACATGCAAAAGATACTCAGGCCCGGAACGACTATGAGTAGTTCTTCGAAATTTGATTCTTCGACTGATCCATATGGCTAAAATTTAATTACACGTTCAGCTTTGTTATACATATTTATATGAAAATAAGTATAACAAATAACATATAGGGTGACTGGCAATAAGTGTACGATACTTAAACACGTGATTGTGCTCATGATAACAAACAATTTTTATTATGGGAGCAAAGCCGAAATCGCGAAAAAAATATCAGCTGTTCAGTACATTAGGCAAACATAAATGTACTGAACAGCTGATTTTTTTTCGCGATTTCAGGTTGAAAAAACGCTTTATGAAGCAGGAGAACGAACTTTAAATATTTTTATTTTGTACTTTGACACCAATAATTTAAAAAATGTCATTTGTAAGGGATAAAGCTAAATTGTTTAAAAAATAAGAATTACATGCGGTTTTGTTAGTTTGTTACAGAAATTTTAATATACCTATAGACATCGATGTTCCTGAAGAACTACCTCTATCTGTATCCATAATTATATTTATTCTGCTCGCGGAAATGGAACACGCGATATGCAGCGCAACCAGCGGTAGCAGCCAATGGGTTTTCAACAAATTCAATTCAAACTTTATTACTGATATATACCGGTATTCAAACTTTATGTATTAACTTTATGTCCGTAGTGGATGTTTTTGTAGAATTATCCTAATAGTAAAAAAAAAACTGGGCAAATGCGAGTCGGACTCATGCACTGAGGGTTCCGTACAAACTTATCTATGTAAATAGTTCAATTCCCGAATGGAAACTCGAAGATATTCCGAATCGCAATAAAAGTTTTTTTTTTTGTGACGTTACAACAAATTTACTGTTTTCAGATTTATTTCTATACCTGTGCTATAAGACCGTGATTTATGACAAGAATCCTGAAAATTCTGGGTCAACGAGAAGTAACCTTTTTTTTTTTTTTTTTTTAGGTGGGAAAATCATCTTATGACAAATCCCGCTCTTGGGCGGAGCGGAAAGT
Organism: Mythimna impura; assembly: GCA_905147345.3. Lineage (NCBI taxonomy): Eukaryota > Metazoa > Arthropoda > Insecta > Lepidoptera > Noctuidae > Mythimna > Mythimna impura. Next base: position 8,744,554 of record LR990359.1, read on the forward strand.
AGTGTCAGACTTTTACTGACTAAAAACCCACTCCTGTTCCTTCTTTGCCTTCGTCCCAGGGCCCCGGGTTTCGCTTTCACACTACCCGTGGCCCCAGTAGGCTTCGACCCTGTTGGGCCCCTACGATTTGCTGACATCTCCATGAGGCGCGCGTGGAACAATACGCGCCGTCGACGACTTGGGCTTGGTCCGGACGGTTACCGGACGATCGGACGGCGAGCCACCCATTGCTCGCCGTCCGCAAGCCCTCGCCTAGAGAAGTACCCTATGAATTTTGATTCCTTTGAGAGTGTCGAAATATACGTTTTTTGCGATATAAACAGACTGCAGACTTGAGTATATGGTTTTAATTTCAACTCGATACCTCCACGCGTTCTCGAGATAAAGGGTCTTGATAGACAGACAGACAGACGGACAACAAAGTGATCCTATAAGGGTTCCGTTTTTTCCTTTTCATGTACTACACTACCTTAAAAAAAAGGACCTAACAAATGCTTAGTACTTCATCTTTTGTGAAATCTCGTTCCTTCAATAAATCAAGTTTTTCCGTTGCCAAGATGTTAAGAAAACTTTCGCATCGGTCAACATCTTGAAGATTAGACAAATAGCCCCGACGATCGTTGGAACTCCTCCGAGAGTTGCGGACGAGGAGGTAATCTTTACAAATAAGCTAAAGTTCAATAGATCTGACCTAATCATGGTAACCCACTTACAAATGGGATAGAGGTTGCTTCTTCGGAAAGTTGGCTTTGGCGCTGGAGAAAGTTTAGAAAACTAAACGGATTAATTAAATTTAATTAGACAAGCATAGTCATAATCAAGCTTAAGATGTAATTGTTCTCAATGCTGGAACTGATGCCTCTTCTGTAGGTGAGGAGACAGGCTTTCATCCACCACGTGAGGAGAGCCCAGTGCGGGTTGGTCGAATGTTAAAAGTCATTGAATTTTTGGTTCTTGGACATGCCAGTTTCAAATCACAGTCAGGAGGAACTAATGTAAGTCAAAAAGCTGCCCAATTTAAATGGGACTGAGTAGGACAAATTTACCGCATCCTTAACAAACTGTAAACCAAGGTACCCTGAGAGAGTGAGATGGGGTCGCTGCAGATCAGAAAGAAGATGGCAGGACGAACTGGACAGATTTTGCCAGAACTGGAAAGAGGAAACGCAGGCTCGTCAAAGTTCCAATTGAAGAGGGACCTTTAAAGGGAACAGAGTAGAGTAGCAAAAAAAAAATACGAAAATGTTAAGTTCTGGCGAAATCTGCCACCACCCCGTCTCACTATCTCAGGATATCAACTCATGAGCTACATTGATTTACAGTTTGTTGGGAAAGTTTGGCAGCCTTTTGAGTTAGTTTTTAACCAAAATTTATTTTTGCTTTCTCGAATTCAACAAAAACTTACTCACAGAAAAAAATATAGTTATAAGAACGTAACAGCTGACGCAGATTTATAGCAAAACGGTGCATATTTTATTGTGAAACTACAATATGGAACATATAAAAACATACTTAACAATTATAATCAATATCTAAATTAAATAACACATATTCAAAGATCAAATCTCGCAGGTTTACCTGTACTTGAGGTGTGCGCCACCGGTTATTTTAGCAACTCCGTGGGCATTTTTTAGTTTTAAGTAATATATTATATTTTATACCTTTTTAATTCATCTTCATCTAGGCTATAGCCTAGGATAAAAAAAATTAAGTAGTAGTTGGTCCGCCATAAATTATTATTTAAACGAAAGACCAAAAGCCAGTTTGAGCAGGTGAGTTTAAGAGTGGAGACTGTGCAGCGACAAACATGACGTGGGGCAGCTTGGAAGCAGCTTAGCAAAAATTTTCTACCTTTGGAATGTACCGTATCGTTTTTGCGTTTAGAAACATAAACAGTCAGACCCGTAACATCTATCTGTAGGCAACACAAATATTTTTTTCTGTGAGAGAATCGAACCCGCGCAGCCAAATCGCTCAACCATCGTGCCAGTCACCGTTATTGTAGTTATCGGATTGTGTGTTGATTATAGTCTTCAGTAGTGATTCCGATCGAAACGTGACCTACCACTTTGGTTTTGTTTGCATCCACATCGATCACGTCGATAATGCCACCATCTGCAACAAATTATCTCACGCAATTGCCAGTAAAAAAGACACCGGCGCATCGCACACCTTAACTTTTTTCAAAAACATAAGCAGCAATTTATCTGAAGACGCATCTGCATGAATGCCAGTCAATCTTTGGTCTTAGTCTCGACGTCGCTAACTAGAGTGAATACATTTTCAGCTGTATTTCTACCGTGAATGTCTATGTAGTTCGCGCAAGTCACTCCACACTCCTGTAAAAGATAAAGCAATGGATTTTAGTTGAAATGGTAGATTAATTTATCCACTATACGGTAAGTAATCAACTTGATAGTGTCTGTATGCTATCATTAATTTAGGCCGTATGTACTACAGTGCGCAGCAAGAACGTCAATGGTAACAAAAACAGTAAAAGTTGGCTTTGTATTCTATTGAGACGTCGTAGTCCGCTAAGAAAGAGATAAAGGTCAAAGCGTGTTACCACCGACACGCTTTATCATCAATACCTCCACTGCTTGAAAAGTGATTGTCATAACCAATTATACGACACAGTGAAAGATAAATCTATTCGAGTCAGATTGCTCTGATTTTCTAGCTTGTTTGTTTTTGCACTTTCTATATATATAAAAGAAAGTCGTGTTAGTTACACTATTTATAACTCAAGAACGGCTGAACCGATTTGGCTGAAAGTTGGTGGGGAGGTAGCTTAGAACCAGGAGACGGACATAGGATTTTTTTTTTGAGTAGGGTAGAGTAGGGTAGAGTAGGGTAGAGTAGGGTAGAGTAGGATAGAGTAGGGTAGAGTAGGGTAGAGTAGGGTAGAGTAGGGTAGAGTAGGGTAGAGTTGGGTAGAGTAGGATATAGTAGTCAGTTGACGGGAGCGAAGCCGCGGGCAAAAGCTAGTAAGACATATTCAAAAGTTATAAATTCATTAATAATATTGTACCTAAATAAAATATAATTATTAAATCCTCTCTTTAGGCTGGCGAAACCCAAAAAAGAAAACAAGAAAAGATCAACATTCCTGTGAAAAAGTTTTTGATTCAGTAAGTAAGGTCATTAAGTAAGAACTCGTGCTTTTGTCCACGTCCATGTACTCGAAAACTATTTTTTGCCTATACTTTCCCACTGCTGGGCAAAGGTCTCCCCTCTTTCAGGTATTCTTTTCTTGAGCCACCTCGAACCAGCCCTTGCGGTAGGCGTCAGGTCGACCTCGGAGGCGTAGTCCATTCTCAGAGTTACCCACTTTGTGGAGATTCTTGGCCAACGGTCAGTGGGAATGCGATTGATATGACTCGCCTATGCGACTTATTTTACAAACAATGTTGCAATTTAAAATTAAGATTTTTAATGTTTAGGTAAGTACTCACAGCTCCAAAAAATGTTTGCATCCAGTTTTGATTCATGACACATAAACTTTTGTCGGCGACCAGGTTTTTTATGATTAGCCTGGCACTAGTCTGAAAATAGTTAAGATAAAAATCTATAAAACAATATTTTAATCCACACAGTCTTATAAGTTCTTAAAACATTTTGGGAACACATTCATTGTGCTTATAGTTCTTCTTCTTGCTGCTCTTATCCCTTTTATTACTAGGGGTCGGCGCAACACGTTTTTTTCTTCCATTCTGTTCTGTCACCCGTCACACTATCACTAACTCCCTTTTCTTTCATATCACTCCTCACACAATTCACCCATCTTTTCTTTGGCCTTCCCTCTCATTCATTGTGCTTACAGTTATGGAGTAAAATTCCCTGCCGGAGTCGTCCGAGGAGTGTTTCCTGATAACTACAACCTGGAGGTCTTTAAGTCAAGAGTGAATAGATTACTTCTAAGCAAGCAAACGTGCTTCATCGTAAACCACGTCGTCGCTAACAAGAAAAAGTTCACTTTAATTCCTACATACTTAACAATTTTCTATCAAACAAGCAGTACCTTCACAGGGCTACCCAATCCCTCAAGTCTGTCACACGGCAGCAGAGGCATGGTCGTGAACCGACAGTTGCTGTCTTTGACGGAGCTCAGTCGTAAGGGCATGCGGTCCGCGGGTTCTGGCGCGCTTGTCGGGGCGTACCGCACGTAGAGTGGTGCTGCCTGTACATTCAGACCCATTTATTATTATTTCCTACTGATCATCACGCAGGTCCAAAGTTAGACACTGTATAGATGCTTGTGATTCTGTTAGTCTGCCAAGTGACTTTACTGAAACGTTCACATCCATATAAGATGAGTGAAGAAACAGGGGGCAATATTTTTAAAAAACGTTAAATACTTTTTGAGTAAGAACTTTAAAGTCCAAGCCTTGTAAGTTTTTTCTTCAATATAACCTTTAATAAGCCCTTTGCATTCCAAGGTCACGGTAATTCTTTCGAATAATCCCGTAGCCCTGCCACACAATGCCTGGAATTTGTATGGTGATAAATATATCAGTGGTTAGTTTATTAAGTTATTAACTGTCTTGACAAATGAAGTTATTTTTTAGCAAGTCATTTTAATATAACCTTGGGATCTGCATAATTCTCAGCCTGTAGTAGGAATTCGTCACCATATTTCATTTCATCACCATTTTTGCTTTCATCCCAAGCACTGTAAGAAAATCGAATTTATTAATATGAGATTGATGTGACCCACTGCAGAGAAAAAGCCACCCCAGGTTCTGCTTTTCCACACTGGTGCTGCTCGCCAGTTCTCTCTTGGCTTGTCACGCCGCGTGTCTGGATTGCAATTAAGACAAAATATAGAAATTCAATACCTAAATCCCGTTGTGCTAACTTATTACCGTGAATTACTTCCACCACGACAATAATTACCTCACCAGAAGCGTAATACTGCTTGTTTATCAATCACCTAAAGTAACGGCTTGAAATTTAAAAGATCAAAATAAGAAAGTTGTCAGAGGCCGCAAACCTAACGATGAGGAATGAGTTCCGACAGCATGGCGTGAGAATGGGCGACAGGGTCATGAGACAGCCATCGCATATATTCTGCATGTAGTCCACCTGCCGCTCCCGTACAAGAATAGACATGGCCAAGCCGTATTTCTGCTTGCCACCCGCAATTTTCGGTTTTGCTAAAAATGAGATCATGATCAGTTTTCACGTCGTGTTACGTCAGCAATACAAAGCGAACGCGGTCTCGAAGCGATCCGACGTGGCTTACGAATACAACGCGATGCGGTTTACGCGAATACAATGCGATGCAGTAGCTCTGTCTTATGTATGCGCGAAATCGCCATAATTTATTTTAAATCGGTCACCGCACCGCAAGAGTTTCAACTAAAATCTCAAACCAACGGGTCGCGTCGCGTCCACTTCGCTTCACTCGTAGCCTCACCGCACCCACATGCGATTGGTCTTTTTTGCGGTTGGTTGGCTTTGCAATTCAGTCGCTTTGAATTGCCTGCGTGGAATATCACGTTAGACGTTAAAAATAAAGCAGGATGCAAATAATTTCAAATGACCGAATATGATTGACAGCAGAAAGTTCAGGTTAACAACGGTACTGGTGAAATATCTACCTGGCATATCAGAGGCAACCACTTGTACGTTGAATCCATAAAGGACGTAAGTGCCACTTATCGCCAACGATTTCTAAAATCAAAATGAAAAATTCTTAGTTCGTTAAATTGTTTTACATAAATCTAGTTTGTAATAATTGAGTATGGATTGAAATAGTGTAACGTCGATGCCGCGATTGTAAATGTCATTTACGCTTAGATGCCAATATGCTTACTAAAACCATTGAATATTTCCACCCATAATTTTTGTGTCTACACTAAGTACATAAAAAGATCGCATATAGTGCAGATGAGAATGTTAAGAGGGGTGACGAGAATGGATAAAGTGAGAAATGAGTATTTATAAAAAAAAAGTTTGAATGTGACGCCAGTGACTGAAATATTAAAAGGGAATTGTTTGTCTTGGTTTGGTGGGAAGGATGAAATACATGTTACTAAAAGAGTTATGAGTATAATATGACATATGGATGAATGCAGAGACAGAGGGTGGGCCAAGAAAAGTTGGATGGATTGTGTGAGGAATGATATGGAAGAAAAGGGAGTTAGTGATAGCGTGACGGGTGACAGGACAGAATGGAAGAAAGAACGACCACAAGTAACATGGGACAAGGGCAAGAAAATGATGATGATGATGACTAAGTACACTACACACGGCCCATGTTGTGATCATAACAAATCTCTGCAGGATGACGAGCAATGGGTAGATCACCGTCCGGACCGAGCCCGAGTCGTCGACGGCGCGTAGTGTTCCACGCGCGCTTCAAGCAGATGGGTTTTAGTCAGTAAAATTCTGAAACGCCCTCTCGCTCCGCCCAAGGGCGGGAGATGTCATTGGATGATTAAAAAAAAAGGTCTGCACCGTAAGTAGGACGATGGTGGAATATTATTTCCTCTTTAGCAAACTGCCTCTGCCAGTGCAAACATATTTCGATTCTGAAGGATCATTAGTTACCAGTAATGTTTATTTCATTCAAATTCGTTTTATTCTTCATCGTCTGTTTTTGTCTACACTCATTTATAAATCGATAGTTAAGCACATTTATAATGGAACCTCACAAGCATACATTACCTCTTTCAATAAATTGGAAAATAAAGTTCTAGACTTCTGGAGTAACAGTTCCCGTCTTTCACGTTTCCTTAAAAATACTTTGAACTCGTACTGCAACAAAGTGAATAAAACGTGCACTCTAATATAAACTGTGGGAACCTAAGTGTTTTATCAGTAGGAACGGTAGGTTTCCAAATGTTCTTTTGTAGGAAAGTGCTTTGATCACACCCGTTACCTTTATTATTACCTTCGCAAAGTACGATGTTGAAACCGTTTATCTATATATCTACTAGCTTTTGCCCGTGGCTTCGCTCCCGTCAACTGACTACTAAATCCTACTCTACCCAACTCTATCCTACTCTACCTTACTCTACCCTACTCTACCCTACTCAAAAAAAAAAAAATCCTATGTCCGTCTCCTGGTTCTAAGCTACCTCCCCACCAACTTTCAGCCAAATCGGTTCAGCCCTTCTTGAGTTATAAATAGTGTAACTAACACGGCTTTCTTTTATATATATAGATATATATATATAATAGATATATATATATAAAAAGAGAAACTGACTGACTGACATTTATCAACACACAGCCGAAACTACTGGGACTAGGAGCGTAAAATTTAGCACAAAGTTTTCTTTTATGACGTAGGCGAGCACTAAGAGAGGATTTTTCAAAATTCACTCTCTGAAACGGGGATCCAAAGTTTCTATGTAAAAACCTACTTTCACGCTTGCGAAGCCGTAATAGAAGCTAGTATCTATATAATATCAGTACTTCATCACCAAAGATGACGACATTCCTACATCAGACTGATACCTATACCAATAGGTACCTATCTTGAAATTGTACTTCATAAAATTTACCTCATTTTTAAGTCTTTCCTCGGACCAGTTTCCAACAAGAACTGAATTGTTGTATGTCATAATACTACTATTTCACAAACCAATTTAATTGTTAGAATAATTAGTAATTTAATTTCAATATTTTTAATATTTTTATGAAATCAAAAGCCTTAGAAACGTACGCGAAAGTACTCTGTGCGTACGCGTACGTCAGTCTACGTCAAATTTTCGTCTGTCATATTTTTTTTTTATTATATGGCATCTATGTCATGGAATTGTTAAACTATGGAATTAGTATGTAGCATTATACCTAGTTCAAGTTGAATCCTTAGGGTCAGCTTAAATATGGATTTTTCGAAAGAGTTACCGTGGCTCTGGAACGCAAAGGGCAACTAAAGAAACACGGAAGAGTTTTTTACCACAAAGGTAGAGGACAACGTTGAATATGTGCGCCAAAAGTTGCAGTACACACTGAGGGTGCAGTTGCTGAAGTCGCACCGGAATGTCAATATTAAGGCATTTGTGGTGCGAGTACCGAACTGTTTTCTGCACCTTGCTATGGAAGAAGACTTTTGGCCGCAGGTCGTAGTCACAGTATAGATATATGGAACAGTACGGAAACTACCTACAAATGTTCAAAACGGCTCACTCACACAAACATACGCAGACTCCTAAGCGGCGTTCGCTACTGACAGGACCACGAGAAACGCTTAGGAGTCTCGTCGATGCGTATGTTTGTGTGAGTGTGCCGTTTCGAATATTTGTAGGTAGTTTCCGTACTGTTCCATATATCTATACTGTGTCGTGGTGTTCCGTCGCTTCAGCGGACAAATACCACAGGACAGCACCAAGACCAAATAGTGCGTAGTGAAGTGTTACTTACATAGTTTTAAATCATGTTTACTAACAAAATGATTTATTATTTAAAGTAGTTATGTATATTGTTAAGTTGTTGTAGTAGCTTGGTTAGTCCTTATATAGCGCTCAGTGCAACTGTATTGTATTTTTGTACTCTTTTTTTATTATTTTGTGTTGTTGCCGTTGTATTGTATTGCCTGCGTCGAATAAATTCTATTCTATTCCAAACTGTTATTTTATTTGAATTATTATTTTTTTATAAAAGTTTGTGCGGTCTCTAATGTCGATCAGGAAATCTGTATGCCAAACAATGCCAGTAGTAACGCTCCAGATTTAAAATATCTAGGTCGTGGGTAGCCAAACAAGCGCTTTACTTTATGGTAGATCTTTATGGTTTTATCAGCACTCACTGTCAGCACTGCTCTCAAATACGGCGAAGGAAAATATCGCGAAGAAACACGTACCTATGTCCTTAAACTGAAAATTTGAAAACATGCTACATACACCAAAGCACACCGTATCCGCGCATTGATTTCACTCAGCCAGTGTCCTATTAGTGTTTAACAGCTGATTGTAGTTACGTTGTATTTTAATCTTATTTTAGTTTTTCTGCTATATTTTTAAGTTTATAAAATTAAAGTTTGTGAGGAGATACCTATTTTCACTAGCAGAAGATATTAACTATATGATTTAGTATTACATTACATAATTCTAGTTACGTAATTTCAAAATAATATTTTCCACAGCCATTGTTACTAGCTTATGTTTATAAATTACATGGTAACATTACCACGTTTTCGAAAACAACGCTTTAGGAAAACATAACTATTAGGAAAGTATTTTGCACGTTTTATAACTTTCCGGAAATGATGTAAACAGTTTAATATAAAAAGAAAAACCACGATTACGTTGAAACTAAGCATAAATAAAGGGATATCGCCGTCGAGTAAAATTAGCATATCAAAAGCCGCATTGCCCGGTCTTGGAACAAAGCGAAAAAGAGCGGGAAAATGGTGACGCAACACTGTGACGTCGAAGGCGGTGGTTCAAGAAGTTCTTTAAAGAACGGAATACAAGACTGCGGACACAGAATGCTACAGGATTTAAATCTCTTAACACAATTAGATTCATAAGATTTACTGTTTTGAGATTTATTGTTTTTGTGCCAGTGTGAGTTTGTTGTGTGTTTTATTATTATTATTTCTTTATTGTCAGGCAACTAGAGCCTATAGATAATAGTACATTATGATATATCTAAGTTTGTAATGTTAGTGATTACCGTCGAGGCGGTATTTAGACCCGAGCCGTGGCGAGGGTCTTAAGAAAGCCAAGAACGGTAATCATTAATTACTCACGTGTGTCATACGACGTTTTTCAATACTCTTGTGAAGAAATCAACAGTAAAACTAGTAAAATTTTCGGTGACATGGCGGTAAAAATCTGTTTTCATAAGCGCGGGCATTTTTTTTTTATTTACCCCTAGAGGAAGGCTAAGGTATTTTGATCATACTGCCTAGTCTTACGTTTATGTTTTCTTTCGGGAAAAGTTTTTACAATAATGTCTTTCGTAGTGACCATAGAATACGGATGTAACATTTTCTAATGATCTTGTAGTATTTAATTTTATTTAATTAGGTAATACAGCCACTGAACTTCACTGGAATAAAAAAAATCACGCCAAAAACCGCGCGCATCTTAAAATGGCGGCCATAGACCACAAAAAAAAAACAAATTTTATTTGATTTTTTTTTTATTTAAATTTATTTACTAAATGTTTTTTAGCAAATAAATCGTTTGTACAAATTAAATTTGTCCATTTTAACTTTTAAATTGGATGAAATAAGTAAGTAAGACACTAATTTATATACTATTGAACGCAATAACTTAATGGGAATTTTATTCGAATTCAAAATTTGTTTTGCGAACAAAGAGGTTGAACGAAAAGGTTTTAACTACATTATAGCACTAGTGCATAATGGTAATCAAAATGTCACAGTTTGGTAACGAGTGCCATTATATACCTAAGTGCAGTGCAATAAGAGTCACTTTCTGAGCAAGTGTGTTGAAAAATACATTATATTACAATCTTCTAAACCAAATAAACTAATACATATTAAGAATATCACAAAGAATAAACTTTTAAATAATAATAATAATAAATAATAAATCGTTTATTTATAACATAGGGCATTTACATTTACAATAAAGTATATTAAATATTAAAAAGAACCCAGTTGCTTATATGCCTGAACTAGGGTGAACCTGTGCTTCAGGCGAGAGAGTGCTTAAATACAAAATAATAAATTAACTCTAAATATGACTATTAAACAAAAAACTTAACTAAATTTAGATATACGGCGAGTTTTATTTACAAACAGTAAGTAGGTCTTCTGTCTCTACATAAGATATGCTTAGGAAATATTGGAAAATCATCTTTTTACAGTTATACTTATTTAATTTGTAGATACATAAACTAAACTATAATTATACACGTAACATCGGCGTCGTGTTTCGCTGCGTAGTGTTACGTAGCCATCCTAAGAAACGTCGATACATGACACCTTTCGGCCAGAAGAACAATAAACAACAACAGCAACAACAACAACAACAGCAACAGCTAGAACAATTAATAAACTTGCTTGACTGTGATCCCATTTGATAGTAAGCACTAGGCGATTCGCCATCATCGATTACGTTACTAAGAGCAAATAAAATAAAAAGCAATCCGTCTAGACTACTTTCATACCGATATTATAATATTACATTATTATACAAGTGTGCAACGTTGGTGATTACCACTGAGGCGGTATTAAGTCGGTACTAGGACCGCCCTTGTGGAACATCGGGTACGACTACGTGTTGCGCGGCGACCTCCCCGACGGGGTCAGCGTGGTCTGTTACGCAGACGACACGCTGGTCCTGGCGCAGGGGGAGTCGCACCAGCATAAGCATAATCAGCCTTTTAATGTTCCCACTGTTGGGACTCAGGCCTCCTCTCTCTAGGAGAGGGATGGGCCGTAATCCACCACGCGGGCCCAGTGCGGATTGGTGAATGTCACATGTCTTCGAATTTTTGGTTCTAGGACATGCCGGTTTCCTCACGATGTTTTCCTTCACCGTTTTGAGAGCAGTGGTGATGAAATAAATTACACAAAGTAATGCGCCTGGCTGGGTTTGAACCCGTGACCTACAACTCGTAAGTCGGAGCCGTTACCACTCGGCCACCACTGCTCTAGTCGAGCACCACCAGGCGAGTCGCACCAGGCGGCGGCCGAACTAGCGACACGCGGGGTTGCGACAGTCGTGGACAGGATCCAGGAGTTGGGACTCGAAGTGGCACTGCACAAGTCCGAGGCCATGTGTTTTCATGGCCCTCGGAATGCGCCACCACCGGGTTCCCAAATAACGGTAGGAGGGGTTCGCATCGACGTCGGGTCGACGATGAAGTACCTGGGACTTGTCCTCGACAGTCGGTGGAACTTTGTGGAGCACTTTCGACGTCTGAGTCCCAAACTGGAACGGACCGGGGCTGCCCTAAAGCGGCTCCTGCCCAACCTTGGGGGTCCAGACGCCTCCTGCCGGAGGCTCTACGCGGGAATTGTTCGGTCCATGGCCCTTTACGGGGCGCCAGTCTGGGCGCCGTCGCTGCAAAAGCGACCGGCGGCCATGCTGAACGCTTGCCAGAGGGTCATGGCCATACGGATGATACGGGGATACCGCACGATTTCCCGCGAAGCGGCGAGCCTCCTTGCTGGCCTGCCACCATGGGATTTGGAGGCAACAGTCCTTGCATGCATGCACGATTTGCGCGTGGAGATGCAACGCCGGGGCGAAACTCCGCTGCCGCGCCAAGTCGCGGCATGGCGGACAGAGTTCCGGCGGGATCTCATGGTGGAATGGCGACGGCGACTGTCGCAACCCAGTGCTGGGCACGCTACAATTGAGGCGATAATTTCCCTCTTTGAGGAGTGGCTGGAGCGGCAACACGGCGTCCTCACCTTCCGCATGACGCAGGTCCTCACCGGACATGGCAAGTTCGGGAGGTTCCTGCATCGGATTCAGGCGGAGGCAACGCCCGAGTGTCATCACTGTGCGGACCACCCAGAGGACACGGTGGAGCATACGGTGGAGGTGTGCCCCGCTTGGGCCGAGCACCGCCGTGTCCTCGTGGAGGCAATTGGCGGCAGCGACCTTTCGCGTCGGGCCCTGGTTCAGGCTATGGTCCGAAGCGAGGAGGAGTGGCAGGCGGTCGCCTCCTTCTGCGAAGCAGTAATGCTGGAGAAGGAGGAGGCTGCACGCGTGAGGGAACGAAGGTCCTCACGCCCTAGCCGCCGTAATTCCGACCCCGACTACCGGCCACGGTAGACGCGGGCTTGCGGACGTCGAGCACTGGGTAGCTCGCCGTCCGGCTGTTCGGTAATAAACCGGACCGAGCCCAGTCGTCAACAGCGCGTAGTGATCCTCGCGCTCCTCAAAGAGATGTCAGCAAACCGTAGGGGCCCAGCAGGGCCAATGCCCGGTAGCTAGGACCGCGGAGAATTTCTGAAAGGGAAACCCGTAGTCCTAGAACGCAAAGGGTAATTGAAGGATACAGGTGTGGTTTTAGTCAGTAAAAGTCTGACACGCCCTCCCGCTCCACCCAGAGCGCGAGAAGTCATTTTGATGATTTCCCACCTAAAAAAAAAAAAAAAAGTCGAGCCGAAGGCGAGGGTTTTAAGAGAGCCAAGGACGGTAATCATCAATACTGACGTGTATCATACGACGTTTTTCAATACACTCGTAAAGAAAAAACAATTTAACTAACAGTAAAACTAGTAGTTGTATTTTTTTTTTTTATAGGTGGGAAAATCATCTTATGACAAATCGCGCTCTTGAGCGGAGCGCGAGATAGTGTCAGACTTTTACTGACTAAAAACCCACTCCTGTTCCTTCGTTGCCTTCGTCCCAGGGCCCCGGTTTCGTTTTCACACTACACATGGCCCCAGTAGGCTTCGACCCTGCTGGGCCCCTACGATTTGCTGACATCTCCCTGAGGCGCGCGCGGAACAATACGCGCCGTCGACGACTTGGGCTCGGTCCGGATGGTTAACGGACGGTCGGACGGCGGGCCACCCATTGCCCGCCGGTGACATGGTGGTAAAATTTATCAGTTTTCTTAGGCGCTTATTTAAAAATGGCGGCCATAGACTAGCTAGACTACTATGAGGTACTTAATGGTAATTGTAATCAGATAGGAGTTCAACAATGCTTAAAAACACATTATTATTCAGGATCGAATTATGTTAATTAAGAATCCATTAAATGCCAGTGGTAAGTACCTACTGTTCCTTTGAAAGTTCATCAACGAGAACTTTATCAACTGCGACGCGATGCCGCTTCTGGTGAATTGACTTTATGTTTGAGTTCCTACTGAGAGTAATTAGTAATGACGAAGCTTAACAACACAGATCTTATAGCTTTGATGTTCATTTTACAGTTATATCGCAAAAAGTTTTTGGTAAATGTTGTTCTAAAAACATGAACTAGTCTTTTGTTCACTTTGTTTACAGACTCAACTTATGCTTCTTGATTCGTCAGGCTTAGAAAATAGAGAACAATATTATCTACACTAACATAATAAAGAGGTGAAGTTTGCTTTTTGTTTGTAGGAGGTAATCTCTGAAAGTACTGGTCCGATTGCTAAAATTTTTTCACCGATAGAAAGCTGCTTTATTCCTGGGTGAAATAGGCTATATTACGCGAGTGAAGCCGCGGGCAAAAGCTAGTGTTATATTATATATATATCTACACTTATATTATAGAGGTAAAGTTTTATTTTTTTATTTATAGGATATAATTACTGAAAGTGCTGGTTCGATTGCTAAAATTTTTTCGTCGATAGAAAGCTGCTTTATTCTTGTGTGACATAGGCTTTTATGTATGTTGGCGAAGCCGCGGGCATAAGCTAGTTAATTAATAATATTTATAATAAATATTGTTTTGTCACAAAAACATGCAATATAAAAAACAAGCAGATCGCCAACTGGGATAATGGCGAGGGTCGCCACTAGAAACATCAAACTGTAGAATGGATCTTGATGCTAGCGAGCGACAATAGAGATATTTCCATATTTCTTCTACCACAGCCTTCAAAAGTTTATGAGATTTTGTATAAAATTAAATCCAACGTTCTGCGTTCCCTGTCTGTGTCCACATGGACACAGACAGGGAACGCAGAGCGCTGGCTGTTCGTTGTAACATGCTGGCCCGTAGGTTAGCACGTTGTACAAAAGAGGTTAAAATCACAATCTTCAGGGCGTACTGCCAATCTTTGTACAAGTGCACCCTATGGGTCGGCTATACAAAAAGGTCGTATAGTGCTCTGCGAGTCCAATATAATAACGCTTTTAGGGTTATGTTGGGACTGCCGCGCTTTTGCAGTGCGTCGGGGATGTTCGGGGAAGCAGGGGTGCCTGATTTTTACGCTGTCATGCGAACACGAATAGCATCCCTGATGCGGCGGGTGCGCGATAGTTCCAACACCCTGGTAGCTATTGTGGCCAACCGGATGGACAGCCCGATAATGTGGCACTGGATGACGACTAATCGTGCGTCATTTTAGTATATTAAACAGTTATGTCGTTTTTGTATCTTTTATTTGTTTGTGTATGTGTAATATGATTGTGTAAATGTAATAGGTTGTGTATGTGCAATGTTTTATGGACTCTTGACTGTCCGAAATAAAAATAAATATTATTATTGTTATAAATAAAATAAAAGATTGCTAAAAGTATTAACTAACAGTCAAAAAGTGTTTTTGGTTCGAAAAATAAAATCTGGCTTTCCTACTTTACATTAGAGAATCCTTGTAAAGTTCTTTCAGAACGGAATTTGCAAATTTTCAACACGATCGGGTTCATTTTCCTTTCGCTATAATAGTAAAAACAAGATCGTTTTCCTAAATTTGCAGTAAAACTGTTTAAAATTCATGGAGAAAGTTACAATATCTAAAACTGCTCTTTTAAAACAAACAGCTTTGCTTTGCAGTTTGAACTAAAAATGGCCACTCGTGTTCACAATTTATTTACTTACATTACTCGTCCATCTTAGGTCACATAAATCCATATAATATGTTTACCAAATTTTCCGGTGATTGGGCTGTGACAGATGGACTAACAGATATACACAAAAGGAAGTTTTCATTCGTACATACGGAGCCATAACTTTTTATTTGATATAAACTCGTGCTTGACTGCGATCCCACCTCATGGCAAGCAGTGATGCTTGAATGAGGATCGTTGATGGTGAGGCGCACTAGTTCATTAAGAGCGTATTCACTGCAGCCTTAAAGACACCCAAATTATAATCGGACGGAGAGATCACAGTAGGCAAATTGTTCCAGTCCTTCGAAAAAGAAATAGAAAATAATAAGCTAAGTAAACTAAGTGAGCTGTTATCTTTTACTATAAATAATTTACATATCTGAGAACGTTAATCAAGAAACACATGCAACTACATACAACAACAAAAGAACTAAAATTCAAAATGCTACATCACTATATTAAAGATCTCCGCGCGATTAGAACCTATACACCAGTCCAAAATCAACTATCGGGCAGTAGCCCAGACCAGACACAACACCAGTCTGGTCGGAGGATTATCCTTTTTTAACGGAGGTTTGCGGGGTTATACACTGTATTCCGTATATCTCTAAACAACTTTCAAACTCTTCGCTAATTCTGTTTTGTACAATCATAACCATGACGTATGACAGAGTTTGACCCGACTTCAGCCGAAGAATGATGATTACTAATTGTGAATGATCCAATAAAAAACGAACGAAAAGTTCCTACAAATTGCAGGAAAATAATAACAAACTACTAGTTTTTATCAACGGCTTCGTCCACGTCAATGTCAGTTATTGCGGATGTGAAGTCGAAGTCGCAGCCAGATAAAAGTAGCTTATTTATGTCCTTTCTTGGGCTTCAAGCTTACTTCGTACTAAATTTAATAGAAATCAGTTCTGTAGTTTAAACAGGAAAGCGTAACAGACAGACAGATGTCTAAAAGAGAGAGGAAAAAAATAACGATGAGACTAGAGGGTTAAAATAACTCTTTATTTTCACATTTATAATATTAAGTTTGCTTACTTACTTACATATTTTTTTTAAATTAATATAAACTAGTGCTTGACTGCGATCTCCCCTGAAGGTAAGCAGTGATGCAATCATTGATGGTGAAGCGCACTAGATTAGTAAGAGCGTATTCACTCTAGCCGTGAAGACAAAATCAATAATAATAGAAATCGCTACTTCATTACGTTTTTTAATTTTCATCACATTGTTCTCATGAAAATGATCAGTTAATGGAATAATCATTATGTTCAAAAAGTTCTGATTTCTGCTTCATTCCAACTATAACTACTTTGTAAATTATCGTCAATATCTAACTGTCCTAAGGTTGTCTAGAATATATCGCTGTCCGCGATAAGACCTCCTTTGTACTCATAGATTTAAGTTCGTGTAAAACTTTTGTTACTATTTTGGTGTACTATAAAGTTTATTCTATTCTATCTAGCAACGTTCAATAGACCGGAAAATTAAGAAATGAGTACATACTGCTTAATAAATATTTGGGCCGCTACATAACTTAGCCTCTTTGTGAGAGGATCAAGCCTCACAATGGGGCTGAATAACAAATAGTCTTACATAATGGGCTTTATGTATAAAAAATGTAACCACAATATTCAATTTGTTTGATATTAAGCTATTTGGCACATCTGTCTTTACGTAATTTATGGCATCATTATAATAATATGATATTATTAATAACATAGTAGATGGAACGCTATCAGTGAGGAAGAAGGTCGTCACTGATTTGTTAAAGGCCTTATTAATACGAGAACTCAGAATTCTCTGTCAGAACTTAATGAAAAGACACAATAGAAGTAGAGCAAATTACTTATTTTAATAACATAACATAAAAGCAATATCCCCGCTTTTCATCCATCAGATACAAAATAATATTAATTTTCAGCATGGAACTAAAACTCAGCTATTATACTAGTAAAATTAATTTCATAAAATGTCGTATCTGTAATATTACTCTGTCAAGAAAGTACCGGGAAAAGATCAATAATACACAAAATGTTTGTTATTCATCCAAATTTATTTTATCACCTTCAAAGTATGCTCCTTCAGAAACGATACACTTACGCCAACGAATAATCCAATCAACAAAAATTTTTTTAAATCCTGTTTCCGGAATTGAGTTCAGTTCTCGCCACGAATTCTCTTTTATGTCTTCTACCGATTGAAAACGGGTGCCACGAATTGGTAATTTGAGTTTAGGAAAAAGAAAGAAGTCGGCTGAAGCCATATCTGGTGAATATGGTTGTTACTCGATGGTGTTTGTTGAGTGTTTGGTTAAAAATTCGTTCACAATGATAGCCTTTTGCGAAGGCGCATTATCGTGGTGCAAACTCCAAGAATTTTCTTTCTACAAATCTGGCTTTTTGGTCCAATTTGCTCTCTTAAATGCCGCATAACGCTCAAATAATATTCTTTATTTACAGTTTGACCTTCCGGCAAGAATTCTGAGTGCACAACACAGCAATAATCAAAGAAAACAGTCAACATGACTTTGACTTTTGATCGACTTTGGATTGGTTTTTCCGGTTTCGGTTCAGTTGGAAGGCGCCACTCCGAAGCTTGTTGACTAGTTTGCATGTCAAACTCTTAAACCCACATCTCCTCACCAGTAACTATGCGTTTCATCAATGTTGGGTCGGAATTGACTCGTTCTAGCATGTCCTCAGCGATTCTCATGCGATTGAGTTTTTGGAGAAAATTCAGGTCTTTTGGGACTAGCCGAGCGGTAACATGTTTCATACCCAAATGTTTAGTTAAAATGGTACGGATTGAATCCTGAGATACAGAAAGGTCGGCGGCTATCTCTCTCAAAGTTGAATGAGGAGTTTCAGTCACTATTGCCTTCACTTTTGCAATGTTAACTTCAGTTCAAGACGTTGATGGCCTACCAGAGCGAGGCATATCTTCCATCACATCTCGACTGCTTTTGAACGCTTTGTACCACTCATAAGCACGTGTTTTTGATAAAGTCGATTCACCGTAAGCCTTCTGTAACATTTTCAGTGACTCCGAACACGAAATTCCATTGGCGATGCAAAATTTAAGACAAAATCTTTGTTCGATGTTTTTGTCCATTATGAAATTCGCAATACACACTAGATATGATATAACTAAAAACAGCACTGTATTTAATATAAATAACAGATGCAACTCAAACTCCGCGCCAAAATGGAAAACAGTTGTGCCAATCTACCAACGACAAAAAAAAACAAAAAGGAGACAATTTTTTTTGTTTGGGGAATAGGCCCACCACAAGTTGTGGCGTATAGCAATGAAATGCACGTTAGTTTATTTCTTATAATCTCTAGATTACAGTGGTAATATTAGCATAACTTTATGTAACTGGAGTACCGTGAAATACGACAGTCAAAACATGACTCTCATAATAACCTAAAATCTCACAAGAGCGATTGTCTAATGAGTGGATAGGTCTCCTTGGTATTTTAAGTTAAAATAGTGCACTGTTCAATAATATACAGTATAAAACAAAGTCACGTCTGTACTATGTGACAGACTTTGATGTGATTTACACGATTTGATAGACTTATTCATGAAAATGCGTAGATGTATTCATTTCGAAATAGCGCGGCTTTTGCCGGCCATTGACTGTAGATCTAAAATAATAAGGTGATGTGTTTTATGCTGGTTGTGTAAGGAGAAAAAAAAACACATTATAGGTACATCACAAGTATTTATTACTGTTCATCATCATCATTTTCAAAGTCATCTCTTAAAAGCAGTATTTCATCTAAAAAAGATACAGGTGGCTCAACCTCACCTTGATGCCGCGCCCAAGATAAAAACCACACTATACACATCACGTATGCACAGCAGCCAACAGTGCGTCTGCCCATTAAACAATTACAACAGTATCCAGCAAGAGCAGTATTCAACATTCCGTTGAAATCGTGCTGCACAATTGATACAACGGCTTTGTGGATTATGCATGTATCTACAGATGCCATTTTCATAAAATCTTTTGAATAAAAATACGAAAAGAACAGAAGAAACATGCAACTATCTAGTAATCGGAAACAATAATAATGTTGTCTGTAGCGGTGGGCGTTTCAACGACGAACAGTTTTCAAAGACCGTTTTTTGTTCTGCAACGTAACAACCGTTTTCCATCCTGCGACCAAACAGTCTTCGTTGCACAAACCAGTCTTCGAATTACTGTATGCGAATTGTTATCTTACTATTAAGAAAATAAGGTCGAAAATCCATTGCTTCAACTATCACACTCGTCGCGTCGCCGTTTTTAAAACCAGTTATTGCAATGAAAAATGAATTTTATGTTTATAGTCATAAAGTTCATTTTTCATTGTAATAACTGGTTTTGAAACGACGACGCGACGAATACAAAATTTATTACCGTCCTCAAACTAGTTGCGACAACGAACGTTTTCTGCAACTACTTCACTCAACGATAGTTTCGTCTTCAAACTAGCCCCCCTAGCCAAGTCACAAACGATAAACGTAAACTCTCAGTAGTCTTTAATAGATTTTCAACTTTATGTTTTTGGATATAAAGTTGAAAATCTATTGAAAATTACATAGCGTTTTCGTTCGTTCCGGTCGCTAACGCTCAGTAGTCTTTAATAGATTTTCAACTTTATGCTCTTAGGTATAAAGTTGAAAATCTATTGGAGATTACTAAGCGTTCACGTTTATCGTTTGCAACTTGGCTAGGGGGGGGGGGGGGGGGGGGCAGTTGCGACGACGACCGTTTTCTGCAACCGTTTTTGTCGTCGCCAAAACGGTTACGTCTCGTCCGTCTAAAATTCGACAACGACCCACCACTAGTTGTCTGTCAGTGTCAAACTGATTGAAACTGGACCACAGAGCATCTGCAATGGGCTATTAATTACGTTTCGTTCCACGGTGATTTTTAAAGTACGTTACTTGATATTTGTGTTAACCGTTAATAACAGCATTAAAAAAAAGTTCGCTGTACCAATTAATTATTATCTCTTGAAACGCATTTAAATCCGATGTCACCGCTGCGCACTGTAGTAACATATTTTTTTCACGTTAAAATAAACTTGAAAACGCTCCTAAACAAGCATTTTTTGCCGTAACACTTTTTTACTATTATTTCATTATTCCGGTTAGATTTCTATATAATTTTTGGTCTGTTAATTATAATAAGATGATCGCTTTTTCCATGTGTAATATGATTAATAAACGTAACCGTTTAATAGTGGGCCCAAAAAAAATTGTCTCCTTTGAATTTGGAACCATAAACAAATTATTAATTCCCGATACTTTTCTGACTGAATGTATACATGAGTTGTAAATATATATTGCGAGTTAGTGAGGTGAAAAATTGATGTTATCTCAGTTACAGAGGTCAATGCCTTCAAAATTCAAAGAAAAAATATGTAGAAAAATTATTCTGTAAAATAAAGTCTCGGTAAAAGAGGTAAAATACACTTGCTGTCTCAATTACAGAGGTAACTTTGACGATAAAATGGAAAGAACAAGTCTCAGGTTTTCTTTGTCTCACTAACAGATGTAATTCAATGCTAAAATGTCAGGACCTCAGCATGAGTTCCAGCTATGGAGGTTTTTCACTTATACAGATCCCACCTTTTGTCATAATTGGGCACGCCACAATTATGGCGGTAAGTCCCTTCTTTGAGGCGTGGTTGGAAAGACCTCACGGCGTCCTCACCTTCCGCATGACGCAGGTTCTCACCGAACACGGGAAGTTCGGGAAGTTCCTGCACCGGATTCGTGCGGAAGCGACGCCCGGGTGTCACCACTGTGTGGACCGCCCGGAGGACACGGTGGAGCATACGGTGGAAGTGTGCCCCGCTTGGGAAGAGCAACGCCGTGTCCTCGTGGGGGCGATCGGCGGCGGCGATCTCTCGCGCCGGGCCTTGGTACAGGCCATGGTCCGGAGCGAGGAGGAGTGGCAGGCGGTCGCCTCCTTCTGCGAAGCAGTAATGCTAGCAAAAGAGGCGGCCGATCGCGTGAGGCAACGGCAACGGTCCTCACGCCCCAACCGCCGCCGGGATTCCGATCCCGATTTCCGGCCACCGTAGGCGCGGGCTTGCGGACGGCGGGCAATGGGTGGCCCGCCGTCCGACCGTCCGGTAACCATCCGGACCGAGCCCAAGTCGTCGACGGCGCGTATTGTTCCGCGCGCGCCTCAGGGAGATGTGAGCAAATCGTAGGGGCCCAGCAGGGTCGAAGCCTACTGGGGCCATGGGTAGTGTGAAAACGAAACCGTGGCCCTGGGACGAAGGCAACGAAGGAACAGGAGTGGGTTTTTAGTCAGTAAAAGTCTGACACTATCTCCCGCTCCGCCCAAGAGCGGGATTTGTCATAAGATGATTTTCACACCTATAAAAAAAAAAGATATAAAAAAATATAAAAAAATAACCTTTTGTCATAATTGCTATAAACTAGTGCTTGACTGCGATCCCACCTGATGGTAAGTAGTGACGCAATCATTGATGGTGAGGCGAACTAGTTTATTAAGAGCCTATTCACTCTAGCCTTGAAGACACCTAAATTATAATCGGACGGGAAGACCGCAGCAGGCAAGTTGTTCCAATCCCTCGATGTATGCGGTATAAACGACGAGGTGAAATGCTTGGTCCGGACCGTGGAGGTTTCAACAACGTAAGGGTGGATACTCGTCGTTCATCGTATTGTCCGATGGTAGAAATGAGATGGTGGAATCAAATCATGCAATTCCCGCGCACACGGGGAGTGTGCGCGGGAATGGGAAAATGCATCCTACGCCTGTGCTCAAGGCTTTGTAGATTGGACTTAACCAGATCTGGATCACCAATTAGCCTCTTCGCACGGCTTTGCAAAGCAAAGCTGATAGGTGGCATTTTGCAGCACTAGTTCATATAATTATGGCAGCAGTACTCCACACTTAACCGAGTTTCACTGTATTATACTATACTATCTTATATATGTCGGTGAAGTCAATAGTACGGAAGCTTGAGAACGAATGAACGAGCTAAGTGAAAAGTGACACATGTCACTTTGACAGAATCCGCGCTGACGTTTGCACGAACCGAGTAGATAAAAGGGCCGACCGCAGAGGTCCGTGGCTCATTCCTCTGTCGGCAGGCGTGCGTACAACGTCTAAGTGTCGGGGACTGTCTCACTGCTCGTTGTGTAAAGTGAATACCTAAAGCTTACCTCATAATAAATCAGTTGTGTGATCTAAAATAGTTTGTTTATTGCTCGTAACCCAGCCATTGCCCACAAGACATAGTCTCTGGACAGAGCTTCAATGATGATCGGCATCCTGCGCCGACATCAGAAGTGGGATTCCGAGCAAATAAACAAGAGCAGCACGAAGGTTACGTAACGCCGGTCACGAAGAAAATAGCAAGAGCCAAGACAAGTAGCGGTCATTATTTGAAATGGAAAATTAGAAAGTGAAGACCTGGAATGAAGCACTGGACCGAATAAGATTCAAAGTTCCGTTAATCAATGTCATTATCAGTTTTGGTCTGATTAGGTTTTTTCTGGGGTTTTTCCCTAATCCTGAGCAACGAATGTTGGACCATGATGACATTGTTTCCCCAGAAAGAAATAGGAACTGACTAAATCACCGTGTACTACCCAGATTGTGACCGGGACAAGACCGACGCAAATGCATATTCACGATGTACCATTTTCCGGTACGTGCTTTGCTGATAATCCGAAGTCACCAGTGATTACAGCAAGAATTACAAACTTTTAGTTACCTGAAGTGTAAAATGCAAAGTGCAGTGCGTGTGTGTGTGCATGCCTGAGATGCAGTGTGTCAAGTGCGCTACCCGATCAGAAAATATTTGACACAAAACGTATGAAGACATCTCAAACGTCACCTGTCAAATGTTTCCACTGTGGAAAAATTGGACGAAGCAGGCTGTGTTTTCATAAGCAAGAAACAGTAGGAAACCGACAGAATAACGTGATATTCAAGCTTCAAGACTCAATCCCATGGTCAGCCACATCGTATGCTGCAAATGTGGAGAACAAGGTCACATCTCCTTCCGGTGTCCTGATGAAAGTGACGCAGCGGTGACGGTGACGCCAAGGCATCACGTAGCGAGCGAGAGGTTGACTGACGGGTGTTGTCGATCCTACGCCAGGAACAAGGTCAGGTATTCACATTCCATTTCAATTCTGGTGCTGAGTGTTGTCTCTCTCTAACTTTAAAGTCTGTCATCACTATTTCACGGCAAACGTAAACACAGTATTGTTACATTGAAGGGTCAGTTCAGTGTGTTCAGATCTATTTGCGAAGTGATATTTTGGCCGTGAAATATTGTTGCAAGGGTTCAGTTCAAATAGTAAAAATTGCTAAAGTTCACGACGTAAACAATTGTAATTACAACTACCCTCATTAGATCCAGTAGATACCGTTTCGATTTTTTTATGACAGTGATAATTCCTCCATAGATAATTTTGACTTTATTGACACTGACGTGTGACGTGTGTCGGTATGCTACAAACGCGTGTTGTACAAAGTAAACTTATCCGTTTGATTGACTCGTATTTGACTGTATAAAGATGACCATAGCGGTCTAGCGCGGAAAAATTAATAATGCGTGAGCGGGTAGATGATTGTTGCTGGTAAATATTATTCGACCGAGTAATTCGGTGTTTGTTAGCTCTTTTGACCTAAAAAACTCGACCGGTCAGATATAATGAGCAAAGATTACTGTAAACCAAATAACAATGTGCCTAACCGAGATACCACTCACCTTAGACAAAATAACTCGTTTAAATAGTGCGCGTTATTTTACAAAATTAGATTGTGTATCAGGCTTTCAGTAGTATGATAGCGGACAGCCGGTAGAAATATTTGACCATGCCAATCAGTTTCAAAATGCGATCTGAGTTTTCCAACGGACGATTGTTGTTATTCTAGACGAATCGGTAAATGCCTACGTCGTAGTTTGAGTTGTCAATATTTTGATTATTTAGGAAACTATTAAGAGGGACGTCGGGAGACTTAATGTAGTTTTACAAACGTTGACTAAAGCCGGATTTTCATTAAATTTGAGAAAAATGGTTGTTTTTGATAATGCAACTCAAGTTACTAGGGTATGAAATTAAGTCAAGTAGTGAAGTTAGGAGGAATAGGACCTAATAGCAGAAAGCAGGTCACGTACATTCGACTCTGCCTCCACCGTTTATCTTAGCTCGGTTAGCGCAGTTTATAGGTCTAGTAGCTTACTTCGGGTGGTTTGTGCCTAAGTTTACTCCTGTTATGGGTCCGTTCTAAAGATTTGATGTGAAGTTTCTTTTTCTTGGCAACAGCGCCACGAAGACATTGATTAAGAAATAATTTCAATTCTTATGAAAGAGTCGGTTTTAATGATTTAAGCCTCTCAAATACGTAGTAGAATTGCATACTGATGTCAGTGAAACCATAAGATAAGGCTGGATTCAAAGCAGGTGATGCCCTGTAGTAGTACCATACGTGAGTTATCGCGAAACTATCTTCCATTGCTTGATCATAAAGATAATTTACAGTCGGTTTATAGTCGGTTAGAAGGTAAAGCTAAAAAGAACTCTCTGGTAATTAGTTACGTGCTGAACAAACAAAAACGAGACTTTGAAACTTATAAGGTTCTGATTAAAATAAATGGTAGTTAAAAGAATTTAGAGTTCTGTGATTCAATTAACATTATCTTACACTTGGTCGCGACGGGATTTTCACGTGTGACAAACGTGTGATGTTCGTGTTAGAACCAATGCTAATAACGACTGCAGAGACAAAAAAACCGTTTGTGGTAGGTTAGGCGAAGTCTAACTCGTGATTAATTGTTCAGTTACGGACGCTAAACCAAACGACGAAGGCAGGTGGTCCCTTAGCACTGTTAATTGACAAGGCTGCGTTTTCTCTACCGTTGATGACAAAAGACGATGTAGACTCAGAATTAAATTTTATTACCGTGAGAAATGATGCGTTACGCCATATAGAGAGTGCGTAGCAACCTATGAAAAGTGTAAGTTTAATCTGACGAAGGCGGAAATTGATAAATTTTTGATAAGAGACTTTTTCATATACGAACAGAGCAAGTAAACTGAGTAAGATCCATTTAAAGATTCATTTGAAGTAATAGAGAGAGAAAGAAAATCGGCACATAACTGATAAAATTGGGGTAGAGTAAAGTAGTAGAGATAATGAGATTATTAAGTTTGCATGATGATCGGACTATACCAGATTTGATTTGTAGCCGTAGCTTAATAGAAATCGGTATCTAGTGGTCACAGTAGTCCGTGAGTACGCGGTATTGCGATCAAACCTGGGACGTAATGTGCGAAACCATTAAGTCGTGAGAGACTTGGCAATCCTGGAGGGATGCGCAAGAATGGTTGAGTGACTAGAGGTTACTGGGCTATTAGTAGCCAGAGATCACGTGCAGAGATTAATGATTAGTGTTTTGGATTAGTTTGATTGATTTGGTGGAGAAGTTACCATGATAATTAATTCACGGTTATGCTCTGAATTTTCTGATTATTGATTTTGATATTGAAACGATATAGAAATTTTGATGTTAATTTTATTTTCTTTAATTGAACTTAGCAGTACTATGAACAGTAGCGAGAATTAGTAGGTTAGTTAAAAGAAATTTAGAGTTTCGATACATCTCGAGTTTTGTTGAACCTTCATAATTTACGGTTGACGCAGTGGTTGAGCGATTGACTGCTGCGCTGCGCGTTGCGGGTTCGATTCCCGCAGGGGGCAGACGTTGTTATGGCCTACAGAGAGAGGGATAATAGAACATGAGGTTCCGGTTGAATTAGATGTATAGGAAGTAGGTGGGGAAAGTGATCATGGCACTATTTAATCACAGCTGCTTTAGAATTAAGGAACGATTAGTGAGTTATCCTCGTTTACGTTGGTGCGTAAACGAGACGAGTCGTTGTAGCGACGCAATTAGTGAGTTATCCTCGTTTACGTTGGTGCGTAAACGAGATGAGTCGTTGTAGCGACTCCTGTAGTGAGTTATCCTCGTTTACGTTGGTGCGTAAACGAGATGAGTCGTTGTAGCGACGCAATTAGTGAGTTATCCTCGTTTACGTTGGTGCGTAAACGAGATGAGTCGTTGTAGCGACGCCTGTAGTGAGTTATCCTCGTTTACGTTGGTGCGTAAACGAGATGAGTCGTTGTAGCGACGCCTGTAGTGAGGTATCCTCGTTTACGTTGGTGCGTAAACGAGATGAGTCGTTGTAGCGACGCCTGTAGTGAGTTATGCTCGTTTACGTTGGTGCGTAAACGATTTGGATTTATGGTTGGATTGGGAATTTCATTATACATAGTCACTCATGATCAGGATGTCTAGTGTGTGTAAGAGTTTACATGTTTGGGAGCGCACTCACGGTGCGAGAGTAGTTCCTGATGTTTGTCAGGAGTGACCGAGCTATATGATACTGCGAGATGTATTTTGTTTCAGATCAACACACAGAGACCGACGCCTTGTTTGGAAGTCTCGTCAGTGGACCGTCTTCTGGCTGAGGTGGTGAACTGGTGGTGATGAACACAGCGACGGATGTCTTGTTGGGACGTCTCGTCAATGGATATCATCCAGCTGAGGTGACGATGATGACTAACACACAGGGACGTGTGTTCCGCAGGATGGCCGTGTCGGTGAAGTCAATAGTACGGAAGCTTGAGAACGAATGAACGAGCTAAGTGAAAAGTGACACATGTCACTTTGACAGAATCCGCGCTGACGTTTGCACGAACCGAGTAGATAAAAGGGCCGACCGCAGAGGTCCGTGGCTCATTCCTCTGTCGGCAGGCGTGCGTACAACGTCTAAGTGTCGGGGACTGTCTCACTGCTCGTTGTGTAAAGTGAATACCTAAAGCTTACCTCATAATAAATCAGTTGTGTGATCTAAAATAGTTTGTTTATTGCTCGTAACCCAGCCATTGCCCACAAGACATAGTCTCTGGACAGAGCTTCAATGATGATCGGCATCCTGCGCCGACATATAGATTATATTATTACAGCAGCGCAACCCCAATTAGGTGCAGGGTGCATGCAGCTGATGTTACAAGTCTCTACAGACATTAGTATGCAGTAGCAATCACGGTTAATATCAGATTAATTTAGATCTTGGCGTTGTTATGCAACGGGTTAGCAATTAAAACTAGGAGAAAAGTTATATAGGGAAAGTTTAAAAGCAAAAAAGGGTAAGTGGGTAGGTAGGGTCGGTAGGTAGGTACGGTTGGTAAGTAGGCAAATAGGTAGGTAGGTAGATAAAGTAGGGCAAGTAGGTAGGTAGGGTTGGTAGGTAGGTGAGGTAAGTAGGTAGGGTAGGTATGTATGTAGATAGCATAGGGTAGGTAGGTAAATTTATCTTATTTATATTTTTATTTGAGTACCAAAATATTCACTAGAAATAATTTATATGGCAAACAACGTTTGCCGGGTCAGCTACCCGCAGCAGCAAGTGCAGTGTGCAGCTAGTAATAATATAATAATATTTCACAACTTTCACACAATGCCATCTAGTCCCTAAGCAGAGTAGAGCTTGTGCTATAAGTACTAGACAACTGATAAACATACTTATATTTTTCTAAACACATACATACTATAGATAAATCACACCCAAACGTAGAAAAAATGATCGTGCTGTTCACATAAATATTTGTCTTGGGTGTTAATCGAACCCACTAACCACTAGACCAACAGACTAGGAAAAATTGTATACAAAAAAAATTCGAGAGAATTTCATTTGCATAAGAATTAGCGTTGCTTTAATACAAATGACCAGTTTTTAGCAGACATCGACGTCATAAAAACGTGGCATACATCATTTACCTCTCCTAAATCACTTTCGAGTCATTAATTCATTAACGCTCAGGCGGTAGCCGGCGCCCGGAAGCCATTGTCTTACTATTGTGTCTCTAATTACGCACGTCACAAGTTAGTCCGTGCATTTAGTTATCAACAGACATGATCCACTTTTTTCAGAAAACAACTGAGTGCTCTAATTAAGACAAACCTATATGCTCTAGTCCCGAATCCACCTCGACTAATAAAATTATACAGTTGCAACTTGTTATTTGTTGACATTAATCAAGGGTGTTTTCGGTTGTTAGGGCGACTAAATCGAATGCAAATCCTCCAGCTAACTTAGAATATGAACCGAAGAGTGCAGAGAAGTCGATATCAAGAAAATTAAGTTCTAAATAGGAAATAAACTTTACCTTACACCAAAATAGTAACAAAAACTTTTACAAAACCATATTTAAGTCTATAGGTACGATGGCGGTCTTTTTGCCGACACCTTCGGATGAACTGTAACTGACTTTCTTAAAATTAACTTTCGTTTCTTAGTCTGCGGTTTATTTCTAGCAAATGAATTGAACATTAAAATATAACATTAAAACTATAATTCTAAAATATACTGAATTATATTTTTTATAAAGCCTTATAAAAACCATACATAAGGGTGTGAATTGAAGCTTGAAGTGCCTAATGACGATTTCTGAGCAAAACTGCCAGTAAAATAGAGTTACGAGGCTTCTTGATACGAACTGAATATTCAGCAGGTTGCCCTGTCGTCTTGTGAATCGGAACTTCATCTAAAGAACTTTGTATATAAAGTTTTATAAGCAGTTTACGTGCTCTTGAGTTGGGGTGAACCCTAACATCACGTTTCTATTTATTATGTTCTGGGTTAATGCTTTCACCCAGCCATATAAAATGCAAAATATATCCGCATATATTTTTTTAAAGAGGTCTATGGTTTTTCCTGGGAAAGTAGTTTTTTTTTTCTTTTGTGTGTCGTATAAAACCCAGCGCAGAAATCCTACAGTCGGATGCTCATTGTGGTACATCCCGTCGAGCGACGTCATCCGCTACATGCACTAGCTCGAGTTATAATTTGTCCGCGTAACATTAAAATTTTCAGTGAATGTCTTTTTCTTTCTATCGCTCAAAAGATGGAATCATGTAAGTGGAAAAAAAAGAGGTACCTCCAGTCAGCTGCGTGGTTGGCTACTCGGTGTCTTGACACTGGGTTGTTAACAGTCCAAGGAGACCATGCCATCGCTGAACAAAATCCTATCCAGCCTTCTGTGACTGGCCAGGGGCAGTCTGTTTCTAGTGGTGGGGACCATCAGAGAACACTGCTCACTTAATAAACTCTTCCATTCAATAGACGTCATCGATAGTATCCTGTGCTGAGCATACATGGTCACGGAGGAAACAATCGCACACAAGCTCTTTGAGTGCACGGGTATCACCGATATTTGCATGTGATCCTTAGGATTACCGAATTCTCTCATAGACGCCCTAAATAAACCGTGCACTAGCTTCTGATGTTTTGTAAGTATCCATCGAATCCCTTTTTCTTATAATTTTAACCGATGTATAATCTAGGAATACATTTTTTTTTTTATTAAAGTTCATAGTTAGAAGTAAGTTCGACTTCTATCAAGAGTTTTCATATTTAAAAAACTGGGCAAGTGCGAATTGGACTCGCGCACTGAGGGTTCCGTACAAACTTACCTTTGAAAACAGTTCAATTCCCGAATCGAGTTACGAAGAGTTCCGAATTGCAAAATAAGTTATTTTTTGTGACTTAACTACAAATTAACAGTTTGCAGATTTTTTCCTATACTTGTGCTCTGAGACCTTGCTTCATGCCAAATTTCAGGATTCTAGGTCAATGGGAAGTACCCTATGAATTTTGATTCCCTTGAGAGTGTCGAAATACCTATGGCTAAAACGTTTTTTGCGACATAAGCGGCCGTTTTTTTTTCGTTAACTCAGATGTTTGATTTTTTCACAACTTGAAGGGACTGCAGACTTGAGTATATAGTTTTAATTTCAACTTGATACCTCCACGCGTTCCCCAAATAGAGGGTCTTGACAGACAGACAGATGGACGGACAATAAAGTGATCCTATAAGGGGTCCGTTTTTTTCCTTTTGAGGTACGGAACCCTAAAAATAACCAAGTTGTTTTTTCCACAGCTTCGAACTAAACAGATTTAGCTAAAATAAATTATAGAAAACTAACCATGTATGAGTTTTTGCGAATGACAGCTTCTTAATACCCAATTTCAACAGGTTTTATGCATAGCATAGTCGGCCTTATAATGTTCCCACTGTTGGGACTCAGGCCTCCTTTCTAGGAGAGGGAATGGGCCGTAATCCACCGCGCGGGCCCAGTGCGGGTTGGTGGATGTCACATGTCTTCGAATTTTTGGTTCTAGGACATGCCGGTTTCCTCACGATGTTTTCCTTCACCGTTTTGAGAGCAGTGGTTTTTTTTTTTTTTTAATTCATATAAACCAGTGCTTGACTGCGATCCCACCTGATGGTAAGCAGCGATGCAATCATTGATGGTGAGGCGCACTAGTTTATTAAGAGCCTATTCACTCTAGCCTTGAAGACACCTAAATTATAGTTGGACGGGAAGACCGCAGCAGGCAAATTGTTCCAGTCCTTCGATGTACGCGGTATAAACGACGAAGCGAAACGCTTAGTCCGGCCCGTTGAAGTTTCAACAACGTAAGGGTGGATACTCGCCGTACGTCGGGTTGTCCGATGGTAGAAAGGAGATGGCGGAATCAAGTCATGCAATTCCCGCGCACACTCTCCAAAATGCAACCTGTAAAATACCGATAGGCTGGCTACCCTGCGCCTGTGCTCGAGGCTTTGTAGATTGGACTTAACCAAATCTGGATCCCCAATTAGCCTCTTCGCACGCCTTTCCACTGAGTCCAAAGCTGCTAGATGGCATTTTGCAGCACCAGCCCATATGTGACTGCAGTACTCCACACACGATCGGACCTGTGCTTTGTATAACATTAGAAGCTGTCCCGGTGTGAAGTACCGTCGGACCTTTGCAAGAACGCCTAGTTTTCTAGCAGCTACCTTGGCTTTGGACTCAATGAACCGCCCAAAATTGAGGTCTGAAGAAATTTCAACTCCCAAGAGCTGAAAGCGGTCGGTGCACTCCAGAGATACATTCTGAAAAGCAGGAGCCAAGGCGAAAGGACTCCTTTTGGCGGTGAACAGACCCGCTTGTGTTTTGGCGGCGTTGAATCCTACCAGATTGGTTTCGCCCCACATGGAGACTGCCTGAAGTGAGACATTCGTACGCTCTACCATACCCTCTCGTTCGGACCGGATTAGCTCCTTACTAGCCCGAGCACCTGGCAGGTATCTCTCTACAACTGTGCTATCATCTGCATACCCATAGATACCGGAAATCAGCAGATCGTTAATATGCAGCAGGAAAAGAGTTGCAGAGAGAACTGACCCCTGAGGAACTCCGGCATTGGTCGTCATGGGCTCTGATGAGCATCCATCGACAACAACTCGGAGAGACCGTTCACTCAGGAAGTCTTTTACCCAGCTAATCAGACCAGGGGAAATGCCGTATAATGGCACGGGTTGCACGTTGGCAAGCTTCCAGGACTTGGACACTATACCAGTCCTAAATGAGAGGCGATACAAGCGCGTCAATACAGGAGACAACTCGGGCGCACATGCCTTGAGAACTATTGCTGGTATACCATCTGGTCCACTAGCTTTATTCACGTCTAGACGACACAGTGCTCTCAAAACTTCTTTGTTTCTTATGCGAACCTCGGGCATTGAGGTGTTGCAGTGAGGTAGAGTTGGTGGAGTAGCACTGCTAGTGTCAAGACGAGAGTTATGGGCGAAAAGAGATGCAAAGAGACCTGCTTTCTCTCTCGCTGTGTGAGCCAGTGTTCCATCAGGCTTAACCAGCGGAGGCAATGTGGGCCTACAGAAGTTCGCTTCGATCGATTTGGCAAGGGACCAGAACGCTCTGCTACCGGACGGCTGTGCAGAGAGCTTTGTGCCAATATGGGTAATGCGGTCGAACCGAGCCTTCTTTAGTGCCTTTTTGTAGGACTTGGCAGCATGGTTGAAAGCTCTCTTCTTTGAGCTCAGATCCGGAGCTTTGCGGTCACGAGCGTCAACCCAGGCGAGAAACGCCGAATGCTTACGCTCTTCAGCTTGAACGCAATCAGCGTTAAACCATGGGCGAGCTGAGCCTCCGATGGGTACGTCTCTATAAGGGATGAAAAACTCCATGGCTTGACGTATCACATCGGATATAGCATCCGCACAGCTCGACGGACTTTTAGAAGAGAAGCAGACCTGCTGCCAAGGAGAAGACGCAAAGAAGTGCCGCATCTCATCCCATTCTGCTGACCTGTAACGCCATATTCTCCGTTCACCGCGTGAGTCGCAGTCAGGTGGGGAGAAGCACGAAACAGACTTCACCAGACAGTGATCTGAAGTTCTAAGTGGTGAGGAAACTGTTACAATACATCTGTCCGGATCGGTGGTCATCAGAAGGTCTAAACAATTGGCAGTATGACCAACTACATCAGGCATCCTAGTCGCTTGCTTAACCAGCTGGGAAAGGCCCATCGATACTGCAAAGTTTCGCGCTTCTCTCCCAGCGTGGTCGGTCTTCTGGTATGGGAAAAGCCAGTCTTGGTGGCAGGCGTTAAAGTTTCCCAGAGCGACGAGCTGCGCATCAGGGTGTCGATGCAGAGCCTTATCGGCGGCCTCACTGAGGTGGTCGAACAGCCGAGTCGTCTCCTGATCACCGCTGTGCGATCGGTAGACACAGGCATAAACAATTTTGTCCATACCAGTGTCCACCAACAGCCATAACGTAGAGAAACTTGGGTCTTCAAGGTGACGGAGACGCTGGCAGCAGATGTCATTACGGATGTACACACAGACCCCGGCACGCTGCAGGAAATGATGCTCCAGTGAGTATCCCGGGTAGTTGAGGTACGCCGTATCTAACGGACATCTAGTTTGGGTCTCCGTCAAGAAAAGCAAGTGTGGCTTGTCAGTCTCAAGATGGTGGTGGACCGCATCGATATTGGAGTGCAGCCCTCTAATATTAGAAAGGTGCACTTGAAATGAGAGGACGTGCATCCGCTGTTGACACTTGCCTTTCTTTTTACCTTTCATGTTTTGTGTGTGGAGTGAATAGAAGAGATGGAAGATGGCAGTTGAGCGAGGTGATGCAATGTTAAACCCAACAACACGACCAGAGTTGCGGTGCCAATGGAGGGTTGATCTGGAGACTGCGGGGACGCCCGAACCCTCCCAGGGATCGCCATCGGGTCCTCTCGCCCGGTCGCCAACCGGCACGATGGGGCCACCCTGGGATTTTTCGCAGTTGGCGGGGCAGCCTTTCGTGTGTGGCTGGCACACTACTTGGGCCCCCAACTACCTACGGTCGGCCAGCGGAGCACCGTGCTTCGGATCCCGCTACCCTCCACGATCAAACGTCCGACACAACAATAGCTGGTGCATCATACCCGGTATACATCACAACACAACTGCTCAGACCCATCTTCCACCATACGGCTTCACCAGACATCACGCCGGAACACGACGAATCGCTTGGCGGCATGGCTTTGTCTGGTGGGTGGTAACTTTTAAGCCGGCAGTCGATGCTATGGCCTACCACCGTAAATATAATAGTGGTGATGAAATAAATCAGGTTTTAAGGCTATAGTAGAATTGAAAAAACTTATCTTCTGATAAATATGCAATTATGATTAATTAATTAAGATTCAGAAAACGACAGCTTAATCGCATAATAATGAGATGATGAATTGATCTCATAATCGACTGTACAGAACTTTAATAACCTTAGCTAACAACAACAAAGAACCCTAACCTTTGACTTCAAAGTTCTCAAGTAATAACAAAATCTTTTAGCAATAATATAATTCGACTAACTTCTGCCAGCGGCTTCACGCGCTTGAAAATAGGTTTCTCCATACAAACTTTAGACCCACATTTCATCCCCATAGGGAGTGAATTTTAGAATATGCTCTCTTAGTGCTCGCCTACATCGTAAAAGGAAAGCTTGTGCAAAATTTCACGTTCCTAGTCCCAGTAGTTTCGGTTGTGCGTTGATATGTCAGTCAGTCAGTTTCTTATTTTATATTTATAGATATAGCATAGCGTAGCATAATCAGCCTTTTAATGTTCCCACTGCTGGGACTCAGGCCTCTCTCTAAGAGAGGGAATGGGCCGTAATCCACCACGCGGGCCCAGTGCGGATTGGTGAATGTCACATGTCTTCGAATTTTTGGTTCTAGGACACAAAGAGAGAGAGAGCCGGTTTCCTCACGATGTTTTCCTTCACCGTTTTGAGAGCAGTGGTGATGAAATATAAATTACACAAAGTAATGTGCCTGCCTGGGTTTGAATCCGTGACCTACAACTCGTATGTCGAGGCCGTTACCACTCGGCCGCCACTGCTCTCATATTTATAGATAATAAAGACAAATTCTAATTTTGGCCAATTTTAGGATAATCTAACTTTACGTACTTATCTAGTCTTGAAGAAAAGATAGGCTGAAATAAACATATTAAAGAAAATACATTGACGAGGGTCAGTGACAAGGATTAAAAGATTCTATTAGACCAAATGAGGTGGACATTTATCACGGAGAGGTTAGATAAAGTACCGCAAGTAGCATTCAGAAATGACTTTATTTTATTCTCTGTCTAGTACCATTATTTTATCAGAAAATTAATACCTACTTGCTTTTTATATGAATCGCTCAGTAATCGTTCTACAAGTAAGATGCAATCCAAAACATACTTAGAGATGGATGGATTTCAATAGAAGATTTTTTTCGATCAATCGATCTAGAATACTCGGTGTTGTCGAGTAATGTCATCAATGTTTAGATTTATAATTTCAAAAAAAAACAAACATGAAATTGGAGTCAACTTATAAATAGACAAAAATATGAATTATATTCATATTTATTTATTATATTCATAATTTTTATCCATTTTTTTTTTTTTTACGGAGTAAATGTAACGTTTCATGAATTTTTAGGCCGGTGGCTTGCCGACCTGCGTCTAGCAGCTACGTACGCAGCTCCACCACAGTGGGTACCAGGCATTACAAGTCTGCGGTGGGTACTTGAAGAAACATGTACGATTATGACACCAAACTTGTCGACTGAGACTTTGTTATCCATAACAGCATATTTGATGCATAGGTTGTCTAGTGGAGATGCCTGCTAAAGTTGCGGGATTGTTTGAAATAAAATAATAGAAGCGTTTTAGTCAGTAAAAATCTGACAGTCACTCTTGCCCTATCTAAAGCGGAAGTAGTTATTAACCTCAAAAACCGGGTAAGTGCGAGTCGGACTCGCGCACTGAGGGATCCATACAAACTTACCTATGAAAACAGTTAAATTCCCGAATTGAGTAACGAAGATTTTTCCGAATCACAAAAAAAATGTGACGTAACTATAAATTTATAGTTTTCAGATTTTTCCCTATACTTATGCTATGAGACCTTGCTTCTTGCCAAATTTCAAGATTCTAGGTCAACAGGATGTTCCCTTTGAATTTTGATTTCCTTGACTGTGTCAAAATATAACGTATATTTTGACACAGTCAAGGAAATCAAAATTTACATACGATATAAACGGCCGTATCTTTTTAATTCGTTAACTCAGAAATTTATTTTTTTCACAGCTTCAAGGGACCGTAGATTTAAGTACATGGTTTTCATTTCAATTGGATACCTCCACGCGTTTCCGAGATAAAGCGTCTTGACAGATAGACAGACAGACGGACAACAAAGTGATCCTATAAGGGTCCCAGTTTTTCCTTTTAAGGCACGGAACCCTAAAAAGAAACTACCTAGTAGTTAACGCCAAACTCTGTGCACATTTATGGTAATCGTCATGTACAGTAATCATATATACTACACTACAAGAGCCGTTAGACTACTTCGCTATTGCGATGCATCGGAAAAGTTTCCGTAGGCCCGTACTGACTTGCTTCATGATGTGATTATCCCCAAAAAAAGTGCTTCGCTGCGCAGGAGAGCAAGAAGTAGTCGTAATAGCATCCTGGGAACTGTAGCGGAGAGTTATAGATCTCCAACTGTAAAATTTCCTGTCGCAATGGTAATTGATACTTACACTAGATATTAAGTTATTTATTATTACTAACTCTATGGATCTTTTTAATGTCCGAAATAAAATAAGTTCATCCATTCATTCATTAACCGAGTGATGGAACTTTTTAAGATTAGTGCGTCAATTATTATTATCAAAATAATTTAGTACCCAATGAAAATTTAAGCCGTTATATCGGTGTGTTGCTATCTTCACTCATTAATCAATTTCAGTAGAAACTCAAACACAAAGTCAATTTAACCGAAATGACTTCAGCCCCCCTAGCCAAGTTACAACCATTTCGTTTCGATTCTCTTTTCGTTGATCGCCTCAAGTCGGCCACGCCTCCTATTCCTTTGTTCTGATGTCATCTCAACGCACAGTCACGTGGTCAGAACAAAAGAATAGGATGCGTGCCCGACTCAAGACGATCAACGAAAAGAGAATTGAAACGAAACGGTTGTAACTTGGCTAGAGGGGCAGGTCGCAGTTGATAAAATTTCGTTGATTAATTTTTAAAGGAACCGTACCACTGATGTTTGATTGCTTTCTAATTAACATAATTAGACTCGAAATCATAATGCGCTTTGAAAAATGTTCTACTTCATCCTGATTGCTATACTATTGCGAAACGCCGATCCCCTGAACGAGGTTAAAAGAAAGAATATACATTTATTAATCACACAGACACACACTATAAAGAAACAAGCAGGTACTTATATAGAAACTTAAATAAAAAGTAATAATAATATTGTGCGTTTCATGGCTGTGCCAAATAGGTTCAGTCCAGTATTATGCCTAATGCAACCAGCGTCAGCTAACTTCAAACTGAACCTTATTATCGAGCTGAAGGAGATAAATCAATTTTAATGAAAGCAATCTTTGAGATAAAACTGTTAATTTTGGAATAAGCACTCGTAGAAGTGTAGGGTTGATAAAACAATTTCAGAGAGCAGAATAAGTACCTATTCATGAAAATATTTGTTTACCGGTGAACATAAACATAGAAGAATAGAATAGTAACCTAGGGTTTTTTTTTGGTGGGAAAATCATCTTATGATTTGAATATGTAACCTAGGGTGATTCTTTGAAATCGAGAGAATGTCTCATTCATCTGGCCTAGTTTTTTCTTTACAATTTAATTTTTTTTTTGCTTGTAAGTTTTCCCCGATCACTAAATGTATCAAAGGCTAGCTAGCTCCCAGTGGCTTACGACACAAAATAGATAGGTACGAAAACCTAGGCCAGATGAATGAGAAATTCTCTCAGTTTCAAAGAATCACCCCCTAGAGAGTACAACGACAAGGGTTGTAATGTTAGATGTTATGATAATGAAAACACTTTTCAGTATTCCCGTAGAAACTGGATATTAGTAGAAACTCGACATAAATGTACACTTGGAAATTAACAAGACAAAAACTCCATAGACATAGAGATAGATATTTTAAACGGTACCTAATAGCGGAGTTGCAGGGTATGGGCAATGGGTAGATCATCATCCACCTGTCCAGTAAAGATCAGCCCCCCTAGCTAAGTTACGACCGTTTCGTTTCAATTCTCTTGCGTCGAAAGCCTCGAGTAGGCCATGCCTCCGATTTCTTTGTACTGACGTCATCTCAATGCTTAGTCATGTGGTTAGAACAAAGGAATCGGAGGCTTGGCCTACTCAAGGCGTTAGACGCAAGAGAATTAAAACGAAACAGTTGTAACTTGGCTAGGGGGGTAGGTCCGAGTCGACAGAGTGTTCTACACGCTCCTAAAGAGATGTCAGCAAAACTGTAGGTGCCCAATAGGGCATCGGCCCTTCGCACCGACAGCCCTAGCAAGAATCGGCTTGCTAGGTCTGAGGGTGCGTTTAAAAGAGTGACTGTGGCTTGAGAACGCAACTTAAGACAGGTAAATTTATGTAGTACGAGTAAAAGTTAGACAACTTTAGGGTTGGACAATCATTGGAAGACTAGACGAAAAAAGCTCAATTGCCTGTTTCACAGATCATTTACTTATTTTATGATCCGTATATGCAGCGTATTATAGTTAAAGTAGCAGTCTAATGGAATGTACAAAGTTTACGACAAACTGCAAAAAGTACACAGCATAAGCTATTTAAATCTCTGTACATTGTGTATACAGCCGTAGTGAGCTCTTCCTTTACAGCACTTGAACCACTATCTGTGATGTCACAGCGTTGCGTCATCGTTTTTCCGTACTCTTTCACTTTGTCCCGAGGCCAGACATTTGATATGCTAATCTAGCTAGACGGCACTGAGATGCTCCGTTTATTAAGACGCCATCATTCGTAAAACTCAAAAATGGTTGGGATTTATAAATTTTTGTTAGCCGATTATATTTAGTTTCAAGCTGCAAAAAAAATATGTATATCTTGACTATATTTCCAAGTTGTGTCAAAACATGCTTATAAAAACTATCGACAAAATTATTGTTAGATTATTATTAATTATTAAGAAATGTGTTCCTAATAATATAGTGCAAAAAAAAATCTATAGCTCTGGCTACCTACCAAAAAAAAAATATTTTGAAGCGTTAACAATAATTCATTATATATATCTCAATAAAAGGTGATCAAAGTCTCCTTTAAATTTTATACAAGTTCAGGGTTTTAAGAGCTTTATAAACAAAGTTTTCCCGCAATTACGTTAATAAATATTGAAGAAAGCAGTAGTAGCCGAGGGTAACGGCCCCGACCTATGAGTTGTAGGTCGCGAGTTCAAACCCAGCCGGGCGCATTACTTTGTGTGATTTATTTTCATCACTACTGCTCTCAAAACGGTGAAAGAATGGGCATGTCCTAGAACCAAAAATTCGAAGACATGTGACATCCTCCAATCCGCACTGGGCCCGCGTGGTGGATTCAAAGTCAAAGTCAAATGTTTTTATTTCACATAGGCCTACATGGGCACTTATAAAAGAAACGAACACGTCAGAAGCTAGTGCACGGTTCCAAATTGGTCGTTTCCTATGGAGAAGAACCGGCAAGAAACTCCATGGTTACTCTTTTAAAAAAAGTGGTTGTTTACAATATTTTCATATTACAGAATTAATAGATATTATGTAAGAACAGTGTAGACAAGTCAATATTGTACCCAAAAGCACAATAAAAATAATCATATTAAAAAAAAAAAAAGTGAGTCGTAATAGGAAGTAACTTAAGAATTCGCGGAGTCTACAGTGTTCTCACATTCACATTATAAAAAAGAGGCTATATAAAAAGAGCAAGAAAAATAAATAATTACAATTATCAAAAAATGACATGTCAAAAATAAATTACTAACGAATGTATGGTGGTTGGCGTCTAATAATATAAAAAATACTGCAAAAGCAATGAGTTAAAAAAAAAATATTATGATGAAATAAAACAGAGATGGAGCAGTTAATAGACACAACAATAATAAGTTACCAGGGGGCCACATGTGCAGAAGCAGTCATTGCCATTACGGCCTGAGTCCCAGCAGTGGCTACATTCTAAGGCTAATTATGCTATGCTATTGAAGAAAGTAAGGGTTTTCATTGAGTCTTTTCTAATGGAAGATATCGATTATTATTTAGAACAAAATTTAGCAGCCGGATGGCAGGGCTACTGTAGACGCGGGATTCATCAAAGATCATATATTTTGTTACCAAAAATAAGACATTTTAATCTACGGGTATATAAACTTTTGGTTTAAGATTCTAGTAGCAGACGTAGTGAGCTAGCTACGTCGTAGCTTTGTGCGTATACTTTACGTAGCGTCTCGTCATAGAAAATTTGAAGCCACGACTATTTCTACTACATGCACATTTCTGTTTCTTATAAAGAAATGCGATTAAGTTGACTAATGTTTTTTTTAGTTTGACTGTAGCACTATCTCAGTTGTTCCTGGACTGGTATAGCAAAAAAAACATACTATAATTTCGTACTAACTAGTGTCAACAATAAACGTGGTACTTCCCTTTTTTACTTAGTAGGTACCTTGTAATAGGTATCAGTTCGAAATTTTCACTGTCAGACTCTGAACAAACCTAAAAGTGTCATAAAATGAAACTCACATAAACTCCCAATTACAGCAACTTTTGTCTCGAATTCTAATAACATCCACTACTAATTGAGAGCGAACAGAAAACGTCTTTTTCAACCAAGTTGATTTATGTGAAAGATAAACTTAAGTACAGAGATAAAACTGTTTTTCGGTTGCAATTTATCAGGAAGAGAATACAGAGCTTTGGAAACATTTGATCAATGATGACTTTTCTAACCGCTTTACAGGTAAGCTTTGAAAACTTAGTCACTTCATTTAGCTCCGAAGTTAAGCATCTAAGTCTAAATGTTTCGTCAGTCGTAAGGTAACCGGAATATTGTGGTCGCTCTTTTGTTGAAATATGTTCTTCCAACTCTCATAAAGACATTGCTTTTGTTCAGTCTCTAATCTTTCCCATTATTGACTATGGTGATGTGTGCTTCCATAACTTGAATGCAGATCTTCTCAATAAACTTGACCGTCTTCTGAATAACTGCAGTTGATTTGTCTTCAACTTCCGTAAGTATGATCATGTTTACTGTGCATCGATTGCTTGTAAAATAGTTACTCATTCGTCAGTACAGAGTGCTAAAGGTCTTGACAGCCCTATTTTCTCTTCAGGATTGGTTTATCAATAAAATCTCTTGACAGAAATTATGGACGCGTTTTTGTAAAATACTTGTACCTTGACGGTGGCGTGGAAATAGGTATTAATTTGTGTGTGTATCTTTCTTACCTCCTGTCACTTAAGAGTAGATGTCCTGTGTGACGAACATAAGCTATTTTATGTAACAGTAATTGATGCCAGCGACTTCACCCATGTGAAAGTAGAATATTTTGACTGGCCTGTTGGTCTAGTGGTTAGTGGCCCTGACTGCTATGCCGGAGGTCGTGGGTTCGATTCCCACCCAGGACAAATTATGTTTGTGTGATGAGCACGATCATTTGTTCTGTGTCTGGGTGTAATTTATCTATATATGTATGTATTTACAAATATATAAGTATGTTTATCAGTTGTCTAGTACCCATAACACAAGCTCTGCTTAACTTGGGACTAGATGGCGTTGTGTGATAGTTGTGGAATATTATTATTATTCCATTTATTTATTATATTACATACTTATTATATTTTTAAATATTTCCTTAAAAAAAAACACATTAACAAAAAACATTTAAAAATATAAAAAATAGTAGCCCACCGGCATCGGGAACAGAGTCCAAGCTGCCGGCGGTCAGGGCTCCTGAGAGAGGAATCTCCTAACGATACGCGCCGTGTCTAGGAGTACTGCTTTCTGGATCAGGCCCTTGATCCAGCTGCCTAACGAGAGCCTCCTCAGATGTTGTTCGAGGCTCTTGGCTATTAAGCCATTGGCCGCTACGACTATCGGCACAATGATTGCTCTATCCACTTCCCACATGTCGACAACCTCGCGAGCCAAGTCAAGATATTTAGTTTGCTTATCTTTCTCAGCTTTCACGAGGTTCTCGTCATGAGGGACCGCTATATCAACAATCATTGTG
Source organism: Mythimna impura (assembly GCA_905147345.3). Classification (NCBI taxonomy): domain Eukaryota; kingdom Metazoa; phylum Arthropoda; class Insecta; order Lepidoptera; family Noctuidae; genus Mythimna; species Mythimna impura. The sequence goes on from LR990359.1 coordinate 8,786,503, forward strand.
CGACGCTCTAGTCGATCTATCACCACTATATCAGGTTTATTGGCAACAATAGTCCTGTCAGTGATGATAGATCTGTGATGAATCATAAACTTCAAGCTTCAATTATATAAATATTTTATTCACTTTGATCAACACAATTTCATATTTATCATTTTATTAACAATCATTTTCAAATACACGGATTGGTAGGACATGTTCACTGTTCAACAACTCAGAGCAGACTGACTGTCCAGAATGACAGTTACAAACTCAATGTTTCCCCACCACAAACTTTCACAAACACTCGGTCCGACCAATCAGAGCAAAGTTAACAGTACGTAATATCAATTGACTAACTAATATACATTAGGGTTTATCAATAATTAACTGCAAGTAATTATTTCATTTTAACAATTATAATATATTTATACAAAACTAATACATAAACTCTAATACCATAAATCATTACTTAATGTCTACAACAAGTGCCTTATGTTCATGTAACTACTAGCGCCATCTATCGCTTATAGATGGAAGTTGAACGATTTATGAATATTTTCTTTAAAAATCATTACATTCGGCCATCCGACATCGTGCGATCTCCTGACGCACGATTACAATTTCAATGATAGACTACATTCATATAAATTATGATACTTCATTCAGTTCGACAAGAAAATGAGTTTTACATTCAAATTCATTACATTCGGCTAAGTATTGATTTTAGGTTTGCTTCCGGATCATTAGTTTGTCGTCACGTCATATGTTTAGAACATTCATCACTAGAAGAATAGTGTTGTAAGGTTTTTTGTCAAAAGCTTTTCTATATGTCTGGGATCATAAAACTTACCATATATAATAATATTCCAGTAATTTTATCCTTAAAACTTTTGTTTTTGAATGGATCTATAGATTTTAAAATGAGGTTAATGTAATTTTACCTTCTTATTTGCAATCAGATCTACTAATCTTAATCAGATCACTTATGCTGTAGGTAGTAGCAGGGATTTTACTGGTAACGTAAGTATTCTTTTGCTTGTCTAACTTGGATATTGGAGCTCACCTCATCTCTTAAGCTTTGTAACGTGTTTCGTACTTCGTAATGTCGTCGTAGTCTATCGTTTAAAGTATCCTAGTAGCTTTGTGGCAGTCTTTCTAGTGAATGAATTACCAGAATTAACAAGACTCCATTGAATTTTCCAAGATAGGCATAATTATGTTTCATTGGTGTTCGTTATAAACGTTGAAGTAATTTTATTTTGCTAGGGCATTTAAAATCGTGGTAGTCATTTTTACAGCGTTAAGAACAAGGTCAATACCATGACTATCGTAAAAGCTCTTTAGAGTAGATAAAGTATCTAAAAGAAAGCCACGATTGCACTATTATTCGAGATAGTAAACCAATGTAAATATATTTTATAACCAACACTATCAGTCGAAACAATTGGTCAACTTTCTATAAGTATAAGGTAATTGACCAGCTTTTTGTCCGAGAGTATAGTCTTCGTTATTTACGCACACTGAATTCACGACAACATAATTATACATACTTTGTCATTAGGTTTTTCATCTGGTTCAGCCTTAAGAACTTTGAATCTAGGTCTAATCTTTATAATGTTGATAATCAATTCTCAGTCTCAATACTATAAACAGAAACAGAGGATTTGTCTTGGTGTCTGTAGACAGCATGGTATTACGGCTTAAGGTATCGACATACGCGTCCCAGATCTTACACTCTCAATGGTTAACTAAACTCATGAATGTATAGCCACCATATTGCTATACGTTGTGTGGCGTCTTATTTAGTCAGGGTTCATTACATTCACTATTTGAAACCATAATATAAAACAAAACTTAAGCGTTTTGAATAAAAGTGACTCTTCAGCTGGAGAGCCCATGGGCTTAATTGTACTAATATTTCCCCTAAATCTAAGGCCCCAGCATCTGTGTGCAAATTCGTATCAAGTTAAGGTTATAATAATGATGTTTGAATCGCACTGTTTATCAAACTTTATTTTAATTTGGAACATTTAAATTGACCCGCCACTCTAGTGTATGCATTTTAAATCTATTTTCCTCTTAACCGAATTATAACAATGTAATATCTAGCTCAAATTAAATCTTTTGTTGTCATCATTAACTTGGGGACCGACTCCGATTTCAGTCTTGACGATGGTCATGTAATATTATTATTTATCACCTACTTGTAAAATAAATATCATTTAATTGATGTATATATTTTGCGGTGATGTCTGTGCATAGATTTGTTGATGATATAGTCAGAAAGATTTGACACGATAAAGAAACACACGATAAATACTCTGATATAAGATCCGTCTATACAAATATTTCCAGAATGATGTGAATCTATAGCTGAATTTGGTTGCGCAAGGTAAGTTTTAGAAAATTAAATCAATTTTACTGTTGAACAGTACAAGGTTCTTGTGAAAGGATAACGTACCTTTACAAATTGCAATGAATGGTAACTCAAAATCTTCCCAATCTTTAGACGAGTCTGCATAAACTTTTGACTTATCCTAATACTTCTATATCGGATTCACGCAAAAGACTACATCGCTGTTAAAATCTTTATAATACCCAATAAAATTGATCATTTTATTTCTACTTGTTTGTAAAGCGTTTGATTGTCATCAATATCCGTATATAAGCACTGATTTGTCATAAAAATATTCACATAAGTTTCACCTTAAGTCGTACCAGCAAACATTTCTGCTTGAAACTGACCATAATTCTGCTCATTAGAAAAACTATTGTTAGTTTAGTTTACCACTTCGTCACTAAATACTACACTTTGGTAGGGTTTCGTAACATTTCTATTTTCTTTTGGTAAGCCTAGCAAGTTTTTGAGACAAAATGTATAGTCAGTTTCTGATCCTATTTGCATACAAATCAATTACAAATACTCTTTCTAATCCAACTTAAATACTCTCAAAATTTACTGGAGTGATCGAACTCCCGTATCACATTATTCTAATGTTTTATGTTCAAACTTCGATACTTGTAACGTTTTTCTTTTTGGAAAATCATTTAACCAACATGAGGTACCTCATTGCTTCTTGCGTCGTGGTGGTGTAGTCGACGAAGAGGTTGAATTATAACTTCTGCACTTCCTTCCAGATCGTCTCTTTGCATCATTCCTCTTCGAGTCTGTTTTGTTCGAAACATGAACTATCCGTTTGCTCAATAAGACTGATGGTTTTTCTTCTGTAGTCCTGACGCAATCGGACTCCAAGGCCTCAAAAATAAAAGAAATCAGTGGTTAAAACATTTACATGAATTATAACTTGTACCATTCATTTAGAACTCGCTTTTTTTTCAAAAATAAAATCTCAATATAAAAATCTTCTTTCAATTCATTTTATCTATACTTATAATATCTTCATAAGCTATAACAGAATGTTCAATTAAAAGAAACTTATCCAATAAACAGGTCAAAATTATATGAAGCAATAATAAAAAAATGAATATGGAAATAAACTTAATAAATTATTCAATTCATTAACATCATTATTAAGCCAACATAGTCACACTGAAATCACTTAAGTAGGTAAATTCATACGTTACTTACGCTCTTCATGATAATTTCGTCTGCATTGGGCACACTTAACCCGAATCTTTATTGGCTCACTTGGCCTAGTCCAATGTTACATGTGGCCAACTCTAATGGGACACTTGGCCTCAAATGGCGCACTTGGCCTCAAATGGCTTACTTGGCCTCAAATGGCACACTTGGCCTTAACTGGCACACTTGGCCTCAAATGGCACACTTGGCCTCAAATGGCACACTTGGCCTCAAATGGCACACTTGGCCTCAAATGGCACACTTGGCCTCAAATGGCACACTTGGCCTCAAATGGCACACTTGGCCTCAAATGGCACACTTGGCCTCAAATGGCACACTTGGCCTCAAATGGCACACTTGGCTTCAAATGGCACACTTGGTCTCAAATGGCACATAGCATAATAGCATAATCAGCCTTTTAATGTTCCCACTGCTGGGACTCAGGCCTCCTCTCAAGGAGAGGGAATGGGCCGTAATCCACCACGCGGGCCCAGTGCGGGTTGGTGGATGTCACATGTCTTCGAATGTTTGATTCTAGGACTTGCCGGTTTCCTCACGATGTTTTCCTTCACCGTTTTGAGAGCAGTGGTGATGAAATAAATTACACAAAGTAATGCGCCTGGCTGGGTTTTGAACCCGCGACCTACAACTCGTAATTCGGGGCCGTTACCACTCGGCCACCACTGCTCAAATGGCACACTTGGTCTCAAATGGCACACTTGGCCTCAAATGGCACACTTGGCCTCAAATGGCACACTTGGCCTCAAATGGCACACTTGGCCTCAAATGGCACACTTGGCCTCAAATGGCACACTTGGCCTCAAATGGCACACTTGGCCTCAAATGGCACACTTGGCCTCAAATGGCACACTTGGCCTCAAATAGCACACTTGGCCTCAAATGGCACACTTGGCCTCAAATGGCACACTTGGCCTCATCAAAGGCAGTCACACATGGGCTGGTGCTGCAAAATGCCATCTAGCAGCTTTGGACTCAGTGGAAAGGCGTGCGAAGAGGCTAATTGGGGATCCAGATTTGGTTAAGTCCAATCTACAAAGCCTCGAGCACAGGCGCAGGGTAGCCAGCCTATCGGTATTTTACAGGTTGCATTTTGGAGAGTGTGCGCGGGAATTGAATGACTTGATTCCGCCATCTCCTTTCTACCATCGGACAACCCGACGTACGGCGAGTATCCATCCTTACGTTGTTGAAACTTCAACGGTCCGGACTAAGCGTTTCGCTTCGTCGTTTATACCGCGTACATCGAAGGACTGGAAAACAATTTGCCTGCTGCGGTCTTCCCGTCCAACTATAATTTAGGTGTCTTCAAGGCTAGAGTGAATAGGCTCTTAATAAACTAGTGCGCCTCACCATCAACGATTGCATCGCTGCTCACCATCAGGTGGGATCGCAGTCAAGCTCTGGTTTATATGAATTAAAAAAAAAGCATACTCGGCCTCATCAAAGCACTGAAATCAAATCAAAGCATTTATTTCAAATAAAACATTTACATACTCCAGACACTCTTGTATTGCCAAGGCAGTCAGTCAGTCAGCAAATTGACGGTAATTGCATATTCCTAAGTGTAGATCTCTATGTGCAAGGAAATCCATTTACACCCTAAATCCACAAACACGGTTTCGTATTTTTTTTTTTCGCTTCTAAATTCAAATTCATTTATTATTTTTGTGGTGGAAATTCAGTTCATAAAATTATTATTGTAACATACCCATTAGCGGTACAACATTAAAATTTACAATTATATGTCAAAAGGAAAAGAAAATTATCATAGCACACAAAGTAATCCAAGGCAACATAATGACAATTACCGCTATGGAAAATAGGTTAATTATACATAGCAATTGTCTTTTGTCGTAATTTAGCATTATGCATGATCAATTAAAACAAATAAAGAAAAAACAACCCAATTTAAAATATAGGAACTAAAATGAACCACTAGTAGTTAAAGTGTCAGCGATGTCCAGTTTTAACTGTCAGCGTTCGTTTACGAACATATCAGTACCACTCAGTTCACACATTTGAAGGGAACCGAATGATTCAACCCACGCGCCACCATCAGTATGAAAATTGAGTGAGTATAACACTTGTCTAAAATAACATTAGCACTCTTGGAAAAAATATCTCGATCTCATTTAGCTTTAATTTAGGCACACATAACCTAACATTCCTGTTATCACTGCACATATTTGTAGGCTTTTTGTAGGCATGTACCACTTCTGAAATGTGATGAATCATAAACTTCAAGCTTCAATTATATAAATATTTTATTCACTTTGATCAACACAATTTCATATTTATCATTTTATTAACAATCATTTTCAAATACACGGATTGGTAGGACATGTTCACTGTTCAACAACTCAGAGCAGACTGACTGTCCAGAATGACAGTTACAAACTCAATGTTTCCCCACCACAAACTTTCACAAACACTCGGTCCGACCAATCAGAGCAAAGTTAACAGTACGTAATATCAATTGACTAACTAATATACATTAGGGTTTATCAATAATTAACTGCAAGTAATTATTTCATTTTAACAATTATAATATATTTATACAAAACTAATACATAAACTCTAATACCATAAATCATTACTTAATGTCTACAACAAGTGCCTTATGTTCATGTAACTACTAGCGCCATCTATCGCTTATAGATGGAAGTTGAACGATTTATGAATATTTTCTTTAAAAATCATTACAGATCGATCCCAATATAACGTGATATTGCCATTGTCGAGAACTGGGTCGGGCACATACCTATAATACGGTACCTCTGATTCCACAAGATTGTATTTAAGAGCAAGTTGCTGGTGGATAATCCTGGCTACGAGGTTGTGTCTATGCAAATAGTCTCCGTTAGCTAGATGAGAACACCCAGAAATAATGTGTCGGATTGATTCCCCGGGTCGGTGGCATGCCCGACAGATGTCAACCGTACCGTCCTTCAAAATATATTTCCGGTAGTTGTTTGTCATCATAACTTCGTCCATAATCGCAAAGACAAAACCTTCAGTTTCCCCGAAGAGGTCACCGAAACGCAGCCAAGATATTATTATTATTATTATGTTCCCAAGGAAATTATACTCTCAAGATCAGAAGTATGATAAGTGTCCAATGTGCTATTTCAGAACATGGCCTACCTGTGTACCAAGTTTTATTGAAATCCGTTCAACCATTCAATCGTAAAGAAGTAACAAACATACACACACACACACTCACAAACTTTTGCCCTTATAATAATTACTAACTTCTGCCAGCGACTTCGCCCGCGTGAAAGTAGGTTTTTCCATACAAACTTTGGACCCCCGTTTCATCCCCTTAGGGGTGGAGTTTCGTAAAATCCGCTCTTAGCGGATGTCTACACCCAGCGACGTGCGAGCAATACAAGTTAAAAAGCCTGGCTTGATGTGAAAATAATACCTCACCACACCACAGTCATGTATATCATAGAACACAACAAATGAATTAAATTAAATAAAACTCTAATTTTTAAACTTCGCGCGCTTATGCGTTTACGCGCTGTTGCCATTTCGTGTTCATTCACGCACGATACCGAGGACGTATGCACATTATGCAATGTTGCCGCTCTGAGCGCCATCTCTCCGATCTCACTCTAACACTTAACAAAAAAAAGAGATGAACACTAGTGTGTTGCTGCCTCTGTCTGGCGCAAAGGCTTGTTATGAGGCTTGATCTGCCATCTCACTTTTCCCTATAAAAACATAAAAATGTGAGTCTGTGTGAGTAAAATTTGATACTGTGTGCACGAGCTGATGGGACGAAATCGTACTCGATAAAGCCAAGCTTGGTACTTCTAATCAATGGACTTATACTACGCAAACGAGGCGCCCTCTGTCTATGACGCGTATAAAAAACAGTTCCGCAAACAAATTAGTTCAAATTTGCTTTGAGCGGTTACCGTGTTTACATTTAGGTACTTGTGAGTTTTGTTATGACTGATTTAATGCCGGGGTCCCTCAGGGGTCGGTACTCTCGGCAACACTGTTTTTGCTGCACATAAATGACTTACTTAAACCCGGTATCTTTGGGTATGCAGACGACAGCACTGTTGCCGAGAGATATGTGGCTGACGCACGCGCTAGTGGGTCACAGATCCAGTCGTCCCGAGAGGCTATGGTTGAACGCTTGAACTCGTCCTTGAAGGCGGTCTCCGATTGGGGCGATGCCAATCTGGTCAAGTTCAATGCAACTAAAACCCAAGCGTGTCTTTTTTCCGCTAAACGGAGTCAATTCCACCCGGCTCCATCTTTCCGAGGTGTGACCGTGCCAATAACCGACCATCTTGATCTTCTTGGCGTTACGCTGACGTCAACTCTCAACTTTGGGCCATACATCGAAGCAAAGGCTCAACTGGCAGCAAAAAAGCTGGGAATCCTCGCGAAGGTCAGACGGTACTTCACGCCGGAACAGCTGCTAAAACTTTATCAAGCGCAAGTTCGATCGTGTATGGAGTACTGCTCTCATCTTTGGGACGGGTCTGCCAAATACCAGCTTGATGCGATAGAGTCAATTGAGAGGCGAGCCAAGAGGATCATTGGCAATGATGCACTTGTTGAGTCGAAGCTCCAAAGCCTTGGACATCGCCGCCGAGTTGCTGGCCTGTCGGTTTTCTATCGTTTACATTTCGGGGAGTGTGCACTGGAATTGCACAATCTAATTCCGCCAAGTCCGTTCCATCATCGGACCACTAGACGTACGGCGTTGCGCCACCGGTACATGGTGGACATCCCGCCCATACGCACAAAACGTTTTAAGAACACATTTATTATGCGTACAGCCAAGGAGTGGAATTCCTTGCCGGAGTCTGTGTTTCCTGATAGCTACAACTTAGGGGTCTTTAAGTCAAGAGTGAATAGGCTACTTCTAGGCAAGCGTGCTCCATCGTCGACCACATCATCGCTTACCATCAGGTGAGATGGTGGTCAAACGCGAGCCTATCATTAAAAAAAAAAAAAAAAAAAAAAAAAGATTTTTGATTTCTGTCATTTAAAGTTTTATGATTAGTTATTACTGTAACTTACTTGGTTTTGAAGTGATTAAAGTTTATTATCTTTGAAATGAATTCGAAAATACATGCAATTGTTCCTTGTGACGGATTAAAATGTGTGGAAAAAATACTTGGCCAGGTGAAGACTTTGACTTTTAGAGATAAATATGATATCGTAACTCACTAAACCTACCCCTGATTTGAAAATTTCTCAGAAAACTAAATCACATAATAGACAGTTTCATTCGTGTTGCATATTTTTCTCAAACGATAAGAATGCTTGGAATACATCAGGTTATAATGACTTAAATAACTTCGCTGGTGCTATGAAAAGACATCAGAATTCTCAAATGCTGTTATTTCATTCTGTAGTTTTGGTAAACCGCGAACAAAAACTTGGTTCTATTTCTCGACCGATATCCGTGTTCTCGACAGTTATGTGATGAAATTTCTAAGTGTGTGATAAAGAAACAAAGAACGGCTATGCTGTTGTATACTCTATGGCTGTTTAAATTGTAAGTATTTGCTATGCTAATTATATTACATATCAATATCGTAAACAAATGATTGATTTCATTGATTACTACTTTGTGCGCCATCTAGTGGATTATTCAGAAGTAGCCAGCTAGAATTTTGTTGTGAGCAAGCAAGAGTTGCCAAAAAATATCAATAGATGGCTCTTACATATTTTAAATCATTTATGATACAGGTATGATGTATACTTAATTTCTATCTTATAAATAACAAATGAAAATGTAGCATTTAATCAGCATTACAGCAAGAGATTTTGCACTGATGATACGTGACGGCGGATTATAGCGCGAGTTTTTTTTATTCGAAATATTAGGTAAATGGGTACTTGGGTAGGTAGTAGAAGGTTCCTTGGCTTGCCCCCTTTAAAGGTATCTGGCACGCCACTGTCTACACCCTGTATGGAACCTACCTGCCAAATTTTAATTTTGTAGGTGTTATAGTTAGTACATCTACTATTATACTGAGACTTCGTGATTAATCAAATCAGTGAGTGGTATTTCGCTTTTATATTAAGCTTAGTGCGATTTCCCTTAATCAAGTTGCAAGCGCTGAACTAACAGTTTAAACAACGTCCTAGTAAGTAACCACGTTCTATTTGGCAAGCTCTGAACGCTTTTACAATGTTCTAAGTGGCTTAAAGTTTTACCATACATTTCTTTTTAAGCTACTAGTACGCTTCACCATCAACGATTGCATCACTGCTTACCATCAAGTGGGATTGCAGTCAAGTAGGAATTAGATAAAACCAGTTAAAAAAAAATATAATAATAATAAACCTTTATTTCAAACCACTTAGATCCATTACATTATATATAGTCCTGATTACACAAAAAAAAATAATCAAATAACAAACAAAAAAAAAATGTCAAAAAGTTAAATTTTTAAAGAATTGAAAAATAAAATAAAAAGGTACAGTCAAGTTAGCAAGCAATATATTTGCTTTATATTAAATTAAATTGAAATAATAAATTGGGCACAAAAATTACAAAAAAGACAAAAAAAAATACAGGACATCAAACATTGCATGAATGTGCGTGTGGATTGATTGGATTAGTTGTCACTAATTCAACACAAGTATTCCACATAAAAATGCTAAACATATATCTAGTATATTTTGAGACACGAGTTGTAGTATTTTCTCAGGTTAGCAGATTGAGTGTTCCAATTAATTGAGCACTATTTTTTACCATCGATTTCACTTTTTTTTTTCACCATGATGTTATCACAAATAATTCCTAGATCCTTCTTTGATATCGTATAAATATAATGAACTTTTAAAAAAGAACACTAAATCCACACGCGCACAAAACATGGTACAGTAAGTGGTTGTACCTGTAACATACTATATAACAAAGAATAACCTACACACCATATGATAGAATGAACCATTTGTGCACAAGTTGCGGTAATCAAGTGAGGTGATAGGTCAATAATGTGGTAGTCAAATGCAACGACGTAAATGGGTCAATGTGGTAAGCCCGCCACTTTACACGATATTTTCGCGCCTATAAACTTTTTATTCAGGGCATTTCATTAGTGGTTTACTATTATTATTTATCGCTTGTACAAAACTACTAATTTATCACACGGCAAGTGTAGATACACTTGCCGTGTCTCTCTGCTCCTGATAACTTTAGTTAGTCAAGGATATGATATATAGTTAAGGATTGATAAATATTTACTGCATCTAATAATATATTGCAGCCATCAATTAAACCTCAACTATCGCAAATAATGTCCGTCTTAAGTCTCTCTTAATCTGTTCCGTGAGACGCTTTATTCCATAATTAATTATATCTAGTTTACAATGACCAAATTCAGCTTTGCTTACGACTTAATGTAAATGTTGATAAATTGTAATTTATCTTTCGGAATATTTCTACTTGAATATTTGCTAGATAGCAATTTATTGGTTGTTTTTAAATATATTAGACGTCGTATTTAATACAGTGTCCTTTCGGTAAGGTCTGTAATGTTTTGAAGATTAATGGTAGGTGTGTTAGTTTCCCGGGTGACACCATTGTGCGGACCGCCCGGGGATCTTGGGGAGTAGAGGTATGCCAAGCGGGGCAAGAGTACACGATGGTCCGTGCCTTCTTGGAGGATATCGGTGGCGCAAAAAGATGTGTCAGTTACAGCAGGTTGGTAATGACTAATGTTTGTATTATATTATGTCATCACCTTCCTGATCTTGTCTCGTATTACACACTCACAATTCTTTTAGTAACTTGTGTTTCATTCCTCCTCTTCACATGACGGTATTCGTTCATGAGCGATTTCCGTTCAACTTTTCAGTCACTGGCGCCACTTTCAAAATTCTTCTAACATATTCTTATAATGATTTATTAATTTTGTTAATTCCATGATTTCTGTTAAGTATAAAAGATTGAAAAAATTGCCTATCCAATGTGGATATCGAAAAACTAATAATAAACTAATATGTGGATATCGAATACAATCTGACAATACTTCAAAGTTCTTTGTCTAAATGTATTGTTTATTTTTGTATACGTTACCTCCTAGATACCGGGAATCACTAATATATGGTGAGTGCGTGCATAAAAATGTTAATTCACATACACAAGCCGTCCAGGCCCTTTAAGCCTTACAATTATTTGCTCTGCCCTGCGTTCAAAAATAACCAGAGTAGAGTAGAGTCGCTACTCTAACCGTTCAAAAACGCTTGGAGTTGCAACCCGGGGTCGTTCTTTTATAACTCGAGTAGCTACCCTAGAGTTAACCCAACTAACTCTAACTCCGAGCAGGGTAGGTTGGTGTAAGCGACCATAAATGATACTTGCTTGGCATTGACAGTTGAACTCTACGTTCGCGTTCAAAAATGCGAGCGTAGAGTATCTACTTTGATGACGTCATTAGAGTTAACTCTAACCAAATTTTTGAACGCAGGGCAGTGTGGGAGTCGAAACCATGATACTAAATCTAATCACTCAACTACTGCGTGCCGTCTATAGACTCAATAAATATGATGATATCGTACCCTTATTGCAAAAACCAACTATATGCAATACTGTATGGTGTCGGACGTAAAGAATAGCACCATCCCATATCTTCCCGTGGGTGTCGTAAGAGGCGACTAAGGGATATTTAGATTCTGTGCATACTACAGCACCTTAGGTCACCCCGTGGTGGCGGGTAAACTACCAACAAAAGCATTCCCAAGGAGGGTTGGTGTCAGGCTGGCGGCCGACTTTAAAAAAAAAAACTAGCCAAATCCCATCTGCAACATGTTTGGTTTTAATGGAATGCGCGATAGGGTTAGGGCGTACCCCACAGGCGACGCGCAGGGGCAGCACCCGGCTCCTGTGGGAAATGGACCAGGGTTGTTGCACCACCTCGGGCGGGTGCAACGTAAGAAGCTAGCTCGGGAAACGAGATTGAGGTATGCAAGTTGGAATGTTGGGACTATGACTGGAAGGGCCAGAGAGTTAGCGGATGTATTGAAAAGAAGACGGATAAATATAGCATGCTTGCAGGAAACTAAATGGAGAGGAACAAAAGCGAGACAAATTGGTGAGGGATACAAGTTCTACTACTGTGGAAGTGATGGAAAAAGAAATGGTGTAGGAATAGTGTTAGACAGTAAATTGAAAGAAAGTGTGATGGAAGTACAAAGGATTAGTGATAGATTTATAGTTGTGAAAGTTATGTTAGAGAATGTGATGTTGAATATAGTTAGTGTGTATGCACCACAAGTAGGATGTCATGAAACGGTAAAAGAGAAGTTTTGGGAGAATTTTGATACAGCTTTAATGAACATCCCTGTTCATGAAGAATTGATAGTTGGAGGTGATTTTAATGGACATGTGGGAAGAATGAAAGGTGTTTATGAAAGAGTACATGGGGGATGGGGTTTCGGTAGTCCGAACAGTGAAGGAGAGACCCTGCTGCAATCCGCTACTACATTTGACCTAGCAGTAGCCAATACGTGGTTCCAAAAAAGAGACGAACACATGATCACGTACAAAAGTGGTAATCATAAGACCCAAATCGACTACTTTCTAGTTCGGCGCAACCACTTAAAGCACGTCAAAGATTGCAAAGTACTGCCAGGAGAAGACCTAGTCTCACAACACAGACTCCTGGTTATGACATCAGTGGTTAAAATACTGTCTACCAAACACAAAGAGCGTCCTCCCCCTAAAATAAAATGGCATATGTTAGAGAGGAATGATTGTGCGAAGAAGTTCAGGGAGCGAGTGGTGGACAGAATGATAGAGATGTGGACAGAATGAATGATCGAAGTATAAATGAAAGCTGGAATGAGATGGCTGAGTGTATCAGGCATGCAGCGAAAGATATTTTGGGAGAGACGAGAGGAAAGGGCATAATAGATAAGGATACATGGTGGTGGTCGACAGAAGTTCAGAGTGTATTGAAAGAAAAAAAGAGAAAATTCAAGGAATGGCAGCGTGTAGAGCCTGGAAACGCTAGTTTAAAAGCTGAAAAAAAGAGTGAGTATGACGTTTTAAAGAAGAAAGCCAAGAAAGCCGTGGCAATAGCAAAATCAAAAGCCCAGGACAAACTGTATGACGCACTGGACAGTCCTGCAGGCCAAAAAGAGCTATACCGGCTTACTAGAATAAGAAAGAGAAAGGCGAGGGATGTTTGTCATGTAAGATGTATAAGAGATGAAACTGGAATGGTTCTATCGGATGATGAAAAAATCAGAAAGAGGTGGAAGGAATATTTTGAAAGATTGATGAATGAGGAAAATAATTGGAGTGGGGTGTTAGAGAATAAACCAGTGAATGTGGGATTAGTGAGAATGGTTAGTATGGATGAAGTCAGAATAGCAGTAAATGGAATGAAGAATGGTAAAGCCATTGGTCCAGATGGAATACCAGTTGAAGTGTGGAAGTTATTGCGAGTGGATGGATGGACGTGGTTAGCTTTGTTCTTCAATAAGTTGTTGCTGGAAGAAGCCATACCTGATGAGTGGTGCAATAGCTCTTTGGTGCCGATTTTTAAAAACAAAGGTGATGTGCTTGAGTGCAACAATTATAGAGGAATAAAGCTAATGTCACATACTATGAAAGCCTGGGAGAAAGTTATTGAAAGGCGGCTGAGAGAAGAGAGTGAAATTTCACAGAACCAATTCGGTTTTATGCCGGGTCGGGGTACAGCGGATGCCATTTTTGCTATACGCCAGCTGTGCGAGAAATACAGAGGTGCGCATAAAAACTTGCACATGGTATTCATTGACCTCGAAAAGGCATACGACCGGGTACCTCGTGAGGTTCTGTGGTGGGCCCTTAAGGAGAAAGGTGTGCCTGGGAAGTATGTGCAGTTGATCCGAGCGATGTACAGTCGATGCAGTACCCAAGTCCGGTCTACAGTGGGCACCACTGGCAGCTTCAATGTGGCTGTCGGCTTACATCAAGGGTCGGCTCTCAGCCCTTACCTCTTCCTGATGATAATGGATGCTCTGACGTCGGACATTCAGGAAGAGGCTCCCTGGTGTATGCTGTTTGCCGATGACATTGTGTTGGTTGCCGAGAGTGGCATAGAGGTCCAGAACAGATTGGAGGTGTGGTGGCACAGACTGGAGAGTGTTGGCCTGAAATTGAGTAGAACCAAAACGGAATACTTGTTCTGCGATTTCGGCGGTCTCTCCAATCCAGTGCCTTTATCTCTCGCTGGAACACCCATACCGATCTGCTCCGACTTTCGGTACCTCGGGTCACTCGTCCAAGGGGATGGTGAGGTAGACCGGGACGTAACACATCGGATCAACGCAGGATGGATGAAATGGCGACAGGTCACGGGAACAACTTGTGACCCACGGGTGCCCCTCAAGTTGAAGGGTAAAATCTACAAGTCCGTGATAAGGCCTGTCATACTGTATGGATCAGAATGTTGGGCTGTGAAAAAGACGGATGAAAAAAGATTGCACGTAGCGGAGATGAGAATGTTAAGATGGATGTGTGGTGTGACGAGAATGGATAAAGTGAGAAATGAGTATATTAGGGGAAGTTTGAAAGTGGCACCAGTGACTGAAAAGTTGAAAGGGAATCGTTTGTCTTGGTATGGTCATGTGAAGAGAAGAGATGAAACGCATGTTACTAAAAGAGTTATGAATTTACATGTGGATGGATGGAGAGGGAGAGGGAGACCAAAGAAAAGATGGATGAATTGTGTGAAGAGTGATATGAAAGAAAAGGAAGTTAGTGATAGTATGACGAGTGACAGGGCAGAATGGAAGAAAAAAACGTGTTGCGCCGACCCCAAATAACACGGGACAAGGGCAGGAAGATGATGATGCAATATTTTACCCAAATTAAGTTAAATATAGCTCTTGATTCGTCTCATCAAGATGAATCTACAGGTAAAACCGGTTATTAGCTACGACACTTATTTACAAAGATAGCTTCGGCAAAAAGTATGTAACCTACAGATTTGATCGAATATAATACTAATAATAAAATGTACAAAGTTGGTGCCTTTAGTTGGTTTTTGCATTAAGATTACGATTATATAGAATTGTACTCAATTACCGGCTACACTCAGTAACGGTGATGACGTCACAATACATATAATATGATACGCTTACGAGGAAGAATCCAACGAATCGTAAAAAATGTATTGTAGACTCAGCTAAAGGCGATCGTTCATATATTATGTACCAATATGTGATTATTCTTCGTTATGATTATTTACCAATTTATTTCTATTACAACTTTAAAGGCTTTCAAGTATACATAGTTAGTTGCTAGTCTCTTTTTTCTTATAAGATAAACATTTGACTATAACTTTAGTATAAACAGTGTAGAGCAGTGGTGGGCGAGTGGTAACGGCCCCAACTTACTAGTAGTAGGTCATGCGTTCAAACCCAGTCAAGCGCATTACTTTGTTTAATTTATTTTATCACTACTGCTCTCAAAACGGTGAAGGAAAACATCGTGAGGAAACCGGCATGTCCTCTAGGACATGGCAAATTTTTTGGTTCTAACCAAAAATTTCGAAGACGTGACATTCACCAAACCGCATTAGGCCCGCGTGGTGGATTACGGCCCATCCCCTCTCCTAGAGAGGAGGCCTGAGTCCCAGCAGTGGGAACATTAAAAGGCTGATTATGCTATGCTAGTATAAACTCCTCTTACTTATTTGTAGTGTCAGACGTTTACTGACTAAAACCACACCCATATTCCTTCTTTGCCCTTAGCGTTCCGGGACCACGTGTTTCCCTCTCGGAAGTAAACCCATGGCATGGGTAGTCGTCTTACTTCCGTCCGACCGTCCGGTTATCGTCCGGACCGAGCCCAAGTCGTCGACGACACATACTGTTCCACGCGCGCCTCAAGCAGATGTCAGCAAACCGTAGAGGCCCAGCAGAGTCAAAGCCTACTGGGGCCAAGGGTCTGCTTCTGAAAGGAAGACTCGGCCCTGGTACGAAAGGCAACGAAGGAACAGCAGTGGGTTTTTAGTTAGTAAAAGTCTGACACACCCTTCCGCTCCATCCAAGATCGGGGGATGTCATTGGATGATTTTCACACCTACAAAAAAAAAGAAAAAAATGTCGTCTTACTTATAAATCACAGCTCATAAACTATTTGTATACTTACTGTGTAGGTAAACCGTCAAACTGTTCGAAGATAAAAAGTAAATACCTCAAAATAAATGTGCTTTTATAACCAGTCTAGCAGAAACTCGGTTAAGTGCTGAAAATGCCCAAAAAGTCTTCGTATATCATACAAACGAGGCCATTGTATAAAAATTTATTGTAATTTCCGAAACATTTATTTTTTTCATGCCTTTGAAAAAATAGCAGTCTCACATAACACTATAGGGCTGACTGAATGGTCATTTAATAAAAAACTTTTTACAAAAAAAAAATAACCGACTTCACTAAAAAAAAAAACACTAAAAAGATCAAAATAACTTTAATATCGGAAGTCGGTGTTTCTCGGTATTATTATACAGTATCTTATTTAACACCGACTTCCGAAATTAAAGTTATTTTGATCTTTTTAGTGTTTTTTTTAGTGAAGTCGGTTATTTTTTTTTTTGTAAAAAGTTTTTTATTTCACACTTTTTAGTTGCGATAGGTACACTTATAAGCAGAGTGCCTTTTTCTCATAATAATTCCAATTAACCTAAACACTGCTAGGTTACATTGTTTTATTATGAAGTTCCTGTGTCTACCTTCCACCTTCCGGCTCCATAATCAAATCAGTTCGATAGTACCTTATAGCCAAAGTTCATCTCATGATAATTCTAATAAGCCCAAACACGGCTAGGATACATTGATTAATTACGGAGTTTCAGTGCCTACCTTCCGGCTCCATCATCATCATCAGATCACTTCGATGATACCATTTTCAACGTAACTATTCAGAACCATTCATTCATTTGTATTGTCATAGTCGCATAAGTATCTTTATTGTGATATCTATGCGAGTATGAAGTTCCGTTGACCATTTCTGGTCTTCTTCGTCAGTTCCACTTCATCAAATGTTACTTTTTGACTGTAAATGCTTAAGTTCTCGATGAAAATACATAAATCACTATATAATTGCCTATAATATTTGAGGAGTTCCCTCGATTTCGCCAAGATTCCATCATCAGATCCCGACTTGGTGACTATGGGACCATTTGGAAAGTATACCCTTTCCAACAAAAAAAGAATTTTTCAAATCGGTTGGCAAGCGACGAAGTTATGCGCGAACAAACATAAAAAAAAAAAAATACAAACATCCGAATTGAGAACCTCCTCCTTTTTTAGAAGTCGGTTTAGCAAAAACAAACGAGACACAGCTAAAGAAAAAAACTCGGCAAGTGCGAGTCGGACTCGCAACCTGAGGGTTTCGTACAAACTTAACTATTTAAAGAGTTTAATTCCTGATTGGAGTCTCGAAGTTTTTTCCAAATCGCAAAAAAAAAACAATTGTGACGTAACACCAAGTTTTCTGTTTTCAAATTTATTCCTATACTTATGTTATAAGACCTTGATTTATACAAAATTTCAGGATTCTGCGTCAAAGGGAAGTAATCTAGAATTTTGGTTTCCTTGAGTGTCGAAATATACGTTTTTTGTGTCATAAACGGCCATATCTTTTTTTTTTCGTTAAATTAGAAGTTTGATTTTTTGCCGAGACAAAGGGTCTTGACAGACAGACAGACAGACGGACAGACAACACAGTGATCCTATAAGAGTTCCGTTTTTTCCTTTTAAGGTATGGATCCCTAAAAATATGAGAAACGATATAAAATGAAAACTCTTCTAAAGGTACTAGAGTTACGTGATAAAAGTGTTTGGCTTGTGTTTTCCAGTTTCAGACTTACGGGTTCTTGTTTGTTTTTATTAGTAAAATGTTTTATTTATGTTAAGGATTTCATGTTTCATCACTACTGCTTTCAAAATGGTGGTGAAGGAAAACATCGTAAGGAAACCGGCATGTACTAGAACCAAAAATTGAAGATACGTGGCATCCACCAACTGGCACTGGGCCCGCGTGGTGGAATATGGCCCATTTCCTCAACTAGAGAGCACGTTTGAGCCTGAGTCGTGAGAACATTATAAGGCTGATTATTTTGTTAAATTGTGAGTAAACCACCAAATATCTAACACCACAGATCCCAACACACTAACAAACTAATCACGAATAAACATTATCATAATTCATCTTCATCATCATCATTTCAACCCAAAGACGTCTATTGTCGGACATAGGCCTCCCCTAAGCTTCGCCACAATGAACGGTCCTGTGCATCTCGCATCCATCGGATTCCCGCAAACCTTACCAAGTCGTCGGTTCACCTTGTAGGAGGCCTTCCAACGCTATGTTTACCGGTACGTGATCGCCATTCCAGAACCTTACCGCCCCAACGGCTATCCGTTCTGCGAGCAATGTGAAAGTTTGTGACTGTGTGTGTATATTTATTACTTCTTCACGCTCGAACGGCTGAACAGATTTGGATGAACACTCAGTTAGATTATGTTCTGGAATAGCACATACTAGCTTCTGCCCGCGACTTCGTACGCGGATCCTGTTGCTTATGCCAGCGACAACGGGGTCGTCAAAATCGAAGATCTGAATCGTCTGATGTCGAATTCTAAAAGCCCGGGAACGGGAAAACAACGTGATGCGCGAGACGATTCGAGACGTTCCAGATCTTTCATTTTTGTAAGTCAAAAGGAAATGCCCATCAGACTAAACAATTGCCAAGAGGTCATTCCTATATATGTTATAGTGTTGCTGGGCTTTGGAGTTCCACCCTCAGTAGGAGATCGACGCCGGTATGAAGGATATCCATCCTCACCTGTAAGAGTTTCGCTGCTAAATCACTTCGAGCACCTTTTTGAGCACCGTCCGTCCCTCATCACTCACTCGGGCACTTTCATTTTAAATGAAACACCCGAGAAATCAAGTCGTGCCTGTCATGTGGCACTTGCCCTGATAAGAGCTCGCGGGTTATTTCGGGCCACTTAGGGTTGGTAGTGATGGTGATGAAGAGGTCCGGTCGACCGTACTTCCGCACGTAACAGAATACGTCCTGTGTCCGCTCGTGCATCTACCGCGGACCTCCCGTAAAGGTGGAATGGAGTATCACTATCCGTCCAAAATTTTCCGCGTTAGAGTCCTCTCGCATGGCGTCCCTTAGCTGCACGTAGTTTTCTGCCCTCAGTTTCCGTTGATTCGTTCTAATGAACACTAACCGCTCCGTTTCTATTTTAGCATACTCATCTACCAGAAATTGACTAAAGAGTGCACGGTAATAATGGAGATAAGAGTTGTCGTTGGAACGGAGCTGAATCATGTAACTGTAAAACTGGAGGGCGGAAGTCTTTTTGTTATAATTTGGGGCACCTGTCTGCGGGTCTACATTGTATACGGCAAAGTGGTAGCCATCCTCTCCGCGACAAAACATTAGGGGATATTGTAGGGTATCATAAGCGCGATGTGTCTCGCTGATACGCTGTAGGCGATCAAAACAATGTCCCTTTTGTCGCATTCCTGGTCAACCAAGAGGACGGCTAACTCATTTGACGTTGGTGCGTTATATCGTCCTGGATGGGCTTTTTTTTTTTTTTTTTTTTTTTTTATAGGTGGGAAAATCATCTTATGACAAATCCCGCTCTTGGGCGGAGCGGGAGATAGTGTCAGACTTTTACTGACTAAAAACCCACTCCTGTTCCTTCGTTGCCTTCGTCCCAGGGCCACGGTTTCGTTTTCACACTACCCATGGCCCCAGTAGGCTTCGACCCTGCTGGGCCCCTACGATTTGCTGACATCTCCCTGAGGCGCGCGCGGAACAATACGCGCCGTCGACGACTTGGGCTCGGTCCGGATGGTTACCGGACGGTCGGACGGCGAGCCACCCATTGCCCGCCGTCCGCAAGCCCGCGCCTACGGTGGCCGGAAATCGGGATCTGAATCCCGGCGGCGGTTGGGGCGTGAGGACCGTTGCCGTTGCCTCACGCGATCGGCCGCCTCTTTTGCTAGCATTACTGCTTCGCAGAAGGAGGCGACCGCCTGCCACTCCTCCTCGCTCCGGACCATGGCCTGTACCAACGCCCGGCGCGAGAGATCGCCGCCGCCGATCGCCCCCACGAGGACACGGCGTTGCTCTTCCCAAGCGGGGCACACTTCCACCGTATGCTCCACCGTGTCCTCCGGGCGGTCCACACAGTGGCGACACCCGGGCGTCGCTTCCGCACGAATCCGGTGCAGGAACTTCCCGAACTTCCCGTGTTCGGTGAGAACCTGCGTCATGCGGAAGGTGAGGACGCCGTGAGGTCTTTCCAACCACGCCTCAAAGAAGGGACTTACCGCCATAATTGTGGCGTGCCCAGCACTGGGTTGCGACAGTCGCTGTCGCCATTCCACCATGAGATCCCGCCGGAGTTCTTCCCGCCATGCCGCGACTTGGCGTGGCAGCGGAGTTTCGCCCCGGCGTTGCATCTCCATGCGCAGATCGTGCATGTGAGCAAGGCCTGTTGCTACCAGATCCCACGGTGGCTGTCCAGCAAGGAGGCTCGCCGCTTCGCGGGAAATCGTCCGGTATCCTCGCACCATCCGTATGGCCATGACCCTCTGACATGCGTTCAGCCGGGCCGCCGGCCGCTTCCGCAGCGCCGGCGCCCATATCGGTGCACCATAAAGGGCCATGGACCGAACGATTCCCGCGTAGAGCCTCCGGCAGGAGGCGTCTGGACCCCCAAGGTTGGGCAGGAGCCGCCCGAGGGCAGCCCCAGTCCGATTTAGTTTGGGAGCCAGACGTCGGAAGTGCTCCTCGAAATCCCATCGGCTGTCGAGAACGAGTCCCAGGTACTTCATCGTTGACCCGACGCCGATGTGGACTCCTCCTACCGTCAGTTGGGAACCCGGTGGTGGCGCGTTCCGAGGGCCGTGAAAGCACATTGCCTCGGACTTGTGCAATGCCACCTCGAGTCCCAACTCCTGGATCCTGCCCACGACTGTCGCAACCCCGCGTGTCGCTAGTTCGACCGCCGCCTGGTACGACTCTCCCTGCGCCAGGACCAGCGTGTCGTCTGCGTAGCAGACCACGCTGACCCCGCCAGGGAGGTCGCCGCGCAGCACGTAGTCGTATCCGATGTTCCACAAGGGCGGCCCTAGTACCGATCCCTGCGGAACACCGCACGACATCTCTCGACGTTCCCACTCTCCCTGGTGACCAGGGTAGATGATGTACCTGTCCGACCGGTACGCCTCGACCACACGACAGAGGTAGTCGGGCGTCCGGTGATACCGGAGTGCCCTCCTAATGCTACTCCAAGGCAGGGAGTTGAAGGCGTTGGCGATGTCCAAAGACACCGCCACTACACACCTGCCTTGGGACACTGCAGCCCCCGTCGTGAGAGCTCGCACGCGCATGATGGCGTCCACCGTGGAGCGCCTCCTGCGAAAGCCGAACTGGCCGTCCGCTAGGTCCGGCCCCACCCGTGTTAGGTGCGCGACGAGGCGGTCTGCAACTACTCTTTCAAAGAGCTTGCCCACCTCGTCGAGCAGCACAATGGGCCGGTACGCGGACGGAGAGTCCACAGGGCGCCCCGGCTTTGCGATGAGGACCAGTTTCCCCGTCTTCCAGCGAAGGGGGAACTGGCCCCTCTCCATGCATGCGCTGAAGAGCCCTCTTAGTCGAGGCCCGAGAGCCTCCATGGCCAAGACCCAGGCCTTCCCAGGCAAGCCGTCGGGTCCCGGGGCGGTATTTTTGGCACTCAGCCTTCGTACCGCCACTCTCATCTCTACCTCGGTCACCTCTGGAGCGTTGTCGTCGTCGTCGCCATCGTGGTCCGCGTCGGACACCGCTGGTGGCGGAGCCATGGGCGGGGGAGAGTGTTCCCCACGCGCAGGGAACAGAGTACTCACCACACCCTCCACAAGCTGGGGTCGGAGACTCTGCGTCAGCGGGGGAGCCCAGGGGCGGAGTTTGTCCCGCACCACCTTGTAGGGGCGTCCCCATGGGTCCCCATTCAGAGTCCCCAGCCACACGTTGCGGGCCTCGAGCTTGGCCCGCCTTATCTCCGCTCGGAGGGTGCGCTTTGCTTCTCTGTATCCCTCGTACAGCTCCGCCTCTCTGGCCTCCGCATCCGGTGGACGGATGCGGCGCCTGCGGTATCTGGCATACCGGCGTCGCGCGGCATTGCACGCGTTGCGCAGTGCCGCAATCTCCGGCGACCACCAGTATACCTGGCGCTGAGCACGTCCAGGACGGACTCGGGGCATTGCCGCGTCGCAGATTTGCGACATGGCCTCCCGGAACCACTCTGCCTCGACGTCGATATCGACAGGCCTGTCCGGTGCTTGCACCCAGGCCTGTACCGTCGCGGCTTCCAGGAGTAGCTCCCGGTCCATCTGCCTCAGCGCCCATCGCGGACCACAAGGGTTCTGTCGGACCGGCGCGGTCGAGGTTTGGGCGGAGACGTCAAACCGGATGTACCGGTGGTCTGAGTACGTCTCCACCCCCTCCATGACGCACCAGTCGACGACACGCGGCGACAGAGCGGGGCTGGCGAACGAGATGTCCACCACGGAGTCACCCCGCATCCGCACACACGTGGGGACAGAACCCCGGTTTAGGATGACCAGGCCTGTCTCCAGAGCCCAGTCCTCCACCATCCGACCCCGTTGGTTCGTGAACCGAGAACCCCAAGCCAAGTTCTTGGCATTGAAGTCCCCGCACACGACCACGGGGAGGGAACCAAACCCAGCGACGACGTCTTTCAGCTCCATTAGGGAGATATGGAGATCGCCGAGAGATCTGTTCGGGGACAGGTAGACGCCTACCACTGCAATGTCCCCGAACCGTGCTGCCACGCAACCCCGTCCCCTCGTGACAGCCTCGAGGGTCGGGGTACCGGCGGCGGCCGACGAAATTAGGGTCACCGAGCCGTTCAAGTCCTGAACCCAGTCTCCTCTGGGCAGGACATAGTACGGCTCGGAGACAACGGCGATGTTGATCGACCACTGCGCCATGCTCTGGAGCAACAGATCCTGAGCGGGGGCGCAGTGGTTGATGTTCGCCTGGAGGAGACGTAATGGAGCCGTATTTAACAGTCCATTACAGTCTCCTCCCGAGCCCCACGTGAGGGCTCTGCCGCGGTGGTTGCGGCGGCGACAGCGGCGGCAGCCAGAGAGGAGGCTGCGGCGGAGAGGACGTCGGGGTGGACTTGCCTCGGGACCTTGCCCTTGGCCTTGGCGGGGGGGTCGCAGGACCGTCCTGGATGGGCTGCGGTCGATCTTTTGTCTGCGCTAATAACGAATTTAAAATTATCGCGCTCGTGTTCAGGCACTGATTCCAGAGCGGTTTTGAAGTCGGTAACGTATGGGTTGACACTGTGCAGAGTGTTTTGTAATCCCCTTATGTCTAAATTAGGAATGTGTCGGCATCGGACATTAGCCGGTTCAGAAAAATCTGCAATGAAATATAATTTTTTTAAAAATCGGAATTTTGGTGGGAAGCAGGGAACCTATCCGATGGTAGACTTGCCCCTGAATTTTAAAAGTCGGCATGAATCCAGATTCAGTGACTTGATGAGCTCCAAATGAAGTCATCTGAAAAGCACTGTTGTAGGCTCGAATATTGCTTAAGAATAACGCGATCTTACTCGACGCCAACGCCATCTAGTTAGAAAACGGAAACTACATATTATTTACCCAAATTAAATTATGAATGAAACTAAATTGTCGTTAATTTAACAGACAACTACATTATTTTTGCATAAAAAAAAATGGCAACAGCAGCAAGGAATAAAACTAAGAATTAAATACTTAAATCAATTACCTACAACAAATGTGCTTGGTAAGTTAAAACTTAGAACCAAAACTTTGACTTGACTTCATGATAGTGTAGTTTGTTGTACCACCAATCAATCTGTTTAGTAATATTGGTGTGAAACTCTCTATACAATTAGATAGGACATGTAAAGTTCTCAGATTTAATAACAATATCGTTCCTAATGCACATAAAAAATACAAAAACTAAAAAAAAAGGATTTTATGATTTTTTTAAAACAAAATTATGGGATTTGAACTCGCACTATTTAGTGCGGTAAACGGTCGCCTGACCTTACCGCTAAATTCTCCGTTGACATATTGTTGAATAGCTGTTCCTTTGCAATTCATAAAATTACTGCCCCGCTCCTTTATAAAAATAGCGTGATTATTATGTTTCCAGAGTTAAATTTCTAATAACATGTCATTTTGTGCATTCAATTACGAACAAAAACCTTTTAAAATCAATATTGCTTACCTCCCATAACATACGGCGTAATAATATGTAGCCTAAAGCCTTCCTTGGTTTACAAAAAACATTTTTGCTGAATTTCAATTCAATCTATCCCGTAGTTTTGGCGTGAAGCCGTACCATACACACAGACAAAAAGACAAACAGACAAAAATTCTAAAAAGTCACTTTTTGTCATCAGTTACGTTTTTCTAACAAAAGCCACTTAGTTTTTCTCGAAAATTCTCAATGTACAGTTTTTCTTTCGTTACTGTTTTATTATATGTATAGATGATATTTTTCATTTCGGGAGTATTTTGCATCATATTTCTGCTTTCATGCGGGCAAAGCCGCTGATAACAGTTAGTTTATTATAATAAAAAAAAAATAAAAGTAAAATGATTTAGAGTTACAGATTGAACTACGCTTTAATTAAAGCCATGATACCATACAGTGAATAAGGTATCTGATAAAACCCTAAGCTGAAATTTGATCAAGGAACCCAACACTAAGCCAGAGATAAAACGAATGTATTCTAGCACTATTTCCCTATAGTTTTGTATATAAAGCCTTATTAACATAAACAACAAAAGGGTCAATTTTAAAAGCATCCTTATGTAAGGTACAAAATTACGTGAACAGACCTTTGTGAAGCAATTGAGAAGAATGAGTCAAGATTATAGAACGATAATTTTCACACTATGATCTCGGCTCATTCTCGGCTCGGACATGAGTGTACCTTAAGTAGATTGCTTAAAATGGTTCAGTTAGATCTAATCATATGCCTTCCTGGCATCTACAGTGAAAACCAGTTATAATACAAAAGTGAAAAAAGTAGAATTTACAAAATTAGTTATTGTTTCGATTGGGTGAAAAGTGAAAAAAACGTGTTACGCTGACCCCAAATAAAACGGGACAAGGGCAGGACTATGATGAGTCATAGTTTCGATTGTTGACCACCATAAAGCAAATTCTTAGCTGACCCCATTATTCATTTGGGTGGAATGTCAACCGGTAACTTCTTCCGCTCTGGGTAGAACGAGCGAAACAGTCACACTTTTAGTCCTTTGCGTTTCAGGGCCGCGGTAACTCTTTCGAACAATTCCGCTGCCTATTAAGTTTGATACAGGGTTGTCCTCGAATAGCTTGCCGTCTGGCTGTCCAGTATATAGGTATTTCACCGGGACATCATGGCGGCGCGACCAGTCGCCGCTACCAACAAAATGTATACAGCTCTGTAGAGAGTTACTCACCTGGTGTCCGTTTGGTTGGGCAACCAGTTTGGCGGTGCGACCAACTCGGACGTGTGCACTTAAGGTCCATTTTGATACAGTCTCAATATGGTGTAGCGACTCTAACCAAGCTCCGGTGTACGGCGCGTTGTGTACTACGTGTGCCAAATCATCATGAATACAGTGTGGAGAAATAGATAGTACTATACGGCCTGTACAGCTCCATCTCTCTCTCACAGTGGAATTATGATAGTCTTAGCATAGTCGGCCTTATAATGTTCCCACTGCTGGGACTCAGGCCTCCTCTCTAAGAGAGGGAATGGGCCGTAATCCACCACGCGGGCCCAGTGCGGGTTGATGGATGTCACATGTCTTCGAATTTTTGGTTCTAGGACAGCCGGTTTCCTCACGATGTTTTCCTTCACCGTTTTGAGAGCAGTGGTGAAGAAATAAATTACACAAAGTAATGTATATCAATTAAAAAAAAAAAAAAAAATGTGCCTGGCTGGGTTTGAACCCGCGACCTACAACTCCGTAAGTCGGGGCCATTACCACTCGGCCACCACTACTCTCTTGATAGTCTTATGAGGTCATAATAGAGCCCCAGGGCTCATGCCTGCCACGACTGCGGATTGTTCGAAAGTTGTTGCTCTGGCTCTCGCGAAAAAGCAACTGAAAGAGCATTGTAAGTTTTATTCAGTTAAAGTCTGACACTCCTTCTCGCTCCACCTAGAGTGGAAAAAGTCATTTGTTGATTTTCCACGTAAAAATAAGTTGTCCTCAAGCTTTAAATATTCAGACATACCAACTATAGTGTATTCGGTTATTAACGAGTTATTGTAAGAACCCTTCCATTAGTGAAGACTTGTTAACTGCTGATAAACAAAATCAAGAGATTATATTATTAAAGGAGACCAGACAAGCTACTACTTTGTGGAATCCATTGAAATCCGTAATGAGTTGGAAGATAACGAAGTTTTTATGGCTTTGTTGAAATGAAAACCTTGTTGGAGAAAATATTTACCCAAATGAAGAATGAAGATAAGGAACCGTTTGAAGGAGGCCTTCGACGCTGGAAGAAAAGTATGGAGCGGGATTTAACATTCTCATGGTTTCTTTTTAGATCTTCAGATAATAGTTAATTTTCTTTTGTTTTAAGTAAAATAGAAATTCGTTTTTAGGGTGCCGTACCTCAAAAGGAAAGGAAGGAAACGGAACCCTTAGTTGTCCGTCTGACTGTCTGTCTGCGTGTCTGTCAAGAGCCTTTACCTCAGAAATGAAGGTATCGTGTGAAAATTAAAACCTGTGAAAAAAATCAAACTTCTAAGTTAACGAATAAAAAAGATACGCCCGTTTATGTCGCTAAAAACGTATACTTCAAAAAATGTTCGAGACTCCATTCGGGAATTGTTGTTTGTACGGAACCCTCAGTGCGCGAGTCCTACTCGCACTTGCCCAGTTTTTTTTTTCCTGAATCAATTCGAAGTCGAATCGAGTCGTTTACACCGCGTACATCGAAGGACTGGAACAATTTGCCGTCCGATTATAATTTAGGTGTATTCAAGGCTAGAATGAATAGGCTCTTAATAAATTAGTGCGATTCACCATCATCGATTGCATCACTGCTTACCATCAGGTGGGATAGCAGTCAAGCACTACTATATCATTAAATAGAAGTCGAAATGTTACTTGCGATTAATTTTTCTGGTCTCTAATCCAGGGTCAACTGATACAAACAGCTGTATGCAATCCTTGCGACACGTTTCATTCCGAATAACTATAGTTATGACTCTCCAATTTTTTGTGGAGCAATACCTTCAAAACATGTTCACAAATTTAAAACATGTGAACATGTATAAACAAGACTCAGATTTATTGTGACTCGTAAATCAACAAGGGCAATAGACCTTTTTATTTTTTCACAGTTGAAAGTACTGGGACTAGGAAAATGAAATTTTACACAAAATTCAACTTTTGAAGGGGGGAAAAGGAGAATTTCGTTTGTATCCAAAATCTCTTTCCATGTGGCAATATACATGAAAGTTTGCAAATACAGTAACCAAGTAAATAACAAAGGTTGTCATTATTTGTTTTTAGAAATACCCCAATCGTACAATTTAGAGTTTTAGAGAGTTTTAAAGATTTTTATTTACATTTAAAAATACTAACTACTCGTATAATTACAATAAAATAAAATAAATCATAATAAAAACCCTACACTAATTACAACTAACACTAAAATATGGCGTCAAAAAACTTTAAAAATTGTATGGAGTATTCTTATTTCTTGGCAAAAAAAATTGAAACTTGGTACAAGTTCAAATCAAAATTAATAATAAAGACTCAAACAATATTATTGTTTCGAAAGTAGTAGAGTGTATCATAAGGGTGTCGTAAGAGGCGACTAAGGGACATACCAGAGAATGGGCAGCAGCATCCTCTGTGCATTACAACAACCAAACTGCGATCGCCAACCCGTCTGCCAAGCGTGGCGATTATGGCAACCCCCCCCCAACATGAAAAACAGAAAGAAAAAATGGCCCTCTAGTGCCCGGCAGCCCGTCTACCCTTGACTCCGGTAGCGGTCAAGGCCACGACGAGGCAAGGGGTGCGAAGAATCTCCGGATGAGATTTGGCTACCCATCTATTAAACGACTCGACCTGGCAACTTTTAACACGCGTACACTGAGGACTGACGAGAAGATCACCGAACTTGAGGAGGAATTGAGCAGGTTGCGATGGAGTATTGTGGGATTGTCTGAAGTCCGAAGACAGGGGGAGGATACGATAATTCTCAAATCCGGTAACCTGCTCTATTTCCGGGAGGGTGACCAGCAGTCCCAGGGTGGTGTCGGGTTTATCGTCCACAAGTCCCTTGTGAACAATGTGGTGAAGATCGAGAGTGTTTCGACCAGGGTGGCGTACCTTATACTCAGAATATCATCAAGATATTCGCTGAAGGTCATACAGGTCTACGCCCCGACCTCGACACATCCCGACGACGAAGTAGAATCCATGTATGAGGATATATCAAGAGCCATGCATGGTTCTAAGACTCACTTCACCGTGGTCATGGGGGACTTTAACGCGAAACTGGGCAAACGAGATGGTGACGAGCTGCGAGTGGGGCAATTTGGATTTGGATGTCGGAATCACCGGGGACACCTACTGGCTAGCTTTATGGAGAAGGAGGGCCTCTATATGATGAATTCCTTCTTCAAAAAGCGTGAGCATAGAAGGTGGACCTGGCAAAGTCCTGACGGTGCAACTAGAAATGAGATTGACTTCATCCTGTCAACGAAAAAGCAAATATTCAATGATGTCTCTGTGATCAACGTGGTGAAAACTGGAAGTGATCACCGCGTCGTAAGAGGCACATTGAATATTAACATTAAGCTTGAAAGGTCTCGACTGATGAAGTCTACGCTCCGTCCAGCACAGATCCGGATCCAAAACCCCGAGAGCTTTCAGCTCGAACTCCACAATCGTTTCGAGTGCCTAGGAAGCTCCGTGGATGAATATAACGATGGGTTCGTGGAAACTGTCCATACGGTCGGGTCTAAGTTTTTCAAGACTCACCGTACAAATAAAAACAAGAAGCTCTCCGATCCGACCCTCGAGCTAATGAAGAAGAGGCGTGAGATGATTCTGCAGTCTTCAGACGATGCGTGCATATACCGGCAGCTCAATAGACAAATCTCGAAGTCCCTGAAACGTGACCTTCGCCGCTTTAATACCGCAAGGATTAAGGATGCGATTGAGCGGAATAAGGGCTCTAAAGTATTTGCACGAGATCTGTCTATTGGGCAAAGCCAGCTCACGAAACTGAAGACCGACGATGGCAGAGTCATATCCGCCAAATCGGAGCTTCTGGGAGAGATCGAGGCTTTTTATGGACAGTTATACACGTCTATCGCTAAACCCGCTGTAAATCTAGTAAACGACCCAAGAGCTAGATTGACTCGACACTATACCGAAGATATCCCGGACGTCAGCCTGTACGAGATTAGGATGGCTCTGAAGCAGCTGAAAAACAACAAGGCATCGGGTGAGGACGGAATTACGGCCAAACTCCTGAAGGCGGGTGGAAAACCGGTCCTTAAGGCCCTTCAGAAGCTATTTGATTCCGTCATACTCGAGGGAAAAACGCCACAGGCGTGGAGCAGAGGCGTGGTGGTACTCTTCTTTAAGAAGGGCGATAATGCCCTGCTTAAGAATTATAGGCCCATCTCGCTTCTGAGCCATGTCTACAAGCTGTTTTCCAGAGTCATCACGAATCGTCTCGCGCGCAGGTTCGACGACTTCCAGCCTCCCGAACAAGCCGGATTTCGAAAAGGCTTCAGCACCGTGGACCACATACATACGCTGCGGCAGGTTATACAGAAGACTGAGGAGTATAACCAGCCTCTCTGCTTAGCGTTTGTGGACTACGAGAAAGCCTTTGATTCGATTGAAACTTGGGCTGTACTGCAGTCTCTCCAACGGTGCCAAATTGACTATCGGTATATCGAAGTGCTGAAGTGTTTGTACAAAAACGCCACTATGTCAGTCCGACTACAAGACCAGACCTCGAAACCTATCCTCTTGCAGCGGGGTGTGAGGCAGGGAGACGTTATTTCTCCGAAACTGTTCACGGCAGCAATGGAGGATGTCTTCAAGGTTTTGGAATGGAGAGGGCTAGGCATTAATGTCAATGGCGAGTACATCACTCACCTTCGGTTTGCCGACGACATAGTAGTGGCTGAGACTACGGAGGAGCTCAGTACAATGCTTGGTGACCTCAGTAGAGCTTCCGAAAGAGTGGGACTTAAAATGAACATGGACAAAACCAAAGTCATGGTAAACAGCCATGTAGCACCCACTCCTATCAAGGTCGGGGACTCTACACTCGAAGTTGTAGACGACTACGTTTACCTGGGACAGACGGTCCAGTTGGGAAGGTCTAACTTCGAGAAAGAGATCAATCGTCGAATCCGACTCGGCTGGGCAGCGTTCGGGAAGCTGCGCGGTGTCTTCTCGTCCAATATACCACAGTGTCTCAAGACGAAAGTCTATGACCAGTGCGTGTTGCCAGTGATGACATATGGTTCCGAAACGTGGACGCTCACAATGGGCCTCATCAGAAGGCTTAAAGTCACCCAAAGGGCAATGGAGAGGGCTATGCTCGGAGTTTCCTTGCGTGATCGAATCAGGAATGAGGATATCCGCAGGAGAACCAAGGTTGCCGACATAGCACGAAGAATCGCCAAACTAAAGTGGCAATGGGCAGGGCACATTGCTCGCAGAACAGATGGCCGTTGGGGCCGAAAGGTTCTGGAATGGCGACCACGTACCGGAAGACGTAGCGTTGGAAGGCCTCCTACAAGGTGGACCGATGACTTGGTAACGGTTGCGGGAGTCCGATGGATGCGAGACGCACAGGACCGTTCGCTGTGGCGACGCTTGGGGGAGGCCTATGTCCAGCAGTGGACGTCTTTCGGCTGAAATGATGATGATGATGAGGGTGTATCAAGAGCAGTGGTGGTCCAGTGAGAGTCTTATGAGTACGACTCACGTCTTTAAGTCCAGTATTATTTATTATTTACCACTGCTCTTAAAACGGTGAAGGATAACATCGTGAGGAAACCGGCATGTTCTAGAACCAAAAATTCTCTCTGAGCCCGCATGGGTGTATTACGGCCCATTCCCTTCTCTGGGAAGGAGGCTTAAGTTCCAGCAATGGGAAATTATAAGGCTGATTATACTGTTTAGAACGAATTTTAGTGTTCGGATTGTTTTTTATGATTATTTGCACAAAACCTAGGCATGCAAATTGAAACATGACATAGCTTGGTCAGTCACACAATCAAAAAAACTATAAAAAGGTGTAAAACTTTTGCATTCTATTAAAATATGCTAATAAAGTTTCTAAATAGGTACTAAATACATTTATATTCGTTTTAAAGCTACTCGCAAATTAATAAGGAAGTCATGGTTTACAAAGACCCTTGGGGTCGAAAAGAAGGAAAACCGTTTAGTACAATTTTTACACAGAATTTCCATAATCTCAGTAATTAACCGTGTTGACAAGTACTGAGGAGACCTTCGCAAACAACGTGTTTGATGGGCCATTTTCGTAAACCTATAAAATTAATTGCTATGAAAACACTCAAAGGTAATGTACAAGCTATTAAGTTTATCAGTTGTTTTCACAAAAAATATGCTTTGTTTCGTTCTTGGAATAAATTTTGATTTAAGGCCCTCTTTTTTCGTTTCTTACATTGTTATTTGGTAATGAAAACACACCTAGTGCGAGTCCGAATAGCGCGCAAAGGGTGCTGAACGAAATTTTTTCTTTATAACATGTAGATAATTTTATAAGCGAAAAAAGTAAGAAACTTTGATTTCCGGCCACCGTAGGCGCGGGCTTGTGGACGGTGAGCAATGGGTGGCTCGACGTCTGACCATCCGGTAACCATCCGGACCGAGCCCAAGTCGTCGACGGCGCGTACTGTTCCACGCGCGCCTCAGGGAGATTTCAGCAAATCGTAGGGGCCCAGCAGGATAGAAGCCTCCTGGGGCCACGGGTAGTGTGAAAGTGAAATCCGGGGCCCTGGGACGAAGGCAAAGAAGGAACTGGGGTTGGGTTTTTAGTCAGTAAAAGTTTGACACTATCTCACGCTCCGCCCAAGAGCGAAATTTGTCATAAGGTGATTGATATTCCCACCCAATAAAAAACACTCACAAATTTTCGCCTGTATATTATGAGTTTGATTAGATCATATCAATCTCTCAAGTCCAAGACGGTTACAACTCAATAAAATATTTGCCTCGAAGCCGTTCCTTAAATGGATTATCTCAGTGATTCAGTTTTAACATAATTACTTTATTTCATTAAAACCGCGTTATCAAAGTAATCACTTCCTTATAAATTAAAATGATTAATTGGATTTAAATGGAGGTTCATAAAGTACATAGGAGGGTCTGTCTTTTTTTTTTGAGGAATGAAATCATCCAATGACTTCTCTTGGTCTAGAGTAGAACGGGGGGAAGTTTCAGGCTTTACTACCTAAAACCACACCAGTGTCCTTCAGTTGTTCTTTGCGTCCTAGGTCCACGATTTCTTTAGGAGAAATTCCCCGTGAAAGGTGTTTTAAGGCTCGTAAAGATCTATACACAGCTTTGATTTGATAAGATAATTTTTAGGGTTCCGTACCTCAAAAGGAAAAAATGGAGCCCTTGTAGGATCACTTTGTTGTCCGTCCGTCTGTCTGTCTGTCTGTCAAGACCCTTTATCTCGGGAACCCGTGGAGTTATTGTGTTGAAATTAAAACCATATACTCAAGTTTGCGGTCTCTTGTAGCTGTGAAAAAATAAAATTTCTAAATTAACGAAAAAAAAAGATACCTACGGCCTTTTATGTCTCAAAAAACGTATGTTTCGACACTCTCGAGGAAATCAATATTCATAATATGGTACTTTCCGTTGACCCAGAATCCTGAAATTTTGCATAAAGCAAGGTCTTATAGCACAAGTATAGAAATAGATCTGAAAACTGTAAATTTGTTGCTACGTCATAACAACAAAAAAAATTGCGATTCGGAAAAATCTTCGAGACTTCATTCGGGAATTGAACTATTTATATAGATAAGTTTGTACAGAATCCTCAGGGCGTGAGTCCGACTCGCACTTGCCCAGTTTTTTTGTTTTTTCACACTCCATCAATGTTCATTATAAGTCGTTCGCAGTTCAAGCAGTGTGGCTGTGGAAGCACAAACGTTAACAACTTTTAAAAATGTGGTTAAAGACCTCTCCTCTTGAACGTCATTAAGTACTTACATTTTGTCTGCTCATAAACTCGTAAAAGTATTTATAAACGATACAGCGATATGACCACCCATTGTTACACCCTATTAATTTTAAGATCCTGCTATATTTCTATGTTGTAATTGTCTATATTTGTATTTAAGTATCAATTCCCAATACTTACATTTAATTATATACATATATCTCCAGCTCTACGACCGGTACAGAGTACGTAATATCTGTATATAAACACCTTGCTACATAAAATATCTTTTTATGAACACGTAAAGTGTCTTCTCTTCGTAAGATCGGACACACTTGATACATGTCATATACTTACGTGACAATTTATCACACGCAGCCTTTTACAACTACTGAACGTTGTTTATGAGCCACTATTATTGAGTAACAGGCAGAAAATCGGTTTGATGGCCCACAAGACCTTTTTGTTTGGTCTGAAGTGACAGAGAAATATTAGCATTGGCAGGTGCTTCCGTACCTTAGTCTCAATTTATGTAAGTTAAAATGAAATGAATAAGTACTAAAATAGAAAATCTGTGTATATTTATTTAAGCATATATTCATTCAGGTTGCGGTTTTGAAACCAGGCAAGTACTGATAAATGCAGTTTTATCTCGCAAAACATTTAATTATTACTTCTAATTAGGAA
Organism: Mythimna impura; assembly: GCA_905147345.3. Taxonomy (NCBI): domain Eukaryota; kingdom Metazoa; phylum Arthropoda; class Insecta; order Lepidoptera; family Noctuidae; genus Mythimna; species Mythimna impura. The sequence continues at coordinate 8,821,027 of LR990359.1, forward strand.
AAGGTACAACGTTACGAAAACGGCGCGCAATTCTCTGTGTCCCGGTTGTCAAAGATGCTAGTGTGGGGCGATGGGACGCGGTGACGTAGGGATGCGCTCACTCATCGACTTTTAGTCTAACAGTACCAATGTGAGTTTTCAATTATATCTACTTTTTTAAGTTTCTACAGGACATTACAGACATCACCCCGTGCCTCGGAAGGCACGTTGGCCCCGGTTATCACCCGTAGATCTTTGACAGTTGTTATATGTAGTCAGATGCTAGAAAGTCTGCCCCCCTAGCCAAGTCACAAACGATAAACGTAAACTCTCAGTAGTCTTTATTAGATTTTCAACTTTATGTTATTAGATATAACGTTGAAAATCTATTGAAGATTACATAGTGTTTTCGTTCGTTCCGGTCGCTAACGCTCAGTAGTCTTTAATAGATTTTCAACTTTATGCTCTTAGGTATAAAGTTGAAAATCTATTGGAGATTACTAAGCGTTCACGTTTATCGTTTGCAACTTGTCTAGGGGGGCTGACCATCAGTCTATTCAATGAGTATCGTGTTGCCCAGTTACTGGCTTTTGGAGGTCTGACAGGCAGTCGCTCCATGTAAAACACGGGTATTTAGCCACAACCGGCTAGACTGGAAAGCCGACCCCAAGCTTGTTAGAAAAAGGCCAGGGAGATTCATACGCATATGGGTCACATGCCACAGCCACAAATGCCGCCACGGGAAGCTAGAAGCGGCCACAAAGGAAGCTTAAGTGCGCGACAGCTACTTGTGGCTAGTAGCTGCTACTTTTTTTAACCCATACGCGCAGTATCATAATGGACTCTGACGAAGAAGGTTTAAATGCGCGAGTGGTGTGTGACGGCGTTTAGTGGCCAGTTTGGGCCACAAGAAGCGAGCAGCGGCGATTTGTCGCATGTGTCGGCCACAGGCGCCAACTGTGTGCGGCAAATCCGTATAAAATATATGAAAACTACAGGAAATATGCCGGTGGCGGCGTTTTGTGGTTATAGCCGGTAACCCGTGTGCGGCGACCCAAGTCTGCCTGGCAAGTAGCTATCTGTTCATAATCTGAAGAAAAACCACCAGTCCATTATATTGCCCACAGTTCATCTTCATTATCATTTCAGCTGAAAGACAACGACTGGTCCAGTGCATCTTGTATGCATCGGATTCCCGAGACCCTCACCAGGTGATCAGTCTTCAGTTGGTAACGTAAAACTATTCGTGAAGAAACAGTTCTAAAACCATTAAGATTGTGTTTAATTCCTGTCATTTTTCTATTGTATCTGTGCCCGATACACGGCAACTAAACCATTAAGAGCAGTATGAAATGATCGATTATCAATTTTCCTCATTGCGTTCCGAAGCAGCCTTTTAACTGTATGTTATAGCAACATGGATAACCAATATATTTTTAATTTAACTAAGAAATATACGAGTGTCGAATTAAGATTTATTTCTACGGGAAACTTTACATAAAAAAACCGGGCAAGTGCGAGTCGGACTCGCGCACTGAAAGGTACAAACGAGTTACGAAGATTTTTCCGAATTGCAAAATATAGTTTTTTTTGTGACATAACTAGAAATTTACAGTTTTCAGTTTTTTTCCTATACTTGTGCTATGAGACCTTGCTTCATGCCTTTCAGGATTCTAGGTCAACGAGAAGTACCTTATGCATTTTGATTTCCTTGAGAGTATCGAAATATACGTGTTTAGCGACATAAACGGCCGCATCTTTTTTTTTCCTTAATTCAGAAGTTTGATTTTTTTACACCTTCAAGAGTCCGCAGACCTGAGTATGTTGAGCACGCCATAATTATGGCGGTAAGTCCCCTCTTTGAGGAGTGACTGGAAAGGCAACACGGCGTCCTTACCTTCCACATGACGCAGGTCCTCACCGGATATGGTAAGATCGGGAGGTTCCTGCACCGGATTCGTGCGGAAGAAACGCTCGGGTGTCACCATTGTGTGGACCGCCCGGAGGACACGGTGGAGCACACGGTGAAGGTGTGCCCCGCTTGGGCAGAGCAACGCCGTATCCTCGTGGGGGCGATCGGCGGCGGCGATCTCTCGCGCCGGGCCTTGGTACAGGCCATGGTCCGGAGCGAGGAGGAGTGGCAGGCGGTCGCCTCCTTCTGCGAAGCAGTAATGCTAGCAAAGGAGGCGGCCGATTGCGTGAGGCAACGGTCCTCACGCCCCAATCGCCGCCGGGATTCCGATCCCGATTTCCAGCCATCGTAGGCGCAGGCTTGCGGACGGCGAGCAATGGGTGGCTCGCCGTCTGACCGTCCGTTAACCATCCGGATCGAGCCTAAGTCGTCGACGGCGCGTGCTGTTCCACGCGCGCCTCAAGGAGATGTCAGCCACTGTAGGGGCCTTGCAGGATCGAAGCCTACTGGGGCCAAGGGTCTGATTCTGAAAGGAAGACTCGGCCCTGGTACGAAAGGCAACGAAGGAACAGGAGTGGGTTTTTAGTCAGTAAAAGTCTGACACTATCTTAAGCCCCGCCCAAGGGTGGGGGATGTCATAAGATGATTTCCCACCGAAAAAAAAAAGACCTGAGTATGTGATTTTAATTTTAACTTGATACCACGCGTTACCGAAATGAAAGAGTCTTGACAGACAGATAACAATGTGATCCTATAAGGGTTCCGTTTTTTCCTTTTAAGGTACGGAACAATAAAAAATAAAAATTTCGATCGTCTAAAAGGCTTGTATCAATTTCTTTAGCTATACGTATAAATTATTGGCTTTCTTACGCTAACTTCTAAGAAAATTGTCTGTTATCACCGTTAAATGTTGCATAGACATCAAGTTCAACATCGTCAAAGTAACAATTTATGTTAAAATTTATTTAAATGAAGTACGAGCATGTGGGTATTTTGTAATTAATTTCAACACAAATAAAGCGTGACACTTAGTTAATGAACATCAAATACAAAATTGCCTCTCCTTCATTTTCAGATGAAAATAAAACTCGAACAGCCCGTTTTAATTTCCTTTTTATATAAATCAGCGTGTATACAATTCAATAACTGAAATGACAGAATAAAATGGATCCATCACCAATTTTTCACTTTTTCGCTCGAAGCGTTTGGATAGATGACGTGATTCCACAAAAGCATTTTTGTTCAAATTTACGTGTATTGTCTACAATAAACACGATTGAATGAATTTCATTGTCGAAATCGAAAAATCTGTTAAATTATTTAACAGGTTCTGTTTCTTTGTGATGTGAAAATTGCGACCATTTATTTATTTTGCAATCTAAAGCTGGATATTTTAAATGCAACTCCGTACGAATATTGTTCGCAGCATTACCAAGTTTGATATGACAAATCTTCACAATATTGCGAAGGAAAACAAAGAAGAAAGTTTTTTGGAAAACCTTCATTATAATTTTGATTTCTAAAAAAAAATCAATAAAAACTTTAGTTTCTTTTTATAAGGTAAAGGAATACGCGTGCTGATTCAAGATTCCTGCCGTTATTGGAAAACTTAAACTTATTTTGTGTGTCTAATTCTCTAGTTGACGCAATTTTTCATCTATCCACGTACATCATAGCATTTTCAAAGAAGGAAATAAAATCGTCGTCAGTAACTATATAAATGTCAAATCCTTACTTACCTACCTAATTAGTGAAATCCAGTTTTTATAGAATATGAGTGGGTTTCTGAATTGAGTATATTAAGATAAAACAAATCAAAAAGCACAATTTATCATAAGTATAAATAATACAGCCGACCGAATTTTGATCACGGTGGTCAATCAGAACAAAGATTTGCCAAGTACACAGGAGATACTATAGTGTGCAAGTGTGTGCACAAACATAGGTGCATTCTCTATTCCTTTGCTCTCATAGTCTGATGGAAGGGCAATTTGACATAACCGGAGATCTCGAAGTTGTAGATGACTACGTTTACCTGGGACAGACGGTCCAGTTGGGTAGGTCTAACTTCGAGAAAGAGATCAATCGTCGAATCCTAGTCGGCTGGGCAGCGTTTGGAAAGCTGCGCGGTATCTTCTCGCCCAATATACCACAGTGTCACAAGACGAAAGTCTATGACCAGTGCGTGTTGCCAGTGATGACATATGGCTCCAAAACGTGGTCGCTTACAATGGGCCTCATCAGAAGACTTAAAGTCACCCAAAGGGCAACGGAAAGACGGCTCGCAGTTTCCTTGCGTGATTGAATCCGCAGGAGAACCAAGGTTACCGACATAGCATGTAGAATCGGTAGACTTAAGTGACAATGGGCAGAGCACATTGCTCGCAGAACGGATGGCCATTAGGGTCGAAAGGTTCTGGAATGGTGACTACGTACCGGAAGACGTAGCGTAGCGACGTAGCTGGTAAGGGTTGCGGGAATCCGATGGATGCAAGACGTACCGGACCGTTTTGTGGCGACACTTGGGGGAGGCCTATGTCCAACAGTGGACCTCTTTTGGCTAAAAGGATGATGATGATGGAGATCAGGCGCAGTACCACACGGCTTTACGTATTCTAAGGCACGGGGATGTCACACCAAAAGTTTCCAGTCTCCGGGCTGCTACAGAGTAATTACTAATGGGAAAAGCTAATAGCACTTTTTATCTGAACCCAGAACCGATTCCAGGGCCCCACACTTGCAACCACAAGACCAACGAGTCACACAAGATTATTAAATCAGCCGATGCTGAACCACAGCACCTTTATTATTCAATTTCAATTATAAACACAGCAGTTACGTAGATGGGGATTACTCGGGCTTATCTCTGTCCAGCTGCTTTATTATGGACCGTGGAGGGTTTTGTAAGCGATGAGGTCATTTAAACGGTTTTCACGATAACAGAAATGTTAAGTTAATCAGTAAAACCCTTTTTAAGTAGTAAAATATGAAGGTTCAAAACATAAATTTTAAGTGAATGACAAGTTAATGACGATCAAGTCATTAGATTTTTTTTGACGCGAGAAATCATCATATGACTTTCCCGCTCTATGTGGAGCGACAGGGCGTATAAGGCTTTTACTGACTAAAACGCAATCAGATTAGTAGGATTTCTTTTTAGGTGGGAAATCATTTAATATATCAATCATTTATACTAAAACCCACTCATTTGTTCCTTCTTTGCCATTTTTGCCTTTCGTTCCCAGGGCCCCGGGGTTCATTTTCACTTAACCCATGGCCCCAGTAGGCTTCGACCCTGCTGGGGCCCTATGATTAATCAGGTTAGTACAGTACCTCCATTTTTTTTAGGTAGGAATCATCAAATTGCTCCTCTCGTTCTAGGTGGAGTGAGACTTTTACTGACTAAAATTCACCTGTGTATCATCCGTCCAGCCCATTTGCGTTCCAAGATTATGGTAACTCTTTCGAACAATCCCGTAACCCACCTACGCAATACGGCGCCTACGGTGACTACTAGTCACCGTAGGCGTGGACTTGCGGACTACCTAGTAATGAGTAGCTCGTCGTCCGGCCGTCCGGTAACAGTCTGAACCGAAGCCGTGAGTCGTTGACGGCGCTTAGTGTTCCATGCACCTCAAGGAGATTTCAGCAAAATCATAGGGGCCCAGCAGGACCGATGCCCACTGGAGCCATATGTTGACTTCTGAAACGGTTACCATTGGTCATAGAACCCAAATCAACTAAACGAACATAGCTGTGGTTTTAAAACGCTGTTTTTAGTGTGTAAAACTTTGGCACGCCCTTTCGCGCCACCTTGGAGCGGGAGAAGTTATTAGATAATTTCTCGATTAAAAAAAAAAACTACATACAATATACCTCGTTAACTGGCAGAAAATGAAGACAGTGCATGACTGCTTCATGATAAATTAGGAAAAAGGCAAAATATCAATGTAAAAATAATCAACAGAAATGATTTATTGTTGATATTGAATTGAAATTAATTTTACAAGCCGATATTAATTTTATTACTAGTAACTGGCAGTAAACAACGTATTTAATTGATGCGTAGTTGTGAACCTGCAACACGTTTCATTGAGTATTCAATCATCAGTTCCAATCGACACTAATATTTAAATTTTCGTAGAAACAAATTGGGCATTGAATAATGAATTCAGTAAATAATTAAACATAGAACTAATCTTCCTGCCCTTGTCCCGTGTTATTTGGGGTCGGCGCTACAAATTTTTTTCTTCCATTCTGCCCTGTCACTCGTCATGCTATCACTAACTTCCTTTTCTTTCATATCACTCTTCACACAATCCATCCATTTTTTCTTTGGTCTCCCTCTCCCTCTCCATCCATCCACATGTAAACTCATAACTCTTTTAGTGACATGCGTTTCATCCCTCCTCTTCACATGACCATACCAAGACCAACGATTCCCTTTCAACTTTTCAGTCACTGGCGCCACTTTCAAACTTCCCCTAATATACTCATTTCTCACTTTATCCATCCTCGCCACACCACACATCCATCTTAACATTCTCATCTCCGCTACGTGAAATCTTTTTTCATCCGTCTTTTTCACAGCCCAACATTCAGCCTAATCGTTTGTAATAGTGATTATTCATGAAAATTATATTTGTCGTCTAAACAATTTATCAATAAATATACAAAAACAGAATATCAAAACAGTGAAAACAATATCAAAATTGGTGGAAAAGCAAATGAGATACAATAATTTTAAATAAAAATAACTGTCTCTTTCGTCAAAACGCCCGCGCCGTATGGGCGTGATGAACTCTTGATCGTGAACTCGTGATGAAGCCTCAAAGACCACGTTAAACTTCTCTTTCTTAATAGCAGCTTTGAAGATTAGTTTCATCCTCATCTTCTTGCCCCTGTCTCACATTACTTGGGGTCGGCGCAACACGTTTTTTCTTCCATTCTGTCCTGTCACCCATCACGCTATCACTAATTCCCTTTTCTTTCATATCACTCCTCACACAATCCATCCATCCACATGTATACTCGTAACTTTTTTACAACGACCTTACAGCCCCTAGACGCCTCTTGAACTCATGAAACTTTGTATAGAGGCTGTGGAGAGTTCTTTGAAAAGATTTAATAAAAATATTTTATCCATAGAAGTTAGTTTTTTAGTTTCTCAAAACCTTTTGAGTGTCCCATGGAGTTTCTTGCACATTCTTCTCCATAGAGATATACGCTTTGTAATGTGCAATTAGCATATTTTTTCTAACTGATTGACTTCTTGACATTTCAAAAGTGCCTGTAAATGGTTTATTTGAAATATAATTCTTTGAATCTTTGACCCCCAGGAGGAATGAAATTTTTTGCTCGATTTTAATATTCTTGTACGAAACCTTTTGTGTACGATTCTGACTCGCATTTTACCAGTTGTTTTTTTTTGGCAATCGTGTAAAAATAAAAGTGATATTATGCCTTTTTTCCTAATTACAAAACGGTAGATAAGTACTAATTACAATAGCAGTAATAAACAATTATAGTTACATTTTCTTATAAAATATCTGATCTTTGAATTCGGAGTGTCTTCGTGTAAAAATAGTGAACAGTATTATATTACCGACTGATCCCAAGACTATCGCTACATTTGCCAGCTCATCGCCGTGGGACGCGGATGACGAGGGTACTTTCACATAAATTATTTTTCTTATTGTTTGACACTTAGCAATAAAACATATTGTTTTATCAAACAGGGTCGTGACAGAATGGACAAACATACCTGTATTAACGGAACATGTATTTCTAAAAAAATGTAGCCGCTGTAACACTATTTATTTTTTCTGTGGAAATTCTTTTGTCTTTTTTTTAGGTGGGAAATCATCCAATGACTTCTCCTGCTCTAGGGCAGAGTGGGAGGGCGTTCAGACTTTTACTGACTAAAACCCACTCGTATGTTTCTTCACTGCCTTGCTTTCCAGAACTCCGGGTTTTTCCTTTCAGAAGTGAACCCATAGCCCCAGTAGACTTCGAGCCTGCTGGGCCCCTACGGTTTTGCCGACGTCTTTTTGAGGCGCGCGCGGAACGCAACCTTTCGACGACTCGGATTCGGCCCGGAGCCGGACGGTGAGCTACACATTGCTCGACATCTGTGAACCCACGCCTACAGTGATGTATATATATAGTATTTCCTACAATTTGCTCCTCAAATAGTTTTGTATTAAAACAGAATTCACATTCGATAACTTACTCCATAATAAAGTTACCATAGTGTAATATGGCTTTAAATCTTCTCAAAATTATTGGGACAAAGTTTGATTAAGCAGTATAAGTTACTAACTTAACAGAGAAGTGAGTACATGAAGCATGTTACATGTCTATATGTTCCATATGTACCATGGTTAATGTACTTACTGAAGCTTATTCGAGTTAAGTTCACAAATGTCGTTCGTTCTTACATTCAGACCTTCATTATATTCAAATCCAGAACGACTATAACGTCAAAACTTACTAAATTCCCTTCTAAGATGAATTGTTCTTAATCTAACAAACTTTTCGAAATCACAACCATATTTGTATTCGGAAAATTACTTTAGGTTATTTTAGGTGGGGCGGGAGATAGTGTCAGACTTTTACTGACTAAAAACCCTTTCCTGTTCCTTCTTTGCCATTTTTTCAGAGCCCCGGGGATCTCGTTCGCATCACCCATAGCCCCAGTAGGCTTCGACCCTACTGGGCCCTTACGGTTGCTGACATCTCCTTGAGGCGCGCGTGGAACACTACGCGCCGTCGATGACTTGGGCTCGGTCCGGACGGTTACCGGTCGATCGGACGGCGAGCTACCCATCGTTCACCGTCCGCAAGCCCGCGCCTCCGGTGGCCGGAAATCGGGATCGGAATCCCAGCGGCTGGGGCGCGAGGGAACTTTAGTTATGGATTGAAAATTTTTTAGTCTAACAATTTTAGTTAACAATATCCGCGTGCTCATTTTTTGGGGTGAAAAATCATCCTATGACTTCTCCCGCTGTAGGGTGGAGCGAGAAGTCATGTTAGACTTTTATTGTCTAAAAACCACTTCTCTTCAGTTGCCCTTTGCGTTTTAGGACTGCGGTCACTTTTTCAAACGTTCACGCAGCCCTAACAGGCATCGGCCCTGCCAGGGCTCTTCAGTTTTGCTGACATCTCTTTGAGGCGCGCGTGGAACACCAAGCGTCTTCGACTCAGGCCTAATCCTTACAGGACGCGTGGACGACGAGCTACCCGTTGCTGATCATCCGCAACCTCACGCCTACGGTGCGACACCCAATGCATGTCTAGCCCCTCACGGTTACGGCTATCTCCTTAGATATCATTTTCGTTCGCAGGATGAGGCACCCCTTTCCCATATTTTCTAGCTTCAGACCATGACCTGAACAAGGAACACATGCAAGAGGCCACTGCCACCAATCGCCTCTACGAGGTCACGGCGTAGTTGGGTCGTCAGTCGCCAAGCGAGAGAGACACACCTCCACCGTATGCTACCGGCCGTGATTGAAGCGTGGTATAGCCGGCCACAGCTTCTACATTCAGGCTAGTGGCGTAGTCAGTATCTTCTAACTTCGGTCGTAAATAGAGATATTCCGCATTCAAAACGCTTGAATGCTTCATGTCTATCTGTCTGTGTGTATCATATATTTCAACCGAACACGCCATTGACATAGGCAACTTGGCCGGATGATTGATCTTATTGATCTCCAATTACAACATTCAATACGTTCGCTAGTAATCGTCTAATCAAAGGTACGAACTCGAGGTTTAAGTTGAATACAAATAGTCTAAATCCGTCCGGTTCCAGTACAGTCTCACAATAACTTAAACTCTAAAAGGCTTTTCTAAGATAAAGAGTGATCCATGGGTAACCTTTTTATATCCGCATTCCACAGAGACCTTTTTAGGAGAGATCATTTCTTTAAGAAAGGAGAAAAATATTTAGACATTTAATATTTTTCCACAAAATAAATTTATATTTTTAGCTGCTGGCCTTGTAAGCTAGTTATTTTTGTATACATTACATTACTATAACAACCAAACATAAATAAACTAGTGGTATTTTAGAAACTTCCCTACTCCTGGATGTGAATGTGAGAACACTGTGGACTCCACGAATTCTTAGATTACTTCCTATTACGACGACTCACTTTTTTATTATGATTATTTTTATTGTGCTTCTGGGTACAATATTGACTGGTTTACACTGTTCTCACATAATATTGTAATATGGTAACATCAACCACTTTTTTAAAAGCATTGAGTTTCTAGCCGGTTCTTCTCCATAGGAAACGACCAATTTGGAACCGTGCACTAGCTTCTGACGTTTTATAAGTGCCCGTGTAAGCCTATGTGATATATTTTGCTCTTTTTTAACTACTTCGTATATTATACAGATTATATATAGTATATCATACAGATTAAGATGCTTTCTCTGCTTACCATACTATTACTTATACTCCATTTAAAATAAGATTAGGGATTTTAACAAACCTTTTTTTCAGTCCGTTCGACCGATTTTGACTCCTATGCCGTAAGCATAAGGATGGCATTATAAGCAATAAAAATCAAACGAGCCCAAACTCGATGGTTTCGTGTCGTTTTATTGCCGAGTTCCTATGGCCACCTTCCAGCTCCATCATCAGACCCTGGTTACCATATAGGATCAAAATACTCGTCAATACAAATCAAACGAGCCCAAACTCGAAGGGGTTGTGTCGTTTTATTGCCGAGTTCCTATGGCCACCTTCCAGCTCCATCATCAGACCCTGGTTACCATATAGGATCAAAGTACTCGTAAATACAAATCAAACGAGCCCAAATTCGATGGTTTTGTGTCGTTTTATTGCCGAGTTCCTATGGCCACCTTCCAGCCCCATCATCAGATCAGCTCCATGGCATCGTAATATTGCATTGTCATCCAATTTACACATGTATACAAAATTTCAAGTCAATCGGTTGAAGATATCTGCTTCAAAATTGGGTTGCAAGATTTGAGCCGAACATACATAGTTACATACATTGCAAGTTAATAAAAAGCTTGTAAAAAAAAAAAAATAGATTTCAATACCAACTATTTATTGCAGTTGCCATTTGTCATGCCAGCAATGCAATAAAAGTCAAAGTTGAAAGAAACAGTGTTTGTTTGTGTGTGTGTTGTGTGTGTGTGGTTTGTGTGTGTGTGTGTGTTGTGTGTGTGTGTGTTGTGTGTGTGTTTGTGTGTTTAGTTTGTGTGTGTGTGTGTGGTTTGTTTGTGTGTGTGTGTTTGTGTGATGTGTGTTTGTATCTTACTTCGAATGGAGTGTAAGTTCTTGTATCCCCCGGTCGGGGCAAAGGGCGTTCATAGTGCGCCGCCAATCCGTTTGGTCTTAAGCTTCTCTCCCTATGGTTTTTTTTTTATTTTAGGTGGGAAATCATCCAATAACTTCTTTCGCTCTAGGGCGGGGCGGGAGGGCGTGTCAGACTTTTACTGAATAAAACCCACTCTTATGTTCTTTTTTTCTGACTGGTCTAGTGATCAGTGGCCCTGACTGCTGTGCCGGAGGTCGTGGGTTCGATTCCCACCCAGAACAAATGTTTGTGTGATGAATACGATCATTTGTTCTGTGGCTGGGTGTAATTTATCTATAATATGTATGTATTTAGAAATATATAGGGTGACTGGCAATTATTGTACGATACTTAAACACGTGATTGTGCTCATGATAACAAACAATTTTTATTATGGGAGCAAAGCCGAAATCGCGAAAAAAATATCAGCTGTTCAGTACATTAGGTAAATATAAATGTACTGAACAGCTGATTTTTTTTTCGCGATTTCAGGTTTGTTCCCATAGTAAAATTTGTTGGTTATCATGAGCACAATCACGTGTTTAAGTATCGTACACTAATACCAGTCACCCTATATAAGTATATTTATCAGTTGTCTAGTACTCATAACACAAGCTCTGCTTAGCTTGAAACTAGACGGCGTTTTGTGATAGTTGTGGAATATTATTGTTTTTTGCCTTGCATCCAGAAACCCGGGGTTTTGTGCCTAACAACTCATGGGCCCAGTAGGTTTCGGACTAGTTTGGCCCCTACGGTTTGCTAACATCTCTTTGAGGCGCGCGTGGAACACTAAGCGCCATCGACGACTTGAGCTCGGTCCGGACCAGACGACCGGACGTTAGCTATACCTATAGCTCGCCGTCCGTAAGCTCACGTTCTCTGCCTACGGTCTGACCTAAACATTCAGTTTTCGAAACTAAAACTTAAACTGAAACTTAAATAAATTGTAAAGTTAAGAAAATATGGATGACATACAGTATTCGTTGATGGAGTTTCTCTTGTCAATTATACTGCTGTACAACTGTAGTTGAATGAGAATTCAAATGTTTCCAAAATTGACATATCTCATTTGTTTTCCTACCTATTTTTAAATTGTTTTCACAATTTGTATTCTATTTTTGTTTATTTATTGATAAATTGGTTAGTTAACCAATATTTATTTCATGCTTAATCCCTATTGTTTTATTTCCAGAGATTGTTTTAATAACTTATTAAGTATAACAAGAACAATGAAATGTCCAATAGCGATAGATTAATAATGTTGACAATCCCTCCGAATAATATTTTATTTATTAAGCAGAGGAAGCTCATTGTAATCGATTTGGATACGATCGGATGAGACGTGCTACGAACCGCTACGACGTGCTACGTACTGCTACGACGTGCTACAAACTGCTACGTCACGCCTTGATGCTACGAGCCGATATAGCCATTGGCAGTCTCAATACGATATTAAATTCTACGAGCTCTTTACAGTGTCAATTTGAAGTACACTATAAGATATATCAATACCTTCAGTGCGGAACGAGGTATTTTTTTTTTAATTTTTTTTTTTAATTTGTTACATCAAAAATCATTTTTAACATCTGCCAAACTGCATAGCAGTTTGTCGGCAGTACATTCTCGTGGATTTCGCTTATTACTAAGACCACATCCGGTCAACCCCCAAGTTTGTAGGTAGGTACTCGTTGTGAGGTAAACAGAAGCAGCACCACAACACTATCTGAGACCAACATACCGCAGCAACTATGGACACATAGACATTTTTAATTGGTTTCTATTTTTGGCTCGATTTATTAATGTTTAATACGCATTGTACGTGTTTTCCTTGAGGTGCGGCTAAGAAAAACATAGTCTTCTCTCCCGTGCGGTGACCATTACTTCAATTTGGTTTAGTTTAGAAATGAGAAGAATATATACCTATTAAAACAGAATGCAGTGGTGTATCTACTTTAATATGCACTTAACTAAAAAAATCATTTTTAAGCTTTTAGTTTCCTAAACGTTACGGGGTCTAATAAGCCCCTTACTTTCATAATGATAGTTTCAAACGAGGTCTTATTCGCCCCGTACTGCAAGAACGGAAATAATACCAAAGTTAGTGCCACTATCAACGTGTTAAACAACTTGTGTTTTTTAACAAAAAGAAAACATCATACAAATGATTAAATAGGTAACATATTCATTCTTATTTTATTACTTCAGGCTAAAATTAGGAGCGTCCATGTGTGTGTTTATGTTAATCCGGTCCGTTGTCGTTTTGCATAATGACCGGCTAATCACCGGCGAATATTCCGGTTCACCTCCACATCTTCTCACCGGCTGCTACTAGTTAGTTAACGTTAACAGGGTAGATACTGAAATGTATTAAATTATAATTTACCGAGAATATTCCCTTTGTAATTTTTAAAAACATATCCATTCAAAATTCGCCACAGTTTTAGGTTTTTTATTTAACACATTTTACAAAACTATATAACTTTTCATTCATGATTGTATGAAAAAATAGTTTTTTGTAACAATACAGATACATTTCACAACGACGATTTAATGACTAACACCCACTTCAATGTTCCTTCTTTGTCTTGCATTCCAGAACCCCGGGTTTACCTTTCGGAAACTAACCCATGGTCCCAGTAGGCTTCGGCTCTGCTGGGCCACTACGGTTTTGCTGACATCTCTTTGAGGCACACGTGGAACACCGCGCACTGTCGATGACTCATGACAGTAAATATTAACGGCTAACACAGTGCCTAGAAAAAGTGGTTTAACAAGTCGATAAAAAACTCAAATAAATAACTTAAACCACTTTAGAATATTACTTTGTAAAAATATAAAACAGAAATATCGCTATGACTTTCATGGTCTTTCTTGTTGCTTTCGTAATGTAGTATCATCATATGAGCATAAACATTTTACTGTATCTTTCTCTCCTTTTAGGTAAGACAGCAGTATTTATTTAAAAGGAGGGAAAGAAAACTGTCTGACCCGTACGATTAGATGAAAATGCTCATGATTGTGTGTGAAAAATGAACTAAAAATTTTACGAAAAGGAGTACGTGCTTAGTAATGATCGAAAAGGTGCGTAACCTCGAATAACATGTTCCCGTAAGTTTACTAATCCGCAAAACTTGACAACGAATACACGTTACCACGAAAAACATAACGCCGTAGCCTTGCGATCTCGAATTACATGATTCAGAAAACTGTAATATCGAATAACACGTCCCCGTATGTTTACTAATAGGAAACTCTTCACAACGAATGCACGCTGCTACGAAAAACCTAACGCCACAATCATGGAATCTCGACGCCACGCGACCGCTTAACCAAACCTCTAAGTCCCAAACTGAGCGAACGCGTGGCTTCGGTGATAAGTTATTCGTAGAAGTGCGCATATGTTGTTAACTCCTGAAGCGAGTGTGTTACATAATTCGGAAAAGTGTAACCTCGAATAACACGTTCCCGTAAGTTTACTAATCCGAAACACTTAACAACGAATGCACGTTACCACGAAAAACTTAGCGCCGTAGCCATGCGATCCCGAATTACATGATTCAGAAAACTGTAATATCGAATAACACGTCCCCGTATGTTTACTAATAGGAAATTCTTCACAACGAATGCACGCTGCTACGAAAATTATAACGCCACAGTCATGGAATCTCGAAAACCCAAATCTCTAATTCACCGATTCGAGTCAGTGTCAGTGCATATTATATATGTGACGAATCATGATGTATAACGTCATACAGATAATAATAATTCGATAACTTCCGCACAACGCCATCTAGTCCCAATCTAAGCCGAGCTTGTGATATGAATACTAGATAACTGATAAACATACCTATATATTTCTAAACACATACATAATATTATAGATAAATTACACCCAGACACAGAACAAATGATTGTACTCACCACTCTCGCCTATTCTATTATTATTTAACTTGCCAGTGTTGCAATCATTGCATTCATTCATTTTTCGTTCTTTGTTATGATTTACTGCAAAAAGATTTGATTTCAACACGATGAAATGGTAATGGACATAATCTAGAACAAAAAAATCGATAACATGTGATATCCACCAACCCACACTGGGTCTGCGTAGGGGCCCAGTGAGTAAGGCCTGTTCCCTCTCATAGAGAAGAAACCTAAGTCCCAGCATTGGGCACATTATAAGGCTGATTAATTATGCTTATCATTACTGCAAACAGGTAGTTTTTTACCCGACTGCGCGACGCAAAGGAGGGTAATGTGTTTATCAGTCTATGTGTATGTATGTAAGTATGTATGTATGTATGTATGTATGTTTGTTTCTATGTGGCGTTCTAGAGACCAAATGCGTAGGCCGATTTTGATAATTCTTACGTCAATCGATTTGTCTTAACCTTGCGAGTGTCACTAAAGACATGACAGAAATCAAAATTCACCACAGCTACAACCAGACGCCATATTGTCAAAATGAAAAAAAAAAGTCGATGAACTATGTCAAGTGGGGTGTCGTTGAATAGGTATTTTAAAATCATCTATCATAGGTTCCATTTATCATTTTTCATTTTAAATAATAGTTTAGGATATATAACGATTTAAAGTTGTTTAACAAAACAATCATTCTCGCTAATTTTATTACTTATTGATTTAAGTTTTCATTTCAAGTATAAACGATACACAAATAAACAAAACAGTGAAAAAGCATGAAGAACAAATATTTTTGGTAAAAAAAGTTTACCACCAAACTCGATAGATGGCGTTGTTCATTTTATGCAAGTTTGTAAATCAAATCATTCGAGTTTTCCCATCTACTAGACAGGTCGATGAACATAAGCAAAAGATGACAACTATATTGGCAAAAACTACTAGGTTGTATAAATTACATGCAGTTGATATATCAGTAGAATCGAAAACATATGGTCAAAAACCGAAAGATGTAGGTATATGTTTTTGATGATCCTAACAAAACTGGAGGAATCGTTAAATATTTAACAATCGGTTTAGGATCACGAGTTATGTTACGAAGAAATTTGAATGTTACCCATGGTCTTGTTAACGGAGCAATGGGTGTTATAAGGACAATTGAGTGGCCAGCTCTTCGGAGGGACCAATTGGAACCCGGAGAATTGCCACAAGCTGTTTATATAGAATTTGACGACAAAGCAATTAAAAACAATGTTCCTGGAGTAGGAGTCAGAATAGAACCATCGACGACAGAATTCGATGCATTTCGCGGACAGGGTAAAATAGAGCGAAAAATGTTGCCATTGATATTGTGCTGGGGTGTAACTGTACACAAGCTCCAAGGAACTACTTTGGACTTTTGGACCGAGCTGTGGTTGACTTAAGTTCACGCATTTTTGCTAAAGGTCAAGCATATGTAGCTTTGAGCCGAGTTAGGTCTCTAGAGGGACTAATCATCAGTAGTTTAGACCACCGCAAGTTACTTAATAATCCCCACGATATTAACTCCCTCAATGAAATGACTAGATTGAGAAATTTACCATCTTATAACGAAGTCAATGAATCGTAACTAAAAAGTAAAAAATAAAATAAAAATATTTAAAGAAAAACAAAAAACCCGACTGCGTCGAAACTAATTTTAAAAAATACGTAAAAAAATTAACTTAAATAAAAACTAAAAAGAAACAAACAAGCCCAGTAGTTTAGAATTCTGTTATGTAATACTAAATAACTACACAATTTAAATAGTTTTATAATCGATACACACATAAAACAAATCATACATTCTAATGCAGAACAGAACGACTCACAGTCGGGGCCCCTTGGGAAGATTTGACTGGTAAAATTTGAATGGGCCCCGACTGTGAGTCGTTTTTTTACGTATTTTTTAAAATTCGTTTCGACGCAGTCGGGTTTTTTGTTTTTCTTTAAATATTTTTATTTTTTTTTAATGGCATGGGCATTTCTTGTTTTAATTTTTGTATGTTTGTTTTTGTTTTTGTATTTTTTGTTTGTGTGTTTTGTTTGTATTTTTGTTTGTTTGTGTGTTTTGTTTTTTGTTTGCTTGATAGCCAAGTGACTATTTGAGATCACTATAAATATTGTGAGTGTTTCTAACACAGAAACGTAGTGAAAACCTAACAGTCCTACCTAGCTTTTGACTGCTGCAGCTTGTCGTTGATTTGTTACGTTTTACATGAATGAAATGTGTCTCACGCACCACGGTTATCATTTTATGATTTCAAACGCAATAATGGAATACCGGAGCTCATTCACCTGACACTGACAGCCTAAATGAAAAGGCAGTTGCATCATATTGTCATTTATAACGTGCGTCTCATCTATTATATTCATCCAAAGAAATTAAATATTGTATTCATCCAATTTCTCTTGTTACACTGATGACATATAAATGCGTTGAACCTTTACAACTATAATCAAAATGATTAATTAATGTTTCTCTACTTTATAACCATTATTTTTTAGATAATTAACCGAAACAATTAGAATTAATCTAAGAAGTAAACTGAGTGGATTTGAATTTTTAAATTTTTAAATGTGAATTGAACAAATTTTTAAGAGAAAATATCTCCAACATACCTACATACAAATGTACTGAAAGAAACTGAATAATTGTGTGTGCACATAGAAACCAAATAGAATTTAATGGAGCAAATAATAAAATTAAAAAAATATATCCGGTGTGCTACGTCTCGCTAACATTTTCAATCAGTCGACAACCTCAAGGCGATGGAGAGAGAGTGTGCAGAGACTTACAATTATTAATAATTAATACACTCGTTGACCTAGTAATATGATAATTATGAAAGTATGTAATGATAATGTGGCCTAAGGTTAGTAATCTTCTGAAAAAGTAGAGGAGATGATGTAAAAATGAAAGTACTGTCTAATCAAAACAGTGAATAGTAACATAAATAAACTAAATTTATAAACATCAAACTCTATTGATGTTTAATGAGTTGCAATTTCCACGAGCAGTCTACTAACCCCAAAATACATAAAACCGTGGACGTCAAACAATCAAAAGTCACAGGTAACAGTCGAGATCTCTGACACATGCGCTTTCAATCATTCTCGTCATATTGAATGTCCAGCATGCAACTTGGTCAGAGTGAAAAATTGGCATGTGAACAATGCAACCACGCAGTTCTAGCCTGCAGCGATCAGCGCGCGTCGTTCGTTACAGTAACAATAGTACGAGCTGTTTATGTAGCACACGTTGTATTGCCGCGAAACGTACGCTTACATACGACTAATCATAACAGCAACAAGTTTGGTGGTTCCATAAAAATCCATCACATCGTTTGATAAATAAATGATTTAGGGTCTGTTTTCACTGTTAGAAAATCCGATACTACTTGAATAAATTAAAAACGGAACGGAACATTTATGAAATTATCTGTCAATTAAGTCAACAAAAACTTAACCATACTTCACCATTTTTAATAATTATACTGATTCTAAATATCCATCCTAACCAAAATTCTGTTTAAATTTAATGTATATATATATATATGTTTGAATTTTTGTTTCCCTATTAAAATAACACTAAACATGACACAAACCGTGCGAAGCAAAAAAGAAGAAAAAAAAACTTAATCATAGATGTTGAAACAGGCCCTTAATCTATTATTTACTTATACATTGAAATGTGTACTCTACGTGTAACATATAAAGCTCATTTTACAATGAAAGTGCTAGTGAGGTCTTGATTGAAGTCTAGATAGGTCAGTTGAACAATAGCTTGCTCTAATGACAGCTATTGAAAGGGTAGGCTTTACACTGCCGCATTATTGATGAATGCTATCGAACAACTGTCAGAATAATGGATAGCTATCATTGAGATTGTATTTTGCAGTTTAAGAGCGCTAGATGCATATCTCTTTCCATTTAATCAACGAAACTTGTAAGGTTCAGTAATTTAATAAGTCACACTAAATTTGCAATCATTTACTGCCCGATTTTGGTGATCTAATCTAGATTTAAACCATTAAATAGACTTAAATTTCAATAGTTTAATAATTGGGAAGGCATTGTTAGAATTCTAATAGTGGTCATTAGAATTCTATCAAAGCCTTTGCCGTGAAATAGAACAAAAGATAACTTAATTTTTTCATTAATTTTTTTTGCTCATTTTTTTTTATTACATAAATTTTGTCGTGATTTTATTTATGGTGTTTAATAAAGAGTATCTATATTTATTTATCAATTTATCTTGTTTAAATAGGTAGTTCTTATTTTGTGATTTATTGTAGACCAAACCGAACTGAATGATATAAATTCAACTGCTCCAATGGAATCAGAAACGTCCCAGTTAACTCATCGATAAATCTTATCTCTGACACTTATAGGTAGGTTACAATGTCACTTGGTACAGAAACCTAGGTGCAAAACCTCTTTATCTGTTTCGTGAACTGTTTTAACTGTAATGACGACGTAAAGTTTGTGTGAAGAAACGATCGCTAGATATGTTTTATGGTTTTAACTGATTTATAGTTGTTATAGAACAAATATAAACCAGTTAAACTGTCAGAAAAACTGACGACGTTACTGACGACGACGTTAACGTTAAACGGTTGATCCTGCCTGGGTGTATAAGTTCACTTACAATATGTACGTGAACCAGCGAAGCTTGAAGCACTCAGTGTTATAAAAAATAGCTTACGATTACACATTGAGTTTTGTGACACGTCACGTAGCCTATGTTCAGCGGACGATTAAGACGCTTCTAACGATACCTCATTGAGAAGCTATGAGAGAATAGATGAACATTCACAAACACATAGCCTGTCAAAATCACAATGATCATAATTATAAAACAACATGCAAGGTAACATGAAAGGAGCATTTCATAAGTGTGGCAGCAATACGCGCACGAACCGAGCATGTACCTACTCAGGCCGCTATCCCACTAGCGTTTTAAGAACGCTGGAGCTTCTCCAACGTCTGCGCAGCGCCAACGTTGCGTAAACGCGACGTTAACGTCACAAGTTTCTTGCGTACACCTCAAACCGAGACGTTGCATGTTACGTTACAGTCTGTACCCGGATTAATTCATTAACGCTCAGGCGGTAGCCGGCGTCCGCAAGCCATTGTCTTACTATTGTGTCTCTAATTACGCACGTCAAAAGGTTAAGGCAGTTAAAATATTTTTTAATATTTCATTTAATTTAGTAGCAGAATATTTATTTACATTAGGCATAATTTAAAATCTTCATAGCTCAGCCAACTCGTACAAACAGCTTCTAACCTTTTATTTTGTTTCCTTATCGAGAAATTTTGTTATTTACGTATTTTTAGTAGCACGGATCAGTTTTCTTACTATTTTGCAAAACAAATTAAACACATTCAACTTAGGTGATACCGCCACGGACTGGAACATGGACACAGACTTACAATCTGCAGAGTGATTGAAGCAAGATATTCTGAACTCACGTTGTTTAAACACCTGCACGGTTTCCACATTACATGCATTTGCCTAAATCACTAATGGAATGTTATTACAGTAGGATTGGAATGTAAACGTTATGCTTGTTGCACGTGGAAGTAGCGCTGAAAATTTCGAAAAGCTCGCATTTTATGCTGATCTTAATCTGCTTAATGTGCAAGCTAAGGCTGATTTCCTTCACTGTTCTTTCTTTGTCAGGCTATTTCTCTGTGGAATGCGCTCCCCAAGAGGTCAGGATGGTTACAAACCGATTAAGATTCAAGATTGAGGTTCACGAGCAGGTTATCATCACAACGTTAATGTTTCTCTGTTTGTCGATTTGGACCAAATTTTTTTTTTGAGTTTATGTACTTATTTAGTTCATTAAATTATGTATATAATGTGTTTACCTATATTGTATTGTATCTGTGATTAATTTGTAGATCTTTTTTCTTTCAGTCCATCCAAAGGTTGTCTGTACGAAATTGCCCTGTGCGATAAGACCGCCCATTGTACACTTATTTTTAATTATGTTTGTCCTGTATTTTTGTTTATGTGGTGTACAATAAAGAATAAAACAAATAATAATAAATTAATTTGTAGATCTTTTTAATATATATTTTTTTCTCTTTTATTGCACCTACCACTATTCTTCTCTGCATCACCCAAAGGTTGACTGGTAGAAAATGCCTAAGGCATTAAGTCCGCCTCTGTACCTTTATGTGCATGAAGTATGAAATAAATAAATAAATAAAATAAATAAGAGTTCGAGCGTGGCCAAGTTCTGACTAGATGGCACCGAATTAATTTGACGGCACCGTTGGCTCACCGAACAAATATTTGTATTGCCTACAGATAGGTATTTCGGGTCACCCAGTCTTGTATATGTGAGTTTAAATGTTTGTGAACGCACCCACGATGCAAGAGTAATTTCCTACGTAGGTTATTATTTAAAAAAAAATATAGCATTATTCCGGTACTTCCACTCCGATCAACGGAACCGATCAACTGGTTGTGCAGAATGGAACTCGATCGGATCACCTTCTGTTCTTCCATTCCGACCAACTGAACCGACCAACTAGTTGTGCGGAATGGAACTCAATCGGATTACCTATTTTTCATTCTCAACGATGCAACTTTTTAGTTGTTCCGATAGAAATATTTGCTTCATTGTCACTAGTACCATTAACAGTTCCATGACAGAACTTCTGATGTTTTTTTAAATCACTAGTTCCATTTTAGAAGAATCTGAAATCAATGGAACTAATTTTTAATTTTGTTATCACTAGTTCCACTTTATTATCTTAGGCATTTGTGAAATTTCTTAAGGGTGGAAAAACACTCGAATATTTAGAAATATGAAAAGTATGAAGAGTCCGATTTTAGTAAATACTAGCGACCCGTCCCGGCTTCGCACGGGTGCAATGCTGATCACTTCATAGTATAAAACAAAGTCGCTTCCCGCTGTCTGTCCCTATGCATGCTTAGATCTTTAAAACTACGCAACGGATTTTGATGCGGTTTTGTCCAGCATTGCACCAGGGCGCTAGTATTAAATATACTACAGAATGTCTTTATACACAACGTTCATAGATTTTTTGTCATTAGATAATACAAACATGTTTTCTTTTGAGGTTACTCTTGAAAGAGTGACATATAAATTGGCCATGTGAAAAACATTCAACGCTCAAATCTAAGCCTGCAACGTTAAAAGTTTGACCCTGCGATTTATTGATGGTCATTGCAAAAGATATCTTTAGCGGAAATTGTAGGCGTTTATATTGGAACGGTAAATTGGATGGTATTAGAATTCAATTTCAATTAACCCAAACACGGCTAGGTTACATTGTTTTATTATGAAGTTCCTGAGTCTACTTTCCAACTTCCTCCATCATCAGATCAGTTAGATAGTACCTTATAGCCAAAGTGCATCTCATGACAATTCTAATAAGCCCAAACACGGCTAGGATACATTGATTAATTAGAGTTTCGGTGTCTATCTTCCGGCTCCATCATCATCATCAGGTCACTTCGATGATACTTTGGAGGTAGGCGGAACAGAGAGTAAGGTCCCGAAAACCGCCTTTGAAAAGGGAGGATCCTCCGGTCAGACGGGTGTTATGTTTGGTGGGCTACTGCCCGATAGATGAATTCGGGCTGTTCAGATATGTTCTAATCGCGCGGAGAACTTTGATTGCGCGATGCAGGATTAGTTCTTATGTGACGCCATAGATGTCGCTACATCACTCCCCTCCAGAGATCGGAGATCGCATGGTTCTTGATGCTTCTTGATGCGTGCCAGGCCAGTGGCAGGTTGGTTCCAGTGGGTCGGAACTGTCTGCGGTGATGCCCCAGTAAGTCGGGGTGGTGCTATCCCAGTGAGTCGGGATGATGCCCCAGTGAATCGGGGTGATGATGTCCCAGTGAGTCGGGATGATACCCCAGTAAGTCGGGGTGGTGGTTTCCCAGTGAGTCGGGATGATGCTGCAGGCTCCAGTGAATCGGAGTAGTGCCGCTGGCTCTAGTGAGTCGGAGCGGTGCTGTGCGACGTAGTGGCTTGACTGCTTGCGTCGACCTGGAGAGGTTCTTCGTCGCTCTTCATGTGACTGGCCGAAGGTGAAGTGTGCTTCGCCAAGGTCGCTGATGAGGCTGAGGGTGATGACAATGAACAGGTATGCAAGCTGGTGGTCAGGACACCCTTTATAGCCGTGGGTGCTGGCTGTATGGCTCGCTGCGCGAAAGCTTGAGGAAGTGATGATGACGTCACGAAGTAGTGGCTGCACAAAGGCTGCGCTGACGTTCCTTGTCGAGGGTCACCAGTTTGGAGGTAGGCGGAACAGAGTGTAAAGTCCCGCAAACCTCCGTTGAAAAGGGAGGATCCTCCGACCAGACTGGTGTTATGTCTGGTGGGCATCTGCCCGATAGATGATTTCGGGCTGTTCTATATGTTCTAATCGAGCGGAGAACTTTGATTGCGTGATGCATGATTAGTTCTTATGTGACACCATAGATGTCGCTACAATACCATTTTCAACATAACTACTCAGAACCATTTATTTATTTGTATTGTCATAGTCGCTTAACTGTCTTCATTGTGATATTTGTGTGAGTATGAAGTTCCGTTGGCCATTCCTGGTCTTCTTCATCAGTTCCACTTCATCAAATGTTACTTTTTGACTGTAAATACTTATGTTCTCGATGAAAATACCAAAATATCTATATGGTTGCCTATAATATTTGAGGAGTTCCCACGATTTCTCATGGATCCCATCATCAGAACTGGATTTTGAAAAAAATGGGACCTTTAATACTTGGGGAGTTCTCTCGATTCATCATGGATCCCAAAAAAATTTTGCAAATCGGTCCATAAACGACGGAGTTCAGAGATAACACACAAAAAAATAAATAAAACATACAACCGAATCGATAACCTCCTCCTTTTTTTGAAGTCGGTTAAAAACACTAAAACGATCAAAATAACTTTAATTTCGGAAGTCGGTGTTTCTGGTTTTGCTTGTTATTTAACACCGAGTTCCAAAATTAAAGTTATTGTGATCGTTTTAGTGTTTGTTTTTTTTATAGTGAAGTCGGTTATTTATTTTTTGTAAAAAGTTTTTTATTTCACACTTTTTAGTTGTGATGCACTTAGGTATAGCCAGAGCACCTATTTCTCATGACTATCGGAATTAACCCAAACACTGCTAGGATCATTATTTTATTATGAAGTCCCCATCCACCTCCCGGCACCATCATCAGGTTAGTTCGATAGTACCTTATAGCCAACTTGTGCTCCTAGACTGCACAGGTGTCACTGAAATACGCACACGAACCTTAGGATCCCCGAACTCCCTTATTGATGCCCTGAAAAACCTAAGAGGCCTAATCTATTTTTTGGAAAGAGGTGGGCTGGTTGGAATGAGCCCACCAAAGGTTATGACCGCCATGGCTCACGTACAATGGTCCACATAGGACTAAGTGCGGAAACCATACTATAACCATAAATAGATAGATAGCCAAAGTGCATATCATGACAATTCTAATAAGCCCAAACACGGCTAATCAATGTAATTGATTAATTACGGAGTTCCAATGCCTACCTTCCGGCTCCATCATCATCATCAGATCACTTCGATGATACTATTTTCAACATAACCATTCAGAACCATTTATTTATTTATATTGTTATAGTTACTTAACTATCTTCATTATGATATCTATGTGAGGGTGAAGTTCCGTTGGCCATTTCTGGTATTCTTCATCAGTTCTACTTCATCAAATGTTACTTTTTGACTGTAAATGCTTTAGTTCTCGATTAAAATACCTATTATTATAGTTCCTAGAATATTTGAGGAGTTCCGTCGATTCCTCATGGATTCCATTATCAGAACTGGATTTGAAAAAAATGGGACCAATCTGGAAGTAACCGAGTATCAATCTTTGAAAGAATCAAGTTATTTACCGCAACCGCTATGTCCCAGCATTTTAAATCCTTAATATCTTCGAAAATATTCACTTAAATTACACGCTGTAAAGGACCATATTGATCTATATTAAATGCACTATGTATTTAAGGTACTTAATTGGATAAAGATTAATGCTGTATTGCTTAAAATCGCTTCGGAAATAAGCCATTATTTCTCGTAAAAAGTAAAGGATAATAAATGGTTATTGTGGGTTATACCTAAAATATAGACATATACCATCGCGGACTTTTTTGTAGATCTTTTTAAGGTGTATAATACTGTAGTACATTATTTTGATCTATCTCTTAGGGTTCAGCCAGCGTTTGCAATGTAAGCGCAAAAAAATGTGTTTATTTACGACATCACATTAAAAACCTCTAAAATCATCGGTGTTTCTCTACTATAATGTGCGTGTATTATACTTATAAACCTTCCTCTTGAATTACTCTATCTATTACAAAAAACTGCATCAGAATCCGTTGCGTAGTATTAAAGATCTAAGCATACATAGGGACAGACAGACACGAAAAGTGACTTTGTTTTATACTATGTAGTGATCATTTTCTTGACTTAATAATGCACACAAAAAAAAATGGAATAAGTTAAAAAATAAGTTAAGGAGTACTACAGACTGTTACTGAAATGAAAAGAAGAATAATGCACATCGTCGCCACGTTCACAATAAAAAGTACATAAAAAATGTAAAACTTTATTAATTACATACTTATCTCAAAATTATCAAATGTAAAATTGTATAAAACAAAAAATTGTTTGAAAACAATAGAAAAATGGAAACAATGATATTAGTAAATACTTCTGGAGCAGCTCAGTCCCAAGCCTCGTCAAGATACTCTTACAGTATAAAAAACCTCCTGGTAAAGTTTTCGCTTTACAAATGATTTGAATTTATTAAGACTTAGTACTTGAATGAAATTCTTTTTGGAAAATTCTTTTTTTGTTTGAAATAGCTATACTCATCAGGTAGTCCCATGGTCATCATTTAGGTTAGGATCGGATGATGGGATACTGGAGAAATAGAAAAAAAAATAGACACACTTGTAACAGTTATAGTCTATAGTTAGTTACCATATAACAGAACTTGCATAATAATTGTGTTTCATCATCATCATCAACATCATTTCGGCCAAAAGACGTCTACTGTTGGACATAGGCCTCCCCCAAGTGTCACCACAATGAACGGTCCTGTGGGTCTCGCATCCATCGGATTTCCGCAACCCTTACCAGGTCATCGGTCCACTTTGTAGCAGGCCTTCCAACGCTACTTCTTCCGGTACGTGGTCGCCATTCCAGAACTGTCGGCCCCAACGGCCATCCGTTCTGCGCGCAATGTGCACTGCCCATTGCCACTTAAGTTTTACGATTCTTCGTGCTATGTCGGTAACCTTGGTTCTCCTACAGATATCCTCATTCCTGATTCATTTTAGTGTTTTTTGTATCAAAGTCGTCTGTATTTTTTTTGTATTATTTTTTTTTTTGTTAAGATTTTTAAAATTCTTGAATAAATGAAAGAAATACTGTGGAAACTTAGCTTTTATTTTGAAAAAGTACAATGAACAATGATGGTTTTACGTAATTTATTTCGTGAACTTATTATGCAATTAACAGACCGAAGTTTCCGTTCATCATCATCATCATCATCATTTCAGCCGATAGACGTCCACTGCTGGACATATACCTCCCCCAAATGTCGCCACAACGAACGATCCTGTGCGTCTCGCATCGGATTCCCGCAACCTTCACCAGGTCATCGGTCCACCTTGTAGGGGGCCTTCCAACACTGCGTCTTCCGGTACGCGGTCGCCAAGTTTCCGTTACAGGCAATAAATTAGAATTTCACTTTAATAAATTATACTGTAGGCACTAAATATTTCTATAACTACCAGCTTATTACTTTGAGAAAATCTCATTAAAATACCTACGTAAAAGGTTACAAAAATACACTAGATCGCAGTGATTCCGGGTCACTAATAAAAAGCGATAGTCTCTTTATGACATAAATTAATTTGTGAAACTGTAGTAGCAATAGTGTTGTAGATTAGTTATTAAAACATAATAGATATACCTAATAACTTATGTCAATGAAGATACACGTCCCAGTTTTTCTTAAAAATGAAAACTTTTATGTATGTATAATACTTTGTATTTCCTTCACGAATATGACATAGTACAAAATAAATTTTTAATGCGATTTCGTTGGATTTTGATATAAAGTTTATTCGAACATATAATTATTAGTCAATCCGAAGATAACACAGTTCAAATTAATCAATTTTATAAACGGTCATTTCTTAGCCAAGACCTAGAATTATAAAAGCAAGTACTTTCACAGTTGTATAGTTTTACTCTTATTCATAATAGTGTGATGTACCTAAAACAGCATTTTAATGTAATTAGACTTTATAAATATTTCCAACTTCTACGCCAACAAAGTCGCGGACAAGAGCTATTAATCATATATAAAATATATTGACTGGCCTGTTAGTCTAGTGGTTAGTAGCCCTGACTGCTATGCCGGAGGTCGTGGGTTCGATTCCCGCCCAGGACAAATGTTTGTGTGATGAGCACGATCATTTGTTCTGTGTCTGGGTGTAATTTATCTATAATATGTATGTATTCAGTATAAGTATGTTTATCAGCTGTCTAGTACACATACCACAAGCTCTGCTTAGTTTGGAACTAGACGGCGTTGTGTGAAAATTGTAGAAAAAAAAAAGAAAGTCGCGGGCAAAAGTTAGTTTCATTTATAAAAGCGATCTATGTACATATCTTTGCGAGGTTCCTCAATTTTTCTATGTGACACTTATGTTTGCGGCGCAGTGTATTCCTCAAAAGGCCACAGAATGTTTCCAGACCAGTGAAAATCATGCGGACGGATCAAAGTCAAAGTAAACACATAGTTAGGTTACAACTTAAACAGTTGTTGTTGGAGTAGGTACCAATAACGTCTTGACCTGTTTACGATTTCCAGCAAATTAACATCCTTTGCTCGTTACTTAATTGTACTTTTGTTTCGACTTTGTCGACTATAAATAACTAAAACCCTATACTAGACTACCTTCTGCTATTGGCTTCACTCGCGTGAAAGTAGGTTTCTCCATACAAACTTTAGACCCCTTTTCATCACTTCAGGGGGTGAATTTTGGGAAATCATATCTTAGTGCTCGCTTACGTCATAAAGGAAACCTTGTGCAAAATTTTACGCTCCTAGGCCCTGTAGTTTTGGCTGTGCGTAAACATGTCAATCAGTCACTTTCTCCTTTTATTTATCGACGCTTAAAAGGCAAAAAATACTAAGTGATATTGAGTAAACTTTACGGGAGAGTGATTTAAAGTTAAAATTTTTAGAAAAAAAAACATTGTTAATTAAGAAAAAACATTTTTTTTTTCTATAAATTTTAACTTTAAATCACTTTCCTGTAAAGTTTACTCAATGTTGCTTAGTAATGTTTACCTTTCAAGCGTCGATATATAGATAACATGCAATCATCATACATTTTGAGTAACCAATCCGAATATAATGTTTTAAACCCAAGATATCCGTAAAATATCATACCACTAAAATAGCTCAAACGAGTGTTTGCGAGCTCAATAGTACAACAAGCATTAAAGTTAATAAACGATTTTATTTCTCTCACAAAAAAAATGTAACGCTATTAATATGTCTTCCACACATATCGATTTTTAGTGGTCGAAATAAATAATGCTAATATTCTGTGCAGCCTGCAGTTCAATACATCTATAACCACATTATTTGTCTCAAAAACTAAACAGAAAGAATGGAAGCTGATGTAGCAATAAAACGGAAATTCAATCTCTGAATCCTGAACGAGGTTCATGACATTGTTGAAACAAGATTTTTATGTATAAGACGGCGGTAAGCCAATGAGAGCTTGCAGTTTTATTTAAGTAAACTAAAATATTTTTACTGCTTTTGTAGGCGAATCTTAAAAAAACTGACCTAAACTGTATAGAGAGATTGTTACAATTTGTATGTATGTTTATTTAGGGCAAATCTTGCAAATTAATTTTGAAACAGTTATTATGCCTCATCGATCGATAAAATGTCACCATGACAGATAACCAACAATAGTACATTTTGATACAAGTGGTCAAAATTTGTCATTGCGACCGAGGCAGAATTCGCACGAGCTGTAGGCAAAGGTGTTATGGCGCCGAGTGCTGCAATGAAAAATTTTCACGTGTATCAAGCTACATTTTTCAATAAATTTACGAAGAAATAAATAAACGGTGGTTGATGCGCCACACGTGGGGCTTGATGCGCGACTTGTGGGGACGCGTAGCGCCCAGCTTGATACAATAAATGTAGTAAATTGTGGCGGGGTGAGGAGCGCGTGTACTTTTCCACACTCTTGCAAAAAACAGTGAATTGCGTGCCTAAAAGCGGTAGGTATAAGAGCGGGTTTTCGAGTAAGTGTATTAAAAAATAATTTTCAATACACATCATCATCATCATCAGTGAAAGATTCGTCAAAATCAGTGCAGCCATTTTGAAGATTAGCTGGAACAAACAAAGCTATCAAATAAATACACTTCAATATGTATTTAATTAAAAAAGGATACATACAAAGGGTAAGGGTACACAGCGATGGGCCAACTCGCATTTTCAACAACTCGAGTTAATCGAATTAGAATGGTGGCTGATTCAAATTGCGATTCAAATCAACTCGTTCCGCCGAATCAACTCGGTCCGCCGACGCAACTCGCTCCGCCGACTTAACTCGTTCCGCCGACTCAACTCGTTCCGCCAAATCAACTCGGTCCGTCGACTCAACTCGTTCCAACGAGTCAACTCGGTCCGCCGACTCAACTCGTTCCAATGAGTCAACTCGGTCCGCCGACTCAACTCGTTCTAACGAGTAATTCGGTCCGCAAACTCAACTCGTTCTGTCGAGTCAACTCGGTCGCGATCTACTGAGTTGATTCGCGCGGGCTATCGACCATACACTAAGCAGAGATACTATGTGTCACGACTCGCGTCGTGTCGGCATCGACTTGCGAATCAATTGGAATTGAAGTAAAAAGCAACTCGAATTGATTCGTTTGTTGTTTGATTTGAATAACTCGATTAATATAAGTTGACTCGCCCATCGCTAATTATCCACCAGCAACTTGCTTCAATTATTATTTTATTTTATGTAGGTACATAGAATACCTGAATGCCCAAAGATTTTATAAGTCATGAAAGAGACGATCCCTTTATTGAGTGTCTATAGTTTATGGCTGAATAAACGTGACACAGAAGTTGCTACTTAGTGTGAAAAGCATCTGCTAAATCGTAATGTAGTGTTGGTCAGACTGGGCAACGTGATGCATCCGAAACACGACATGGTTTGTATTCTGAGGACTTTAAAGTTAAATATTATTTTGAACTCTAAGTCCAAGACATAGCGTTTAATGTTGCTTGATTTATGTATCTTAAGGTACGTATTTGCTGAACACTGCCAAATAGCGTTTTATTCAAACATTGACTGCGGCGTGAGCTTGTGCCTAATGCCTTGAATATTTATCCGGCGCTCGGAATCATAAATTGATGAAAAGGTTTCGAGCATTTTAAAAGCTTTCAAATTGTTCAGTAGTTTTCAAGTGCAGTTTTTATTCAGAGTGATGGAAAGAAACGATTTAAATAGAGCAGGGATGGCAAACCTGTATTGGAGGATGTCTATTAAAAAACTAGTGTGAATCATAAATGATATCAGATGGAAAAAAAAAATAACCGATTTCAAAATGCGTAGGTACATTGCAGATTTTGGGAATAACGTAATAAGCCACCCATACACTATTTGAGCTCTAATATACTGTTTTACGTGCTGAATTTGAGTTGTTTAGTCTGGGCTCCGCACTCTTTTAGTGTAATTATAGAAACAGAAACGTAATATATGGGCACTTTTGTAATCATTGATCGTAAATAAATATGTGGTTTTAAAGGTTAAACCACCGCGTGGGTGCAGAAGCTGAACTCAATATTAGAATTCTTGGAATGAGTTCATTTAATGAAGCTTTGAAATGTAATAATACTCACTTTAGAACTGTTTAAAATTTATATGAAATTTTAAATTACAGATTAAAGAGATTACAGATCATTTCAAGTATCTGATGTCTATCTCCTAAAATATTATATTATATGTCTCGCATGCGCGTCTATGCCTGCGTGGTGGATTACGGCCCATTCCCTCTCCTAGAGAGGAGGCCTGAGTCTCAACAGTGTTAACATTTTAAAGCCGACTATGCTATGCGCGTCTATTAATTTAAATGAAATCATAAATCGAGATAATTTGGGAAATTAATTTTTCAAATCTCTTCCACAGTAGAACTCCGATTTTTTTTAT
The DNA here is from genome assembly GCA_905147345.3 of Mythimna impura. NCBI lineage: Eukaryota > Metazoa > Arthropoda > Insecta > Lepidoptera > Noctuidae > Mythimna > Mythimna impura. Next base: position 8,852,494 of record LR990359.1, read on the forward strand.
TTCAAAACTATCACACAACGCCGTCTAGTCCCAAGCTAAACAGAGCTTGTGTTATGATACTAGACAACTGATAAACATACTTATATATTTCTAAATACATACATATTATATTATAGATGAATTACACCCAGACACAAAACAAATGTTCATGCTAATCACACACACATTTGTCCTGGGTGGGAATCGAACCCACGACCTCCGGCATAGCAGTCAGGGCCACTAACCACTAGACCAACAGGTTAGTCATATATATAGTCAATATGACAATTTTATCTCTCTCTGTTTTCTGTCTCTTTTATCCAATACCGTTCTGCAATCATGAGTGGCCCAAAAAGTGTGGGCAAAAAGTTACAGATCAACGATTAAAATGTTAATAACGGACGTTAATTAGGATTAATTAATTATATACGATATTTTTGTAATTATGATTAGTCGTAATCATTAATGACGACTTAATAAAATATGTTGTTGTATGAACCAATTTAAAGTGAAAAATAAAACGGGTCTAGCATATTTTTAGACTGAAATAATTATAACAAAACACAGGAATTAGAATTAATGTAATAAAAAATTGATAATTTTTAACTTTTAGAAAATTTTATGATTAATACTCTTTTCTCAAACAAATCGTCCAACATTTTGTGCGTTTTAGGTAAAATAATGGTTGCAAAATCAATTAAAAATTAAAATAAAACAAATCTATTTAATCTTATTAATGATTATTTTTTTAATCTTCCTAAACTAATCATTTATTTAATCACAGTTAAAATTAATCAAATTAATTTATCGTTTAAAAAAAACAATCGATTAATACCTACACTGGTGGACCGACATGACGAGGTTTACCCTCGTCATTGTGAGTCACAACCGCGCTTTATTAATTGACCGGACAGCTCACCATTGTGTGACTGACAGATTCAATAGGGGAAATGAATGAGGTTTTCCTCACGCGGTATATGTGATTAGATTACTAGATAGAACGGCAAAGAAATGCGTGTGGTGTTAACCTAATTGTGGGTATTCTTTTACAGGCTGAGAAGATTAATATAATATTATCTAAAGTAGATTCCTAAATTAATAAAATCTTTTTTAGGGTTCCGTATCCAAAGGGTAAAAACGGGACCCTATTACTAAGACTCCGCTATCCGTCTGTCTGTCACCAGGCTGTATCACATGAGCCGTGATAGCTAGACAGTTGAAATTTTCACAGATGATGTATTTCTTTTGCCGCTATAAAAACAAATAATTAAAACTACACTAAATACTTAATTACACTAAAAATTGAATAAAATAAATATTTAAGTGGGGCTCCTATTCAACAAACCTGTTTTTTTTTACGGACGTTACGGAAACTGTCGTGTGTGAGTCCGACTCACACTTGGCTGGTTTATTTTCTTTTCTCACAATAAAAAAATAATATTAAGAAAAGGGTCTGATTTTTTGTTCTTAGGTAGATTGTGCTGTACCCTGCCGGCTAATGTTTTGCGGTAAATAGAATCCAGATCTTATAGTTAATATACTAAATACGACTCCCAAATCAGTAAAATGCTCCCTTTTGATTTCTATAACTAGGCAATATTATGTTAGCATTACTCAAACTCAAAGGTTAACCGTTTCAGAGCCCTATCACTTGTAAAATTGCAATATCAATTGTGTTGTAAACAAATTTAAAATATTGAACAAGTAATATTGCATCCGATTTCTCGTCATAGCTATTATGTTAGTAACGAAAAATTTTATTCGAAGTAAAGACGCAAATGAAGAGTTTGAATTGAATTGAAGTGAATGTTTTATTCAAAGTTTGCCATACATATTGCGATTGATTAATGAGGGGTTAATAGCTTCACTACTTCCCAGGGATGTCATACAAGGCAACTAAGAAACTCACCAGAGAATAATAATATTCCACAATTATCACACAACGCCATCTAGTCTCAAACTAAGCATAGCTTGTGCTATGATTACTGAACAACTGATAAACATACTTATTTATTTCTAAAAACATACATATTATAGATAAATTACACCCAAACACAGAACAAATGATCGTGCTCATCACACAAACATTTGTCCTGGACGGTCGATGTGGAGACATTTGGGGGAAGCCTTTATTCAGCAGTGTACGTACCTAATAATAATAAAAACGTGCATTTTTAAACGTATGCTTTAGATACTAGATTATTGCGATTGAAAACTTAAGTAAATGGTCTAATAAAATAAACCACATATTTATTGCCATCTAGTCAGGCATCGGCGCACTGTTACGAGCGTTTCATTAAAAAAAAAGAAACAAAATTCAAAAGGTTTTCATTTCACATATCTAGCCTCTACATGAGCACTTATGAAACGTCAAAAGCTAGTGCACGGTTCCAATTGATCGTTGCCTATATCGAAGTACCGGCAAGAAACTCCATGGTTACTCTTTTAAAAAAAAAGATTGGTTTTACAATATTACCTTAATAATATAAGGTATGTGAGGACAGTGTAGACCAAAAAAAAAAAATGTGTATAACTAAAACCTAAACAGCATTTCACATCTAGGAAAGCTTTATTACCATACAAAAGCGATAACATTAAAAATGCTGTTGAGGTTCTAAAAACTTTTTGTTAAATGGTGAACCGTGATTCAAGTTACTTTAGGGCTCTTAAAAGCCTCTCAACCAACTAAAAGAAGTTGTTAAATAAAGCCACTGACTGTTAAATTGACCACGCCACTTTATCAAAGTCAACAGGGCCTTTTCTCAGAAAAGTGAGAAAGCTGAAAGACAAAAGGTAAGCCCTCTATCTTGAATTAACAATAGCTTTTCGCTGCCAATGTCTATATAGTAGTTGTATCTGTTAAATCTTTCCTTGGTTACCAGATTCATTACAAATACTTACTTGTTACTTCTGACTCTAATTGTTCTTGTTCTCTAATATCTGTTTGTTCTATGTGTTGTTTGTAAGTGTTTGAGTGTACAAAATGTTTTAATTCAATATATTATTATTATTTGTTGGTGTTGTGTTACAAAAATTTACAGTTCACAATAATTATATAAAATATTTGTTAATTTTTATGCATTTACAAAAGTTACAGTTACAATTACTTTTTCATTTAATTATGTAAATACGTTTGACTACTTAGTAGTTATGTAACTTGTTTGATGTAAAAACAAGCAAATATAATATTTTGTTAACTATGCAAAAAAAAAATTAACCACACAAAAACAATATTTCAATATTTTATGTAACGGTTTCTACAAACCGTTACATAAAATATTTAAAATTTTAAATTTATCCTATTACGTTTTTAGTAAAAATGTAACTAAATATATATCATCATCTTCCTGCTCATGTCCCGTCTTATTTGGGGTCGGGGCAACACGATTTTTACTTCCATTCTATCCTGTCACCCATCATGCTATCACTAACTTCATTTTCTTCCATATCACTCTTCACACAATCCATTCATCTTTTCTTTGGCCTCCCTCTCTCTCTCCACCCATTCACATGTATACTCATAACTCTTTAACTGTAACTAAATATATATTTCAGTTAAAAAAATAACACTTTTATTAAATCTTAGACATCGACACAGCCAACCAGGCAACTTTTCATACTGAACAAAACAAAACACACAACTTGAACAAAACACTCGTTACTCACATAATAGACTTTCAGAACAAAATATAAAACGTTCGTTATAATAAACAAATTACAAAACAATATCACAGATATAGGATCAGCTAGTAAATAATGACATCCTAAATTAGTCGGATATCAGCGTTGTCCGAGCATAGCATCCTAAGACTGATTCCAGCTTTGTAGGCTATTACAATATAAATTTAGACGGAGGTAGGACATTAAAAGCGAGAGCTTGATGAATAGCTAGCACTTGACGAAGAAACAATTGATGAGATAGCGATGAGTCAGGGTATAATTTGTTGTACAAATCGAAGCATCAAAGAAAAAACCGGCCAAGTGCGAATCATACTCGCGCACGTGGTCCGTAGCAAAAACAGCAAAAAGTCAGTTTATTGTATAGGAGTCCCACTTAAATATTTATTTTATTCTGTTTTTAATATTTGCTGTTATAGCGGCAATAGAAATACATTATCTGTGAAAATTTTAATTTTCTAGCTATCATGGTTCATGAGATACAGCCTGGTGACAGACAGACGGATAGTGGAGTCTTAGCAATAGAATAAAAATGGGACCGTTTTTACTCTTTGGGTACGGAACCCTAAAAATAATGGTAACAGTCATATTTGTACTCTTATATTCTCGTACTGAATAAAAATTTTAAGTAAGATGTCAAAATATAAAACGGTCAAACGCCTTTGAGCTTGCATATGCTCGTACGGTTTTAAAAACGAGATAGATGATTGGAATGTAAACCTACAGGGCATCGAAACAAAATCAAAGGCGAATTCGATGCTTTGTAGGTTCCCTTATCTCTATATCTATGTCTTTGTAGGTTCTCCTATCTCCTGCCTCTGCTTGTATCTCTTTGAGAATACTTAGGACGCGTAGATACATAGACACGTCATACCGTCGGTCGTATCTTTACTGCTTTGTCGACAGAGGTTCATAGTATTGTATGTAAGCTTCACGCAGGCGCACACTAAGCGTATAATGACGAATACGCGTCTATGAAGCTATGCGTCCGTGGTCAGCAGGATTTAGTCGCCTATTCTTTTATTCTGGGGCATATCCACCAAAGAGAGAAACAGAATAAAAAATAAAAAAATGTGTTCCAAATACAATTTTAAAGGAATTTTGGTCTGAAACACATCTGCCTATAGAATTGGTAAGCAGGAAACATCTGCGTGTTGAATTTCAAATACCCTGAATAACATTCGAAACATATTTAAATATCGAGTGAAATAGAATTCCGTGTAGCATGCAAATTGTCTTGTTTTTTTTATGTTTTGAACTAGTGCTTGACTACGATCCCACCTGATGGTAAGCAGTGATGCAATCGTTGATGGTGAAACGCACTAGTTTATTAAGATCCTCCCTGGCCACTCTAGCCTTGGAGACATCTAAATTATATAAAAATTATACTCGGTATAAATTACGAGGTGAAACGCTTAGTCCGGATCGTAGAGGTGTCAACAGCAAAAAGAACATACCGACACTGTTGGTAATGATTCAAGGATATTCATTACTCTTACGGTTGTTCGATAACATTCATCACTAGCGTGGTAGTGTAAAAATAGATGTCATCAGAAAAGTCGATTGTTTACCTGTCCCAACAGACCAGTACTGCCATCGTATAATGAATTTTAACTGTTAAGTGGAAAGCACGTATTTCAGTGAGTCAAGCTGCCATATTGGTCACTTGCCATCTGTTCAAATATCTTATCCGCAACAATGATGACTTCATTTCATGTAGGCTTTCAGTACCTCAAAAATGCAATGTTAGGCATATTTTCACTTTCTCATGGCTTAGAAATTCTAAAATAGCAGACTGGACATACATTTTCACTGTTTTTCATACAACTGCTCTTACGCGATTATGACGTTATCACACATTTTTTTAAGATATTTTGGAAACACAGTATCTTGTGAATATTATCTAGGCTTCTATTGAAATCAATTTATAATTTTTTGTAAAACTGATTCTGTACCTGAAGACCTCTGAAAATCTGCTATTTTTCATGAACTTTGACACTTCATAATTTACTCCAAAATTTAAAAAAAGTCAAAAAAGTATAACAATAGCCTTGCAAATTTAATCAAGATTCTGAATGACGACAATTTTTTTTTTTAATTTTTAAGGATTAAAAAAAAACACGTATTTCCTTGAAAAAAGTTTTGTAAAATATTCGAGTAAATCACGGAATTACCGAATGCTGACAGAGTTTTCAGGCGCTATCTCTCTTTTTTTGCATTGCCTTTTCGTCAAACATCGCGTTGGAATGCGTTAGATGAAGTATAGTATAGTTGGCCTATAAGGCCAACTATACTATACACATGTTCCCACTGCTGGGACTCTAGATGAAGTAACAAGCTTTTATACCAAGCTTGAAGCGCAGGCCACACTGCCAGCTAGCGGGCGGGCGGGCTAGACGGGTGGGCGAAGCGAACGAGGGTAACTATACAAACTACGCGAAATATTGGCGAGCTAAACTATGGGGTTCACACCGAAAACTACGGACAGACGAGCACTACACTGCTATTCGAAAGACGAGCGTCGACTAGTCTAATCGAAACGGGGAGGACGGGCGAACGAACCGGGCGCGCCAACGAGGTGAACTAGTAGCTTTGCTGGAATCGTCGGATATTTCGTTAGCTTAGCTCGTTAGGTTAGTCGGTAGCTCGCGGTGTGAACCGAAGTATGTAAAGAGGTGAAACGATGTTCGCCCGCCTAGCCCGCCCGCCCGCTAGCTGGCGGTGGGGCCTGCGCTTAATGATGACGATAGGCGATTGAAAACGGACCCTCTTAACTGCTTTTTTTTTACTGTCCACATGACATAGAAATTTTGTTTTTAAATGGTCTTGAGCAGCACATAGCACATTCAACAAAACCATAAGTTGAAAACTTTTCATTGTACAACTAGCTGGTACCGCTACGGGCTAGCACCCCCTCGTATGAACACACAAACTAACAAGTTTCAGAATGTTTGAAGCGAGACACTGTGACGAAATACACCGTCTGAGTTTACTAACTAACGTTGTTTGAACACCTGTATAATTGCCGCATTACAAGCATTTCCTGAATTACTTAAGCCATGCAATGCTAACTGAGTTGGTAAACATATTACTTGGCTTGGCTTGTCGCTCTTGGAATACGTGCTGAAATTAATCGTACGAAAATACATGTTTTATGCTAAAAGCTTCGTAAAATGAGTATCACAAAAACATACAATAGCAAAACGATAAAAAAATCAGTTTTTTTTTTATCAGAGGGATTATAAAAGGGAATACAGAAGAAAAGACCATTGAACATCCAACATTTGAAATATTATTCAAAACCTTCCCTCGCGATGCTAGCTTTTTATGTCAAGTTCTTACAGTCCATCCTTAGGTTGTCTAGTAGATATCGCTGTTAGCGATAAGACCGCCATTGTACCCATAGAAAGTTTTTGTTACTATTTTGGTGTACAATAAAGTTTTATTCTATTCTATTCTATTCTATTCTATTCTATTCTATTCTATTCTATTCTATTCTATTCTATTCTATTCTATTCTATTCTATTCTATTCTATTCTATTCTATTCTATTCTATTCTATTCTATTCTATTCTATTCTATTCTATTCTATTCTATTCTATTCTATTCTATTCTATTCTATTCTATTCTATTCTATTCTATTCTATTCTATTCTATTCTATTCTATTCTATTCTATTCTATTCTTGCGCCTACTACTCTATTTATTTATTTAAACTTCAGGCTAGGTAGATAGCCTGCTTGTGCGTACGCTGGTTGATTAGATCAGGTCGTTATTAGTTAGTAAGTACTAACCTAGGTTAGGAGATTTTGTTACTATCACAGTCCTCTGAGACCTCTGTGTTAGTCTTTGTAGTCGTATTGAATAAATAATAATTGTCATTACCAAAATAAAATAAAAGATAAAATACAAGTACATTCTTACCAGAATACATCGTAAAAGAAAACTAGTTACGAAATTGATGTGTTATTAAGAATGAATCGATTTTATGGAACTAGTCGCATAAATTATGAAATCTAGGTCGGTACGCATAACAATTCGTTTTTAAACACAAGCCTATTAGTTTAAAAGAAAAGAATGAAATAGCATGATTTTAAATTTTATTATTTCTTTGAAAGTGATTATTTCCTGATGGAAAGGGCTATGCTCGGAGTTCCCTTGCTTGATCGAATCAGGAATGAGGATATCCGCAGGAGAACTAAGGTTACCGACATAACACGAAGAGTCGCCAAACTTAAGTGGCAATGGGCAGGGCACATTGCTCGCAGAACGGATGGCCGTTGGGGCCGAAAGGTTCTGGAATGGCGACCACGTACCGGAAGACGTAGTGTTGGAAGGCCTCCTAGAAGGTGGACCGATGACTTGATGACGGTTGCGGGAGTCCGATGGATGCAAGACGCACAAGACCGTTCATTGTGGCGACACTTGGGGGAGGCCTATGTCCAGCAGTGGACGTCTTTCGGCTGAAATGATGATGATGATTCTTTCCTAGTTAATTTCAACTTGTTCTTTTGTGATGACTCTTTGTTATTGAAGTTTGTAACTTGTTATCTCTATCACCAAATGCTAATTTATATTTTAAGTTCCACCATCACCTTTTTCCATCGGACCACCTGACGAACTCTCTTTCTGCTGATGCTCGGTATCTATGGGTATGCCGATGATAGCACAGTTATAGAGAGATACCGCCCAGGTGCTCGGGCTAGTAAGGAGCTAATCCAGTCCGAAAGAGAGGCTATGGTAGAGCGTACGAATGTTTCGCGTCAGGCAGTTACCAAATGGGGTGAAGTGGGGCGTACGGTGAGTATCCAACCTTACATTTTTAACATCTCTATGGTCCGGACTAAACGTTTCGCCCCGTCGCTTACACCGCATACATCGAAGGACTGAAACTATTTACCTGCTGCGGTTTTCCCGTCCGATTATTATACTTGAGGTGTATTAGGGGTAGAGTGAATAGGCTCTTAATAAATTAATGCGTTTCACTATCAATGATTGTATCACTGCTTATCATTAGGTGGGATCACAGTCAAGCACTAGTATATAAAAGGTAACTTTTTTTTATTAGCTTTCATGCTTATAAGTACTGCGATATTACAAAAAATACAACACACAAAGAAACCAACAAATACCTAATTTCGAAAAAAGAATAATATACCTTTAAGCTGTTGATCCCCGCATTAACGCCGGCGTTCACGCGCCATTGTCTTACTATTGTGTCTCTAATTACGCACTCAAAAGGTTAATATAAAGTTTATAAGAACTTATAATTCCAAGTCAATCCAAAGATCACTCCAAAGGTATCCAAAGGTCTTAAGGTAAGGGTCTTTAAGTCAAGAGTGAATAGGCTACTTCTAGGCAAGCGTGTCCATCGTCGACCACATCATCGCTTACCATCAGGTGAGATGGTGGTCAAACGCGAGCCTATCATTAATAAAAAAAAGGGTCACTTCAAAGCAACCCGTTTTAAAAAACGGCAATTTCATAGGTAAAGACATAATCGTCATTAAAAAGAAAAACAAAGTTCATCAACTTCCTTCCTTCCGTCCTTTACGTCGGATTACTTAACAGTACATCTATCGTTAAGTAATTCGACTTAAGGCATTGAGCGACTCCAAAACTTTTGTATTAGGTTCATATTTGGTTTACGCAAATATGATCATGTTTCTGAATTGCGTATTAAGCTCAAGTGGCTGCCAATCCGCCTTCGCCGGAATACCCATATCTTATCGTTGCTTTACAGTGTCCTGTTTATTCCTACAACCCCCTCTTACCTCAAAGAACGTTTTAAGTTCCTTCATGACACACATTCTAGACACTTGAGATCATCGGAAAATTTGAAACTTTTAATGCCCTCACATTCCACCAAATTTAGTGACAAATCGTTCACGGTCCAAGCAGTATGATTGTGGAACGCGTTGCCGATGCCAATTAGGCAAGCCCAGTCACTAGTTTCTTTTAAAAATTTAGTTAAGGATCATTTTCTTTCACAATAATTAATTCTGCTACTATCCAAATTCAGTTCTTGCCCTTCTTTTTTTTTTTTTTTCTTTCTAGTCCTTTCACTTTTTTGTATTTATTTTTTTATTTTTACTCTATTACTCTCTTTGAAATTGTGTAACATATAATATGTATGTATATATATATATAATATTCATGAGTTTGTTTTTTTTGTCTTTTATATATAATAGCTATACAATATATTATAATTTTATATCTATGTATAGTCTTATATATATTTTTAATTTAATTAAATTTTAATTTAATTTGCAGTACACCGCAGTCTACCCCCCTTTTTTTTATATATTAAGTTCTTACAGTCCATCCTAAGGTTGTCTGGTAGAAATCGCTGTTAGCGATAAGACCGCCATTGTACCCATAGATTAAGTTAGTTTATAAGTTCAATAAAGTTTTATTCTATTCTATTCTAAGGCAATTGTAGTGAATCAAACGCAGACTTGATGCACAGCAATTGTATTTATCATAAAAATGACACATACAAAATTTTGACACAAAAGGAAGGAGCGTGCGGTTAGCGCGCGGAGCTCAAAAATGGCACTAGAAAAAATTACGAATGCGCGGTGTCGCGCGTCCCGCGTCCCGCGGCCTCCCCGTGCGCTCCTTGTACACACACATTAATCGCGTCGTTTACATCCCCCACCCCGTGCTGCTAGCAGGACTCATCACCTATGGGTATTCGAACGACGCGTGGGGCGGATCGCGTCATCATTCCCGTCTTGGTTTTGATTTTTACCACTCTGACGCGTCCGTCCTTTCCAGGGCACACTTCTTGGATTATTCCCTTTGGCCACAGGTTTTTGGGTCCGCTCGGGTCGACAATAACTACCAGGTCCCCTACCTGCAGTGGTCTTGGATCTGTGTTCCACCTTCTCCTGGGTATCAGGTCTGGCAATACTTCTTTAACCCATCTATTCCAGAACATATTCGCCAAACGCTGGGACACTCGCCACTGTTTCCTAAGGTAGAAGCTGGAGTCATCGACTTTGCCCAGCTGGGGTAAGTTGGAAGAAGAGCCGAGTAGAAAATGGTTCGGTGTCAGGGTTTCCATGCTTCCAGGTTCTACTGACACATGGGTTAGCGGTCTACTATTAATAATGTTCTCAACCTCCGTCAACAAAGTATTTAACGTCTCTTCTTTAGGAACTCTTTCTTTGAGTACGACCTTCAACGATGTTTTGACACTACGGATAAGACGTTCCCAAGCCCCACCCCAATGTGGGCTAGCAGGTGGTATGAATGACCATTTGGTGTCATGATTCTAGCCTCATTCTTGAGGGTTTCTTCATCTAGTTCCATGACTGACTTCTTTAGCTCAGCGTGGGCTCCTCGAAGGTTGGTCCCATTATCCGAATGCATATGACGGGGCCATCCGCGTCTCGCAGCGATGCGTCGAAGGGCCATTATAAAGGAATCAGTTGTCAATGTGGCAACAGTTTCTATGTGTATGGCTCTAACTGTAAGGCAGGTGAATAGTACTCCATACCTTAGTTCACGACGTCTTCCGATAGTGACCCTCATGGGCCCGAACAAGTCCACTCCGCAGTGAGTAAATGGACGCTGATGGTGAGCCACTCTCGCCTGAGTTAAGTCTCCAAGCCTTGGTATTTCTGGTTTAAACTTCCTTAGTCTACACAGCATACATTTTGTTACCACTGTTTTAACCGTTGGTTGCAGTCTAATAACCCAGTACTTTTGTATTACTTCATTGACAACGGTTTCTTGATTTCCATGGGCGGCTTTTACGTGGTAATGCCGTATAATCAATCTGACTATGTAATTTTGTCCATCTAATATTACAGGTCTTTTTATTTCAGATAGCACGTCTGTAGCAGCATCAATTCTCCCTTCAGCGCGCAGGACTCCATGCTGATCAAGGTAAGGTGATAAGGTGAGTAGTTTGCTAGTCGCAGGTATTTTCTTACGGCTTCTCAACAGGGCGATCTCTTCCCCGAATGACTGTGTTTGTGAGTATATAAGAAGCAGACGCTCAGCTCTCTCCATGACGTGGTCTCGGCTACCTAATTTTCGTATGGCCTTCAACCCCATGTCAACAAAGGTGAGTACTTTTGATGTACATCTCAGTAGGCGCAGCCATGAAGAGAAGCGAGTAGGTTCTGGAAGCGGTAAGTTTGTAGTTTCATTTCTATGTATGACAGTTAAACATTCTAACGGTTCATTATCCTTGTCAGATTGTATAAAATTTTGCGGCCAATCTTCATAGTCTCGGTACAAAAAGGTAGGTCCATACATCCATTCGTTTTGTAAAGCAAAGCAGTCATAACTTTCTCGTGTAGCAATATCGGCGACATTTATTTTGGTAGGTACATAACGCCATTCACTTTTTTGTGTGAGGTCGTCAATTTCGCCCAACCGATTAGCCACATATATTTTATAATTACGCGCGTCGTTGTTTATCCAATGAAGTACTGTCGTTGAGTCACTCCAAAATACTCGTCGTTCAGCCTTTATCCTATGTTCTTTGGTAAGCGAGTCTGCCAGTCTAGCCGCTAGCACAGCCGCTTGTAGTTCTAAACGTGGAACTGTAATTGGTTTATTTCCCGCAACTCGACATTTGCTTGCGATAAATGCTACGCGCACGTTTGAATCGCTGTCAATCCATCTCCAGTACGCAACAGCGCAGAATGCTTTTGTGGAAGCATCGCAAAATATATGCATCTGTAGGTGCCTATAATGTTCACATTCCGTAATAGTCGCGATATTATCACTGTTGCTAGGTGCGTGAGACGTAGCACTCGTAGCACTCGTAGCGCCCACATCGTCGGCTACGCTCGTAGCACTGTACTCAGCTGTTGGCGTAGCACACGTAGATGACCTCAGGCCGGTTGCATTTTCTTTCTTGCTCGCTCTAGTGGTAGCAGCTGGATAATGTCTCGGGAATCTTACGTCACGTAGTGATTTTAGTAAACAAATCCATTTCTGCCACTTTGTATAGATTTCATCGGTAACGGGATCATCCCAGCTGATATTGAGATGCCATGTTTCTTGCAAAATAATCTTTCCATTTATGGTAACTGGCGATAGAAAACCGTAAACATCAAAAATTGACATGACAACTTTCAACATTTCTCGTTTCGTAGGCTTTTTCTGTCCGGTGATAATAGCAATTGGAATGCGCTTGAATGAAACGTCGAATCTTAATGAGTCATCCTTTGGGTTCCATATTATTCCTAGTGTGCGCTCGCCGTCGTATTGTGTTTGTTCGACTTTGAACGCCACATCTGTCGATCGCAGGTTTTCTTGCGGTAAATTACTTAACACGGTTTGACTGTTGCATGTCCAATTTCTTATATCGAAGCCTCCTTGTTTGTGAATGTATGTAATATCTTTCATGAGCTTAATTGCCGTTTCTTCGTCTTCTACACTGTCGATGTAGTCATCCATATAGTGTTGTTTACAAATAGCTTGCACAGCACTCGGCATAGATGAGTCGAACCGTTCTGCATTTTTGTTTTTAATAAATTGTGCTACGAAGGGCGAGCAGTTAGCACCAAATATAAGCGAACTCATTGCGTATGTTTTCACTGGGTGGTCTGGTGATTCTCTCCACAAGAACCGTAATGCATCTCTGTCTTCTTCCTTAATTTTTATTCTCAGAAACATATCTTTTATGTCCCCAGTTAAAGCGATTTTGTTTTCTCGGAATCTTAGCATGGTTCCGTACAAGGAAATTAATAAATCCGGTCCTTTCAAAATATAATCGTTCAGACACATACCATTTGTTTTAGCGGCAGCATCGAACACCAATCTCAATTTTTGCTTGTTGGGGTTATCAACTCCAAAATGAGGTAAGTACCATATTTTTCTTGATACATCAGACTTTGATTTATCGTTGATTTCAGAAGCATAATCGTTGGAGATGAGATGTTGTATCCTTTCTTCGTAACGTGAAGAATATCCTGCGCTGGACTTTATCTTCCTCTCGACGCCTCGTAGTCGTGACATCGCGTTATGGTACGAGTCAGGCAAAGTGCAGTTTTCGTCTTTCCAAGGTAAGTTCACATACCATCTGCCATTAATTAGTGTAGATTTTTGTTCCAGATGGTTCCAGGCACGCAGTTCTTCTGAGTTCTGCCGAGGTTTAGCAGCAGAAATTCCCATAGACTCGATAGAGAAGTAACGTCGCACGTCTTCATTAAGATTGTGGAAGTTGCTGTCCACAGAAGTAGTATTTGTATCGTTCTCCTCAGTGATGAAGAATGTGGAATAGTCGTTGCGAGCTGGTGGATATCTATGTGGTACCACGCCGTGGAGGCACCAACCCATCGCCGTGCGTGTGGCGCATGGCTGGTTCCGACCGCCTACTACAGTCTCCAAAGGTAAGATTAAATGATAATTGTCCTGTCCAATTAGTACTTCCGGTTTAAGCTGGCCGGCACTCAGATTGTTTTTAAGGTTACGCAAGTGATCGTAGTTTTCACATTTCACTAATGTTAAGTTTTGTTTAGGTAAGTTAAGTTCATTGACACTTCGAACGTTCAAGTTATATTTTTCACCGAGTTTATTAGACACAGTCAAGTCCAGTAGTTCCGTATCGCACAATAGTTCAGTATTGTCCCACGCACCGCGCACTCGAATTGCCTGTTTGTGACCACTCACTCTGACGCGCGACGCTAGTGAAGCGCTTATCATAGATACCGTGGAGCCGTCGTCGAGCAGCGCGCTCGTGCTGAACACACCGTTTGGTCCGTGAATGTTTATGGGCACTACTTTTAATAACACTGACCAATTGTTATTGTCCGAATTAACATTGGTTACGGTTTCACTGGTTTCAGTCTCTGTTGGCGCACTGGTTTGCGCGGGTTGCGCCGCCTTTGTTATGTTGTTATCACTCGGACGCGAACTCGGCACATAATGCAGCAAGCGGTGGTGTGGCTCCGCGCACCCGTCGACGCCACACGCGGCGGCGGTACACGTATTCCTATCGTGTTTTGTTATAAGGCACTTGTAACATATTCCGAAGCGTTTTACATACGACCAGCGTTCCTTACGTAGTGACTTTCTAAACTTCTTACAGTCGGTTAGATCGTGTTTTGAGGTACGACAGAAGCGGCACTTATTGTTACTAGCACTCGGTTCAGGTTTTTCAATTTGTAACAAAACGGTATGATCGTTATCACTATAATGTTTACGTTTATTGTCCCATCGAACGTTCAGCAAGCCAGCACTACTCGTAGCTATTTTAATAGCTTCTTCACTCAAAAAGTCATTTAGTATATCCAGCCTGCACTTTTCTTGCGCTTTTATTAGCGGATAGCTATAGTCTGCCCACTTTGCTAACAGCACAGTAGGTAACTTAGACAACACCATATTGACCACATCAACACCCTGTAAGTACTCATGTCGTTTGAGTTGTCGAACCGAAGCAACACAGTTTTTTATTTTCACACTAAAGGGTACAATGTCTTTATGATAATCTGGCGGTAGCGGGTTTAACTTTTTCACGTCATGCAGGATTCGTGATATAATAATGTCCGAGTTTCCAAATTGTAATTCTAACGTAGATATAATTGTTTCAGGTGATGTAAAACTGACTAACAGGGCTGACACGGCTTCTTTAGCAGGACCACGGAGACATTTTCTTAGGCGCCATAGGTTCTCCCTCTCGCTAAAATTGCACATATGTGTTGACTCCTGGTATGCACTCTTGAAGAACAGCCATTCCATAGGGTCACCAGAGAAAATGGGAAGTTCCCGTGGTGTGCTGAGGCGGCTGAGTAGATTTTCGTTATGGCTAGTGGGCACGGAAGTGGTGACAAGGTCCCTTAGTGCGCTGGCTAATTGTTGAACTGCACCGTTAGTGCCGCTACCCTCCGGCAGCGGCGGGAACAGCGGGCCGGTAGATTTTCCATTTTTGCTGACCCCCTGTTTCTCCAGTTCTTGTTGGCTGCGCTCCAACCACTCCTCGATGTCCCTGCCATCACCTTGTGACTCCGACGCTGGTGGACTGTATTTTTCATCCAGGGCTGCTATATTTGCAGCTAACTGTTTGTTTATGAGTTCCATTTGGATTTGAGCTTTTGCTTTCGCCGCTTCCAGTTCGAGTTTTTTCTTTTGTGCAACTACCGACGATCTTGATGTTCGATGTGACGGTCTTGAACATTTTGACTTTTGTGACGCAAGGTCACCTGCTTCTTCTACTTTCGCAGGCTCGATCAAGTTGGGCTTGGCCACATCATCCTCTTTGGCCGATGGTTGCTCCTCGCATTTCAGCTGGCGTCGTTTTTGTGTGGTGCTGCGCGTGTTGACCATCTTGTTCTGCGGTGGCGTGTGGTACATTAATGATTCGGCTCGATTGACCAATGTAGTGAATCAAACGCAGACTTGATGCACAGCAATTATATTTATCATAAAAATGACACATACAAAATTTTGACACAAAAGGAAGGAGCGTGCGGTTAGCGCGCGGAGCTCAAAAATGGCACTAGAAAAAATTACGAATGCGCGGTGTCGCGCGTCCCGCGTCCCGCGGCCTCCCCGTGCGCTCCTTGTACACACACATTAATCGCGTCGTTTACAGCAATGCTTTTACCTACATTTCTTAATGCTCTTTGTTACCGTTACATAATATACTTAAGTATTGAAGCTCATTCTAAGAAACACAACTGCAAAGTGCAATGAAAAGGTGTGGTAATATTTTGAAAGCTGCTTTTGAACAGCTTTCGTAGTCAATTCCCAAACATTATATTTCCTTTTTTTACAATGTGTACCCTTTTTTTTTTTTTTTTGTTGCCGGGGTGGAAAATCCTCATGGATGTCCTTCGCCTGGGGCAGGCGAAGGGGTCTGTCAGACTCTTACTGACTAAAAACCACCTCGGTGTTCCCTCCCACACTTGGACCGGGGATCGTGGGAGCTGATACGCCATCCATGATTCTCGGCTAGTGCCGGCCCGCCTAAGCGAGCCACCTCAGGCCCGCGGGGAGTGTGAGGTGTCCTCCCCCCGCGACGTCCAATAGGGGCGCGCGTGGAACACTACGCGCCGCCGCCTCGGGTCTTGCTGGATGGGGGACGGCGGACGACCCCGAGTCCGCCGTCCCTCCGGACCTTTTTATGGGGGCTGGAAGAGGGCGTTGTCTGCCCTCGAACGATCTGCTACGAGGCGGGTTGTGCACTGGCCGGATCTCCGCCCTGGGAACTGCAGGCGAGAGTCCTCGCCTCACTGTACCGGTGGCGCGAGGAGATGAGGACGCGGGGTGGTGAACCGATGCAGCGCGAGATCGAGCTGCGTCGGTCTCAGCTCCGCGAGGTCATGGTGGCGGAATGGCGGGACAGGCTTCTGCGCCCTACCGCCGGCCTCGCCACGGTCGATGCGATCCGACCAGTGCTCGACGAATGGCTCGGGAGGAAACACGGCTCCCTGTCGTTTAGGGCGACGCAGGTGCTCTCGGGGCATGGCTGCTTCGGGAAGTACTTGTGTCACAATAAACAGGGAGCCGGACGCTCGGTGCCATCACTGCACTGACTGTCGGGAGGACACGGCGCAACACACACTGGCAGAGTGTGCCGCATGGGAGGAGCAGCGCCGTGCCCTTGTATCTGAAGTGGGCCCCAACCTGTCGCTGCCGGCCGTCGTTCGTTCGATGGTCGCCGGGGGCGCCGAGTCATGGGATGCGGTGATCTCCTTCTGTGAAGCCGTAATTTCGCAGAAGGAGGCTGCGGAGAGGGAGAGGGAGGCCGTGGCCACTCTCCCGTGCCGCAGCAGGCGACAATGTGTACCCTAAAACAACCTCTTTTGACTTCTGTGTAATTCTATCGCGAATAAAGATTTTTCTCTCATCTTAAAGATGCATATTTTCGTCCTGCTGTCATCCTACCTATACTATGTAAAAAAGACCTAAATAATAATAATAATAATATTATTATTATTCCCCATCGCCGTATCTCTACGTTGACGTCGTGGTGGGGCTTGCGTGCTCCAATATACCCTAGGTCTGTATCGGTAAAGTTTGCTTTGCCGTAATATGCCTAGGGTGAGGGGCCAGACTAAGAGAGATACAATCCGCAGCGCAGTTTTGTGGCGAACTGTTGGGCATTAGCGACCCCACGGACCCGATCTCCCGGGAGAATTCTTGTTCTTCATCTCCGGCTTGCCTTTATTGGCCGGCCGTAGTGAACACTGACGAGGAACTGAGCTCCCACCTCTCTCTTGCCTTTATTGGCTGGCTTGAGTGGAGATTCGCAAGAGCAAACGTGCTCGGGAGAAGGATGTATAATCCAGTAAGGTGCTGGTAGGGATCTTGACCGTACTTCCGGGATTGTCCTGATAGCCGTGGTATACCTCTCCACTCCTCAAGCACCTCAGGATATGTTGCCCTCTTGTTGCTACGTCACTTCGTGCATTATACAATACATGAAAATAAGGTGCACTCTGATATAGTTCTGCTCTGTTCCTCTCTTTGTGTGTTATGATAGGTGAATGAGTGAGTGTGAGAGGGTGTGTATATAGTTGAGTATGAGTGTGGTATGTGGGAGTTAATGAGAGGACATGTTATTGACTGAGATGCTGTTTTATGTGTATATAATATAATATGTTTATAATTGCTATCTATCTCGATACGGTAGAAGCTGTTCAGTCTCATCATAAGTGAGACTTTAAAAATGGCATTAACATAAGCGTTTAGACAGGTGCCTGGATCTGACGACCCAGTGCTGTCACCTGGTGAACGTTTCCTTTGAATAGCCGCGAATATTAACATGATTATATTACCAATTTATCTGTCAATAATATTATTTTATTCTGTTAACAGTTACATTTTGCGGTTACTAATTGGAATCAAAATGAATGTTACGAGTATCACCTACCTAAATCTGATCAACACTGTTTAAGTATTAGACTAATACACAAATATAATTAAACTTTGTATTTGAACAGTTAAAATTATTATTTGGTTTAGCAGTTAACTATTTGCATTACATTCTCATTTTGCAATAAGTTCTAATGTGGTTAAAGTAAAATAAGCTTACCTTTACTGTGTAAATTAATTAGGGCCATGAATTTAATTCTGAAAGGGAAACCTGTGGTCTTGGGATGAAAGGGCAAAGAAGGAACATGGTGTGGTTTTAGTCAGTAAAAGTCTGACACGCTCTCTCGATTCACCCTAGAGCAGGAGAAGTCATTGGAAGATTTCCAGCCTTAAATAAAAAAAAAACTATGAATTAATATTGGAAAACGAAACACATTACGTTCAGTTTTATTTTTAAAAACTTTAAGAACTAGCAGGATTACTCTCGACTCCGGCTCAAGTCTAGTTTTCTACAGCGAGCGTCACAAGCTAAGATAAATTATATGGATTTCATGTTACACTACACAAAGCCTTAAAAATAAATATTAAAGTTTCTGGTAAATACTTCAACTTCAACGTTTTTAGGGTTCCGTACCTTAAAAGGAAAATACGGATAACTTATAGGATCACTTTGTTGTCCATCTGTTTGTCTGTCTGTTTGCCTGTCAAGACCCTTTATCTCGGGAACGTGTAGAGGAATCGAGTTGAAATTAAAACCATATACTCAGGTCTGCGGTCCTTGAAGCTGCGAAAAAATTAAACTTCTAAGTTAACGAAAAAAAGATACAGCCGTTTATGTCGAAAAAAACGTATATTCAAAATTCATAGGGTGCTTGTCGTTTTATAGTACAGGTATAGGAATAAATCTGAAAACTATAAATTTGTTGTTACCTCACAAAAAAAAAATGCGTTTCGGAAAAATCTTCGAGACTCAATTCCGGAATTGAACAACTTATGTATGTAAGTTTGTACGGAACCCTCAGGGTGCGAGTCCGACTCGCACTTGCCCAGTTTTAGTTTTACTTTTAAAAAACCATAGGACTAATTTTCACTCAGGTTTATTTGATAACACACACTGATAGATTTTACTTGTGTATCACTCGGACTATAGGTACTCGACAGCGCGTTGCCTCTTAAGCGCAGAATTTGACCCAGGAGTGTACCACGTTCTGTACTAGTTGCTGAAGGCCAGCGTGCAGAAACCACATCCATCGCTGGACAGCAATTCGTTCAGATTGCTGTAGAACTGATTAATTAAAAGATATTTGGGTATTTTATATTTTAATTGTTGTTGACTTACTGCTTGCGAAAATCGTGTTTGCGTCGATCACCGATTTTTGGAAGTTAGCAATAATAATTGAAGTCGGGGTATTACAGTTTGTTGTTGTTCTCAGGCTCTTGCTCTCATTTATTGCCATAAAACCAGTGACTTTCTGAAGTTCTTTCCTCGGTAATGCAGGTAGGTTTAATAGTTTATATTTGAAAATATATATATATATTTATTATAGATATTAATATAAAATATTATCGACATTATGTTTTTTTTTGCATGACTAATACTTACTTTAAAAAAAAAAAAAAAAGATTTTTAAGCTTATTTTCCCTACTTTGTAGTATGTAGCCAACCTATAACTATGTAACCAGCCTTATTGTGCATATCGTAAACCTATTAACTATGTATTGTTTTAATAAACTATCGTATTGATCCAACTCTCGCAGTGTTTAATTGTCTCTCTGATATCCCGCCTTACATGGCGATCTTGCCAGGATCAGGACTTATTTCAAACGGTTTTGATCTTTAGAAATATGTTGGATAAAAAATTGCTCTTTAAGTGTTCTTCAGAATGTACATAGCATATGTAAATCAACCAATATTTCGCAAAAAAAAAAATACTTTAAAAGTCAGCGGGGTTCTATGCGGGTGCAGGTGGCAGTACAAATTTAACTC
The DNA here is from genome assembly GCA_905147345.3 of Mythimna impura. Classification (NCBI taxonomy): domain Eukaryota; kingdom Metazoa; phylum Arthropoda; class Insecta; order Lepidoptera; family Noctuidae; genus Mythimna; species Mythimna impura. The sequence goes on from LR990359.1 coordinate 8,872,920, forward strand.
CGGCCAGTTGTTCCAGGGACTATACGCCTTAATAACTAAAGTAATTATTAAACTTTTGGAGATTGAAGAGTGGTTGACAACAATATTTTTTTTTTTTTGGTGGTAAAACTTTATAATATGGACTGTATTCCTGTCATAAGTCATTCACAGTAAAATCTCTACTAATGTTGTAAAGCTAAAGAGTTTATTTAAGTGCACTGATATCAGAAACTACAGGCTCAAATTGACATTGAAACTGCGGGGAACAGCTAGAAGTAAATACCTTAAAGAAAAAGTATTTTCTTTTTAATGTGGGAAAGGTGAAGCGTGAGAGCAGGTCAGGCTTTTACTGACTAAAACTCACGTATCTACACCCTTCTTAGAGCGAGTATCCCGCATCAAAAAAGGTACCTCTTACATTTAAGAAGATAAAACACTGATTTGGGTTCATTGAGACTTTATATAATGAGACCTAATAAAAACAGTCCATTCGTCCTACTTATCATAAAACAGACATAAAAAACCATTATTTCGTCACATCTTTAACACCTCGCTATGCATAATTCTGGTCCCTTCAGGTACATAACTCGTTTGTAGGAAGTCATAACTCACCGACAGGACCCCTGGTTCCACGCCTGAAACATTCACTTCCTCACGAAGTTACTTTGTTTTGCAGTTTATTAATTTTTGTGGTAGACTTTGTCTTAAAAATCATCCAATATCATCCCGCGCTCTTGGGCGGGGCAGGAGATAGTGTCAGACTTTTACTGACCAAAATCCCACTCGTGTTCCCTCGTTGAATTTCATACCAAGGCCGAGTCTTCCTTTCAGAATCAGACCCTTGGCCCCAGTAGGCTTCAACCCTGCTAAGGAGATGTCAGCAACCATAGGGGCCCCTATGGTTGCTGACATCTCCTTAAGGCGCGCGTGGAACGTGAAAAAAAACAAAGAAAATGGATGCGCATATACTACTAATATTGGAAGTGGACTGTATGTTTGCGGATTAGCGTTTCTCAGATAATGTACGTGACACCTTGCAGTAGATGGATCTTATTGGAGCCGTTTAGGATTAGGAAGCAAAGAAAAACAGCTCGTATATGGGAGGGAACTGCGCTGACCTTTTGAACTCGGAGATACCCATGTGTCAGACGGCCGGCGTTCTCTGGATTTCGAGACTCTTGCTCCAGTGACGAGGAGATATAACACTCACTGAACACTGCACAGTTCTCAAGCACAAAGCGTTAGCGGTTTTAGTGTCTTTAGCGGATAAGTTCTACAATAACCAATTTTTTCTTGCAAAATGCGCGGGACACCGTCTTAGCGTTGCGAGCGATACCAAGCGAGTATATCTGCGATCTCCTTCTCTCGAGGATGTGCAGGAAAAGGATGCAAAATGGGAAGTGTTGCAAGTTGTCACACAAACAAAACGCGGTATTTAATTCTATGCAGCTGATTACGGAACTAATTTTTACGCGGCAATTACCAAGCGATATAGGCGCAACCATTCCCCCCGGGTTTGAAGGGTTACCTTCAAAGAAAAAGAGAAAACAACGGCGAAACTAAACTCTAATACTATAACTAAACAATCAACTATAGCGTCGATACTAGGTATCGACAAACCATAACTATCTATGTTACTACTGCTGATTAGGCAGAGGACAGAGGCGAATAAAGGGGGTAAAATTTTGAAAAATCCTTTGTTACCGGGTGCCTACATCATACAAAGAACATACCCTAACATACATAACATATTTTCAGGTCTTTACGATCAGCCATTTAGGCAGTGCGTTGATCCATCAGTCATTCAGGACAAAGCATTTTATAAGTATAGATAGAAAACACGCTAGACCAAGAATTGGGAAGGTATTAGCGAGTGAACAGATTGTTCTGCTAAAATAAACTTCCTATTGTATAATGCATGCCTTGAGACTTCGAGAGTTTTATCCGGATTTTCAAACGAATAGATAGTCCCAGTCTGTAGTGCTCTGGGAATTTTCAAACGACACAGCACTCGATCGGGCAACGATAGAATGGAATAAAATTCGCAAGCTTTTAAAAAGCTGGTTTTTGTAAGATGTATTTTTCCCATTCTTTTTAATATTTGGTCAAATTTTATAACAACATATTAGTAAAAATAGAAGTATTTATAGGTTAATTAAGTTTCTTCAACGAAATACTTGATAATATTATTGTAAATCTTTAATCACAAATAATTTGATCTGACTTTTAATTTAACATACATTTTATTCATCATCATCATTTCAGCCGAATGACGTCCATTGTTGGACACAGGCCTTCCCAAGTGTCGCTATAACGACCGATCCTGCGCGAATCGCATCTATCAGATTCCCGCGATTTCTAGGTCATTGATCCACCTCATGGGAGGCCTTTAAACTTCTGGTACATTTTATTACCAAAGATAATTTATGACTTGGCAATCACGGTCCACAAAGAAACAAAACGTGTTGAATGGAGAAAATATTATGTGTTTTTGACTGACCTGTTGGTCTAGTGGTTAGTGGCCCTGACTGCTATGCCGGAGGGCGTGGGTTCAATTCCCACCCAGGACAAATGTTTGTGTGATGAGCACGATCATTTGTTGTGTCACTTGGCCCCGGTGCGAGTTGGTGGATGTCACGTGTCTGCGAATTTTTGGTTCTAGGACATGCCAGTTTCCTCACGATGTTTTCCTTCATCGTTTCGAGAGTGATGAAGGGATGATATAAAATATACAAAGTAATGACGTGCCTAGCTTGGTTTGAACTCGCGACCTAAAATGTTTTCGAGTTTTCAACTACCTACGCGATAGAGATTACCTATAGATTTCGAGATATTGAGTCGGCTATGACTGCAAAATAGCTTATTTTTGTGCTACGACAGCGTAGCTCACGTAGCAGCCGCGTAGGCTTACTACGCCGTAGCATCAGTTCAGGAATATAAGTGTATTAAGTACTCATTTAAACTACATAAGATAGAATATTAATGTACGCGGTAAGGCAGCTTATGATGTTTTAATTTGATACATTATTTAGGAAGTAAATACGTAATCCGAACCACGTCTCATACATTCGCTTTATCTTCCCCGTGCACTGATGTCAAGTTTTAATTATCTATAATTTATGTTTACCTAATTTATGTTGCTCAAAGTTATAAACATGTACTGCTATTCTGCGGTGAGTGTCATCTCTTTGATCTCCTACATCTCGAGCGACTCAAATACGCTCACACTCGCTCCATTGACTTGCGACACACATTGCACCAGGTACTCAATTTTGTATAAAACTGCATTCGATTACATAATATAAGTGTGTCATAAAATTTTATGTTGACACTTTCCTTGTAAGCGTGAAACCAGACTTCACGCCTAGTTACCGTCCGTTTCTAATGTTGTTAGTTTCACATTATTTTTCCGTATTAACGGAGTATGACCGACAAATTGGTTTGCAAAGCCAAATCTTGTTATTACAAAAAATTATTTATTTATTTTATTTATTTATTAAAACTTTATGCACTAATAATAAACACAGTACAAAAGCGGACATAATGCCTTAGGCATTTTCTACAAGTCTACCTTAAAAATCTGCTGAACGAGATGTATGTTAATTCTTTAATTCTTTATGTACACTATAAAACTTATAAAAAAGTGTATAACAAAGTTCATACATAGGCGAGCTTAAAAACTCAAAGATGAGTTTTCTCGCAGCAAACCATTGAGTGACAGAGAGATTACAATAGAGGGTAGGACTCATTGTACACTTTTAAAATTACAAGTCATCATCATCATCATCATTTCAGTCGAAAGACGTCCACTGCTGGACATAGACCTCCCCCAAGTGTCGCCACAATGAACGGTCCTGTGCGTCTCGCATCCATCGGACTCCCGCAACCGTTGGGGCCGAAAGGTTCTGGAATGGCGACCACATACCGGAAGACGTAGCGTTGGAAGGCCTCCTACAAGGTGGACCGATGTCTTGATAAATTACAAATAATACCAATTAAATAATAAATATATAATAATAATAATAATATTCCACAACTATCACACAACGCCGTCTAGTCCCAAGCTAAGCAGAGCTTGTGTTATGGGTGCTAGACAACTGATAAACATACTTATATATTTCTAAATACATACATATATAGATAAATTACATCCAGACACAGAACAAATGATCGTGCTCATCACACAAACATTTGTCCTGGGTGGGAATCGAACCCACGACCTCCGGCATAGCAGTCAGGGCCACTAACCACTAAACCAACAGGCCAGTCAAATATAAATATATATACTATGTCATTGTGAAAGGAAATGCTATTTAATTTTCCTCTTAAAAACACCCAAAGAAGGGCTGTCACGTATGGAGTGTGGGAGGGAGTTCCACAGACGCACTGCAGTAACAGAGAAGGAGCCATCATAACGGCTAGAAGTGTGAAATGGGGTACGAAGAAGAAGAGAATTGGCAGTGCGACAGGGTTTACCCCTCGGGACGAAGTACTCAAAGCGTTCACGAAGTTATTGTGTAGGATAGTGTAGAGAAGAGATAGGATATGGGTATCACGCCGACACCGAATTGCAACCACTTCAATCTGGTCCGAAACTCCGATCGGCTTCGACCGGCTCTTTTCAATATATCGATCGAAGTTCATTCAGTGTCCGCGAACGTCGCCGAGATCTATAAGCATTATTCACGTGTGCCGCACCAGCTTTCTCTGAAACCTCTTATAGCTCACCTTAATTTGCTTAAGTTTCATATACAGAGTAGAGATTTGCTTATTCAGTCTCTAAAATTTTAGACAAAATCTGCTCCCTACACGATGATGTAGGTAGAAAAAAAATCCAATCAGTATTTATTATGTACTCTAACAAACCCTTCGCTCTGTCTTACAACAAGGAAAGTACTATTCTTGTTCAAAAAGAAAACGTAAACTGTGATAATAAAATCCTATTGTTTTTGGGATGTTAGTGTTCGTCTCATGAATGCTAATTCCAGAAACGTACATGGTAGGCTAAAGGGCGATGGAAAGGGCTGTATTCGGAATATATTTGCGTGATCGTATCAGGAATGAAGATATCCGCAGGAGAACCATGGTGGCTACCGCGCACTGGAAGACGCAGCGCTGGAAGGCCTTCTACAAGGTAGACCGATGACCGGATTAGAGTCGCGGGAATGCGATGGATGCGAGACGCACAGGACCGCTTGTTGTGGCGCCACTTGGGGAGGTTTATGCCCAGCAGTGGACGTCCTTCGGCTGAAATGATGATGATGATGATGACATGGTAGGTATCTTTACCAGTCTCTATGACGCACATAACAAATTTACTTTTCTAGTTTGTCTAAAATATTTTTACTGTTGAATACGTAACGTATCGGAAGACACAGCGTTGGAATGCCTCCCACAAGGTGGACCGATGAACTGGTGAGGGTCGCGGGAATCCGATGGATGCGAGACGTACAGGACCGGTCATTATGACGATGCTTGGGGAGGCCTATTTTTCTTTTTTTTTTCGGTGGGAAAATCATTTTATGACATCCCCGCTCCTGGCCGGGCGGGAGATAGCGTGTCTTTTACGGACTAAAAACCCACTCCTGTTGCTTCGTTGCTTTTCGTAACAGGGCCGAGTCTTCCTTTCAGAATCATACTCTTGGCCCCAGTAGGTTTCGACCCTGCTGGCCCCTACAGTTGCCGACATCTTCTTGAGGCGCACGTGGAACAGTACGCGCCGTCGACGACTTGGGCTCGGTCCGAACGTTTACCGGAAAGTCGGACGGCGAGCTACCCATTTCTCGCCGTCTGCAAGCCCGCGCTGGGGGAGGCCTATATCCAGCAGTGGACGTTTTTCGGCTGAAATGATGATGATGATGATGAAAACCGAGTATTAAATATAACGTAATTTGTGCAAGCTTTAAGTAATATAATCTGACATACCATTGCAGAGACAAGGGAAACTTTAACATATTTTAGCTTTTTACCGGTACAAAGTGGTCTGCGGTTATGCGGTCCCTTTTAAAGAGAGCCGTTTATCTATTCAAGCCATGTAGATAAAAGTTTTATTTATATACCTACCAGTATCAGAAATTCCACCATATTTAATACTAGCTGTTGGCCGCGACTTCGTCCGCGTCGTAAAACTGTACAATCATTCAGTGCTTGCAATCCATTCCAAAGGCATCGCAATTATTTATTGTACTTTCACATAAAACGGTTAAAGGTAAAAACGCAAGTTACCTTCAAGAAACATGTTATGTACTCGTCCAGAGAGTTTTAATTTCAACTTGATGTCTCCACGCGTTCTCGAGATAAAGGGGCTTGACAGACAGACAGACGGACGGACAACAAAATGATCCTATAAGGGTTCCGTTTTTTCCTTTTGAGGTACGGAACCCTAAAAAATAACATAACCAATTAGTGCTGTATATGCGTGAGTACTAATAAAAAACTTATTAGTTATTGAAGTTTGTTTCGCTAATTACCGACAAGTATCTAGGTAATTGAATCTTAAAGGTAAGATGAATTTAGAAAAGTGGTTACTACTTTTTAGTAATGCATTTTATAAAATAAGCACTTACTCCAAAACGCTGAACAACAAACTCCCCAGACACAGATATTCTCGAAATAACATGTTGAAAATTCACACGAGAAGTTGCATGATACAGTTTCAAATAAGCAATTTTCAGATAGTACAGCATCGTGAGTCCCTGTGGGTAAACAGTAGTTTAGCTACGAACTTTTACCTAAGTCATTTTTTATTTACTCAAAAATACTCTTACCGGGTGTTTTTTTTTGAGGTGGGAAAATTCACCTCTGTTTCGTCTTTGCGTTGCAGAACTATGGATTTCCCTTTCGGAAGTCAAGCTGTGAAGGCTTCAGCGCTGCTGAGCCCCCGATTTTAGTAACATCTCTTGGAGGTGCGAGTGGAACGCTACTCGCCGTCGATGACTTGAACTCGGTTCAGACGGTTACCGGATGTTTAGATAATGTGTTACATATTACTCGTCACCCGCAAACCCACACCTCATCATCCCCACCAACTGTGTTCCCACGTTGCCGTCGTGGTGGGGCTTGCGTGTCTCTGTGATCTTGAGGGCTATGCCGGTAGAGCTACTCATGCCGGAAGGCCTCAAGTGAGAGACCAGACCAAGAGGAACACACAGGCGGAGTCCAGACGGACCGCCACGGAGGGTGCGCTGTCCAGAAGCATCGGCACCAACAGCTGTTGGTGTTTTTGGACAGTGGTTTCGGGAGAGTGGGTTCGCCTCGGGTACGCGTCTGTTTATCAGACGTGACCAAGATGGCGAACGTGGTTATTGGGGACCCCACCCCACAAAAAAGGCAAAGCTGAGTTCAGCACTATCATGGACGCACATCTTAAAAAGTTATTACCCCAGGAGGGTACCGCCTGCATCGCAGGAGGAGAATCCCTCACCAAGCAGAGCTTGGTCTGCCCCTCGTACTCTGGGGGGGGCAAAGAGTGCGCCAGATCCCACAAGGATCTGTTACCGTCCTTCGTGGACGCAGAGAGCCAGGGTGGCTCACTCTCCGGTAGCGTGGAGTCCCTGGGACCAGTTCCCAGCACGTCCGCTGCGCCGGTGGGTCCTGCAGAGGCCGGCAGGAGCTTCGGCCTCAGGGAAGTGAGCGGAGACGCGGCGTCGGACTCCGATGCCGCGTCTTCGCCCAACTCAGAGAGAATGGAGGTGGAAGAGTTCACCTCCAGGAGGACGACCCAGTTCCTCAAACGCCCCATCTTGGGGGATGGCCGGAGGACTTCCTCCGATGACGAACTGGGTGCATCGGCCCGCAAAATCTCCACCGCTATACGGGGTGCGGGCCGAAAGACGAGAAAGGGGAGCTGGCGCACCAACGAGGAAGTGACCCGGCGATCCCTCAAAATCGCCAGGGAGGGGCACCAACCCGGGGCACCCAGTGGTCAGGCCGGCCCTTCGGAGCCGGAGCCTTCAGGCAGTGAGCCAGAAGGCATGGAGGAGGCGCTGACCAAGTTCACGGAGATCGTGGCAGCTGCCATAACAGGCGTGGCCAAGAAGAGGGAGAAGGTCTCCAAGAGGCGATCCATCGCCCAGGCCACGACCTCAATAACCGAGGCACTGGGGATCGTCCTGGAGCCGTTCAAAAAATCCCTCAACAAGAGGATTGAGCGGCTCGAGGCGGACCTAGCCGGTCTCCGTGGAACTGGCCCCCAGGTGGCGCCAAAAGGGGGACGCAGGCAAGGGCAAGATCAGTCGCAGCCCCTGCCCCAGCCAGAGAATGAGGTGCTGACCCTGCTGCGGCAAGAGCTGGCTGCCTTCCGGCAGCAGCAGCGGGAGCAGCAGCAGCAGTTCCAAGAGCGGGTCCAGCGGCAGTTCGCTGTCCTGGAGGGCATTGTGCTGCGCCCCCCGCTTGCGGCCTCCAGCCAGAAGAGGGCGGTGTCGTACGCCGCCGCCGCCGCGGCCGCGGCTGCTGCGCCCAAGGCGGGCCCGTCGGGGCAAGTTGGGCGCGGGGCCGTGTTGTCGGAGCCTGCGAGGCCGGCCCCAGCGACCAAGCAGCGGCAGCGGCAGGAGAAGACTGCTCCTTCCCCGAAGGGTGGGGCGGCCAATGCTGCTAAATCAGCAGGAGCTCCTGTTGCGGCGGCGACTAGGCCGCGTCTATCTGAAATGCCCCCGGTTGGCGCCGAATGGACGGTTGTCGGCGCCAGCAGGAAGGCGGGCAAGGCAGCTAGAGCGGCGAAAAAGCGCGAGCGGCGACAGCAGCGTAGGAAGCGGGCCATGGCAGCCAGACTTCGCGCCCCGAATTCCGCAGCTGTAGTGATTACACTACAGCCAGCTGCGGAAAAGAAGGGCGTGAACTATGACATGGTCATGGCAAAGGCGAAGCAGGCGGTGGTGGAGCACCTCGACGAATTCGGAGCCTCTGAAGGCTTTCGAATGAGGCGCACCGCAACCGGGGCCCGAACATTGGAGGTCCCTGGTGCGGACAGTGGCTCTGCCGCGGACGCCCTGGCCGCAAGGATCAGAGCGTCCCTGGACGTCGAGGAGGTCCGAGTGTCCAGGCCCACAAAGTGCATAGACATGCGCATCATGGGCCTGGATGACTCCGTTAGGGTGGATGAGGTGGTGGCCGCCGTCGTCAGGACGGGAGGGTGCCAGGCCGATCAAGTGCGAGCGGGTACCATCCGTGCTGACAGCACGGGCATGCGAGCCGTTACGGTTAGCTGCCCCGTGTCGGCGGCCAAAGCCATCACGGGCGAAGGCCGAAGGCTTTTGGTGGGCTGGGTCTCCGCGCAGGTAAAACTGCTGGAGCCCAGACCTCTGCGGTGCTACCGCTGTCACGTAGGGCACCACGTGGGGGCCTATTGCGCCGCGGAGGTGGACCGCAGTGACCGCTGCTACCAGTGCGGTCAGGCTGGTCACAAGGCCGTTGAATGCCGTGCAACGCCGCACTGCTACGCATGTGCGGCGGCAGGCAAGCCGGCCGACCACCGGGCTGGGAGCAGGTCCTGCGACCCCCCCGCCAAGGCCAAGGGCAAGGTTCGGAGGCCCATCCACCCGGACGTACTCACCGCCGCAGCCACCTCCTTGGCTGCCGCCGCTGTCGCCGCCGCACCCGCCGCGGTGGGGTCCTCACGGGGGGCTCGGGAGGAGACTGTAATGGACTGTCACTAGTGACTCCATTGCGTCTCCTCCAGGCGAACATCAACCACTGCGCCCCCGCTCAGGATCTGTTGCTCCAGAGCATGGCGCAGTGGTCGATCAATATCGCCGTGGTCTCCGAGCCGTACTATGTCCTGCCCAGGGGAGACTGGGTGCGGGACCTGGACGGCTCGGTGACCCTAATTTCGTCGGCCGCCGCCGGTACCCCTACCCTTGAGGCTATCACGAGGGGACGGGGTTGCGTGGCAGCACGGTTCGGGGACATTGCAGTGGTGGGCGTCTACCTGTCCCCGAACAGATCTCTCGGTGAACTTCACATCTCCCTAATTGAGCTGGAAGCCGTCGTCGCTGGGTTTGGTTCCCTTCCCGTGGTCGTGTGCGGGGACTTCAATGCCAAGAACTTGGCTTGGGGTTCCCGGTTCACGAACCAGCGGGGTCGGATGGTGGAGGACTGGGCTCTGGAGACAGGCCTGGTCGTCCTAAACCGGGGTTCTGTCCCCACGTGTGTGCGGATGCGGGGTGACTCAGTGGTGGACATCTCGTTCGCCAGCCCCGCTCTGTCGCCGCGTGTCGTCGACTGGCGTGTTATGGAGGAGGTGGAGACGTACTCAGACCACCGGTACATCCGGTTTGACGTCTCCGCCCAAACCTCGACCGCGCCGGTCCGACAGAACCCTTGTGGTCCGCGGTGGGCGCTGAGGCAGATGGACCGGGAGCTCCTCCTGGAAGCCGCGACGGTACAGGCCTGGGTGCAAGCACCGGACAGGCCTGTTGACATCGACGTCGAGGCAGAGTGGTTCCGGGAGGCCGTGTCGCAAATCTGCGACGCGGCAATGCCCCGAGTCCATCCAGGACGTGCTCGGCGCCAGGTATACTGGTGGTCGCCGGAGATTGCGGCACTGCGCAATGCATGCAATATCGCGCGACGCCGGTATGCCAGATACCGCAGGCGCCGTATCCGTCCACCGGATGCGGAGGCCAGAGAGGCGGAGCTGTACGAGGGATACAGAGAGGCAAAGCGCACCCTCCGAGCGGAGATAAGGCGGGCCAAACTCGAGGCCCGCAACGTGTGGCTGGGGACTCTGAACGGGGACCCATGGGGACGCCCCTACAAGGTGGTGCGGGACAAGCTCCGCCCCTGGGCTCCCCCGCTAACGCAGAGTCTCCGGCCTCAGCTTGTGGAGGGTGTGGTGAGCACTCTGTTCCCCACGCGAGGGGAACACTCTCCCCCGCCCATGGCTCCGCCACCAGCGGTGTCCGACGCGGACCACGATGGCGACGACGACGACAACGCTCCAGAGGTGACCGAGGTAGAGATGAGAGTGGTGGTACGAAGGCTGAGTGCCAAAAATACCGCCCCAGGACCCGATGGCTTGCCTGGGAAGGCCTGGGTCCTGGCCATGGAGGCTCTCGGGCCTCGACTAAGAGGGCTCTTCAGCGCATGCATGGAGAGGGGCCAGTTCCCACTTCGCTGGAAGACTGGGAAACTGGTCCTCATCGCGAAGCCGGGGCGCCCTGCGGACTCTCCGTCCGCGTACCGGCCCATTGTGCTGCTCGACGAGGTGGGCAAGCTCTTTGAAAGAGTAATTGCAGACCGCCTTGTCGCGCACCTAACACGGGTGGGGCCGGATCTGGCGGACGGCCAGTTTGGTTTTCGCAGGAGGCGCTCCACGGTGGACGCCATCATGCGCGTGCGAGCCCTCACGACGGGGGATGCGGTGGCCCAGGGCAGGTGTGTCGTGGCGGTGTCTCTGGACATCGCCAACGCCTTCAACTCCCTGCCTTGGAGTAGCATTAGGAGGGCACTCCGGTATCACCGGACGCCCGACTACCTCTGTCGTGTGGTCGAGGCGTACCTGTCGGACAGGTACATCATCTACCCTGGTCACCAGGGAGAGTGGGAACGCCGAGAGATGTCGTGCGGTGTTCCGCAGGGATCGGTACTAGGGCCGCCCTTGTGGAACATCGGATACGACTACGTGCTGCGCGGCGACCTCCCTGACGGGGTCAGCGTAGTCTGCTACGCAGACGACACGCTGGTCCTGGCGCGGGGAGAGTCGTACCAGGCGGCGGTCGAACTAGCGACACACGGGGTTGCGACAGTCGTGGGCAGGATCCAGGAGTTGGGACTCGAGGTGGCATTGCACAAGTCCGAGGCCATGTGCTTTCACGGTCCTCGGAACGCGCCACCACCGGGTTCCCAACTAACGGTAGGAGGAGTCCACATCGGCGTCGGGTCGACGATGAAGTACCTGGGACTCGTTCTCGACAGCCGATGGGATTTCGAGGAGCACTTCCGACGTCTGGCTCCCAAACTAAATCGGACTGGGGCTGCCCTCGGGCGGCTCCTGCCCAACCTGGGGGGTCCAGACGCCTCCTGCCGGAGGCTCTACGCAGGAATCGTTCGGTCCATGGCCCTTTATGGCGCACCGGTATGGGCGCCGGCGCTGCGGAAGCAGCCGGCGGCCCGGCTGAACGCATGCCAGAGGGTCATGGCCATACGGATGGTGCGAGGATACCGGACGATTTCCCGCGAAGCGGCGAGCCTCCTTGCTGGACAGCCACCATGGGATCTGGTAGCAACAGGCCTTGCTCACATGCACGATCTGCGCATGGAGATGCAACGCCGGGGCGAAACTCCGCTGCCGCGACAAGTCGCAGCATGGCGGACAGAGCTCTGGCGGGTTCTCATGGAGAAATGGCGACAGCGACTGTCGCGACCCAGTGCTGGGCACGCCACAATTATGGCGGTAAGTCCCCTCTTTGAGGCGTGGTTGGAAAGACCTCACGGCGTCCTCACCTTCCGCATGACGCAGGTTCTCACCGAACACGGTAAGTTCGGGAAGTTCCTGCACCGAATTCGTGCGGAAGAGACGCCCGGGTGTCGCCACTGTGCGGACCGCCCGGAGGACACGGTGGAGCACACGGTGGAGGTGTGCCCCGCTTGGGCAGAGCAACGCCGTGTCCTCGTGGGGGCGATCGGCGGCGGCGATCTCTCGCGCCGGGCCTTGGTACAGGCCATGGTCCGGAGCGAGGAAGAGTGGCAGGCGGTCGCCTCCTTCTGCGAAGCAGTAATGCTAGCAAAGGAGGCGGCCGATCGCGTGAGGCAACGGTCCTCACGCCCCAACCGCCGCCGGGATTCCGATCCCGATTTCCGGCCACCGTAGGCGAGGGCTTGCGGACGGCGAGCAATGGGTGGCTCGCCGTCCGATCGTCCGGTAACCGTCCGGACCAAGCCCAAGTCGTCGACGGCGCGTATTGTTCCACGCGCGCCTCATGGAGATGTCAGCAAATCGTAGGGGCCCAACAGGGTCGAAGCCTACTGGGGCCACGGGTAGTGTGAAAGCGAAACCCGGGGCCCTGGGACGAAGGCAAAGAAGGAACAGGAGTGGGTTTTTAGTCAGTAAAAGTCTGACACTACTTTCCGCTCCGCCCAAGAGCGGGATTTGTCATAAGATGATTTTCCCACCAAAAAAAAAAAAAAAAAAAAAAAAAAAAACACCTCATCATCATCATCATCATCATTTCAGCCGAAAGATGTCCACTGTTGGACATAGGCCTCCCCCAAATGTCGCCTCATTGACCGGTCCTGTGCGTCTCGCATCCATCGGATTTCCGCGACCCTCACCAGGTCATCGGTCCACCTTGTGGGAGGCCTTCCAACGTTACGTCTTCCGGTACGTGGTCGCCATTCCAGAACCTTTCGTCCCCATCGACCACCCACACCTACGTTGGATAGAAGTCAGGGTCGGGGACTCTGCGGCTGGGACGTGAGAATGTCCGTTCTCTCACGCGTGCGGCCGCCTTCTTTGCGAGTATTACTGCTTCGCAGAAGGAGGCGACTACCGCCAATTCCTCTTCGCTCTGGATCATGGCCTATACCAAGGCACGGCGCGAAAGATCACTGCCACCGATTGCCTCCACGAGGACACGACGGTACTCCGCCCAAGCAGGAAACACCTTGAGCGTATGCTCCACCATGTCCTCCATAATGGTGACCCGCACGAAACAGGTTCAGGAACCTCCTGAACTTATCATGTTCGGTGAGGATGCCGTGACGTCACTCCACACACTACTTAAAGAGCGGACTTACAGCCATGCTTATAGTCTGCCCAGAACTGGGTTGTAACAGTCACTGTGGCCATATCAGCAGGAGATCCCGCCGGAACTGTACTGGACTGAACTCGAAGTTTTTATAATTAACAAAAATTTAAAAAGATTAAAATTAAAAGTTCCGTTCCGTTGTGTGTTTCGTCCTGGCCAATTTTTTTAATTCAATTGTCGAAATTGGCTAGGACATATTGCATCACCGTATTTTCTTAATGTCCGTTTTAAATACGTGTTTGTGTTTTATTTCGAATTTTCTTGCAGTGTTCTGTGTTTTACAGTTTGTTATTTTAGTTAAAGTGTTTATATTTCCAATAAAAATACTAGCAATCAACGTAATACTCGTAGATCAGAGAGACATTTTGGTAGGAAAATACCTTTAGAAATACACAATACGACGTTAATTTCTTAGGTTACCTTCTTAGGTGAATTCCTCCAATCCGTACCTAAGCTCTATATAGTATTCAGTGTAACTTTAAGCCGTATCTGCATACTAGGCATGTCTACATTGGCTATCGTCTGGAATTTCAGAGAATATCGCTCTAAACTCCATTTGTGCCCGTTTCCTTGCTTAAATGCTTAGACTACAAACGCTGGAGCAAGATCTTATACGCTTTGCCTGCTGTAAATGTTTTAAGTGCGTGGGAAATATATTAATAGAATTTTTTCCTACGAATATTTTGATTCAATAAAATGCATCAAAGAAGACCATATTTTCCTGAATTACATAATCATAGTTGTTCTATTTCACGAAGGCTGGTTGGTCTTGGATGTGTGTAGGTTCGCGTATCTATAGAAAAGCCTACACACGCAGAAACACTGCAAGTGCTCCCGGGACACTGAAAACGACAAAAATGTAATTGAAAACTACTCGTACAAAATGAAACAGATATTCTCACTACAGTTATATTATTTTCCTATCAAAATGAGTAAAAGTTGTAGGTATTGCAAAATTTTCTATGTTTCGTAGTAATAGGAAGAAAACAAGTCACGTGCTATAAAATATTCTTGAATAAGAGCAGGAGAATTTTAATATCAAGAAGTCCACACAAATCACACACACACCCAAATCAACACACACAAATCACACACACACACACACAAACACAAAAACACACATAAACACACACTAAAATCTACACCCGCCATGTGCGTTCACCGTGACGTACTCATCGCGCCGCCACCATGCACCACACTAGTTTGCCCCCGGGCCGCAATATACCGGGGCTAGAGGCTTTCCGCTTCAATTGCATCAAAGTTAGGGTAAACTTAGTTATTGGTTTGGTCAGACCTTAAATATACAACGCGTAACATACTAAGCGCACCTCTTGAAAGTTCAGAATCGGCTATTGAATCTATTTTTTATTTCTTTACTATGGATAGGTTCGCGTTTTGACCACTATCTCACCTGATGATAAGCGATGATGTGGCCGACGATGGAACAGGCTTGCCTAGAAGCAACCTATTTACACTTTTTTTTCGGGGGGAAAATCATCTAATGACATCCCTCGCTCTTGGGCGGATCGAGAGGGTGTGTCAGACTTTAACTGACTAAAAACCCACTCCTGTTCCTTCGTTGCCTTTCATACAAGGGCCGAGTCTTCCTTTCAGAAGCAGACCCTTGGCTTCTGTAGGTTTCGACCCAGCTGGGACCCTACTGTTTGCTGTCATCTCCTTGAGGCGCGCGTGGAACAGTACGCGCCGTCGACGATTTGGGATCGGTCCGGATGGTTATCGGACCGTCGGACGGCGAGCTATAACATATATACCCCTAGGTTATAGTTATCAGGAAACAAAGACCCCGGCAGGAAATTCCATTCCTTAGCTGTACGCATAATGAACGTGTTCCCAAGACGTTTTGTACGTATGGGATGTCTACTTTGTACCGGTGGCGCAACGCCGCACGTCTTGTGGTCCAATGATGGAACGGACTTGGTGGAATTAAATTGTGCAATTTCAATGCACACTTCCCAAAATGTAAACTATAGAAAACCAACAGGCTAGCAACTCGGCGTCGATGCTCAAGACTTTGGAGTTTTGACTTAACAAGTGCATCGTTGCCTATGATCTTCTTAGCTTGCTTCTCAATCGACTCTAGCGCACCAAGCTGGTATTTGGCAGACCCATCACAAAGATGAGAGCAGTACTCCATACATGATCAAACTTGCGCTTGATAGGGGTTGAGCAGCTGTTCCAGCGTGAAATACCATCTCAACTTTGCTAAGATCTCCAATTTTTTGGCAGCCAGTTGAGCGTTTGCCTCGATGTAGGAGCCGAAATCGAGGGTAGACGACTAGAGGGATAGTTTGGTAAATTCTTGATAGTTTGATAAATTATTGATAATTTGATAAATTCTTGATAAACCTTGATTACGTCACTAGAGTGTTTGTGTGTGCATGCATACTATACCAATACCGATGCGCTACCTGTGTTATGTAGTGTATCGTTTCCCATCTTATTTTCCTGCAATTTGAATAACATTTTTTTTAAAAAACACTGCGTGTACATTTAAGTAAAATTTTAGACCTTAAAATATGCTGATTGCTGAATTGATTGAGCTTAATTTTCTAATTGCGGTGTACAAGGGCGTGCATTATTCCAGTTACTGGATATAAGTAATACGGGTGCTAAATTATAATTTTTAATACTAAATGACTTGTTGCCAACAAGCTTTCGACTGTTTATAATAATTAAACTTTTTTCATATTTTTATTTCTCTGAAGGAGATCATTTTTATTGGGCCTTTTCTGAAATTGCATGGCTACGTAATAAAATGCGGTACGTATTTTAAAACTAATAAAATCACTCTTAGCCAAGTTATACACGTTCGATGATTCGTCATTTTCATTCATTTTTTAAATTCTGAAAGCGCTGAAAAAATATAAAATTATGCTTTTAGAAAAAGTCCAAAAATATGGAGCCAGAATGATATCCTTTCTCACTATTCATTCATGTGCTAAGCCTAAAATGTGCTTGTAATAATTAACTAAACGAGTTCACCTTTTGTTTATTATTCCGGTCGTTCGTCAGCACACTTACGGCCTCATAATTAAAGACAATGTTTGCGCAAACCACACGTTACGTAACTCTACTGAATATTGTATGTTTTGAGTGTTTAGCGAATTATTCCTCATTTAGTAACCTCTGGGGAAAGTTGTATGTCCATATGTATGTACGTACGCCACGGGAAGTTGTTCTAACAACGTTAGTCAGCATTCAATATTAACAAGAGAACTCAACTGGAGTTTCTTGCGTTCCAACGTTATTACAATCCATTCTAAATGTAGAAAGCAGCGCTTCCTTCATTTAGTTTGGATTCTTACTAATCAAAAGGATGTTTCCTTAGATACACAAAGTGCCATTTTAGATAACGTGAGAAACTCAGTGGAAAAACTTAATTAATTAATTATTACTTAATTAATTATCCCAAGTCTACCTACTATTCAGATGCGGTTCTTAACTGCTTAACTGTTTGTAATAAGTAAAAAAAAAACTGTTATTACTAACTCTTTGCAGTCCACCCTTATTGTTTTGTTTAGTTGTGGTGTGGTAACTTCGACATAATTGTTTTGTTATTGTTAATGTATAGTGTGTTAATGCTATATGATTGTTAAAGATTCAATAATACAGTTTTGAAATAACGGCGGTAAATTGACTTTATAAAAAGCAAACCGGAATAAGAATACAATGGAAGCGTCCATCCACAAAGTTAGGTAATTCCATAAATTTTCTTATGATTTTGCGTTTATTTATTTAAGTAATCTGAGACTTGTGTGATTATTTCTTGATGTATTGGCTAGTGTGTGTGGATACATATTTACGTAACCCTAATATTCTGAACTTTTCGAATAACAGTAGGTACATTCGTCTGGCAGCTAGCTAATCTACGATTTTATACAAACTATTTATTTTAGTAGTATTAATTGAAGACTATGGGGAAATTTTGAAAAGGGCACTCGTGGCCCTGGAACGCAGAGGGCAATTGAAGGAGTTTAGTTAGTAAAAGTCTGACACGCTCTTTTGCTCCACCTTAGAACGAGAGAAGTCATTGGATGATTTACAACCTCAAAAAAATGATAATAAATGAGTGCTAACTTGAAAGGCTCATACAAAACGACAAAATGTGAGTACAATTTTTATGCACTTACTACGCTATTGAATGATTAGGTAATCATTTAGAAGCGTAGTGAGTCTACGTTTTATCCTTATGAGGGTCCTTTTTCACTTGCATATCGTCAACATCGAGCATGGTTTAAAAGCTTGTTACTTTATTCATTAATCAAGATTCTAAATAATGTTTTTTTTTTAACTTTTAGGGCTTAAAAAAATACACGTTTTTCCTGGAACAAGTTTTGTAATATTGCAAATCACGGAATTACCGAATGCTAACAGAGTTTTCAGACGTTATCTCTCTTTTTTTGCATTGCCTCACATTGCGTTGGATTGCGTTAGATGACGCAACAAGCTTTCAAGTCATGCTCGATGTTGATGTTAGGCGAGTGGAAAAGGACCCTCTTAAAGAGATATACTATAGATTTTTAGCAAAATGAGTAAGTAATGAAGAGATTTTACACTTCTAACTTTACCAAAGGCAGGCAGGTGTGACTTGAGTTTTTAAATTTACTCACATAGGCATTTTAATAGACTTTAACTATTAAAGTACGTGAGTAAAATTCTTAAAAATACGCTGATCACTCAAAACAGTTAACCGAGTTCAAACTGATAATAATTGAACGAAAACTTGCATCGCCTGAAAACTACATTACAAAATTAATTCCAAAGTGCTGTGGAAATTGCTCGCCCCCGAGAACTCGTAAATATCGTAGCACACTCGTTTATAAAACTCATCCACCGTAATAAGTGACTTTTATCGCTCTCAAATAAAATGCAAGAATATCAACGCAACCTTTTTGCAATTTAAATGTAAATCTCGCTCGTGGGAGAAATACGGTAGAATATGAAGTGAAATGTTGTCAAGTCGTTTAACTAGTTTGTGTTGACACATTTTATATCATTAATAAGCTGCCATCTTGAAAAAGAAGAAAACGTTTTACTTTTTTAGAGATTTGCCAAGAAAACAGCAAAAACCTCGCCTTTACAATACATATACCGTCGCGAATTTTTTGCACCAGTTATTTACAAAACTTATGGCTCACTCCACAATATGTTCCGCATCGCAGGATGACTGTTCATGTTTCAAGAGTTACTCTGCAAGGGGTTGCGGAAAGGGTCCGCTGTGCCCGAGGACCTTTTATATTTATAAGAACGGTGGCACCTGTAGGTTATCGAATTTATTACCTATTGTTTACTGTCGTTTTATTTTGTCAGTTTTTTTGCCAAGAAAAGTTATGATTTTAGCAATGTTAGCGTAACTTGTTATGTATTTACATAGTTTTTACTATGGCGTTTAAACTACTTCACTAATTAGGGTTACGGAACCCTAATTAGTGAAGTCGTTGAGGTACGGACCTCAAAAGAAAAAAATGGAACCCTTATAGGATCACTTTGTTGTCCGTCTGTATGTCAGTCTGTCAAGACCCTTTATCTTGGGAACGCATGGAGGGCTCGAGTTGAAATTAAAACCATATAAGTACTCAGATCTACAACCCCTTGAAGCTGTGAAAAAATCAAACTTCTAGGTTAACAAAAAAAAAGAAGATACAGCCGTTTATGAAGCAAAAAACGTATATTTCGACCCTCTCAAGGGAAACAATTTATAGGGTACTTCCCGTTGACCTAAAATCCTGAATTGTGGCATAAAGCAAGGTCTATAGCACAGATATAGAAATAAATCTTAAAACAGTAAATTTGTTAATCATCATCATCATCATCATTTCAGCCGAAGGACTGTTGGATATAGGCCTCCCCCAAGCGTCTCCACAACGACCGATCCTGTGCGTCTCGTCTCCACCGCACTCCTGCGACTCTCACCAGGTCCTCCGTCCACCTTGTGGGAGGCCTTCCAACGCTGTGTTTTCCGGTGCGCGGTCGCCACTCTAGAACCTTTTGGCCCCATTGACCATCCGTTCTACGAGCAATGTGCCCTGCCCACTGCCCTTTAGTTTGGCGATTCTTCGGGCTATGTCGTGTAAATTTGTGAATACGTCACAAAAAACAAAAATACCATTTTGCGATTCGGAAAAATCTTCGAGACTGCATTCGGGAATTGAACATATACATAAGTTTGTACGGAACCCTCAGTGCGCGAGTCCGACTCACACTTGCCCTTTTTTTGGAACCATAAGATGTCAATCAATGGTACTACGGTCTGGGTGATATAGACTATATATTTTATACAAAAAAAGCAGATGTAATATCCAGAAAAGTTAAGAGTGGAGAGGAAATTCGGGTTTCAAAAATATACATTAGTACAATGATGTTAGTAGTATATCACGCTCCAGAAAACATATTCAACAACAACAACAACAATATCAGTGTTTATTACTACCTATAAGATACTAATGCTGTCTCTCGAAATTTTTTATACACAAGTTTAATTTGTTTTGTAGTCAAGTTTTTTTGTGTCGTTTGAAGTTCGATGTCCCCAAATTCCTACGATAATAAAAACTGTAAGCAAAAAGGTTTTTGAAGTTGTAAAACAAAATAAAAAATGTACAAGACACATTTTCTGAGACAGAACCACATCTGTACGTAAGTTTCCCATTTAGCTTTTGAAACAATTCCCGTTTTTCCGTCATGTTACCTCAATGTCGTCGGTTTTATATTCTCGAACAAAAAGGGTTTGAATTAAAGTTCTTAAGGGCGGAATTCACCAATAAAACTAATCGCGTTTTAACGTTTAGCTCGTATAATCGCGTTTAGCCGCTGTCACTAGTGTCACTTGTAAAAATACAACAAAAGAAAAATACAGACAAGTGACACTAGTGACAACGGCTAAACGCGATTATGCGAGTCAAACGTTAAAACGCGATTAGTTCTATTGGTGAATTCCGCCCTAAATTTTGGACTTGCATCTTTTTACAACAGTCGTTTTGTAAATCATATTCCTATCATATTCCTAGCCTTTTTGGTACCTAGGTTGGGATTGGCTTCGACTCTAATTGGATGTGGCTGAATGCCCGTGTTTTTCATGGAGTGACTGCATATCAGAGCTACACAACCTAATTACTAAGGAACATGATAGTCCTTGGATAGACTGATGGTCAGATTTTCTTTCTGCCCTGCTAACAAACAACAGCATTGTATAATGTAGAAGCACTTTTTTTTCAAGTTTTGTTAATGTGGAGTACCATGGAGCATTTTTATTAGGTTGCAACTTGTTTGATATTATGAGCATGGCAGTTGAGAGTTTGTCATACTCACTCAAATGTCTCGCTGATGGTGGCACGTGTTATTAGGTCATTCAGTTCCCTTCAAAATAGTTGAGCTGAGTGGGACTGATGCACGCATCATGCTCGTGAACGGGTGTCATCAGTTGAGACTGGTCATATCTTAGCTGCTAGTGGCTTAATTCAATTTCTATTTTTTAATTAGTTTTTTTTAAATTATTATTACTATCTATACTATACTTACATATTAGAAGCGACAAGAAATATGTAACCAAGATTTATGTAACTCGTATTATGATTTAAAAGAATGTCCATGGAGTTTCTTGCACGTACTTCTCCATAGAGATTTACGCTTTGGAACGTGCAATTTAGCTTCACTTTTTTTTTGACTGACCGACATTTTGACAATTCAAAAGTGCCTGTAATTGGTCTATTTGAAATAAACGTTTCTGATTTCTGATAACTTAATCGTAACGTAAAGTTTTGGGAAGCACATCACCTACCACCATCTGACTTTTTGAAACCCCAAGAACATCTCCCGCCTGGACGTGAATTGCAGTGGTCCATATGGAAAGCACTAAATCGGTTGCGCACCCAGGTAGACCGTTGCAAACACAACTTGGCAAAATGGGGTTTTATAGACCAGTCGGATACTCAATGTGAGTGCAGTGCTCCTGTTCAAAACCTGAGCCATATGTTAGAGTGTCCTAAGTGCTCATACTCCTGCACTGGAGGATTTAATGAGTGCCACCGATGCTGCAGTTAACGTAGCCACCTACTGGGACCAAACAGTTAAACGAGTTTACCATCGATTCGAAAAGAAGAAATACGTAATCCTCTAATTCTCTAACCAAAACTCACAACCATAACGACACCATCAATCTTAACGTGGCAAAATCAACTTAACAGCGATCATGAGCGCTTCAGGGAGTTGGGGAAACCTCAGCTTGATTAATTCCTAAGTATCTACCCGCAGTTAATGAAAAGAATGGCTCGAGCCCGATTCCCGAAACTCTTTCCTGTTTCTCTCAATAAACGTTCGGGGAATTACAAACATTATATCGAAACAAATTATGTTTGCTCTTTTTGTTCATAATAACATGGCAGTAGTGAAATGAATCACTTGGTTTGGAGTCTGAGTTCGCAGTTAGGCAAAATTAAACGGGGTAAATACGAGCCGGATACATGTGTTATCTTGAAGCACACCAGAAAAATCTGTTACCTAAAAGTGAAGTTCCAGTGCCATCTAGTAGCGACGTGGGGAGTTTTTCTGATACGGGAAACCAGGATGACGGATCATCGTTTCCGTATCCATAAAAATCATTACAACAAAATTCGTTCTTAAACGCCACGTTCTCGCCAAAGCGAAATTGTATTTTTATTTCAAAACCAAATAAATCTTGTCAAAAATCCATTTAAATAACCTAATTATTGAAGAGCCCCTACTTACACACATAAACATGCTCAAAACACATGCGATGAACAGGACGACCTCTAACAATGATGTGTATTTTGCTGCGCTTACGGTTTATAAGTAATTATAACGTACAGTTGAATGTTAACAATATTACATCTATATTTTTAAGCCGAGGATAAAGAAAATCTCACGTTCAGAAACGGCACATTCTTTTTTCTGTTGATAGGTTCGCGCTTGACCACTATCTCACCTGATGGTAAGCGATGATGTGGTCGCCGGTGGAGCACACTTACCTAGAAGTAACCTATTCACTCTTGACTTAAAAATACCCCTAGGTTCTAACTTTCAGGAAACACAGACTCCGGCCGGGAATTCCACTTCTTAGCTGTATGCACGATGAATTTCAATGTGTTCCCAAAACACCAAATTCTTTTTTTTTTTCAATTTACCTTCCTATGTGAGGCAAATATTGCTAGGACTAAATTAAAGGCTTGTGTCAGACATGCCAATTGTTGGTATTTTTGTAACTTAAAGAGAAACATGCCACATAGTAGGTACCGGCAAAATTTCGTATAAGGCAGTAGATATGTTAACATACTTAGAATAAGTAGTGTGTAGTGTGGCAAACTTAACCAATTGAAAAAGTTTATTGAGATAGACAAATTCATTAAGTAGTTCTTTGTCGCCGCTTTTGCACAATATGACTCTTAGTAGGTGTGGTTAATTTGTAAGGGAACACGTGGCTAATTTGTAAGGGATCAAGAAGCGCCACGGACACTAAAATACGATGGCCAAGGGATCTATGTCCGCAGCCGCCCCACGATTCGGCCCGTGTAACATTTGTATGTTGGTTGGGCCAAGGGAAGGAGGAGGGAGTGTCCCTTAGTTGAGATTGCGATTTCAGTATCAATAATATTTTTTTTAAAATTAAAACAAAAAGTTCTAAATTACAACAAGGTAGAAGCCTGGTTTCAATTTTTTTTTTTATTAATGATAGGCTCGCGTTTGACCACCATCTTACCTGATGGTAAGCGATGATGTGGTCGACGATAGAGCATGCTTGCCTAGAAGTAGCCTATTCACTCTTGACTTAAAGACCCCTAAGTTGTAGCTATCTGGAAACACAGACTCCGACAAGGAATTCCACTCCTTGGCTGTACGCATAATAAATGTGTTCTTAAAACGTTTTGTGCTTATGGGTGGGATGTCTACCAGACAACAATTACTTCAGGTTAGTGTTTGATGTCGTCTATAGCAATACTTGGCGTCGATAAAGAGTCATGACATGCTACCAGAAAACACTAATTAGCCCGGTTCAGCACTTTCTTTACATTGATCTTTGTTAAGAACATCCTAATACCACGTTGTTCAGCACTTTCTTTACATCGATCTTTGTTAAGAACATCCTAATACTATCATCCTATTATTTAGCTTAATTATTATGAAACTAGTTAAATAATTATATAAGCAAGCTAAACGTTTTACGTACGTGCGCTAATTTTTTTAAGGCACCGGGGTAATACACTACCAAATTCCATACTCCAGGCTGCTATATAGTAATTTGTAATGTAAAAACTAAAAAATGCCAACAAGCTAGTAGGTTCAGTTGATAGCGGCCTTACATAACAAAAAGTTTTACGGAGTACTTAACCTGTGTCCACATGTACTCTGGCGGCCAGTAAAGCGAATGGAAAGTTAAACAATATCCATTACTTATTGTTTTGAAAGTTCAACATCCTGTATTTAGGTTTCACGTTTAAAATTCAACGTCTGTGCTCCCCAGAGAAAACGAAAAAGTAACTGGAATTGAAAAGCATAATTATGAAAAAGCTTAACCGTCGAACTCCAGTTATAGAAACGTGATATTTTTTCAACCCGCTGCAATCTACACATGAAAGCTCAATTAATATTACGCTTTTTTTTAATTCAGAATCAGCCCCCCTAGCCAAGTTACAATCGTATCGTTCGCGCCGATCGCCTCGAGTAGGCCACGCCTCCGATTCCTTTGTTCTGACCACGTGACTGAGCGTTGAGATGACGTCAGAACAAAGGAATTGGAGGCGTGGCCTACTCGAGGCGTTCGGCGCGAACGATACGATTGTAACTTGGTTAGGGGGCTAGTTTCGTTTTACATTATATTCCCTTAGCCCTACCACGAGCTCTTAACGCGAACCATTCGACAACCTAAACTGTGCTGTTAAAGGGATGGAGCTATATAGGGTGTATAGCTCCATCCCTTTTTCTCGCTCACTCGCTTGACATTTTAACACGTTATGATATATATATATATTTTTATTGGGTGGGAAAATCATCTTATGACAAATAACAAACGGAGCGGGAGATAGTGTTAGAATTTTACTGACTAAAAACCCACTCCTGTTCCTTCGTTGCCTTCGTCCCAGGGCCCCGGGTTTCCTTTTCACACTACCCATGGCCCCAGTAGGCTTCGACCCTGCTGGGCCCCTACGATTTGCTGACATCTCCCTGAGACGCGCGTAGAACAGTACGCGCCGTCGACGACTTGGCCTCGGTCCGGACGGTTACCGGACGGCCGGACGGCGAGCAATGGTTGGCTCGCCGGGCTCGCAAGCCCGCGCCTACGGTGGTCGGAAATCGGGATCGGAATCCCGGCGGCGGTTGGGGCGTAAGGAACGCTGCCTCACGCGATCGGCCACCTCCTTTGCTAGCATTACTGCTTCGCAGAAGGAAGCGACCGCCTGCCACGTTATGATATGGCTAATTTTGTATTTATAACACTTTCTACGAAAACATTCGACGACAAACTGAAAATAATTAAAATTTTAACCGGATTTTCATCATGTTCACTCGCTCGAAGAATTCGAAGTTACTTTTTAGGGTTTCGTACCCAAACGGTAAAAACGGGTCCCTAAATTACTAAGACTTCACTGGCCGTCTATCTGTTCATGAGATACAGTCTAACCAGGCTGTATATCATGTAACGTGATAGCTAGACAGTTGAAATTTTTACAGATGATGTATTTCTGTTGCTGCTATAACAACAAAATACACTAAAAACAGAATAAATTAAATATTTAAGCGGGGCTTCAATACAAAAAAACGTAATTTGTTTGCCATTTTTTTGCTCGATATTAATATTGTAGTACGGAACCCTTCATGTGTGAGTCCAACTGGCACTTGGCCAGTTTTTTATGTTTCTTTATAATTCCAACTTTAAAACTGTAACCATCAACCATTAAATGATTTCAGTATAATCCGTTACTTGTTTGACTTGTCTGTTGGTCTAGTGTTTAGTGGCTCTGACTGCAGCTATGCCGGAGGTCGTGGGTTCGAGTCCCACCCAGGACAAATGTTTGTGTGATGAGCATGATTATTTGTTCTGTGTCTGGGTGTAATTTATCTATAATATGCATGTATATATTTAGAAATATATAAGTATGTTTATCAGTTGTCTAGTACTCATAAAACAAGCTCCGTTTAGCTTGGGGCTAGACGACGTTGTCTGATATTTGTGGAATATTATGTTATATTATTATTATATTATAGGTATATATTATAACTAGAGTAAATTCTTAGTGTCTAGCTGGTTAAATTCAAAGTTTTACTGAAATACAACATTTACATTGAAATGTTAACTGACATGAGTTTGATAAAATAGAATTTAGGATTAGCTAACGAAACGTAGGTGAAGGATAAGTGCTATTTAAATAATGTTTCGTACCTGAATATCTAGGGAATATTCGAATGAATTGACATGGTGGACATCCCACCTATACGCACAAAATGTTTTGGGAACACATTCATTGTGCGTATAGCTCAGGAGTGGAATTCCTTGCCGGAAATCTGTGTTTCCTGATGGCTACAAACCGGGAATGTTTAAGTCAAAAGTGAATAGGTTACTTCTAGGTAAGCGTGCTCCATCGTCGACCGCATCGTCGCTTTCCATCAGGGGCCCTAGTCAGCTATTTTTATAAATTCGTCATTCCAACACGATTCCATTGTAATTTTGTTAAAAGTTCGTAATCTGTTAATTCATAATGGCCGATCATTGATCGATCAGTGGTCTCGTAATTGAATTGTGGTACGAGCTGTCTTGTAATGAATTAAAAGCAATGACTACACAGTGAGGTTCTAATGGTAGGTCACTGATCAAAGGAACTGTCAAAATTTTAGCAGATTACCGCATACGTCAGACATTCATTTGTCATTACGTACGAGATTACCATTCTGCGACATTTCTTTCAATGGAGTTTATATGGTTGATCATTGGAAAGTCATAATGACAACATTATATTAGTAGATTACCAATCTTGCCAAAATCAACAATTATGAAATCAATGATAAACCATTCTGACACTATTGTAATAGCTGACTTGAGGCCCAGGTGAGATAGCGGTCAAGCGCGAACCTAACAAGAATAAAAAAAAAACGGTTGGCGCAGTGGTTGAGAGATTAGCTGCTGCGCTGCGTGTCGCGGGTTCGATTCCCGCGCGGGACAAATATTTATATGGACTACAGATTGTTGTTCCGGGCTTGGGTGTCGTGTGTATGTTAGATTACGTGTTTGTGAGCGCACCCATGTCACTGGAGTAAGTCTTACTGTTGGGAAAAGTTAAAAAGAAATAATGAGTAGCAAAGTGATGATAGAAATGATGAAAATCACTGGCTTTTTATAACTGTTTCTGTATTTTTCAAGTCGTTAGTAATTGAAATATTATGAAAAAAGGTGTTATTTTAGTAAATATTTAACGGAGTTTTTTTTTAATATAAAATCTCGCTCTTGGGCGGAGCGAGAGATAGTGTCAGACTTTTACTGACAAAAAACCCACTCCTGTTTCTTCGTTGCCTTCGTCCCAGGGCCCCGGGTTTCGTTTTCACACTACCCAATTTAATGAACTTAATATAATTGTAATTAACTAATGAAATTGTGGATATACATCTAAATTCATTATATTTTATTTTTCGCCCTTATTGTGGAGTAGGACTGGGACTGATAGCTGTTCACAAAACGTTTATTAACACCAGCAATACTGTATATACCTTCCTATGATCCACAATAAAGATAAATTGAATTGAAAATACTCTACGGTTAATCGGTTTAGATAGCACCAAGTTTTCCATAAAACTTCATAAAATCACCCACATTTACATTTCCCAATTCACTTAAATATTCGCTGAGATACAGCCAACGAATGCCCATCCGAGGATAATAATATTATGCGGATACCCTGGTTCCATATTATGTAAATGAATGCTTTATGTAACTTGGTTGCCATTTTTCTTTGACGAAGTTATACCATTTCATGTTCTATTTTGTTAATTAATTTGGGTTTTTTAAGTTAGATAGGCAATCACTCCATGTAAAACAGTGATTCAAGAAGCATCCGCTTTGACTGAAAACCGAAGCTCAATACACAGGGAGATGGATGTGCGATCAGCTAGCCAATATTGATGACGATCAAAGGAAACTATAATATATTTTCTTTAAATACATATAATTTACATTTAAAAAATACCTAACTAACTATAATTACATTTTACTGTAATTAAAACTCAAATGTAATTAAACCTGAATAAAATTTGGCTTCTAAAAACTCCTCCATATGGCTGTCGACTGGTAATGTGCCCAAAAGACTGGCGGCATTACCATGCTGTCTGGCAATGATTATCCTCTGTCTGAGCTAAAAACCAGTCCTTGGGTCACACGAAGTGTCAACAAGACGTTTCGACAGATCTTTTTACAATTTGTGAGCACTCGGACCCCACAATCTGAGAGTTTCAACCTTAAAAGCTTTAAAAATATAACTTCCAACAAGGTTATTTGTATTGACAATCAAACAGTTTATAACTTCAGTCAAAATATTTGAAGTAACAATGATAAATTAACACCTACGCCGAATTCCGCCATGTTGTGGCCTCCACAAGGACATGCCGGTGATCTATAGAATATATTCCCGTCATCAGATCCTGACCTGATGACCATGGGATCACCTAAGGTGTATTTCCTTTGAAACAATTTTTTTTAATATGATTTTGGCGTTTTGGAAAATATACTTAAAAAATAAAAGTAAGGCACCAACGAATTGAGGATCTCCATCTTTTTGTAGTCGATTAAAAATAATTCTAAAGCCAAAACACTGTAGTAAATTCGCTTTTACAAGGTAATAGATTTATCAAGAGTTAATCGAAAGGCTCTCATGCACCACAGAACCTTCCCATAACTTGTTTCTTTCTACTCATAACAATTCCGAATGATACCGATCCTTGCAGAATTAATGGTCCAATTACTGCGCTCTTTTCTTATCCTCCAATTTTTAATTTTTTCTCTAATATACAGTAGAAGTCGTTTGATCGATACTTGTTTTCATCAAGTCTAGTATTATACTCAATGACACTCTGTTCGTTGGTTGTCTCAACACTTCTGTTGCCGCAACTGTTTATTTTGTGATTGTAAACTTCTGGATAAAATGTTTACTTTGACGCAATGATTGTTCTGTAGAATACTCAGCGACGTACGAGTATAAATGAACGAACAAATCGACTCCACCATCCTTCTACTATAAATAATACCAACTAAAATGTGAGATATATAAAAATAATATCAGAAAATATAATAAAGTTGTATAAACTCTCTCTAAATCGGCTGAGGAGCGCCAAGCTATGGAAACAATTTACACAGTATTTTGGTTAATATTTGTACTGGCTTACAACACAAGGGAGTGACTATCGACCTAGCTAATCTTAACATTTCGTAGCAAATCATAGCGTAGCAGCTCATAGCAGTTCGTAGCACATCGTAGCGGTTCATCGGACGTCGTACCGATACCACACAAATTGATTACGAGGAGCTTCCTTTGTACAGTAAACCAATTTCCAATCGGAGGAATTGCCGACATTATCAGGCCAATCGCTATTTTGCATTGCAGTATCCTGATACAAACAAGTAACCTGGTACATTTTGTAAACTGTTTGTTGATTACAAACAGTTTCCATGAATCCTCTCAAGGAAACAACCCTAATGCGGATTATACATGACTTGATTTCACCACCACCTTCACCACTACCATCGGGCAACCCGACGTATGGCGAGTATCCACACGGTCCATACTAAGCGTCTCGCCTCGTCTTTTATACCGCGTGCTTCAAAGGTTTGGAACAATTTACCTGCAGTGGTTTTCCCATCCGATTATAATTTAGGTGTCTTCAAGGCTGCAAATAGGGTCTTAATAAACTATACTCTGTTTTTTTTTTAAGAAACGAATACTGAAAATTTTGACTGCGTTTCTATTGGTCCGCGTAATCAACATAAAGTCCGTTCCACACAAACGCAGTTTGTAGTTTGTGCGTGAGTCATGGCGAACATATCTCTTGTAGTTAAGCATACTAAGCGCTCTTTGCAATCTACAGAAAAACAAATAATACACAATTTGTTTAAATCGTTTCATGAGTCTGATACATGATTATTATACAAGAATTGTATAATAATTATTTGATTTATGTATTCTAGTACATAATAGATACCTAAATACTATTACAATAATGTTTTATATTATTTATTTATGAAAATATCATATAACGCGAACAG
The DNA here is from genome assembly GCA_905147345.3 of Mythimna impura. Classification (NCBI taxonomy): domain Eukaryota; kingdom Metazoa; phylum Arthropoda; class Insecta; order Lepidoptera; family Noctuidae; genus Mythimna; species Mythimna impura. The sequence goes on from LR990359.1 coordinate 8,902,917, forward strand.
AAAATTTTGTTACGAATATAAATCATAAAATAGTAATTTAATTTTCTCTACAGTAAATTTTAGAAGTATTCAATCATCATCTTCCTGCCCTTGTCCCATCTTATTTGGGGTCGGCACAACATGTTTTTTTCTTCCATTCTATCCTGTCAACCGTCATGCTATCACTAACTTCCTTTTCTTTCATATCACTGTTCACACAATCCATCCATCTTTTCTTTGGCCTTCCTCTCCCTCTCCACCCATCCACATGTATACTCATAACTCTTTTAGTAACATGCGTTTCATCTCTCCTCTTTACATGACCATACCAAGACAAACGATTCCCTTTCAACTTTTCAGTCACTGGCGCCACTTTCAAACTTCCTCTAATATACTCATTTCTCACTTTATCCATTCTCGTCACACCACACATCCATCTCAACATTCTCATCTCCGCTACATGCAATCTTTTTTCATCCGTCTTTTTCACAGCCCAACATTCTGATCCATACAGTATGACAGGTCTTATCACGGACTTGTAGATTTTACCCTTCAACTTGGGGGGCATCCGTGGGTCACAAATTGTTCCAGTGACCTGTCGCCATTTCATCCATCCTGAATTGATCCGATTTGATACGTCTCGGTCTACCTCGCCATCTCCTTGGATAAGCGACCCGAGGTACCGAAAGTCGGAGCAGATTGGTATGGGCGTTCCAGCGAGAGCTAAGGGCATAGGACCGGAGAGACCACCGAAATCACAGAACAAGTACTCGGTTTTCGTTCTGCTCAATTTTAAGCCAACACTCTCCAGTCTGTGCCACCACACCTCCAATTTGCTCTGGACCTCTAGGCCACTCTCGGCAACCAGCACAATGTCATCGGCAAACAGCATACACCAGGGAGCCTCTTCCTGGATGCCCGACGTCAGAGCGTCCATTATCATCAGGAAGAGGTAAGGGCTGAGGGCCGACCCTTGATGTAAGCCGACAGCCACACTGAAGCTGCCAGTGTTGCCCACTGCAGACCGGACTTGGGTACTGCATTGGCTGTACATCGCTCGGATCAACTGCACATACTTCCCAGGCACACCTTTCTCCTTAAGGGCCCACCACAGAACCTCACGAGGTACCCGGTCATATGCCTTTTAGAAGTATTCAATATAGACTTAAAAATTTCAAAACAAGAACAAAGGCGTTGGCCCCGCCCCAACCAAATAACCCATCTCACTTTGTCAAAATCGGAAATGTGCGAGAGACATACTTAGTACTCGTTTGTTAAAAAAAAAAACAGAGTATAGTGTGCTTCACCATCAACGATTGCATCACTGCTTACCATCAGGTGAGATCGCAGTCAAGTACTTGTTTATATCATTTAAAAAGAAATAGGCAGCTGAGGTATTAATGAAGGCGGCGATAGATAAATGAGGGACTAAAACACCAACTAACCAGCTAATTATTAATCAAAAGGCAGAAATGGAACGTGATTCCATTTTCTATATCGTGCTATAGATAATATGATTAGGAAGGGTTAATGTGTGCGGTACAAAGTTCCGCTATTAATTGGAAGCTTCACCAAAACATAATAAGCAATTATTCGTAATATCTGGTGATGTGCGGTAATTTTGCATCAAGTAAGATAACCTGAAGATTTTCAAAATTTTTATAATACTTAATAACTTATTTCTTCATAGAGTAGAAATTTTATCGTATTAATCTAGTGTGATTTCTAATAATTTATCTATTGCTGAAAATTGCCCATTACTTGCAATATGTTATTGATTCTGTCTATAGCTCTTACTGTATTTGTGTGAATTTTGTATTACTTCAGGAATGTACTCATAAGACTTAACGTACTTCGTCAGACAAACATTTTTCTCATTAAATTTCCGGAACCTTTGAGTTCCCCAATCAATTACAATTGTTTAACTATCATACGATTTCCTATAACTTCTCAATTTTAGAGAAAATATATTTGTCTTGGTTTTACCAATAGATTTGCCCGCATGAAAGTAAATTCCTCCTTACAAACTTTTAAAACGCATTTTATTAGGAGCTGAATTTCGGAAAATTCTTTCGTAGTGTTTACCTCCGTCATAAAAGGAGGTGGGGAGGTTTGCGAAATATCACGCTCCTAGTTCTAGTAATTTCGGCTGTGCGTTGATATGTCAGCCATTCAGTTTCTGACCAATCCCGCTCTTGAGCGGAGCGGGAGATAGTGTCAGACTTTTACTGACTAAAAACCCACTCCTGTTCCTTCTTTGCCTTCGTCCCAGGGCCCCGAGTTTCACTTTTACACTACCCATGGCCCCAGTAAAGATTGCTTAGGTTAAAATGTGGGCAAAGCAAAGTGTCCTAATCTGTATAATGTAAGAAATAGATTTTTAAGTGTCAGTAGTTTATAAATTCTGTAGACTTAACTAGAGACATTAAACATGTATGGTAGAATCCTATATAAAATAGCAAGCTTATAAGACCAACGGCTAAAAATATACATTCGTTATTTGGTTTAACCCTCAGGGAAATGTTGTAGCCGAATATAAATAACCCCTTTCGAAGTAAACGGCCTCTCTTCAAAAGGTCTTTGTGGAATATGGATGTAGAAAGGTTAGCCATGAATCACTCTTTGCCTCAGAAAAGCCTTCTAGAATTTTAGTTAATATTGTGAAGCTGGACACGAATAAGACAAACTTTTAGATTGCAGCTTTGATTAGAGGCTTATTAACAAAGATATCGAAAGTTGTGATGCTGAAGAAGAGAGCTGTAAAGAAAATTCCTTGCCAGAATCTGTGTTTCCTGATGGCTACAACCCGGGAATCTTTAAGTCGAGAGTGAATAGGTTATTTCTAGATAAGCTCGCTCCATCGTCGACCATATCATCGCTTACCATCAGGTGAGATAGTGGTCAAGTGCGAACCTATCAAGAATAAAAAAATAAAACATTTTTACATTTCATCGAAAAATTTAAAAGCGAAAGAGTTATCATCGAGCGAGATTTATGAAAATTTATATGAGATCAACTGCATCTGACATTTGCATATTACAGTGCAACCAGCAGTGACATTATGGGAAATGTAATATTGATACCTACTTAAAGATTTTTAGAATCCGTATTGGTGAAATTTCTTAGCGTGTACAAGTGCCCTTACGCGTGCGGCCGTCTCTTTACAGTAATGTTTCATAGAAGGAAGCGATCGCATCCTATTCCCTCTCGCTTCGGACCATGGTCTGAACCAGCGCCTGGCGCGAGTGGTTTCCCTCCACCTCCACGATGACACGGCGATGCTCCACCCAAGCTGGGCACACCTCCATCGTATGTTTTACCGTGTCCTCTGGGCTGTATTTGGGTTGGCTAGGTTATATTTGAGTTTTAGGATTTTCATAAAAACTATAATAAAAAACCTGGGCAAGTGCGAGTCGAACTTGCGCACTGAGGGTTCCGTACAAACTACAATTCTCGAATGAAGATTTTTCCGGATTGCAAAAAAGTTGTGTTTTTTTTTGTGACGTTGGTAACAACAAATTTACTGTTTTCAAACTTATTGCTATACCTGCGCTATAAGACCTTGCTTTATGCCAAATTTCAGGATTCTGGGTCAACGGGAAGTACCCTATGAATTTTGATTTCTTTGAGACTATCGAAGTATACATTTTTTGCGACATAAATGGCCGTATCTTTTTTATTCGTTAACTTAGAAGTTTGATTTTTTCACAGCTTCAAGGGACCGCAGACTTCAGTATATGGTTTTATTTCAATTCGATACTTCCACGCGTTCCCGAGCTAATGGGTCTTGATAGACAGACAGACAACCAAGTCATCCTGTAAGAGTTCCATTTTTTCCTTTTGTGGTACGGAACCCTGAAAATAATTGTACAGGCTGTATTTGAAAGTTGACGAAGTTGAATAAGATAAAAGATAATATGATAAGATAAGAGCTTGTTGAATGTTCTTTTCAATGTTGCCTTACTACTATATTGGGGGTGCGTTCACAAACAAATAAACTCATATATAGACCATACAAATATATTTTACGTGAGGGACTCGAACACACGATACACAGCGACTCTGCCAAACGCTTAATTAATGAGCCGACGTGTGTTTGTTTGTTACTTGTTCACGCTCGAATTGCTGATTGGAATCGTATTAAATTTAGTATCAATATAGCTTATAATAATATATTGGATTAACATATAGGTTATAATTTATAATGGGGAAAGTACTAATTCCACGTGGGTTAAGCCACTGACAGAGGCTGTTCACACTCACACTAAAATTATAAAGACGAAGGATTGTGTGTATGTATGTTTGTTACTTCTTTTCGCTTGAACGGTGAATGGATTTCGATTAAACTTAGCGCAAGGGTAGATCATCTCTAAGAATAGCACATATGATACTTTTTAATCCAGGAATATAAAATATTATCTTGGGATAATTTTCTAATAACACGCGGGTGAAATCACGGGTAGCAACTAGTATTAAAATAGTCTTCGAAAGATCTGGTACATCAACAACAATTCATCTTGGAAGGGGTTTGGCAAGTTTAAGCTTTATAGTCCTTCTGAGTTTGAATGTAAGAATGAACTGGAACGACATTTGTGAACTTAACTTAAATGAGTTTCAGTCAGCATACGTTCCGAATGTAATATGTTTAATGTACTGCTCTGCTAAGTTACTAACTTATACAGCTTATACAAACTTTGTCCTGATAATGTTGAAAGGACTTCGGGTCGTATTACTCTATCGAAAACATATTCCGTAAAATATTGTTACGTGAATTTTGATTTAGTTATTTAACACAAAACTGTGTGAGGAGAAAATTTAAACATATCATCAATTTAGACTATATATCGAGAAATAAAATTGCATAAAACAACAATAACATACAACATAACATCAACAACATGATAACAATAAGAAGCATAAATGCGTATGTTTGTGTGAGTGAGCCGTTTCGAGCATTTGTAGGTGGTTTCCGTACTGTTCCATATATCTATACTGTGACCTTGGTTGGATTTTGAGAGTGTCATAGACTGAACCTAGCTTAGCTTTTTTTTCTAGCCAGTGATTCATATGCAAAAATTTATTCAAGCGTAAACAAAATTTGTTGAAATGAAAACAGATGCAAACAACTGCCTTAAGCTATTTTGGCAATCATAACAATACATTAACATGGAAATATTATATCAACAAGTTATTATTTACATGTGACGCAAAAGCAATGTGCATATCACGGTGCAAACAGTGGAACAGGTGCAGTGCCACTATTATAACAATTGATGTTGTTCAACTTACTAACGCATGCATTAAAAAATAAATCTTTTTCTGAAAACGACATCAACTTAATATACTTAATTGGTTAATTGGTTAATTATAATGGTTATATTTTTAAATAGTTCTTACATAGTTTTTGGTTAGCAATCCACTTTTCCAATGAGTTTCCCACTAACCGTGGGTTTCCAATGAGTGCTATGAAAGTAGCGTAAGATAATCGTTGGTTGGTACCACATTTCATAAAAAGCATGTAAAACGCCCCTACGAGTTGGCTTCGGTCCTTAGTACGCCTACCAAAGGTTCGGGACCCCAAGGTCCTGACAAATAGGAATAAAGTTGGCTTAATTATTCCACATCAACATCTGTTTGATAAAGCACACAACAAATCACATGTATAATTATGATGGAAGTATTAAAAATCTTCATCCCTCGACGATGAGTTGGAAATCGCCAGAGTTACAATGACAAACTTTAGCGTCCTTCATTTATTTAAATAAATAAACCACAAAATGGAGATACTGACTAGTCGTTTTACTGAGATTTTACTTTTAAATTGAATATTGATACAGATAGCGGTACGAATCTTGAGCGCTCGGCGAAAGAGCGGGGATCGCTTTGCGCATCGTACAATATCGGCAAGCCAATCACTTTACAAGGATTTCACTCCCCGCCCCCGCATCTCTCTTCATACCACTAAAGAGACCCGATATTTCACTTTTCCGTGCTTCTGCGCAAGTAGAACTGTAGAAGTCAGCGCTCAAGATCCGTGCCGGTACTTATACTGATTTCTAAATTTTTTTTACTGGAATCTCTTTGTTCGCCGTTGGTATAAGTGTAAGTTTTGCTATTACTTTATTTTAGCTTACCTGACTTTTTTAACTTAATTGATTTGCTTGTCTGTCATTTTAACAATTTGATTAAGGCCGTGTTCTCACTATGACGTAACGGTTAATTTATCGTCGACCGACTATCGTCTCTATCTTTTTTTTCTTATTTGGTATAGACTAGTAACACATCGGATCAACGCAGGATGGATGAAATGGCGACAGGTCACGGAAACAACTTGAGACCCACGGATGCCCCTCAAGTTGAAGTGTAAAATCTACAAGTCCGTGATAAGGCCTGTCATACTGTATGGATCAGAATGTCGGGCTGTAAAAAAGACGGATGAAAAAAGATTGCACGTAGCGGAGATGAGAATGTTAAGATGGATGTGTGGTGAGGCGAGAATGGATGTGTGTGAATGGATTGTGTGAAGAGTGATATGAAAGAAAAGGAAGTTAGTGATAGTATGACGAGTGACAGGGCAGAATGGAAGAAAAGAACGTGTTGCGCCGACCCCAAATAACACAGGACAAGGGCAGGAAGATGATGATTTGATATAGACTAGTACTTGAGTGCGATCCCACCTGATGGTAAACAGTGATGCAATCGTTGATGGTGAGACGCACTAGTTTATTAAAACCCTATTTGCTCTAGCCTTGAAGACACCTAAATTATAATCGGATGGGAAGACCGCAGCAGGCAAATTGTTCCAGTTCTTCGATGTACGCGGTATAAACGACGAGGCGAAACGCTTACTCCAGACCGTAGAGGTTTCAACAACGGAAGGGTGGATACCCGCCATACGTCGGGTTGCCCGATGGACTTGATTTCGCCATCTCGCAATCCCGCGCACACTCTCCAAAATGCAACCTGTAAAACACCGAAAGGCTGGCTACCCTACGCCTGTACTCAAGGCTTTGAAGCTGTTCCCATTATAACTAATATTTGTCGTGGCCACAGATAGTCACAAAAACGACACATTTACGTGACGGTTTAGTCTTGAAATATTGTTATTGTTTTACGACTGTCGTGCTAGCCATTCCCACTATCATGACAATCTGTTGTCACCGCAAAAAAGTCGTAGACGACAGTTACTTGTGTCGTCCTATAAGTGAACACCTCCATTTAAATAATTACAAGCCATGACACAGCTTAAAACTACATGATTACATGTCGTCACGACAAAATGGGAACGCGGCCTACGAGGGGTTTACTATATTTATAGGCTTTTCCGCATCCTTAAAAGTAAGTGTATATTACCTGTTTGATAATTAGATTAATAAGAACAAATTGTCATACACTATTGTCGGCCACTCACAAGGTGGACCGATTCCCTGGTGAGAGTTGCGAGAATCCGATGGATACAAGACGCACAGGACCGTTCATTGTGGCGATATTCGGAGAGGCCTATGTCTAACAGTGGACGTCTTTTGGCTGAAATGATGATGATGAAGTCGTAAGTTAAGATAGACAGTAAATGTTACAATGTATATATCTTATTTCTCGTGAGTGTACCTAATAGTAGTTAGTGGCACAAATAGTACGTTCGAATACCTCACGCCTTCATTTAATTAAAAGATTTTGGAAGACCGTGGAATAAAGTTTTTGAATTTCCTCTCCTGCTGGCGCCGTGTGTAGATAGCAGGTTTGTATAATTGTGTAACTTCTTTATCTTATTACATAGGGGAAGCTGCTGGAAGCTGGAGTTAGTTATTGCAAATTAATATGTTAGTGCATCTGTTTAGTTAACTGTGAATTTCCTTGTTTAATCGAATTTACGTTTTAATTTACAAAAAACTTTACATGTTGTTTTTTTTTTTGAGGTAAGGAAATCATCTAATGACTGACACGCCATCCAACTCCACTCTAGAGCGGGAGATCACTCTAGGGCGGAATGGGATGGCGTGTCAGACTTTTATTGACTAAATCTACACCTGTGTTCCTTCTTTGCCCTTTCAGAAGTCAACCCATAGCCTCAGTAGGCTTTGGCCCTCCTGGGACCCTACGGTTTTGCTTACGTCTCTTTGAGGCGCGTGTGGAACACTATGCGCCGTCGACGACTCGGGCTTGGTCCAGACGGTCACTGGACAGCCGGACGGCGAGCTAGCTACCCATTGCTCGTTGTCCGCAAGCCCACGCCTACGGTGGCTAAAAGTCGGGCTTGGGAGACTAATCCGCCGGGACCCGTCCCAGCGGCTCGGACGTGAGGATGACAATTCTCTCAGACGGGCGGCCGCCTCCTTCGCTAGCAATACTGCTTCGCAGGAGGAGGCGTCTGCCACTCATTATGCCTAGCTTCGGACCAAGACTTGTACCAGGGCCCGGTGCGAGAGGCCACCGATTGCCCCTACGAGAACACGGTGATGCTCCACCGTGTCTTCCAGGCGGTCCGCATAATGGTGACACCCGGGTGGTCTTCTACCCGAATCGAGTGCAGGAACATCCCGAACTTTCTATGTCCAGCTTTCACCTTCGCACCACCTCAGCGAAGGTCCACACCTGCGTTGATACGGTGACGTCTCTCCAGCTACTCCTCAAAGAGATGACTTAACGCTATGGTATTGTATGCCCAATACGTGAGGTATGTTGTGCAAAATCTCTTGTTATCACGGAATATGAGTTATAAGTGGAAACAATTTTGTCTCTAACGGTATGTAACCAACTTCAACTAAATACAAAATAAATTATGATGTCTCATTTAGTCTCTTTACAAATACCGAAAATGCTGTATCAACAAGAATTAACATTTAATTCAAAAGGATTTCCCTATTATTAACTCCAAATACGTGGAATTGTGAAACATCGCACATTAAAGATACGAAATACAAGACCAGTCGTTGTATAACAAAAGATAACACGGTGAAAAGGTTTTTTTTTTTTTTTTTTTCGGTGGGAAAATCATCTAATGACAAATCTCGCTCTTGGGCGGAGCGAGAGATAGTGTCAGACTTTTACTGACTAAAAACCCACTCCTGTTCCTTCGTTGCCTTCGTCCCAGGGCCCCGGGTTTCGTTTTCACACTACCCATGGCCCCAGTAGGCTTCGACCCTGCTGGGCCCCTACGATTTGCTGACATCTCCCTGAGGCGCGCGTGGAACAATACGCGCCGTCGACGACTTGGCTCGGTCCGGACGGTTACCGGACGGTCCGACGGCGAGCCACCCATTGCTCGCCGTACGGTGAAAAGGTAACACCGATGTGGAAAGACGAGCATATTTGATGGCAAATACATATAAAACGCTAATTATAATGAAATGAAAAATCTGCTCATATATCAGAGTCAAAATAATCATCTACAATAAGGAATAATAGCTACCTACCCGTAAACTAAGTTATACGTTTTTTTTTTTAAGGTGGAAAATCATCAAATGATTTTTCATGATCTAGGGTGAAGCGAGATGGCGTGTCCATTTTTACTGTTTAAAACCACTCCTATGCTCTTTTTTTACCATTTGCGTTTGTTTACCATGGGTTTGCCTTTCGGAAGTAAACCCATGGGCCCTGCTGGGCTCCTACAATTTTGCTGACATCTCTTTCATACGGTGTCTGGAAATCGGGGTGGGGGTCAAGGTGGCTGGGGCGTGAGGAAGTCCGTTCCCTAACACTTTCCGCCACCTCCTTTGCTAATATCACTCTCAACCTGATTATCAGTGATATGCGATACCTAAGTTAGAAGTATTGATGATAGTTGTTAACATTAATCTACAGTTCCTTGCAGTTAGACATCTTCTGCTATCGGTCACAACTTCTTTTTTACTACTATCCATCAAAAAACGAGGGTGACCCTCATAATAATTCAACGTTACACATTTATTGTGCGTACACCGAGAATTCCCTGGCGGAGTTTGTGTTTCGTGATAGCTATAATCTTTATGGGTCTTTAAATCAAGAGTGAACAGGTTACTTCTCGACATGTCACCATCAGGTGAGATAGTGGTCAAGCCCAAACCTATCGATAATAAAAAAAACAATGAGCGATGGCTACCTGTGGGATAGCTGAGTTTAAGTAATAAATGTAGTTATGTATTTATTTGATAAAATACTCTTAACAAAGTGGCATTAACTATTTGGAATCAAATAACTCTCTGACTCATCAACGTCCAGCCTAAGGCCTTGGACTTAGAAAGCTGTTTTTAGGGTTCCATACCCAAAGAGTAAAACGGGACCATAGGGCCGTTTAGGACTGTTTTACTCTTAGTAATAGTACTAAGACTCTACTGTCCGTCCGTCTGTCTGTCTGTCTGTCCGTCTGTCACCAGGCTATATCTCATGACCGTGATAGTTCGACAGTTAAAAGTTGTCGGGTTTTTGACCGCAGAATCTGTACCTCCAGATCACACACAAAGCCTTTGTGCTACAAAACCGATCAAATACTATTATAAAGCCGGTAAATTGGATTGTCGGTGCTAATTCTACTGCATGGTTTTCGCTCGCTATATATCTCATTGTGTACTGGCATTGTGCAACCGGATTTGATAGGAAATCACCAACAGCATTAAGTAGAGCCAATGGGTTGTTTCAATTCAAATTGACTGGCCTGTTGGTCTAGTGGTTAGAGGCCCTGACTGCTATGCCGGAGGTCGTGGGTTTGATTCCTATCCAGGACAAATGTTTGTATGATGAGCACGATCATTTGTCCTGTTCCTGGGTGTAATTTATCTATAACATGTACGTATTTAGAAATATATAAGTATATTTATCAGTTGTCTAGTACTCATAACACAAGCTCTGCTTAGCATAGGACTAGACGGCGTTGTGTGATAGTTGTGGAATATTATATTATATTAATTGAAGTTATTTGTTCAGAAAGATATAGTTTAACACCAAGTGGGAAAAGTTTGGTTTAGAATAAAATGTCTTTCTTTTCACTTTCTCTGACGCACAGAACCAGTCGTTGACACTTAAGGGAGGCCAATGTCCAGCAGTGAATGTTTTTCGGCTAAAATGATGATGATAATGATTCTTTTCTCTGAAAAATATCTTCTTCCTGCCCTTTTTTTTCGGTGGTGAAATCATCTTAATATTTATTTATTTGTTTATTCTCACATCGGAACGCCTTGCAGCAATTACACCAATGGAGGTCAATTAGTTCAGAATCTGCTACTTGCTAACATCATGTGCGCGGTGAAGTGGTAGTCATCAAAGGAGCGGCGCGGTGTGGTGGTGGGTCACGTACGCTCGCTTACGCAGCATCAGGCCAGCGTTCCTCCAGGATTCCACATGTATCAAATCCCATATCGAAGACTTTTTAAATTTTAAAGCTCTTTCGATGAGTTTTTCAAAGAGAATTGATTTAAATTGAAAAATACGGAAAATTTTGATATGTCATCTGGACGGTTGACCATAGACATGACATCCCCCGCTCTTGGGCGGTGCAGGAGATAGTGTCAGACTTTTTCTGACTAAAAACCCAATCTTGTTCTTTCGTTGCCTTTCATACTAGGGCCTAGTCTTCCTTTCAGAATCAGACTCTTGGCCCCAAATACGCGCCGTCCGCCGTCTTCACCCCTACACGTTTCTTCCATTTTTGCACGCTACTCTCCGTTGCTATCACTGACACCCTTTTCTTTTCTTTTTTTCCTCAAACATTCCAGCCACCTTTTCTCTGATTTCCCACTCCTCATCATCCACGTGTATACTCATATTCACATGTATTGATGCGTTATTCAAAACAAGGGTCAGATTTTGTGGTCTTCACTAACGAGATGAGTGTTTTCAAATAATTACGTTCTGAGTTAGTTTTTAATCTCATTTCTAAAGTTTCTAATAGTTAACGGATACGTTTGTCCACAAAGTCACTAACTTTTCTTATATTTTGTTGTTTTAGCATCCTGTGCGAGTACTTGTTATTAACTAAGAATCGATCAAGTTGGTATTTTATTTACCAGTTTTTTTTTTGCGGACAATTTTATGCAACTAATTCGCTAGGTACGTGAAATTACTTCTCCTTCATGATTCTTGCGAACATAATATTCGCTTTTGTTACGCACAAAAGCGGGTAAGCTTTACTCAAAGATAGGATCTTTATAATAGAGGGAAATGATTTGTAACCCTCTCATCGTTCGTATCACGTTGTAATAATAAATATTACTGAGAAATTTTATTTATTACGTAATCGTTTGGATTTAATAGTACATTGTTACCCTGGGGGTGAAAGTAACTTATTTAGTCCCGAGAAGGAGTTTGGTGCCCGAGCGTAGCGAGCTCACCAATAGTTCGAGGGACTAAATAAGGCTATAACCCGAGGTAAACACTGTGCTTTTCATTACGAATAAAAGGAAAGTAAAAATAAAAACCTAAGTCGTCTTATGATTTTATTTATCTTTCTTTTGATTTAGGTGGTAAAAGGTTTTCCACAACTACTTTAGCCTCTTCTCTTATAAATCAGGCGTTAAATCCATATCTGAATCTGGTGAACTTATCATGTTAATACAAATCTCCCATAGCAGATGTTTAGTAAAGTATAAACAAAACTCTACATCTCGAAAAAACAAATGAAGATCGGATCGCTGCTTCCCCGCGTACATATTTTGTTTTTTTTTTCTGTGTCCGGCCGGTTATTCAGCCACTATTTTTCGTTTTCATCATTGAAAAAATGGTAAATATTTTCCCAAATCAATGTTATTTTGAAGAAATAGGTGAAAGAAAATTATAATAAAGTCATTTAAAAAAATATATTCTTCAATTATTACTTCTGTTTATGTTATTGTATTGTACATAGCGCTGTAATTGAGTGGCTGTATAGACAATGGGGACATGGTTCAATAGACATGTGAAAATAGAACTAGTTTTTTATTTTTTAATAATTTGACAGCTGTCAGTTGATAGCGATTCTCCCTAGGGATGAAAATTATTACTTTCAACCCGCTCTTCAGGCAACTTTAAACCTACTTTCCGAGAATGAGTAATGAAAATATATTTTATAGACCTCTTAAATAAGTTTTTTTTTTCATGGAAATAAAAAAGTTGGAACAAGCTTTTTGGGAAATAATCAAATCACTACCTAGAATGTCAGACTTTTGCTGATTTAAACCCACCTACGTTTCTTTAGTTGCCTTTTGCGTTCCAGGGGAAAAGTTTTGAAGCTTTTGAAGAATGTCAGTGCCCTGAAATAGCTCTTTTCTGTCTGTAAAAATATGTCTTTGCAAGTAGGATATAAATAGTTTGATTATTTTATACTTCTCTTTAATATTTTTAAATAATAGTGCTAAACGATTGATTAATATTAGGTATACTTTGTTTCAGCATAGTCTATATACGTACGTTTATATTGTCTTAAAAACCTTGACTCCAATCCGTATATGCAAAGAAGTAAGTAAGTTCTATTTACAAAATTTTGAATAAATAAATAAATACAAAGCTATCTTTGTGTATTTTAGTTGTAAAAGCCTGCCGGGGCGAAACTCCGCTGCCGCGACAAGTCACGGCATGGCGGAAAGAGTTCCGTCGGGATCTCATGGCGGAATGGCGACAGCGACTATCGCCACCCAGTGCTGGGCACGCCGTAATTATGGCGGTAAGTCCCCTCTTTAAGGAGTGGCTGGTAAGGCAACACGGCGTCCTTACCTACCGCATGACGCAGGTCCTCACCGGACATGGTAAGTTCGGGAGGTTCCTGCGCCGGATCCGTGCCGAAGAAACACCCGGGTGTCACCATTGCGTGGACCGCCCGGAGGACACAGTGGAGCACACGGTGGAGGTGTGCCCCGCTTGGGAAGAGCAACGCCGTGTCCTCGTGGGGGCGATCGGTGGCGGCGATCTCTCGCGCCGGGCCTTGGTACAGGCCATGGTCCGGAGCGAGAAGGAGTGGCAGGCGGTCGCCTCCTTCTGCTAGCAAAGGAGGCGGCCGATCGCGTGAGGCAACGGTCCTCACGCCCCAACCGCCGCCGTGATCCTGATCCCGATTTCCGGCCACCGTAGGCGCGGGCTTCCGGACGGCCAGCAATGGTGGCTCGCCGTCCGACCGTCCGGTAACCGTCCGGACCGAGCCCAAGTCTTCGACGGCGCGCAGTGTTCCACGCGCGCCTCAAGGAGATGTCAGCAAACCGCAGGGGGGCCCCTATCAGGCCCCTAGCAGGTTCGAAGCCTGCTGTTGTGGCCAAGGGTCTGATTCTGAAAGGAAGACTCGGCCCTGGTACGAAAGGCAACGAAGGAACAGGAGTGGGTTTTCAGTCAGTAAAAGTCTGAAACTATCTCCCGCTCCGCCCAAGAGCGGGGGATGTCATAAAATGATTTTCCCACAGAAAAAAAAAAGTTGTAAGAGCCTGGTTCTCTCTGAGTTCTATTCCCATCACGTCTCAGAGACCTGCACTCGATGCAGGTGAAAAGAATGAAACTGAAAAAACAAACGGCCTGCATAAATCCCATTTTTTTTTTAAAGTTAGGTATATGCGATATCATTGAAACCGTTTATATATATGTTTGATATCATTAATTGGATTGAATGATAATTAACATGATCTTCGGTCACTGGTCTCTATCAGTTACACAGATTACACCGTAAGTATTATTATCAGCCTTATAATGGTTCCTACTGCTTGAACGCTTGTACTCAGTGAACGTCATCACAATGGTTGTGTACTGCTGAGTGAAATCTATCGATATATTCACCATGTCGTGTACTTTTATCCATTTACATCCGATCGGGACGGAATAAGGGTGGGAGCAGTTTGATGTTGTAATCGTGCCCACCACGCTTTAAGTACTTATCCACCTCTGCTGCGCGCGTGCTTTGATAAGCGCGAAGCCTTGTAGGAATCACCAGCCTGGAATAAAGGAAAACAATGGCTTACGACTTTAAAAATATCTCAATAACCTTAGAAAAAACTCATGAATTGTTCCAGTCCCAAATCCTTGCTTACTATCTTCTATTGAAAATATAAACCGTCTCTAAGACTATTTGGGATCATTGCTAGCGGCTACTGGAAGATTCTAATAAAAAAGCGATCATTTCTTTTGCGAAAAAAAGGTAATGGGAAAAGGACAGAGACTAAAATGAAGTCATTTATTAGATGTTCCTTGCCTTACTTTAACTGTCCACTTCGTGATTAATGTTCGGCTCATTTGTCTTTCTAAAGTCCTCCAATTCAAATAATTGACCCTCGTCATTGTTTTGGGGTTAAGTTTAGCAGGTTCACTTCAGTCTATCTTGAAACTTTTGGGTAAGCAGCAACTTACAAGATTTCAGAATAAATATTTCATATTACCTAAGTTGTTGGTGCAACGTGAGAAATTCACAGGCCTACGAACAACATAAAGAACTTTAATTCAATTTTTTACAGTATTTTAATCAAGGTTTGAACTGAATTATTTTCAAAAAAAAAAATGTGTTTATTATCTTAAAAATCTATACAATTAAGTTGCCGGGGTTTCCAAGAAAGTAATCCGAAGATACTTGTCATGGGATAAACCTCGCTCTTCCTCTATTAATTAACAATTGCTTCGTTGTGCTAATTAGGTATAAGTTACACATTTTTTTATAAAACCATTAAAAAGAAAAATGAAAAATGAAAATCGTGTTTAAGGCAGTGTGTGAAAACTAGAGTGTGTTTTGTATAAATGTGTGTTTATACATGTGTTTATGGGTGTGTGAATGTATATTTTGTGTGTGTGTTTAAGTGTGTGTCTGAATAGGTGTGCGTGTGTGTGTGTGGGCGTGTGAGTGTGTGTGAATGGGGTGTGTTGGAGTATGTTTGTGTGTGTGTGTGCTGGAGTGTGTGTGTATGTGTGTGTGTGTGCTGGAGTGTGTGTGTATGTGTGTGTGTGTCTGTATGCATGACGTTTAACCCGGAGTCGCCAAAATGTCTTCCACGGCATCATAATTAAGTGTGTAGAGCCATTCCGTCAATGTCTTCTTACACTCATACAGCTGCATAGGGTAAATGTTAAGTATGCGATTTACTTTATTATAAACGCGTGGGGCTTGAGTTACATTTTGGTAACTAGCAAAAATTGAACGTGCTAAGTATGTAGGGGCTACTATATCACACCGTCTTTTTTTAAGTTTGGCAAGGCTAAAGTGTTTCAGTTTTGAAACATTGCAAATAATATATTGAAAGCATATTTTTGTTGCTCTAGCATAATTTGCTGTATTTTTTGCCAGAGCTGAAATGCAAAAGGCAACTTAAGGAATACAGCAGAGTTTCCGTCAATTAAAATCTTATACTCTTTCTTGCTTCCCCCTAAAAAAATACGCAACATTCTTTGCTTGCAGATTTTGGGAGCAACAAAAGGGTGACTACAATATTTTACATGCTTTTGGTTGATTTGTTGTTTTGTCACGTTTCAAAATTGTTTACATAATAGCAAATTCAATTATAAACCGTTGATTTTTTCAACGGTGGCACAAAAAATTTCAGTGTCTAATTTTTGAATTAAATAGACGAGTATCATTTGCACACAGCTCGTATGTGCAGAAGAGATATAAAAGTGCGCAGTCTGTGAAACACGTCCGTAATATATTGTAGCGCAGCGTTGACTCCAGTGCTGCGGTGAACGTAAAATATATTTTCAACGAATGTGACAGACGGAACATTTGGTTTCAGCTCTTGAAGTCAACGAAGTCGTGTTTTGGCGTTACGTTAAAAGAATTTTGGTCGTATTCGGTAATTAGCTTGGTATATATGTATTACCGGCTAAATCCGATTTTAGGATGAACTAGTTCCGACTAGGTCAAACCCGCGATATTAGTCTAAGAGAGATTAGTCGAAGCTCAACTCAGACAGGTTAGGTTATCTAGGTTATATTTAGGGTTCCGTACCTCAAGAGGAAAAAGCGGGACCCTTATAGGATCACTTTGTTGTCCGTCTGTCTGTCTGTCAAGACCCTTCATCTCATGAACGGGTAGAGGTATCGAGTTGAAATTAAAACCCTATACTCAAAAATTAAACTTCTGAGTTAACGGGAAAACAAGATACGGCCATTTATGTCGCAAAAAATGTGTATTTCGACACTCTCAATGGAATCAAAATTCATAGGGTACTTCCCGTTGACCTAGAATCCTGAAATTTGGTATGAAGCAAGGTCTCATAGCAAAAGTATTATAAATAAATTTGTAGTTACGTCACAAAGTCGAAAAAATACTTTTTTTGCGATTCGGAAAAATCTTCGTAACTCAATTTGAGAATTGAATTGTTTTCATAGGTAAGTTTATACGGAACCCTCGGTGCGCGAGTCCGACTCGCACTTGCCCGGTTTTTTTATTACCACCCAGCACCCGTGTAGGGAGAACTGGTTTGGCCTAGGTGAAACTAGTTCATCCTTTAATTGGGTTTGACCGGTAACATAAATGTATGTGTGCATATGATTATGGTTTCCTTCATTGCAAGCGACCACGTTTCGGAGCCATATGTCATTAATGGCAACACGCACTGGTCATAGTTATTCGTCTTGAGACACTGTGGTATACTGGACGAGAGGATACCGCGCAGCTCCCCGAACGCTGCCCAGCCGAGTCGGATTCGACGATTGATCTCTTTCTCGAAGTTAGACCTACTCAACTGGACCATCTGTCCCAGGTAAACGTAGTCGTCCATAATTTCGAGTGTAGAGTCGAAGAGATGGGTGCTACATGGTTGTTTTCATGACTTTGGTTTTATCCATGTTCATTTTAAGCCCCACTCTTTCGGAAGCTCTTCTGAGGTCACCAAGCATTGTACTGAGCTCCTCCGTAGTTTCAGCCATGACTACTATGTCGTCAGAAAACCGAAGGTGAGTGATGTACTCGCCATTGACATTAATGCCTAGCCCTCTCCATTCCAGAACCTTGAAGACATCCTCCATTGCTTCAGTGAACAGTTTCGCCAATGGGCCTCATCAGAAGATTTAAAGTCACCTAAAAGGCAATGGGCAGGGCACAATACTCGCAGAACAGATGGCCGTTGGGGTGAAAGGTTCTGGAATGGCGACCACGTACCGGAAGACTAGCGTTGGAAGGTGGACCGAAGACCTGGTAAGAGTTGCGGGAATCCGATGGATGTGAGACGTACGGGACCGTTCATTGAGGTGACACTTGGGGGAGGCCTATGTCCAACAGTGGACGTCTTTCGGCTGAAATGATGATAGTTTCCTTTGCAGTGAGTAGCCGATACAGGGTCCATTTATGTTGCTTTCTAGACAAATATGGTTTCATTCAGATACCTATCTACCAATGTTCCTCATTAAATATCCTTCAGAGATAATCTAGTAGGTATTTTTCAAATTACTAGGAAAATAGAAATTAGAAAAAGCGACGGACGCACTAAAAACTTTGGGAAAAATAGCTAAAAGAAAACGTAAAATCTCGAAGGACAAGTTTGGCGGAAGCAGGTCTCAACTATCAGTCGGAAAGTCACCGGAACGTTACGGTCGCTCTATCGACTGAAGAATCTTCTTCCAGCTCACATAAAGGCAATGCTTGTACAGTCTCTAATCTTTCCTATAATGGACTATGCTGATGTGTGCTACTATGACCTGAAGCACATCTCCTCAATAAACTGGACCGCCTTCTGAATAACAGCTTTCGATTCGTCTTCAACCTTCGTAAGTGATCATATATCAACGCATCTATCACTTTTAAAATGGTTATCCATTCGCCAGCGTAGGGCGATAAGGACCTTGACAACCTCGTTTTCTTTTCTAGATAAGCCTTCTTCTCCTTCTTATCTGACTTCAGAAATTCAATTTTTTTGCTCTGCGCACAATAAAAATCTTTGATCTACAAATAATCGTTTTCTACGATGTCCGACACACCGCTCCGGGTTTGTCTATTCCTCGTTCTTTGTCCAGGAGATCTTCCTTTGGAATGCGCTCCCTCTGAACATCAGGATGACAAATCGGTTGTTCTTTTAAATGAAAGCACGAGAACACTTTCGCAAGAAGTTGGTGGATTCATCACACTCTTGATTGGTTGTATTCGTTTTTTTCTCAACATCATTCTTTATTTGTATGTACGTCTCTAAGTATATATTTATTATTGTTCTTATTTCCTCTTTGTCAGTCTTCTATTAAGTTGCACCTGCCATATTATGTCTCTGCATCACCCTAAGGTCGACTGGTAGAAAATGCCTAAGGCATTAAGCCCGCCTTTGTACAATGTTTTATTAGTGCATAAAGTTTTAAATAAGTTATTAAATTATAGGTACATTCTATACGTTCATTACTGTTTTCTATATTAAATTAAGTCTCATCAAAATTAATTGATTGCCTGTTATTATCTCGGTGACTGTAAAAAGGTACACCCCGTTGGGCGTTCGGACGTCGCTCGCAGGGCGATTCTCGGCCACCGTAGGGGCAGGCTAGCGGACGACGAGCAATGGGTACTCGCCTTCTAGCTATCCGGTAACCGTCCGGACCAAGCCCGATTCGTCGACGGCACGTTGTGTTCCATACGCGTCTTAAGGAGATGTCAGCAAAACCGTAGGGCCCAGCAGGGCCGATATCCGCTAGGACCACGGGGAAATTCTGAAATAGAAACCTGTGGTTCTAGAACGGAAAGAGCAACTGAAGAACACAGGTGTGGTTTAGTTGGGCACGCCACAATTATGGCGGTAAGTCCCCTCTTTGAGGAGTGGCTGGAAAGACCACATGGCGTCCTTACCTACCGCATGACGCAGGTCCTCACCGGACATGGTAAGTTCGGGAGGTTCCTGCACCGAATTCGTGCGGAAGAAACGCCTGGGTGCCGCCATTGTGTGGACCGTCCGGAGGACACGGTGGAGCATACGGTAGAGGTGTGCCCCGCCTGGGCAGAGCAACGCCGTGTCCTCGTGGGGGCGATCGGCGGCAGTGATCTCTCGCGCCGGGCATTGGTACAGGCCATGGTCCGGAGTGAGGAGGAGTGGCAGGCGGTCGCCTCCTTCCGCGAAGCAGAAATGCTAGCAAAGGAGGCGGCCGATCGCGTGAGGCAACGGTCCTCACGCCCTAACCGCCGCCGGGATTCCGATCCCGATTTCCGGCCACCGTAGGCGCGGGCTTGCGGACGGCGAGTAATGGGTGGCTCGCCGTCCGACCGTCCGGTAACTGTCCGGACCGAGCCCAAGTCGTCGACGGCGCGTGTTGGAAAATCATCTTATGACAAATCCCGCTATTGGGCGGAGCTGGAGATAGTGTCAGACTTTTACTGGCTAAAAACCCACTCCTGTTCCTTCTTAGCCTTCGTCCCAGGGCCCCGAATTTCACTTTCACACTACCCGTGGCCCCAGTAGGCTTCGACCCTGCTGGGCCCCTACAGTTGCTGACATCTCCGTGAGGCGCGCGTGAAACAGTAGACCAATAACCTGGTAAGGGTTGCGGGAATCCGATGGATGCGAGACGCACAGGACCGCTCATTGTGGCGACACTTGGGGGAGGCCTATGTCCAACAGTGAACGTCTCTCGGCTGAAATGATGATGATGATGAAATTCAGTCACCTAAATATGTACGTAATGCCTAAATATTTGGTTCATCAATTTGATTTTCAGCACGCGTCAAATTATTTAAAAATGTTCAATAAGTGCCTAAGCTCCGGTGTTTCTTAATAACTTGATAATATTAACGAAGCTAGCCGTAATATTTATGATCAGGCTGAACTTACCTGTTGTTCTAATTATAACCTGACCTTATAAACTGTTAATATTTCTTACAAAATATTTTGTTATTACAGGAAAATTTTAAAGTCAAAGGTTCAAAGATTATAACTTCGGTTCTTTGTTGGTGTTCGGTAGTACAATTTTATGCGGTCGTAGTAATGTGTTTATTGAAATACTGAAAAAAGTAGGCCATTTCACGAGAAGGCCTGCTTATCTAATCCATGTAAAAAACTGGGCCAGTGCGAGTCAGACTCATGCACTGAGGGTTCTGTATAAATGTACTTATATAAATAGTTTAATTCCCGAATGGAGTCTTGAATATTTTTCCGAATCGCAAAAAAGTTTTTTTGAATGACGTAACAACAAATTTACTGTTTTCAGATTTATTCCTGTACCTGTGCTATAAGACCTTGCTTTACGACAAATTTTAGGATTCTGGGTCAACGGGAAGTACCCTATGAATTTTGTTTCCCTTGAGAGGGTCGAAATGTACTTTTTTTGCTACTCAAACGGCCGTATCTTTTTTTTGTTAACTTAGAAGTTTGCTTTTTTCACAGCTTCAAGGGGCCGTAGACTTGAGTATATGGTTTTAATTTCAACTGATACCTACACGCGTTCCCAATATAAAGGGTCACAGATAGACAGACAGACAGACAACAAAGGGATCCAATAAGGGTTCCGTTTTTCCCTTTTGAGGTATGGAACCCTGAAAAAACAAGACATTGTTTGTGCAGATTTTGTCAATTTTCTTACACAGTAAACCTCTTTTAACCATATCTGGCACATATTGAGAACATTATCGCACAAAGGGTGTGATAAACAAAATACACAGATGTAAATGCCACGAGAATCGTGACGCGAGGTAGCGACAAGTGATCCGTTTATTTATTTGACACTGAACAGACGTCATCTGGCTGTTAAATATCAGGTACTTGAAGGTTGAATGAAAAAAATAAAATAATGTTTGGATAGAACTCCAGAAGCGTCATTTGCTTTTGTGAAATTCAAAACCGATAACAGGTACCTGTTAACGATATGAAACAAGGTTTACGATGCAAATAAAATGTTCTTTGTTAGTAAAATGAAGGAAACCAATGATGTAGATACGTTTTGTTCTTTTCCAGAGCTTTAATGCCTTCAAAAGTAAACCTTTGAACGAGAATGCTACTACACTTCAAAGGATTTCTCCCATCGTTATTTTCCTTGCAGAGGAAAATGTAAAATGTCAAAGATCGTCAAAGCTCTCATGTGAGTAACATGTCGACGTATCTAACACTTTCACGTGTCTTTGGAAATATCATCCGCAGTGAGAACGAGAGTAAATTTATGTAAATGGAGTGCGCTACGTTACTGTGAAGTCATACTGCAGTTTATGTGTTATCTCGTATTTGTACAGGCTCATTGCGTGCATTGTGTAGTGAACTGAATTTATAATTAGGAATTTGAATGTATTAATATTGGCCTTTTATCCGCTTGATTCTTCTATGCTATTCAGTTACCATTATAGTTAAAAAAAAATTGAAATTTGAGATGACTAAAAATGTACATAACTCAGGCTGTTCCTAAATGGAGAAATCTAAAAGTAACATCATTGCATATTGTAAATGTAAACGTACTATCGTGGTCTATATATGAGCGCAGGTCTATACTGCATCTTTAGCACTGGCAACATAATCGGATTTAATAGCGTATTTATTTCTTAATAAACTAGTGCGCCTCACCATCAATGATGGCATCACTGCTTGTCATCAGGTGGGATCGCAGTCAAGCACTGGTTTATATGAATCCAAAAAAAAAAATATTTTACAAAAAAAAAAACAATAGTTGATTCGCTAAGGGTTTTTTTTAGGTGGGAAAATCATCTTATGACAAATCCCGCTCTTGGGCGGAGCGAGAAGTAGTGTCAGTCTTTTACTGACTAAAAACCAACTCCTGTTCCTTCTTTGCCTTCGTCCCAGGACCCAGGGTTTCACTTTCACACTACCCGTGGATTCGCTAAGGGTGGATGTTTTGATAACCAGATATTTTTTTAATCGGGAATAAAAATGGCGGTGTCATAGCTTTTGTATAGAAAATATGCCAAACCGCCATGTTTATTCATTAGATAACAGCTATTTGACTTTAAAAAAATCAGGCCTCTTCCACATCATTAGGTGTTTCATCAATTGCGGTAAACATCGATTCCAACTTTACTTTGTCGATAAAATAAAACATAAAGGGTTTCGCTTTACATCCAAAAGAAATATCAAGCATCTTAATATATATTATCTTCCCATGCATTGTACACAAGAATAATAAATAAGTAACTCAACAATATAATACAATAAATTATTATTGTAATAAAAGAAAGAAACGCAATTATACTCGAAAGTGGTTGGACACAGAAGTTAAAAAACTTGGCTATGATACAAAGAAAAATAATGGAGACAAGAACTTAACTATCTTCGAATATAAGGAAAATAAAAAACGTACCAGTAAGAAATTAGTTTATCGTACGTTGCTATCGCGTACTGGAAGACACAGCGTTGGTAGACCTACCAAAAGCTGGACCGACGACCTGGTGAGGGTCGCGGAAATCCGATGTGTTTTTTTTTTAAGTTGGAAAATTATCCAGTGACTTCTCCCACTCTAAGGCGGGGCGAGAGGGCTGGTCAGATTTTTACTGACCAGCCCTTAATGTCTTTCAGTTGCCCTTTGCGTTCTAGGACTACAAGTTTCCTTTTTCGAAATTCCCCGCAGTTTTGCTGACATCTCTTTGAGGTGCGTTTGGAACACTCGCGCTTGGTCCGGACGTTTACCGAACGGCCAAACGGCCATTGCTTGTCGTCCACAAGCCCGCGCCTGTCGTGGCGGCTGGAACGTCAGGATGTCCGTTTCCTCACGCGTGCGGGCGTCTCATTCGCTAGCATTACTGCTTCGTAGATTCCCTCTTGTTCCGGACTATGACCTGAACCAGGGCTGGTTGTTATGGCGCCACTTGATGGACGGCGGCCTTTGTCCAGCAGTGGAAGATTTTCGGCTGAAATAATAATGACGTATTTATAATGTTCTTCGTAATAAATTACATTTACATAAATCTTGTCTCTTTGTTATATAAAAAGTATAGATAGTGTACAGTCAGCGATAGAAACCAAACGCTTTGTTTTACAAATAAATCCGTTGTTTCCTGCACTTTGATTGCGAGAACTTTGTTTCGCTACAGACGGCTGCTAACAGGTCAGTCTCGAGGGACAGATGCGTTTGCTAACTTAATGCTCGAGTTCACAGAGGTAAACTTTTGCTCATTAATCTACAACGTATTAAACTACATATTGATGCTACAACGTGATAAGGGTTACAATTATGCAAAGAGGATAAATAGAATAGATGTACACATGCCTTTTAGGTAAAATATATTTTACTGTGTGAGCCTTAAGAGATTCAACTTTTGTTTTCTAACTAATTAAGAACCTACTTTTATAATACGAAGAAATACAATTAAGTTAATTTTTGAGAAAGTTTGTAAACGAGCCTAATTTTTTATTGAAACTATTCAAAATTTGTGATATTCATAATTAAAACACACAAAAAGCTCCACTTAAATTCAAACTAAAGTTATTTAAAAAAAAAAATACCATAAATTGTTCAAACCTACAAACATTACAGTTAACCCGGTCACCTTTTCAACACTACACAACATTACACTTCACAGTCATACACAATAACATTTCAGATACTCCCGAATCACTTGTTTTTAGACGTATTCAACTTTTGTTTATTTGTTTAATATAGACCCACCTAATTTTTCTTCTGACAGTCGATAGATCGTGCCACAGAACACAAATATCCATAGATTATACACTCTAATATCCGTGAACCGTGCGCTCGCGTCCGTCCGTTTGTCTATGGTTCTGACAAATGATTTTGAAGCGCGGCATCAGGCGTCTGTCTATGGTTCATTATTTATTCCATTTTTATAAATTTCTCTAACACATTACATGTATTAACATAATTTCACGCTTTTTACCTTTTATTTTATATATTTATTATTTTTTCAATGTTTGTTTTATCAATGTTTGTAGGTATTTATTATTTTGTTTTGATACCTACCTACATAGTTTATTTAACCTCCGTGAGTGTGACCGTGGCATCACCGTGGGCCCTAGCAGAATACCAGCGCTGCGTTATTTATCGTTTAAAATCGTTTTAAATATCGCAGCATATGCTGAGTTAGGCGCCTTTTTGGCCTTGCACAGATTTTATGTTATTCATTTTATACTTTCATACTTTTTTTTGTAATTCTACTGTATGTGTGAGGTACGAATAAAAGTTTTTTCTTCTTTCTTCTTCTTCTTCTTTTCACTGTTTTTACATCAAACGACATCTCTAGAGACATAAAGTGACTCATATTGTTTCCGTCTGATGGCTAGAGAATTCAGCGTAAGGTGTAATAAAACACGGTGTGAGGTTGTTCAAAGACTAAACTTTTATTTTTTTAATTCATAGACAATAGACAAAAAACAAGAGATGCAAATAGTTGTCAACAGATTGCATTATTAGTTTATAAATAAAGAACAATATTTTGATAGTATAGTATATTTTAACATCTCCACTTATCAAAATAATCTAAACCATAAATAACAATTCAAAAACATGCAACAGCACAGCTACTTAAAATATATTGTTTTTGCACAAGTACTAATAAGCATCATTTAAATCTAGATCACACAATAATATGCATACCTAGTTTTTTAACAAAACAGTTATGTTTGACACTACTCAAGCCCTTTGTCAGTAGGTCTGCAGGCATTTCAGATGTTGGCAGATAAACTATCTTTACATGTTTGTTAGCGACTGCTTCTCTAACAAAATGGTGACGCACATCAATGTGCTTGGTTCTTTTATGGAACAATGGATTTTCTGTCAACTTCTGAGCCCCCTGATTATCATTGTACAAGACTATCGTATAATTACAAAAATCTACAATATCATTCAACAAGTTTTTTAAATATATAGACTCTTTACAAGCCTCAGTTATCGCCATATATTCGGCTTCTGTACTGGATAAAGCTGTAGTTTGCTGTTTCTTACATTCATATGAGATAACTAATCCTGAAAGCTTAAAGTAAAAACCTGTATAAGATTTCTTATCTAAGGTATTTGAGGCCCAGTCTGCATCAACGAAACCCTCTAAGTTACAATCATCTTTAGTAAACATAAGTCCATAAGATTTAGTTTTGCTAATATATCTTAAAATTCGTTTTACATGGTTCCAATGTATGAGTGAATAACAATTATTAAATTGGCTCAAATAACTTACGCTATAGGATATATCTGGGCGAGTTAAGACACTTAAATACATTAAACTTCCTATTAGTTGTTGAAATGGGTATTGTTTACAAACTTCAACACTTTTCTCTAGTTTTAAATTATTCTCAATGGGAGTATCAACACCATTACAATTAGTCATATTAAATTTATTTAATAAATAATCCACAAAATGTTTTTGATCTAGTGAAATGCAACCATTTTTATACATTTGAATTCTAATGCCTAAACATTGTTTTAACTGCCCCAAGTCTTTTATCTTAAATTTTTGCATTAGTTCATTTTTAATCTCATTTACCATATCTTGACAATTAGAAAATATGAAAAAATCATCTACAAAAATTGCTATTATAATCAGCTCCTGTTCACACCTTTTTATGTATAAACATGGTTCTAATTTTGACCTAACAAAGTTGGACTTTAATAAACAATTATTTATTCTTACATTCCAAGCTCTGGCTGATTGTTTCAAACCATAAATTGCGCGTTTTAATTTAAGTACACAATCTTTATTACAATGTAAATTAGGAGGAGGATGCATGTATACATTTTCATTGAGATAACCATTTAAGAAGGCTGTAGTGACATCCAAATGAGTAATTTTAAAGTTAAGTTTCACGCTTAATGCGAATAAAAGCCTCAATGTAGAGTAAGGAAAGGAAAAAAAAGTAAAGAAGCACTGGTGAGAATGTCTCGGTATAGTCCAAACCTTCTTTTTGGGTAAAACCTTTTGCTACCAGTCTAGCCCTATAACGCACTTTATTGTCACTCTCGAACTTTTCTTAAAAACCCACTTACACTGCACTACTCTATCAGCTTCCTTTTTGTCAACCAATTCCCATGCTTGATTATCTTCAAAAGCCTTTAGTTCTTCTGTCATCGCCTGTTCCCACAGTTCCTTCTCCGGTCCATTCATTGCTGTTCCATAGCTCAGTTCTTCACCACATGATTCCAGCTCATCTACAATGCAGAGATTGGAATAGCCGAATCTTTCTACTGGCTTTCTCTTGCGCTTACCAAGCTCCTTTGAGTTTTGAGCATTTTCTTCTAAAATAGATTCTAAGGTTGACTCATTATCACTATCATACACCGATTGATATGAATCTTCGTGGGAACTTGATGAGTTATAGATATATGTAGGATCGTTAGCATCTATCGCTGAATTTTCTGACACGCTTCTCTCTTTCTCTGAGTTTTCAACTTCCTCTAACATTTCTTCTTTGTTTTCTGATGTTTTTTCTTCATTATTTACTACTACCTGAGCTGTGTCAGAGTATTCTTTCTCTATTATAATGACATCCCTGCTCGTAGTAATCTTCCTAGTTTTGGGGTTATATATTCTGTAACCTTTCACATTATCAGGATAACCGACTAGAATTAATCTGTCAGCCTTCTTATCCCATTTTTGTCTTTGCACTTTGGGAACATGCACCATTACTTGACTTCCAAATATTTTCACATGGCTCAAATCTGGCTTCCTGCCTGTCCACTTCTCAAATGGTGTCATCATGCCTAAACTGGCGGCTGGCATTCTATTCATTAGGTATACTGCAGTATTTACCGCTTCACCCCAAAAACTTTTATCGAGATCTGATTCAAACAATAAACATCTAGCCCGTTCAACTACAGTTCTGTTGAACCTTTCTGAGAGTCCATTCTGTTGTGGAGTGTGAGGATTTGTCTTCTGATGGATGATTCCTGTTTGTTTTAAGAAATGTTCCATCTCTTGTGAACAAAACTCACCTCCATTGTCAGTTCTCAATACTTTTATCTTGTTTCCCGTTTGATTTTCCACCAAAGCTCGAAATTCTTTGAAATGCTGGAATACCTGGTTCTTCTCCTTTAAGAAATAGACATAAGTCATTCTGCTGGCATCATCTACGAACAGAAGAAAGTACCTTGCTTGACCAATTGATTTGGTCTCCATCGGCCCGCATAAATCTGAGTGTATTACTTCTATCAGTATATCACTCCTATGATTAGCAGATGGGAAAGGGAAACGAGCCTGTTTCCCCTCACAGCACACTTCACAGTTCTGGATCCGAATATCAGCTTTCTTGTCAAAAGTAACCCCTTCCACGGCACCTTCTTTCATCTTTTCTAGAGACTTGCTGTTTACATGTCCTAGCCTTCTATGCCACATTGTCATGGCCGATAATGCGCTCTCTGATTTTTGTATTTGTAGCTTGTACACACCGTTTGTTAAGTTTGCAACTCCTATAAGCTCATTTACTTGGTTATATATCAAACAAACTTCCTTTTTAAACGATACTTTGTTTCCATTTGCTATTAATTTGCTTACTGATAATAAGTTTGTTGTGAGCTTCGGTATGTACAAAACATTCTTCACAATCACATCATGCTGAGATCCATTTACATTCGTCGTTATCTGTGTTTCACCAACACTTACAACAGGCACAGTCATTTGATTTGCGACTACTATTTCTTTGTTTACATGCACTGGTCTATTTAGCATTAAACAATCTCAATTTGCCGTCATGTGTGCGCTTGCACCCGAATCAACGTACCAGTCTTCTGTACTATAATAATTTCCGTTGAAAAATGCAGCACTAAAAGCATTTAAGGTCCTCTTTGTTTTTAGTTCGGGACATTTATTCTTAAAATGGCCTATTTTCTTGCAATTGTAGCATTTTATTTCTTTACTGCAGTTTTTATTTGCATTTGCACTGTCACTATTTGACTTTGACGTTTGCGATTTGACACCGCGGTTAGTGTTGCCACTTTTCCACCGCTGTTGTTTTGACCAAAATGTAGAATCTTTTTCAGTAGTGCCAACCTCCTCACACATGTCGAGCAATTTTGTCTTGATGACGTCAGCGCTAATGGCGATTCCAGAATGTTCGATCGCCATTATCATTGGTGAAAACTTATCTGAGAGTCCCGCTAAAAGTAACGACCCGATCCACTCATCTGTGATTTCAAAACCTGTTCCCTTTAATTTCTGCGCCGTTTCAACTATTTGAGATACGTAGCTTGTCATAGAATCACAGTCTTCAAGGCGAATTGAAATTAACGTTCGAAGCAAACTGATTTTTCGTTGATATCCTGTGTCATCGAACAATTGTTTCAATTTATTCCATACACCTCTTACTGTAGTCTCACTCTTGATATGCGCGTATAATGAAGAGTCAATAGTCATCACGAGTTTGGCTTTGGCTTTTTTCATCTCAGCTTCACTGATTTCCGCTGGCAGGTTCTCCAAGTCAATTCCTTCGAGTAGCAAAAAATTACTTGTCGCGAATGCCCAATCATCGTAATTCTCGCGACCTTTTAGTTTTGGTACATTTACTAGGTAGCCTGACGTCGACATAATTCACTTTTAGGACACTATTGAACAAAATAACTTTAAAAATATAGAAAATGTGGGACTGGGCCCATAACCTAATAAAACACGGTGTGAGGTTGTTCAAAGACTAAACTTTTATTTTTTTAATTCATAGACAATAGACAAAAAACAAGAGATGCAAATAGTTGTCAACAGATTGCATTATTAGTTTATAATTAAAGAACAATATTTTGATAGTAATTTTAACAAGGTGTTCACACATCAATAACTTTTCAAACAAAATGCAAACGGAAAAATAACAAAATCAAGTATATTTATGGAATTTATAAAATAATTATTTGTATGTGTATATCTCAGTTTAAATATATGTGAATAGTGCTGAATTTAATTTAGGTATCACACATTTAAGTACGTGGTGTCTCATTAACGACCATTGTCAGACAGTAAAATGGAGACGCTTTAGACGTCGGAAGTCGCACCGTAATTCCCGGTCACCGAAGGCATGGGCACAAAATATATAGGTACAGAAGTCAATCTCATGTATGTACTTCACTTTTCATACCTACGAGCGGCGTTCGCGCTAGGGTCAGCGCGTGGCGCCGAACTGTCCGAGTGCGACCAGGCGCGGTGATAAATGCCTACCTAATCTGAATTGTAAAAATATTACATGGCCACAAAATCATCTTCTCTTTCTCGGCGCGAGGCCTGTTTTGTGTTACGTTAAAACAAACCATCAAAATATAAGCAAATAGGTATCTACCTCTCTGAAACAACCTAAAAAAAGGTCAATTCACTGTTTAGTGTTGAATTTAAACAACCGTCCACTGAACAGTTAGAATAAGGTTTTTTTTTTGTTGATCCATTTTTCCACAAAAAAGTTCACAAACGCATGTCTCAAACGGATAGGACTCGAGCTCGCATTGTGCTGAATTGAGCTGAGATATCGTGTCCGTGAGCGGTGTCTATGTGTGCGTTGCTCGAGCGCGCTTTATTTGTAGATTGACTTCTGTACCTATCTACTCGTATTTTATGGCATGGGTTAGTGGACGGCGAGCAACAGACAACTGCTACATATTGGTCAGGCATTATGCTGAACTGGACCTATTTGGCACAACCGTGAGACACATTATTGTTGTTGTATTTTTTTAAATGTTTAATTTAAAATGTGTGAGTTGTGTGTCAAATGAACAGATATTTTTTCTTTCTTTCTTTCAATAGTAGCTCGCCGTCACATAAAGACCACGCCTAATTTAACGGGACTTTGTGTCCCCACGTGCGTCTCGGACATTTTTTTTTTTGGTAACGGTATTTGTTGAAAAAGTCTACGTGGACCTA
The DNA here is from genome assembly GCA_905147345.3 of Mythimna impura. Taxonomy (NCBI): domain Eukaryota; kingdom Metazoa; phylum Arthropoda; class Insecta; order Lepidoptera; family Noctuidae; genus Mythimna; species Mythimna impura. The sequence continues at coordinate 8,933,485 of LR990359.1, forward strand.
GAACGCATAGGGTAACTGAAGGAATATGGGTGGGTTTTCGTTAGCTAAAATCTGATACTCCTCCCACGCTCTGAGTAGAGCATGAGAAGCTATTTCATGAATTCCCACCCAAAAAAAAAAACACTTTACGAACGTTGTTCTTCTTACTTCATGTCCTTTTCTGACTCAAGACGTCAAGATTCAATAAAACATTGTTCAGTTCACATCAGCATGATTTAACTCGTCCGCAATGTGTGATTTTGTACCCGAACGTATGTGAAAATACCCTCGGAATTCATTTATCTATCCCCATAGAAATCTTTCCATTTTTCTGTTCCCGGTAAAATGTTTTTGTCCTTTTTATTTTGACTGTAAATTTTCAAAGCTCTACATGAATAAGAATCTGCTTATTTATTTACTTATTAAATGCATTATATACACACAATAGTACAAAGGCGAACTTAATCCCTTAGGCATTTTTTCTACCAGTCAACCTTGAAGCAGAAAAAATAGTGGTGCAATAAAAGAGAGAGAAAAACGCGAATACAAGAATATTTATGCTAATAAATCAGATATATAATACAATTATACATAGGTACTCAAATTAATAAACTACGTACCTACACTAAATTGTCATACGATTGGTCCAAACAGTACCAACCCCAAAATGACTTTAAACCATCAAAAAAAAAAGCCAAATGGCTTATTTACCATTCTTGTATTATCTCCATGGAAAAAAATGGTGGATCACTTCGAGGCTCGGCAACCTGTACCACAAAAAGCATCTAGTTGTATGGTTGCTTTGCTGAATTTTTATGGTACAAATAGAAAAAAAAAATACGCTTTTAGGAAAAGCCACAGCGCCCAGCTTTTCAATTATCTGCAGATTTTTATGGCGTTTTATATGGCTATGGGTGAAAGCATTGACCCAGAATATAATAAATTTGTAGCGTCATATTAGGGTAAAATCTAAAGTCATAAGCACGTACAAATCGCTTATAATATAGGGCGGCCAAATGTATTAGGGTTGTCAAAATGGGCTATTTTGATTATGATATCTTCGGATTGACTTGGAATTATATTATGTTCAAATAATTTTATATTACAGGTATACCATTTTTTTTTTAATTAGTCGCGTATCGGTTTCTGTGTGTTTTGTTTTTTCCGGAATACATACATAGATTTTGTTGTTTTCAATTTGCGCATACTTAATAATCTCTCCGTATTTTATTTATAATTAAAAATAAGATCTTATGTGACTGATGTGTCACATAGTCATGACAAATTGGAAATAATAGTTAGATTTTTTTATAAAAAAACCTACTTAGGGCGAGTTTGTGAATTGAGTATTTTATTTAACAACATCTCAAATCCTACTTTAAAGCCAAATTTTGACAAGTTTTCAGACTAAAGTAGAGTTTGAGAAATATTCAACTTCAAATTAGAAATCGAGGGTTACTAAAAGTAAAGTTGTTATTCAGGCCTCATAGAGGGGCAGACTCATATAAGCAGCCCAAATACTTATAGAGCAGTAGATAGTGATTTCTTCAGCTTCTGCTCTGTTGAAAACTGTGGTTTGTTAAATATTAAAGATTTTTAAAAGAGTAGTTCATTTTAAACGGAGCAGAAGATTTATAAATAACCAAGCTTTGAGAACACAATAATGTAGTCAAACATAAACTGAACATTTATTCTTTTAAAAGGCAAAGTAAAGTCAATGAAATATCTAACCACTTGCATTTTTCTATTTACGGCAATCCAATCGTTTATTCAGTTAGCATTTTTCACAATCAGTCGCTATCCATCTTCGTCGGTTTCTGCTGAAACGAAGCTGTAATGCATCAAGTTTTATAGTCGTTTAAACTGCTTTAACAAAGACTGAAAATTGCACCAAACATGTAAGTTTATATGTTTTATAATTTTGATTTAATTTTCATTTATGGACATAATATTATATATATTTTTAGGTATTTGTATATCTGTTTTATTCTAGTTAGTAAGTACTAACTAAATACACATATCTATTAAGTAATAGATATGTGTATTTAATCTAATATTATAATAATTTAATAACATGACGTGGTGTACGTGTACCAAGTTCGTATGTTGTAGAAGATTTATATAATTTATGATTATACTCTATCATAATCATATATGAAATAAATAATTATTTACAATAGATGTCCACAAATGTGTAATTTATTAACGTTAGTAGAAAATAGTTTGATTATTCTACTTATATTTTTTTTTTTAGTTTTTATTATATTAAATCATTGAAGTTTATAATCTTATAGGGACTCGTAATTTGTGTAAGATACGAAGTTTTGTATAAGTATCGTAACTATGCTAGATGTACAGTTTAGCATCTAGTTTGAAAATTACACGGAAATCGAGTGACTATAGTTTTAAGTCACTTCCATCACATAAAATTAAATTACTATATTGTAAATAATATAGAAAACTTTATAACTATAACAGTGAGAGGAAATGCGTTCAATTTCAATTTCTTGAAAACCTTTTGTTTAATTTGGATTCTTCTGAATATTATAAAATGCCATTGTACTCGCAGGTTGGAACCTCACTCAATAATATGGTATAATCCCTGAGTTTGTTTCGGTGTTTCTTTTCAGGGTAGTCAGCTAGGAAACACCGGCTTCATCTAGTTTAAATTGACAAAAAAAAAATTGACGTGCAAAAGTGTTTTAAAAAAACCTACTTGCAAAATAAATATCATTTATCATTTATAATCTACCAACCCGCACTGGGCCCGCGTGGTGGATTACGGCCCATTCCCTCTCCTAGAGAGGAGGCCTGAGTCCCAGCAGTGGGAACATTAAAAAGGCTGATTATGCTATTATGCTTTTATTTATAATCTGACTTCAAGAGCGTCTCTACGAGATCGCCTGATGGCACATCAGCAGGATAGCACGTGTTACTAAAATTTGTGTAAATAAGTTGAAGACAACACCATTAGTGAGAACTGTTTTTAATTACAGTTTGTATTCTATTTTTGTATATTTATTGATGAACTGGTTAGATAGTAAATATTTTTTTTCCTGCACATTCCCTATTATGGTGAGCATTTATTTAAGCGTAAAGTCCCTGAATGAACAAGATTATATCGTTTAGTTAAATTGATTCCTAAATCAATACAATGAAATCACCAAATTCAACGATCAACCATCGAGCATCACTGAGCCGATAATTATGCTAATTAACGGAATTAATGTAACTAAGCGCCAAACATGTGGAATGCATTAGTGTAACCGCTAATGTGTAGTTCAGATGAAAGAACATACAGATATTATCGTTGAAGTTAAAGGTTAGAATAGAATAGATCTTTATTTGCATAGAAAGTAGGTACAAGTTACAGCGCCCCTAGCCAAGTTGATAATCTGCAATCGTTAACGCTAGTCGAAAACTAATCAAATGTATGGGAATGACATCATCTCAACGTTAAGTCACGTGGTCAGAACAAACGAATAGAAAATTCGTAACCAAGTTCACATCGTTCAAAATGATAGAATGAATTGTTATCGATTGTACAATGTTGAACGCTACATCCTTTGTTATTGTAGAACGAGTGGCCGACTCAGGCACGTCAACATGGCTACCAACTTATCGTTTTCTACAATTGCTGACACCGAGGCGTTACCGATTGAAGAACGGAATTCGACACGAAACGGTTGTAACTTGGCTATGGGGGCAAGTCTTTGTAAAGTTTGTTGATCCATACTAACTACCTAACTAAGGCATGCAAAATACTGTTTATATAATGTCACCATAATATGCTTCGGACTAAAACATAAACTAAAAACAGATACGGTCAAGTTTATATAATACAGTTATCAAATCAATATAAGTTTATCATGTCAAAATGAAATAAAATAATGATGAGTCAACAATACAAAAAAAAATAATAAGAAAATATCAGATTATTTATTATTGAGCCCTTTATTGATATGATAATGGTATTTTTAACCGACTTCAAAAAAAGGAGGAGGTTATCAATTCGGTTGTATTTTTTTTTTTTTTTTATCATCATTTTTTTTTTTTTTTTTATGTTTGTTACCTCAGAACTCCGTCGTTTATGGACCGATTTGCAATTTTTTTTTTCTCTTTATAGGATATGCTTCCAGATTGGTCCCATTTTTTTCAAAATCCAGTTCTGATGATGGATTCCATGAGGAATCGAGGGAACTCCTCAAAAATTATAGGCAACCCTATGGTAATTTTAGTATTTTCATCAAGAACTTAAGCATTTACAGTCAAAAAAAAACATTTGATGAAGTGGAACTGATGAAGAAGACCAGAAATGGTCAACGGAACTTCATACTCAAATAGATATCACAATGAAGATATAGTTAAGCGACTATGACAATACAAATAAATGAATGATTCTGAATAGTTACGTTGAAAATGGTATCATCGAAGTGATCTGATGATGATGATGGAGCCGGAAGGTAGGCACAGGAACTCCGTAATTAATCAATGTATCCTAGCCGTGTTTGGGCTTATTAGAATTGTCGTGAGATGCTCTTTGGCTATAAGGTACTATCGAACTGATCTGATGATGGAGCCGGAAGGAGGAAGGTAGACACAGGAACTTTATAATAAAACAATGTAACCTAGCAGTATTTGGGTTAATTGGAATTGTCATGAGAAATAGGCACTCTGTTTATAAGTGTATCGTAACTAAAAAGTGTGAAATAAAAACTTTTTAGAAAAAAAAATAACCGACTTCACTAAAACAAAAACACTAAAAGGATCAAAATAACTTTAATTTCGGAAGTCGGTGTTAAATAAGAAACAAACAATACCGAGAAACACCGACATCCGAAATTGTTATTTGAAAGTTATTTTGATTCCTCTAACATTTCTTCTTTGTTTTCTGATGTTTTTTCTTCATTATTTACTACTACCTGAGCTGTGTCAGAGTATTCTTTCTCTATTATAATGACATCCCTGCTCGTAGTAATCTTCCTAGTTTTGGGGTTATATATTCTGTAACCTTTCACATTATCAGGATAACCGACTAGAATTAATCTGTCAGCCTTCTTATCCCATTTTTGTCTTTGCACTTTGGGAACATGCACCATTACTTGACTTCCAAATATTTTCACATGGCTCAAATCTGGCTTCCTGCCTGTCCACTTCTCAAATGGTGTCATCATGCCTAAACTGGCGGCTGGCATTCTATTCATTAGGTATACTGCAGTATTTACCGCTTCACCCCAAAAACTTTTATCGAGATCTGATTCAAACAATAAACATCTAGCCCGTTCAACTACAGTTCTGTTGAACCTTTCTGAGAGTCCATTCTGTTGTGGAGTGTGAGGATTTGTCTTCTGATGGATGATTCCTGTTTTTTTTAAGAAATGTTCCATCTCTTGTGAACAAAACTCACCTCCATTGTCAGTTCTCAATACTTTTATCTTGTTTCCCGTTTGATTTTCCACCAAAGCTCGAAATTCTTTGAAATGCTGGAATACCTGGTTCTTCTCCTTTAAGAAATAGACATAAGTCATTCTGCTGGCATCATCTACGAACAGAAGAAAGTACCTTGCTTGACCAATTGATTTGGTCTCCATCGGCCCGCATAAATCTGAGTGTATTACTTCTATCAGTATATCACTCCTATGATTAGCAGATGGGAAAGGGAAACGAGCCTGTTTCCCCTCACAGCACACTTCACAGTTCTGGATCCGAATATCAGCTTTCTTGTCAAAAGTAACCCCTTCCACGGCACCTTCTTTCATCTTTTCTAGAGACTTGCTGTTTACATGTCCTAGCCTTCTATGCCACATTGTCATGGCCGATAATGCGCTCTCTGATTTTTGTATTTGTAGCTTGTACACACCGTTTGTTAAGTTTGCAACTCCTATAAGCTCATTTACTTGGTTATATATCAAACAAACTTCCTTTTTAAACGATACTTTGTTTCCATTTGCTATTAATTTGCTTACTGATAATAAGTTTGTTGTGAGCTTCGGTATGTACAAAACATTCTTCACAATCACATCATGCTGAGATCCATTTACATTCGTCGTTATCTGTGTTTCACCAACACTTACAACAGGCACAGTCATTTGATTTGCGACTACTATTTCTTTGTTTACATGCACTGGTATATTTAGCATTAAACAATCTCAATTTGCCGTCATGTGTGCGCTTGCACCCGAATCAACGTACCAGTCTTCTGTACTATAATAATTTCCGTTGAAAAATGCAGCACTAAAAGCATTTAAGGTCCTCTTTGTTTTTAGTTCGGGACATTTATTCTTAAAATGGCCTATTTTCTTGCAATTGTAGCATTTTATTTCTTTACTGCAGTTTTTATTTGCATTTGCACTGTCACTATTTGACTTTGACGTTTGCGATTTGACACCGCGGTTAGTGTTGCCACTTTTCCACCGCTGTTGTTTTGACCAAAATGTAGAATCTTTTTCAGTAGTGCCAACCTCCTCACACATGTCGAGCAATTTTGTCTTGATGACGTCAGCGCTAATGGCGATTCCAGAATGTTCGATCGCCATTATCATTGGTGAAAACTTATCTGAGAGTCCCGCTAAAAGTAACGACCCGATCCACTCATCTGTGATTTCAAAACCTGTTCCCTTTAATTTCTGCGCCGTTTCAACTATTTGAGATACGTAGCTTGTCATAGAATCACAGTCTTCAAGGCGAATTGAAATTAACGTTCGAAGCAAACTGATTTTTCGTTGATATCCTGTGTCATCGAACAATTGTTTCAATTTATTCCATACACCTCTTACTGTAGTCTCACTCTTGATATGCGCGTATAATGAAGAGTCAATAGTCATCACGAGTTTGGCTTTGGCTTTTTTCATCTCAGCTTCACTGATTTCCGCTGGCAGGTTCTCCAAGTCAATTCCTTCGAGTAGCAAAAAATTACTTGTCGCGAATGCCCAATCATCGTAATTCTCGCGACCTTTTAGTTTTGGTACATTTACTAGGTAGCCTGACGTCGACATAATTCACTTTTAGGACACTATTGAACAAAATAACTTTAAAAATATAGAAAATGTGGGACTGGGCCCATAACCTAATAAAACACGGTGTGAGGTTGTTCAAAGACTAAACTTTTATTTTTTTAATTCATAGACAATAGACAAAAAACAAGAGATGCAAATAGTTGTCAACAGATTGCATTATTAGTTTATAATTAAAGAACAATATTTTGATAGTAATTTTAACAAGGTGTTCACACATCAATAACTTTTCAAACAAAATGCAAACGGAAAAATAACAAAATCAAGTATATTTATGGAATTTATAAAATAATTATTTGTATGTGTATATCTCAGTTTAAATATATGTGAATAGTGCTGAATTTAATTTAGGTATCACACATTTAAGTACGTGGTGTCTCATTAACGACCATTGTCAGACAGTAAAATGGAGACGCTTTAGACGTCGGAAGTCGCACCGTAATTCCCGGTCACCGAAGGCATGGGCACAAAATATATAGGTACAGAAGTCAATCTCATGTATGTACTTCACTTTTCATACCTACGAGCGGCGTTCGCGCTAGGGTCAGCGCGTGGCGCCGAACTGTCCGAGTGCGACCAGGCGCGGTGATAAATGCCTACCTAATCTGAATTGTAAAAATATTACATGGCCACAAAATCATCTTCTCTTTCTCGGCGCGAGGCCTGTTTTGTGTTACGTTAAAACAAACCATCAAAATATAAGCAAATAGGTATCTACCTCTCTGAAACAACCTAAAAAAAGGTCAATTCACTGTTTAGTGTTGAATTTAAACAACCGTCCACTGAACAGTTAGAATAAGGTTTTTTTTTTGTTGATCCATTTTTCCACAAAAAAGTTCACAAACGCATGTCTCAAACGGATAGGACTCGAGCTCGCATTGTGCTGAATTGAGCTGAGATATCGTGTCCGTGAGCGGTGTCTATGTGTGCGTTGCTCGAGCGCGCTTTATTTGTAGATTGACTTCTGTACCTATCTACTCGTATTTTATGGCATGGGTTAGTGGACGGCGAGCAACAGACAACTGCTACATATTGGTCAGGCATTATGCTGAACTGGACCTATTTGGCACAACCGTGAGACACATTATTGTTGTTGTATTTTTTTAAATGTTTAATTTAAAATGTGTGAGTTGTGTGTCAAATGAACAGATATTTTTTCTTTCTTTCTTTCAATAGTAGCTCGCCGTCACATAAAGACCACGCCTAATTTAACGGGACTTTGTGTCCCCACGTGCGTCTCGGACATTTTTTTTTTGGTAACGGTATTTGTTGAAAAAGTCTACGTGGACCTAGAACGCATAGGGTAACTGAAGGAATATGGGTGGGTTTTCGTTAGCTAAAATCTGATACTCCTCCCACGCTCTGAGTAGAGCATGAGAAGCTATTTCATGAATTCCCACCCAAAAAAAAAAACACTTTACGAACGTTGTTCTTCTTACTTCATGTCCTTTTCTGACTCAAGACGTCAAGATTCAATAAAACATTGTTCAGTTCACATCAGCATGATTTAACTCGTCCGCAATGTGTGATTTTGTACCCGAACGTATGTGAAAATACCCTCGGAATTCATTTATCTATCCCCATAGAAATCTTTCCATTTTTCTGTTCCCGGTAAAATGTTTTTGTCCTTTTTATTTTGACTGTAAATTTTCAAAGCTCTACATGAATAAGAATCTGCTTATTTATTTACTTATTAAATGCATTATATACACACAATAGTACAAAGGCGAACTTAATCCCTTAGGCATTTTTTCTACCAGTCAACCTTGAAGCAGAAAAAATAGTGGTGCAATAAAAGAGAGAGAAAAACGCGAATACAAGAATATTTATGCTAATAAATCAGATATATAATACAATTATACATAGGTACTCAAATTAATAAACTACGTACCTACACTAAATTGTCATACGATTGGTCCAAACAGTACCAACCCCAAAATGACTTTAAACCATCAAAAAAAAAAGCCAAATGGCTTATTTACCATTCTTGTATTATCTCCATGGAAAAAAATGGTGGATCACTTCGAGGCTCGGCAACCTGTACCACAAAAAGCATCTAGTTGTATGGTTGCTTTGCTGAATTTTTATGGTACAAATAGAAAAAAAAAATACGCTTTTAGGAAAAGCCACAGCGCCCAGCTTTTCAATTATCTGCAGATTTTTATGGCGTTTTATATGGCTATGGGTGAAAGCATTGACCCAGAATATAATAAATTTGTAGCGTCATATTAGGGTAAAATCTAAAGTCATAAGCACGTACAAATCGCTTATAATATAGGGCGGCCAAATGTATTAGGGTTGTCAAAATGGGCTATTTTGATTATGATATCTTCGGATTGACTTGGAATTATATTATGTTCAAATAATTTTATATTACAGGTATACCATTTTTTTTTTAATTAGTCGCGTATCGGTTTCTGTGTGTTTTGTTTTTTCCGGAATACATACATAGATTTTGTTGTTTTCAATTTGCGCATACTTAATAATCTCTCCGTATTTTATTTATAATTAAAAATAAGATCTTATGTGACTGATGTGTCACATAGTCATGACAAATTGGAAATAATAGTTAGATTTTTTTATAAAAAAACCTACTTAGGGCGAGTTTGTGAATTGAGTATTTTATTTAACAACATCTCAAATCCTACTTTAAAGCCAAATTTTGACAAGTTTTCAGACTAAAGTAGAGTTTGAGAAATATTCAACTTCAAATTAGAAATCGAGGGTTACTAAAAGTAAAGTTGTTATTCAGGCCTCATAGAGGGGCAGACTCATATAAGCAGCCCAAATACTTATAGAGCAGTAGATAGTGATTTCTTCAGCTTCTGCTCTGTTGAAAACTGTGGTTTGTTAAATATTAAAGATTTTTAAAAGAGTAGTTCATTTTAAACGGAGCAGAAGATTTATAAATAACCAAGCTTTGAGAACACAATAATGTAGTCAAACATAAACTGAACATTTATTCTTTTAAAAGGCAAAGTAAAGTCAATGAAATATCTAACCACTTGCATTTTTCTATTTACGGCAATCCAATCGTTTATTCAGTTAGCATTTTTCACAATCAGTCGCTATCCATCTTCGTCGGTTTCTGCTGAAACGAAGCTGTAATGCATCAAGTTTTATAGTCGTTTAAACTGCTTTAACAAAGACTGAAAATTGCACCAAACATGTAAGTTTATATGTTTTATAATTTTGATTTAATTTTCATTTATGGACATAATATTATATATATTTTTAGGTATTTGTATATCTGTTTTATTCTAGTTAGTAAGTACTAACTAAATACACATATCTATTAAGTAATAGATATGTGTATTTAATCTAATATTATAATAATTTAATAACATGACGTGGTGTACGTGTACCAAGTTCGTATGTTGTAGAAGATTTATATAATTTATGATTATACTCTATCATAATCATATATGAAATAAATAATTATTTACAATAGATGTCCACAAATGTGTAATTTATTAACGTTAGTAGAAAATAGTTTGATTATTCTACTTATATTTTTTTTTTTAGTTTTTATTATATTAAATCATTGAAGTTTATAATCTTATAGGGACTCGTAATTTGTGTAAGATACGAAGTTTTGTATAAGTATCGTAACTATGCTAGATGTACAGTTTAGCATCTAGTTTGAAAATTACACGGAAATCGAGTGACTATAGTTTTAAGTCACTTCCATCACATAAAATTAAATTACTATATTGTAAATAATATAGAAAACTTTATAACTATAACAGTGAGAGGAAATGCGTTCAATTTCAATTTCTTGAAAACCTTTTGTTTAATTTGGATTCTTCTGAATATTATAAAATGCCATTGTACTCGCAGGTTGGAACCTCACTCAATAATATGGTATAATCCCTGAGTTTGTTTCGGTGTTTCTTTTCAGGGTAGTCAGCTAGGAAACACCGGCTTCATCTAGTTTAAATTGACAAAAAAAAAATTGACGTGCAAAAGTGTTTTAAAAAAACCTACTTGCAAAATAAATATCATTTATCATTTATAATCTACCAACCCGCACTGGGCCCGCGTGGTGGATTACGGCCCATTCCCTCTCCTAGAGAGGAGGCCTGAGTCCCAGCAGTGGGAACATTAAAAAGGCTGATTATGCTATTATGCTTTTATTTATAATCTGACTTCAAGAGCGTCTCTACGAGATCGCCTGATGGCACATCAGCAGGATAGCACGTGTTACTAAAATTTGTGTAAATAAGTTGAAGACAACACCATTAGTGAGAACTGTTTTTAATTACAGTTTGTATTCTATTTTTGTATATTTATTGATGAACTGGTTAGATAGTAAATATTTTTTTTCCTGCACATTCCCTATTATGGTGAGCATTTATTTAAGCGTAAAGTCCCTGAATGAACAAGATTATATCGTTTAGTTAAATTGATTCCTAAATCAATACAATGAAATCACCAAATTCAACGATCAACCATCGAGCATCACTGAGCCGATAATTATGCTAATTAACGGAATTAATGTAACTAAGCGCCAAACATGTGGAATGCATTAGTGTAACCGCTAATGTGTAGTTCAGATGAAAGAACATACAGATATTATCGTTGAAGTTAAAGGTTAGAATAGAATAGATCTTTATTTGCATAGAAAGTAGGTACAAGTTACAGCGCCCCTAGCCAAGTTGATAATCTGCAATCGTTAACGCTAGTCGAAAACTAATCAAATGTATGGGAATGACATCATCTCAACGTTAAGTCACGTGGTCAGAACAAACGAATAGAAAATTCGTAACCAAGTTCACATCGTTCAAAATGATAGAATGAATTGTTATCGATTGTACAATGTTGAACGCTACATCCTTTGTTATTGTAGAACGAGTGGCCGACTCAGGCACGTCAACATGGCTACCAACTTATCGTTTTCTACAATTGCTGACACCGAGGCGTTACCGATTGAAGAACGGAATTCGACACGAAACGGTTGTAACTTGGCTATGGGGGCAAGTCTTTGTAAAGTTTGTTGATCCATACTAACTACCTAACTAAGGCATGCAAAATACTGTTTATATAATGTCACCATAATATGCTTCGGACTAAAACATAAACTAAAAACAGATACGGTCAAGTTTATATAATACAGTTATCAAATCAATATAAGTTTATCATGTCAAAATGAAATAAAATAATGATGAGTCAACAATACAAAAAAAAATAATAAGAAAATATCAGATTATTTATTATTGAGCCCTTTATTGATATGATAATGGTATTTTTAACCGACTTCAAAAAAAGGAGGAGGTTATCAATTCGGTTGTATTTTTTTTTTTTTTTTATCATCATTTTTTTTTTTTTTTTTATGTTTGTTACCTCAGAACTCCGTCGTTTATGGACCGATTTGCAATTTTTTTTTTCTCTTTATAGGATATGCTTCCAGATTGGTCCCATTTTTTTCAAAATCCAGTTCTGATGATGGATTCCATGAGGAATCGAGGGAACTCCTCAAAAATTATAGGCAACCCTATGGTAATTTTAGTATTTTCATCAAGAACTTAAGCATTTACAGTCAAAAAAAAACATTTGATGAAGTGGAACTGATGAAGAAGACCAGAAATGGTCAACGGAACTTCATACTCAAATAGATATCACAATGAAGATATAGTTAAGCGACTATGACAATACAAATAAATGAATGATTCTGAATAGTTACGTTGAAAATGGTATCATCGAAGTGATCTGATGATGATGATGGAGCCGGAAGGTAGGCACAGGAACTCCGTAATTAATCAATGTATCCTAGCCGTGTTTGGGCTTATTAGAATTGTCGTGAGATGCTCTTTGGCTATAAGGTACTATCGAACTGATCTGATGATGGAGCCGGAAGGAGGAAGGTAGACACAGGAACTTTATAATAAAACAATGTAACCTAGCAGTATTTGGGTTAATTGGAATTGTCATGAGAAATAGGCACTCTGTTTATAAGTGTATCGTAACTAAAAAGTGTGAAATAAAAACTTTTTAGAAAAAAAAATAACCGACTTCACTAAAACAAAAACACTAAAAGGATCAAAATAACTTTAATTTCGGAAGTCGGTGTTAAATAAGAAACAAACAATACCGAGAAACACCGACATCCGAAATTGTTATTTGAAAGTTATTTTGATTCCTCTAACATTTCTTCTTTGTTTTCTGATGTTTTTTCTTCATTATTTACTACTACCTGAGCTGTGTCAGAGTATTCTTTCTCTATTATAATGACATCCCTGCTCGTAGTAATCTTCCTAGTTTTGGGGTTATATATTCTGTAACCTTTCACATTATCAGGATAACCGACTAGAATTAATCTGTCAGCCTTCTTATCCCATTTTTGTCTTTGCACTTTGGGAACATGCACCATTACTTGACTTCCAAATATTTTCACATGGCTCAAATCTGGCTTCCTGCCTGTCCACTTCTCAAATGGTGTCATCATGCCTAAACTGGCGGCTGGCATTCTATTCATTAGGTATACTGCAGTATTTACCGCTTCACCCCAAAAACTTTTATCGAGATCTGATTCAAACAATAAACATCTAGCCCGTTCAACTACAGTTCTGTTGAACCTTTCTGAGAGTCCATTCTGTTGTGGAGTGTGAGGATTTGTCTTCTGATGGATGATTCCTGTTTGTTTTAAGAAATGTTCCATCTCTTGTGAACAAAACTCACCTCCATTGTCAGTTCTCAATACTTTTATCTTGTTTCCCGTTTGATTTTCCACCAAAACTCGAAATTCTTTGAAATGCTGGAATACCTGGTTCTTCTCCTTTAAGAAATAGACATAAGTCATTCTGCTGGCATCATCTACGAACAGAAGAAAGTACCTTGCTTGACCAATTGATTTGGTCTCCATCGGCCCGCATAAATCTGAGTGTATTACTTCTATCAGTATATCACTCCTATGATTAGCAGATGGGAAAGGGAAACGAGCCTGTTTCCCCTCACAGCACACTTCACAGTTCTGGATCCGAATATCAGCTTTCTTGTCAAAAGTAACCCCTTCCACGGCACCTTCTTTCATCTTTTCTAGAGACTTGCTGTTTACATGTCCTAGCCTTCTATGCCACATTGTCATGGCCGATAATGCGCTCTCTGATTTTTGTATTTGTAGCTTGTACACACCGTTTGTTAAGTTTGCAACTCCTATAAGCTCATTTACTTGGTTATATATCAAACAAACTTCCTTTTTAAACGATACTTTGTTTCCATTTGCTATTAATTTGCTTACTGATAATAAGTTTGTTGTGAGCTTCGGTATGTACAAAACATTCTTCACAATCACATCATGCTGAGATCCATTTACATTCGTCGTTATCTGTGTTTCACCAACACTTACAACAGGCACAGTCATTTGATTTGCGACTACTATTTCTTTGTTTACATGCACTGGTATATTTAGCATTAAACAATCTCAATTTGCCGTCATGTGTGCGCTTGCACCCGAATCAACGTACCAGTCTTCTGTACTATAATAATTTCCGTTGAAAAATGCAGCACTAAAAGCATTTAAGGTCCTCTTTGTTTTTAGTTCGGGACATTTATTCTTAAAATGGCCTATTTTCTTGCAATTGTAGCATTTTATTTCTTTACTGCAGTTTTTATTTGCATTTGCACTGTCACTATTTGACTTTGACGTTTGCGATTTGACACCGCGGTTAGTGTTGCCACTTTTCCACCGCTGTTGTTTTGACCAAAATGTAGAATCTTTTTCAGTAGTGCCAACCTCCTCACACATGTCGAGCAATTTTGTCTTGATGACGTCAGCGCTAATGGCGATTCCAGAATGTTCGATCGCATTATCATTGGTGAAAACTTATCTGAGAGTCCCGCTAAAAGTAACGACCCGATCCACTCATCTGTGATTTCAAAACCTGTTCCCTTTAATTTCTGCGCCGTTTCAACTATTTGAGATACGTAGCTTGTCATAGAATCACAGTCTTCAAGGCGAATTGAAATTAACGTTCGAAGCAAACTGATTTTTCGTTGATATCCTGTGTCATCGAACAATTGTTTCAATTTATTCCATACACCTCTTACTGTAGTCTCACTCTTGATATGCGCGTATAATGAAGAGTCAATAGTCATCACGAGTTTGGCTTTGGCTTTTTTCATCTCAGCTTCACTGATTTCCGCTGGCAGGTTCTCCAAGTCAATTCCTTCGAGTAGCAAAAAATTACTTGTCGCGAATGCCCAATCATCGTAATTCTCGCGACCTTTTAGTTTTGGTACATTTACTAGGTAGCCTGACGTCGACATAATTCACTTTTAGGACACTATTGAACAAAATAACTTTAAAAATATAGAAAATGTGGGACTGGGCCCATAACCTAATAAAACACGGTGTGAGGTTGTTCAAAGACTAAACTTTTATTTTTTTAATTCATAGACAATAGACAAAAAACAAGAGATGCAAATAGTTGTCAACAGATTGCATTATTAGTTTATAATTAAAGAACAATATTTTGATAGTAATTTTAACAAGGTGTTCACACATCAATAACTTTTCAAACAAAATGCAAACGGAAAAATAACAAAATCAAGTATATTTATGGAATTTATAAAATAATTATTTGTATGTGTATATCTCAGTTTAAATATATGTGAATAGTGCTGAATTTAATTTAGGTATCACACATTTAAGTACGTGGTGTCTCATTAACGACCATTGTCAGACAGTAAAATGGAGACGCTTTAGACGTCGGAAGTCGCACCGTAATTCCCGGTCACCGAAGGCATGGGCACAAAATATATAGGTACAGAAGTCAATCTCATGTATGTACTTCACTTTTCATACCTACGAGCGGCGTTCGCGCTAGGGTCAGCGCGTGGCGCCGAACTGTCCGAGTGCGACCAGGCGCGGTGATAAATGCCTACCTAATCTGAATTGTAAAAATATTACATGGCCACAAAATCATCTTCTCTTTCTCGGCGCGAGGCCTGTTTTGTGTTACGTTAAAACAAACCATCAAAATATAAGCAAATAGGTATCTACCTCTCTGAAACAACCTAAAAAAAGGTCAATTCACTGTTTAGTGTTGAATTTAAACAACCGTCCACTGAACAGTTAGAATAAGGTTTTTTTTTTGTTGATCCATTTTTCCACAAAAAAGTTCACAAACGCATGTCTCAAACGGATAGGACTCGAGCTCGCATTGTGCTGAATTGAGCTGAGATATCGTGTCCGTGAGCGGTGTCTATGTGTGCGTTGCTCGAGCGCGCTTTATTTGTAGATTGACTTCTGTACCTATCTACTCGTATTTTATGGCATGGGTTAGTGGACGGCGAGCAACAGACAACTGCTACATATTGGTCAGGCATTATGCTGAACTGGACCTATTTGGCACAACCGTGAGACACATTATTGTTGTTGTATTTTTTTAAATGTTTAATTTAAAATGTGTGAGTTGTGTGTCAAATGAACAGATATTTTTTCTTTCTTTCTTTCAATAGTAGCTCGCCGTCACATAAAGACCACGCCTAATTTAACGGGACTTTGTGTCCCCACGTGCGTCTCGGACATTTTTTTTTTTGGTAACGGTATTTGTTGAAAAAGTCTACGTGGACCTAGAACGCATAGGGTAACTGAAGGAATATGGGTGGGTTTTCGTTAGCTAAAATCTGATACTCCTCCCACGCTCTGAGTAGAGCATGAGAAGCTATTTCATGAATTCCCACCCAAAAAAAAAAACACTTTACGAACGTTGTTCTTCTTACTTCATGTCCTTTTCTGACTCAAGACGTCAAGATTCAATAAAACATTGTTCAGTTCACATCAGCATGATTTAACTCGTCCGCAATGTGTGATTTTGTACCCGAACGTATGTGAAAATACCCTCGGAATTCATTTATCTATCCCCATAGAAATCTTTCCATTTTTCTGTTCCCGGTAAAATGTTTTTGTCCTTTTTATTTTGACTGTAAATTTTCAAAGCTCTACATGAATAAGAATCTGCTTATTTATTTACTTATTAAATGCATTATATACACACAATAGTACAAAGGCGAACTTAATCCCTTAGGCATTTTTTCTACCAGTCAACCTTGAAGCAGAAAAAATAGTGGTGCAATAAAAGAGAGAGAAAAACGCGAATACAAGAATATTTATGCTAATAAATCAGATATATAATACAATTATACATAGGTACTCAAATTAATAAACTACGTACCTACACTAAATTGTCATACGATTGGTCCAAACAGTACCAACCCCAAAATGACTTTAAACCATCAAAAAAAAAAGCCAAATGGCTTATTTACCATTCTTGTATTATCTCCATGGAAAAAAATGGTGGATCACTTCGAGGCTCGGCAACCTGTACCACAAAAAGCATCTAGTTG
The DNA here is from genome assembly GCA_905147345.3 of Mythimna impura. Classification (NCBI taxonomy): domain Eukaryota; kingdom Metazoa; phylum Arthropoda; class Insecta; order Lepidoptera; family Noctuidae; genus Mythimna; species Mythimna impura. The sequence continues at coordinate 8,950,824 of LR990359.1, forward strand.
TATGGTTGCTTTGCTGAATTTTTATGGTACAAATAGAAAAAAAAAATACGCTTTTAGGAAAAGCCACAGCGCCCAGCTTTTCAATTATCTGCAGATTTTTATGGCGTTTTATATGGCTATGGGTGAAAGCATTGACCCAGAATATAATAAATTTGTAGCGTCATATTAGGGTAAAATCTAAAGTCATAAGCACGTACAAATCGCTTATAATATAGGGCGGCCAAATGTATTAGGGTTGTCAAAATGGGCTATTTTGATTATGATATCTTCGGATTGACTTGGAATTATATTATGTTCAAATAATTTTATATTACAGGTATACCATTTTTTTTTTAATTAGTCGCGTATCGGTTTCTGTGTGTTTTGTTTTTTCCGGAATACATACATAGATTTTGTTGTTTTCAATTTGCGCATACTTAATAATCTCTCCGTATTTTATTTATAATTAAAAATAAGATCTTATGTGACTGATGTGTCACATAGTCATGACAAATTGGAAATAATAGTTAGATTTTTTTATAAAAAAACCTACTTAGGGCGAGTTTGTGAATTGAGTATTTTATTTAACAACATCTCAAATCCTACTTTAAAGCCAAATTTTGACAAGTTTTCAGACTAAAGTAGAGTTTGAGAAATATTCAACTTCAAATTAGAAATCGAGGGTTACTAAAAGTAAAGTTGTTATTCAGGCCTCATAGAGGGGCAGACTCATATAAGCAGCCCAAATACTTATAGAGCAGTAGATAGTGATTTCTTCAGCTTCTGCTCTGTTGAAAACTGTGGTTTGTTAAATATTAAAGATTTTTAAAAGAGTAGTTCATTTTAAACGGAGCAGAAGATTTATAAATAACCAAGCTTTGAGAACACAATAATGTAGTCAAACATAAACTGAACATTTATTCTTTTAAAAGGCAAAGTAAAGTCAATGAAATATCTAACCACTTGCATTTTTCTATTTACGGCAATCCAATCGTTTATTCAGTTAGCATTTTTCACAATCAGTCGCTATCCATCTTCGTCGGTTTCTGCTGAAACGAAGCTGTAATGCATCAAGTTTTATAGTCGTTTAAACTGCTTTAACAAAGACTGAAAATTGCACCAAACATGTAAGTTTATATGTTTTATAATTTTGATTTAATTTTCATTTATGGACATAATATTATATATATTTTTAGGTATTTGTATATCTGTTTTATTCTAGTTAGTAAGTACTAACTAAATACACATATCTATTAAGTAATAGATATGTGTATTTAATCTAATATTATAATAATTTAATAACATGACGTGGTGTACGTGTACCAAGTTCGTATGTTGTAGAAGATTTATATAATTTATGATTATACTCTATCATAATCATATATGAAATAAATAATTATTTACAATAGATGTCCACAAATGTGTAATTTATTAACGTTAGTAGAAAATAGTTTGATTATTCTACTTATATTTTTTTTTTTAGTTTTTATTATATTAAATCATTGAAGTTTATAATCTTATAGGGACTCGTAATTTGTGTAAGATACGAAGTTTTGTATAAGTATCGTAACTATGCTAGATGTACAGTTTAGCATCTAGTTTGAAAATTACACGGAAATCGAGTGACTATAGTTTTAAGTCACTTCCATCACATAAAATTAAATTACTATATTGTAAATAATATAGAAAACTTTATAACTATAACAGTGAGAGGAAATGCGTTCAATTTCAATTTCTTGAAAACCTTTTGTTTAATTTGGATTCTTCTGAATATTATAAAATGCCATTGTACTCGCAGGTTGGAACCTCACTCAATAATATGGTATAATCCCTGAGTTTGTTTCGGTGTTTCTTTTCAGGGTAGTCAGCTAGGAAACACCGGCTTCATCTAGTTTAAATTGACAAAAAAAAAATTGACGTGCAAAAGTGTTTTAAAAAAACCTACTTGCAAAATAAATATCATTTATCATTTATAATCTACCAACCCGCACTGGGCCCGCGTGGTGGATTACGGCCCATTCCCTCTCCTAGAGAGGAGGCCTGAGTCCCAGCAGTGGGAACATTAAAAAGGCTGATTATGCTATTATGCTTTTATTTATAATCTGACTTCAAGAGCGTCTCTACGAGATCGCCTGATGGCACATCAGCAGGATAGCACGTGTTACTAAAATTTGTGTAAATAAGTTGAAGACAACACCATTAGTGAGGACTGTTTTTAATTACAGTTTGTATTCTATTTTTGTATATTTATTGATGAACTGGTTAGATAGTAAATATTTTTTTTCCTGCACATTCCCTATTATGGTGAGCATTTATTTAAGCGTAAAGTCCCTGAATGAACAAGATTATATCGTTTAGTTAAATTGATTCCTAAATCAATACAATGAAATCACCAAATTCAACGATCAACCATCGAGCATCACTGAGCCGATAATTATGCTAATTAACGGAATTAATGTAACTAAGCGCCAAACATGTGGAATGCATTAGTGTAACCGCTAATGTGTAGTTCAGATGAAAGAACATACAGATATTATCGTTGAAGTTAAAGGTTAGAATAGAATAGATCTTTATTTGCATAGAAAGTAGGTACAAGTTACAGCGCCCCTAGCCAAGTTGATAATCTGCAATCGTTAACGCTAGTCGAAAACTAATCAAATGTATGGGAATGACATCATCTCAACGTTAAGTCACGTGGTCAGAACAAACGAATAGAAAATTCGTAACCAAGTTCACATCGTTCAAAATGATAGAATGAATTGTTATCGATTGTACAATGTTGAACGCTACATCCTTTGTTATTGTAGAACGAGTGGCCGACTCAGGCACGTCAACATGGCTACCAACTTATCGTTTTCTACAATTGCTGACACCGAGGCGTTACCGATTGAAGAACGGAATTCGACACGAAACGGTTGTAACTTGGCTATGGGGGCAAGTCTTTGTAAAGTTTGTTGATCCATACTAACTACCTAACTAAGGCATGCAAAATACTGTTTATATAATGTCACCATAATATGCTTCGGACTAAAACATAAACTAAAAACAGATACGGTCAAGTTTATATAATACAGTTATCAAATCAATATAAGTTTATCATGTCAAAATGAAATAAAATAATGATGAGTCAACAATACAAAAAAAAATAATAAGAAAATATCAGATTATTTATTATTGAGCCCTTTATTGATATGATAATGGTATTTTTAACCGACTTCAAAAAAAGGAGGAGGTTATCAATTCGGTTGTATTTTTTTTTTTTTTTATCATCATTTTTTTTTTTTTTTTTTATGTTTGTTACCTCAGAACTCCGTCGTTTATGGACCGATTTGCACCATTTTTTTTTTCTCTTTATAGGATATGCTTCCAGATTGGTCCCATTTTTTTCAAAATCCAGTTCTGATGATGGATTCCATGAGGAATCGAGGGAACTCCTCAAAAATTATAGGCAACCCTATGGTAATTTTAGTATTTTCATCAAGAACTTAAGCATTTACAGTCAAAAAAAAACATTTGATGAAGTGGAACTGATGAAGAAGACCAGAAATGGTCAACGGAACTTCATACTCAAATAGATATCACAATGAAGATATAGTTAAGCGACTATGACAATACAAATAAATGAATGATTCTGAATAGTTACGTTGAAAATGGTATCATCGAAGTGATCTGATGATGATGATGGAGCCGGAAGGTAGGCACAGGAACTCCGTAATTAATCAATGTATCCTAGCCGTGTTTGGGCTTATTAGAATTGTCGTGAGATGCTCTTTGGCTATAAGGTACTATCGAACTGATCTGATGATGGAGCCGGAAGGAGGAAGGTAGACACAGGAACTTTATAATAAAACAATGTAACCTAGCAGTATTTGGGTTAATTGGAATTGTCATGAGAAATAGGCACTCTGTTTATAAGTGTATCGTAACTAAAAAGTGTGAAATAAAAACTTTTTAGAAAAAAAAATAACCGACTTCACTAAAACAAAAACACTAAAAGGATCAAAATAACTTTAATTTCGGAAGTCGGTGTTAAATAAGAAACAAACAATACCGAGAAACACCGACATCCGAAATTGTTATTTGAAAGTTATTTTGATCCTTTTAGTGTTTTTGTTTTAGTGAAGTCGGTTATTTTTTTTTTCTAAAAAGTTTTTATTTCTGAATATAGTATTTTGAGTTAAAAACGACTTAAAACCTAATTTGATGCCAAATCTTGACAGATTTTGAAGCTAAAGTAAATCTACCGTAGGCGCGGGCAATGGGTAGCTCGCCGTCCGACCGTCCCGTAACCCAAGTCGTCGACGGCGTGTACTGTTCCACGCGCGGCTCAAGGAGATGTCAGCAAACGGTAGAGGCCCAGGAGGGTTGAAGCCTACTGGGGGCAAGGGTCTGCTTCTGAAAGGAAGACTCGGCCCTGGTACGAAAGGCAACGAAGAAACAGGAGTTGGTTTTTAGTCAGTAAGAGTCTGATACTATCACTCGCTCCACCCAAGAGCGGGGGATGTCATAAGATGATTTTCCCACCGAAAAAAAAGCTAAAGTAGATTTTGGGAAATTATCAACTTCAAATGCAGACACCAATCAGAAATCGAGGTTTTTTTTTTTTTGTCGCCATCGTGGTCCGCGTCGGACACCGCTGGTGGCGGAGCCATGGGCGGGGGAGAGTGTTCCCCACGCGCAGGGAACAGAGTACTCACCACACCCTCCACAAGCTGGGGCCGGAGCTTCTGCGTCAGCGGGGGAGCCCAGGGGCGGAGTTTGTCCCGCACCACCTTGTAGGGGCGTCCCCATGGGTCCCCATTCAGAGTCCCCAGCCACACGTTGCGGGCCTCGAGCTTGGCCCGCCTTATCTCCGCTCGGAGGGTGCGCTTTGCCTCTCTGTATCCCTCGTACAGCTCCGCCTCTCTGGCCTCCGCATCCGGTGGACGGATGCAGCGCCTGCGGTATCTGGCATACCGGCGTCGCGTGGCATTGCACGCGTTGCGCAGTGCCGCAATCTCCGGCGACCACCAGTATACCTGGCGCTGAGCACGTCCAGGACGGACTCGGGGCATTGCCGCGTCGCAGATTTGCGACATGGCCTCCCGGAACCACTCTGCCTCGACGTCGAAATCGACAGGCCTGTCCGGTGCTTGCACCCAGGCCTGTACCGTCGCGGCTTCCAGGAGTAGCTCCCGGTCCATCTGCCTCAGCGCCCATCGCGGACCACAAGGGCTCTGTCGGACCGGCGCGGTCGAGGTTTGGGCGGAGACGTCAAACCGGATGTACCGGTGGTCTGAATACGTCTCCACCCCCTCCATGACGCACGAGTCGACGACACGCGGCGACAGATCGGGGCTGGCAAACGAGATGTCCACCACGGAGTCACCCCGCATCCGCACACACGTGGGGACAGAACCCCGGTTTAGGATGACCAGGCCTGTCTCCAGAGCCCAGTCCTCCACCATCCGACCCCGTTGGTTCGTGAACCGGGAACCCCAAGCCAAGTTCTTGGCATTGAAGTCCCCGCACACGACCACGGGGAGGGAACCAAACCCAGCGACGACGTCTTTCAGCTCCATTAGGGAGATATGGAGATCGCCGAGAGATCTGTTCGGGGACAGGTAGACGCCCACCACTGCAATGTCCCCGAACCGTGCTGCCACGCAACCCCGTCCCCTCGTGACGGCCTCGAGGGTCGGGGTACCGGCGGCGGCCGACGAAATTAGAGTCACCGAGCCGTTCAAGTCCTGAACCCAGTCTCCTTTGGGCAGGACATAGTACGGCTCGGAGACAACGGCGATGTTGATCGACCACTGCGCCTTGCTCTGGAGCAACAGATCCTGAGCGGGGGCGCAGTGGTTGATGTTCGCCTGGAGGAGACGTAATGGAGCCGTATTTAACAGTCCATTACAGTCTCCTTCTCTCTTCATCTTTGCAAAAATTTTTGAAAAAGCAATGCATGGCAAAATAAATAGCTTTGTAACTAAACATAACATAATTGTGGAGAGTCAGTTTGGGTTCAGAAAAAACTGTTCAACAACTCTAGCTTGTTTTTCCTTAGTAAAACTAATTACTGAAGCTCTTAATAAAAAAATGTCTGCATTGTCGGTATTCTTAGATATGAGCAAAGCATTTGATTTTGTCTCACATAAACGACTACTCCACAAATTAGAGAAATACGGAATAAGAGGCAAAGCGCATGATTGGCTTAAAAGCTATTTGTCTGATCGCCAACAGAGAACTGTTATTTCTAAAATAGAAAAAAAATACTAGGAAGACATATTGCTCAGAATTAAAAATGAATTATTCTGGCGTTCCACAGGGAAGCATACTGGGTCCGCCACTATTCGTATTATACATAAATGACCTCATCAAATGCTTAAAATGTGAATGTATCCAATTTGCTGACGACACCACTTTGATGATAAAATGTTCCAACAAAACTGACATAGAAATTGATACTAATATTGAACTAATTAATGTAATAACATGGCTAGGGGAGAATAATCTACATGTTAATATTAATAAAACTAAAGTAGTACAATTTCAAACATGCAACTTGTCAGCTACACCAACAACAATTCGACATGACAATACAATTTTGCAACCAGAACCATCGGCTTTATTTTTGGGTATTGTAATTGACAACAAACTGAATTGGAAGGAACATGTAGACAGAGTATGCAGTAAGCTTGACAAGTTTGTATATGCTCTTCGCAAGTTAAGACTAGTGTCCAGTAAAAAAACAGTCCTAAATGCTTATCATGGGTATGTTTCGTCAGTACTGCGTTACGGCCTAGTCATATGGGGCAATTCAGTGGACGTGGAAAGAGCGTTCAAAGTACAAAAAAAGTGTATCCGAGCCATGAGTGGAGCAGAATATTTAGACCATTGCAGGCCATTATTTAAAGAATTAAAAATTCTCCCACTACCGTGTCTGTATATTTTTGAGGTTTGTTTATTTGTAAAAAAATACCCTCATTTATTCTCATTGAATAAACAAGTCTCAGAAAGATTAAGTAAAAAAAATGCTGGGAAACTGTTGGTTCCTCCTCAGAGATTGCATCTCTATAGTAGAAATGCCAGTTGTATGACAATTAAAATTTATAATAAATTACCACCTGAATTCAGAATGCTACCAATGGATAAATTTAAACGTAAAATGTTTGCCTGGCTTTTGGACATGTGCTTTTATTCGGTTAGCGAATTCTTAAATCATAATTTTTGACATTAATAAAGATAATAAATATTTGAAGTAATGACAGTAATTAATAATGTGGGTTATTAGTATTTTGGTATTATTATTATTTTGACATTCTACTTAATAATTTTTGACATTGTATTTCTTTTTTGACATTATTTAAACTGACATTTAATTACTTTTTTTAATGATAATTTTACCTACTGACTTTATTTTTCTTGTTTGTTTGTTTTTAAATGCTTGACATTAGTGATAAGTATAATTGTGTGATCATTTTGACATTTTATTCCATGATAATAATATAATATAACAAAATTGTACTGTCTTGATATTAGATAAAAAAAACTATCTTAAATATAATTTTTAAAATTTCTACACCGGCAATGGTAGTGTACGTGAAACATTTTAATATTAAGATCTTGTATGTACCGTATGCTCAGAAATAAATGAATTATTATTATTATTATTATTATCCTCCCGAGCCCCACGTGAGGGCCCTGCCGCGGTGGTTGCGGCGGCGACAGCGGCGGCAGCCAGAGAGGAGGCTGCGGCGGAGGGGACGTCGGGGTGGACTTGTCTCGGGACCTTACCCTTGGCCTTGGCGGGGGGGTCGCAGGACCTGCTACCAGCCCGGTGATCGGCCGGCTTGCCTGCTGCCGCACATGCGTAGCAGTGCGGCGTAGCACGGCATTCTGCAGCCTTGTGACCGGGCTGACCGGGCTGACCGCACTGGAAGCAGCGGTCACTGCGGTCCACCTCCGCGGCGCAATAGGCACCCACGTGGTGCCCCACGTGGCAGCAGTAGCACCGCAGAGGTCTGGGCTCCAGCAGTTTTACCTGCGCGGAGACCCAGCCCACCAAGAGCCTTCGGCCTTCGCCCGTGATAGCCTTGGCCGCCGACACGGGGCAGCTCACCGTTACGGCTCGCATGCCCGTGCTGTCAGCGCGGATGGTGCCCGCCCGCACCTGATCGGCGTGGCACCCTCCCGCCCCGACGATGGCGGCTACCACCTCGTCCACCCTGACGGAGTCGTCCAGACCCATGATGCGCATGTCCATGCTCTTGGTGGGTCTGGACACTCGGGCCTCCTCGACGTCCAGGGACGCCCTGATCCTTGCGGCCAGGGCGTCTGCGGCAAGGCTCTGTCCGCACCAGGGACCTCCAATATTCGGGCCCCGGTGCCGGTGCGCCTCATTCGGAAGCCCCCGGAGGCTCCGAACTCGCTGAGGTGGCCCACCACCGTCTGCTTCGCCTTTTCCATGACGGTGTTGTACGTCACGCCCTTCTTTTCCGCATCTGGCTGTAGTGTAATTACTACAGCCTCGGAATTCGGGCACGAAGTCTAGCCGCCATGGCCCGCTTCTTTCGCTCTTGTCGCCTCACGCGCTTTTTGGCCGTCCTAGCCGCCTTGCCCGCCCCCTTCTTGGCACCGACTACTGTCCATTCGGCGCCAGCCAAGGGTTCTTCAGGCAGGGGAGGCGGCAGGCGTGGCCTAGTCGCCACCGCGGCAGGAGTTCCCGCCGGTTTAGTGGCAGACGACGTCCCACCCTTCCGCCGCTGCTGTTCCTTGGACGCCGGGGCTGGCATCACAGGCTCCGACGCCACGGACCCGCGCCCAGCTTGCCCCGATGGGCCCGCCTTGGGTGCAGCTGCCGTGGCCGCAGCGGTGGCATAGGACGCCGCCTTTCGCTGGCCGGAGGCCGCTAGTAGGGGGCGCAGCACGATGCCCTCCAGCAGGGACAGCTGCTGCTGAATCCGCAGCTGAAACTGCTGCTGCTGCTGTTGCAGCTGCTGCTGAAGGGCAGCCAGCTCCCGTTGCACCAGCGTCAGCAGCTGGCTCTCCGGCTCGGGCTGGGGCTGAGGCTGGCTTTACCCCTGCCCTTGGTTGCGCCCCCCTTCAGTCGGCTCCTGGCAGCCGCCGACTTCCTGGGCTCCAATGAGCTCGGCCCGGAGCTCGGCCCGGAGCTCAGCCCGGAGCTCAGCCCGGAGTCTTGCCACTCTCTTCTCGAGAGAGGCATCGATAGCCTCCTCGAAAGAGGCGGCGTGCCGGTGGACCGTCTTCTCTTTGGAAGTCCTCTCCCTTTTCCGGCCCATGTCTCGCAGTGCTGCAATAACCAACGCCCCGAGAGACCTACGTGACTCCTCAGCGGAGTCCTCCCCGGCATCTCGCTCACTGCCAGATGGAACCGAGAGGTCCATCTCAGCGCTGGCCGCTCCGGGGTGACGCCCCTCCGCAGCAAGTCTGTTGGCTCGCTTTGCGGACTCCTGAGCAGTGAGTCTCCTCCCTCTTCCACTTGCTCGACCCGCACCTCGCCCACTAGTGGGGATTTTTCGGGCCGAACCCATCTCCCCGTCGGAGGACGATTTGTCCCCGGTCTGGAGCGCTTCCGGTAGAAATTTGCGTTTCTACCGGAGTCGCCCGCCACCACCTCCTCAGCCTCCGAGCCCTCCGAGCTCCTTCTGGATGCCGCGTCGGACTCCGACCGCGCATCACTCTCAATGTGGTTTGCGAAAAATTTTGATGTCATATTTGTTCCCACGAGTATTAAACTTCGGGTACTGGCTCAAATAACATGGTTCGCATTAGAGACTAATTTAGCTACCCATTCAAGTCAAGCTAATAACCTCCCTCACGGTGCGCCGCCGCTTGGAGGTTTGGGGTGATTTTTTATAGAGGTTGTCTTCCTCGCGGCCCGGGCGGTTAAGCCTAGACCCTCGACCCACATCAAAAGTCAGAAACATGACCTTGGACAATCTCTGGGGCTACGAGACTAACGGTGGCAGGAGGAGGAGCAAGTCTTCCTCCTGCCTGCCCGGTGGCAGGGTAAGTGCACACCAAGCCCGCTCTTACTTCGCCACTGTGCCCTCTGCTATAGCAGAGGGACACGCGTTGAAGTGGTTCTTCAGACAGAATATTCGCAGGCGGACATCAAGACCCCTTAGGCAGAAGTGCAGTGCCCAAGGGGAGTCGTTGGCCGCCTCCCAGGGTGCACCGTCCCGCAGACTGGCTTTCACCTCGGACGTATCCGCAAGGGAACTACAGCCTGCGGGCGCTCGTGGAGGTTTTCTGTCGTAGCACCCCAGAAATCGGGGTACAGTCTGTTACTCAATTGTTTGTATTAACTTGTTATGCAAATATTAAATTTATTTTTTTTATCATTTCAGTTATTATTTACTAAATTATTTACATATTTTCAATCGACTGAATTTGTTAACCGCAAAGTGACTGCTATTTCATTCAATGTTTGGCCGAAATAAGGTTATCAGAAGAATATTTTTTTTTAAACTAATTTTAATCTATATTCTGAAGTTTACTAAGAATTCATGAGTCTTTCACAACATAGTGTCTTGCAATAATATTTTATTTCCACAAATTTTTGTTTTGCATTACCTTAGATTTTAGCATAAAGCGTTTTTCTGTAGTGTCTATAGTTTATCCGGTACAGATAGGCCCTCAATCCTCTATGTAAGAACTGAGGGTCCAACTTAACAGTCCATGACTCGCTTATTTGACTTTCACAAAATCTGATTTCAACTTCCATATTTCTTTGAGAATGTTCACTAAATCATAAGCATATCTTCAAAGAGATTTAACAAACGGGCCCTCACACCTCACGCACACATTCATTTGTTTAAACTTCTTGAACAGTAGTGGTACATAAATGAACTTAACGCAACAGGGCATTTTCTACCAGTATACCAAATATAAATGTAACAGCGTACATATGCTACTTTGACATATTAAACCTTGCGATGTGATGAAAGGTCATTGACTTTCATCACAAAAAGTTCAACTAAGTTTGCATACTTTATTTACATAGAAGAACTTTTCATCCTTTTTTATATCTTGGTCAGATAATTTTGTGCGTGTGTTCTGAAAATGAAAATATATTTATTAAATAAAATGACAAAGCCAAAAATGTAATAGTTCAATAGTATAATAATATTTCCAACATATTATGTGAGGAGGAAATATGTCGAGGTCGAGACGATACATCTTGTGTAAGAAACCATATGCGACGACTGACATCATATTGTATGAATATAATAATGAATCTTCTACGGATCACATAAAATATAAATAATCTTGCAAACATTTTTTGGTTAGGAAAAAAACAGGTTTTGTGAAAAGTGAAGGAAAAAATAATAAAAATGGCTTATCATAATGTTACGACTACAAAAGTACAAAACCAGCTCCTAAACATTTAAATAATACTTCAAGCCGATATTTAAAATGAAGTATTTATGGTCTGTAGAATAAAGTCCGCTTATTTTGTTTATGATTGAATTTAATAACTAAAACTCACAAAATACGATTCTAGGTTTAAGTATTCTATCCTTAAATTGAACAACCTGTTGTTAAACTAATAAATTGAATTTGTTAATCTGTTGGGTGGAGAATAGAATTTCCATTTATCACTATAAAAGGGCCGCTCGGGTCTACCTCTATGGATAAGCAATGCCTGCTGATGTCGATGCCTGTGGGTGGGTTAGGACTTTATAGTGGTGAACAAAAAAAATTTCGTATCGACTATAACGTCTATAGGCGAGGGTCTTGGGCCTTGCAATTTTTAAATGAAAATAAAAATAAAAGTAACCCTGTATTTTTTATTCGTATTGCTAATTAATGCTCATTTCTTAAGAGGACCATAATCCTTATTTAAAAACAATTGAACGAAAAACATTAACCTATTGAGTAGCGTAATTAGAGACACAATAGAAAGACAATGACGTTCGAACGCCGGCGTTCGCTCGGGGTTTAATGAAAAAAAAATGTTTGCATATTGAAGTACACAGTACTTAATCTAATAACAAAAAACAAAACTTATATATTCCGTAATAAAAATTTTGACCCTTGTTCATTTTTTTTCACCTAAACACTAGATTTGCACACTATAATTGCACGTCATGCAAATGGGTTGTATGTACTTAAGGTACAGTTTTTGCTCTCTTGCCAAGCTGACAGAATGAGCACTTTTTTTCTCTTATTTCTATGTATTTGTAGAAGATCTCCAGGTTGTGGTGTTGCATGAGAAACACCAAGAGCAATTAAAATATTCTGACGAAGTTGTGTAAGCAACCTTTGGTTGTAGTATCTTTCATTCATGTATGGCTCAAATAAAGACTTCGCAAGACCTTTCAAACATGACTGACTGTCTTGTCATGATTACAAACCGAAATAAAACATAAAATGATATAAAGTAAATGAAAAAAAAATTACATATCTACAGTTGTGGGTCCACCGGACCCACGCGAACGCGATTACGTACCTTTGGAGTTGTGAACGCAACGTATCTGTCTCACAGCAGGTTCTCCAGCGTACAACAGAAAGGTACTGAGAAGCGGAGGAAGTTAAGTCACTCGCATCGAATTTTACAGCACTTTAAAGATTCAACGCGGGTCCAATAGACTCACGACTATAGTTAGGGTTAACATACCGAGATTCCTTCAACTTCGGAAAGCACGTTATGCCGATGGTCCTGGCTGTCGTTTAGAGATCTTTGACTGTTGTCACAAATAATAAAAAGTCAGGAAATCTGACAAGGGGTATCGTGTACTCAATTACTGAGTTGTTAAAGTCAAATAGACAGTCCATATTATTATAAAATATTGGTATTATTATATATTGATATTTAGCTACATACGGTTAAACTACAAACCGAGTTCAACATAATTTGGAAACAGCTAGGTAGGCAAATGATCACTGAAACGTTGAAAAAAAGCTAGTAGTAGATATAAAACCCACCAACCACTTCTATCTTACAAAAATAGTACATTTTGATACATGTGCAGAAAGTTTGTCATTGCGACCGAGGCGGAATTCGCACGAGTCGTAGGCGAGTGTGTTAGTGAGCCGAGGGCTGCAGTGACAAATTTGCACGTGTATCAAACGACTTTTTTCAATACACTTCCGAAGATATGAATAAACGGGGGTTGACCGGCGACTCGTGAGGGTCGACGCGCGCCCAGCCTGATACGATAAATGTAATAAAATTGTGGCGGGGGAGAGCACGCGAACTTTCCTGCAATAGTGCGGAAAATAGTCTATTGCGTGCCTAAAAGCGGCGGGATAAGATCGGGTTTTCGAGTAAGTGTATTGAAAAAATAATTCACGATGATAATTAAAAAAAAACACGTTTCAAGGAACCAAGAAAATAAGACATTCCCTATTTACTTACGAACATCGACATTTTTAGGTGTATATTTTAGGTCTACCAAATCGTGTACTGAGGTTGATGCTAGATAATTGATAGCATAATCAACCTTTTTAGTATTCAGCCACACTGCAAAGGTAGGCGCTGGGCGGACGCGGTGTGGAAAACTCAAACATAAGAACTTCTTTGGAGTGTCCATAGTGTGCACGTGAGAGCGGGAAGCAGCGCGGGCTGCTCGACGCGAAACGCGCGCGGGCAACTCACACCATAGCTCATATATAAAAGTGGCCGCAGTGAGTGCGCGGGTGGCGAGCAGCAACTACGCGGGAGCGGGCATCTCAAACTAGTTCGAGCTAACGGCGTGCGTTGTTATGATGGCTCGACAGTGGACAGGCACAACGCGCGCGTTCCTGCACCCGCGCCGCTCCCCGCACCGCACTGCCAGTCTGGCTGAGCACTGAATGTTCCCATTGCTGCCCTCCTTTCTAGGAGAGGAAATGTACCGTACTGGCTTGCGTGGTGGATACCACGCAAGCCCAGTGCGGATTGGTGGGTGTCACATGCTTTCGAATTTTTGGTTTTCGGTAAATAATTAATAAATTGTATAATAATATGAAGTAGGTTCACAAAAATTATTATCCTAGAATTTTCCTTGTGAAGTTGGTGTCACTAAATTGAAAAATACTTTCAGCGAGCATTCCTCAACTTGTCAGCTTGAATTATGTTTGCTTTCTGGCGGAAAATGTGACGTCGTTTATGGGATTTCCATTTGCACCACTCTGTGTTAGGTTATTTTTTCACTTTCCGTAGAAGTACTTCATTTTAAATGGAAAAGTAAAAACAAAATCTATAACAATAAGACCAAACCGAGCTTTTTGTTTAACGAAGAGCCATTTTATAAATTGCAACTTTCAACTAGTTATGAATTTGAAAAAGTTGAAACGGCACATTTGAGAAAACGTTCCTTGTTTGCTTTACAAAAGCGGATGAAAAATAAACTTAATAGCGTGCTTGACAGTTTGCAAAATACAGTTCTAAAATAACGTTACATGGATTATCTGCCCCCCTAGCCAAGTTACGATCGTTTCGTTTGCGTCGAAAGCCTCGAGTTGGCCACGCCTCCGATTCCTTTGTTCTGACGTCTTCTCAACGCTCAGTCACGTGGTCAGAACAAAGGAATCGGAGGCGTGGCCTACTCGAGGCGTTCGACGCGAACGAAACGATCGTAACGTGGCTAGGGGGATTAATTTAACATGGAGCAACCAGGGGCTTTACCATAACGTAATAAAATGTCAAGCGTGCGAGCGAGAAAGAGGAATGGATCTGTCATCATCATCATCATTTCAGCCAAAAGACGTCCTCTACTGGACATAGGCCTCCCCCAAGCGTCGCCACAACGACCGGTCTTGTGCGTCTCGCATTCATCGAAATCCAGCGACCCTGACCAGGTCATCGGTCCATCTTTCGGTCCCAACGGCCATCAGTTCTGCGTGCAATGTGCTCTGCCTATTGCCACTTAAGTTAGGCGATTATTCGTACTATGTCGGTAACCTTGGTTCTCCTGTGGATATCTTCATGGAGCTGTATAGGGTATATATGCACGCTTTGCATTTTAACACGTCAATGCTCCGTCCCTTTCACAGTTCAGTTTAGGTCGTCAATTGGATCATGTTAAGAGCTTGCGGTTAGGCCTCTGGTTTTTATTAGTTCATCATCATCATTTCAGCCAAAGGACGTCCACTGTTGGACATAGGCCTTCCCCAATGTCAACATACCCCCTTTCCAAACAATCATGTAAGGCAAAACTATCAAAGTGGCTGCAAAATCTGGACTATGATAGTACCGAACAGCTGCTTTTAGTCTTGTCATAGTCCTAAACCTATTTATCTATTCAATTATTCACATCAACCATGAGGAATCTGGTAATCAAACGAGTACACCACTACACACTACCACTACACACTAACACGCTCACAAGCACAACCTACACGCATAGAAACACTTATCAACTCTTTTGTTCTTCCTTCATGTTTTTAATGTAAATGATGTTTCCCATCGACTTGTAGGTATATTCTCGTATTCTTTAGGGTGAGGGCCTGGAGATCCATAACACAGGGTCTCCCTAGTACGGACTCCAGTTTCTCGCAAAGGAGCTTCTTACTCACTTGTATATGTATAATAGATTACTTTGTTAAGGAAACCTTTGTGAAGAGAGAACAATAAATTATTATTATTATAAGTTTTTGTATCTCAGAACCCTGGGGTCCTGGACCTTTGGAAGGCGTACGAGGAGTCGAAACCAACTCGCAGAGGCCCCTTATACGCTTTTAATGGAACGTGGTACCAACCGGCGATTATCCCTGTATGCTATGCTAGTGCATCCAAGGACAACCCCCGGTTAATGAGAAACTATTGCGACATATGGAAAACTAAGATATAGGGCTATGGTTTTTGTAGTCTTAAGTGGAATGGTTACCAGTATTATTATAGTGTGGTATGTTGGACGAGAAGATACCGCGACGCTTCCCGAACGCTGCCCAGCCGAGTTGGTTTCGACGATTGACCTCTTACTCAAAATTAGACATATCCAACTGGATTTTCTTTCCCAGGTAAACATAATCGTCAACAACTTCGAGTGTAGAGTCTCCGATCTTGATCGGAGTGGGTGTTACAGGACTACTCCTAACCGTTAAACAGAATCTAATCAATTCAACACAAAATATAAACGATCTTTTAAAACGATCTATGGCTTCGGATTTTCATTATGTTAGACAATTTATTAATTAGGAGACCATAAAAATCCGGTTTTACTTTATTAAGGTACAGATCAGCTTTATAAGCAATTAAACTGTAATCTTAAATTATAATTTATTTTGGAAAGAGGAAAAGCTTTCTTTGATCATTAAAATGGCGTGATAATTTGCAACGAAATACTTCTCTATTTTATATTATTAAAATTTATACCTTCGGTTAATTTTCATGGAAACATAAAACTAAAAAGAATTTCAATTGGTTCATCACCTTCCTAGCCTAAACTCAACTAAAAGCTAAATTAATAGATCCACCGTAGGGGCCCAGCAGGGTCGAAGCCTACTGGGGCCAAGGGTCTGCTTCTGAAAGGAAGACTCCCTGGTATAAAAGACAACGAAGAAACAGGAGTGGATTTTTAGTCAGTAAAAGTCTCACACACCCTCCCGCTCCGCCCAAGTGCGGGGGATGTCATTGGATGATTTTCAGATCTACAAAAAAAAAAATTGAAAGATCCAAAATTACCTAAACTGGCTAAGATTTGATGTAAATTTATGGTTTTCATTAACTTAGATCAGCCAGGTTTACATTACAGTTAGAATTAATTTTTGCTCGATAGTAATTAATGTAAATCATAATTATTTTACTTACTTACAACAGAGTTGAGTAAAAAAAAATATTATATATTATTTCTGAGGTAGCATTGTAGCATCGTTCAACTAAACCCAAGACCGCAGTAGAGAATCTCACCGATGAGATAAACCTGAATTTTACGATAACCCGCAATTTGGACACAATTAACACGCACAATTAACATATATAGGAAAAATTTGTTAATACAGATACCGGTGACACACGGCATTTCTTTTGCCCGGGTCCGAAACAGGAACCTTCTGCACCATGTCATGTCCTATGAGGAAAGTGAGAACGCTGTGGTGCCTCTTCAGCCTACTACACTACTTCTTCAGTTACTTGCCTTGAAGGCAATTCTCATACAAAGTAGGACATGTTGCTGGATATCACTTTAAAATCATGGAATTTATAGAAACAAAGGGTAAATTCGCTCTTCAGTAATTAATTTGATGAATATTTCACGTAGCGACCTAATAAATCAAAGTAAGATGGTGTTGGAGAACTTCGGATTTTAATTAAGGCACCTCAGAGAGAATGGTTGCCGACAGACACCTGACTCGGTTCTGAATGTTGTAAAATATTGTGATTGTAATTAAAAGTTTTGTCGATGTTATTTGATTATGATGATGGTTCTGTTCCAAAAGTTGAATTTTATTATTTATTTATAGCAAAAAATATAACAACCTCGTCGGCAGTTATATTTTTGAGCCGTTTGGGGTTGAGCTTGGGCCGTGGGGTCTGAGTGTTCATGTGCTTTTTAAAGAATTATCCAAACGGATAGTGTGGCTTTTACTTTGGTCAAAGATTAAGGATTGCTATACAACGTGGCAATGCCGCCAGTCTTTTGGGCACACTTTCAGTTGACAGCGATGCTGAGGAATTTTTTGACGCCATAGTTTAAGTAGGAGTTATTGTGTATATTTAATTTTAATTAGTCGTGTTTTTATTTTTCTTGTTCTATCTATGTTCAAAATCATAACCCGCACACAATCTTACAACTCTAAACAAACAAATTAATAATTAATTTATTATGGTTTTAGATATGTAACATGTTTATCGAACGAAGTTCCAATGTATGTTAGTTTTTATTGCTGGTTAGTAGGCTGTTATTTGTGCTCAAACAAGAATTTCAATTAATATTTAATTACGCTACACCAATGTGTTAATAATAATAATAATAATAATAATAATAATTTATTTATTTGCCAGAATGTAGGTGTACAAAGTAGTATGATCTTAATTTTAATTGGGCCCATTTACATTCTACCATAACTTGTGGTGTGCAAATATTAATAGGTACAGTGTTCATCAAATTTATTAAAAATGTCGTATTCATATTACAGTTATCACTATAATAGCTACAAGATGTCTGATTAATTAATTGTAAATATTTAATTTCACAAATCATTAATTAAAAATGTCATAATAATGTGACATCAGAGGCTACCAATACCTGCTATCACTATAAAATAATTAAATGGTCCATGCATATTGATAAAATGTCAAAATATAAAAATCAAAGTCACCAATATCATGCATATTGATAAAATGTCAAAATATAAAAATCAAAGTCACCAATATCTACTATCACTATCAAATGTCAAATTCTTTAAAATAATTGTAATGTCCATGAATATTATAAAATGTCAAAATTATGATAATAGTAAATGTCAACTTAAAAATAAAATGAAAGTATTTATTGAACTTCACATGAATTAAAAATGTCAAAAAAAAAAAAAAAAAACTAAAATATTAAATGTCAGTTTAAAAATAGAATAAAAATGTAAATAGAACCAAAATTGACATTATTTTCCTTCTTTGCGTTCATTATATGACATATATTCATTGACACTATAAAAACATTTTTGCGTCAGCCATTGAATCAACTTTTTTTTGAACATAGGTAAAGGTAGTTCTCTTAAGGCATTTGGTAATTTATTGTAAACCTTAATAGCCATTATAAACGAATTTCTTTTATATAAATCAAGCTTGCATTGTGGCAAGCAGAGCCTATGTTTATCTCTAGAGGCAACATTCCTTTTAGTTACATCTCTATGCTTAATAAAATATTCTGGATGTTGTCGTACAAATAGACATAATTCTTTGACATACATGCATGCTAATGGTAATATATTGTATTTTTTAAACAGCGGTTTACAGCTATCCATATAACCAGCTCCACAGATTGCACGCACACATTTTTTTTGTACAATAAATGCTTTATTGATATCCACCGAGTTACCCCACAATAAGAGACCGTATGAGAGTACGGAGGAAACATAACCGTGATATGCGCAAAGAGCCGCTTCAGTTGAAACTGTGGCTCTTAATCTTCTTAGTGCATAGATAAATCTGTCCAGTTTGTCACAAACATAGTCGACATGCTTTTTCCAATCGCAGTTTTGATCTAGTTGTATGCCCAGAAATGCAGTACTTACTACTTGTTCGATAGTAGTGTCATTATATTTAATATTTAGCGTTGTCGGGTTTCTCCTGTATGTTCGAAATTGGATCATTTTCGTTTTCTCCATATTAATTTGCAGGTTATTGGTGTTCAACCAGTGTATTATATTTTTGACAGCTTCATTAATTTCATGCTCGTAGGTGTCTACTCTTTCACCTTTCACAACAAGGGTAGTGTCATCAGCAAATAAAATCACTGTGTGGCGAGTGATATTTGGGAGGTCATTGATGTAGAGGAGGAACAAAAAAGGCCCCAATACACTGCCTTGCGGCACTCCGAAATTATTTTCCTTATAATCGCTTCTATATGAAACCTTTTTCCCATTACGTATTTTAGAGATTTCCACACATTGTTGTCGCTTTTTCAGGTAGCTTCTCAACCAGTCGTTCGCTTTTCCTCTTATCCCGTATTTTTCTAGCTTGTGTAAGAGCAATTCATGGTCCACAAAATCGAATGCCTTGCTCATGTCTAAGAGGATAGTCGCGACTGGTAAGCCTTCATTTACCGCCTGGGTGACAGTCTTCATCAAATTAAAACATGCCAATGTTAACATTAATACGTATCTATTTTTAGTTTAGACCTAATTTGGGCAAGTATACTGAATACCTACATAAATCTATAAATCATCAAAATTGTATTACTTTTAGGGTTCCGTACATCAAAAGGAAAACAAACAAACAAAAAAAAGGGTTCCCTTACAGGATCACTTTGTTATCCGTCTGTCTGTCTGTCAATCTCGGGAACGCGGGGAGGTTTATTTTATTGAGTTGAAATTAAAATCGTATACTTAAATCTGCGATCTCTTAAAGCTGTGAAAAAATCAAACTTCTAAGTTAACGAAAAAAATGATTCGACAGTTTATGTAGCAAAAAACGTATATTTCGACAATCTCAAGGGAATCAAAATTCATAAGGTTTTTCCCGTTGATCCAGAATCCTAAACGGCATGAAGCAAGATCTTATAGCACAGGTATAGGAACAAATCTGAAAACAGTAAATTTGATTTTAAGTCACAAAAAAAATAATCATTTTTTGCGTTTTTTACGATTCGGTGACTCCATTCGGAAATTGAACTATTTATTTATTTGTGCGCTAGTCCAACTCACACTTGTCCAGTTTTTTTTTGTTTTATAGTACAAAACTCCTCGTGAGAGTTTATTTTTAATGTGATATGATGTATTATCATCGCTTTTTTTTTTTTTTTAATTGGTATATTCCTTGACTGCGATCCCACCTGATGGTAAGCAGTGATGTACCTAATCATTGATGGTGAGGCGCACTAGTTTATTAAGAGCCTATTCACTCTAGCCTTGAAGACACCTAAATTATAGTTGGACGGGAAGACCGCAGCAGGCAAATTGTTCCAGTCCTTCGATGTACGCGGTATAAACAATGAAGCGAAACGCTTAGTCCGGACCGTTGAAGTTTCAACAACGTAAGGGTGGATCTCGCCGTACGTCGGGTTGTCCAATGGTAGAAAGGAGATGGCGGAATCAAGTCATGCGATTCCCGCGCACACTCATATCATCTCATATCTTTTAATCTATACCTATAATAAAACAGTAACGAAAGAAAAACTGTACATTGAGAATTTTCGAGAAAAAATAAGTGGCTTTTGTTAGAAAAACGTAACTGATGACAAAAAGTGACTTTTTAGAATTTTTGTCTGTTTGTCTTTTTGTCTGTGTGTATGGTACGGCTTCACGCCAAAACTACTGGATAGATTGAATTGAAATTCAACAAAAATGTTCTTTGTAAACCAAGGAATACTTTAGGCTACATATTATCACGCCGTATGTTATGGGAGGTAAGCAATATTGATTTTAAAAGGTTTTTGTTCGTAATTGAATGCACAAAATGACATGTTATTTAGTTAATAAAAATTTAACTCTGGAAAAATAATAATCACGCTATTTATATATATACAGCTATTCAACAATATGTCAACGGAGAATTTAGCGGTAAGGTCAGGCGACCGTTTACCGCACTAAATAGTGCGAGTTCAAATCCCATAATATTGTTTTAAAAAAATCATAAAATCCTTTTTTTTAGTTTTTGCATTTTTTTATGTGCATTAGGAACGATATTGTTATGAAATCTGAGAACTTTACATGTCCTATCTAATTGTATGGAGAGTTTCACACTAATATTACTAAACAGATTGATTGGTGGTACAACAAGCTACACTATCATGAAGTCAAGTCAAAGTTTTGGTTCTAAGTTTTAACTTACCACATGCACATTTGTTGTAGGTAATTGATAATTCTTAGTTTTATTCCTTGCTGCTGTTACCATTTTTTTTATGCAAAAATAATGTAGTTGTCTGTTAAATTGACGAAAATTTAGTTTTATTCATAATTTAATTTGGGTAAATAATATGTAGTTTCCGTTTTCTAACTAGATGGCGTTGGCGTCGAGTAAGATCGCATTATTCTTAAGCAATATTCGAGCCTACAACAGTGCTTTTCAGATGACTTCATTTGGAGCTCATCAAGCCACTGAATCTGGATTCATGCCGACTTTTAAAATTCAGGGGCAAGTCTACCATCGGATAGGTTCCCATGCTTCCCACCGAAATTCCGATTTTTTTTTTCAATTATATTTCATTGCAGATTTTTCTGAACCGGCTAATGTCCGATGCCGACACATTCCTAATTTAGACTTGAGCCTTATAAGGGGATTACAAAACACTCTGCACAGTGTCAACCCATACGTTACCGATTTCAAAACCGCTCTAGAACCAGTGCCTGCACAGGAGCGCGATAATTTTAAATTAGTTATTAGCGCAGACAAAAGATCGACCGCAGCCCATCCAGGACGATATAACGCACCAACGTCAAACGAGTTAGCCGTCCTCTTGGTTGACCAGGAATGCGACAAAAGGGACATTGTTTTGATCGCCTACAGCGTATCAGCGAGACACATCGTGCTTATGATACCCTACAGTATCCCCTAATGTTTTGTCGCGGAGAGGATGGCTACCACTTTGCCGTATACAATGTAGACCCGCAGACAGGTGCCCCAAATTATAACAAAAAGACTTCCGCCCTCCAGTTTTACAGTTACATGATTCAGCTCCGTTCCAACGACAACTCTCATCTCCATTATTACCGTGCACTCTTTAGTCAACTTCTGGTCGATGAGTATGCTAAAATTGATACGTAGCGTACGGAAAACGGAAAACGTAGCGTCGTTCTAATGAACACCAATGTGTTCATTAGAACGAATCAACGGAAACTGAGGGCGGAAAACTACGTGCAGCTAAGGGACGCCATGCAAGAGGACTCTTAACGCGGAAAATGTCGGACGGATAGTGTTACTCCCTTCCATCTTTACGGGAGGTCCGCGGTAGATGCACGAGCGGACACAGGACGCATTCTGTTACGTGCGGAAGTACGGTCGACCGGACCTCTTCATCACCATGACTACCAACCCTAAGTGGCCCGAAATAACCCGCGAGCTCTTATCAGGGCAGGTGCCACATGAGAGGCACGACTTGATTTCTCGGGTGTTTCATTTAAAATTAAAGTGTCTGAGTGAGTGATGAGGGACGGACGGTGCTCAAAAAGGTGCCCGAAGCGATTTAGCAGCGAAACTCTTACAGGTGAGGATGGATATCCTTCATATCGGCGTCGATCTCCTACTGAGGGTGGAACTCCAAAGCCCAGCATCACTATAACATATATAGGAATGACGTCTTAGCAATTGTTTAGTCTGATGGGCATTTCCTGTTGACTTACAAAAATGAAAGATCTGGAACGTCTCGAATCGTCTCGCGCCTCACGTTGTTTTCCCGTCCCCGGGCTTTTAGAATTCGACATCAGACGATTCAGATCTTCGATTTTGACGACCCCGTTGTCGCTGGCATAAGCACCAGGATCCGCGTACGAAGTCGCGGGCAGAAGCTAGTAAGGTATAATTGCTAAAAGATTGCTTATAACCTTTTCTAAGAACTAAACAATTTTATTGATCTCGCTGTGTGCAATCTAATAATATTACCTAATTATTGTCTTATTAAAAAGAACAATACTAATGTTATTTAAAGGAAAACTCTCTTCCAATGAATACAATTGAATTTTAATTGCAAAGAGGAACAACGACCAAGTTCTCCCCCGCCCAAAGTAAATGAGGCAGCAAAACTTCGAGAAACTTAGGAGTAGAACTTAAATCTCCCCTCTCTAATTAGATCACAAGAACGCTACGGTCCATTTGTATTTAAAATACGTCTCTCTAAATTAAACGCAGTTGTAGATGTACTGTATTTTATCACTTGTTAGAAACGTCGGTTCAGTGGAACTTTTCTGAATATTCAGCCTGGTATTTATTTTATTTTATTTATTTGGGAAAATAAACAGTTACACATCACGAATTAAGCTGTAGTATCGACACAGTTATAATATTATTACTGATTGGCCTTTCGTTCTAGTGGTTAGTGGCCCTGACTGCTATGATGGAGGCCGTGGGTTCGATATCCACCCAGGACAAATGTTTGTGTGATGAGCATGATCATTTGTTCTGTGTCTGGGTGTAATTTATCTGAAATATGTCAGTATTTAGAAATATATAATTATGTTTAACAGTTGTCTAGTACTCATAACATAAGCTCTGCTTAGCTTGGGACTAGACGGCGTTGTGTGATAGTTGTGGAACATTATTATATTATTATTACTAATTACACGCCATGCACAAAAACTCTAAAGCCAATTGCTAAACTGCCACAGTTCATGACTTTTGCAAAAGTTTCAGTTACGTGAGTGGTTTAGACAAGTCCTCTTTTATTCAACTGTATCATACACTCAAATCTTTACGAGAGAAAAAGAGAAAAGTAGATCACTTGTTTCCCGTCGCCAGTAAACCGTGTAGAGGTACGGTCTTTATCTCCACTTCCTTTATATGTTAATCTATGATAGTATGATCTTTTACATTCAAACATTTTGCTGTATTGTACATAGTATATCAGAAGTACTCTTTATTCGACGCCAACCACCATAAATTCGTTAGTAATTTATTTTGTTAACGTATCATTTATTGATAATTCTAATTATTTATTTTTCTTGCTTTTTTTTAAACTATAGCCTCTTTTTTTATAATGTGAATGTGAGAACACTGTAGACTCCGCGAATTTTTAGGTTACTTCCTATTACGACTCACTTTTTATTATGATTATTTTTATTGTACTTTTTAGTACAATATTGACCGGTCTACACTGTCCTTACATAATATCTACTTATGGAAATATTGTAAGAATAACAATTTTTTTAAAAGAGTAACTATGGAGTTTCTTGCCGGTTCTTCTCCATAGGAAGCGACCAATTTGGAACCGTACAACGTTAGAACGTTTTGTAAGTGCCCGTGTAGGCCTATGTGAAATAAAAAACTTTTGACTTTGACTTTGACTCTTAGCAATTTAGTCGTTAAAGTCAAGCACAACACTACCTCTTCTTTTTAGCGTGTCGATGGCAAAAAAATACTTATTTTTTTCAAAATAAATTCCTTGCCTGGTCTAATATTCGGTTACGGTAATGCCGTCCGTTGACGCTGTCATTAGATCCCTACATGAACAGGTACGGGGCACGTGACGTGATGCTAGATGCTAGGTGGGACATGGTCTACGGAGAGACGCCGCACAAACACTGAGGATCGGAGCCGTCCAAGAAGCCGAACCTGTGGAGATTGTCTTTGATGCGCAACACTGCTACACAGTATGAAATGACACAATCCTAAATCTCTAGCATAGGAGTTGTTCGGGCGCCGTCGGCTACCTTCGTAATTCGTCGGGCTGTATCGCGGACGACGTCGCGCGAGACATGCGGGGCCGCAGGCCCACCACACTTTACTAGCGAGAACGACGGACGTCACACGCGCGCGTTGTAAATTTATTTGGATATGCGTTTGTCAGTTTTACAGTCCACTGCTTTTTATTTAAGTCCAAGTCTAGACCCTAACAGGAGGTTTGAAGTGGTCTTACGTCGCTGTTGATTACTGAGGTTACGGCATGACCTTACCATGTAAGCTGCGCCTACTATCCGTGCTATCACGTGCCGTGTTGACCACCGGTAAGGCAATAAGATGCGCATGCTGGAAATTATATGCAATTTAGCTTCACTTTTTTTTGACTGACCGACATTTTGACAATTCAAAAGTGCCTGTAATTGGTCTATTTGAAATAAACGTTTCTGATTTCTGATTGTTGCCATGAACATTGGGCTGCAACTGCCGGCCGATCATCTCGCGACCACGTGGACCCCAAGAGGAGTGATTGCTAAGTCCTATAAACTCTTATGTACTAAGTGAGTGCGTGTTTGTTTTAACTGTGTAAGAAAAACCTACGACCTAAGAACTAGATCTTACATTAAAAATTAATCATGTACCCTAAAAATAGTTTTCTCGTCACATTCTACCCTAGCCAGCCTTAGTCTGAGCAACTGTCAATTGTAACGGTGGGGCATATGCAGGGTAGGGCCCTGCATAGGCCTCACCGTTATGCCCAGTTTACAAGTGGGCCCATCCTCGGACAATCGTCTTCCCTAGCCATTGTGTCAACGGGGAAATCCAATCGCAATTGTGTAAACAATTGCGATTGGCCGAGGCTTGGCCCACGTGTAAACGCACCATTACAGTATCATTAACTTTATTACTTCTGGTTACACTTTCACAAGCCGTGATCGTGCTTTGTATATATAAAGAGAAACTGACTGTCTGACATATCAACGTAGGTACTGCTGAAGCTACTGGGACTAGGAGCGTGAAAGCAAAAAGTTTTCTTTTAAGACATGAGTGAGCACTAAGAGAGGATTTTGCTAAATTCACTTCCTAAGGGGATGAAACGGGGATCCAAAGTTTGTGTGGTGAAGAAGAAGCTAGTTACAATATGTGAAAGAGTTTTTGCAAACCTACATCTAGATTCATTAAAAAAAAAAACATACAGCTAACCCGATCGTATAAATTACGCTGATTTTTTTTAATACCTAAGGCAATTTGCCATTCTCTCGTAAACGTTAAGCCACTTTAAAAATAATGTGATATTAAATGTTCCTCAAGCGTGAAAAGAACATATTACGTCATGAAATTATTACCTGAATTTAATTTTTTACACGCTTTTAGATATAGACCTTTTTTTTCTTTTTTTATTAATGATAGGCTCGCGTTTGACCACCATCTCACCTGATGGTAAGCGATGATGTTGTCGACGACCTAAGGCAAATAACTAAAACTTAAAGCTACTTGAGCAGTGGTGGCTGAGTGGTAACGGCCCTGACTTACGAATTGTTGGTCGCGGGTTCAAACCCAGCCAGGCGCATTACTTTGTGTAATTTATTTCATCACCATTGCTCTCAAAACGGTGAAGGAAAACATCGTGAGGAAAAATGTCCTAGAACCAAAAATTCGAAGACATGTGACATCCACCAACCCGCACTGGGCCCGCGTGGTGAATTACGGCCCATTCCCTCTCCTAGAGAGAGGAGGCCTGAGTCCCAGCAGTGGGAACATTAAAAGGATGAATATGTATGTATGTATGTAAAGCTACTTATTAAAAAAATTATGTAATTAAGTAATATTCCAGGTCTTGGTACAGGCCATGGTCCGGAGCGAGGAGGAGTGGCAGGCGATCGCCTCCTCCTGCGAAGCAGTAATGCTAGCAAAGGAGTCGGCCGCACGCGCTAGGGAACGGCCCTCACGCCCCAGCCGCCGGGATCCCGATCCCGATTTTCAGCTACCGTGGGCGCGTACTTGTGGACGGCGAGCAATGGGTGGCTCGCCGTCCGACCGTCCGGTAACCGTCCAGACCGAGTCCAAGTGGTCGACGATGCGTAATGTTCCACGCGCCAAGGAGACGTCAGCAAAACCATATGGGCCCAGCAGGGTCGAAGCCTACTGGGGCAATGGGTTATGCGAAAGAGAACCCCGGGGACCTGGAACGTAGGCAAAGGAGGAACAGGAGTGGGTTTTAGTCTGTAAAAGTCTGACACACCTTCTGCCCCGCCCAAGGGCGGAAGATGTCATTATTTATGATATCCCACCTAATAAAAGTAAGTAATATTATAATGCCAGCTTCGCGTTAACCTAAGCTTATCTTAATTTTAATCTAGATGAAATTTTGCGTATAATTTAATCAAAAAAGATTAATTAACTTACAATTAATATAATATGTCTCATATTACCATTTCAAGAGCAAATAAGAGAGATATGAGTACTTAATAATCTACTTTAAGGGCATCCAACTCGACATACATTTTCACTGTTTTTCATACAACCGCTCTTACGCGATTATGACGTAATTACACATTTTTCATTAGATGTTTTGGAAACATAGTATCTTGTGGATATTAGCTAGGCTTCTATTGAAATCAATTTATAAATTTGTGTAAAACTAATTCATTAAAGACCTCCAAAAATCTGCTATTTAGCATAAACTTTGACAGTTCATAATTTACTCAAAAATTAAATAAGTCAATAAAGTTTAGCAATAGAAGTCTTGCAAATTTAATCAAGATTTTAAATGACGACAATTTTTTTCGAAAACTTTTAAGGGTTTAAAAAGACACGTATTTCCTAGAACAAGTTTTGCAAAATATTCGAGTAAATCACGGAATTATCGAATGCTAACAGAGTTTTCAGGCGTTATCTCTCTTTTTTCGCGTTGCCTTTTCGTCAAACATCGCGTTGGATTGCGTTAGATTGCGTAACAAGCTTTTAAACCATGCTCGATGTTGACGATAGGCGAGTGGAAAAGGACCCTCTTAATAACAAGTCATCAGACAAAGAAATAGTATCACGACTACTTTAACACTAGATTATGTGACTAGGGGATAAAGTAGTGTCATACTACAATAGATGCCTAGGGACAGAATTTCTTGCTTTAAGTGATGATTGTATGACATATAAAAGGGTATTATGGAACAGGTGGTGTAAAACAGACATTTATATTGAACCTTAGTACTATATACAAATAAAAAACGTGTTTAAAGATAGAGGAATACTTCAACAAAAGTATTTGCGGTTGTGACTAATGAACATCGATGTAGCGCACGCGCGGCGCTCATTCGTGACGACCTACTTTATAGCCTAGACTTGGTAAATATATAGCCAGTTGCACAATTTATTGCCTGGTGGGTTGATTAGGTACAGCTTATTGGGGTTTCATTAATGACTTTGGGCGGCTTCTAGCCTTAATACTCTTACTAAAGTTTCTTGAATTATTTATAACTCATCTTTTTCTTAAAGTTTTTTTTTTTAATTGATATAAACCAGTGCTTGACTGCGATCCCACCTGATGGTAAGCAGTGATACAATCATTGATGGTGAGGTGCACTAGTTTATTAAGAGCCTATTCACTCTAGCCTTGAAGGCACCTAAATTATAGTTGGACGGGAAGACCGCAGCAGGCAAATTGTTCCAGTCCTTCGATGTACGCGGTATAAACGACGAAGCGAAACGCTTAGTCCGGACAGTTGAAGTTTCAACAACGTAAGGGTGGATACTCGCCGTACGTCGGGTTGTCCGATGGTAGAAATGAGATGGCGGAATCAATTCATGCAATTCCCGCGCACACTCTCCAAAATGCGACCTGTAGAATACCGATAGGCTGGCTACCCTGCGCCTGTGCTCGAGGCTATATGCGCCTGGGCTCGAGGTTATAATTAAGGTAATTATTTTAATTAAACTTACCAGCTCTAACGGCAGAAACCCAAAGAATAACATAATGCAATAAAATTATGATGGAATTCAATTGATTGACTCATTTACGCTCAAATGGCGGAATAGATTTGATTTAAATTTTTGACACACGGGTATCGTTGAGTATCGTGATGACCCATTGATACAGGCACGCATGAGATTGCGGGTTTAAAACCGGGCAAGTACTAATGTAAATTTTTCAATTTATATCATGTACAGAACAAATTGTTATTACAGAACAAATTGTTATTATACAGACAAGTCCTAATGCCAGTTTGGACTTATGGTATTCAGCTGTGGGGCTGCACCAAACAGACCAATATAAGTATCATACAACGATTTCAGAACAAGGTACTAAGGGAAATCGTAAATGCACCTTGGTTAATACGAAATGATGACCTCCATCGGGACCTAAAAGTTGAGTTCATCAAAAAAGTGATAAAAAATCTGCAGAAGCTCACGAAAAGCGACTTCATCAGCATGTGAACATCGAGGCAATCCAGCTTCTCGACCACACAAATATAGTGAGAAGACTAAAAAGAACAAAACCGTTCGAGTTAGTGTTTAGTGATAGTGAATAGTGTAATGTAGCATAATTGCTACCTAATAAATACAAGAACGAAGTGTATTCGCCTTAATAGAGACAATAAGAAAAGTGCTATTGGACACATTCTTAGTCTTAGTAAATCGTCTTTACAATTTATTAGTTTAGGATATAATTAAATTACTTATTAGTCTGTATATATGGCTAGATTGTAATAAAATTAGGGTCCATCCTTTGGATGTACCCTAGGACCAGGTAAAAAAAAAATAAAAAAATATCATGTACTTTTTAAACGTGCTTCAGAAAGCACATAAATCCGTTAATCCCGGTTGTCATTCGTAGATCATTGACAGTCGTTTTAGGTAGTCAGTCAGACGCCAAAAAGTCTGACCACCAGTCTATAGAATAGAATAAAACTTTATTGTACACCAAAATAGTAACAAAACTTTTAAACTAACTTAATCTATGGGTACAATGACGGTCTTATCGCTATTAGCGATATCTACCAGACAACCTATCTATCCAAGAAGTATCGTGTTGCCCAGTAATTGGGTATTGGAGGTCTAATAGGGAGTCGCTCCATGTTTATACAGGTATTCAGCCGCATGCGGCTAGACTGGAAGATGACCCAAAGTTAGTTGGGATTTGGTTAGGGAGATGATTTGGCATACGGTTCGACCATTTTGGGAGGTTCCTGCACCGGATTTGTGCGGAAGAAACGCACGGGTGTCACCATAGTGTGGACCGCCCGGAGGACACGGTGGAGCATACGGTAGAGGTGTGCCCCGCCTGGGGAGAGCAACGCCGTGTCCTCGTTGGGGCGATCGGCGGCGGCGAGGTCAGTCAGGAGTGGCAGGCGGTCGCCTCCTTCTGCGAAACAGTAATGCTAGCAAAGGAGGAGGCAGCACGTGCACGCGCGAGGCAATGGCCCTCGCGCCCCAGCCGCCGGGATTCCGATCCCGATTTCCGGCCAACGTAGGCGCGGGCTTGCGGACGGCGAGCAATGGGTAGCTCGCCGTCCGACCGTCCGGTAACCGTCCGGACTGAGCCCAAGTCGTCGACGGCGCGTACTGTCCCAGGCGCGCCTCAAGGAGATGTCAGCAAACCGTAGGGGCCCAGCAGGGTCGAAGCCTACTGGGGCCAAGAATCTGCTTCTGAAAGGAAGACTCGGCCTTGGTACGAAAGGCAACGAAAGAACAGGAGTGGGTTTTTAGTCGGTAAAAGTCTGACACTATCTCCCGCCCCGCCCAAGAGCGGGGGATGCCATTGGATGATTTTCTCACCGAAAAAAAAAAACGGGTCGACTATATCCTGGAATAACACATATGATACGTTTTGTATGTATCTTTAAGATCCAAAAGCTAATAATAATTTTGGTAATCAAATTTTATTTCCCAACTAACAATTGTTTTATTGTATGAAAAAAAAAAATCTGAAACGATCCTATTAAAATTAACGTCTCATAAAAAGATATCTAGAATCTGCGATAGCTGTAAGACAGAGCACATAAATAGTTTTACGAGATATAAGGTACGAAATTTATTGGTAGTAAATAAATTATTTTGTTACCAGTAGTAAATACTAGAAGACTAGAGAATTTAAAGATCAGACATCGTCGGCCACAAAATTTTCAAATAACTTAATTATGTTGCAAAATCAAGCATTATAATGTTCCCACTGCCGGGGCTCAGGCCTTCTCTCTAGGCCCAGTACGGATTGGTGGATGTCACATGTGAATTCTAAAGCCGCACGTACGAACACGAACATAGCGACCGCACACACTAAACTTGAACGTTTGGTTTGTTCTTATGGACGGCATTTTCGAACACGAATGCGAACATAGTTCGAATTGAGTTTGGGCACAACAGTCGTGAACTCTCTTAATAGCCATGGCTGCGTCGTTGGAAGTGGTCGATTGTGAACTAGCGAAAAGTTTTTTGGTGTTCGGATTGATTCATGAAGAACACCATTCATACAGAACATACTAATAGGATCGCCGCAAACATGTTTGACGAATAGAGTGTTCGATGTACGTTAGTGGTACACACGTGCAAACCAAGTTGCTGCGTATCATGCAACGCAACAAATTAGTTCGTACGTGCGTACACGGCTTAATAAGACTTGGCAGTTTTCTCAATTTAAATGTAGAAATAAAAATATTTCATTGAAAATAATGAAGAGTTCACTGTCGTACGTGTCACGTTCCCGAGTTTGTCAGTCATTTTATTTATGAAACAGAGATGTCCTGAATTGTTAAGCATAATAAAAGAACATTGTAAATGCCTTCTTTCAAGATGGTCTCGCTACAAACTAATGACAATTTGTACCCGTCGTCGGCAGGAGTTGAGTTTTTGCCCGTTTGAGATTGTTACCCTTACTGTCAGTCTAAAAAAGGGGCGCAATTTAGTTGCGCGCAAATTGCCGCAGTTCAACTGAACAAATCTTTTGTGATCTTGGTTGATTTGATGACGGTGCAGTTAGACTTGTTTTTTTTTTTGAAGTGGGAAATCATGTAATAATTTATCGCGCTCTTTGTGCCAGACCTTTACTGTCTAAAACCATTCCTATGTTTCTTCCCTTTGGATTCTAGGACCACGAGTTTGGCCCTGCTGGGTCTCTACGGTTTTGCTGACATCTCTTGAAGGCGTGCGCAGAACACTATGCGCCGTCGATGTCACGGGCTCGGTCTGGACGTTACCGGACGGCAGGCCGGCGAGCTAACCATTGCTCGTCATCCAGCTGTTAGACATAGATACGGAACTTAAAAACTTTACTTGTTTTCAACGATGTTTCTTTGCAATTAATAGTCAGAATAATAACCAGTAAAAGTCTTCAATATCGTGATAAGGCAGTAGTCGCCCTATTTTCCAACCAGGAGCTATAAATGATTCCTTCCGCCGTATCTTTTTTATTCGTTAACTTAGAAGTTTTATTTTTTTACAGCTTCAAGGGACCTAAATTTCAACTCGATACCTCCACGCGTTCTCCAGATCAAGGGTTCCGTTTTTTCCTTTTGAGGTACGGAACCCTAAAAATATACATAAAGTTAAAAACTTACGTAAAAAACGAAACAAATAACGGCCAATTATTTTTAACCAACTGCCAGATTGAATAAGTACCTACACAATTAATTAACAAGTGATAGCTCAGAAGAGTAACGAGAGTTACAACAACACAAGTATACCGACAATATTTTACTAATTGGACTCTCATCTTTTCTACCGCATCGTGTCATTGCTTACCATCAGTTGAAAACGTAATTAAACGCGAACCTAACAAAAATAAAAAATAAACCAGCCAAGTGCAAATCGGACTCGCACACGAAGGGTTCCGTACCATTATTTTTATAACATTACACACTATAATATATAGGCAGAGAAATCATGTTTATTGCATGAAAATCCCTCTTAAATATTTATTTTATTTTTTTGTTATAGAGGCAACAGAAATACATAATCTATTGTCACTATTGTCTACATTTCTTTTAATTTCTTCTTTCACAGGTCTGCTGGAAGAAATTTATTTAGAAACTAGCTTCTGCCCGCGACTTCGTACGCGGATCCTGTTGCTTATGCCAGAGACAACGGGGTCGTCAAAATCGAAGATCTGAATCGTCTGATGTCGAATTCTAAAAGCCCGGGGACGGGAAAACAACGTGATGCGCGAGACGATTCGAGACGTTCCAGATCTTTCATTTTTGTAAGTCAACAGGAAATACCCATTAGACTAAACAATTGCTAAGCCGTCATTCCTATACATGTTATAGTGTTGCTGGGCTTTGGAGTTCCACCCTCAGTAGGAGATCGACGCCGGTATGAAGGATATCCATCCTCACCTGTAAGAGTTTCGCTGCTAAATCGCTTCGGGCACCTTTTTGAGCACCGTCCGTCCCTCATCACTCACTCAGGCACTTTAATTTTAAATGAAACACCCGAGAAATCAAGTCGTGCCTGTCATGTGGCACCTGCCCTGATTAGAGCTCGCGGGTTATTTCGGGCCACTTAGTGTTGGTAGTGATGGTGATGAAGAGGTCCGGTCGACCGTACTTCCGCACGTAACAGAATGCGTCCTGTGTCCGCTCGTGCATCTACCGCGGACCTCCCGTAAAGGTGGAATGGAGTATCACTATCCGTCCAACATTTTCCGCGTTAGAGTCCTCTCGCATGGCGTCCCTTAGCTGCACGTAGTTTTCCGCCCTCAGTTTCCGTTGATTCGTTCTAATGAACACCGACCGCTCCGTTTCTATTTTAGCATACTCATCTACCAGAAATTGACTAAAGAGTGCACGGTAATAATGGAGATGAGAGTTGTCGTTGGAACGGAGCTGAATCATGTAACTGTAAAACTGGAGGGCGGAAGTCTTTTTGTTATAATTTGGGGCACCTGTCTGCGGGTCTACATTGTATACGGCAAAATGGTAGCCATCCTCTCCGTGACAAAACATTAGGGGATATTGTAGGGTATCATAAGCGCGATGTGTCTCGCTGATACGTTGTAGGCGATCAAAACAATGTCCGTTTTGTCGCATTCCTGGTCAACCAAGAGGATGACTAACTCGTTTGACGTTGGTGCGTTATATCGTCCTGGATGGGCTGCGGTCGATCTTTTGTCTGCGCTAATAACGAATTTAAAATTATCGCGCTCGTGTTCAGGCACTGATTCCAGAGCGGTTTTGAAGTCGGTAACGTATGGGTTGACACTGTGCAGAGTGTTTTGTAATCCCCTTATAAGGCTCAAGTCTAAATTAGAAATGTGTCGGCATCGGACATTAGCCGGTTCAAAAAATCTACAATGAAATATAATTGAAAAAAAATCGGAATTTCGGTGGGAAGCAGGAACCTATCCGATGGTAGACTTGCCCCTGAATTTTAAAAGTCGGCAGGAATCCAGATTCAGTGACTTGATGAGCTCCAAATGAAGTCATTTGAAAAGCACTGTTGTAGGCTCGAATATTGCTTACGAATAACGCGATCTTACTCGATGCCAACGCCATCTAGTTAGAAAACGGAAACTACATATTATTTAACCAAATTAAATTATGAATAAAACTAAATTGTCGTTAATTTAACAGACAACTACATTATTTTTGCATAAAAAAAATGGTAACAGCAGCAAGGATTAAAACTAAGAATTAAATACTTAAATCAATTACCTACAACAAATGTGCTTGGTAAGTTAAAACTTAGAACCAAAACTTTGACTTGACTTCATGATAGTGTAGCTTGTTGTACCACCAATCAATCTGTTTAGTAATATTGGTATGAAACTCTCCATACAATTAGATAGGACATGTAAAGTTCTCAGATTTAATAACAATATCGTTCCTAATGCACATAAAAAATACAAAAACTAAAAAAAAGGATTTTATGATTTTTTTAAAACAATATTATGGGATTTGAACTCGCACTATTTAGTGCGGTAAACGGTCGCCTGACCTTACCGCTAAATTCTCCGTTGACATATTGTTGAATAGCTGTTCCCTTGCAATTTATAATATTACTGCCCCGCTCCTATATAAAAATAGCGTGATTATTATGTTTCCAGAGTTAAATTTTTATTAACTAAATAACATGTCATTTTGTGCATTTAATTACGAACAAAAACCTTTTAAAATCAATATTGCTTACCTCCCATAACATACGGCGTGATAATATGTAGCCTAAAGCCTTTCTTGATTTACAAAGAATATTTTTGTTGAATTTCAATTCAATCTATCCAGTAGTTTTGGCATGAAGCCGTACCATACACACAGACAAAAAGACAAACAGACAAAAATTCTAAAAAGTCACTTTTTGTCATCAGTTACGTTTTTCTAACAAAAGCCACTTATTTTTTCTCGAAAATTCTCAATGTACAGTTTTTCTTTCGTTACTGTTTTATTATATGTATAATAAGCAGTACCATTGTACTATTGTCTATTTTATATTGTCTTTTTCTATTTTTTGTGTCTACATAAATATTAAAATAAATAAATTATTAAAAATAATCTGTGAAAATTTCAACTGTCTAGCTATCACGGTTCATGAGATACAACCTGATGAAAGACAGACAGTAGAGTCTTAGCAATTGGCTTCCGTTTTTACCCTTTGGAAACGGAACCCTAAAAAATATGCACAACAAATCCATTGCTAAAATATTCTTTTCATGAAACTCTTTATAATAGTACTGCTACGAGTAGATAAGCTTTCATCTAGAAATTAAAACAGTGTGTCACCTACTTTGAACCCTTTGCGGCCGTTGACGTGAAAGCCCTTGCTTTTTATAACCTGCCTGTATCCTACCTGTTTACCCGCTTTTGACTTCTGTGACCCCGTTTTATGGCGAGGCTTTATCAGTCGCTGAAGGAAGCATGTTCTAGGAATTTTAAAATTGAGCTACTTGCTTTAACAAGAATTAGAGTGGCTTCACTTGTTGCGATACACGGAGCTCACACGTTATATTATCTCCCTTGGTAACAGCAGTCTATTAATTATAGAACTAGTTTATATTAATAATGAGATGGGATATCATCCGACGATTTCTCCCGTAAGGTGAAGCTGGAGGGCGTGTCAGACTTTTATTGATTAAAACCACATCTGTATCCTTCAGTTACCTTTTTCGTTCTAGGGCCACGGGTTAGGGCCCTATCAGGTCAGCTATCAGGTCAGCTAGGCCTCTATTGTTTGCTGAGTTGGGTCACTAAATATTTATTATCAAATTAGCTGACCTGGCGAACTTCGTACCGCCTAACAGTCAATGAATGTAGTATCTTTCGATATAGTCAACCGATTGCGATGAAACAAAGCCTAACTAATATATCAAGTTACACACAATTTTAATGTATAAAAGTTATCTACATCAATTTCGTACATTTTACGTGATGCGCGCACAACTAAAAACTTCTACAGATTTATTATAATAATGTAGATATAGATCTTAATACGTTCATTTTTTCCTTGATCCAGCCCGTCCCTTGCTGCTCTCCCACAGCGATGCCTTAAGCCAAGGTCCGTACCCCACAGTGGGTGCCCTTAGCGTATAGTCGCTTAGTCTTAAGTTTAGTTAACGAAGCCCTGGCAGCCTGGCTTTAATTTTATAATTAATTAAGGACTCCACATGCAAGTCCTGTTCAGCAGTTGAAAACCTCATAGGATGACCTGCAAGGGGCCTCACACAAAAAAAAAACACATTTCATTGATCAACACTGAGTGCTGATGGATCACGTCTTGATAAATTTTTAGATTGCACTACTCAAAGCTGCACTTGAGTTAGTTAGAACCTGTTTTAAGCGACTCTGCGAGTTTGTGATCTAGTTTCTTTTGTGTGCATACTTTCAGTTTATACTACAAATTATATTGTTTCTTTATTATTATTTTTTGCAGATATGCGCAAAGTCTCGCTGTAAATGTAATAGCAAGTGTTGAGCTATAAACGTTATCATACATTACAGTTTTTACCAAGTACTTTGGGTCAATGCACAAAAAAAAATAACTATCACATACACGTAGGTACCTAACTAAAGAACGTTAGAATCGAGTAAAAGAGGATTTTGTGTGGTCACATGAAATACATTTCAGTTTTTTTAAACCTCTCTACAAAAGACAAAACAGAAAAAAGAAAGAAGAAAGAAAGAAAACATTTGAGACTCGCAGAGGACAAACACCAATAAAATAAAACCATTGCTTTGGTTGTTAAATAATTAATTAAAAAAAAAAAACTTGTAGTAAGTAATGTGTTTATTTTTCCATACAAAGACTATTAGTCATCTATTACAATATGATCAAGCATTTGTGATGGTACATTACAATTAATGTGTCTCCGTAACCTAATGTACCACACAATTGATATTATGCGCGCACAACTTAAGTTAAAATAAAAACATTTTATAACACCTAAATCACATACTTTTGGGGTATGTCGCCGTAATGAAAAAAAAACTATTTAACTGGACGCTTCGAATGACACCTGTTTGAAATCTGTTGGTGAGTGAGGACAGTTTTACGCAATGTCTTTTCTGGCAACAAAGCGAGAACAATGCAAAAAATGGTCAAAACGGTTGAATGACATCACCTTCGCTTGCCTTTGATTACCTACATCAACGTTTATGTAACCTACCATTTGGCACATTATCAAAAGATATTGATCGAAATTGGGCACTTTGGAACCTGGAGATTTTGAAGGGTAACTTACGAGTATTTATTACTTAGGTACTGTTTTCCTTATCATCAAAACAAACTATCAGGTTCCATATAACCTTGAATATAACTTGTTTGTATCAGGATGCCCTTTTAGAGGAACAGATTGTAAAGTCCCGCAAACCTCCATTGAAATGGAAGGATTCTTCAACTAGACGGGTATTACATCTTATCTGGATATAGCCTGATAGTTGATTACGGGGTGTTATCTATACATATAATAAAACAGTAAAATTGTGGACCGATGGTATTAATTGGCGAAAAAACTACTGAACTAATCTTATTCAAATTTTGCATACGTAATCCTTATAGGCCACGTCAACTTATAGGCTATAAATTATCACGCTATTTGCTATGGGGGATGAGCAATATTCCAAAATATACATATAATAAAACAGTAAAATTGTGGACCGATGGTATTAATTGGCGCAAAAACTACTGAACTAATCCTGTTCAAATTTTGCATACGTAATCCTTATAAGCCAGGTCAACTTATAGGCTATAAATTATCACGCTATTTGCTAAGGGGGGTGAGCAGTATTCCAAAATGTCGGTATTGAACGACATTTGCCTTAAATTCAATCCCCAGCTATAGAAACTATTTTTGTGAGTATTTTATCATCTAAACTTTGTATATAATATACAACGGTACATCGGTTATAATATAATAAAACGACTTTTAACTTAATATTTTTAAAATATTCTAGAATTTTTTACTCCATATTTTTGTAAAAAGTAACCGAAACATGTAATAAAATCGAAGCGGCGAAACGAAAAAATACTATTTTCTTCATTTAGCTACTACTTTAATATCTTAGACGAAAACCATCACGCTATCATCGACAAAGGGTCAAGCAGACAATCATGACGTTTAAATATAAGAAAACCTATTTTAGACAGCAATAAACAAATACCGTAGCGCAGTGGTCTCGTGCCTTGACCAGCCCGTAGGGTGATTATGGTTCGAATTCCAGATATATTTTTTTGGTGATAGTTTTATTTTATTTTACTGTAAACAAGAAATTGCGCAATTTATCAATCCTTAAAAAAATTATATAACTGTCGTCTACAATTGATTTAAAATAATATTTTCTAATTCTGTCGGAAGAGGAGGACGACTGAGTTCGTTGCTTAACAAGTGTAGTAACGGTCTATATAATACACTCATTGATGAAAAGTTAATTTGCACATTATGATGAAGTGAATGAAATTAGTCATTCCAGTGTTTTCTTAATTTAGTCAATATCTACGCAGTATCTCCCAGTGCAAGAGACATTCTCCAGCGACTCGGCTACGTAAGGTAAGGCATTGGCGGCAGAAGTCGGAAGTTTTTCTGATAGCTTTTCCACTTGCTGCTTGAACAGAATGGCTTAGCCTTTGAATTCTTACTGGCAATATCTACCCCCCAATCGTACAACTTTAAGAAACGGGCGGACACGCGAGATGAGTTTTAACTGCATCTAAATAAGACATGTCAGCTCGAGAGAAATGGGTAACACAACCATTTAATTCCAGAGTGCGTTTATTTTTTTAAATTAGGAGTCCCATCGGCCCTTATACACTAAATAACTTACCTACTTTACTTTATGCAGTAAAACGTAACAAGACTAACTTAATTAAGCTAGAAGCAGCTTCGGAGTTAAGTTTCGACAAAACATGATGAAATATTCCAACATCGTACATATTTGCAGCAAGCTCTCTATACAATTTTTCTTTTGCAGATTGAAATCTGACACACTCCGTCAACAGGTGTACAACATCTTCTCAACTTACTGTGCGGAGAGTGTATCCTGTGTAAATTCTGAGGAGTGTATTCTCAGAATTTAGTGAATTAGTTTTTTTTTTCAAACTTATTGAGCGGCTTGTGTCCAAATCTCAATCTGTGAGCCGTTGCTATAAACTTTCTGCAAAACAGAATGCATTTGGTGGAGTTTTATTTATTTTATAATATAATATATTCCACAACTATCACACAACGCCGTCTAGTCCCAAGCTAAGCAGAGCTTGTGTTATGGGTACTAGACAACTGATAAACATACTTATATATTTCTAAATATATACATATATAGATAAATTACACCCAGACACAGAACAAATGAACGTGCTCATCACACAAACATTTGTCCTGGGTGGGAATCGAACCCACGACCTCCGGCATAGCAGTCAGGGCTACTAACCGCTAGACCAACAGGCCAGTCAAAAAAATACTAAAATACTATTAGCGCATCTGTCATAGCAAACAAATACTTCTGGGTGGTCTTGCGGTAGGACTGTAATATTACTTGCCACAGATACGCGACATGTCTGCTTTTGATATAATATTTTTTTCATAAGGATAGCATATAATATTAGGAAATACACTGGTATATTAGGTTTCCAAAATTAAAATCGTCACAAAGTAGCTGCCGCTGTATGCTGTTAGCATTGATAGTCACGTTGCGTCCCTGCGAACCTTTGTTGTCTTGAACAAAAGGTCTCATTTTCACGTTAAATGTTGCGTCAATCTTGTATCACGTGTACAAGATGACTTAAGCTCACGAATCATATAAAATGCGTATCCTCGCATTTGTGACAACCTGATCTCACGACTTCTGGGTGTTTCTTTACAGACCTTTGTTACCTAAGTTACTCAGAACGATATGAGGACTCTAACAATACTTTATACTTGTAAATCAGTTCAGGCGTTTAGAAAGCTATGTTGGAAAAAACATAACACACCTTTTTTGGGCAGTCGTGTAAAAAGAACTCGCATGCACTTTCTGCGTCTTAATGTTCCTGTAGTTGCTGACTTTGCATCGAGTAAACACAATAATAAATGCAAGCAACGTTCAAAGCGAGCGAGCGAAACTAATCTTGGGGTGCACCAAATTGAATGCTGCAGTCGAGTGGAACAGAACAAATAAACTCTGAACACCTTGAGTGATCTCGTGGGAACTGTTCACGCTTCCGAATTCGGTTAACATAAATAGAGGTGCAACTATAACAAAATACAGTGGTGTTTCTACTTTAATACGGGGTCACTCCGGGGACCTCGTACCGAACCGAGAAAAGAAAATGTTACATAAGAAAACGTTAAATTATATTTAGGTTTTTTTAAGGTTGGAAATCATCCAATGACTCTGCTCTGGGCGGAGCGAAAGGGCGTGTCAGACTTTTAATGACTAAAACCACACCTGTGTCCTTCAGTTGCCCTTTGCGTTCCAAGACTATGGGTTTCCTTTCAGAAATTCTCCGCAGTCCTAGCTAGCGGGCATCGGCTCTGCTGGGCTCCTACGGTTTGCTGACTTCTCTTTGAGGAGCGCGTGGATCAATACGCGCTGTTGACGACTGGGCTCGGTCCGGTCAATTACCGGACGGCCGGACAGTAAGCTATCCATTGCTCGACGTCCGCAAATCCGCGTCTACTGTGGCTGGTAGTCGGGGTCAGAATTACGGTGGTTGGGGCGTGAGGACATTCGTTCCCTCACGCGTGTGGCCTCCTCCTTCGCTAGCATTACTGCTTCGTAGAAAGGAGACCACCGCATACCATTCCTCCTTGCTTCGGACCATAGCCCATTGTATAGTATTAGGTAGTATGTCCATGTCCATAAACATGCCTACAAAACGTTGTGGAAACATTATCATTGTGCATAATTCTTAGCTATCTAAGAAGTGGAATTTTTTATCGAAGTCTGTGTTTCCTGACAGCTGCAACCGGGAAGTCTTTCAGTCAAGAATGAATAGGTTTCATCTAAGCAAATGTGTTCCACCGTGGACCACCTCATAGCTTATCTTTAGGTAAGATAGTAGTCAAGCACGATCCTATAAAAAATAAATGTAGCGCACTTGGCACGCGTCCCGTCTGCAATGTGATGTCACCGCAGTTTTGTGATCACAAAGTGATAATGAGTAAAACGCTAGAACAATTAACGCTAGAGCCGCTTTGACTTTTATAGCGTAAGCTATCATGAACTTTCTGACACAAATATTACGAGGTAAACTGTAAAATTAATTTCAATCCTCAATTCAATCTTACTATTTAACGTGTTCTGAACGCCTTGTTATTGAAACTGGCACAAAACATTTTCTAAATGAATAATTAAAAGTTCGGCCATACAAAAACTTCGTCGCGCCAACTTTGTAGTGCATTTCGTAATGGCCGCCACCTCGCTGTAGATTTTCATAAAGTTCTCGAAGGGAGGAAAAAAGTGGAGAGAAAGCTTTAATTATTTCGTAGAATAGCGCCGCACTGCCTAATAAACTGAAAGTACAAATAGGTTCCAGGAATAACGTTTAACAGACTTGTTCTCACGGCACATTGTAGGAAAACGAGTGCTTTGTAAGAGATTAAGTGAACGAGCACAGTGCAGCCAGTTGAAGCAGTGAGTTGAAGTTTGTCGTTCATTAACAAAAAGGAGATATTAAGGTTAAGCAACAAACAAAAGTGTTTTAATTGTTGGCTGATACTATTACAATTTCATTGTGTGAAATTAAAGTTATTATAGTGATTTATTTTGTACCCGTCTTTATAAATAATTTATAGAATATTGTAGTGGGGATTGCTTGGTCTATTTCAGAAGCGTGATGCTTCTGAAATAGACCAAGCAATCCCATTTGTTAATAGTTGTATACAGGAAAATGCGTTTCAAGAAATAACTATTTGTTATAAATAAAAAATTGAGAACATCATCTGGACAAAATCTTCAACTTCAATTTTTTTTAATGTTTAGGTCCGCGTTTGACCAATATCTCACCTGATGGAAAGCGATGATGTGGTCGACGATGGAGCACGCGTGCCTAGAAGTAACCTTGTCGTTTAAATCTAATTTACTGTTGACTTAAAGACCATTATACAAAATATCTTTATTGTGGATCATAGGTTTGTAAACAATACAGGTCTTAAATAATTACATTGTGATCAGTTACGCATACAATAATCATATAGAAAATTACGTTAATTAATTATTCTTCACTTTAAATCTGTGCTATCTATTGTAATTCTTTAGTTAAACCTCACGACTCGCTTCTTGTGTATTCTTATATAGGAACAAGCATCACAAACCCTTTAGGTATACGGTATTAGTACATCCCTATCTTTATAGGGATGACGAAGGTGTACAGACAAGGTTAATCTTTACGGTTTAACGTGAACACATACAGCATTCCATCGAGAGGGGACAGCGGAGGGTGCTTGAGCCGTCAACCGTTGTCATATACCAGACATAATTATGTAAAGTGTGCGGAGCCGTGTACTTGTACGTGTACCGAAGATTTTTTGACCTAATTAATTCAGTACATAAAAGCTTGCTATGTTAGAAGCCAGCTAAGACAGCACTTATGCGCAAAAGTGACTACTGCATGGCTCCAGTCATTTATAATAAGATGCCTAAGAGTTGGAAAGAGCTTCTGCTATCATTACATTAAAAAAAAGACTCCGAAACTTTTCCTGAATGAGAAAGATAGTTTAAACCTTTGTTTTGTGTTTCATTGTGTAATATTTTAAAATAGTATTATGTTTTTTTTTTCATGCTTGTGTTATACCTAATGACGAATGCCATCATGTCAATTACGTCATACATAATGACATTCATCATTATGTATAACAACTGTATGGTAAAATTAGGCTGAACCGTTACCTATATTTTTCTGTCGTC
Organism: Mythimna impura; assembly: GCA_905147345.3. NCBI lineage: Eukaryota > Metazoa > Arthropoda > Insecta > Lepidoptera > Noctuidae > Mythimna > Mythimna impura. Next base: position 8,994,015 of record LR990359.1, read on the forward strand.
TTTCACTGTTACCCATTTTTAAACACAATACCAACTAAAATAGAGCACACGTCCACACACGGCAGATACTGGAAAGTGAGAATCAATACATCGCTTGCAACTTAACATGCTGGCACTTTAAGCGATTATTGTCTTTAAGAGAAGTCAGAGACACAGAAGATTATTGAATTAATATTCCTAGACTACACAGACCCGTAAAAAAAAATCTGGTGAGGGCCACCATAATCAGGGGTATAGGAAATAGCCTACGACCTATTCTCTGAAAGGAAAACACTGGAACTTGTTATAAATACTTTTATTTCAATAGTAATACTTGTACATGTACCCTCAGTTTACACCTTACAGTTCAACCGCCAACGATAGATTGACTGCACGACAACATTCTGTCAGTCAACAGCTCTGCATCTACGTCATATAAAGTGGGGGAGAGGCGCGCGTATAAAGTCAATGGATAGACTAATTTACAAATTGTGTCCGTTTAAAATTGGTGTTATAAATATCTCGTAAATGTTTTTGAGCCAACTTTTCAAACTATCAGCAATTTATTGAACCAAATTATCGTTACTAGTCAAATTGCGTACTTTTAATATCTTTTAAAAGTCCGTGTTTACTTTAATAAATAAGATGGGATTATTCGATTTATTTGTAATTGCTTACATTCGTCCATCCTGACCACACAGTCGCGCCCTCGTGAAATATTAGGTAATAAAAAAAATCTTATCAAATTATACATAACAAATACAAAAGGAAAAATCCAAAATCTACTAGTTACATATTGATTAACATTGTATCATACATATTGTACAGACAACATTTCAGACAAATGTAACGTAGCTAACAAACAAATTATAATTTTACATCGATTAATACATAATCTGAACCAACGCAACATTAAGGTATTTATTGTACTATAAACAATTCAATATTATCATTAATAAATCATTTATAACTAATATACAAAGAAACAAATAACATATTAAACAATGAGTATTTCATTGTAATTGCTCACAATAATCCTATTAGAAAACAATACAGGACTAAAACTATTAATCTATAGCATTTATATATTAACAAGTCTTTGCCTTTAATTGTAACAATTCATAATAGTCTTGGCAATCATAATTCACACTTTTACGTTATCTTTACACTTCTACTTTAACCTTTCACTTTAACCTTTTACTTTGACTTTCACTTTTATTTTCGCTGAAACCATACTAACCATACTAACCATACTAACAATACTAACCATACTAACCGTACTAACCATACTAACCATACTATTTTATGGAAATTGCTGAGCTAAGCTAAGCTACGTTAAATAAAAGCTAAGCTAAATTTTGAAGTCTAATAAGCGAAAATAATCTTTTCTAAGAATCCTTATTATGTCTGCATGTTTGTTGAATCTTTATTCATTAAACCACTTAGGCTTATCATGGCTTGTTCACAGGCGACTATTTTATACACAATTCGTTGATTCATTTATTTAACCATTTTCAATTTTATCATCATCGTTACTCTTATCTTCCGACTGATACTCTAGTCAGGAGTAGATTACATCTATGAAAAAAATGGCGAAATACCTTTGTTTACCCTTATAATGGCATAGGCGTATCTTACACTCAGTATCTGTCACTATGTAATATTTTGAATTAGCAATACGGGCCTAGACAATACAAAACTAATATCCTATCTTTCCTTCGATTGGCTTCTCTTTCTACGCTAACCTAATAAAATGTAGGACAATTTCCTACATTTTACTGATGCAGGGGAATTCTAGCTTTATCAAACATTTGCTTTTGTTTTTCCTAAACACTTTCTATTGTATCTAACCCTCCGTTTCTAATATCTCCTACAGCATTTATATTTGTAGCATTAATTTTGTGAGCTGGTAGACCCAGCGCACTCTCAGTCGACCCCTTCAGTCTTAACACAAATAACAATTTATCTGAGGTTTTAGCTACTGTTTTGTTGATGTATTATTTAAATCCCATAGTACTTGTTGCAAATACTGATCCTATGGGTTTTTTTTTATATTCTTCCATAAATCACAAACGTTAATTAATCTAACATCTTACTGTTATGCTCTAAATGCCCGATTGTGCGAGAAGTAGCAATCGTATATATATATTTTCTGTATTTAAAACATGCTTCATAAGCATTTTTTTTTCTAATAAACACATAAATTAAATTATTCATTGGAAACTGAAATAGTCGAGCCTTAGCATTTTTAATTGGTTTAGGAATAATGAATGTATACGTATCAGTAATGGCTAATACTTCTATATCTTTATTTTGGTCTCATCCAAAGAATCTAGCGCGTAGCGGCGGGATCATGTACTATGTGAAAAAAAAACTCGGATGCCTTTGCCATGGGATGTAAAAGTTCTCTTTCCATGAACACACTGAACGCATGCTTGGCAGTATTTTAGAACTACTTTATTGGAAACTAGTAAATGGTTTCAACTTTGTCTAAGGTCTTCTCATACGAAAAGCGACATCTAAAATCATCGAAAGTGACAATATCACGACGAAAGCATGTAAGACCATCTAAGTCCTTTGTCCGTTATTTTATAAAATTTTATACGGATAGGTAGCTATTTAGTTTGATTTGAGTCTAAATTATCCAATATAATAATTTTGTCCTTTGCATCTTATCGTCTTTCATTTGAACCGTAGCTAACCAAACTACAATAGAATAGAATAAACTTTATTGTACACCAGAAACCAAAACTAGCTAAACTAAACTAGCTAATCAAACTAAATAGATGTACGATGTATTTACCCTACAACGGGTCCAACTTAGAGCGTCTACGTTCACCATAAAAATGCCTTGGTTTATGAATTATATCGCAATCAAATGGCTCATAAAAAGCTATAATCGGTTACAATAGTGAATTTTAACCCTATAAGATAACTAATCTAAATCTAATGAAATGATTTAGGTACTACTGCTAGGGTTTCAACGCGTACGATGGAAAGTGCTACTCTTCTGGTGAAATAAGTTTACCAAATTATGCGACTGGTTTCATCACTCTTTTTTTTTTAAACTCCATCTAAACCGTGTTAACTCGCTCTCGTAATTCTGTAATGACAGCATTTGGATTGGGTTTTTTAACTTACAATAGGTCGTGGTACTACTTAGCTATGTAAATGCAATCTCTTCACTTCTTTTTCTAAGTTTGAGATCCTTTTTTTTTAGGGTTACTACTACTATCGCAAAGTTTTTAATAAAATGCCTAAGAAATCAGCCAGTCCCAAGAACTGCTTAACAATTTTTTTTTAATTTTTTTTTTGTAGTTATCAACCACATTTATTTGACACTATCTATAGATATTCTTTCAGCTTTTCCTGAGATTTTCAAGCCTAAATATTTAATTTAGAACGAAAGAAGTTACATTTCGAGAGCTTCAATGCAAGACCTGTATTTCTAATTTTATCAAATACTGACTCGATTTAAGCACACAGCCAAAGAATAGTTGTGGAATATTATTATTATTATTATTAGTTGTCAAACCAAACGGGATCTTATTAAATTGGAATTGTCCTTTTGGTTTGACGAAAGCAGTTTTTTTTTTCTTTTATCCATTACAGTTTATCCATCGGATTAGTACCTAGATGCTAGGTCAAATTCTTGTATCTGTCTATACAGAGAAAATTAAAATATTATATAAAGGGAACGGTTTTTTTTTGTTTGTAATGAATAAATTCAAAAACCACTGAACTTATTTTAAAAAATTTGTTCACCAATAGAAAGCTACTTTATCACTGAGTGCTTCACCCGCGGAAGCCACTGGTCGGAGCTAGTAAGTTATATATATCCCGCTAACCAATCCATCTGATCATCTACCTTGGGCAAAGATAATATTTAATAATCTTTCAATTTAAAGCTCTATGATCTATGCAAGGGCGCTTTCTTTTTTTTTTGTTACTGTAATTATATTATTGGACTTACAAACGGATACTCTTACGATACCGGATTTTGGTTTTCTTCATGAGAGAAACTATAAGGCCTGTAAACTATAGGTTGGGGCTCAATAAATTGATGCTCATTAAACTCTGTTAGATTAGTAGCAAAGCCAGTTCGATAACATTGTATAAGATTTAACAGTTGCGATTCCTGAATCGTATGAGGACAATTAATTAAGTAAGAGTTTTAAAGGACTCACAATAATCAATTTTATTAATAGTAGGACAAACAATAATTTTAATTCGCAGTAATTACCCTCTAGCTGTTAACTAAACATATGAGTTACTTCATTTGATAAAATAATAAATTATCAACTAATGTACCATTTTCAATTAAATAGTGGGTGTCCACTTCTATTTTATCCTTTACTAATATGAACCCCTTTATGTTTTAAGATAAGTAAACAGTCACATACGATAATCCGGGTAGTATTCAATAACTCTCTTTTGACGACAGTTTAACCTCGCCATTAGTTTTTAGAAATTGGCGAGAAATTATTAATTCGTAATCAATTTTTAAGATTTTAACGCTCCAATGCTTCAGTAAATTACCGTCCAACTAGTAATGAGTATTTCAAGAATGTTCAGGGATGACGGTAAGATTAACTAGACCATTATACCTTGATCGAGTTTATAAAACTAACCTATATGTGTGTCTGGGTGTAATTTATCTATAATATGTATGTTTTTCAGTTATCTAGTACTCATAACACAAGCTCTGGTTAGCTTGGGACTAGACGGCGTTGTGTGATAGTTGTGAATTATTATATTATTATTATATATCATAAATTACTATTCCAGTAAAACCTATCGAGGTCACCGAATAAGTTCTATCCTAGTCGTCTTATGTTTCAACTGAATCAACGTTTCTATTCAGCATTAACTTGCTTCGTGAATCTAAATAAACTACTTTTTCAATACACGTGAGCAATTAATGATTACCGTCCTTGGCTCTCTTAAGACCCTCGCCACGGCTCGGGTCTAAATACCGCCTCGACGGTAACCACCAACATTACACACTTATATCATAATGTACTATTTGAAAACCGTTATTACCGAATTAAAACAAATTTTGCATCTCCATTCTTTTGATAACACTCATTAGAATCGTGACCAAATATTGAACATTACATTTATTTAACGGCTTAGTACTCTTATTCGTGATATGACCCTCATTCCTTATAATTCCAGCACCTGATCGTGTGAATTATTTAGTATATGGTTTATCTATAGTTAAGAATTTCGTATACATATTTATTTTACCTATACTTTTTGCATTTTGCAGTTATACCAGAAAGTTGGTCGTGGTTATCAAAATCTATTGGGCAACGTGATTTTATCATATTAATAATCATCTAATTATAGACAAACACGTATTCAAAAGTATTTGGCCGTAACTTTCATCAGACGGAAAAGCTCGAGCCTTTCTGCACCCAACTAAAATTGACAGTTATAATACTTTCGTATGATTTGTTGGTCTGTTCAATGTAAATGCTCACTATTTTCATTTAGGTACTTTATGAATCCCATACTCGAATGATTATCAAGAAAATTGATAAGTTTAAAAAAACATATCAGCCTTGCGGCTACCTCTGTTACCCTGCCTGCCAACCTGGCTGCAGCTTTGCCTGCCAACCTGGCTGATGCTCTGTCTGCTGCCCTGCCTGCTGCTCTGCCTGCTGTCCTGCCTGCTGTCCTGGCTGCTGCCCTGGCTGCTGCCCTGTCTGCTGCCCTGCCTGCTGCTCTGCCTGCTGTCCTGCCTGCTGCCCTGGCTGCTGCCATGGCTGCTGCCCTGGCTGCTGCCCTGGCTGCTGCCCTGGCTGCTGCCCTGGCTACTGCCCTGGCTGCTGCCCTGGCTGTTGCCCTGGCTGCTGCCCTGGCTGTTGCCCTGGCTGCTGCCCTGGCTGCTGCCCTGGCTGCTGCCCTGGCTGCTGCCCTGGCTGCTGCCCTGGCTGCTGCCCTGGCTGCTGCCCTGGCTGCTGCCCTGGCTGCTGCCCTGGCTGCTGCCCTGGCTGCTGCCCTGGCTGCTGCCCTGGCTGCTGCCCTGCCTGCTGCTCTGCCTGCTGCCCTAGCTGCTACCGCTGGCTGCTGCTTTGGCTGCTGCTCTGTCTGGCACAGGCGATGAAACTTGCAGTGGTTGAGCCACATTTCAATCACCATTGTTATCCCCATGTAAACCTGGACAGTAAAATAATACACGGACACAGCTATTCCTTAAAACCTGTGTAACTTTAAAATTATGGCGTAGATATTGACCACCATTACATATCATGAACGTTTGAAAGATTGATTAAATTCTTTAAACCACGCAACGAATTAATTCACTGACACTATCCAGGTACAGTGAGATGTTATCATATTTTATATTTCAAATCACAACGACCGTTAATATTACAAAAGAAAACGTAATATTCTAGACCAATAACTGATTCGTAGTTATGAATTTAGATAACACCCCGTTTAGTCACAATTCCTAGGCTAGCAAGCGTCTTAAATAAGTCGCCAAGTTCTAATTCTTATGTGTAAATACGATTACATTAAACAAAACAAAATGTACAACAAAAAGTTAAGTACTATTTTAAAGCATAAATTTCACTGCATTTCGCTTTCTTATAAGTAACAAAAAAAACAATAATACTTACGTGAATCATCCTACTTCTGAACTGAAAGGAAAACACTGGAACTTGTTATAAATACTTTTATTTCAATAGTAATACTTGTACATGTACCCTCAGTTTACACCTTACAGTTCAACCGCCAACGATAGATTGACTGCACGACAACATTCTGTCAGTCAACAGCTCTGCATCTACGTCATATAAAGTGGGGGAGAGGCGCGCGTATAAAGTCAATGGATAGACTAATTTACAAATTGTGTCCGTTTAAAATTGGTGTTATAAATATCTCGTAAATGTTTTTGAGCCAACTTTTCAAACTATCAGCAATTTATTGAACCAAATTATCGTTACTAGTCAAATTGCGTACTTTTAATATCTTTTAAAAGTCCGTGTTTACTTTAATAAATAAGATGGGATTATTCGATTTATTTGTAATTGCTTACATCTCCAACCTGTACAAAAAAAAAATCATAAAACTTGTTTTGAAAGAGTTCGAAAACAATTATTGTGACACGAGATTTTTATATATTAGTTAATTAATTTCTTTATTAAAACCTTATGCACTAGTAATAAACACTGTACAAAGGCGGACTTATTATATATTAGTTAATTTATTTATTTATTAAAACTTTATGCACTAGTAATAAACACTGTACAAAGGCGGACTTATTATATATTAGTTAATTTATTTATTTATTAAAACTTTATGCACTAGTAATAAACACTGTACAAAGGCGGACTTATTATATATTAGTTAATTTATTTATTTATTAAAACTTTATGCACTAGTAATAAACACTGTACAAAGGCGGACTTATTATATATTAGTTAATTTATTTATTTATTAAAACTTTATGCACTAGTAATAAACACTGTACAAAGGCGGACTTATTATATATTAGTTAATTTATTTATTTATTAAAACTTTATGCACTAGTAATAAACACTGTACAAAGGCGGACTTAATGCCTTAGCCATTTTTTACCAGTCGACCTTAGGGTGGTGCAGAAACAAAACACTAATAATCACACTAATACAGTAAAAAAGGCCAGAAGTTTATGCGCATCTTAGCTAAGATAAACTACATCTAAAGCTCATCTCAACAAAGCTTCAGAGATAGTTTTTCGTACACAAATGACTCAGAAACGATCTTATAAAGAAAAACAATTTATGTAGGAATGCTTAGTAAAATAACGAATATCTATTTTAATTGCCATTTCCCAATTACATAGATTTTAATACAAAAACATCATTTCTGATAAACGATATTACTGAAATAGAATACCACCCTCGTCGTATCTCGTTGCCCCAATATTTGAGAAAATATTTAACAAAAATGAAAAACTAACAAACCGGTCGCAAACAGAAATTTATTACAGTTTATAAGTGGAAAATACTTTTAAGCGAAACTCATAAACGAAATATCTACTAGTAAAACTCATGCTACTACATTCAACGAGTATTTTTAGTTTATTTGTTTATACGGCCTAAGTAAAAACCAAACCAAAGGGCAGCGGTGGCCGAGTAAGAGTAGTGTTGGCCGAGTAAGAGCAGTGGTGGCCGAGTGGTAACGGCCCCGACTTACGAGTTGTAGGTCGTGGGTTCAAACCCAGCCAGGCGCATTACTTTGTGTAATTTATTTCATCACCACTGCTCTCAAAACGGTGAAGGAAAACATCGTAAGTAAACCGGCATGTCCTAGAACTAAAAATTCTAAGACATGTGACATCCACCAACCCGCACTGGGCCCGCGTGCTGGATTACGGCCCATACCCTCCTGAGTCCCAGCAGTGGGAACAATATAAGGCCGAGTAGTAACATTATAAGTAAAAACCAATTAGAAAAGTTATTCAAAAACTAACTGATAGCAATCATACTAATATTATAAAGTCGAAAGTTTGTGTTAACATTTGTATATACATATACATATTTGTATATACATTTATTGCTTCTTCACGCTTGAACGGCTGAAAGGAATTGAATGAAAGGCGGGAAGACCATGTACTATGAGTAAAATTGTAGATAGGATACTTTTTATTCCGTGAGTAGGTATATTTCCTTGGGATAATTTTCAACTACCACACGGGCAAGGCCATTGGTAGTAGTTAGGGCCAACGCTGCGTTAAGCGGAAGCCCGCGCATGCACCCGTCCCGTGACGTCGCGCGTGTTCGTGTGCGGCGGTCCCAGTTGCGGAAACCAGATTATTACCTGAGCAGTGTTACTAGTTCAACTTTAACGGTGTGCATGTAGTCGTGCCGATGGAGAACTTTAATGCGTTATTATGTAGCAAAATAGGCGCGGGGCGCGACTGCCTGCGACGGCTGCCGGCCCGGGCACCCGGACGGAGCACTTTTGTGGGCGTGTTACGCGGGCGCCCGCGTAACGCAGCGTTCGGCCTTAGTCACACTAATAGTATAACGGCTAAAGTTTGTGTGTATGTTTCTTACTTCTTCAACCTCGAACGGCTGAGACAATTTGAATGAAGTTTGGCTCACGTGTAGATCATGTGCTGAAATAACACATAGAATATTTTTTACATGGATAAAGCTGCTGACAGCAGCTAGCATCTAATAAATTCTCACAAACAGGATCGACAGTCCAGCAGCGTCAAACTGGTAATATTTCAAATTCACATCACGTCTGCAGAGAGATGGCGAGCGGAGATAATCCCACGTAATTACGGACTGACAAATAAATGTTACCACTACAAATAATGTAATCTGGTTCATGGAAGTCTGTGTCGTGTTTTCATGTGCAACAAATGTAATCTAAACTAAATGTTCTATTTTTAGATGACCGTGGATATACGCATGGATTTTTTCAGAGGGATCTGTTAGCCACTTTCTAAATTTGAAACCACTCAGTTTTTGAAATGAAGTTCGTCTTGAGACGCTGTGGTATATTGGACGAGAATATAGCGCGCAGTTTCCCGAACGCTGCCCAGCCGAGTCGGATTCGACGATTGACCTCTTTCTCGAAGGTAGACCTACCCAAAAAAAATAGTACTGGAAAATCCATGCTAATTTTCTACAGAGCCTTTTTACTACTTACAAATATTCCCAGACGTAACATTAAATTTATCTAGTCGTACTCGAGCTTTTTGTCTGAAACCCTGACAAGCTCTAGCGCTCTAATTAGAATATTACAGTGCTTGGCGCTAATTACACCTTCTGCTTTGCTTTATCTCAATCTGAAGTTTTAGGTTAACATTATTAGAAGTGATAATAAGGAGTATAGAGTAGCAGTACCTACAGGCTTTATGGTTATTTAGTAATTTAGATGTCACTCTACGAATATCTTAAAACAATCCCTTAGTGTAAAGATTTCATGTTCGATTCCTATGTCTTTATCACCCAATGTACATCATTACATAGGTATGTGATCGCATCAAAATCGGTCCATTCGTTTAAGAGTTTCGATGCCACGGACAAACATAGATACACAGACACATAGACACGTCAAACTTATAACACCTCTCTTTTCCGTCGGGGATTAAAAACATTTCGTGTAAATTGGTCGCGAAGATAGACAAAAAAAAAACTACTAACTTAACACATTTACCATAAGTGCATAGAAGTACCAGGTGAGTGACGATACAGGTTTAAACTGAAGCCACTGACGCTCATGCACTAGTTTCAGAAAAACAGTCCAGCAATTTGAATCCTACAAATTCAAACCTATGAAATTATGAAGGTTCAAATATATGACGAAATATTTCGAGTAAAGGCAGGTCAGGCCCGCATTTTCTGTTTTTTTTTTTCGGTGGTAAAATCATCCAATGACATCCCCGGCTCTTGGGCGGAGCGTGAGATAGTGTCAGACTTTTACTGACTAAAAACCCACTTCTGTTCCTTCTTTGCCATCTTTCCAGGGCCCCGGGGTTCTCTTTCACATCACCCATGGCCCCAGTAGGCTTCGACCCTGCTGGGCCCGTACGGTTTTGCTGACATCTCCTTGAGGCGCGCGTGGAACACTACGCGACGTCGATAACTTGGGCTCGGTCCGGACGGTTACCGGACGGTCGGACGGCGAGCTACCCATTGCTCGCCCCCTCTTTGAGGAGTGGCTGGAGCGGCAACACGGCATCCTCACCTACCGCATGACGCAGGTCCTCACCGGACATGGCAAGTTCGGGAGGTTCCTGCATCGGATTCAGGCGGAAGCAACGCCCGGGTGTCATCATTGTGTGGACCACCCGGAGGACACGGTGGAGCATACGGTGGAGGCGTGCCCCGCTTGGGCGGAGCACCGCCGTGTCCTCGTGGAGGCAATTGGCGGCAGCGACCTTTCGCGTCGGGCCCTGGTTCAGGCTATGGTCCGGAGCGAGGAGGAGTGGCAGGCGGTCGCCTCCTTCTGCGAAGCAGTAATGCTAGCGAAGGAGGAGGCTGCACGCGTGAGGGAACGAAGGTCCTCACGCCCTAGCCGTGGTAATTCCGACCCCGACTACCAGCCACGGTAGACGCGAGCTTGCGGACGTCGAGCACTGGGTAGCTCGCCGTCCGGCTGTTCGGCAATTAACCGGACCGAGCCCAGTCGTCAACAGCGCGTAGTGATCCTCGCGCTCCTCAAAGAGATGTCAGCAAACCGTAGGGGCCCAGCGGGGCCCATGCCCGCTAGCTAGGACCGCGGAGAATTTCTGAAAGGGAAACCCGTAGTCCGAGTACGCAAAGGGTAATTGAAGGATACAGGTTTGGTTTTAGTCAGTAAAAGTCTGACACGCCCTCCCGCTCCACCCAGAGCGCGAGAAGTCATTTGGATGATTTCCCACCTTAAAAAAAAAAAACCCATTGCTCGCCATCCGCAAGCCAGCGCCTACAGTGGCTGGAAATCGGGATCGGGATCCTGGCGGCTGGGGCATGAGGGCCGTTCTCTAGCGCGTGCGGCCGCCTCCTTTGCTAGCATTGCTGCTTCGCAGAAGGAGGCGACCGCCTGCCACTCCTCCTCGCTCCGCGCTTTTTCTGGCTTGTATTAGCCATCGCCCCTGCTCGAAGAACAAAAAAAGCATTTTCTAACTAATTTGTTATTCTACAAACAGTTTAGATAGGTTTGCAGTTCGAAACTTTGTAATAGGTGCCTAAGCAGTGAATATTGGTGTAAAACGTAGATGGCTTAATTGAACAGTAAAGGGAGTTAGAAGTGCCTCCAAGGCGTCTTTATTGAGCGCTAAGTTTCAACTGTCCAACTGTGACACGATGAGTACCTACTTCTCCAAAGTTGGAAACTTCAATGGTGCAGTTTAAAATGCAGTATTATATATTTATACAGTTATTTGTATATTACATTAAGTTTTTTTGTTAAAATTAACAATTTAAGTAACAAGAGAATTATTGCAAAACAGTAACCTAAAATATCATGCAAACCGAAGGGGCCCAGCAGGTTCGAAGCCTATTTAGACTAAGTGTCTGCTTCTGAAAGGAATACTCGGCCCTGATACGAAAGGCAACGAAGGAACAGGAGTGGGTTATTAGTCGGTAAAAGTCTGACACTATCTCCCGCTCCGCCCAAGATCGGGCGACGTCGATTTACCGTCTGCAAAAAAAAATTGATACACAAATAGAATAGATTTATAGACTTAAATATGAAAATTCGAAAATTTATTTAACAATTCCTACATACTTGTTAAATTGTTAATTCTATTTATTATTAAGAATGCACTAAAACAAAGTGAAGCTTACAAAAAACATTCCAATGTAGAAAATAGCTTCTGAATTTAGGGGATTTTTAGACAAACGAGCTGAATATATTTTTTGACCCTTTATCAATAAACAACGAAGAAACCTGACAGCTTTCAAATAACGCGAGTACTTTAATAGCAACCCAATAAATGCTCACCTTTAGAGGATACGCAATGGCTTGCCAAAAAAAATTCGGTTTTATCGAAAACGAAGATCGTCGTACTTCGCTTTGATTTATTTTTCCTCCTCCAGCTTCAAGCAAAATTTAATTTGCATATCTTCAAAAAGCAAGCGTTAAATAAGGGATTTATTTGCCGCTTTCAACCGACTAGGTGCAAATATTATTTACCGTTTTATTTAAAGTTGAATGTTTTCCATTTTAGATTTCATATTTTTTTGTCATTTCACGGATCCAGTTCTGGTATTTATCAAATTCCTAGATTTGTTCAGGGAAATTATAAAATAGTGTTGTTGTTTAAACATTCTCCGTGATTTGATCAAATTACTTAGGGAATTGACCAAATCTAATCAAAAGGAGTAACTGAAGAATCGAAAGGACTGACTGACATATCCACGAATAGCCGTAACCACTGGGACTAGGAGCGTGAAATTTTGCACTAGGTTTCCTTTTACGACGTCCGCGAGCACTAAGAGAGGATTTTTCGAAATTCACCTCCGAAAGGGATGATACGGTGTTCCAAAATTGGTATAGAGAAACCTACTCTCCCACGGGTGAAACCGCTAGCAGAAGCCAGTAACAAATATGAATCCAAAATTAATTTTAAAATACTATACACAATAGATTCCGACTAGCTTTGTTTACTATTTTGGTGTACAACAATGTCTATTCTATTATATTATGTAGCACCGTAGACCAAATTGGCGTCATATCATGAGCATCACACACGCGGAGAAATGTTAGATTTTGGCTCGCTTTTCACTATATTTACACATAATAAGGTATTAAAACGTTTTTGTGAATGTATTAATAACTCTGCCTATGGCTCACTTATAAACTCACACTTATGTTTTAGTAAACTTAGTTTTGCAAAAGAATCTTAAACTACTATACTGATACTGACCTCATTACTTATATGAGTGCAAAGAAAAGCTAGTGGTAGAATGCAATGTTATATGTGTGTCACCAGTTGGACGCACGCCAAGCACATCGCCTTATATCGGGGATCGAACAGCGAACCAAGTCAACTGCAAAAGTATTTAGTTTTTTATTCAGCAACGAAATCGAAGTGGTTTAAGTTCTAGCCAAGGAGTCGCGGAGCAGGAAATAGGGGAAAAACTTATTCCTTATTAGAATGGTTAGTAGTACGGACGGTTGCTTGCTTAAAGTTTACAATGGAGATTTTTCCTTTGACCCAAAATTCTTGAAATAAAAAATGTCATTGGACAGGAAACATTCTGCTTTGCTCGTACACATACTTTATTCAATGACATAACATAAGGTATGATTGTAAATAGGTACCTTTAATCTTCTAACCGATTTTTTGATTGAGTATTCGGTAACTAAATTGTTCTGTAGTTTTTCGGCTTGCTTGATAGATGGTGTTGACATTTTATTAATAAATCAAAAATCTTTAACCAACTATGTTATTACTTTGGAAATTTTGAGTAGTTTTACTTACTGCTGCAGGGGTAACTAATAGTTAAAAAACTTTTCCTGCAAAACATTCAAATCTGATTCGATTGTGAAGTCAAACGGAACTGCAAAAGCAAATAACGTGCAAAGAGGTGGAATAAGAAATGTAACGCGTCCCTCCTTTGTAGAACTTTGTAGGCTTGAGTGGATTCAGATGAGCTATAGGAGGCTGAAGATGGAGCTGGAGCGGCACATGTGAATAATGCATGCTTTAGGCGACGCTCTAAAGTACCACACAGCATGAATAATTATTATAATTGTCGTATTCAAAACTTTAGAGATTAATTAAATGATTCGTATCCTAACATCTAGTTTAATATGCAAAAATAGTCAAATAAAGTACACAGTCTCATTAAAATATATGTTTTGATATTTTTTTTAGGTGGTAAATCATCCAATGACTTTTTCACGCCCTAGGGTGGAGTGGATAACAGACTTTTACTGACTAAAATCCACTCTTATGTTTCTTCTTTGCCTTGCGTTCCAGGACCTCGGGTTTTCCTTTCAGAAGCGAACCCATGGCCCCAGTAGGCTTCGGCCCTACTGGGCCCCTATGGTTATGCTGACGTCTCCTTGAGGCGCGCGCGGAACACTATGCGCCGTCGACGACTCTAGCTTGATTCAGACGGTTACCGGACGGCCGGACGGCGCGCTATCCATTGTGGCTGGAAATCGGGGTCGGGATCCCGGTGGCTGGGGCGTGAGGAAGTCCGTTCCCTCGCGCGTGCAGCCGCCTCCTTCGCGAGCTTTATTGCTTCGCAGAAAGAGGCGACCACATAACTTGATAGGTTTGTTTAGCTTTTCAAGGGAAAATACAGTGTAGTACAAAAACGGTTCTAAAAAATGATTAGGTACCTATCTATGTGAACCATTTCTTGTTCATTAAACTATAAGGAGAGCGTCATTAACTGGTTACCCTCTTTTTTAAGGTATTTTAATATGAGAGGGGAACCCGATTGATGCAGTTGTCTGTACCTACATTACCTATAGAGCTTAAAACTACAAAATTGGAAATTGAAATTGGAGTGTGATACCGCGTTTAGAAGGAAATTTACATTTTTATGATGTGCTTGATTTATTACCGAAGTTATTTCAGCAGTCATCATCATCTTCCTGCCCTTGTCCCATCTTATTTGGGGTCGGCACAACATGTTTTTTTCTTCCATTCTATCCTGTCAACCGTCATGCTATCACTAAGTTATTTCAGCAGTAAAAGTCAAAACAGGTGCTTTAAGCATAAGTTGTATTTGCAACATCTTTCAACATATGGATCAACCATATGTTGAAAGATGTACAGTTGCGTTGGAGGATGTTTCCTTTGTTGTGATAGTATTATCATCATCTATCTCTCTGACCAGAATGTTGTAAAGTATTATGCCTGTAATTTAAAAGATGTGTCGATGTATATTTAACTATGAGAGTCTAAAAATGTGTGGGTGCGATTATTTTGATAGAACTGTTGCTACTTTTATGCAAATACAATTATGCTGATCTTTTTGCGAGTATCACTTGTCTTACTTTGCTCCCATTAAATGGAAACCGTGACAAAATGCAAAATTATATTTTTATTTAATATGGAATTGAATTGTGATTTTTTTTAATGCTGTATACTTAAGTAATGAAAAGTAAATTATATAATTTTTTCAAAATAATTTTAAATGACATTTCATCTCCCCAACCTTTCTCCAACTAGCTCGGGGTTAGCGTCCAGTCTAACCGAACGCGGCTGAATACCCGAGTGACTGCCTGTCAGACCGACCTTCTCAAGCCAGTTACTGGGCAACACGATACTCTTTAGATAGTCTACCCGTCAGACTCTCTGGAGTCTGACTACCTGTAACGACTGTCAAAGATCTACGAATGACAACTGGGACCAATGGCTTTATGTGCTTTCCAAGGGACGGGGTGTCAATAATATTCTTTCTTAAGATTTTCATCATCATCATCATTTCAGTCGAAAGACGCCCACTGTTAAATTGGACATGAGCCTCCCCCAAGCGTCGCCACGACGACCGATCCTGTGCGCCTCGCATCTACCGCATTCCCGCGTCTCTCACCAGGTCGTCGGTCCACCTTGTGGACGGCCTTCCAACGCTGCGTTTTCTGGTACGCGGTCACCACTCTAGAATCTTTCGGCCCCATCGACCATCCGTTTTACGGGCAATGTGCCCTGCCCACTGCCACTTAAGATATGATACTTTTATTTATATTTTTAACGTTTGCCCGAAGAATTGAAGAAATGTGATAATATTGATATGTTTAAATCAAAATTGAAAAAAAAAACATGCATAGAATATATGACGTCACCAACACACCAAATGTGAATAATACAAGACTTCTAAGCTGTTAATTGTATCTCATTTTAAGTGAACTGTAATTTTTCTTATGAGAATAAATTCTTTAAACCTACGAGACTACTATGTTATACTGAGTTATGATACTATGTACCACGTATTTACCTAGAGTGTTAGGGCTATATTTCACTGTGACACCATGGTGAACTACCAACAAAATGTATACAGCTCTATAGAGAGTTACTCACCTGGGTCCGTTTGGTTGCGCAATCAATTTGGCGGCGTGACCAACGCGGACGCATGCACTTAAGGTCCATTTTGATACTGTGTCAGTATGGTGTAGCGACTCTGGTTTCTGTATAGTGTCTAGTTTGGTAGCTTACGGATACCATGGCGGCGCAACTGGTCGCGCCGCCATGGTGTCCCGGTGAAATATAGCCCTTACACAAAGTACATACGTTAAAGGAGGTTTGCATAAAGTAATGTTTACTAAACCACCAGTTACTATGTGAATACTATCTCAGTTTTGTTAATTGTCGCATATACGAGAGTTATAATAGGGCTATAAAATGAGATAAAGAGCTAGTTAACTCACAGAGTAAACATTACACACGTACTGTTCTCGCACATTATGTTCATATATATTATGGACTATCTCGTTGATTAGAATATATTTCGCTGTTTCATGATTATCTTCAATCTATTGTAAAAGTTGCTTGTAATAAATCGTATTCTGACAGAATAATTACTTACATATGTAGCTACGGTACCGCAGTGCGGAATACTCGTGAGAACCTTTTGTGCAAAAAATAACGCTAACAATAAACTAGTTATTATCTCACGATGTAAGCCAATAATGATTCACGATCGGTCCACTTACCACAAGAATTTCTTTTACTTACAGATTAAGAGATAATGGTTGTTTTTTTTTTTGTTGTAACGGTTGAATGGTTTTTCCTATATTTTTAAACAAACTTAATGGAAAAAAAAACTTTAGGAAAAGATAGTTTATGATCTCGTGTTCCGGAATACTGTAGTGACATCTATGACGACACAAAGAAGACAAAATCCTACATCGCGTATTAGAACCCAAAATCAACCAATGGCAGTTGTTCGGATTACCACACACCACCCGTCTGATCGGAGGATCCTCTTTTTTCTCATCTCAACGGAGGTTTGCGGGACTTTACACTCTGTTTCCTATACCTCTAAAATACATCATTTTGACAATACCTTGTTTTATGGTGGAAAATCATCAAACAACTCCTCCTGCTTTGGATGGAGTGAGAGGGAGAGTAAGCCGGCCCCAACCGCAAACCACCGCCACCGGCATATTTCCTACAATTCTCAAACATTTTATATGCATTCGCCTCACACGGTTGACGCCGGTGGCCGCACGCTACAAATTGCCACTGCACACTTCTTGTGGCCCTCAGTGGCCACTAAACGCCATCACACGCCACTCGCGCATTTAAACCAAGAATGTTTCATTCGTCCATTATGATACTGCGCGTATAGGTTAAAAAAAGTAGCAGCCACCAGCCACAAGTGGCTTTCACGCGCTTCAGCTTCCTTTGCGGTCGCTTCTAGCTTCTCGTAGCGGCGTTTGTGACTGTCGCGTATGGTCCGTGTGCTACGGCTACGACTCTTAGACTTTTACTGATTAAATCACCAATTAAAAAATGAATTTGCCTAAAGAACAGTTATTCTAGAAAAGCTTTCATCCATTCACGAGATCTAAACTTGATGCTTCAATACGGAGCGAGCCCGTGACCTCATTATACAGTTTCAACATTTTTCTTAACTAAGTTAGAATTAGCATTCCGCGTAAGGAGATGCGGCTAAATAACTGAGTTTTGTAAAGTTGATATTAAAATATTTCCATAATTATGGCG
This sequence comes from Mythimna impura, assembly GCA_905147345.3. Lineage (NCBI taxonomy): Eukaryota > Metazoa > Arthropoda > Insecta > Lepidoptera > Noctuidae > Mythimna > Mythimna impura. The sequence continues at coordinate 9,012,118 of LR990359.1, forward strand.
GGGTAAGACGAAGTAATTTGGGTTATGCTTTTCTTAAACTGACCTTGCTGTGCGTCACCTGGACGGTGTGGTGACGATACTCGCTATGGAATAGTTTTTGTCTTTGAGCTACTTAAGTATGATAAATATAAATAAATACTCGAGGTCACGGCACAGGAACTGGGCTGAGCAGAACGTAGAACAGTAGTGAAAAGTGGCAAGTTTTTCCATTGAAGGGGAGCGGGGCAGAGCAGGTTTGAGCTACCCTCCGCTTCATGTTTACCGCTCGGTACCCAACTCCGTTCTGTCCGGCTCGTAGCCGCGTGATCATTTGTTTTATTTAAAAGTCTGCTCAGTTCCACTCCGCTTCACTTTACTGTTTCCACTGATGCGGAGTTGAGATTTTGAGCACTGTGATTGGCCAATTCACGGTCTACTATACCTATAATGGCGTGATTCGGCCTATAAAAGTGAGGTATTGTTCTAGTAATCAAGTAAGATCGCTAAGCCCCAGAGCAGCCAATGCTCTTATCGTCCTCAATAATGTATCACAAAGGAACATACTAAACAGTGGAATATAATGTAATAACAGAGGTACTCTCAAAGGAGTACACACAGTACATTGTACATTTGAAACATTAAAAGGAGAACCTTTGAAACATTAAGTAACAAGCCGACGGGTTGGACTGACGAGTTAATAGCGTCACGAGCCGCCTTAGTGCTTATGTTAATTTTGTACATCATGTAATTTAAATGAGAACTTACACCTATTAAGTTCTGAATCGTTGCTACCCCGTAGTAAGCCTAAATTACTTTACGTGAGGTATGCTAGTATACTCGTTACATAAATACTCGTATGAAGGTGTATATCGTAACCCGAGGCAATTCAATATTTTGAGTCTCGGTTTTTCACCGAAATCGGTATACTGAGCACCTTCAAGTGTATGCCATTCACATCTGGAGCTGGGCCATAGAGGGCACGGGGAAACACTTGCCGTCTCCCTTGATATCTCGAAGGCTTTGATAGGGTCTGGCATGAAAGCCTTATTGCTAAGCTTCCTTCCTTCGGTCTACCCACTGGTCTGTGTAATTGAATCGCAGACTTCTTGAGAGATCGATCCATCCGAGTGGTTATTGATGGCTGCTCGTCGGGGCAAATGGATATTAATGCCGGGGTCCCTCAGGGGTCGGTACTCTCGGCAACACTGTTCTTGCTGCACATAAATGACCTACTTAAACCGGTACCTTTGGGTATGCAGACAACAGCAATGTTGCTGAGTTACATATCCAGCGCGCGAGCTAGTGTGTCACAGATTCAGTCTCTCCGAGAAGCTATAGTTGAACGCTTGAACTTGTCCTTGGAGGCAGTCTCAGAATGGGGCGATGCCAATCTGGTCAAGTTCATGCTACTAAAACCAAGGCGTGTTTTTTTTCCGCTAAACGGAGCCAATTTCACCCGGTTCCATCTTTCCGGGGTGTGATCGTGCTGGTAACCGACCACCTTGAGCTTCTTGGGGTAACGCTGTCGTCTACCATCAATTTCGGCTCCTATATTGGAGCAAAAGCTCAACTGAGTGCCAAAAAATTGAGGATTTTAGCAAAAGTGAGACGGTATTTCACGCCGGAACAGCTGCTCAACCTCTATCAAGCGCAAGTTCGATCGTGTATGGAGTAGTGCTCTTATCTTTGGGATAGGCCTGCCAAAAACCAACTTGATGCACTTGAGTCGATTGAGAAGCAAGCCAAGGAGATCGGCTTCGGCAATGATGCACTTGTCAAGCCAAAACTCCAAAGTCTTGAGCATTGACGCCGATTTGCTAGCCTATCGGTTTTCTATAGTTTACATTCCGGGGAGTGTGCATTTGAATTGCACAATTTAATTCCACCAAGTCCGTTCCATCATCATACTACAACACGTACGGCGATGCGCCACTGGTACATGGTGGACATCCCACCCATAAGTACAAAGCGTTAATTTGTATAAAAGCATATTTGGTCACAAGACGGGGCATTTAAGGTCTGTATATTTTTTTAAATAAAATAAAAATGTTATTGGATTCATTTTCATTTCTTGATCATCTGACAGAATAATAAAGTTCATAAAGGAATCCATTTAGACCCACCGAAATTACATTAAGAGAATCCTTTTATGCTCAAACCGTTTTAAAAACCCATTTCCTACATAGAACGGAACTAATTTCATTTGTAAGCGATTTTTAACAAAGATATCAAAACTTAATTTCTGAATAAATCAGATATTTGCAACACATTTATTCATTTACCAACTGTAAGTCGGAGGAGAGCGTGCCGTACAATGAATACTTCAGTACCATGTTTTTTTGACATCTAATAAAGATTATTATTAAGGTTCCATACCTTCAAAGAAAAAAATGGAACTCTTATAGGATCACTTTGTTGTCCGTCCGTCTGTCTATCTGTCTGTTTGTTTGTCTGTCAAGACCCTTTATATCGGGAACGTGTGGAGGTATCAAGTTGATATTAAAACCATATACTCAAGTCTGCGGTCCCTTGAAGCTGTGAAAAAAATCAATTATCTGAGTTAACAGAAAAAAAGATACGACCGTTCATGTCGCAAAAAACGTGTATGTCGACAATCTCAAGGAAATCAAAATTCAAACTTCCCGTTGACCCAGAATCCTGAAATTTGGAATGAAGCGAGGTCTTATAGCACAAGTATAGAAAAAGAACTGAAAACAGTAAATGTATAGTTACGTCACAAAAAAAATCTTGTTTTGCGATTCGGAAAAATCTTCGTAACTCAATCCGGGAATTGAACTGTTTTCATAGGTAAGTTTGTACGGAACCCTCAGTGCGCGAGTCCGACTCGCATTTGCCCAGTTTTTTCATCATTTCAGCCGAAAGACGTCCACTGCTGGACAAAGGCCTCACCACTACAACTGGTCCTGAGTTGTTAAAGTGATGTTTATGGTAACTAAAATACAGTATTTAGGTAAGCAGTAATAGTAGTAGTGATATTTATTTATTTTTTCTTCTTTTCTCAAAATAATCGTCACGAATAAAATAGACGTTCGTCTTACTTTAACTTGACAAAAGGGTTGATTCAGCAGAGATCTACTAAATTGCAATTGTCTCTTTCAGGACAAAATGTGTTATTTTGAACACAAGCTATTTATATGTATGAGAAATTTATACCATCTGATTGATTGCTTGTCGCATCTCGAGTGTATCTATGATTTATTTCGTATTGTTTGAGGATTTGTCACTGAGATGTATGTACCTGCTTATTTTGTTCTTGAATGATGTGAATGTGAAGCTGTTTACAGTTAATACACATTACGGACGAGAACACGAAAAGTTGTCACACGGTTTTTTCTGTGAAAAAGCTACAATAAAGTAAAAACTAAAACGAACGTATTTTAAAAACTAAATATTATTCAGTTTTTAAAATAGGTTCGTTTTATTTTATGATACGTGGGGCATACTGAAAGTTTTTGGATCTGGCCACTTACAATAAAAGAATGAAAAAACAATTATAGAATTCGAAAGTGGAACTCTTTGCGAGCATGTATTAATTTTTTAATTTGCGAAACTGTCATTTGTTTTTTCATTGTCGCGTCCTTTCGAAGATTGTGTGTCGCTATCACAATGAAATTAACTCGTGAACATTTTCGTCCAATGATTTTTTATGATTTTCGTTGCGACTTAACGTTGTCAACAAGAGAGTTGCCAGAGACTTCAATTGGCATTTGGTGACGAAGCACCATTTCGCAGCTCTGTGAATTTGTGGTTTGGAGAATTTAGACGTGGACGTGATCATTTCTATGACAAGGTACGTGAAGGTCGGCCGGCGATTGCGGTTACAGACTCAAAAATTGACACCGCATGACAACTTACTGAAAGTGATAAAAAAATTACTTGTCAGCAAATTCGTGCTTTGTTAGGCATTGGAATGAGCCAAGTGCAAAAAATTTTACATGTGCATCTGAAGGTTCGGAAGCTTTGCACTCGATGGATACCACATGACTTAAAGGAGGACCAGAAATGACTGCGTGTCTAGTGGTGCCTTAAATAGATAAACAAGTTTAGTGGAGAACAGTCATTAGCTGTCTATAATATCGTGACAGGTGACGAAACCTGGGTGTACTGCTTTGAACCCGAAAGAAAAAGCCAGTCGGCACAGTGGGTCTTTCCTTTTGAAGATTTTCCGACTAAATTTATGAAAAGTCAAAGTGTTGGTAAAAAATAATTTACGTGTTTCCAAGGCTACAGTAAATAGACTAGTGCATCTCACCATCAACGATTGCATCAATCCTTATGAAACCCCTTACTGCTGATGGTAATCAATATAAAAAAATACACATGTGTTGAAATAATGCTACTTGGAAAATAGTCGGCATCTGCAATTTCTTAGTGTGTATGCAATTACAAGGAGGCAGCCAGTCGCTAGTGATATAAGCTTGTTCTAAAGGGTAAATTTTCTCTGTATGGCTTGTATTTCTTACTATTATGAAAACAGCTTTGAACTAATTAAAAACATTGCAACTCTGTGTAAGGTGTGAAGCTAAATAAACGGTTGGAAACTACTGCTTGAACTGAAAATGTGTAAAATGCTGCGTCAGATTCTAAGTACGTTTATCGAAGATGTCATTATGGTGGACAAAATCTTCGAGCAGACTGCTAATAGCCAATATAGCAGCTTGACTTATTCAAATATGTGCTCTGCGAGTGACGAATAAAGTTCATTTTACGATGGGATAGCCAGTGAAGTCCATTGGGATAACTGAACAATCGAGGCCTCTGATGACATTTATTGAAAGGGTAAGCTTTACACTGACGCGCACCGCACTAGTGATGAATTTTATCGTCAGAATATTATTTATTTTTACAGTATCTACGCGTTAAATTGAATCGTTGACATTTTATTTTATTTAAGAGAATAACGCGTACTCTCTTACTTCGTAATTAAACCTGCAAAATATTTAAAATATTTAAAAGAACCTACCTGCCAAATTTTAAGTTTGTAGGTGTTATAGTTTCTGAGTTTTTGTGATTAATCAGTGAGTTGTATTTCGCTTATATATGTATACATTACTGACCAGCTAAGTTAAGGCTGTGATAATCCGTTTTCGAATTGAAATGTGTGAAGTTTTTTTCACTAAATTCTAAAGAAACCGTCTTGAAAGGCAAACTAGAGGCAAACTAGAAGATTCTGAGTTAAAATCACCGAACCAAATTGAATTCATGTGTTGCATTAAAATCGGTTATGTCGAAGTGAATTATCTGATACTAAATCTTATCTCTGAAACTGGGTCGTATTACATGGTCTCAGTTAACACAGTAACTACAAAATTAAACTTCTTTTTTAACGTCAACTTACCAGTGATATTTATCAAGAAAAAGTTTATATGTTTTTAAAATAAACAAAAAGGTATGCATAATCTTTTTGAAAAAAAAAAAACATTAATAAAACAAAAAAAAAGAAATTTAAAATTAATGGAATCTTATATTTTTTAACCAAAATTTAACTAGTATCTTCAGGTCGAATTAAGTTTGTGTTGAATTGAGATTTTCTGGAACATTTCGGAATAATCAAAAGTTATGTTTTATTTTCAGTCTGGACTGTTTAGATATCTTATTGATGTAAATTATTACATTCAGAATAATGATTCTGGTAAAGCTGAAGATGCAACGTTGGAAGACCTCCCACAAGGTGGACCGATGACCTGCTGAGAGTCACTAGAATCAGTACGAGACGCACTATGGACGTCTTTCGGCTGAAGTGATGATGACGATGAATACTGCATTTATTCATTGGTTCTTAAGAAATAATTTTAGTAATATCGGTATAACTTTCGATACAGAGACAATCTAAACTTGAATTTGTCTACACTAAAGCTAGAACTACACTGCGCACACGTGTGCCACACACGCCGATCTGGGTGCGTCGGTCTCCATACATTTTATATGGAAACTAGACTTGTAGAGCTACACTTGATCCACGCCAGGCGACGTCGTTCTACGTACAAATCAGGCGTGTTACACCTGTGCGTCGGTCTAATGTAGTTCTAGCATAAATCTCTTGCGTCTCATATTGGCTTGACTGTTCTGTAAACCGTAACATTTAGAATGGTTTATGTTGATTGGCTATTCCAGGCAGTACGATTTTCCGGGAATATATGTATAATGACGAAAAGAATCATCAATAAACCTTTATCAGTGGGTTCGTCGTTCGATGTCCAGTTACAAAAACTTTGACGTTTGGGAGAAAGTAAACTTACTAATGAAATTAACATTAAAAAAAATCATTAACAGAATTTTTGTTTGTGAGTTTTATACGCGAAATATCGTACCCTTATTGCAAAAACCAGCTATCTGCAATTTTCACCCAAATTAAAGTTAAGTCCATTCATCCATTCGTCTCATCAAGATAAAACTACAGGTAAAACCGGTTATTGGCTACGTCACTTATTTACAAAGATAGCTTCGGAAAAAAGTAAATAACTTACAAATTTGATTGAATATAATAGTAATAATATAATATAATAATACAAAAATGTTAGTGCATTTAGTTGGTTTTTGCAATAAGGGTACGATATTTTCAAATGAAATGGAAAATACTCATCTTGTGAAAGATTTTGAAACCTTTTAGTCTTTTATTTTACCGACTCTACTGGAATGTCAATTTGCACGCTAAACGGGTTTCTATTTCACTCGCTTTTTATGTACGTGAAACGTTTTGAACGTTGTTTAGTGTATTTAAAATTCAACACGCAGATATTGCCTTTATTTGCTAGTTCTATAGTCGTCAACGTGTTTCAATATAAGGTTCGTTTTGTTTTATATAAGTGCTAACTGCTGTTAGCGGCTTTGCGCACGCGACAGAAGAAAATTATCTCAAGGGACCTTACTTTCGGGATAAGAAGTATGTGCTATTCCACAACCTGGCTTACCCGTGTACCAAGTTTTATGAAAATTAATTCAGCCGTTCGAATGTGAAGAAATAATATACACACTCAAAAACTCTCGCCTTTATAATATTGGCGCGATAATACAATAATTCTACAGTGCTGGTTGTTGGAAATGTCCCGGAAAAATGGGAAGGCTACAAAGCCTTCTCCGTTTTCCAAAGATTGGTACTGGAATGCAAAGGGTTTTTCTCTTTCACTAGTAAAGTATATTGCAACTGAAAGCCTACAAAGCATTGAAACGGAATATTCTTTTTGAGCGACATTATAGGCATTTGACCGTTTTATATTATGACACCTTACCTTAAATTGCTAATTATGGCGATAAGTCCCCTCTTTGAGGAGTGGCTGGAAAGATCTTACGGCGTCCTTACCTACCGCATGACGCAGGTCCTCACCAGACATGGTAAGTTCGGGAGGTTCCTGCACCGGATTCGTGCAGAAGAGACGCCCGAAATTATTATTTATTATTTTTGTTTGTAAGAAGTAATCTCTAAAGTACTGGTTCGATTGCAAAATTTTTTTCACCGATAGAAAGCTGCTTTGTTCTTGAAGGACATAGGCTATATTTTACATACGCAAGCGAAGCCGCGGGAAAAAGCTAGTAACTTATAATTTACAGTAAAGTTTTTTATTTGTTTACTTCAATTGAAAATGTTTCCCGTGACTAAAGAAATGAATTTGAATTCCATTATAGAGGAAATCGAATCAGTAATTATCTTTGTTAGAATGAAATCTCTTTATCGTGATTGTGTTGTTATTTTTAATAGATACACAGTTAACGGCAAAAATACACAAAGGAATGATAAATAAATAAAATGCTCTGAGATCAATAAAAATGTATCTACGGCTTGGTAACAGAAATTAGAGATTTAATTAGGTCGGCTGCCTGCTGTGACCATTTATGCCTGAAATAAAAGCGGCTTTCGAAAATAAGTCCAAAGTCACTATGGTGTGAAAGTGGATAAAGTGTTTTAATATACTTTCTACACCATTTTTTGTTGGCTAAAAAATTATACGTATTTTGTAAAATACATTTTTTTTGTCATAGTTTCCGATCCAAATCTTCTTTGTTACATACTTATTATAATATGTTAGGAAGCAGTATCGTAAGCGTACTGACTGCTGTTGCGGAATTGTTCGAAAAAATTACTTCGGTGTGCAAAAACAATTGAAGGAAAACAGGTGGGTTTTAAGGTGCCATTCGAACCTCGGCTGCAGGCTGCGAATGCAGGTAGCACACGCATGACACGCAGCCGTTGCCTGCATCCACAGCCGGGAGTGATTTCGAGGCTGGCTGCACGTGCTGCAAGTCGCAAATCTACGATTCAATCCAATATGAACGCTATCGGCTTCGAGTAGCGAATTTTTCGGATTTGTTTTAACAGGTTGGAGTGACGCCCGGGTGTCGCCACTGTGTGGACCGCCCGGAGGACACGGTGGAGTACACGGTGGAGGTGTTCTGCTTGGGCAGAGTAACGCCGTGTCCTCGTGGGGACGATCGGCGGCGGCGATCTCTCGCGTCGGGCCTTGGTACAGGCCATGGTCCGGAGCGAGGAGGAGTGGCAGGCGGTCGCCTCCTTCTGCGAAGCAGTAATGCTACCAAAGGAGGCGGCCGGTAAGTCCCTTCTTTGAGGCGTGGTTGGAAAGACCTCACGGCATCCTCACCTTCCGCATGACGCAGGTTCTCACCGAACACGGGAAGTTCGGGAAGTTCCTGCACCGGATTCGTGCGGAAGCGACGCCCGGGTGTCGCCACTGTGTGGACCGCCCGGAGGACACGGTGGAGCATACGGTGGAAGTGTGCCCCGCTTGGGAAGAGCAACGCCGTGTCCTCGTGGGGGCGATCGGCGGCGGCGATCTCTCGCGCCGGGCCTTGGTACAGGCCATGGTCCGGAGCGAGTAGAAGTGGCAGGCGGTCGCCTCCTTCTGCGAAGCAGTAATGCTAGCAAAAGAGGCGGCCGATCGCGTGAGGCAACGGCAACGGTCCTCACGCCCCAACCGCCGCCGGGATTCCGATCCCGATTTCCGGCCACCGTAGGCGCGGGCTTGCGGACGGCGGGCAATGGGTGGCTCGCCGTCCGACCGTCCGGTAACCATCCGGACCGAGCCCAAGTCGTCGACGGCGCGTATTGTTCCGCGCGCGCCTCAGGGAGATGTCAGCAAATCGTAGGGGCCCAGCAGGGTCGAAGCCTACTGGGGCCATGGGTAGTGTGAAAACGAAACCGTGGCCCTGGGACGAAGGCAACGAAGGAACAGGAGTGGGTTTTTAGTCAGTAAAAGTCTGACACTATCTCCCGCTCCGCCCAAGAGCGGGATTTGTCATAAGATGATTTTCCCACCTATAAAAAAAAAAAAAAAAACCAAAGGAGGCGGCCGATCGCGTGAGGCAACGGTCCTCACGCCCCGACCGCCGCCGGGATTCCGATCCCGATTTCCGGCCACCGTAGGCGCGGGCTTGCGGACGGCGAGCAATGGGTAGCCCACCGTCCGATTGTCCGGTAACCGTCCGGACCGAGCCCAATGCGTATTGTTCCACGCGCGCCTCAGAGAGATGTCAGCAATCGTAGGGGCCCAGCAGGGTTGAAGCCTACTGGGGCCATGGGTAGTGTGAAAACGAAACCCCAGGCCCTGGGACGAAGGCAACGAAGGAACAGGAGTGGGTTTTTAGTCAGTAAAAGTCTGACACTATCTCCCGCCCCGCCCAAGTCGATGTCATAAGAAGATATTCCCACTAAAAAAAAAACCTATCTATTTTGTGTCCTAAGCCACTGGGCGCAAATGAGTGGCTTTGATACATTTAGTTATCGTGGAAAACTATTATGCAAATAAGCATAAGCATAAGCATAATCAGCCTTTTAATGTTCCCACTGCTGGGACTCAGGCCTCCTCTATCTAGGAGAGGGAATGGGCCGTAATCCACCACGCGGGCCCAGTGCGGATTGGTGAATGTCACATGTCTTCGAATTTTTGGTTCTAGGACATGCCGGTTTCCTCACGATGTTTTCCTTCACCGTTTTTGAGAGCAGTGGTGATGAAATAAATTACACAAAGTAATGCGCCTGGCTGGGTTTGAACCCGCGACCTACAACTTGTAAGTCGGGGCCGTTACCGCTCGGCCACCACTGCTCCCAAGCATTATGCAAATAAAAATATCAAATTGTAAAGAAAAAACCAGGCCAGAAGAATGAGACATTCTCTCAGTTTCAAAGAATCGCCCTACTATATATAACTATACTAACTTCTCTCAACATAAATTAGTTTCCTCAAAATGACTTAGTTAGCTTCCCTAGCCACAACAGGATTAGAGCTAATAAATAATTTCTTGTTAGTCCTACCGTGTCTCTACCGGCAGATAAACTGATTCTACTCCCGATGTTTACTTTCATTAACAGTTGACAAGGAAGCCACTGTTTATTAGTTTCACATACATAGTTTGGAAGTTTGTGTAAGTACACACCTACAGTCATGAGCAATAAGATATATACCTTAACTTGCGCTATTCAAGAAATAAATATATATTATTGCACAAAAATCCAAAATAAAAAAACAAAAATATTTTTATTTCACATAGGACTACATGGGCACTTATAAAACGTCAGAAGCTAGTGCACGGTTCCAAATTGGTCGTTTCCTATGGACAAGAACCGGTAAGAAACTCCATGGTTACTCTTTTAAAAAAAAACTTTTTACAAAAAAATACAACCGACTTCAAAGTAAAAAAAAAACACTGAAAAGTGCAAAATAACTTTAATTTCCGAAGTCGGTGTTTCTATAATAGTTTTGTCTCTTCGTTATTTAACACCGACTTCCGAAATTAAAGTTATTTTGCACTTTTCAGTGTTTTTTTTTACTTTGAAGTCGGTTGTATTTTTTTGTAAAAAGTTTTTTTTATTTTACACTTTTTAGTTATGGTACCACCACTAAAAAGTACCGCTCAGCCAAACTTAAATACCTTATAGCCAGAGTGCATCTCATGACAATTCTAATAATCTCAAACACGGTTAGATTACATTAATTTATTACAGAGTTCCGGTGCCTAACTTCAGGCTTCATCCTCAGATCAGTTCGATATATTCCCCCTCTACTTTCAGCCAGTCATCGACTACACGTATAAACAAATCAATTTTACTTTTTACGACGGTTCTGCTGTGATCCTATGAGGAGTTCTGTTCCATATCTTCGAAGTTCATGCAAATCTAGGAAACGACCCAAGAGCTAGATTGACTCGACACTATCCCCGAAGATATCCCGGACGTCAGCCTGTACGAGATTAGGATGGCTCTGAAGCAGTTGAAGAACAACAAGGCGTCGGGTGAGGACGGAATTACGGCCGAGCTCCTGAAGGCGGGTGGAAAACCGGTCCTAAAGGCCCTTCAGAAGTTGTTCGATTCCGTCATACTCGAGGGAAAAACGCCACAGGCATGGAGTAGAGGTGTGGTGGTACTCTTCTTTAAGAAGGGTGACAATACCCTGCTTAAGAATTACAGGCCCATCTCACTTATCGCATTGGGGGAAAAAAAAAACCTGTAAAGATAGATGTAAGATGAAGTAAATAAATAAATAAATAAATAAATAAATAAATAAATAAATAAATAAATCTCACTTCTGAGCCATGTCTACAAGCTGTTTTCCAGAGTCATCACGAACCGTCTCGCGCTCAGGTTCGACGACTTCCAGCCTCCCGAAAAGTCGGATTTCAAAAAGGCTTCAGCACCGTGGACCACACACATACGCTGCAGCAGGTTATACAGAAGACTGAGGAGTATAATCAGCCTCTCTGCTTAGCGTTTGTGGACTACGAGAAAGCCTTTGATTCGATCGAGACTTGGGCTGTATTGCAGTCTTTCCAACGGTGCCAGATTGACTATCGGTACATCGAAGTGCTGAAGTGTTTATACAAAAACGCCATCATGTCATCCGACTTCAGGACCAGACCTCGAAACCTATCATCTTGCAGCGGGGTGTGAGGCAAGGAGATGTCATTTCTCCGAAATTGTTCACGGCTGCAATGGAGGATGTCTTCAAGGTTCTGGAGTGGAGAGGGCTAGGCATAAATGTCAATGGCGAGTACTTAACTCACCTTTAATTTGCCGACGATATAGTAGTCATGGCTGAGACTACGAAGGAGCCCACTACAATGCTCGGTGACCTCAGTAAAGCTTCCGAAAGAGTGGGGCTAAAAATGAACATGGACAAAACCAAAGTCATGGTAAACATCCATGTAGCACCCACTCCTATCAAGATCGGAGACTCTACACTCGAAAATGTAGACGACTACGTTTACCTGGGACAGACGGTCCACTTGGGTAGGTCTAACTTCGAGAAAGAGGTCAATCGTCGAATCCAACTCGGCCGGGCAGCGTTCGGTTAGCTGCGCGGTGTCTTCTCGTCCAATATACCACAGTGTCTCAAGACGAAAGTCTATGACCAGTGCGTGTTGCCAGTGATGACATATGGCTCCGAAACGTGGTCGCTTATAATGGGCCTCATCAGAAGGCTTAAAGTCACTCAAAGGGCAATGGAAAGGGCTATGCTCGGAGTTTCCTTGCGTGATTGCGTCAGAAATGATGATATCCGCAGGAGAACTAAGGTTACAGACATAGCCCGAAGAATCGCCAAACTTAAGTGGCAGTGGGCAGGAACACATTGCCCGCAGAACAGATGGTCGATGGGGACGAAAGGTTCTGGAATGGCGACCACGTACCGGAAGACGCAGCGTTGGAAGGCCTCCCACAAGGTGGACCGATGACCTGGTGAGGGTCGCGGGAATCCGATGGATGCGAGACGCACAGGACTGGTCATTGTGGCGACATTTAGGGGAGGCCTATGTCCAACAGTGGACGTCTTTCGGCTGAAATGATAATGATGATTAATACATTTAAAAAACTGGCCAAGTACGAATCGGACTTGTGCACGAAGGGTTCCGTACCAACCGTAGCAAAAAAACAGAAAAAAAATCACGTTTGCTGTATGGGAGCCCCGCTTAAATATTTATTTTCTTCTGTTTTTAGTATTTGCTATTATAGAGGCAAAAGAAATACATTATCTGTCGAGCTGTCTAGCTACGTCAGGTCATGAGATACAGCCTGGTGACAGACGGACAGCGGAGTGATGGCAATAGGGTACCGTTTTTACTCTTTGGGCACAGAACCCTAAAGACCATCTGACATAAATTTGTAACAAGATATAATTTTATAAAAGTTTACGTTCCGTATTTAGGGCTTACGAAAAGTTAATTAAAATCAACAAATTCCATTATAATTTCAAAACATCTGTTTCTGATTACATCCTCCATTGACTTGAAAAAATTGTTTTACGCTGAAACGGTTTTGAATACTAATACTGAAATTTCGAGATGTTTAATTACACAATTTTAAATTTTATTCACATTTCACTTTTCGTTTCACAAACAGTTACAGAATAAAGGACGCGGAATAAAAATAAGTGAGGAAATATTTAAGGGGTGGGGGGAAAGAGGGGGGAGGAACTTTACCAATTTATTCGTTTGCCTTTTTTCTAGGGTAGAGCGAGAGGGCATGTAACAATTTTACTGACTAAAACCCACTCTTATGTTCCTTCTTTGACTTGCATTCTAGGACTCTGGGTGCGGAAGCGAACCCATAGCACCAGTAGGCTTTGGCCCTGCTGGGCCTGTGGTTAGAAGTGGTCTCGCTCGTTATAAGTCAAATAACTGTAATATATGTTGCTTAGGGTGATTTTAATATCTTGCGGATTTCATCACGCATGCGGGATTGCTGCGTACGCGTAGCCCCCGCAAATGTCCTTTTCGTTCAAGTATATATTGTAATGCGTGGAATACGCACGCGGGATGCAGGGCGTGATATCGGGTAGCAACCCCGCATGCGGAGCAATTCCGGATGCGTAATGAAATTCGCGCGATTTTAAAAACACGCTCAGTTGGTTCGAAGGCATTTGCTTTTGCTAAAATATTTTCAACTCCTTGGTAATAGATAGAAAACTTTCCATGGGGCAAACAATACAATTCCACACAATACTTCAATTGGGCACGCCACAATTATGGCGGTAAGTCCCTTCTTTGAGGCGTGGTTGGAAAGACCTCACGGCGTCCTCACCTTCCGCATGACGCAGGTTCTCACCGAACACGGGAAGTTCGGGAAGTTCTTGCACCGGATTCGTGCGGAAGCGACGCCCGGGTGTCGCCACTATGTGGACCGCCCGGAGGACACGGTGGAGCATACGGTGGAAGTGTGCCCCGCTTGGGAAGAGCAACGCCGTGTCCTCGTGGGGGCGATCGGCGGCGGCAATCTCTCGCGTCGGGCCTTGGTACAGGCCATGGTCCGGAGCGAGGAGGAGTGGCAGGCGGTCGCCTCCTTCTGCGAAGCAGTAATGCTAGCAAAAGAGGCGGCCGATCGCGTGAGGCAACGGCAACGGTCCTCACGCCCCAACCACCGCCGGGATTCCGATCCCGATTTCCGGCCACCGTAGGCGCGGGCTTGCGGACGGCGGGCAATGGGTGGCCCGCCGTCCGACCGTCCGGTAACCATCCGGACCGAGCCCAAGTCGTCGACGGCGCGTATTGTTCCGCGCGCGCCTCAGGGAGATGTCAGCAAATCGTAGGGGCCCAGCAGGGTCGAAGCCTACTGGGGCCATGGGTAGTGTGAAAACGAAACCGTGGCCCTGGGACGAAGGCAACGAAGGAACAGGAGTGGGTTTTTAGTCAGTAAAAGTCTGACACTATCTCCTGCTCCGCCCAAGAGCGGGATTTGTCATAAGATGATTTTCCCACCAATAAAAAAAAAAAAAAACCTTTGAATTGAGTTTTTTTTTTTTTGCACACTCCTAACATATACCCAAAAATGCCTAAGGCATTAAGTCCGCCTTTGTACAGTGTTTCTTACTAGTGCATAAAGTTTTAATAAATAAATATACTAACGCTATTTGCCAAAGGCGATACAAAAATAACGTCCACTTCTGGTAGATCGTAGGGGCCCAGCAGGGTCGAATCCTATACTGGGGCCATGGGTGATGCGAAAGAGACCCCCAGGGCCCTGGAAAAATGGCAAAGAAGGAACAGGAGTGGGTTTTTAGTCAGTAAAAGTCTGACACTATCTCTTGCTCCGCCCAAGAGCGGGGGATGTCATTAGACGATTTTCCCACCCGAAAAAAAAAAAACTTCTGGTAGATAATATCAGATTGTACTAACAAATTAGCCACAAAACGACCCAGACCACATATGTAAAATACAGTTCATACTCGTATTCATTTGTATCACACTCACATACACCGCAGCGCAACACTGGAGCCTCACTTCCGATCACTCCGCCCGGCATTGTGCTCGCCACACTAGATACAAAGCAGCGTATTGTTCGACGGCTTTCATAATTTTCATAATATAAAACTGAAAATGTTCCAGCTATTTCTTACTTATGATGTTGCAAGTCATTTTTTAGTATAATGTCTACTTCAAATCTAAAAAAAAATCAGCAATATAAAAAAGATAATATAAATATTATATAAAAATCTCGTGTATCTCGTGTGTGAATCTCGTGCCACATTATTTTGTTACAGCACTCCTCGGCTTTACCGATTTTTATGAAATTTTTTGTTTGTATCCTCCTAGCCCAACCCCCATTTTTTTCTTTGATAACTTATTAGTAATTTAAAAAAAATATTTTGTCATAATAATAACGTTTATAATATGCATTTATTAATAATATATATTTTTAGGTTTCAAGTAGCACAAAATAATTAAACTATTGTTGGAACATCATTATTTTCCTCTTCTCATCATTATCTTTGATTCGTTTAATAGTACATTATGATATAAGTGTGTAATCATTAATTACTCACGTGTGTCATACGACGTTTTTCAATACACTTGTGAAGAAAACAACAGTAAAACTAGTAAAATTTTCTGTGACATGGCGGTAAAAATCTGTTTTCTTAAGCGCGCGCATCATTTTTTTTTATTTACCCCTAGAGGAAGGCTAAGGTATTTTGATCATACTGCCTAGTCTTACATTTATGTTTTCTTGCGTGAAAAGTTTTTACGATAATGTCTTTCGTAGTGACAATAGAATGCAGATGTAACATTTTCTAATTATTTTGTAGTATTTAATTTAATTTAATTAATACAGCCATTGAACTTCACTGGAATAAAAAAAAACACGCCAAAAACCGCGCGCGTCTTAAAATGGTGGCCATAGACCACAAACAAAAACAAATATTATATATTTACTTATAAATGTTTTTTATTAAATAAATCGTTTGTACAAGTTAAATTTATCCATTTTAACTTGTAAATTTATTTATTTATTTATTTATTTATTTATTACATTATAACACCTTTACAGACAAGTCCAAGGCGATGTTATAACTAACACTTAATATATTGTATGTACCTACATGGATGTCATGTAATGTCCAGACCTCTCTCAATAATTATTTGAGCTGCTTCTAAAAATTTCGGCAGTGTTTGGCCAAATATATCCTCCGATTGTGCTATATTATTGATAATACGTATAGCTCGTGACAAAGGGGCAAACTTTAGGAGGTTAGTCCTAGCAGACGGCACCTCTAAGAGAGCGGGGCGGCGGCGCGCGCCCACACACCCGTCCGGCGCGCGCAGCCGCAGCGCTTCCAGCACGTCTGGGTGGTGCAACAACCCTATCAGTACACTAGCCACGTACTTGACCAGTGCGACATCCCTTCTTACCTCCAGTCTAGTATACCCGACCATGCCCAGGACGAAAAGACTCGGCTACATGAGCGGATAAAAGGGGTAAACCCCATATTGTTTCAAGTATAGAAATCTCGTAAATTTATTTTGGATCTTTTCCAACATGAGGCTGTACTTTTCCTCATGAGGATTCCAAATAATTGAACTGGTTTCTAGGTGGCTCCTTACAAGTGCATTATATAAAACTTTGACAGCAGCCGTATCGCTAAAATCCTTACATTGTCTCAGGATGAAACCGAGGCTTCTGAAAGCCCTGCCGCACACCTCAACTATGTGTTTGCGGAATGTTAACTCCGACACCATCTGTACGCCCAGGTCCCGTACCTGCGTGACACGCGGCATTACTATGCCGTCCATCTCGTACTGATGGCGCAATGGAGCATGCGCGCGACTGTAGCTCATTACACAGCACTTATTGGCATTAAAATGCAGTTTATTAGATTTACTCCATTGGACTACATGAAATTACATTGGACACAAATTGGATGAAATAAGTAAGTAAGACACGAATTTATATACTAGGTATTGAACGCAATAACTTAATGGGAATTTTATTCAATTCAAAATTTGTTTTGCGAACAGAGGTTGAACAAAAAGGTTTTAACAACATTATAGCACTAGTATTTTGATTACCATTCAAAATGTCACAGTTTGGTAACGAGTGCCATTATATACCTAAGTGCAGCGCAATAAGAGTCACTTTCTGAGCAAGTGTGTTGAAAAAAAGTATTATAACCCGACTCATTGCTACTTCATCAATTGTTTCTCTGTCATATACTAACAATTTATCAAGCTCTCGATTCTAATCTCCTAACGGCGTCTGACTGCCTACAGATACCATAATAGCTTTTTTTTGGGTTATATTGAGGGAGAATTTTCCTGAATAAAACTTATTCGTGTTCCAGGGTCATGGTTGTCTATGTCTGCTATCATGGTAGTATAGTATTATGCTGACAGTATGCTCGAACAGCGCTGGCATGCACCCAGTTTAAAATGTTGTAACTTACTCGGCCCTCTAAACAGCTTTAATTTATAATATATTTTTAGTAATCTAAAAGAACTGGGTATTTTTTCATTGTGATACTAACAGGCTTTGCAATTTTGTATGAATAACAATATCTATCAGCAGTGAGCAGTGGTGGCCGAGTGGTAACGGCCCCGACATACGATTTGTAGGTTGTGTAATTTATATTATCACCACTGCTCTCAAAACGGTGAAGGAAAACATCGTGAAGAAACCAGCATATCCTAGAACCAAAAAATCGAAGACATGTGACATTTACCAACTCGCACTGGGCCCGCGTGGTGGATGACGGCCCAATCCCTCTCCTAGAGAGAAGGTCTGAGTCTCAGCAGTGGGAACACTGATGGCGGCGGGGGTCGACCTCTGGGCCAACTGTTTCTCACACAAATCAATCGTACATCGTTTGCTCTGGCGTCACCAGTCCTGACTCTATACATTTTGGCTGATAAAGTAAGAGTAACGGGGGCAGCGCTAGTACAACCCGTTGTACCTACTTGAAAATCGAAAAGGACGCAAGGGTGTCGACTAAGACTACGTCCCGCCCCAAAAGCCCACCTTCTACAACACCAACGCCATGTCATCTCTTCCCATCGTCACGTATCAAGCTGCTTGGTTTAAACATCGCAGGTACGCCAACAGTGATAAAAGTTCAACGAATAATATCATTGCTGCCTTGCTGTACTTAGTGGCCTACGTTGAGGCTGTTGACAGCGTCAGCGTAGTAGCATCGATATGGAGCAATACAAGATGCGTCTAAGCGTAGGTAAGTGGTAAGCCGAAACGACTAGTTTTCTATCGCAATCATGTTAATCAAGAAATCGGCGGCAACAATCTCTCGCAGACATACAGGTCATGGTCCGAAGCGAGGAGAAGTGGCAAACGGTCGCCTCCTTCTTCGAAGCAGTAATGCTAGCAAAGGAGGAGGCGGCATGTGCACGTCTGGTAACCGACCCACCCTCCCGCTCTGCCCAAGAGCGGGGAATGTCATTGGATGAATTTCCTACCGAAATAAAAACACCGTCGTTTTAATCAAAACCCAATAATAATATCATATCTATCAATAGTTTCATCTTCCAAATAGGTGAAATCTCAAGCAAAGCTTGTATATTTAACATTTAGTTTACAAAATACCAAGAGCATGCACGTATTTGCGCAATAAATTGCTAAACTTAGTTGCAGCAGTGGCTCCCTCTTGAATAAATTTCACATTTATTCTGGACGCGTGCTCGATGCCGACACTTCAGGGCTATGAAAATGAAACTCGCGTTTTGATTAATTGTTGTGACGCCTACAACAGCGGACAAGCGGTGACATGTAAATTATACAGGAGATGAAGGTATAGAAGGTTATTATAATCTATACACATATGTAGGTAATATTATGTTAAAATAAATGGAAGGCTCCATTACAGCAGCAGCAATGTATAATAATTTATAATAATCATTTATTTCTTTCACAAAAGTACTTGTCGCATCAAGGGTGGCCGAGATGCGAAACATCGGGTCTTCATCACGATCCGACATAGTTATTGGTAAGTGTGGGCAATGACTTGGGTACTCGAACGAAAGATAATTTGAATCAGAATAATTTTATTTTGATAACGGTTTTACAAAAGGAAATAAACACGTGCGTTGGTACTAAGCGTATGCCGAGGCTGTCCGAGTTAGAATGCCGCACTTCTCAGGCTTCCCTCCAGTCCTCGCTGCATCCCTTCTACCGACGATCGTGTCCAAGCGGTAGGGCGCCGCTTGCGTTTCCGGTGACGATATTATTAGTTTACGAAACTAATTGTTAGATGGCGCTGTCCGTCGCACCCTTGCGCCACCAATCCACGACATACTTATTATAACTTACACTGCCTCAGCCGCCGCTGAGTAAGTAAGTAAGTAAGTAAGTAAGTAAAAATTTATTTGCATAGATTGTAGGTACATGAGATAAGTTGGAACAAGCTGAAGACGCCTGCTTTAAAAAAGGCTGAAGTACGCTTTCTTGGATCAGCTTTACTATTTTGTGCCTGTTGCTATGGAGACTCTGGGCAGTTGGAGAACGGAGGCAAAGTGTTTTGTGGGGGATTTGGGCCGTAGGCTCGGGGAGGCAACGGGTGACTCCCGGTCCAGGTCGTTCTTGGTGCAAAGGATGGCCATCGCTATTCAGCGAGGTCATACGGCCAGTGTTATGGACACTTTTGCACCGGGAACGATCAGGGGCGGGTTATTTATTGACGTTTGACATTTCATTTAATTGTAAAATGATAATTCTTTTATATTGTGTTTATTAAAATTGTTTGAATTTACAAATAAATACTATGAAGTTTGAGCAGCTGGAGCCGAACTAAGAGGAGCCTGTATTTTGGCTTACAGCGCCAACCCGTCGCGTTACATTTTATAATAGAAATTAAATGCGTGCATTATTCAATACTTATGACTATGGTGTACTCTCTGATACGGTTCTGTTCCTCTCTTTGTGTGTTATGCTAGGTGAATGAGTGAGTGTGAGAGGTTGTGTCTATAATAGTAATATTCCACAACTATCACACAACGCCGTCTAGTCCCAAGCTAAGCAGAGCTTGTGTTATGAGTACTAGACAACAGACTGATAAACAAACTTATATATTTCTAAACACATACATGATTATAGATAAATTACACCCAGACACAGAACAAAGTATTGTGGTCATCACACAAACATTTGTCCTGGGTGGAAATCGAACCAACAGGCCAGTCAACAGAAGTATAGTCTATAGTTGGGTGTGAGTGTAATATGTGGTAGTTTATAATGTGTAGATTACACCTTACACACACGAGCAGACTAGATACCAAAGTGTATAGAATACTGAACTAACTGTGTAATTAGTCTAATTACTAGATCAGACGCGGAATTTATAATGAGGTACTGATCCACAGAGGAGGATCATAAAACTACGTCGGAGCAAGACGGAGCTCGACCTACATTGTTAGCAAAATAGGACAAGATTTTACCAACATTTGGCAGCGAAATGTTTTTGTGAATTCAAAATAGAGCGCTTATATTTTTTCTTTTGGCTAACTCATCTATAGGCTTGTTGTTGACATGGATAGAGTGGAGCGAGTAATTTAACACTCGTTGGCTATTTAATAGTATTGTTTCGTATTAAGAAGTTCTTTATAGTGCTAATTCCTAAAGTGCAAAGTTTATACGACATCAACAGCATTTTTAATTGCATTTAACGACATGTTTTTTTTTTAGGTGGGAAAATCATCTAATGACATCTCTCACTCTTGGGTGGAGTGGGAGGGCGTGTCAGACTTTACTGACTAAAAACCCACTCCTGTTCCTTCTTTGTTCCAGGGCCCCGAGGATCTCTTTCGCATCACCCATAGCCCCAGTAGGCTTCGACCCTGCTGGGCCCCTACGGTTGCTGCCATCTCTTTGAGGCGCGCGTGGAACACTACGCGCCGTCGACGGCTTGGGCTCGGTCCGGACAGTTACCGGACGGTCGGACGGCGAGCTAATTTAACCACTAGGTTGGCGTCACGGGTTTGATCCCGCACGGAACCAATATTTCTATGACCTATAAATAGTTGTTCCAGGTTTGAGTGTCCTTGTGTACATGAGTTTACGCATTTGTGAACCTATCTACTATAAAGGAGTACCTAGTGTAGGGTGACAAGTAAAACAATAATTGCTTTTGTATGGTAATAAGGCCTCTCTATGACTGGCCTGTTGACTGGCCTGTTGATCTAGTGGTTAGTGGCCCTGACTGCTATGCTGGAAGTCGTGGGTTCGATTCCCACCCAGGACAAATGTGTGTGATGAGCACGGTCATTTGTTTTGTGTCTGGGAGTAATTTATCTATAATATGTATGTATTTAGATATATATAAGTATGTTTATCAGTTGTCTAAACGTACTCATAACACAAGCTCTGTTTAGCTTGAGACTAGACGCCATTGTGTGATAGTTGTGGAATATATTATTATATGTTATATTATTATTATAATAAGGTAATAAATATTGTTGTACAATATCATAAAACCCTCCTGACATTTTATCCAGTCGCTATAATTTATATGTCAATCACTGAAATTAACGACTTTTATCTACTGTAATAAGCTTTTATTAAATACCTGAACCCTCCTCATATATCAGCCTGTTGGTGAAAATCGCATAAAAATCCGTTCAGTAGTTTTTGAGATCATCGCAAATACACAGATAGACGCTATGTAGAACTTTATTTCATAATGAGTGCGGATTTCTATATCTCATAGCTGGTTGTAATAACGACGGTAATAGTTTCATCATCATCTTCATTTCAGCTGAAAGACGCCCACTGTTGCACATAGCCCTCCCCAAAGTGTCGCTATAACGACCGGTTCGGTGCGTCTCGCGTATCGCATTCCCGTGACCCTCAACAGGTAATTGGTCCACCTTGTGGGAGACCTTCCAACGTATTCTTTTTCAATTGATGTAAACTAGCTTGACTGCGATCGCACAAGATGGTAAATAGTGATACAGTCGTTGATGGTGAGGCGCACTAGTTTGTTAAGAGCCTATTCACTCTAGCCTTGAAGATACCCAAATTATAAAGCTCATATTTTGATAACTATCACGCCTACATTAATCAGTCGCAATTATCTTCTCAAGTTTGAATTAAGCAATTAAATTAAGACTATCAACGGGTCAAAAGTTTAGACATCTCGATTTATTTACTTAAAAATAAACTTCTTCATTACTTTGAGTGAAATCTCCGTTATCTACATAATTGTTATTAATATTAATTGGTCTCAAGTTATTTCTCGCTATGAAATTGTCTAAAATTTAACGTGTAAAACCCTGCCGACTTTACTAGCAGCCAATTTTATTGAGAAATGAATACCATAGAACCCAATTTTATCTGGCATTTAATAAAGCGAAACGGTTCAGGAATGTATGAATTTTGGGCCTAAGTATTGCTGTGTATGTTGCCCAGTTAGAGAAATAAAAGAGGCCGCTTTCTTTGTTGACTTAGAAGATCTATTCAGTACTAGCTTCTGGCAGCGGCTTCGCCCGCGCGGACGTCGGTATCTCCATAAATACTTCCAGCCCCCGTTTTACCCCCTTAAGGGTAGAGTTTCGTAAAATCCGTTCTTAGCGGATGTCTACACCCTATAAGGAACCTACCTAAATTTTAAGTTTGTTGGTGTTATAGTTTCGGAGATTTCGTGATTAATCAGTGAGCGGTATTTCGCTTTTATATGTATGGATTTGTTGTAAGATCTGAATTCTGACTGCCACAATATTATTAGATAGGTAAGTAGTCCTCATAGTTGCAAAGTAGTTGGAATAGGAAGAGAGGATTTTTCCTTAATTAAATTTTCTATTATGAGAAAATAAGGTTTCGTCCTTATTTTCTCATAATAGAAAATTTAATCAGAACTAGAAAAGATATGAATGTTTTTGTGTATATTTTTTGTAATTCCGTCACACTCAAACGGCTGAATGGATTTGAATATTTGGTACCAGAATAACTTATGAGAGAATAACTATGAGATAAATACCATAATTGTGAGATGATGAAATGAGATCTAGGACATGCCGGTTTCCTCACGATATTTTCCTTCACCGTTTTGAAAGCAGTAGTGATGAAATAAATTACACAACTTATACTCCTAAGATGACCGAAAACCAAATTAAAACAAAAATGCGGATTATCTACGAGTGATGGCTACAGATGGTCTTCTTCCAGCAATAACCATGCCAACGAGAAACAATTTTGATTCCCTTGAGAGTGTCGAAATATACGTTTTTTGCGACATAAACGGCCGTATCTTTTTTTTCGTTAACTTATAAGTATGGTTTTTTCACAACTTCAAGGGACCGCAGATTTGAGTATATGGTTTTAATTTCAACTCGATACCTCCACGCGTTTCCGAGATAAAGGGTCTTGACAGACAGAGAAAGCGATCCAATAAGGGTTCAGTTTTTTCTTTGTTTTTTGAGGTACGGAGCCCTAAACATGAAAAGTATGAATGCTTTAGGTATTTTCCGTTTTTGTCGAAGATCATTAAAACTAATGAGTCCCAATAGTGTTACATTGTATGGGATGGAGCAACACAAATATTATGTGACATGAAAGGAGATATCTGATATCCCAAAGGGTAAGGATATCACATGATTTGGTTATTATATTGTAGAGAATCACGAAAGCTATGTACGTATGTTATGAATAGTAAGTACTGGCATCAGACCTAGAATTGGAATCGCGTTAAAAAGTTCGTCGAAATAAAATATCAACTACCTCTGATTTGTTTATTTATTTATATTTTTTTATTTATATATTTATTTATTTTGTCTCATACATAAGTTTTAACAATTTATAAGAACAAGAATACAGTCGGGAGACAGGAGCCCATACTAGATGAAACCCATGCTACTTCTAACCTCCTGGTCTCCTAAACTCATCGCAAACATAAAAAGCCAAGGTTGGAGTATATACATTAAAGCAGCAGGGAGCTCTTATAAGTCATGAAAACAAGAATAAAATTAAAACATTAAATTAAAATGATATTAAATTAAAATTATGACATTAATTAAATTAAATAATGATATGAGATTAAATTAAGACATTAAATTAAAAATCATTTAAAATTACTCCAAATATTTTCACCAATTTACGTTTCCAATTGCCGAATAAATATTGAAGGTCACAAGCACTCACTGCAATCAATGTTTGAATGAAACGTTATTTGGCAGCGACCTGTAGACATTACCGTATGAAACTTACGAGATTAAGTCTCGTTATCAAACAATATTAAACTCTATTTCTTGACAAATAGTGTTCAAAATATTCAACTTACGGAATAATGGAATCAAACCACACACTTCAGATGCATCTTACTGACAAATCTGACCAACTCCACATTTCAATTCAGCAGATACTTTGCACTCTAAGTATATAAGTATATATATTAATAGATTAGACTTAGGCTTCTGAAGTAATGAATTTGCTATTATAGATACAATTAATATATATTACTGCTGTCCGTGACTTACTTTTTGAAGGACACATTAATTTTACTTTGTTGTGATACCATTGTCGATTCTGACGTCATTTTTGTTGTTGTGTAGCGCTACTTGCGGCGATTATTGGCACTATTTCAAAGCGGTTTATCGACGAAGCGCCGTTTTGTATGTAGGCTGCACGATATTAAGCCCCTTTGACGAAAGCGAAGTGCGCATTCAATGCGGCATACCTACTTTATTGTAGCCGTATTGAAATCCGGCTGAACGTGAGGTAGCTGCACTTATTTTTGCAATCCGACTCGCCAACTTGTAAAACGGCGTGTTATACAAAATGGCCCTGACATAGATATAATTATACACTCAAGAAAAACTTAGGGTGCCTTTAAATTTGCCGCAAAGTGCCGCGCTACCGTTACGCGGCACTTTGTGGCTAATTTGAAGGCGCCCTTAATCTCTACATTGATATTTTAAATCTTTGGAATGGATATTGAAAGATTGTCCAACAAACTAACTTTCGGTGACCAAAAGATTGTAAAAGTTTAAAAATAGATTCAGAAGAAGAAACATCTCCTTTATCGCATTGGGTCTAAACTCCGCATAAGAACCGATTTAAGTAGTCCGCTTGCTTCACCGTATCATACCCTAAATACGACCACTTAAAATTAATTTGAATTTCGTCGCTTTCTTCTGTTATAGCTATTAACAGTAAACAGTAAAGGAAGTTTAGTAAACAATCTTAAGAATGTTTGAGTAAAACCATCGTCAAGGTGAAGTTTAATCTTCAGACAGCGCACCATTACGAGTAATTGAAATATATAGGGAAACTTCCAAATTCCCATTTTCCATTTTACTGGATGGAATGGAAAGACTTCGTGTAATAGCTTTTATGATTATTGTGTCGAAATGTTCTTAGTGATTTTAGTGTTGAATCCAGTCTTAGTGAAAAAGCTAACTTTTAATAAAATTCGGCTACAAACATAGAAAAATTATTTGCTTGTATAAAAATTCTGGTGGTTTCCTATACACCACTAATTTTTAAAATTAGTACAAATACTTAAAGGGCTTATTAGAAAAGGTCTTGTTATTATTTAAGTAAAGTCTCAATAAATAATATTCTTATACAGCAAAGTTATGAGCGTTTGTTTATATACCAAAATATCACCCAATTTATGGAAATATTGTACAGGCATTGATTATGAATGGCATTTAAAATAGGAAAAAAAACTGCGCATAGTATTTTCTAGTAGCAATTGTTATGAATTATTGATTCAATTATGAATTTTCGTAGACAATTTTGGGATTTTGTTTTTTTTTACTTTTGTCTACACAATTATTATATGATCAGTAACGGGGACGGATAGAGCCTCATTTTTTTGTACTAATTAAAACAATAGGGGCGTATAGTAGTGTGCCGTTAGAATTTCACCTCGGAACCCGTTTCCACAGGACAGATTTCTGTAGAACCTTTTGGAATTTGTTTTGCTTGCTTATATTTTATCTACCAGGTCTACTTTTGGTTTTTTGAGGTGGGAATACTTCCGCTCTAGGGTGAAATGAGAAGGTGGGTCAGACTTTTACTGACTAAAACCCCCTGTGTCTTTAGGTTACTGTTTAGCAAGGTTACGTTTTCAAACGTTCCTTCAGGTTGATAGCTATCGTAATATACTTTATATTTCGTAAATTTTAACATTAGTTTGCGCCATAAAATAAAAATACACAAACTGCCTAATAATTATTATTATTTATTTATGTGCCAGAATGTAGGCGTATAAAACAGTACCTGTACGGTACAACCGCAACCATGATCTTAATTTACATGAGGCCCGTTTGCATTCTACCATAACTTGTGGTGTGCAAATATTAATACAGTATACATTAAATTAATTTAAAATGTCATATTCATACTTCAGTTATCACTACAATTGCTACAAAATGTCTGGAAATCTTGTTTTATAACTGCTAACTTTTCAGACATTATTACACCAAATGCATCAGTGGAAAAAAGGTTCAGTTAAGCATATTAAATATACTACACATTACTATAGTGAACCCATATACGCACAACCACTTGCACTTTTTAACCGACTTCAAAAAAAAGGAGGAGGTTATCAATTCGGTTATATATTTTTTTAATCATTTTTTTATGTTTGTTACCTCCGTCATGTATGGCCCGATTTGCAATTTTTTTTTCTCCTATAGGTTAAGCTTCCGGATTGGCCACATTTTTTTCAAAATCCAGTTCTGATGATGGGATCCATGAGGAATCGAGGGAACCCCTCAAATATTAAAGGCAACCATATATTGATTTTGGTATTTTTGGAGCCGGAAGGTAGGCACAGAAACTCCGTAATTAATCAATGTATCCTAGCCGTGTTTGAGCTTATTAGAATTGTCATGAGATGCACTTTGGCTATAAGGTACTATCGAACTGATCTGATGATGGAGCTGGAAGGTGGAAGGTAGACACAGAAACTTCATAATAAAACAATGTAACATAGCAGTGTTTGGGTTAATTGGAATTGTCATGAGAAATAGGGCGACGAAAAAGTGTGAAATAAAAAACTTTTTACAAAAAAAAAAAAAAACCGACTTCACTAAAAAAAAACACTAAAAGGATCAAAATAACTCTAATTTCGGAAGTCGGTGTTAAATAAGAAACAAACAATACCGAGAAACACCGACTTCCGAAATTAGAGTTATTTTGATCCTTTTAGTATTTTTTTTAGTGAAGTCGGTTATTTATTTTTTTTAATATTTTTTTAAAGATTTATATACGAGGCCAATAACAGAGCTGTCAAATACTGGACACAAAAAAAAAAATAGTCGCAAAAAGAAGAAGAATACAATACCTATTGATAATGATAAATGCAGTTTTATCTCGCAAAACATTTAATTATTACTTCTAAATATGAAAAGGTACAACGTTACGAAAAACGGCGCGCAATTCTCTGTGTCCCGGTTGTCAAAGATGCTAGTGCGGGGCGATGGGACGCGGTGACGTAGGGATGCGCTCACTCATCGACATTTAGTCTAACAGTTCGGCCATCCTGCTATCCTTCGTCCTCGAAGGATCTCCGACAGCTCCTACGTGATTCTTCGATGTTCCATCCAAACTGCTTCACTTTCCCAGGTAGCAGTTGTAGTTTTCGTTTGCAACAGTATTGATTTGATAAAGAGCCCTGAAAGGCAAGCATAGGCCCCACACGGCATAAAGTATAAATGAACTCATGCGGCAATTACATGGCATTGGCAGCCCTTGACGGCAGTTACAGCTTTCGTAACCATAAGCCCCTAACGGCAGTTACAGCTTTAGCAACCATCAGCCCCTAACGGCATTTAAAGCTTTTGTAACCTTCAGCCCCTAACGGCAGTTACAGCTTTTATAACCATCAGCCCCTAACGGCAGTCATTATTACCAGCAGCCCCTCACGGCAGGTAAAATCTTAAGCCCCAGACGGCAATTATTATTACCAGCAGCCCCTCACGGCAGGTAAATTCTTAAGCCCCAGACGGCAATTATTATTACCAGCAGCCCCTCACGGCAGGTAAATTCTTAAGCCTCAGACGGCAATTATTATTAACAGCAGCCCCTCACGGCAGGTAAATTCTTAAGCCCCAGACGGCAATTATTATTAACAGCAGCCCCTCACGGCAGGTAAATTCTTAAGCCCCAGACGGCAATTATTATTAACAGCAGCCCCTCACGGCAGGTACAACCAGGATGGCGGCGATGGAGAATAGTCGCACTATTCACAATTCAAATTTTGAAATTTATAAGGTTCAGCCATAATATCAATATCCTCATCGGATGTACTCTCACGTCTAGCATGCCACAATTTCAACTTGTCACGGGCGACAATACCTTTATATGCCCTCTTGCCCCTCTCGGCTGAAGTGACTTCATAGCGGTCGTTTGGCAACACAGCTGTAACCTTGTAAGGCCCTGCAAATCGAGGCACCAACTTACCACTGGTCAAACCAGGTCTCAAAATCCTCCTCTCCATCATAACCAAAGAACCAAGCGCAATTGGTTTGGTTACACGTCGACCTTTATCATATCGGGCTTTCATCCGAGATGCATTAGCTCTAACTTTCGTTGCGGCCTCCGCCCTCAACGTTATCAAGTCAGTGTTATAACATGAACCCTGAAGTTCATCACCTAATCGAGGTCTTAACCCACACAAAAGTTCTAATGGAGATTTGCCAGTACCTTGGCTAATAGTCGAGTTAATCCCCAACTGTACCTTGGGAAGAAATCTATCCCACCCTTTCTGATCATCGCCCATATAAGCAGTCAGAGAACTTAAAATAGTGCGGTTTAGGCGTTCAACTTGCCCATTTGCCCTCGGGGAGGCTACCGCATTTAACACATGCTTTATACCCTGTTTCTCACAATACTCTTTAAATTCCTTTCCAGTGAAAGCAGTGCCTCTGTCACTCACTACTCGCATCGGATAACCAAACACTTGGCTTAACTTATTAAGAGCAGCAATTACACCCTTGGCATTCGCACTTGCCACAGCCTCAAGCCACACAAATTTTGTAAAACCATCAATAATTGCGAAAATGTAAGCCTTGCCATTGCTCTTACAAAAAGGACCTAAATGATCCACATGCAAAGTATCGAATGGAACCGAAACCCTGGGTATAGGATGCATTAACCCTGGTTGCTTCCCAGTTGGCTTTTTAGTAAACTGGCACCCAATACAACTGGCCACATACTTGCCAACGCTTTTCCTCAACTTTGGAAACCAATATTTAGCTTGTATAGCTTCTACACACTTTTCAAGTCCCAAGTGTCCATTATCATCGTGATAAATTTTCATAATATGCCACCTAGCGTTTTTAGGTAACACTGGCCTTGTTCCCTCTTCAATAATACGACAAAGCAGTCCATTTACTACCTTAAATCTCTTTGCCAAGCCATCTTTCTTATTTTTATTTGCTTTAACCTCCAACTCTAGGTTCTCAATAACACCTTGTATCTCGTCATCACCATCTTGAAGAGCATTTATAAAATCCTTCTCTTCAATGTGACATACAAATACCGGATTCCTGCTTAACGCATCAACATGCGTCATCGACGTTCCTGGCCTATGCTCCACGTCAAAATCAAACTCCTGAAGATCAAGCCACCATCGAGCTATGCGAGGGGACAAGTCTCTTTTACACCAAGCCAACCGTAATGCTGAACAGTCGGTTACCACACTAAACTTGAGTCCTGAGATGTACACTTTAAACTTTTGAATACTAAAAACAACAGCGAGCGCCTCAAGCTCGAAACTGTGATACTTGGCTTCAGTCGCCGATGTTTGCCTGCTTGCATATGCCACTACTTTCCATTCACCGCTATCTTGTCGTTGGAAAAGTACACCACCGAGCCCTATTTTTGAAGCGTCAGTGTGAATTTGTGTTTCACGTTTTGGGCTGTAAATTGTGAGAACGGGATCAGAGGTTAACAAATTCTTTAATTGTGTCATAGCATCTTGTTGGTCAGGTCCCCAACTCCAGTCACTACTTTTTTTAGTCAACAAGGTTAGTGGTTTAGCTATAGTCGCAAAACCTTTTATAAATTTGCGAAAATAACTCGCTAAACCCAAGAACTGTCTAAGTTCATGTCCATTCTGTGGAACTTTGAAGTCTGCTACAGCGCTTAATTTACATGGGGCTGGACGAATTTCTCCTCCAGATATCATGTAACCAAGATACTCAACAGTCTTAGTTAGAAATGAACATTTGTTACGCTTTAATTTGACACCTGCTGCATCAATCAATTTAAGAACTCTTTCTAAATTCACTAAACACTCATCTACATCATTACCCCAGACAATTACATCATCAATATACACTTCAGCACATTCGTGAATGACAAGAGCCAGTATATCACTCATAGCCCTTTGGAATACGGCTGGTGCGTTACATAATCCAAAACTCATCATACGATACTGATAGTGACCATCCGGTGTAACAAATCCTGTGTATGGTCTTGATGATTCTGCTATTTTAATTTGATGGTACCCATTTGCCAAATCTAAACAACAAAACACGGATTTGTCAACCAGTCTGTCTAACAAATCCTGAATAACAGGTAATGGGTACCTCTCCTTTTCTGTTATTTTATTTAAAGCTCTATAATCCACACACATGCGATGCCCACCTTCTTTCTTCTTGACTAACAGCACAGGACTTGCATATGGTGAAGTAGATTTTTCAACTATCCCAGTATTTAACAAATCAGCAACAATTTGTTTAATAATCTCTCTTTCGTGAAACGATATCCTGTATGGTTTATAATTTACAACTTTATGCTCAGTTAGTTTAATAATCATTTCAATTTTGCAGTTACCCAGTTCCATGCCATCACCCGAGAAACAATCTTTATATTTTTCTAGAAGAGACTCCAACATCAATTGTTGCTCATCAGATAATTTTTCTCCTATTTTAGGCTTATTATTACTCCTAGTCAAGTCTAGTAAATCAGCTCGAGCAATACACTCCTCAGTGCTTAATTGAACATCTTCACTAGCCATATTGACAAGTTTTATAATTGCCATGCCCCCATCACTTTCAACTTCTTCACCCAAGATGTCCTTCTCACGCCTTGGTTGTCTTTGTTCACTTTGTCTGACTCTTAAAGTGCCACTAGTAAGAGGCTCAGTTCTGACCACGACTTTATTGACACCAGGATTCAAACTAACGGCAGTGTCGGGAAACAGACGTACCTTGTCTAAATTTTCACATATGTCAGTAATTTCTTGAGCCATTTCTTTGTCAAAAACATTTAAATGTGTAGAAGTCTTGACCACAACAATATCTGATGCTTCCGTGTATGGTTGCCCTACTAAAATATCAAAATCTTGCAATTCATCATCCACTATGTAAAATTTTGTTTCTTTCTTGACACCATCCACTGTCAATAATGCTGTAGCAACCCCTTTTGGTACAGTCAGAGCATCACCATAACCTTTGATCACCACATTATCATTGCTTGCTGTCTTTAAACCCAATTTGTCAGAAATACTCTTTTTCAGAATGTTACATGAGCTACCAAAATCAATAAAAGCATTTGCGGGGATCTCATTGATTAGCACGGTCTTAAAATACTTCCCATCCGACAAATCAGAGCTAACTATTTGCACCTTTCTGACAGTTTTATCTGGCAACCCTGCTGTAGAACGTTTCCGACACTCTTCTAAAATATGCCCCTTAATTTTACAGAAAGAACAAAATTTGTCTAAATTTTTCTTTCTATAACAGGTTGCCTGAACATGTCCTAGCTTGTCACAAAATGAACACTTTTTTCTTTCATCCTTATGTTTCCTTGAGCGAGGGCAAACAAGGGCCTTATGCCCCTCCTTACCACAATTAAAACATTTAACAACCCTATTTGCACTAGCCTTACTTGTCTGTATCTTCATCTCAACATTACCATCATCTGAATTCATAAAACTAGCCAAATATTTTAGTAATGATGTAGTATCTTGACAACCAGCTGACAAAGCTCCAACTTCTAGAAGTTTATCACCAAGTGTGCCTATAATAGCTTGAGTAATTAGATCATCACTGAGCTGACATGACATTCCAATACCAAGCTTATTGTAATAAAACTCAATAGGGTTTTCAGTAGAAAGTCTTGTCTTATTTACAAGTTCTCTTATTTGAGCCAGCTTATTCTTTGTAAATGGAAAAGCCTTGATAAGTTTGTCTTTCCAATCGCTCCAGCTTATCTCGTATACTGCTTGTCGCTCATACCAACCTTTGGCATAGCCACGTAGCTTTGACGTACAATTACAAATCAATGTGCGTTCATCCCAGCCATGCATCTTTGAAATACCTTCCAAATTGCGGATCCAATGTTCTATTGAAACTGAAGATGTTTGAGGATCAAACTCTGGGATAAAATCATTTCGCCCCACATAGCGAATAGTTGGTGTAGAAGGCCCTACAACTTCTACTGAGTTATCCCGGTGAGAGCTATTTTTCATCCGCAGCTCCCGGACTAAACCTTCTAATGCTTCAATGCGGTCGTTATTTCTTTTCAACTTTTTCTTATACTTCTTTCTCAAGTTTACATTATTTTCACTCGCAGAACTTGAACTGCTACTAGTTTCTGACCTATGTCTCCTCTTGTGACGGCCCATATTAATAAATAAAAATCGAAAGTATGTTTACTTAAATGGTACCACAGCACCAACAGTTAAATCAAAACTTAAACAATATCTTTTCACTTTTATAACCAAAGAAAATTAAAATAAAGTTTAAATGACCTAGTCTAACAATTCAATTACACAAAAGTGTCACCACAACCAGTGCAATTGTAAGCTTCACTATGAATGTTTTGTCATGCAAGTGCAATTGCAAGAAAATTAGTGTTCTTTTTTTAAAACCACAACACACCACTTTCATTAGTTTGCAGCCAAAAGTCAATAGTTAGTATAAAATGGATCGAGCTCACCCAGATCTTCATGCAAACCAAATAAAACAAAAGTCAGCTGTATGGTAAGCCATTCAAGGTTCCAGTAACACCACTCTCCACACCAGTAAGCATGCAAGTCCAGTAGCGCGTAGGGCTCGTACAAGTAAACGTCCGCCAGCCAAACCAAACGTGTCGAAACTTGTCAGGTTCACTTTGTTTGATTAAAAACGCATTTGACACAGATGACAATGCAAACACACCACTTAATAAGCTCACGAACCAGTTTTATGTACATTCAATCGTCTAATGATTTAATTTGTGTACTTTAAAAGTTTAAAAGCGTCTTTTCCGCAGTTGAAATATCCAGTTCACCAAAGTACGCACTTTTTGTAGGTAAAACTTTACAAAAACTTTACGCACGTGAGAATTATACCACTTCTGAAATCTGATAATGATAAATGCAGTTTTATCTCGCAAAACATTTAATTATTACTTCTAAATATGAAAAGGTACAACGTTACGAAAAACGGCGCGCAATTCTCTGTGTCCCGGTTGTCAAAGATGCTAGTGCGGGGCGATGGGACGCGGTGACGTAGGGATGCGCTCACTCATCGACATTTAGTCTAACACTATATTATATACCAATGACATTGACTTTTTTAAAGGGTATATTATATTTGAACTGTGATAACTTTAGTTTGATTTAGAAATATAAGTTCAAATGAAGTTTATATTTAAGGCAATATATTTTTCTTTTGAAATTAGTTATATTACTTTTAACTTTTTCTCAAAGAAAGGTCAGCATAAAGGGCGGAGACCGTCTGGGGCCGATGCCTACCACGGCTGTGGGATTGTTTGAAAGAGTGCGGTCCTGAAACGCAAAGGGCAACTGTAGGAACACAGGTTGGTTTTATTTAGTAAAAATCTAACATTGTGAATTCGGTTTGAAAGACCTTCGGGAACCGCGCTCCAGCCGCCGCCGGGATTCCGATCCCAATTTCTAGCCACCGTAGGCACAGAATTGCGGACGGCGAGCAACGGGTAGCAACCGTCCGACCGTCCGGTAACCGTCCGGACCGAGCCCAAGTCGTCAAAGGCGCGCAGTGTTCCACGCGTGCCTCAAGGAGATGTCAGCAACCGTAGGGGCCCAGCTGGGTCGAAGCCTACTGGAGCTGATTCTCAAAGGAAGACTCGGCCCTGGTATGAAAGGAACGAATGAAGGAACAAATGAAGGAACAGGTGTGGGTTTTTAGTCAGTAAAAGTCTGACACTATCTCCAGCTCCGCCCAAGAGCGGGGGAAAATTTCCCAACGAAAAAAAAAGTATGTTTCGGGAAAGTCAGGAGTATTTAAATAAAATTACTTGTGTCCAGTTAAACGATGTAATGTCGAATGCAAGAGAACAAAAAACAGTCCTTATTTATTTTCAAAATTGTACGCAGATTTTGACTGTGATCGCAAAATTGTCATGGTATGATGGTGATGTACTATTTCTTGCTTAGACAAGTTGTCAACTAATTGGAATGTTGCGGTGGCTTTCTACCAGGCGTTTACAAATTTGAACCCACTTCGTCACGCAATCCAGAGTGGGAGAATTCATTAATGATTTTGTTTGGACATCTCTAACGTGCGCGGACATCACTACGCGCCGGGTGACAGCGGGCGGGAGCAGAGGTCGCGGGGAGTGGCGCTCGCCGCTGGCGCAGTCCAGCCGGCTCGCCTGGCACTGGTCATCCCACCTTACCACCGAGCACACGCATCGACTTTTCAATCAATATTATTGTTTTCTCGCCGTGCCGCTTGTATCTCCAACTAATTTCATTCATTAAAATACAGTCCACTAAAGTTATTTGAGTTTTTATATAAACTGTCCTACCTGTAGGGCTTTACCGCAATTTTCTAGATTTTCTTCCAAAAAATAAGCATCACAAGTAACATAATGTGTTTGTAGTTGTGATTTTCCCAAACTTCCAAACTTTCAGAGGTCCCAAGAAATCTAAACGTTGGTTATTGAATAAAATGTAAACGTTTAATTAATGGAAGATATATACTCGTATAATATATATAGTAAATCTGCATGATTGTATGCAATACAAATCAAATCATTTATCAATTTCATCTCTGCCATTGTGCGGCATGCGTGTTGTTTGTACTAACATCACAAATGCTTTTACTAAAAACAAAGTCGCGTGATAAGGACATGTCAGGAAAATACACAGAGTACAGTGACGTATTCATTTAACTTATTTAAATGGGTCTTCTTTTTTAGGCTTGTAAACTATAAGAAATGGTTAGCTCGTCGTCCGCCCATCCGGTAAGAACAAGGCCCAACGTGGCTTCGAAGAGATGTCTGCAAAACTGAAGGGGCTCAGTAAGACCGATGCTTGCTAGGACTACGGATTTTTTTTTTTAAGACTGTTCATGGCTCTAGAACGCAAAGAGCAACTAAAAGGAAGAGAGGAGGTGGATTTTAGTCAGTAAAAGTTTAACACTCCTTCTGCTCCATTTAGAGTGGGAGAAGTTATTTAATGGTTTCCGACCACAAAAAAGCACAGTTTATCAGAAAAAAAAAAATTAGAAAATTAGTACCTAATTATGTGTTTTCTTGATTTTTGAACCACCTACGCGTTCTACACTGGTCTGGGATCTGGAAATAGTATGTGGTCTCTTCAGAAATATTTTAGTAACCAAACACCAATTTTAAAATATATTTAATTCGAAATATTTTGTCTACAGCCTAATTAATTAAACGCTAATTTATTGTTGGCAACGTAATACTCGGTCTACTTATGCTAGCATATTAGTTAAAAAAATATATATTACCGAAGAGATTCTTGCTCATTTTACTTTTACAAAATGAAAGCCACTTCATGAATTTTAAATGAGACACACACAATAAAAATAAATCTTGTAGAATGGTTTTCACCCTGTAATTATTTATACCAAGTGTTAATCGAAAGGCTCTAGCGCACAACAAAGCCTCCCCATAGCTTGTTTTTAGGGTTCCATACCTCAAAAGGAAAAACCGGAACCCTTATAGGATCACTTTGTTGTCCGTGTGTCTGTCCGCCAAAACCCTTTATATCGGGAGCGTGTAGAGGTTTCGAATTGAAATTAAAAGCATAATTATACTCTGGTCTACGGTCCCATGAAACAGTGAAAAAATCAAACTTCTAAATTAACAAAAAAAAAAGATACGGCCGTTTATGTCGCAAAATACGTATATTTCGACACTCTCAATGGAATCAAAATTATATAGGGTACTTTCCATTGCACAGAATCCTGAAGATTGGCATATATCAAGGTCTTATAGCACAAGTATAGGAACAAATCTGAAAATGGTAAATTTGTTGTGACGTCACAAAAAAAAACTCTTTTTGTGATTCGGAAAAATCTTCGAAACTCCATTCGGGAATTGAATCTTTTCTTTTCTTTTAATGTTTTTTAAAAAAAATACATATATA
Source organism: Mythimna impura (assembly GCA_905147345.3). Taxonomy (NCBI): domain Eukaryota; kingdom Metazoa; phylum Arthropoda; class Insecta; order Lepidoptera; family Noctuidae; genus Mythimna; species Mythimna impura. Next base: position 9,048,651 of record LR990359.1, read on the forward strand.
TAATAATAACAATTTATGTACATGTCGGTTAAGTCAATAGTACGGAAGCTTGAGAACGAATGAACGAGCTAAGTGAAAAGTTACACATGTCACTTTGACAGAATCCGCGCTGACGTTTGCACGAACCGAGTAGATAAAAGGGCTGGCCGCAGAGGTCCGTGGCTCATTCCTCTGTCGGCAGCCGTGCGTACAACGTCTAAGTGTTGGGGACTGTCTCACTGCTCGTTGTGTAAAGTGAATACCTAAAGCTTGCATCATAATAAATCAGTTGTGTGATCTAAAATAATTTGTTTATTGCTCGTTACCCAGCCATCGCCCACAAGACATAGTCTCTGGCTGTCCAGAGACTATGTCTTGTGGGCGATGGCTGGGTGCCGATCATCATTGAAGCTCTGTAGCTTCAATGATGATCGGCACCCTGCGCCGACATACATAAAAAAATCATAAATTAATTATTAAGTTTATGTGATATATTGTACACATCCTGAGACAACAAAGCCACTCATATTTTTACTATTTTTTGATGTCATAGAAATAATTGTATAACGAGCGTTTCTCGCCTTCAAACTATAAAGTTTGGCGAGCTAAAAATATGTTAAACGATTGTTAAAAATGTATGAGATAAATAAATAAAAAAAAACAGGTTAGTTTGTACGGGACCCTCAGTGTACGAATCTGACTCGCACTTGCCCAGTTTTATCTGCCTACACACACTAGCGCATGATACCGACCCTCACTGAATTACTAGCACAATATTTACTGCGCTCTTTGGCTCTCGATTTAAAAAAACCACTCTCGTATTCTGTAGATAATCGTTTGTGACTCGATCCCTGCTTTCGTCTCGTGTAGTGTACTCGATGATACTGTACTGATAATCAGATTAGAGATCTCGAACCACTATCTGTTTATAACACTTGAGGAAACATCTATTCTGGTTAGTCTGTAATTTGTGAGCTTCTAAATAGTGCACTTGCTTTAATTTTAAATGAGTGTAACGTAGTTCACGACTAGATTCATCATAATCATCATCATTTCAGCCGAAAGATGTCCACTTTTGGATGCCTTCCCCAAATGTCGACCATAACTACCGGCCCTGTGCGTCTCGCATCCATCGGATACCGGCGACCCTCACTAGGTCATCGGTCCATCTTCGTCTTACAAATACATTGTAGAATATTGATATTGCACGAGTGTCTATCGCCGTAGCACATCGTAGCCGTTCGTAGCACATCTCATCTGACTGCATACGAATCGATTACAATGAGCTTTCGATAGTAAACGAATTGCCGATCAGTGGAATAGTCAACATTACCAATCCATTGCATTTTGCATCTCAATATCCTGAGCAAAACAGTTACATTATAAACATTATCTGCTAACGGAACTACAGAAATTGTAAGAACTTGTTTCAAATTTATTTTTTATCCGAATTCATAAGCACTGATATTTACTAGCTGTCCCCCGCAGTTTCACCCGTATCTGTAGTAAATACTCCAATCCCGCGGGTTGTTATGTGATGTTATATAATCCATAGCCTTCCTCGATAAATAGCTCTGACTGGCCTGTTGGTCTAGTGGTTAGTGGCCCTGACTGCTATGACGGTGGTCGTGGGTTCGATTCCCACCCAGGATAAATGTTTGTGTGATGAGCACAATCATTTGTTCTGTGTCTGGGTGTAATTTATTTATAATATGTATGTATTTAGAAATATTTAAGTATGTTTATCAGTTGTCTAGTACTCATAACACAAGCTCTGCTTAGCTTGGGACTAGACGGCGTTGTGTGATAGTTGTGTGAATATTATTATTATTTTTATACATTTATTTATCTCAGCACCCTAAGGTCCTGGACCTTTGGAAGGCGTAAGAGGAGCCGAAACCAACTCGCAGAGGCCCTTTTAGACGCTTTTAATGGAAAGTGGTACGAACCGGTGATTATCCCTGTACGCACTATGCTAGTGCATCCAAGGACAACCCCCGGTTGGTGGGAAACTATTGCGACATATGGAAAACTAAGATATAAGGCTATGGTTTTTGGAGTCTTAAGTGGACTGGTTACCAGGAACTATGTTAAGACTATGGCCCCTGCCTAAACAATGTTATTAATATCCATCGACAAAAGGCAGGGGGTGACTTGCACACTCAATAAATGGGCCCCCATAAACGGTCGCTAGCACGAAGTGACGTAGCAACAAGAGGGCATATCTGACATATCCTGAGGTGCTTAAGGAGTGGAGAGGTATACACTGGATATATCCACGGCTATCAGGACAATCCCGGAAGTACGGTCAAGATCTCTACCAGCACCTTACTGGATTATACATCCTTCTCCCGAGCACGTTTGCTCTTGCGAATCTCCACTCAAGCCAGCCAATAAAGGCAAGAGAGAGGTGGGAGCTCTGTTCCTCGTCAGTGTTCACTACGGCCGGCCAATAAAGGCAAGCCGGAGATGAAGAACAAGAATTTTCCCGGGAGATCGGGTCCGTGGGGTCGCTAATGCCCAACAGTTCGCCACAAAACTGCCCTGCGGATTATTATTATTATTATAGCCATTTTTTTCGCGCGCTTTTGTGAATCATTATAACAACCGCAACCTATTCATTAGACGATGCCGATATTGTAACGTAAATATTTGATTCCGGCAACAAATTAGCTATTTGTATTGTACAGTCTGTAATTTAGGAATACAAAAAAATAATAAGAAGTAAGTATTACTTAATATAATAATAATAATAATAATAATATTTATTCAAAATTCTTTACAGGATAAAGTAATACAGTCTTAAATATAAATCTTAATTCTGAGTCTTACGTGCCTGAACTAGGAAATCCTGTGTTTCAGGCGAGAAGAGCTAAAATAATTTAAAATTAACAAATAATCAAAAGGATTTTATAGTACAATACAAACGTGTAAAAAATCTGTAAAGTAGACAAGTTATCTTATACTATTAATTTGTAATGTTACCAAATCTTAACTTCTAGTTTCTTAACTAACAAGATACTTAACCTAGGTCAAAAATTGTATAAAAACAAAAAAATCACTTTAGCACAATCAGTAAATTCTCTGTATCATCGTAGGACATTCTTTGAAGAGCCTCCTTAAGAATTTTCTTACAGTTAATTTGATTCAAGCTATAAATGTTTGCTTTCGCGTTCAACCTATTGTAGAGGAGAGGACCGAGAAACAGGTAAAATTTTGACGTGAAAGCATGTTTGGTATGATTTTGAGGACAGACTAGATCTTTACGTCTTTTGTTAGTAAACTCCGTGCTATATGTTAGATCTGCGTGCTGTTTTAATACAATACCCATTATAAAACCCATTATAAAAATATGTTCAACATGTAACATGTTTCATGCACTTACTTATCTACTAAGTTACTAACTTATACTATTGAATTAAACTTGGTTCCAATAATCTTGAGAAAACTTTGAATCGTATTACTTTATCGTATGTTATTTCGGAATACGTTACCGAATGCGGACTCTGATTTAATATAGTACAAACAATTTACGTTAAAAATAAAATTCGATAGTAACAATAACTTGGGGGCGATCGACAGCGGCGAGCTTTCATGCCGGGCTCTGGTTCAGGCCATGGTCCGAAGCGAGGGGTAATAGGCGGCGGTGGCCTCCATCTGCGAAACAGTAATGATAGCGAAGGATGTGGCCGGACGTGTAAGGGAGTGGATATTATGACGCCCCGACAGCCGAAGCCCCGAGTCCTGATCACGACTGCCTGCCACCGTAAGCGTAGGCTTACTAACGACCAGCAATAGTAAGCTCACCGTCCAGCTGTCCGATATCCACCCAGATCGAGCCTGAGTCGGCGATGACGCGTCTTGAAGAGATGTCTACAAAACCGTAAGGGCACAGTAGGCCCCAAGCCTACTAAGGCCATGGGACGACTTCTGAAAGGGAAGCCAACACGGCTTTCCCTAGAACGCAAAGGACTACTGAAGGAATATAGATGTGGTTTTAGTTAGTAAAAAACTGACACGCCATTTCGCTCCGCCCTAGGGCGGGAGAAGTCATTACATGATATCCGACCTTAAAAAAATAGTAATAATTATAATTAAAAGAGCACTAAAGTAAAAACATTTATTCAAAATGTACCTACAGGTAAGTAGTAAAATATGTTCGGACACGACTTTGTTAGATAAAACAATTTTATTATGTTGCAAAAGGTCAAACAATAAAAAACATGTTTATATAGAATTACCCTCGTCATTCGCGTCCCTCGGCGATGAGCTGACAAATGAAACAACAGTCTTGGGACCAGTCAATAGTAACTGTTATATTAGCGTCAAATATTTGTATAATAAAACCATGAAAATGCAATACTTTTACCAGTTAATTTTTAAAGCAATGCTTATGGTATGAGTACAAGACAACTGATGAACATACTTGCATATGTATATTTCTAAATACATTCATATTAAAGATAAATTACACCCAGACACAGAACAAATGATCGAGCTCATCACACAAACATTTGTCCTGGGTGGGAATCGACCCCACGACCTCCGGCACAGCAGTCAGGGTCACTGACCACTAGACCAACGGGCCAGTCTGATTTAGTTATTATTTTCAAATATTTACAAAATCACTTAATGAGAAAATACAATATTAAGATTTGTATTTTTACCTGAAGAGGTAAGAATACAAATTAAGCCGATTGGCGTAGTAGGCTAGTACACAATATGATAAATTAATAGCAGTAGCAAACGTGGGTAGTTACAGAAAAATTCTTGACAAAACAAAGTTCGCGACATCGTATGCGCATCGTCACAGCTGCAGGTTAGTATGCATAGCATTACATCACCGGTCACCGTAGGCATGGGCTTGCGGAGTGTGAGCAATGTATAGCTCGCCGTGTGACCGTCCGGTAACCGTCCGGAACGAACCCAAGTCGTTGACGACGCGTAGTGTTGTACGCGTGCCTCTAGGAGATGTCAGCTACCGTAGGGGCCCAGCAGGGTCGAGCTTACGGGACCATGGGTTCTCTTTCGTCCAGTCTTTCGTCGTTTCTTTCCTTTCCATGGATCGAAGGCAAAGAAGGAACGGGAGTGGGTTTTAGTCAGTAAAAGTCTGACACGCCCTCCCGCCCCGCCCACAGGCGGAAGTTGTCATTCGATGATTTTCCCGCTAAAAAAAATAGTAACAATAAAATTAAAACTGTAAAGAAAAGCGGGTTAGTGTGCATGACGGATACGATATATTTTACTAAGTACTTTTTAAAAAAATCAAACAATATTGCAGAATCCTCTGCTATTTTATACAGGAATCTTTGTTCGCCATTATTGAAGTACTAATTTTTTATTCATAATTTATTCTGATTGATGGTAAAGCCCTACTATTAGACTCTATTCACATGGCACTTAACCTGTTCAACAAGGGAAAAGGTTTAACGTGTTGACAGGCTTTCCCGCACCCTTTCAGAGACTGAATTAATCGACGTTTGTATTCTACATACATACTTATTATAATGTTGGTTTTTTACTACACAATAGTCCCAGGATATTTTTCATAGAAAATCGTAAAAAATTATTAACACGTTCAGTGCAGAACGAGGTCTTATACACCTCGTATGTGTCTTGCTTGCGTTGCGGCTAAGAAAAACATAGTCGGAGGAGACTATGTTTTTCTTAGCCGTGAGGAAAACGTAATTTCAGTTGGTTTAGGTTATAGGAAAGAGATGGATATCATCATCATCTTCCTGCCCTTGTCCCATCTTATTTGGGGTCGGCACAACATGTTTTTTTCTTCCATTCTATCCTGTCAACCGTCATGCTATCACTAACTTCCTTTTCTTTCATATCACTGTTCACACAATCCATCCACCTTTTCTTTGGCCTCCCTCTCCCTCTCCACCCATCCACATGTATACTCATAACTCTTTTAGTAACATGCGTTTGGAAAGAGATGGATATACATCTACGATATACAGAATGCAATGGTGTATTTAATACGGGGTCACTTTGACCTCGTACAGAACTAAGTAAAAAAACTTTTAGTTTCTTAAACGTTACGGGATGTAATAAGCCCTTTAGCGCCATAATGATAGTTTTCAAACAGGGTTTTAAACGCCCCGTACCGCAGGAATGGAAATGATACAAAAACTGGGCAAGTACGAGTCGGACTCGTGCCCTGAGGTTTCCGTCCAAATTTACCTATGTAAATAGTTCAATTCCGGAATGGAGCATAAGAAGATTTTCCGAATCGCAGAACAAAAAAAAATTACATTTTTCAGATTTATTCCTATACTTGTGCTATATGACCTTGCTTTGAATAATTTTTTTTAATGAATTTTGATTTTCTCGAGAGTGTTGAAATGTACATTTTTTTTTTTAATTGATATAAACCAGTGCTTGACTGCGATCCTACCTGATGGTAAGCAGTGATGCAATCATTGTACATTTTTGCCACATAAAGTATATTTTTATCTCGTTAACTCAAAAGTTTGATTTTTTTACATCTTCAACAGTCCACAAACCTGAGTATATGGTTTTAATTTCAACTCAATATCTCCACGTGTTTCAAAAATAAAGGGTCTTGACAGACAGACAGACAGACAGACGAACGGACAACAAAGTGATCCTATAAAGGTTCCGTTTTTTCCTTTTGAGGTAATCCTAAAAATGAGTGCCGCTATCAACGTATTAAATTAATCTTTTCCAAAGATGATCAACTCATAAATAAAAAGCAAGATACATATTGTCAAACGATCTTAACAAATATATTAATAGTAAGAGTTAGTAAGACAAACACAACGTTCGAATACCTGATAACATTTAAAAACTTTCTGAAGAAGTAAAATAAAGTTTCTGAATTTCCTCTCCTGCTGGCGCCGTGTGTAGGTAGCAGGTTTGCATAATGGTGTAACTTCTTTATCTTATTAAATAGGAGGAAAAACCCTGATGGCTAGAGTAAGTAATTAATTTTATATTTTGGTTTGACTGTTTAGTTAGCTATCAAGACTATGTTTACTTGTTGTTCTATGCGATTTATTTACAAATAGCTTATAAAGTCATATCATCTGTACAGCAATCCAGTCAACTTTAATATAATCCTACACTTTAATATGTACATCTATACTTTTTTAATTTAACCTTCAAGCGGTCGCGCGGCGTCGAATCAACCGCACTTTAACGACAATTTACGATCATAATTTCAAAATTTATTGTCAAAAGAACGTATCATCTCTAGTAGATTTTCATTAGTTCAGTACTGACGAAAATAACTCTATTTCCTCTTTTTCCACTCCTCCTGAGAAACACAAAATGTGTGTGTTTAGGTCGCGGCGCAGGCGTCAAAAAAACTACACGCACCTGCCTTGTATTTTTATATTGACGAGAAGACTGATTCTGAAAAAAATTGTACCTAAGTAGATAAAAAACTCTTTGATGCTAATTATTCGATCTCTTGAAGAATATTAAAAAAATACAAATTAATTGGAGATATAATCAAGACTCACAATAAAACTCTTGTTATGTCGGCCAGAATTGATTCCTAATCCCAAGAAACCGGTTTAACCTCAAAATTTTATTTTAAATTAAAAAAAAAAATGTTTAGTTAAAAATTTGTAGTATCTGAATATAAAAATAAATTATAATTGATTAATCAGTTTTCTAAGTTCCTAAAATCTCCCATTGGTCTTTTAAGTTATGCGCGACCTGTGTTTCAAATAGTCGCGCGCCCGCTTGAAGGTGCTAATCTAAGGAACTACTAGTTCTAATTGAAAAATTCTTTTAGTTTTGGACAGCTCATTTATCGAGGATGCCTATGGGCTATATAAAATCACGCTACGACCATTAGGGGCGGAGCAGTATTCAAACACCTACCTATATTATTCAGGTGGCATTTAAATAAAAAAAAGATTTATATGATTAAAAAAACCAGCCAAGTGCGAGTCGGAAACGAAAACGTACATCTATAATAACAGCAAAAAAAATCGCGCTTTTTGTATGGGAGCTACCTTAAATATTTATTTTATTCTGTTTTTTAGTATTTGTTGTTATAGTGGCAACAGAAATACATCATCTGTGAAAATTTCAACTATCATGGTTCATGAGATACAGCCTGGTGACAGACGGACAGACAGACAAAAGACGGACAGTGGAGTCTTAGTTAATACTAAGACATTGTCCCGTTTTAGCCTTTGGACACGGAACCCAAAAAATATGTCAGTAAATAGTTAGCGGTTTAGTCTACAATATTATGTACCACAATTCCAAATTTGAATTTGAAATTTCGAATTTTCTTCCAATAAATTAAAGTAGACATTGTTTTTTATATTCTTTGCATAAAATAACTCCTTCTTTTTGAAGTCGTTTAAAAATAAAAACTCAACTTTGGAAACTTTAACCGCTTGAAGTTTGACTTCACTAATATACACCAGCTGCTTTTCACAGGCGGTTCTTTGTCCAGTCAACTGACGAAGGTCTCGGCCGCTCGACCCCTGTCACACATAGAGCTATAGAAAACTAAAATGGATAGCCAAGTAATAAAAACCATCTCGTTTGGAAACAACGATTCGATGGAAAAATCTTTATTATACCTATTTCAGATCAATTTAATTTGTAAGAGGTTGTATCAGTCTGTTCTAAAGGGACCTTTTTGAGACAAAAGAAAGAAATCGCCTCAGGAAAAAAATAATTGGGTTTCAAGATTTTGTTTATTTTGATATCATTTCGTTTCTTGTATATTTTTACGACTAAAACAAACATCCCAACCTCAATCTTATATTTTTGTTTCCCGCAGATATCACGGAATCCTCCAAGAGCCGGCGATAAATAAAATATTCAGCTGGTCCCTGAATAAACAATGCCCGTGAGATCAAGTGGGAGCTCGCAGTAGTTGATATTCAGAGCCGTGAAGTAACTGAACAAAAAGCAGCTTAACCTGGACAATTGTGTTCCTTGCTGGTTGTACTTGATGCTATTGTCTCCAGTCTTTGTGTCCGATGTTTGCTAATACTTTTGGTCTCGGAAAATTAGAAGCTTTATAAATCGCGTCTTTTTTAGAGTTCTGTACCTCAAAAAGAAAAAACGGGACCCTTATAGGATCATGCTTTGTTGTTCGTAAATCTGTCTGTCTGTCAATTTATCTATCACCCTTTATCTCAAGAACGCGTGGAAGTATTTATATATAATATTATTATATAACGAGTTGAAATTAAAACCATATACTCAAGTCCTTTAAAGCTGTGAAAAAATCAAACATCTGAGTTAACGGAAAAAAAGATACGGCCGTTTATGTCGCAAAAAACGTGTATTTCGACACTCTCAAGGGAATCAAAATTCATAGGGTACTTTCCGTTCCCAGAATCCTGAAATTTGGCATAAGGCAAGGTCTTATAGTATAGATACAGGAATAAATCTGAAAACTGTAAATTTGTAGTTACGTCACAAAAAAATCTTTTTTTACAATTCGGAAAAATCTTCGAAACTCAATTCGGGAATCGAGCTGTTTTCATAGGTTTGTGCGGAACCCTCAGTGCACGAGTCCGACTCGCACTTATTTTAAAGTGGGAAATGACATGCTCATGCAATCCATCATGCAGTCCCGCTCCACCCAGAGCGAGAGAGGTCCCGCACTGGGTGAAGCATGAGGGTGTTTCAGACTTTTACTGACTAAAACCACATCTGTGTCCTTCAGTTGCCCTTTGCGTTCTAAGACAACGGGTTTCCTTTTCAGAATATTCCCGCGGCTCTAGCAAGCATCGGCCCTGCTGGGCCTCTACGGTTTGCTGACATCTCTTTGAGCGTGATCACTACGCGCTGTCGACGACTCGGTCCGGTCGATTACCGGACGGCTGGAGCTTTATGAATCACGTCTGTATTTATTTTCAGGGTTTACGATTTAAACCTTCGGTGTTAGGGTCAAAAACTACGATAAAAACCAGACGCAATGGTTATAACTCTCACCTGTGTTCTGATGTTTTATTACAAAAATAGAACAGTTTTGATTATTTCAGAATATTGGCCAGGTAGGCTTTTTTTACGTAGGAAATCATCAAATAACTTCTCCTGCTCTCTTTGGAGCGAGAGAGTATTAGATTTTTACTGACTAAAACCCATAGGGTTTTTTAGGGTTCCGAACCTCAAAAGGAAAAAACGGAACCCTTAGAGGATCACGTCCGTCTGTCTGTCTGTCTATCAAGACCCTTTATCTCGGGAATGCGTGGAGGTACCGAGTTGAAATTAAAACCATATAGTATCTCAGGCCTGCGGTCCCTTGAAGCAGAGAAAAAATCAAACTTCTGAGCTAACGAAAAAAAGATACGGCCGTTAATGTCGCAAAAAACGTTTATTTCGACACTCTCGAAGAAATCAAAATTTATAGGGTACTTCCAGTTGATCCAGAATCCTGAAATTTGGCATAAAGCAAGGTCTTATAGCACAGGTATAGGAATAAATCTGAAAACTGTAATTTTGATGTTACATCACAATTATTTATTTTTGGCGATACCAAAACATTTTCGAGACTCCATTCGGGAATTGAAATATTTACATTGGTAAGATTGTACGGAACCTTCAGGGCATGAGTCTGACACTGACTCACACTTTCCCAGTTTTTTTTACGTAAGAAATCATCAAATAACTTCTCTTGATCTGTTTGGAGCGTGAGGGAGTGTTAGATTTTTATTGACTAAAACCGGACTGCAATAACTCCTTCGAACAACAATCCGCAACCCTAAAAGGTGTCGGCCCTCACTGGCTCAATCAATTTGTATGACATCTCTTTGGGGGGCGTGTGGAACACAACGCGAGGTCGGCCCGGGTTTGGTCCTGGGCGGCGAGCTACCCCTTGCTCGCCGTCTGTAAACCCCCGCTGAAGTCGTCCTGCGACTCCCGTCAGTTAGGTTAGGTTCAGATAGGTTGGGACAAATGCACCATGTCATCCCTAGCTAAAAAAATAACTTGTCCTTGTTCTGTATCCAAATGATACCACGATATAAACAGATAACGGAATTTTCACACAAATATAAATTTCACGAAAATTCACACCACCTCTTGGCGCCACTTAGCTGACATGTCTTCTACTTTACACATGACGTTGACGTCTAACATTTGACTTTGATGTTGATATCTAACTAATGTCATTATCATTTTAGAAAACCGTCATTAAACTTAATTCACTGAACGGATGCTTATAAAAGGTAAATCGGTTTGTAATGTTTGAGTACCTAGTTCTCCACAAATACTACTAATGTTGCCAATCGAAACAAATGTAGTTCTTTGTCTTTATTTTTTTTTTTTTTAATAAAATTATTTCGTTTGCATATTTGTGATTAAAATACATATTATAAAAAAAGTGCAGGTGTAGGCAGCAGAATCCAAGCTACTGGCAAGGACTCCACAGACAGGAATCTACTCACAATGCGAGCCGTATTGAAGATGACTTCCAAGCCTTCTGTATCAGACCCTTGTATCAGCCTCGCATCAACTGCTTCAACATATGGTCGTCTAGGCTTTTGGCTAACAGGCCATTAGCCGTAACGTCTATTGGCACAATAACAGCCGAATCAACATCCTTATATGAAAAGTGTTCATTTCCATTTCCAAAATAAAATTCTTGTTTTCTCTTAATGCCAACATTGTACCAACCTACTGTAAATGACCATTTTACAACGAGTTTGCTCGTGTGCTGGGTTAAATGACCCGTTTTCACGTTTCGTTAGTTTAACGATATAGTCTGTTAGTACTAGTAGGTAATGCTGAAAGTCCCCATTTCTGTTGTCATTTTTTCCGGTCCCCTAAATTAGGTTTAGTGTTTTTACTTCACATGAATAAAAACCTGGGCTCTGTTTAAAGCTGACAATCCGACAAGTCCGATATATGTAGCATTTCGACAATTTTTCTGTTTAATAAAACTTACGTTAGATTGTTAGATAAAATTGTCACGGTGGAAAATTTACAAATATGTTGGATTGTCGCGACAATCCGGCATTTTTTTTAATAAAACTTTTTGAGCGACACGTGACAAAGTATCGTGAAAAACTTGTCAAATCTGTTTTATTAAACATAAAATTCTCACGACTTATGGACTTATTTTAGGTTTTAGCCAGATGTGAGGTTTTCACTTTGGTTTTTCTTATTACCTAGAAGAAGTTTGCAAACTGTTGCGTTCTTTGTAAGTTTTCGAACTTAATTCCGGTTTCTAACAGTTATCCGACAGCCTTGTACACAAAGTTCTAATTTTGTTGTTCTCACACAGGCTCGCTTGTTTTAAACAAAGCAACGTGCAGGAGAAGTTTACAACAGAAGAGTTCCGTACGGACGCAATTAGTCAAACGGTTGGCGTTTATTGATATATCTAACAAGCTTGTGGCAGTGGCTTTGCTCGCGTGAGAGTAGTTTTCTCCATACAAACTCTGGACCCACGTTTCATCCCCTTAGGGGGTGAATTTTGAAAAAACTTCTCTTAGTGCTCACCTACGTCATAAAAGAAAACTCGGTGCAAAATTTCACACTCCTAGTCCCAGTAGTTTTAGCTGTGCGTTGATATGTCAGTCAATCAGTTTCTCTTTTTATAGAGATAAATAGATATTTAGATACAAATTTTGGGTCACAGTGTTTATCAACGAACTCCTCCAAAACGGCTTGACCAATTTTTATAAAACTTTATGTGTATATTTGGCAGGTCTGAGAATAGGTCGTAGGCTATTTTATACCCCAAGGTGATAAGAGTGGCCATCGCCAGAATGTTTTATTTATATAATGTTAGAACGAAGTGAAATAAAACCGTGTCTACTTATGAAGGATGGTAAGGATCGGATATATTAAAGACGGTTTTTTCAAGGCAAAAGAGTGATTATTAATAATGTGCCAATAAATACTGTTTTAAATTAAACAATCTTAACAGGTTCTGATGAAGGAGTGTCAACAGTACTTATAAGCGCTTTTGTTACTCAAAAAGGCAGGATTTGCTTTACTTCGAGCAAAAGATAATTCGGTTTGAGTCTTATAATAGAAGGAAACGATTCGTAACTCTCTCATTGTTCGTATCACGTCGTAACAATAAATATCGGTGAGAGGAACTATATTTATGGTGTAAACGTTTGGTCCAAAATAAAATGTTACGGCCAATTTTTACTTTTTCCTACCTAACTTCGCCTTACTTGAATTTTAAGTTCAGATAACAGTATTTTTTGCAGCAATTTATTCATTTTCAAAATTAATTCATTTCTTTTTTTTTTGCAATATCATAGAAAACAATAGACATATGGCTAATGTCATTTGAAATATTTGCCGTTGATAATCAAATGGCAATTATTTTCAATGAATATTGATTTTGTAAATACGATCTGTCTTTGATATGTGACATTGCACTATCATTACACAGATTGCTTTATGATACTACAAATTCAATTGATGCAATCAGTCAATTTTGGAATACACAAAGCCCTTCCGTTGAAAACAAATGACAGTTAACTGACAGGTTTAACTATTAGACAACGTTTGCTGCCCACACATAAGAACAGCCAGTGCAAACTACTGGCACGATTTACTTTTTCTTCTCGCCAGAAATGAAACCTATTTCACCTAGAAAAGAGAGAGGACAATACGAGGAATGAATAGCAAAAAAAAACAGGTCTTTTAACCGTAACTGAACGAAGATACTTATAGAAGCTTTACTAGTATATTTTGGTCAGGCGTTACCTATTTTCCTAATGTATTATGAAATGGACAAAAAATAGATAATAATATTATCTATTTTTAAGTAATAAGTTTGTAAATGGACAAAAAATAGATAATAATATTATCTATTTTTGGTCCATTTCGAAATATTATTTCGAAGTTTCTATTGATAAAATAGATTAAGTTGGTTACTACTGTTATATTTTTTTCACACTCGTTGTTTTTCATCACTAAAACTATTAAAAAATATAAGTGATAAACGAATCGAAAAGATACTCGTTGGTGTTGTGTTAGTGATTGACACTGTTTAATGCGTACCCACTATAAATACCCAATCCAAAACTATATTTAAAAATGAGAAACTTAACATATCAGACATAGAGTATTTTTATTTAAGAAAAATAACACCTGATATTAAAACTAAAGCAATCTACTAAAATAATCTCTTACTTCGTTTGGTTACGGTTGGTAGACATAATTCTTTTTGCTATTGATTTCTCATACAGTCCTTTAAGATATGGCATAGGTTTCACTCTAGGTGAAAAGAAAAAAAAAATATGCCAGCAATGTATGGCAAAAGTTTCATACCTCTTTTCACGGTCAATATTTCATTAGGCTACAAACCGCGCGCGTTATGTCGCCATGTTTTTTTTAAAGCGTTGCGTACTTGTAATGCTCGGTGAGCTTTCACAGCCTATTTCAGCTGCACTTGATATGGATTTCTGCTTCGTATGTGGAAAAGCTAAAAGGCTGTAGAAATGGATGACTATTTATGTTAAAAGTTACGCTATTTGTTTTAATTTTAAGCAGGTAATTAAAGGAAAAGTTTTGCAGCTACTGTTTTTAAATGCATTATTTTTTTAAGCTAGTTAAATTCGATTTGAAAGACTTTGTATTTGAAATATTTCAACATGTACATTATTATCGTAGTTTCTAAAGTGCCAACAAACATTAAAATATTAAAACTTTTAAACAAAAAAAAAAGTTTATAAAGCTTTTCTTTTTAAACGGATTTTAAGTCCATTTGCTCTGTGGCACGCTTGAATATTAATTTTTAAATATATTTATTTACATTATTGAATAAAGCTGAATCTGTAATGACTATTCAACGAGGCGTAACATATTTCCTTTTGTCTTCCATTCCGAAGACAAAAGTAAATATTTTACGCAAACCTATGAATGAAGAAAATAATTATTCATATTTTATTGTCATTTTTGCCATGCGTTCTCGTCTGAAATTCCTTTCTCTGTCTTCAACTTCAATCCGCTTTTGTATAACAAAAATACTAATGCTCTGTGCAAACCACAGTCATCAGCTGCAGTGCAGTTTCAAATAAACTAAATAGATTTTATTCTGAGGTGGGAATCCATCAAGTGACTTCTGCTGCTTTATAGTGGAGCGAGAGGGAGTGTCAGATTTTTACTGACTAAAACCCACTTTCAGTTACCTTTGGCGTCATATGGCGATAGACACTCTTTCAAACGTTCTGTTGTAGGCATTAGCTCTGTTAGACCCTCTTTATGGCCCGTGTGGATCACAACGCGCCGCCGACTTAGACTCGGTCTTTACCAGACGGTCAGATGACGAGGTACCCATAGCTCGTCATCCGCAAATTTGTGCCTTCGGTAACCGGTAACTGTCTTGCAACTCCGGACACCTAGGGTGTCTCCAGTCGTGGCGGCTTGGGCCTGAGGATGTCTACTCCCTCTGCTATTTCCTTTCACTTCAGACCATGACCTAAACTAGCGCACGGCGAAAGACGTGGTCGCTGCCAATCGCCTTCACGAGAACATCTCCATCATATCCTCCAAATAGTCTACACGATGGCAACCCAGGCGTATATTTCGCTTGAATCCGAAACAGGAACCTCCCGAACTTGCCATGTCCGGTGAAGACCTAAGTTAGGTGGAAAGTGAAAACGCCGTGTCGTATCTTTAGCCACTCCTCAAAGAAGGGACTTATCGCCATGGTTATTGGCAGCGCACATTGCTCGTAGAACGGATGGTCGATGGGGCTTAAAGGTTCTAAAGTGGCGATTGCGCACCGGAAAACGCAGCGTTGGAAGGCCTTCCACTAGGTGGACCGACGACCTGGTGAGAGTCGCGGAAATGCGGTGGATGCGAGACGCACAGGATCGGTCGTTGTGGCGACGCTTGTGGGAGGACTATGTCCAACAGTGGACGTCTATTGGCTGAAATGATGAACCGTGGTCCTGGAATGCAAAGAGCAACTGAAGGTTGCAGGTAGGTTTTAGCTAGTAAAAGTCTGAAACGCCCTCTTGCGTATCTTCACCCACCTTAGAGTGGGAGAAGATATTGAGTGAGTGATGTTTTCCTAACTCAAAAAAGAAAGGCAGTAAGTTTTTATTGATGACCTCTCCTCGCTAAAATTTTATTTAATCAATCAAAATGTTCATTAGTATAATACAGGTAAGTATATAACGGTGTCACATGTAGGTAAAGTACGCTGTACGTTGTACCATAGTGCAGCGTACCTATTATACTTAAAAATTAATTAAGCAACCCGACGTACGGCGAGTACCCAGCCTTACATTTTTGAAACCTCTACGGTTCGGACTAAGCGTTTCGCCTCGTCGTTTATACCGCGTACATCCAAGGACTGGAACAATTGGCCTGCTGAGGTCTTCCCATCCGATTATAATTTGGGTGTCTTCAAGGCTAGAGTGAATAGTCTCTTAGTTCATTAAACCAAGCGAACGCGTTCGCTCGGTCATTGTCTTTCTATTGTGTCTCAAATTACGGTACTCAAAAGGTTAATAAACTAGTGTGCTTCACCATCAACAATAGCATCACTGCTTTGCGTACCATCAGGTGCGATCGCAGTCAAGCGCTAGTATATCAAATAAAAAACAATAACAAAAATTGCACACACCTTATTCTGATAAGACCTAAAAAAAAACAAAAAAAAAATATTATAGAACAACAATAAAATTTAAAAAAAACAAAAGAAGTCTTTTTACAGTTTTGAAGTAAGTACATTTAGTATTTGTAAGCTATTTAACGAATCCCAATAAAAAGGTAATTTTGTGGAAAAAAGTAAATGAAAAGAGAACTGAGAGCAAAATGAAGTCGTTTTTTAGATGGTTTTTTCACTTCGTGATTAATGTTCGCCTCGTTCGTCTTGTTAAAATCCTTTAATCCTAATCATTGACCCTCGTTTCTGCTTCGAGGTGTTAAATTTAATAAGCCCGTTTCCGCCCATCGTTTGTAAAGATTATAAACTTTTTAGTAAGCTCCAATTTACAAGATTACAAAGAGAGTTTTTCGTATGAAATTAGTTTTTGGAAACCTGACGAAGTTCAAAGTCCCATGGAGCATCATTAATTTGGCTCTTTAAGTAGCAAAACAAGTTATAGGTATAAGAGTTGTTCCTTACCTTCATAACTTTATTATTTCTTAGAGAATAATTGGGCTAAGTAGAGATTAGCGCTGAAATTGTTTTTTTTTTTGTTGAAATGCTCGCGCTTAGCCACTATCTCACCGATGTGGTCGACGCGTGACGATGGAACACGCTTGCCTAGAAGTAATCTATTCACTCATGACTATGTTTTGTATGTTTATGAATTAAATTGAATAGATGTATGTAGATATGATTTTGATTAAATTTTATTATTTTTTTTGTGTTGTAATCTTTTAACTATTTATTTTGTTTTTTTTTTTTAGTAATTTTGTAATGTCATAAATTAATTAATCAATAATGCTCGGTTAGGGGCAATCATTACCAAACATTTTTGTTAAAATGCTTATAATGCAATCATTACCAAACATTTTTGTTAAAATGCTTATATATGGGCCGCTACTTATATAATTTATTGCTAGAGTTTGACCATCGAAAGATGGCACAACAAAAAGGAGGCCAGATTAAAAAAATCTGAAGCTGTTCACCCTGACTTTACGCTGCTTAAACAGAGTTGATACTTTTGATTATTCATGAAAATAATATGCGATGCATTTTTATTTAACAATTATTGAATAAAACCAAAAAAAAAATAGTAAGTTTATTTATGAAATAAAGCGTTTCTTACTTTTAAATTTAAATAAAACAAATTGTGTGTAAGATATCATCGATTTTTTTTATTCGTTTGAAAGACCTATCGATACCATATATGGTATCGATAGGTCGTTAACAGTAAAAAAAATTGCATTAGAACTCAACAGTACGAAAATTCAACAAATTGTAACCCTCAAATTGTTCATGTTCAAATTGATGTTCAGAGTTAAATTTTGAGCATAAAATTAATGATAAAAGATAACTGTCGTAATTATTTAAATGCTAGAAAAAAAACAAAGGACGACGAGGAGGCTTCTCTTCAAGATGATAATAAATGCAATGCTATTGGTGTATAACATTTTCCTAAGTGTTTCAAGGCATCCCGTAAATCCAATAGCATCTTTCAGCTCATTGTGCAAACTTCTTAGTGTTGGTACTTGTTTTTTCACATTATAAAATTCAGTTATTTTATTTCTTATAGCCGAAACATCAAAATTATCAAAACAAACTTCTTACGTAGGCTAAGTTCCGCAATTGCCTTCATCGAAAAAAGCTGGTATAGTTACGGTGTAATATATTTTCCCGTGTAAAGAATTTTAGGAAAACAAAACAAAAGAACTCCTAAAATCTCAAAGGACATATTTATGAGGCAGACCCTTTCGTTATTAGGGTTTTTGTATTATATCAGCATTCAGAAACAGTCTTCAGTGGCAGTTTGATGCTGAAACTTGAGCACATTTGTCTCAGCGACGTTACCTGAATAAACTCGGTCTGTTCAAGGAAATGGAACAGAAAATCTGTTTGGAGGATAGAACTTGTTTTTAGTGGGAGCAACAGCAGCTATGGGATTTTTCACTTTCAAGTTTTGTTTAGGAAGTAGTATTTTAATCTAGACCAATAAAAAGAGATGTTATTATTTGTAAAGATATTGACATTTCTCCTATGTCATAAATTTGCCATAATTATGTAAATGGGAATATTATTCCTTTATTAAAAGTGTCCATATCTACCGAAACATCTAAATACCGCGAGATAACCGACGCCAACACACCGGGTAGCGGTTAAGGTATCCGCTCAGCGTATGGCGACACACGGCTGAATTGATCTGTCATCGACGAACCGCCTGCGTCTCTGGTTAATACAGAATTATGAGAAACACCTATGCGGCTATAAAACACCGAACCGTCAATCGATTGGAGGTTTTAATTAGGGATTGCAATCCCGCAAAACGGGATCCCGCAATCTCGCGGGATTCTGCTGCTTTTATTAACCTGCTAGATCCCGCACCTTCAAAGCGCGGATTCGCGGATTCCGCAAATTATATTATATAAAATTTAGCGCTAAAACCTTTGCGTAAATCGCTGAATTAAAAATATAAAACTGTTGTTAGGAATAAGGATAAAATTTAAAAAAAAACTGTCAAACTATGCCAAACATTTACAGATGAATCTAAGAAAACAGATTAATAATTACTTATAATACTTAATTAACAAAATAATTGTTGCTTAATGTAAGAAATGTTGTGTGAACTTTGGCCCTTAGAAATGTTAAGTTGATTTTTACACAAAAATCTGTACTTTCAATTTGATTATATAACATAATTTACAAAGATGCGGGATCCCGCGGGATCCGCGTGGGATTGAGCAATCCCGCTTATCAATCCCGCGGGATTGAATGAGCTGCGGGATTGCAATCCTCAGTTTTAAAGTTTTAATACATGAGAATATGAAAATGACATAAAACAGGATAAATACCTTCGCATTCTACACACATTTAGGATTTTTATATAAACACATACACAAACCGTAAAAGTAACGGCGTATACTATCATTATGTTCCTTGCAGAGAAAACTGTAAAATCACGTAGATGTTTAAAACTCTCACGTGAGTAACACTCTCATGCGCCCCGCCATGTGTAAGAACGTGAGTGAATTTCTGTACCTGTATGCGCCACTTAAGTGTGATGTTATCCCGCATATATGTGTTACTTCGAGTGTTTTAAGAGACAGGCTCATTTTTTTTATTGTATAGGCATTGCAGTAAAACTTTTGTTTCTTTTGGAAATCAACTGACTTCTCTTGCTCTACATGGAGCGAAAAAGAGTGTCAAATTTTAACTGGCCAAAACCTACCAGTGTTTCTCCAGTGGCTCTTTGCGTCTCAAGGCCGTGAAAATTCTTTCGAATAATCCTGCAGTCTTCCAGCAACGACCTCTTGCGCCGGGCCCTGGTACAGGCCATGGTCCGGAGCGAGGCCAGCAAAGGAGGCGACGGCACGTAGCTGGGAACGGCCCTTACGCCGCAGTTGCCGGGATCCTGATCCCACCACCGTAGGCGCAGGCTTGCGGACGGCGATCAATGGTTAGCACACCTTTCGGTCGTCCGGTAACCGTCCGGACCGAGCCCAAGTCGTCGACGGCGCTTAGTGTCCCAGGCGCGCCTCAAGGAGATGTCAGCAAATCGTAGAGGCCCAGCAGGGTCGAAGGCTACTGGGACCATGGGTTAAGTGAAAATGAATCCCCGGGGCCCTGGAACGCAAGGCAAAGAAGGAACAAACAAGTGGGTTTTAGTCAGTAAAAGTCTGACACGCCCTCCCACTCCGCTCAAGGGCGGGAGATATCATTGGATAAAACGTCATGTCATTGGACGTTACAATAAATAAATAAAAAACCAGAATGGAATTAACGTATACAATAGCCTGAAATCCGCAATCTTATGATCCTCCTATTTTTAACGGAGATTCGGTATCAAGTCCCGCAAGGACTTGATACCGAAATTAGACCTTGTTAAAACCTCGGAAGATTTAAATTCCTCGCTCAAGGCCTCAGTTGTTTTATCAAGAAAAAACGAAAAATTTCGCGAAATAACTTTATAGTCGGCCTTATAATGTTCCCACTGCTGGGACTCAGGCCTCCTCTGTAGGAGAGGGAATGGACCGTAATCCACCACGCGGGCCCAGTACGAGTTGGTGGATGTCACATGTCTTCGAATTTTTGGTTCTACGACATGCCGATTTCCTTACGATGTTTTCCTTCACCGTTTTGAGAGCAGTGGTGATGAAATAAATCACACAAAGTAACGCACCTGGCTGGGTTGGCATGGAAATAACTTTAATTTCGCAAATAACAGTCTAAAAATGCAAAAATAATACCAGAAACATGTAGCGACATCTATGGCGTCACATAAGAACTAATCCTGCATCGCGCAATCAAAGTTCTCCGCGCGATTAGAACATATAGAAAAGCCCGAAATCATCTATCGGGCAGTAGCCCGCCAGACATAACACCCGTCTGGTTGGAGGATCCTCCCTTTTCAACGGAGGTATGTGGGGCTTTACTTTCTGATCCACATACCCTAAAATGGTGACCCCGACGTGTTTCGTTCGTGTTTCGTGATTGTGTTTCTTTAGTGATGTTGTGCTAAATATTGCAAATAATGAAATTTTCACATGAGAAACAGCTACAAGACATAATTACTAACCCGAAGCACAGCCGCGTCAAGATCTAAATTAATCCAATAGTAAACCGAGATTGCTGCTGCATATTAATGTCTGCACAGTCTTGCAACATTCACTACATGCTTCACTGATAAACCTAATTGAGGCACACCGCTGTAATGCTAATTAAATTAAATAAGATGCTAACACGGATAGACTCTAATATAATATATGAAATAATATTCCACAACTTCAACACAACGCCATTTAGTTCCAAACTAAGCAGAGCTTGTGCTATGAGTACTAGACAACTGAAAAACATAATTATTTATTACTAAATACATACATTAATAGGACACCCAGACACAAAACCAATGATCGTGCTCATCACACAAACATTTTGTCTTGGGTGGGAATTGAACCCGCAGCCTCCGGCATTGCAATCAGGACCACTAACCATTAGACCAACAGGCCAGTCATAAAAATCTTGTAACAAAAAAAAAATAACCGACTTCACTAAAACAAATCCTTAAAGGATCAAAATAACTTTAATTTTATAGTTCACACTTTTTAGTTGCGAAAGACTTATAACCAAAGTGCCTATTTCTTATGACAATTCCAATTAACCCAAACACTGCTAGAATACATAATTTTATTGTATAGTTCCCGTGTCTGCTTTCCAACTACCGGCTCCATCATTATATCATTCTCATCAGTTCGATAGTACCTTTTAACCAAAGTACATCTCATGACAATTCTAATAACAAACACGGCTAGGATACATTAATTAATTACCGATAGAGTTCCGGTGCCTATCTTCCGGCTCCATCATCAACATCAGGTCACTTCGATGATACCATTTCCAACATAACTAATCAGAACCATTTGTTTATATGTACTATATTGTCATAGTCGCTTAACTATCTTCATTGTGATATCTATGTGAGTATGAAGTTCCGTTGGCCATTTCTGGTCTTCTTCATCAGTTCCACTTCATCAAATGTTATTTTTTGTCTCTAAATGCTTAAGTTCTCGATGAAAATAACTATATGATTGCCTATAATATTTGAGGAGTTCCCTCGATTTCTAAACACACAAACACGTGCACAATGGCGCATGCACGTGCGGCCTCCTCTTTTGCTAGTATTATTGCTTTGCAGAAGGAGGTAACCGCATGCCACTCCTCGCTTCGGACCATGGCATGTACCAAGGCCCGGTGCGGGAGATCGTTGCCGCCGATCGCCCCCATGAGGATACGGCGGTGCTCTGCCCAAGCGAGGCATACCTCTACCGTATGTTCCACCGTATCCTCTAGGCGGTCCACACAATAGACGTCACGTGAAATTGGAGACGAAAATGAAAAATAAAAGCAAAACACTAAGATCCGAAGTTTTTATTCAAATTAGATTCGTCTGGACATTATAAAATATTGTGTAGGTTAAAAATTTTATTCAATAATGTGGTGCTACTCACGAGAGCATCTCTACGTGATCAAGTGAGACACGCGCGTGTACTTACGTGATACTGAGCTGAAAAGGGGTTTAAAAAGAACTTGTGTTTTGAAACTGTGGCACAAAAATAAGCAAGAAGGAGTAACATGTAGTCGTAAAAATACATGTCTTATCGGGATGCATATTACGAAATAAGCCATCATCTTAAAAATATTTATCACAGATTAACACTGACCTAACTGATTGAGAATATAACTTTTTTTTCACGTGGGAAATCGTTAAATAACCCCTTACGCTCTGTTTTTTTTAGGTGGGAAAATCATCCAATAATCATACCCCGCTCTTGGGCGGGGCAAGAGGGTGTGCCAGACTTTTACTGACTAAAAACCCACTCCTGTTCCTTCGTTGCATTTCATAGGACCGAGTTTTCGTTTCAGAAACAAATCCTTGGCCCCAGTAGGCTTCAAACCTGCTAGCTACGGTTTGTGCTGACATCTCCTTGAGGCGCGCGTGGAACAGTACGTGCCGTCGACGACTTGGGCTCGATCCGGACGGTTACCAGACGGTTGGACGGCGAGCTACCCATTGCTCGCCGTCCTCAAGCCCGCGCTTACGGTATTACTGCTTCCCAAACGGAGGCTATCGCTTGTCACTCCACCTCGCTTCGAACCATGGCCTGTACCAAGGCCTGGCGCGAGAACCTCTCCCACTCTTGGTGGAGCAATAATGAGTTTTAGTCATTTTTTTTTTATATTTTTAATATAATAATATTTATTTATGATTTCATAAGGCGTAATAAAGTGAATTGACCAATTACATAATCACAACTACTACGAATACTTCTAGTAAGCACTAATATTTACGAAAGGGTTAATATTTGAACAGATAATTACATAATAATGTGTATTTGTAAGAATTATATCTGTTTATGGAGCCATTTATCTGTAGAGCTATCATGTAAACATAGTGACGTGCTTTATTTGGTGAGGCATCCATTGCGTCTCTCTTTCATGTTGAAATACTGAAAGTCGTCAATACCGCGTAATGTTTGCGTCGATCTCCGAGCTATATTTATCGTCTCTCCTCCGGTAATTTGATTAACTCAGTGACAGCGTGAGACACAGATGTACAGCGTGGTCAGCAGTGTCCCGGATTATTGAGGAAAATGTATGAACAAGGAAAAAACGAGACCCAATCAATTATGAAAACAAGGAGTGTTCCGCATCAGCGTGATTTTATTATCAGATGCGTGAAAAAAATAATAATTAGGGAAACTTATAGAAAATAAAATTTCGGTACAAATCTACTGTAAAAACGCACATGAAATATATCTTGTAAGTGGCTGGTAAAATATTGATGAAATAAACCGGCATGATGAGAGCTTTAAAAAATATTTCATACAGCAGCAAAGCTTTTTCGTTTTTTTTTGTTTATATATTGTTTGTTCTCTAACGTATTATGTTTTAAAGAAGTTTTCTGTTTCGAAGAACCATTGTTTTTTTTTTTTGCGAAAAAATTACATTGACTATAACAGGGCGTTGTCTTAAAAAAGAATTTTTATTTAGATATGTATTTAAATTTTCTTACGTCAAACATTTTGCATGCAATGCATTTGCGACATATTGATTGTTGCAAATGGAGCAATTGAGCAGACTGGGTCTCTATTTCAAGTTCTACGACATAGCCCGAAAAATCGCCAAAATTAAGTGGCAGTAGGCAGGGCACATTTTTTTGGAGTAGCGACCGTGCACTGGAAGACGCATCGTTGGAAGGCCTCCAACAAGATGGAGCGGTGACCTGGTAAGAGTCGTGGAATACAAAGAATGTGAGACGCACAGGACCGTTCGTTGTGACGACACTTGGGGGACGTCTTTCGGCTGAAAAGATGATGATGATGATGACTTAGTCTTTTCAAAAATCATCAGACGTTCATAAAGTATCGTAGAAACACGACTGGATTTTATAGAATAGAATAGAAATAGTATACACCAAAATAGTAGCAAAAATTTTAAACTTAATCTATGGGTACAATGGCGGTCTTATTGCTAACAGTGACATCTACCATACAACCTTAATTTAGCATAATCAGCCTTATAATGTTCCCACTGCTGAGACTCAGGCTACCTCTCTAGGAGAGGGAATGGGCCGTAATCCACCACGCAGGCCCAGTGCGAGTTGGTGGATGTCACATGTCTTCGAATTTTTGGTTCTAGGACATGCCGGTTTCCTCACGATGTTTTCTTTCACCGGTTTGAGAGCAGTGGCTATGAAAATAAATTACAGAAAGTAATGCGCCTAGCTGGGTTTGAACCCGCGACCTACGACTCGTAAGTCGAGGTCGTTACCACTCGGCCACCACTTCTCATTGATTTTATTTAATACCTACTAACTAACAAGTCTGACACTTCTTTCTGCTCCATCCAAAGCAGGAGCAGATATTTAATGAGTTGCCACCCTAAAAAGAAGAGTAAATAAAGTTGTATTCATTTTAATGGCAAAAACAAAAAAAAACTCTGTATGGATACCGGCACGGATCTTGAGCGCTGACTTCTACAGTTCTACTTGCGCAGAAGCACGCAGAAGTGAAATATCGGGTCTCTTTAGTGGTATGAAGAGAGATGCGGGGGCGGGGAGTGAAATCCTTGTACAGTGATTGGCTCGCCGATATTGTACGATGCTCAAAACGATCCCCGCTCTTTCGCCGAGCGCTCAAGATTCGTGCTGCTATCTGTTCGTGCTATAACTTTATGATTTACAAAGAGCAGTTTTTATTATAATAAACTTTCAACAAACTCGACGAATTTAAAACATTTCTTACTGCATATTTAAAAACACGTTCATTCTCTCGCTTCTAGATACCAACTATAAAACTGAAAGGTAAAAGGTCTTATTCATGTTGACAATATTCACAAACACTGTTCTAAAAGAACATTGCAAAAGTCTTATGTCACGTAGAAGGGCTGGAATCCTTTTGTCTTTGAAATCGAAATAACTATGTAAATGGTTGGTTTTTCCTCTTAGTTTATATCGTTTCAATCAACAACTTATGAAGCCAGAATCCATTTTATTCTGAAGACATAATAGAATTGCTTATTAGTTTTAAACAGAATCTCATTAATCCGCGAAAAGCTGCGATGCATGAATAAATTACAATGAACGATTTTAATAAGCGATGGCTCGAGATTCGTTTACTATTTTCTGTTACTCGTGCTGAACACATTACAAAGCTTTAGGTAATTTTACTAGTGTTCACATCATAATATTGAATAGATCAAACCTAAATGCTAAATCTATTTTTAACCGACTTCAAAAAGGAGGAGGTTCTATGTTCGGTTGAATGTATGTTTTTTTTTTTATGTATGTTCACCGATTTCTCGGTCAATTGTGGACCGATTTAAAAATGTATAAAAATTGAAAGGTTATGCTTCCGAGTTGGTCCCATAGAAATATTGTTATGATCTGATCATGAACTTCGAAGATATGGAACAGAACTCCTCATAGGATCACAGCAAAACCGTCGTAACAAGTAAAATTGCTTTGTTTATACGTGTTGTCGATGACTGACTGAAAGCAGAGGGAGAATATGGGGGGATGATGAAGCCTGAAGTTAGGCACTGGAACTCTGTAATAAATTAATGTAATCTAACCGTGTTTGAGATTATTAGAATTGTCATGAGATGCACTCTGGCTATAAGGTATTTAAGTTTGGCTGAGGGGTACTTTTTAGTGGTGGTACCATAACTAAAGTGTAAAATAAAAAACTTTTACAAAAAAAATACAACCGACTTCAAAGTAAAAAAAAAACACTGAAAAGTGCAAATTAACTTTATTTTCGGAAGTCGGTGTTAAATAACGAAGAGACAAAACTATTATAGAAACACCGACTTCCGAAATTAAAGTTATTTTGCACTTTTCAGTGTTTTTTTTTTACTTTGAAGTCGGTTGTATTTTTTTTGTAAAAGTTTTGTAGGGAAAATTTTCCTCTTGACTTGATAGATGACGTTGGTCGATGTAAATTCGCGATATAGTTTCGTTACCGTGGAATGAGACCTCGGTAATAATTAATAAATGTTTATGTTCTGAGTACGTGGTGTGGTTTTATTGCTTTAAACAAACTCCCGACTCGTCGACTAACAGGACGAAAAGATCTTCGATGATTGACTAATGTTAGTAGAGAATTCTGATGCTTATTCTGTTGAGGTAAGCAGTTATTTCTTTTATATATGTTACGCTCAACGACCTTACAGCTACGAGATGCCTCATGCTTAAACTAGCGCACCAAAACAATTATGTCAACTAGCCCAGGTACGAGGAGCAGGGTACTACGTTCTGATTGGTTCGATTGGTAAGAGGGAGCGGGTTACTGCGTTCTGATTGTTCGAGACATCAGATCTATAATCATATGTGTTGACAGACATGCGTCGCCTGTTATTAGATGGCTAGTGGCTGTAAGGTCGTTGGTTACACTCAAAGACTACTTCTAGCACGTTACGGCTTCTTTTAATCGTCACATCTCATAGTTGGCTTCGTGGCACTTACAAGAATGGCCATGAAGCATTGTGGCAATAAAAAAGCCACGATGCGTTCAGAGCCCTGACTGTTTGCCATCATATTCTATGAATCGTATTATTTTGTACGTATGTCTTGGTCATTCTAGCTATTTACTCTTGGGTCCTGAATGTTTAGAAGACGTACAAAGGGCTGAAGCCAACTTGCAGAGACCTGTTAGACACTCAGAATGGAATGAGGCAACGATCTCTATCCCTGTACAGATTATGTAAGTACGGACAACTCCCGGCAGTTGTAGGACTATTGTGGTAAAGCAAAACAAAAGATTTTAGGCTATGGGTTTGAGTGATAGTAACACACTGGTCACCTGCAATTGTCTATGCGCCCCTTTCCCTACAAAAAAAAATAGAAATGAAGTAATAAATAATCCATACAATACCATATTTCGCGATCTGATTGCTTTAATTTGTAATCTTGAGCTGCATGCTCACCATATTTGTACGCCTCCTGGCATATCATAGCGCTCTCTTCATCAAATATAAGATCTTTATTTTTGTACCTGTATTAACAAATAAAAGTGATTTGATTTGATTATGATTTGAACAGTTTGGGCACAGAATGTGATGTGGTTTTTTTTAAGTGCCACGTCACGATATTCACCTTTTAGCTGTTTGGAAGAAGCCTCAATTCGTTGGGATCTATTTTTCACTGAGCGATTTAATTTTTTGAGCGTTATTATCGTTTCTGTACCATTTTTATTTTATTCTAATTCTTAGTTCGTGAAGAACGACTTGTTGAGTTTGAAAACAAAGTGAACAACAGACGACAGACGTTTTCAGTTCTAATGTTACCAACGCATTTATTATCTAAAACTAATCATCAAAATTAACTTCACAATGAATAATTCTAAACTATAAGATCTGTATGTTGTTGTTCTCCGTCATTAATCACTCTCAGTAGAAACTTGAACGCAAAGTCAATTTAACAAAAGTGACTTCGGGTCGCAGTTGATAAAGTTCTCGCTGATGAACTTTCAAAGGAACAGTACTTACTACTGACATTAAATTGTTTCTTAATTAAGGTACTAAGTTGTTGAATCGCTAAATTTAAGTGGCAGTGGGCAGGGCACATTATTACAAGTAAAAACGGGCCGAAAAGTCAGCTTCTCACAAGATGGAATGATTACCTGGTGAGAATCGCGGGAATGTGATGGATGCAAGACGCACAGGACCGTTCATTGTGGTGATACTTGAGGGAAGCCTATGTCCAACAGTGGAATTCTATTCTTATTATCATTCAATTGATTTAGCGTTCATTCAACGATGATCTGAATACTACTACTATTACAACTGACACAAAAAAAAAAAACAGGCAAGTGCGAGTCGGACTCGCGCGCTGAGGGTTCCGCACAAACTTACGTATGAAAAAAGTTCAATTCCCGAATTGAGGTACGAAGATTTTTCCGAATCGCAAAAAATGATTTTTTTGTGACGTAACTACAAAGGAGACAATTTTTTTTGTTTGGGGAATAGGCCCACCACAAATTGTGGCGTATAGCAATGAAATGCACGTTAGTTTATTCCTTATAATCTCTAGATTACATTGGTAATATTGGCAAAACTTTATCTAACTGGATTACCGTGAAATACGACAGTCAAAACATGACTCTCATAATAACCTAAAATCTCACAAGAGCGATTGTCTAATGAGTGGATAGGTCTCCTTGGTATTTTAAGTTAAAATAGTGCACTGTTCAATAATATACAGTATAAAACAAAGTCACGTCTGTACTACGTGACAGACTTTGATGTGATTTACACGATTTGATAGACTTATTCATGAAAATGCGTAGATGTATACATTTCGAAATAGCGCGGCTTTTGTCGGTCATTGACTGTAGATCTAAAATAATAAGGTGATGTGGTTTATGCTGGTTGTGTAAGGAGAAAAAAAACACATTATAGCATCACAAGTATTTATTACTGTTCATCATCATCATTTTCAAAGTCATCTCTTAAAAGCAGTATTTCATCTAAAAAAGATGCAGGTGGCTCAACCTCACCTTGATGCCGCGCCCAAGATAAAAACCACACTATACACATCACATATGCACAGCAGCCAACAGTGCGTTTGCCCACTAAACGATTACAACAGTATCCAGCAAGAGCAGTATTCAACATTCCGTTGAAATCGTGCTGCACAATTGATACAACGGCTTTGTGGATTATGCGTGTATCTACAGATGCCATTTTCATAAAATCTTTCGAATAAAAATACGAAAAGAACAGAAGAAACATGCAACTATCTAGTAATCGGAAACAATAATAATGTTGTCTGTAGCGCGTTTCAACGACGAACAGTTTTCAAAGACCGTTTTTTGTTCTGCAACGTAACAACCGTTTTCCATCCTGCGACCAAACAGTCTTCGTCGCATAAACCAGTCTTCGAATTACTGTATGCGAATTGTTATCTTACTGTTAAGAAAATAAGGTCGAAAATCCATTGCTTCAACTATCACACTCGTCGCGTCATCGTTTTTAAAACCCGTTATTGCAATGAAAAATGAATTTTAAGTTTATAGTCATACAGTTCATTTTTCATTGTAATAATTGGTTTTGAAACGACGACGCGACGAGTACAGAATTTATTACCGTCCTTAAACTAGTTGCGACAACGAACGTTTTCTGCAACTACTTCACTCAACGATAGTTTCGTCTTCAAACCAGTTGCGACGACGACCGTTTTTTGCAACCGTTTTTGTCGTCGCCAAAACGGTTACGTCTCGTCCGTCTAAAATTCGACAACGACCCACCACTAGTTGTCTGTCAGTGTCAAACTGATTGAAACTGGACCACAGAGCATCTGCAACGGGCTATTAATTACGTTTCGTTCCACGTTGATTTTTAAAGTACGTTACTTGATATTTGTGTTAACCGTTAATAACAGCATTAAAAACAAGTTCGCTGTACCAATTAATTATTATCTCTTGAAACGCATTTAAATCCGATGTCACCGCTGCGCACTGTAGTAACATTTTTTTTTTCACGTTAAAATAAACTTGAAAACGCTCCTAAAACAAGCATTTTTTGCCGTAACACTTTTTTACTATTATTTCATTATTCCGGTTAGATTTCTATATAATTTTTGGTCTGTTAATTATAATAAGATGATCGCTTTTTCCATGTGTAATATGATTAATAAACGTAACCGTTTAATAGTGGGCCCAAAAAAAATTGTCTCCTTTACAGTTTTCAGATTTTTTCTTATAATTATGCTATAAGACCTTGCTTCATGCCAAATTTCATAATTCTAGATCAACGGGAAGTACCCTATGAATTTTGATTCCCTTGACAGTGTCGAAATACACGTTTTTTGCGACATAAACGGCCGTATCTTTTTTTTTCGTTAACTTGGAAGTTTGATGTTATCGCAGCTTCAAGGGACCGCAGACTTGAGTATGTGGTTTTAATTTCAACTCGATACCTCTGCGCGATCCCGAGATAAAGAGTCTTGACAAACAGACAGACAGACAGACGGACAACAAAGTGATTTGAAGTACGGAACCGTAATTACGTCAGTTTTTAAAACACAAGTGAGAACAACCATCAAAATATTTGTAAAATATCATAATTACTGAACTTACAAGTTTTTTTTTTCTGTATATTTTTGAAAAACTAGTGACAGCGTGACGGTTAGGTGACAGGACAATGGAAGAAAAAAACGTATTGCCCTGACCTCAAGTAATATGGGACAAGGGCAGGAAGATAATGACGATTTTTAAAAAACTAACAAAAAGAAAATCACACAATATTACAAAACCTAAACAAATTAAACAGTAAAACTGAAAAACTCTTGAATGTAATTGATAGTTTCAAATCTCCGCGCCTTGTGTCTACGGTCATAGTAAGCGACTTTTTTTCCTTCACAGCTTTTTTCAGCACTTTGAGCCACTGAGACGAGACCTTAGAGTCCGAGACGGGGCAATACGGCTTTTGATATGCTAATCTTTTTCGAAGGCGACATTCCTTTATAAATGCTTAGCTCCAGCGTAATCTAGATTTTTTTAAATATATAAGTTGCTGGCGTCTTCGCCGGCGTCAAAGAAGAAAATTGGAGACAGACAGATTCAATCTATTAATCTTGGGATTAGAGTAGAGTCATTGAAACAGGCGCGATCTCGGTAAAATAGAGTTGAAAATTTTATTGTAGTTTTGGCTACCTCAGTAAAGTTTGCCTTGAAGGTTGGCTTGATACATTTGCTGCCAAATACTACAAAAACATTAAAATGTGTACATCCATATTCTAATTACAAACAAATGAACTATTCTTACGAAGAGATGCTAAAAGGACTCAGTATCCAAGCCAAAAATAAAAAAAAAGTGGGCAAGTGAGAGTCGGACTCGCGCACTGAGGTTTCCGTACAAACTTACCTGTAAATAGTTCAATTCCCGAATGGAGTCTCAAAGATTTATCCGAATCGAAAAAAAAAATTTTTTTTGTGACTTAACAACAAATTTACTGTTTTCAGATTTATTCCTGTATCTGTGCTTGCCTAGACCTTGCTTTATGCCATATTTCAAGATTTTGGGTCAACGGGAGTACCTATGAAGTTTAATTCCCTTGAGAGTGTCGAAATATAAATTGTTTTTCGACATAAACGGCCGTATCTTTTTTTTTTCGTTAACTTAAACGTATGATTTTTTCACAGCTTCAAGGGATTACAAACTTATACTCAAGTTTGTAATCGTATTTTTAATTTCAACTCGATACCTTCACGCGTTCTCGAGATAATGGGTCTTGACAGACAGACAGACAACAAAGTGATCCTATAAGGGTTCCGGTTTTTCCCTTTTGAGGTACGGAACCATAAACTAACTATATATATGTGACTAACTTTTCATCAATTAAATGTAATTAAAGAATAAAACTTACAGCAAACAAATATATTATTAATAGCATAGCATAGAATAATCAGCCATTTATTTTTCTTACTGCTTGGACTATAGCCTACACTTGAGGAGAGGGAACGAGCCAGAATTCACCACGCAGTCCCAATGGAGTTTAGTACGAGTAGTCATAATTTGCTATTACTTTCAATTTCTTAAATTTTCAAACATTAAAGAAATATAATAACTATTAGATAAGCCATTAAAATCTTTTAATTGTATATAAGTAAACAATGAGGTCAATAATAAATAAAGCTTTCGCATAAATTTTACCATTAAAAAATTTTATTCACATTGAAGATAGCTAACTGATTTTTCACTAGGATATTCATAGTCACTACGGTTCGCGGAATGTTTCAACAAAAACATTCACAACTGGTTGTGTGACATCCGTAAGCTACTTTCAGCCAACAATAATATGTCAACAATATACGATCAAACAGAGAAATCATTGTGACAGCGTTGTGATTACGTTTGGATTGAATCGCCTCATTATAGTCACACGGGAAATTGAACTGCTAAAACTGCAGACTAAGCCAGCGATATAGATACATGTGTGGCTTGTTGCAGGTCAACCTATGAGGTTATAGACTGCTTAACCGGACTGGCCTGTGAGAGTTTTAATAAAAATTAAAACCAAATGACTATACACAGGGTGTCGCTGCGAGAGAGCAGCATGTGATAGGCTGGATCGATCAAAGATTATTGTTTTGAGGGTTTTGGACTACAGGTTCAGCAGCGCGGGCTGGCTCGAGCAAGAGACGTCCTTCACCGTTTTGAGAGCAGTGGTGATGAAATAAATTATACAATGTAATGCGGTAAGTAAACTCGTAAGTTGGGGCCGTTAGCACGCGGCCACCACTTCTCATATGATGTTGAATTGCCAAACAAAAAATTCTAACATTAGTTATACAACTAGTGTCGTAATTAGGTATTTGTACATAAACCTGAATGAGTTCCAAAGGACATTTCTACTGTTTCATATTGTAAGAGACCGTAATCTTAGCTATAAACATGGCTTAATTCCAGGTCAACTAAGTTTGGAAATTGGTTCTAATGGACTTCCATTTAATTGGATCTTAGTAAAATTAGATTATATTTGGTATACGGTTATAGATGTATTGTTAATTCTGTATTCGTTTAACACAGGTTTAAAGTTTTGCGTTTTCTCTTTCTTGATACAAAACTTCGAAAACAAAAATGATTATCAATCATTTGAAACATGATAAATAATTTGATGAATAATTTCCTAGAGTAATCAAAAATATTTTCCTTAAATTAAAACGTATATTCAATTCAACACTGTGTAATACAACAAAAAGAAAATAACCGCTGACAACGGCCACTCAATTACTCTCTCAACGAAACGCAATAAAATGTAAATTTGATTCTTCGCCTCGGAGCAATAAAAAAGTTTATTAAGTGAGA
The DNA here is from genome assembly GCA_905147345.3 of Mythimna impura. Taxonomy (NCBI): domain Eukaryota; kingdom Metazoa; phylum Arthropoda; class Insecta; order Lepidoptera; family Noctuidae; genus Mythimna; species Mythimna impura. The sequence goes on from LR990359.1 coordinate 9,082,075, forward strand.
CAATTTTTTTTCCAATAGCCTTCAACTATCGATTAAAGTTAATATCTGACTGAACGGCTCTAGGATTGTTCGAGAGAGTCACCACGATCCTGGAACGCGAAGGGCAACTGAAGGAACATGAGTTTTAGTCAGTAAAAGATTGACGCTCCCTCTCACTCCACCCACAGCAAAAAAAGTTATTTGTTGATTTCCCCAAAAAACAGACCTGTGTAACACTAACCAACTCAATCAAATAGTCATTATCCCTGACAAATACAGTAATTATTATTTACTGCCGTAAAACGGGGTGAATAGAAACGCAGGGGTGAATAGAAACAAAACTTTGGATTGATTTTTCACTTTCATACCATATTATTGGCTTCTAACAAAGCATCGACAATTCATTAATAAATTAAAAATATCGTGAAAATACCCTTTGAAGTTTTGTTTCTATTCACCCCGAGTTTCTAGTCACCGCATTTGACTGTACCTAGCTGCTGATAGCGGCTTCACCCACGTGATAGTAGAAAATTATCCCAAAGGACAATAATCCGGGGAAAAAAAGTATCCTATGAGCTATACCAGGACATGGCTTAGGCCATGTACTAAGTTACCGTGTACTAAGTTTCATTGACATCTATTCCATAGTTTTTTGCGTGGAAGAGTACCTAACAAACATCCAGACATACAAACTTTCGCGTTTATAATATTAGTAGGATTAACACAATATATTGCTATTGTGATGTCATAGGTCGTCGGATTCTCTTGCATATGGTAAGGAAATTGTATAATCAGCTCATGTGGGCTACATATGTGTATGAAATAGAGAGATTTATGCTTGAAGAGGTAATAAATTAAACTATTTGTGTTAAAGCTAAGTATCATAAGCTATATAAAAAATACGGTAACCCTAGAGATAAAATTACTTTTGAATGCCTAAGAACGCGTTGCAGTGATATGATCCGAGACTGCTATGCGAATTTTAAAAAGAACATAACTGAACATCTGCGCATCAATCCGAAATATGTATGGAGATACTTAAAAAATAAACGGGAAGGTGACAATCATATTCCTAATAAAATGACTCTTAAAGATAATAAATTTGCCCAGGGTGGTCAGGAAATTTGCAATCTGTTTTCTGATCATTTTCAGTCCATATATGTACAAAATAGTAATAAACGCTCTTCAACGTCAGTTGACCCTATTTCCTCTAATAATAATACTTTTAGTCACTGCAAACTTGAGGTAAAAGAAGTTTTTGATACCTTGTCTTCCCTCGACTGTGATAAAGGTCCAGGACCAGATTCGATCCCTCCTCTCTTTCTTAGAAAGTGTGCAGCAAACCTGGCTGATCCTCTGACTACAATTTTCAACTGCTCTTTATCACAGGGCTATTTCCCTGATCAGTGGAAAATAGCGCACATCACGCCAATTTTTAAATCTGGTCGTGTTGATGATGTTGTAAACTACAGACCAGTATCAATACTTTCCACGTGTGGTAAAATCATTGAGTTGCTTGTACAGAAAAAAATGTTTTCACACATTCAAAATATGCTGGATGATAATTTCCACGTGTGGTAAAATCATTGAGTTGCTTGTACAGAAAAAAATGTTTTCACACATTCAAAATATGCTGGATGATAACCAGCACGGTTTTCGTCCCAAAAAATCGACTCAGACCAATCTGGTTGAGTATGTTTCTTATATATCTTCAGCATTAGACGAAAGTAATGAGGTTCATGCAATATACACCGACTTTAAAAAGGCTTTTGATTTAGTAGATCACGACTTACTTATCACTAAATTGGAAAGTATGGGTGTTCATGGGTCGTTGCTGCGCTGGTGTGAGTCGTACTTAAGAAATCGCTCACAATTGGTATATCTTAAAGGTTTTAAATCCAAACTCTGTTGCATACCATCAGGGGTGCCTCAAGGGTCACACTTGGGGCCTTTATTTTTCTTAGTTTTTATAAACGATTTAGGTAGTCATATTAATTCTGAATATAAACTTTTTGCCGATGATTTAAAACTATATCGAACTATATGTAATGAATCCGACATTGTTCAGCTTCAGCAAGATTTAAATAACGTATTCAATTGGTGCGTAGAAAATAATATGTTTTTGAATCAAAATAAATGTTATTTCATTAAATTTAGTCGGAAAAGAAAAACAAGTCAAGTTTGTTATGCGATTAATAATAGCCCGCTCCAAGAAGTTAATACTATTAGGGACCTTGGTGTTTTAGTAGATAGTAGTTTGAATTTTAGGAGTCATTACGACCACATTATTAGTGACATCTAAATTGTCAGGTTTCATCGTCAGGGAAATGAAAATTTTTAGAGAACCTGCCCTGACTATTTCCATTTACAATAGCGTTATTCGCAGTATTCTCGAATATTGTAGTACGGTATGGAACCCATTTTATCAGGTTCACTCAGATCGGATCGAGCGCGTTCAAAAAAGGTTTCTGTATCATCTATGCTACTCAGATAACAAATGTCGTAGTCTGAACTCGTATGACTCTAGATTAAATCATTATAAAATTACATCTTTAAACACACGTAGGAAAATTTTGGATTTTATGTTTTTGTTTAAATTACTCAATGGTCTAGTAGATTCTGCCGAAATATTAGAAAAAGTGAAAATTAGCATCCCTCGTAGTGGTAGCCGCTTAATTAACCGAAGAACATTCGTTCTGCCTCACAGTCGAACTAATATAGGCAACTCTTCTCCCATAAGCCGCATGCTTTCTTTTGCCAATTCTATTCGTGGTGATGTAGATGTCTTTGCTGGTTCTGTAGCCTCAATAAGAATTAAACTCAAAAACTTAATGTTATAATATTTTTAGTTTTGTTTATAATTTTAAATATTTTTTGCCCTCAAATGATCAATTTGTAGGATTTTATTAATAGTACGAGTACCTAGGTTGGATTATTTTACGTGTGCATGTTAGATTCACATCTAGTAGGTGTCAATCAGATATATTATGTTGTGATTTATTTTATGGAAGCGTGATTGTACATCAGTTTTGTGAATTACAATAAAAAAAAAAAAAAAAAAGTCAGGATTTCAATCTCAGTACGAAATCTTATAGCTATAGAATATCTAATGTAAAATGGTTCTGATAGAATAGATTTATCTTAATAAATATTAAGGAATTTTCAAAGAAATGTATACAGGGACACAGAATAAGAAATAGTACAAGTACAGAAATTGCACTCCGTGCTAGCCAACATACGAATTTAAACCTACTAACAACAGCGATAATGTCCATAATACATTGCACGGCACGGACACGACCTTGATTTTATTAGCCTACTAGATCCAGTGGCGCTCGTAACGAATCAAAATGCACCGTAAGTCCGCGTGACGAGAGTCTCTTTTTAACCGACTTCAAAAAAAAGGAGGAGGTTATCAATTCGGTTGTATTTTTTTTTTTTTTTTTTTTTTTTATCATTATTTTTTTTTATGTTTGTTACCTCAGAACTCCGTCGTTTATGGACCGATTTGCAAAATTTTTTTTTCCCTATACAGGATATGCTTCCAGATTGGTCCCATTTTTTTCAAAATCCAGTTCTGATGATGGAATCCATGAGGAATCGAGGGAACTCCTCAAAAATTATAGGCAACCCTATGGTAATTTTAGTATTTTCATCAAGAACTTAAGCATTTACAGTCAAAAAGTAACATTTGATGAAGTGGAACTGATGAAGAAGACCAGAAATGGTCAACGGAACTTCATACACAAATAGATATTACAATGAAGATATACATAGTTAAGCGACTATGACAATACAAATAAATGAATGATTCTGAATAGTTACGTTGAAAATGGTATCATCGAAGTGATCTGATGATGATGATGGAGCCGGAAGGTAGGCACTGGAACTCCGTAATTAATCAATGTAACCTAGCCGTGTTTGGACTTATTAGAATTGTCATAAGATGCACTTTGGCAATAAGGTACTATCGAACTGATCTGATGATGGAGCCGGAAGGTAGGCACAGGAACTCCGTAATTAATCAATGTATCCTAGCCGTGTTTGGGCTTATTAGAATTGTCGTGAGATGCTCTTTGGCTATAAGGTACTATCGAACTGATCTGATGATGGAGCCGGAAGGAGGAAGGTAGACACAGGAACTTTATAATAAAACAATGTAACCTAGCAGTATTTGGGTTAATTGGAATTGTCATGAGAAATAGGCACTCTGTTTATAAGTGTATCGCAACTAAAATAAAAACGTTTAGTGTGAAATAAAAACTTTTTAGAAAAAAAAAATAACCGACTTCACTAAAAAAAAACACTAAAAGGATCAAAATAACTTTAATTTCGGAAGTCGGTGTTAAATAAGAAACAAACAATACCGAGAAACACCGACTTCCAAAATTAAAGTTATTTTGATCCTTTTAGTGTTTTTTTTTAGTGAAGTCGGTTATTTTTTTTTTCTAAAAAGTTTTTATATTATGCCCGTTATGCGCCTTTGAACAGGCCGCTCTTTTTATAGGGTTAGGACTGGTGTGTTTTTGAAAAATGTGAAATAGGTACTTACGTTTTATTACATAAAATATAATCAGATTTTCTAAAATTATATGGTAGATAGGTACCTAATTGATTTCTACCTATTTACTTATATCCATACTTTAAAAAATATGTTTTTAAAAGTCATCTCATAGAAGTGTCAAGAGATTGTTTACATTTAGTTAGGTATCTAAACAAATGAAATAGGTAATTAAAATGAAGTGTATATGACTTTGTTGGTTTTGTATGTGCGTTAGCTTTGCGTTCATATGTAATTTTTAAAAGGTAGGTCGTTTAAGACGTTATTATACATAATAATTAACATTTTGTAAGATATAATTCCAATTATGTTGACCTTGCATTAGTAAGGTAGTCACTAGTACTGGGAGGTCTACTATATGGAATGATTTTAAGGTCATTGACTCGTTTACGTGAAAAATGTCGCAAATACTTACTTGAAATAAAAACTCGATAGAATATTCGGTAAAGAATTCAAAAATATTTTTTGTTAGCACGGGTCAAGCGGAAAATAGAACACGCGTGTGACACTCTACCGAAATAAGCCTCGCAAGAGAGGCCGCGGGCGTAGGCAGATTTCTATACCTATAGTTAGAAGTGCGCCAGGCCTGACAGGGATAAAATTTGTTTGAGTAGGTACATCTCTACAACTTTAATGTAAATGTTGTTTTGCTTAAGTAATAATAATTTCTTCAGGTTTACTATCATAGCGCGTACAGGGATAATCATCGCTTTGTACCACGTTCCACGAAAAGTTTCTAATGGGCCTCTGCGAGTTGTCCTCGGCCCCTCGTACCCATCCAAAAGATCCAAAACCCCAATATCTGATATATTGAAATAATAATAAAATATTTATTTCAGTTTTCTCTACTATTTTTATTAGTAGTTAACACGAAAATACTAAACTAATGTAAATTTTCTATATAATGTCTATAAGAATGTTATACAACTATTGTTTTGTTCGTAAATTTTCTCTCACGTGAGTTTTATCCACAACACCGATGGACCGAATTTAAAAAAAACCTCATCAACTGCAGGTGTGAAGTATTTAAAGTGTATGATCGAGAAGTGAGTGAATTTGGCTTTGCAGGTGAGCTGAAGTCAATGCCACCAGTGTAGTTCGATGAATTGCATAATTTTCATAGCAAATACCTATATGAAACTTTTTGGTTTAATCAAGCGCATCAGTTGTGATGCAAAATATTTAATTTTTATAGATAGGCTCGTTTTTCACCACTATCTCACTTGACGGTAAGCGATGATGTGGTCGACGGTGAAACACACTTGCCTAGAAGTAAACTATTCACTCTTATCTTAAAGAAAAAAAAATAAAGCCACACTAATATGTTTTGTAGCCACACGTTATAACAGCGAAAGTTTGTGTGTTGTTTGTGTATGTGAGCAAGCAACATGTGCCGGTCATCCCAAAACGTACATCCCAACTTTTTTTTAAGGTGGTAAATCATCCAAATGACTTCTCACGCTCTGGGTGGAGCGGAAGGGCGTGTCAGACTTTTACTGACTAAAAGCACACCTGTATCCTTCAATTACCCTTTGCGTTCTAGGACTATGGGTTTCCCTTTCAGAAATTCTCCGCAGTCCTAGCTAGCGAGCATCGGCCCTGCTGGGCCCCTACGGTTTGCTGACATCTCTTTGAGGAGCGCGAGGATCAGTACGCGCTGTTGACGACTGGGCTCGGTCGGGTTAATTACCGAACAGCCAGTCGGCGAGCTACCCAGTGCTCGACGTCCGCAAGCCCGCGTCTACCGTGGCTGGTAGTCGGGGTCGGAATTACGGCGGCTAGGGCGTGAGGACCTTCGTTCCCTCACGCGTGCAGCCTCCTCCTTCGCTAGCATTACTGCTTCGCAGAAGGAGGCGACCGCCTGCCATTCCTTCTCGCTCCAGAGTACATCCCAACTTGGGATGTACAGTCAGGGGTCAAAAGTGCAGTTGCACTCTTCCAATGCTAAAGTGTCTAAAATTTATTTGTAGTAGAAGTTTCATAGTCCACAACTAGTTTAACCAATACTATAGATTCTATGCTACAAACCTAATCAGGCATGATTCATCGACCCTCTTCTACAAAGACATTTTAGATACTTTAGCATTGATGGAGTGCAACTGCATTTTTGACCCCTGACTGTACATTAGCACACGGGTATATCATGTCATAGGATACATATTTTTCTTCTAGGAGTATATTCCCATGAGATAATTTCCGACTGTCTGAATCGAGTATCGCTATCAAATTGACAAACTCAAAAATCTAAATCCATTCAACCGTTAGAGCTTGAATGAGTAACATACAGTTACAATACATACTTTCGGCTTTGTCATATTAGTGTGATAAAGTTGTTAAAAAATAAAAGGCCCGTTGTGACATTTGTCAAAACGAATACTTAAATATGCAAAAAGAATACTCGTAATATATTCCATCATATTATTTAACGCGCCAAAAAAAGTATGTGTTTTTTTATAACACTTTATGTAATTAATTATTATTTTATTGTTGTTTTCAGTTTCGTTCTAAATTATATTCTAGGATATTCTCAAATGTCAAAATGGGCCTTTTATTTTTCAACGAGTTTAGTACCTTAAAATATTTTACCCTCAAACTATTAGTAACTGGAATTGATCTACACAACACCTGAAACTAAGCCTGTGACCGAAGCAAATAATCTCATGTACCATGAATCAGATGAACCCGCATTTAACGATTACCCGCAACTGGTAAACAATTAGTAGGAAATTAAATATGCGCTTGACCGCACGGAGGAAGCGTTTAGTAATACGGACTGCGAACGTCGGCAGAGAAACATGCCAAGTGATGAATCTTGAATGAAGCATCCAAATGTTTGGGATGCTTTTTAACATTGTTGCTATGTATGTTGTTCGACTTCAGAGGAGTTTTTCACAAATTGAACAGAAGGTCTTTAGGGCTTATAAAGTAATTTTAGATATGGATTCTATTATTAGCCATTATCGATCTGTTTTTTTAGGGTTTCGTACCTCAAAAGGAAAAAACGGAACCCGTATAGGATCACTTTGTAGTCCGTCTGTCTGTCTATCTGTCAAGACCCTTTATCTCGGGAACGCGTGGAGATATCGAGTTGAAATTAAATCATACACTCAGGTCTGCAGTTCCTTAAGCTGTAAAAAAATCAAACTTCCGAGTTAACGAAAAAAAAAGATACGGCTGTTTATGTCGCAAAAAAAACGTGTACTTCGACACTCTCAAGGGAATCAAAATTCATAGGATAGGTACTTCCCGTTGACCTAGAATCCTGAAATTTGGCATGAAATAAGGTCTCATAGCACAAGCATAGGAACAAATCTGAAAACTGTAAATATGTAGTTACATCACAAAAAAAAATGCATTTCGTAAAAGTCTTCATAACTCAATTCGGGAATTGAACTGTTTTCATAAGTAAGTTTGTACGGAACCCTCAGCGCGCGAGTCCGACTCGCCCTTGCCCGGTTTTTTTTTTAGTAAATCTCGGTGTTAATCCTACCTACAGACCCATCCGTCCATACCGGCAAACTACAGACCCATCTCTGTTACGTCCGTCCTCTGTAAGAGTATGGAACGGGTGCTAAACAAGAAACTTCTGGCATACCTAGAAACTAACGACATCCTCAGTGACCGGCAATACGGTTTTCGCCAAAATCGGTCCACTGGGGACCTTCTAGCGTATGCCATTCACATCTGGAGCGAAGCAATCGAGAAGCATGGGGAAGCGCTTGCCGTCTCCCTTAATATCTCGAAGGCTTTCGATAGGGTCTGGCACGAAAGCCTCATTGCTAAGCTTCCTTCCTTCGGTCTACCCACTGGTCTGTGTGATTGGATCGCAGACTTCTTGAGGGATCGATCCATCCGAGTGGTCGTTGATGGCTGCTCGTCCGGTCAAATGGATATTAATGCCGGGGTCCCTCAGGGGTCGGTACTCTCGGCAACACTGTTTTTGCTGCACATAAATGACTTACTTAAACCCGGTATCTTTGGGTATGCAGACGACAGCACTGTTGCCGAGAGATATGTGGCTGACGCACGCGCTAGTGGGTCACAGATCCAGTCATCCCGAGAGGCTATGGTTGAACGCTTGAACTCGTCCTTGGCGTCCAAGGCGGTCTCCGATTGGGGCGATGCCAATCAGGTCAAGTTCAATGCAACTAAAACCCAAGCGTGTCTTTTTTCCGCTAAACAGAGTCAATTCCACCCGGCTCCATCTTTCCGAGGTGTGACCGTGCCAATAACCGACCATCTTGATCTTCTTGGCGTTACGCTGACGTCAACTCTCAACTTTGGGCCATACATCGAAGCAAAGGCTCAACTGGCAGCAAAAAAGCTGGGAATCCTCGCGAAGGTCAGACGGTACTTCACGCCGGAACAGCTGCTAAAACTTTATCAAGCGTAAGTTCGATCGTGTATGGAGTACTGCTCTCATCTTTGGGACGGGTCTGCCAAATACCAGCTTGATGCGATAGAGTCAATTGAGAGGCGAGCCAAGAGGATCATTGGCAATGATGCACTTGTTGAGTCGAAGCTCCAAAGCCTTGGACATCGCCGCCGAGTTGCTGGCCTGTCGGTTTTCTATCGTTTACATTTCGGGGAGTGTGCACTGGAATTGCACAATCTAATTCCGCCAAGTCCGTTCCATCATCGGACCACTAGACGTACGGCGTTGCGCCACCGGTACATGGTGGACATCCCACCCATACGCACAAAACGTTTTAAGAACACATTTATTATGCGTACAGCCAAGGAGTGGAATTCCTTGCCGGAGTCTGTGTTTCCTGATAGCTACAACTTAGGGGTCTTTAAGTCAAGAGTGAATAGGCTACTTCTAGGCAAGCGTGCTCCATCGACCACATCATCGCTTACCATCAGGTGAGATGGTGGTCAAACGCGAGCCTATCATTAATAAAAAAAAAAAAAAAAAAAAAAAAAACCTATGCAGTGTCAGCTAGAGTTAAGTTCTCAAAAAATCTATACTAGTTCATAAGCATAAACATAAGCATAATATCAGCCTTATAATGGGGACATCATATGGCTCCTCTCTAGGAGAGCTAAGAGGGATTCCCATGTTTCGACTTTTGATTTAGGACATCTTCCTCACAATGTTTTCCTTCACCATTTTGAGAGCAGTGGTAATGAAAAATTACACAAAGTAATGCGCCTGGCTGGGTTTGAACCCGCTACCTACAACTCGTAAGTCGGGACCGTTACCACTGGGCCACCACTACTCCTGCTATTTACTAGTTCAAGTTACACATATACACTTGCCTAAATCAGCAAATCTGTTGATGTAAACGAGGCGCGTGACATTATTTCGTAATGAAAATTGGTTAATTTGGAGAATTGTAAAATATTTTTTTAATCAATGGTAATTATTCTATTATTTTTAACGATTACTCGATTTGATGTTTACATAATGGTATTTTTAATTAAGAGCGGGTAACGGCGGAGCGGGAAATAGTGTCAGACTTTTACTGACTAAAAACCCACTTCTGTTCCTTCTTTGCCATTTTTTATAGGGCCCGGGGATCTCTTTCGCATCACCCACGGCCCCAGTAGGCTTCGACCCTGCGGGCCCCTACGGTTGCTGACATCCACAGCAGTGTTCCACGCGCGCCTCAAGGAAAGCGCGCGTGGAACACTACGCGCTGTCGACGACTTGGGCTTGGTCCGGACAGTTACCGGAGATCGGACGGCGAGCCACCCATTGCTCGCCGTCCGCAAGCCCGCGCCTACGGTGGCCGAAAATCGGGATCGGAATCCCGGCGGCGGTTGGGGTGTGAGGGCATTTGCCTCACGCGATCGGCCGCCTCTTTTGCTAGCATTACTGCTTCGCAGAAGGAGGCATCCGCCTGCCACTCCTACGTAATGTCAATTTTCGTAGGCTAGTTGAGAACCGTTGCCCGTTTAGAACACTTGCAAACTCATTGGCTCTAAATCGTTAATTATTATTGCAATCGCTTATTGTTTAACTAATTGAAGTGTCTGTTTAATTAAACTAGTGAATAGTCAAGGTTACAGTGTATTCATTTCAAAGTTTCCTGAAGTTCAACGCCCACTATGGATTCCCGCACCGCAGAGGACACTAATAAGCAGTCAAATACAATAGCACGATCTCCCGACGTCCCTTTACGTATATAATTATAATGATTACTTCTATCTTGTTCTATATTTATGCATAATCCGATGCTGATTTGATGTTACAGAAAACAATAAACAATAGTAGCAAATACAAATATGATTAGATCCGTGTCTGTTTGTTGTAAATCCAAGAACATTGATGTATATATAATTAACAGTTGATCTCGCTTAATCCTTTGAGGTGGTAGAATTAATTGTTAACAAGCGTACAACTTATACTATAATTAAATCATGTTCAACGGGAATTAATTAAAGTAGTAAATGCATTAATATAAAAGTAAATGCCTGCTGCGGTCTTCCCGTCTGATTATAATTTAAGTGTCTTCAAGGTTAGAGTAAATAGGTTCTTAATAAACTAGTGCACCTCACCATCAACAATTGCATCACTGCTTACCATCAGGTGAGATCGCAGTCAAGCACTAGTTTATATCAATTAAAAAAAAAAACAAATACTTTTCCAAAAACACATTGTATTTGCGGTTCAAGCAAAAGATTACGAACTATTTGAAATTTGGCTTGTGGTGTGATTGACGAGCCGTAGGAAAAAATAGGAAAGAACGACTCATTTCTTGAAAGGAAGATCAGATCACTATTTTCAGGACACAAATACAAAGCACTCGGTTTTCGAATTTTGATTTCAGACGCAATACGAACAGGATCAGGCAAACGACGCCATTGAATTTGCGAGGTACACATATAAACTTCATTCCATATTCGAATATGCGGGTAGCTCAGTCCCTTTCACGCGATAGGTATGTGCAGGAAAGGGATGAATATAAGAATTGCAAGATCCAGTCAATAAAAATTAATCTATAACGCATAGACATTCGTGGTCATAATGCAATTATACTGTTAGGGCTATATTTCACTTGGACACCATGGCGGCGCGACCAGTCGCCGCTACCAACAAAATGTATACAGCTCATACTCACCTGGTATCCGTTTGGTGGCGCGACCGTGGTGTCCCGGTGAAATATAGCACTTATAATAGTGTGTTAAATATTTTGTCACTTCCAATAGCATAGCATAGCATAGCATAGCATAATCAGCCTTTTAATGTTTTCACTGCTGGGACTCAGGCCTCCTCTCTCCAGGAGAGGGAATGGGCCGTAATCCACCACGCGGGCACAGTGCGGGTTGGTGAATGTCACATGTCTTCGAATTTTTGGTTCTAGGACATGCCGGTTTCCTCACGATGTTTTCCTTCACCGTTTTGAGAGCAGTGGTGATGAAATAAATTACACAAAGTAATGCGCCTGGCTGGGTTCGAACCCGCGACCTACAATTCGTAAGTCGGAGCCGTTACCACTCGGCCACCACTGCTCTCACTTCCAATAAACCACTTCAATAGTCAGCTTTCTTGTTTTATCTTATACTAGCTGACTCGGTAAACTTTGTTCTGTCATACAAATTATCAGGGTAAAAAATAGCCTGAAAACCTACCACAAAAATTTCATAAAAATTGGTTAAGCCATTTTGGAACAGTCCGATAAGATACAAGAGGTTTTTGTATATTAGTTGCGATCATCATCATCTGCAGCACAACTTCGCCAAATGTTAGCCATAGGCCTCATTTTTCTTGTGCCAATCACCAGGGCCCTGTGCCAAACTCATCCGGGTTCTGGGTCCTCACTTCTTCAGCCAGTCCTTTGATGCCACTCGGTCGTTGTCCTGTTCGACTTCGCATCTTCACCGCGTCTTACCATGTATCCTATCTAACTCCATTTGATTTCTATAACTCGTACACTGATATCAGATCTTTGTACGTCTTCGGTTCTCGACGATTGGAACTCATCATGCATGCCAAGCATGGAACGCTCCATGGTTCTCTGTGCAACTGTCAGCCTGTACACATCCTACCAATAACTCATAGTGTACAGAATACACTTGTTACAGAAGTCGGTCTTCAGAAATTGTAAAATCTTCGCCGATTTCAAAATTCTTCTTGGTTCTTCAATTTTACTCGAGCTGTATTCTTCTTACGGGGTTGCAGACAATGAGCAATGGATAGCTTGCCGTCCGGCCATCCGGTACGAACCAAGCCCGAGTCGGTGACGGCGTGTAGAGTTCCACGTGCCCCTCAAAGAGATATCAGCAAAATCGTAGAGGTCCAGTAGGGCCGATGCTCGCTAGAATCATTGGGGAATTTCTAATAAGGAAATCGTGATCCTAGAACGCAAAAGGCCACTGAAGGACAAAAGTGGGTAGTCAGTAAAAGTCTACCAAGCCCTCTCCCTCCACTTTAGAGCGAAAGAAGTCATTGGATGGTTCACCACCTCACAAAAAATCTGTATTCTTCTCATTTTTATATTTGTACGAGAACTAAAACATATTTCGAATCCTTTCGCCGATGACAGCCCGATCCCATTATACAAACAGAACAGCATGTGAATTTTTCATAAGTGACATGCCAAAAGCAATAACCACAACAAACACTAACTAATAGACAATTCTAACAGCTTAAATTGTGTTATTGCAAAATTTGTGAAATGGAAAATATTAATGGGTCAACTAATGAAGTCACAGAGAAAGTTGGCGACACAATCCAATTAATAAATGGAACCCGCTGCTTCATTTATAGCGAGTTTATGTGACATTCTATTTAGTAAAAAAAAAGACAAATACATTTTAGAATTTCAGTACGCCTTTTAAAGGGTTTCAAACATTTTAGGGTCTGTGTGGGTTTTGTGGCCAACCAAAGCCTGCATGTGGGTAAAAAGGTAGCTTTTAGGAAAATAAAATGGACAAGTTACTCGAAGCCCATTTTCATAGTACTTTTTGTGTTATTTCAGTTTACACGATGAGTTTTGATCCCTTGTGACCTTTTCAACCGTTTCCAAATTTAAATCCTATATTTTGCATAAGTTAACCAAGTGGAGGAGACTATATTATTGTTACTAACTAGATAGACATCTCATTATTCTCGTTTACATATTTTTTATATCTATTTATTCTTTTAAATAATAGTTTTAATTATTAAATAATACTTTGTGACATATTACTAGATATTTATTGTAAATTCACTCTGAGAATCACAGAAGTCTATTTAGCTATGAGATTGAGAGTGCGAAGTGCACGCGTCAGTGGTGACTCCAGTAACAAATTCGTTCTTATTAACAAAATTATGACATGAATCTCAACACGTCTTAGTTTATAATTACCGGATATAAAGATGAAAATGGATCAAGTAAAGAAAATCCAGATTCATTTGTTTGTTATGAAGATGAACTTACTTAAAATAATTTCATATTTTTCCTATCCTAGTTTCCATATTGCTAATATGAAAGTACTGTAGGCGCAAGTCTTGAACAAAATTAGTCGTACTTTTAAGGTCAGATTACCAGCTAAAGTATAAATCACCATTTTCGCAGGCATTTCATCTTATGTTATTATGAAACTTTTCATATTTAATACTTAATTAAATAAGTTTTGATGTGAAAACAAAATAAATAGACCAAGATTCCAGAGCTGTCTGACATAACTTATTTTCACGTGGATGAAACCTTAGGTTCTCAGTAGCGTATCATGTGCTTTGAATACCTGTGTGCTTGTGGAGCTCCTGTTTGGAGCCCCTGGACAGGTACCAGGTGAGAAAGGGAACTAAAAATAAGAGTAACTTAACTTAAATTTTTATGGCTGATTTTTATAGATGTTTTGTAGAATATTATTTTAAAGTAGTATCATAAGTGTCAGACACTTTCCGTGGACCAAAACTTCTGTCAGACACTTTAAAGCTCAAAAAAAAAGAACTTTACTTATTTTTACATGTCTGATTTTTAAATTAAGGCAACTATTACAAAGTTATATTTCAGTAGTTAGATTAATTTTAGTGACCAAACATCCCCTAAACACAAAAAAATATTCAGCCGAGAGTATGAGCGCGAGAGCACGCATGCGTTTCGGAGAGAGTGAGACGATTTCATGCACTGACTGGATGTTTGGTCACTACAATTTGTCTGACTACTTTAGAATAATATTCTACAAACTATATATAAAAATCAGACATAAAAAATTAAGTTAAGTAACTCGTTATTTTTAGTTCCCATTCTCACATGGAGGAGGAGGGGAGCTCCACAAGTACACAGGTATTCAAAGCGCATGAGACGCTACTGAGAACCTAACGTTTCATCCATGTGAAAATAAGTTATGTCAGACAGCCCTAGGATCTTAGTATAATACAACAAATTCTGTGTAATGGTAATCTAAGTAATTTACATTTTCGAACAAGACAAACAAAAGGTTTCATATAATTTTAAACGTTGATCAAACACTTGTCACCTAATATAATATAATTATGGCCGCGGGTCTAGGAGCAAGCGACAGAAAAACCAATTGAAAGGAGACAATTTTTTTTGGGCCCACTATTAAACGGTTATGTTTATTAATAATATTACACATGGAAAAAGCGATCATCTTATTATAATTAACAGACCAAAAATTATATAGAAATCTAACCGGAATAATGAAATAATAGTAAAAAAGTGTTACGACAAAAAATGCTTGTTTAGGAGCGTTTTCAAGTTTATTTTAACGTGAAAAAAAAAATGTTACTATAGTGCGCAGCGGTGACATCGGATTTAAATGCGTTTCAAGAGATAATAATTAATTGGTCCAGCGAACTTGTTTTTAATGCTGTTATTAACGGTTAACACAAATATCAAGTAACGTACTTTAAAAATCAACGTGGAACGAAACGTAATTAATAGCCCGTTGCAGATGCTCTGTGGTCCAGTTTCAATCAGTTTGACACTGACAGACAACTAGTGGTGGGTCGTTGTCGAATTTTAGACGGACGAGACGTAACCGTTTTGGCGACGACAAAAACGGTTGCAGAAAACGGTCGTCGTCGCAACTGGTTTGAAGACGAAACTATCGTTGAGTGAAGTAGTTGCAGAAAACGTTCGTTGTCGCAACTAGTTTGAGGACGGTAATAAATTCTGTACTCGTTGCGTCGTCGTTTCAAAACCAGTTATTACAATGAAAAATGAACTTTATGACTATAAACATAAAATTCATTTTTCATTGCAATAACTGGTTTTAAAAACGACGACGCGACGAGTGTGATAGTTGAAGCAATGGATTTTCGACCTTATATTCTTAACAGTAAGATAACAATTCGCATACAGTAATTCGAAGACTGGTTTATGCAACGAAGACTGTTTGGTCTCAGGATGGAAAACGGTTGTTACGTTGCAGAACAAAAAACGGTCTTTGAAAACTGTTCGTCGTTGAAACCCCCACCGCTACAGACAACATTATTATTGTTTCCGATTACTAGATAGCATGTTTCTTCTGTTCTATTCGAAAGATTTTATGAAAATGGCATCTGTAGATACTTGCATAATCCACAAAGCCGTTGTATCAATTGTGCAGCACAATTTCAACGGAATGTTGAATACTGCTCTTGCTGGATACTGTTGTAATTGTTTAGTGGGCAGACGCACTGTTGGCTGCTGTGCATATGTGATGTGTATAGTGTGGTTTTTATCTTGGGCGCGGCATCAAGGTGAGGTTGAGCCACCTGCATCTTTTTTAGATGAAATACTGCTTTTAAGAGATGACTTTGAAAATGATGATGATGAACAGTAATAAATACTTGTGATGTTATAATGTGGTTTTTTTTCTCCTTACACAACCAGCATAAAACACATCACCTTATTATTTTAGATCTACAGTCAATGGTCGACAAAAGCCGCGCTATTTCGAAATGAATACATCTACGCATTTTCATGAATAAGTCTATCAAATCGTGTAAATCACATCAAAGTCTGTCACGTAGTACAGACGTGACTTTGTTTTATACTGTATATTATTGAACAGTGCACTATTTTAACTTAAAACACCAAGGAGACCTATCCACTCATTAGACAATCGCTCTTGTGAGATTTTAGGTTATTATGAGAGTCATGTTTTGACTGTCGTATTTCACGGTACTCCAGTTAGATAAAGTTTTGCCAATATTACCAATGTAATCTAGAGATTATAAGGAATAAACTAACGTGCATTTCATTGCTATACGCCACAATTTGTGGTGGGCCTATTCCCTAAACAAAAAAAATTGTCTCCTTTGTATTACATTTTTAAATTATGAATACTGACGTGGTGTGGGTTTCAATTTTAACTCAAATGTGACTTTGTGTTACCTCAGCATGTTTACGTTTACGCTACAATTTTGGCGGTAAGTCCCCTCTTTGAGGAGTGGCTGGAAAGACAACGGCCTCCTTACCTTCCGCATGACGCAGGTCCTCACTGGACATGGTCAGTTCGGGAGATTCCTGCACCGGATTCGTGCGGAAGAAACGCCCGGGTGTCGCCATTGTTTGGACCGCCCGGAGGACACTGTGGAGCATACGGTAGAGGTGTGCCCAGCATAGCACCGCCGTGTCCTCGTGAGGGCGCTCGGCGGCAGCGATCTCTCGCGCCGGGCCTTGGTTCAAGCCATGGTCTGGAGCGAGGAGGAGTAGCAGGCGGTCGCCTCATTCTTCGAAGCAGTAATACTAGCAAAGGAGGCGGCCGCACGCGCGAGGCAATGGCACTTACGCCCCAGCCGCCGAGATTCCGATCCCGATTTCCGACCATTGTAGGCGCGGGCTTGCGGATGGCGAGCAATGGGTAGCTCGCCGTCCGACCGTCCGGTAACCGTCCGGACCGAGCCCAAGTCGTCGACGGCGCGTAGTGTTCCACGCGCGCCTCAAGGAGATGTCAGCAACCGTAGGGGCCCAGCAGGGTCGAAGCCTACAGGGGCCATGGGTGATGCGAAAGAGAACCCCGGGGCCCTTGAACGAGGGCAAAGAAGGAACAGGAGTGGGTTTTAGTCAGTCTGACAAAGGCCTCCAAAGGCCCAAGGGCAGGAGATGTCATTGGATGATATCCCACCTTAAAAAAAGCATGTTTTTGTACCTAATTAATACATATTTTGTTCTTCAGCTATGAAGGTGTTCCATGAATTCAATAGGTATTGTAAAAGTTAGACAAAGGCATACTATCTTACACATTCAGAACTTACGAAAGAAATTTTGCCTTTAAAATTGTTAGATGAATTATTTCTCACGGCAAGGTAATAAATCAGATTAAGATGTCTGAGGCTGTCAACAAGACACCTTAAGTTTGTTCTTTATATTGTAAAATATTATAACTTTATTAAGGAGACTTAAAACTTTGATGAAGGTCATTAACAGCCCAAAATTTTATTATTTCAGACAAATAGCTGCTCTACTTCTATTATTAACATAAAGAGTAAGTATTTTTCATCGTTATGTTAAAACTTAAACTCATGTTTATTTTGATTTATTTTACGCAACATGTTATTGAATAAATAAGCAGAATTTATTGGTTGATATCGATATGTTCAATGCGTGCTCACCACATTCATTTATGCTCACGAATATTTAAACCACTTCATCAACGTAATGATCAAGCTGAACCATAGAGACCTTTTCCACAGAACAGTAATGTACAGAAGTCAATCTATATACAAAGCGCGCTCGAGAAACGCACACACAGATACCGCTCTCGGACACGATATCTCAGAGCGCTCGGACCAGTACAAGATCGAGTGCATCCGCTTGAGACACGCGTCTGTGAACTTTTTTGTGCAATTTTCGAGCAAAAAAAATAAATTATTTTAACTGTTTATTGGACAGTGGTTTAAATTCAACATTAAATGGTGAATTATCATTTTTTATTTAAGCTACCAGTTGTTTCAGAGAGGTAGTAGGTATTTACTTGTATTTCGATGGTTCGTTTTAGTGTAACATAGAAAAGTAGGTAAGCGCCCGTAGGTAATCAGTTAAGATAGGAACTGCCGCCCGCGCAGCCACCGCGCCGCCGCCGCACTCAGGCGCGACGTCTCTCGCGACAATCAATCTCGCGACAGGACGGCAACCCTAGCGTGACCGCCGAGCGTAGGTATGAAAAGTGAAGTACATACATTGACTTCTGTATCTATCTATTTTGTGGCTTTACGTTGTCCCTTTTGTTGTAAAATGTATTCGTGAGCACGAAAATTTCTATATGAAGTTTTCCAATTAAGCAAATTATGCAAACAAATGGAGGTAGAAAATAGAGTACCTACAAAATAAGTTTTATAATTCGAATACTTATTAAGAACATGATTCCTTGATTTTCTAATCAAATGCAAAATTAACTTCAATGGACCCGTGGGGTGACCACACACTCTAGCGTCAAAATGATGACGCAGGTGTTTCTAGTTTAAGAACAGAGATATTTTTAGATACAATATTTCCAGAAAAGATTACAGAGCTATATATTATGTAAACAAGCTAAATGGAGTAATATCCAGATTCTTCTGGTGGCTGATGCGTATCAAGTTGCCCGTATATGCGATTGTATATCACTTTAAAATAGAAGTATAACCGTGTGAAGTTAGTAGACTTAGTTATGATAATTTTGCTTTTATCGTGGTTTTTGTGTAGGAGAAATACGTTTGAATGGTACATAGAACTAAGTACTCTTCTAGATTTCATGATTCTATAGTTCTTTCAGTTATTTTTTCTATCATAACCTCAAATTTTATTACACTTTTAGTGAGGTTAGTTTGAGTCTCGAAAGACGGTAATTGAGACTCTTAAATCTCCTGATTTAATACATTTATTTACTGCCCAAAGCCAAAAAAATCACAAGACAAATTCTGGAATATTTTTGACGTTTCGCGTTTTTTTTTCGGTGGGAAAATCATCTAATGACATCCCCCGCTCTTGGGCGGAGTGGGAGATAGTGTCAGACTTTTACTGACTAAAAACCCACTCCTGTTCCTTCGTTGCCTTTCGTACCAGGGCCGAGTCTTCCTTTCAGAATCAAACCCTTGGCCCCATTTGACTTCGACTCTGCTGGGCCCCTACGGTTTGCTGACATCTTAAGGCGCGCGTGGAACACTGCGCGCCGTCGACGATTAGGCTCGGTCAGACGGTCGGACAGTCGGACGGCGAGCTACCTATTGCTCGCCGTCTTGGCGTATCGCGTAAACCATCATCATCATCTTCCTGCCCTTGTCCCGTGTTATTTGGGGTCGGCGCAACACGTTTTTTTCTTCCATTCTGTACCTCTACCATGAGTTTAAAGCAATAGTATTCGTCGCTACTCGATATCGACGCCGTAAATATTTTGTATGGCAAATTTTGCAGCGCCTCTAACGGTCACTTGCAGAACCAAAATCGGTAGTATGAGTCATCAAGTACAAAACCTATCGAATAAGAACTCGCTAGCGACTAAAGTTTTTAGTAGTTTCCTATAGAAAAACGGTACCATGAGTAACAAATTTGACAGGTGCTATCGAAGCAAACCGTTACTACAGTAGTAAAGTAACTCACTAGCATATTGAAGGGTGAAAATGATGTAAAGCGTGTCGTGTAAAACAATATTTTATTTATTTGTGCATAAATATGTTCGGTAAAACTTATTTAACGTAGAATATGTTAGGTACGGCTGCATATGAAGACGAACGACGCGTCAAAGGAAATTTCCAAGCGACTAAACGAAAGGCTCTTGAACATATTAGTTAAAATAATTTCATCAAAGAATATAGGCTCAATAAAGGGGCTTTCGAGTATTTGTGTGGTCTGCTAAGGGTTTATATGATTTGAAATTTACACAAAGAGTAACACTTGAATCGAAGGTAAATTAGAAAAAAGAATGTTATATTAACTTACTTTTATACATGCACTTCATAATAGAAATACCACTTTTCACTATGCGCATTGTTATTTTACGTAGGTATGAAATCTCTCTTTTTCCCATTCAATAATTCACAAACAACAACACTGAACCATCAAAATATTTCTACAACTACAATATTTCATTTTCAAATAGGCCGGGTTATACTTAGAGAATTGGTGTTTCAATTTGGTAGGATTTGTAGGCCTATCTGCCTTACTCTGTCTTTTACTGTAGATAAAAAGAGAGCAAACTTGAGTGTGAAGTTAGATACGATGCGGTTTTTGTACCAACGTAAACACTCGACACCGTTTAGACTATCGAGTTGTCGCTAGCGAGTCCGTTTGACTCATGGTACGAGTTTAATAGTAATCTATTCGATGCGCGTTTATTCGATATCGACTACGGTGAGATGGTGTAGTTTTTCGATAGTAACTCATGGTAAAGGTACTGCTCTGTCACTCGTCATACTATCACGCAAACGTAGGTACCTACGTATCGCGTAAATATTTTGTAAAATGCTTCTTCTTTTCGAAAAACAGAGAAGGAAATTATTATTAGGTAAAGCATCGGTTATCAAGCCAGTTGTCACTTGAGAGGAGATATCCCGTGTTACGACCACAAACTGTCTTATAGAACATTCTGGAAATTCAAGCGGTAAGCGATGTTTGTATTTCAGAATTTATAGCTTCTACAGCTTGTTAGCTTCTGCCAACTACATAGAATGTGACCACATTCTGTGTAGTTGGCAGGAGCTGAACTTTGGTCATAAATATTTCATTGGTTTGAGTTGCCACAACATTCAAAATTGGCAAACCTGAAGTACCTACTAGGTATTTAGTAAGTATATAGCATAGCATAGTATAGTCGGCCTTATAGTGTTCCCACTGTTGGGACTTAGGCCTCCTCTTTAGGAGAGGGAATGGGCCGTAATCCACCACGCGGGCCCAGTGCGGGTTGGTGGATGTCACAATGTCTTCGAATTTTTGGTTCTAGAACATGCCGGTTTCCTCACGATGTTTTCCTTCACCGTTTTGAGACCAGTGGTAATGAAATAAATTACACAAAGTAATGCTCCTGGCTGGCTGGGTTTGAACCAGAGACCTACA
Source organism: Mythimna impura (assembly GCA_905147345.3). Lineage (NCBI taxonomy): Eukaryota > Metazoa > Arthropoda > Insecta > Lepidoptera > Noctuidae > Mythimna > Mythimna impura. The sequence goes on from LR990359.1 coordinate 9,103,531, forward strand.
ACTCGTAAGTCGGGGCCGTTACCACTCGGCCACCACTGCTCACTTAGTAAGCACTACACATTTATCGCTTTTTGTTTATACGAGTATTTTACACTATGCAGTGGGTACTTGTAACATATGAATGGTCTGAATCTGATCCCATGTAACAAAACTATGACTGAATTGTATACAAGATTCAGTATTCAAATAAATTGATAGTTTAATAACATGATAGTCAAGTGTAGTGACGTAGATGGGTCCTGAAACTAACTCGCAACTTTGCACTCCGCTACAACACCTTCAAACTTTATATTCAGGTAATTTTATAAGCAACTTTTTGCATAATGTGAAGTGCGATATAACCCATTAATATTTATGGCTTGTACAAAACGCCAAACAAACAAACGGCAGGAATAAATGATAATTTTGTTTAAGGACTACTAAATGTGATGATAATTTGTAACATCAAAAAAATGAAGCCAGTATTCCAACAGCATTTTTCGCTAGCGTTGGAACTCGCAGAGCGATCCTCGGCTACCTTAGTGTGCGGGCTTGCCGATGACTTGCTCGCAGTCCAGCCGTCTGGTAAGGACGAAACCCAAGCCGTATTATTTTCGCAGGCTGCGGACGATGAGCATGTAAGTTCGGTAGCTCGCAGTCCGGTCGTCTAGTGAGGACTGAGCTCGAGTCGTCGATGGAGCGTAGTCTTCCACGCGCGCCTCATAAACATGTCAGCAAAACCGTAGGTACCCAGTAAAACCGATGTCCGCTATGGCCACAGCAATTTACGCAAGAAATACCATGGTCCTGGAACGCAACTGGCAACTGAAGGACACTAAATCTGTTCCGTAATTCAGTGAGACATTTTATCTCAAAGAAAGACTGACTCATCGTTGTCAGTTTGCTCACGACTTGATCAAGATGTTTGCATCATTTATCATGCGGACCATTTCCACAAGAACGTCTACTTTTGCCGTTCGTAGGTAGCTAGATTGTTCAATAAGTGCTTTATGGCCTCGTTGACGTCTTGTTTAACATTATATTGCGCAGAGAGCAAAGAGCGCTCACCACCTTATTTTCATTTCTTGATTCTCCTAATTCCCCCAGTTATTTAGCCCCTCACTTTCAATACATTTGCGCCAACCACAATAGAAATCTGCGCTCATCTCATAACCGCCTTCTCTATTGTCCCACTCATCGTACTGACTTTCTTCACTATTCCTTCTTTATTCAAGCTATTTCTCTGCGGAATGCGCTCCCCCAGGAAATCAGGATGGCAACAAACCGATTATCATTCAAAACCAAAGTTCACGAGTTAATTCGTAAAAAGTTGGCAGTAGTATCATCACAGCTTTAATGTTTTCCTATTGTCGATTTGGACCAATTGTTTAAGTATTTTAGTGTATGTATTTAATGTATTAATTTGAGTATAATAGAGCAAATGAAGAGATGAAAGAGTTGACATACAGATGTATTGAATTAAAAAAGAAGGAAAAGTAAAAAGTAAAATGAATCACAATCATATAGACATATATGTGATTCCTTTTAAGACACAGTAAATAAAATACTTAAAAACAGTAGGTACCTTAACTGTAAAACTGTTCGACGATCGAAGAATAATAAAAGCCATTACAGAACAAAGTACCCCATTACTGCTCATTCGTACATTCTGAACCGCAAAGTAGAAGACATTATAAAAGAATCACCTAAACTAAATGTGTTTTTATAACCAGACTAGCTGAACGGCTGTAAAGTACCGAACGCACTAAAGTTTTCATCTATGGTACGAACGGGGTCGTTATTACAATATTACTATTGGATAATTTATTTTTATTGATAAACTTAATAAAATTTTAATTGATGTGGTTTTAGTTATTAAAAGTCTGACGCGAAGAGCGAGAAAAGTCATTGGATGACTTCCCATATAAAAAAATAATAACACTCGGTGACTGGAAGTCGGGGTCGGAGTCTGGTGGCTGGGACGTGAGGATGTTAGCTCCCTTCACGCGTGCGTCCTCCACCTTTGCTAGCATTACTACTTAGCTGAAGGAGGCGACCGCTTGCCATTCCTCCTTGCTCCGTATCAAAGCCTGAACCAGGACCCGGCGCAAAAGGTCGTTGCCACCGATTACCTTCACGAGGACACGGCGGTGCTCCACCCAGGCAGAGCACACCTCCAACGTATGCTTCACCGTGACCTCCGGGACGTTCACACAATGGTGACACCCGGGCATTTCTTCCGCCTGAATGCAATACAGGAACCTCCCTAAATTACCATTTCTGGTGAGGAAATGAAGGAATGTAGGTGGGTTTAGTTAGTAAAACATCGCAATATGCATGAGGCGGCAGCTTTATGCTGAGCGTTTGGCCGTTTTGCGCGGATGTGACGCATATCTTCCCTATCTATTGATTATGTTTGTTAGCTAGTTTTAAGATTGCGTCATTTCGCGTAAATAAACTGTTTTTCTTTCTTTCTTTCAGATAGGGTGGCTATCTATTGCAAAACAAAAATGAAATTATAACTCAAAAGCGAAAATAATGTAAGTACTTTATACAAGTCGTAAACAGGAAGACAGACATAAACATAAACCAAAAACTCGTGACTCTCCCGCAAAGTGGTAGAATTCACAATTTATCAAAGTTTTAATAGCTGACCACTGTAAAGCGAATTCCTAGATGACCCTAAAGTTTAAAACAGATATAATAGCTCGCGCAGGCCGCAGAGTTGTCCTCTAGTCCTAAATGTTCGCATTCCGAACTACAAGCATATAGTTTTTACTTTTATGGGGCATGTGGTGCTAACCTATAAGAAATTGTAACACTAACCTGGATTGTAAATATTTTTTTTTTGTATTTTATAGTGTATGCGATTGTTGGTTGGCCAATAAAATAAATAAATAAAATGTATATTCTGCAAATTATAAACATTTTCTTACATAAAATACTTAAATATTAAATAATTAAATACAAGTGATATTCAGTTATTTACGAGTATCTTAAATACCAATCCTGAGTTCAGTGATATTAAAAGAGATAATAATATAATAATAATCCACAACTATCACACAACGCGTAGATGATTACACCCAGACACAGTACAAATGATCGTGCTCATCACACAAACATTCGTCTTGGGTGGGAATCGAACCCACAATCTCCGGCATTAGTCAGGGCCACTAACCACTAGACCAACAGGTTAGTCAAGATACTAATATATCATATCATAATCAGCCTTTTAATGTTTCCACTGCTGGCCTGAGTCTCAGCAATGGGAACAGCCCCCTCTCTAGGAGAGGGAATAGGCCGTAAACAACCATGGGGCTCCAGTGCGGATTGGACAGCGCACATGTCTTCGAATTTTCGATTCTAGAACTTGCCGGTTTTCTCATGATGTTTTCTTTCACCGTTTTTAGAGCAGTGGTGATGAAATAAATTACACAAAGTAGTGCGTCAGGCTGGGTTCAAATCCGCGACCTACAATTCGTAAGTCACCACCACCATTGCTCTGGAAGAAAAGAGATACGCTACTACTTAATTAATTGTTTGCCATTGAAAACCCGAATGAATTAGTATACATCAAAGCATTGTTGAAACGAAAAGCTGTTTGAAGAAAATATATACCCAAAAAATAAAAAGGTTAGTGAGGATCAAGAGGTCCAGGCTCGAGGTTTGTCAGCAAGCCATGGAGCGCAGTATCCTGGGTGTTCTAATTTCCAACCACCTAGGAAACACAAAGCTGCGCGCCAAAACTAAAACAAAAGATGTTACCCGAAAAGCTACCACTCTGAAGTGGGATTGGGCTGGACATGTCTGCCTCATGTAAGATGAGCTGTGAGCTAAAAGAGCCACTTATTGGGTCCCATTAAACGCAAGGCAACATCGCGGCAGACTAAGGCGAAGGTGGAGAGATGAGCTGGATAACGACCGGAGGGACTGGTCCGTAATGGCCGAGGACAGTCGTGTGTGGGAAAGGGAGAGGGAGGCCTTCGCTCAGCAGTGGGACATAAATGGGCTAACTAACTAACTAACTAGTTACCAGCGCTGTGAGCTCATCGCATTATGCGTGAGGCCACAGCTTTATGCTGAGCGTTCGGCTGTTTTGCGCGGATGTGACGCATACCTTCCGTATCAATTGATCATGTTTGTTAGCTATTTTTAAGATTGCGTCATTTCGCGTGAATAAACTGTTTTTCTTTCTTTCTTTTCTTCTTTCTAGTGAGGATAGCGAAGGTTTGGCAAAATTGTGTATGACTGTAGTATTTTTTTACCTGGTAGCGCTTCCCGCTGGGTTTAACAATATACATCGTAACAAGCACTCGTCGTTATTTATCACCTTTGTTTCTACACACGTCTTTTTCCAATTCATTATTTACGAGACTTCTAGTTTTTGTAGTGTGCTGAACATCTTCTGAAGGTACTAAGGAGCTCGGATTTATTGTAACTCGTAAATCAACAAGGGCAAGAAAACGTTTATTTTTTCCTCAAATCCTTCACAATAATGATCTGTACAGTTCTACTAACATTCTTATATAAATACTAGTTCCTGCCAGTGGCTCCACTCGCGTGAAAGTAAGTTTCTCCATATAAACTTAGGGGTTTTTTTTTTTCGGTGTTAAAATCATCCAATGACACCCCATCCCCCACTCTTGGGCGAAGCGAGAGATAGTATCTTGTTAGTTAAGAAACTAGAAGTTAAGATTTGGTAACATTATAAATTAATAGTATAAGATAACTTGTCTACTTTACAGATTTTTTACACGTTATTGTACTATAAAATCCTTTTGATTATTTGTTAATTTTAAATTATTTTAGCTCTTCTCGCCTGAAACACAGGATTTCCTAGTTCAGGCACGTAAGACTCAGAATTAAGATTTATATTTAAGACTGTATTACTTTATCCTGTAAAGAATTTTGAATAAATATTATTATTATTTTTATATATTTTATTTATCTCAGGACCCTGAGGTCCTGGACTTTTGGGAGGCGTACGAGGAGCCGAAGCCAACTCGCAGAGGCCCTTTAGATAATTATAATGGAACATGATACCAACCGACGATTATCCCTGTACGCGCTATGCTAGTGCACCCAAGGACAACCCACGGTTATTGAAAAACTGTTGCGACATATGGAGAACAAAGATAATAGGGCTATGGTTTTTGGAGTCTTAAGTGGACTGGTAACATGGAACTATGTCAAGACTATGGCTCCTGCCTGAACAACGTTATTAATATGCAACGACAAAAGGCAGGGGGTGACTTGCACACTCAATAAATGGGCCCCCAAAAACGGCCGCTAGCACGAAGTGACGTAGCAACAAGAGGGCAACATATCCTGAGGTGCTTGAAGAGTGGAGAGGTATACCACGGCTATCAGGACAATCCCGGAAGTACGGTCAAGATCCCTACCAGCACCTTACTGCATTATACATCCTTCTCCCGAGCACGTTTGCTCTTGCGAATCTCCACTCAAGCCAGCCAATAAAGGCAAGAGAGAGGTGGGAGCTCAGTTCCTCGTCAGTGTTCACTACGGCCGGCCAATAAAGGCAAGCCGGAGATGAAGAACAAGAATTCTCCCGGGAGATCGGGTCCGTGGGGTCGCTAATGCCCAACAGTTCGCCACAAAACTGCGCTGCGGATTGTATCTCTCTTAGTCTGGCCCCTCACCCTAGGCATATTACGGCAAAGCAAACTTTACCGATACAGACCTAGGGTATATTGGAGCACGCAAGCCCCACCATGACGTCAACGTAGAGATACGGCGATGGGGTTATTATTATTATTATAGTGTCAGCCTTTTACTGACTAAAAACCCGCTCCTGTACCTTCGTTGCCTTTCATACCAGGGCCGAGTCGAGTCTTCCTTTCAAAAGCAGGCCCCAGTAGGCTTCAACCCTGCTGGGCCCCTACGGTTTGCTGACATCACCTTGAGGCGCGCGTGGAACAGTACGCGCCGTAGACGACTTGGGCTCGGTTCGTACGGTTACCGGACGGTCGGACGGCGAGCTACCCATTGCTCGCCGTCCGCTACCCGCGCCTACGGTGGCCGGAAATCGGGGTGGGAATCCCGGCGGTAGCTGGGGCGCAAGGGCCGCTCCCTTGCGCGTGTACGTGCGGCCTCCTCCTTTGTTAACATTACTGTTTCGCAGAAGGAGACAACCGCCTGCCATTCCTCCTCGCTTCGGACCATGGCCTGTAACAAGGCCCGGCGCGAGAGATCGTTGCCGCCGATCTCCCCCACGAGGACATGGCGGTGCTCTGCCTAAGCGGGGCACACCTCTACCGTGTGCTCCACCGTGACCTCCGGACGGTCCGCACAGTGGTGATACCTTAGGGTTGAATTTTGGAAAATCCTCTCGTAGTGCTCGCCTACGTCATAAAATAAAGTCTTGTGCAAAATTTCACACTCTCAGTCCCAGTTGTTTCGAGTCACAAGATACAGGCATAACTAGCATAGGTTTCTGTCACTCTTGAGGCCGTCTCCTTTGCTGTCACTACTGCTTCGCAGAAGAAGCCGACCGCATCCTGTTCCCTCTTGATCCTAACTATGGAAAGAAAAAGAAAAAAAAAACACGTTTATTGGCATACAAGTACCTACACACAATGAAATAATAATTATATAGAAACTTAAATAGATTATCATCACATTGTTGTTTTTTGTAGTTGGAGTTAGAGGTCCTGCACTTGCAGTCTTATCGAGTTACCTATCAGAACGAACGCAGTGCGTCAAAATCGACACATATGTTAGTGATGAATGTGAATTGTCATATGGGGTGCCTCAAGGCTCCATCTTGGGCCCTACGCTTTTCTTAGTGTACGTTAATGGCCTATGTAATTTATCTCTCCCAAATTGTTCCATTTATTCGTACGCTGATGATACGGCCCTACTTATACATGCTGAAGATTGGGATGAAGCTCAAAAAAGAGCAGAATCCGTTCTTGACATTGTCATGTCTTGGCTAAGTAACTGCAGGTTTCTTTGGTCTCCTTACATAGTGTCCGTGTGTGGCCATAGCCGAGGCATTTAGTGCACTGTACTAGCGGAGACTGGTCTTCTATTAGGCATCTCTGTATGCCCAGGTGGACCTTACCAGCCTGTGTGAAGTTTTGCCAGAGAGCTGGAGACAATTCCAAGACAGGATGACATTCGTGAGGGTTCCTTGCTCGCTTTCTGTATCTCATTCTGATGGATCGGTGTATTAGGTCGACTTATGTAGTTGTGTGTGTGGTGTGTGTTGGATTGGATTGGATTGGATCGCAATTGGATCGGATTTGGATCGGGTTTGGATAGCATTTGGATAGCATTTGGATCGCATTTGGATCGCATTTGGATCGCATTTGGATCGGGTTTGGATCGGATTTGGATCGCATTTGGATAGCATTTGGATCGGATTTGGATCGGGTTTGGATCGGATTTGGATAGCATTTGGATAGCATTTGGATCGCAATTGGATAGCATTTGGATCGCATTTGGATAGCATTTGGATAGCATTTGGATCGCAATTGGATAGCATTTGGATCGCATTTGGATCGCATTTGGATCGCAATTGGATCGCATTTGGATCGCATTTGGATCGGGTTTGGATCGGATTTGGATCGCATTTGGATAGCATTTGGATATGATTTGGATCGCATTTGGATCGCATTTGGATCGGGTTTGGATCGGATTTGGATCGCATTTGGATAGCATTTGGATCGGATTTGGATCGGGTTTGGATCGGATTTGGATAGCATTTGGATAGCATTTGGATCGCAATTGGATCGCATTTGGATCGCATTTGGATCGGGTTTGGATCGGATTTGGATCGCATTTGGATAGCATTTGGATCGGATTTGGATCGGGTTTGGATCGGATTTGGATAGCATTTGGATCGCATTTGGATCGCAATTGGATCGCATTTGGATCGCATTTGGTATAGTACCGCACTATTATATAAAGAGTGCCAAGTCTTGACTGTGAGGCAACTCTTTGTGCTAAACTGTACGTTGCGTAAACACTCTCTCCTGCAGTTGGATCTGGAGCGTTTGTCAAAACGTAGGATCTCTAACGTGTGCCCCATAGTGAGACACAGAACTACACTTGCTAAACGTCATTTTCAAATTCTTGGTAGTCGTATTTACAACTTTGTCAATAGTCATTGTAACATTTACAAACTCAATAAATTTAACTGCAAATCTCAAATCATTAAATGGATTATCACTCTTAGTTATGATGAAGTCGAAAGAATTATCAACACGTAAATTTATACCCTCCCTTTTCTTCAAACTTTCCCCAGCGCCACATGTCCTCACACACACACGCACATTACTACACAAAACATTAACACTACACACAAATTGTTATTTTTATATTTAATTATTATTTGTTTAGTTCAGTTTACTCCAATTTCTACATATATAGCTAAATCTTTTTTACCTCTGTTGTTTTTACTTACGATATATCTAAAGAAACATGATGTAACTCCGAACTCAGTTGTATAATCTTATTCAATTTAGAGAGCCCTGACACCCATAATACAAGTTTAATCTTAGCTTGGGTGTCGAGAGGTGATTAACTGTGTGTTAATTTTACAATTTTTATACATGTATGTATTGCAAACCACGTATGACTATCTCTACTGTATGATTGTAAACCTGGTAATAAAGATTTATTATTATTATTATTATATGTATTTTCAATATTTATCTCAGGACCCTGAGGTCCTGGACCTTTGGAAGGCGTACGAGGAGCCGAAGCCAACTCGCAGAGGCCCTTTAGATAATTATAATGGAACATGATACCAACCGACGATTATCCCTGTACGCGCTATGCTAGTGCACCCAAGGACAACCCCCGGTTGTTGAAAAACTATTGCCACATATGGAGAACAAAGATAATAGGGCTATGGTTTTTGGAGTCTTAAGTGGACTGGTAACATGGAACTATGTTAAGACTATGGCCCCTGCCTGAACAACGTTATTAATATCCATCGAAAAAAGGCAGGGGGTGACTTGCACACTCAATAAATGGGCCCCCAAAAAACGGCCGCTAGCACGAAGTGACGTAGCAACAAGAGGGCAACATATTCTGAGGTGCTTGAGGAGTGGAGAGGTATACCACGGCTATCAGGACAATCCCGGAAGTACGGTCAAGATCCCTACCAGCACCTTACTGGATTATACATCCTTCTCCCGAGCACGTTTGCTCTTGCGAATCTCCACTCAAGCCAGCCAATAAAGGCAAGAGAGAGGTGGGAGCTCAGTTCCTCGTCAGTGTTCACTACGGCCGGCCAATAAAGGCAAGCCGGAGATGAAGAACAAGAATTCTCCCGGGAGATCGGGTCGCTAATGCCCAACAGTTCGCCACAAAACTGCACTGCGGATTGTATCTCTCTTAGTCTGGCCCCTCACCCTAGGCATATTACGGCAAAGCAAACTTCACCGATACTGACCTAGGGTATATTGGAGCACGCAAGCCCCACCACGACGTCAACGTAGAGATACGGCGATGGGGTTATTATTATTATTATTATTATTGTGTAAACCAGGGCCAGGTGCGAGAGGTCACCGCTGCAGATCGCCTCCACGAGGACACGGCGGTGCTCCGCTCAAGCGGAGCACACCTCCACCTTATGCTCCTCCGTGTCCTCTGGGGGTCTGACAATGGTGACACCCGGGAGTAGTAGATAGGTGTTACGTATTAACTGATCTCGCATTCTCTTTGTGTCCAACACGGAATAGAAAGAACACGTCCACACACTCGCTTAATTTTTTGGCCAAAACAGTTCAGCTACAGATATCGACCATGATCTGAGCAATTTACTGTGTTGACAAGTTCAAATGCTTCCATTTCTAATTTCACATCTAAAAAGACTCTTAAAAGCGGCTGTTGTTTAACCAGCAGTCAGCAGTATTTTTAGGAAACTTCCTTAATATAAATTATTATGTACCCGAACCCTTAATAATTAAGTGGAGGCTTTGATTCTTGAATTAAGGCCGCGACAGGCAAGTCCGGTTAAGCAGCCGACAACCTCCTAGGTTGTCCTGCGGGAGGCCACTCACAAAAACGAAGAAAATCCCTTAATAATCCAAAAAACTTCTGTTACACATCGCGTATAAATATCAAATCAATTTTATGTGTTGCTGTTTATGTGGGTCAGGCGGATCCCTCACAGAACACATAAAGTTTACGATTCTTGGAGTGGCTCCAGCAGACTCCCGTCCGTTGCCAAAGCCTACATATTCCGCTCTTCACAAAACCTGTCAGAGCGATGCAAAAACTGTTTGAGTGAGAGACTAATACAGAATAATTTTCATGAGTTGTTTCACGCACGGGTAAAGTAGAATAGAAAGAGGCTCTTCACTTCTTCTACACTACATTTTTAGAGGGTTAAGAAATAATAGCATCATAATAAGGCATAAATAAAAATTCGAATTTTAAAATGAATACAATTATCAAACAGAGTTCGTAGAACGGCTCTCAAGTCGTGAGGTTTGAGTAATCACGGGATGAGTAAAATGGAACGAGGCTCTACAATCTTTCTACAGAACATCTTTATAGGGTTTAGAACTAATAGCATATCAAAAATAAGGCACAAATACCTACTAATTCAAGTTTTAAAATAAAATAAAAAATACATTGTATACCAGAGTTTGTAGAACGGCTGTCAGGCCAGTAGGTGCGAGACGCGTTAAAATCATATAAAACCTTGGATTTATTTTGTTGAATGATTAATAATCTGAACCTTTATTGTGTCTTGTGTTTTACCAGAAAAGATAAAAAAATAGGAACAGACAAAAACACATTAAACTATTAATAGCGCTCGTTTGTATGACTTTATACCTACAAATAATTAATGTAACTGAATAAATCGCAACTATCACTGAAAGTAAACGTTACACTCAAAAGTCCATACGTGTTATATATTTTTAATAAAATTTGTTGAGAGATTTCTTGCGCATAAGGTCCACACTTGGAAAAAATACAACAGAAAAGCAATATAGGTATATAGATTCAAAACTATTCTTTTAAAAACTGCTTTAAGCTTCAGATATATTAGGGGACAAAGTGTCCCCGAAATGAGGCACAACGCACTCAAATTGTCCAACATCTCCCGCGTCACGTTGCAGCGTCACGTAAATTGAGCGTTGTACTGTATGATGAGGAACATTTGATCCTCTAATGGTACTATTTTTTTATGAGTACTTCTAAAAACACCCACCCTACCGAAACCAATATTTGTATCGGTTTTTAGGGTTCCGTAGCCAAATGGCAAAAAACGGAACCCTTATGGATTCGTCATGTCTGTCTGTCTGTCCGTTCGTATGTCACAGTTACTTTTTTCCGAAACTATAAGAACTATACTGTTGAAACTTGGTAAGTGGATGTATTCTGTGAACCGCATTAAGATTTTCACGCAAAAATAGAAAAAAAAACAATAAATTTTGGGGGTTCCCTATACTTAGAACTGAAACTCAAAATTTTTTTTCATCAAACCCATACGTGTGGGATATCTATGGATAGGTCTTCAAAATTAATATTGAAGTTTCTAATATAAATATTTTCTAAACTGAATAGTTTGCGCGAGAAACACTTCCAAAGTGGTAAAATGTGTGTGTGTGTGTGTGTCCCCCCTGTAACTTCTAAAATAAGAGAATTATAAAACTAAAAAAAATATATGATGTACATTACCATACAAACTTCCACCGAAAATTGGTTTGAACGAGATCTAGTAAGTAGTTTTTTTTTAATACGTCACAAATCGTAAACCGCAATTTACCTTTCAAGTTTCTACGGAACCCTCAGTGCGCGAGTCCGACTCGCACTTGCCCAGTTTTTATTTTGTCTTCGCATTGCTTCAACGATTCTGTGCGAAGACTTTCATAAGTCAATAAAAGTAGTAGTCTTTTCAATACATATTAAAATGTAGGTCGTATTTTATACCCTTCTGAAGAACTCATAAAAACGTTAACAAAATATCAAATAAATCATAAATATACACGAGTTACACTCACGTTCAGCCCGATCGAGGAACAAATAAATTGGTTTTGGGAATATCTCTGTCGACTTTCGGTAAAGGATTTGTATCTACCGGAGTATCGATAAATGTAAAATTAACTTTACTTTTAACGTTTAAATTAACAAGTAATTTTAATTCACATATTTTACGACCTTTGTGTAAACAAAAATATACATATTTCTGCATTTCAAACCCTTACCATTTAATTAAAATTACAGGTACTCTTGTATTTAGGGTTACACTCTAAAGATGAAGATATTTGCACGTTATAAAGCGTAGATGTCAATTGAAAATAATGTGCATGAAACTTCATTCAAGTTTTAGGTAAAAAATAATAATAATGGTATCAGTTGAGCACCAATCTCAAAGTAAAAACTTATTACTAACCCGATGCAATAAATTACGTTAAAGTGAATTCTTTATGACGTCATTTTTCATTTTCTCGAAACCAACCCGTCTTACCTATTTGAAAAATCACATTTCAATATTAAATTCTCATCAAGCGTGAACAGAATAGATTATGAAAATCATTATGAAAATGTCTAAATTTTGTATAGAATATACCAACACACATATAGAAATACCTACCTACGACGAATAACTGTTTCTGAAAGCTAAGCTAAGTGTTATTACTGTCTGGGTGACTACGCAAGCTTCGCCTTACCCTAAATATCTGAGTTTATGTCTGTGAACATATCAGAGTAAACATCAGTGAAGATGAAATCTCGCGGTTTAATTTAATCAAAAACTGCTAACTTTAACTCCTATTTAAGTGTAGCTGTGAAATATACTCTCACTGGTATCATTCTTAATTAACTAATCATTTTAAGGTTAATGTTACCATTTTTAAAGCAAAATAACAGATATCGGTCAAGATAATGGCATCGCGCCCTGTTAAAAAACTGCCTTCATTAGATCCTAGCTAGTCACATTATTTTTCCCGTAGGACGCTCTGGGTATCGCGAGTCGCACAACACCTGCTTGCGGACGGCGTACAATACCTCATCGTTTGATATGATCCTAGCTAGTCACACTTCATTAGATCCCAGCTAGTCACACTTTATTAGATCCTAGCTAGTCACACTTTATTAGATTCTAGCTAGTCACACTTTATTAGATCCTAGCTAGTCACACTTTATTAGATCCTAGCTAGTCACACTTTATTAGATCCTAGCTAGTCACACTTTATTAGATCCTAGCTAGTCACACTTTATTAGATCCTAGCTAGTCACACTTTATTAGATCCTAGCTAGTCACACTTTATTAGATCCTAGCTAGTCACACTTTATTAGATCCTAGCTAGTCACACTTTATTAGATCCTAGCTAGTCACACTTTATTAGATCCTAGCTAGTCACACTTTATTAGATCCGAGCTAGTCACACTATTTCTCCCGTAGGACGCTCTGGGCATCGGGAATCGCACAACGCCTGCTTGCGGACGGCGTACAATACCTCACCGTTTGATAAAGTCCAGGCCCGGGTTGACAGCACATCGTGTCCCACGCGCCTGGCGACGAGGCCCGTCAGGGCCGATGTCTTCTGGAAAGTAAAGCACAACTGGAAGAACACAGGTGGGTTTTAGTTAATAGAAGTCTGATGCTCCTTCTGGCTCTACCACATATAAGCGGGAGAAGTTATTTCATGGTTTCCCACCTACAACTCCTTTATTGATTTTGTAGCGACATCTATGGCGTCACATAAGAACTAATCCTGCATCGCGCAATCAAAGTTCTCCGCGCGATTGGAACATATAAATAGAATAGTCCAAAATCATCTATCGGGCAGCTGCCCACCAGACATAACACCCGTCTGGCCGGAGGATCCTCCCTTTTCAAAGGAGGTTTGCGGGACTTTACTCTCTGTTCCGCATACCTCTAAAACTTTTTCCGTACCGTATAGGTTAAAAGAAAAAAACAGAATCCTTGTAGGATCACTTCATTGTCCATCTGTCGGTCTGTCTGTTTGTCAAGACCCTTTATTTCGGGAACGTGTGGAGGTATCGAGTTAAAATTAAAACCAACGAAAAAAAAAGATACGGCCGTTTATGTCGCAAAAAACGTGTATTTCGACACTCTCAAGAGAATCAAAATTCATAGGGTACCTACTTCCCGTTGACCTAGAATCCTGAAATTTGGCATGATGCAAGGTCTCATAGCACAATTAAAGGAAACAATCTGAAAACTGTAAATTAGTAGTTACGTCACAAAAAAAAACATCATAATGATACTTTGAAAATTTGTTCTATGATAAGAAGTTTACTGGTTACGAGAAGAAAAATTGTCGTCCATAATTGACGAATACTTATATTCGCGTCTTCATTGAAAATAATGAAGTGTTCACTGTCGTTCGTCGCGCTGTCGAGTCTGTGTCTGGCTGTTATTAATGGAGCAGAGACGTGCTGAACCGTTACGGATAATAAAAAGAATATTTTATAAGCCTTTTCAAAAAGTGAATGCGATTCGCAATAAGTCAGTTTTTTGCCCGTGTTGAGTTCGTTTTAACTCCAAGAAGCTGGTCAAGTGCGAGTCGGACTCTTACTTTTCTATGTAAATATACTCTGTTCGCGATAGCATTGGACAGAAGTTAAAAAAGGTTGTTTTAGGGTATACTTTGTAATAAAAGTACAATATATATGTAGTACATTTTTTTGTATCAACATAAATACCAACTGTTATAATTAAATGAACTCATTTAAACTATCCATCTTGTTAATTTATGAGGCTTTTAATGAAATAAATTATTTAGTTCTTACTTATAATACTAGTGTCCATGTTAAAAACCTAAAAGAACCAGGGGCGGTCAGCAACTGGAACATTTTTCATTAATTTCATCATCATTCATCACCATTTCAGCCGAAAGACATCCACTGTTGGACATAGGCGGTCTTATTGCCCTGTGCAATAAGACCGCCTATTGTACATTTATTTTTTATAAATGTTTGGCTTGTAATAAGTTAAGGAGTGCAATAAAGAAATAAATAAATAATAGGCCTCCCCCAAACGTCCCCACAACGACTGATCCTGTGCGTCTCGCAGCCACCGCATTCCTGCGACTGTCACCAGGTCGTCGGTATACCTTGTGAGAGGCTTTCCAACGCTGCGATTTCCGGTGCGCGGTCGCCACTCTAGAACCTTTTGGCCCCATCGACCATCCGTTCTATGAGCAATGTGCCCTGCCCACTGCCACTTAAGTTTGGTGATTCTTCGGGCTATGTCGGCGATTTTGGTTCTCCTGCGGATATCTTCATTCCTGATGCGATCACGCAAGGAAGCCGAGCATAGCCCTTTCCATTGCCCTTTGAGTGACTTTAAGTCTTCTTATGAGGCCCATTGTTAGCGAACACGTTTCGGAGTCATATGTCGTCACTGGCAACACGCACTGGTCATAAACTTTCGTTTTGAGACACTGTGGTATATTGGAGAAGAAGATACCGTGCAGCGTCCCGAACGCTGCCCAACCGAGTCGAATTCGACGATTGACCTCTTTCTTAAAGTTAGACCTACCCAACTGGGTTATTTGTCCCAGGTAAACGTAGTCGTCCACAACTTTGAGTGTAGAGTTTCCGATCTTGATAGAAGTGGGTGCTACATGGATGTTAACCATGACTTTGGTTTTGTCCACGTTTATTTTAAGTCCCACTCTTTCGGAAGCTCTACTAAGGTCATCGAGCATTGTACTGAGCTCCTCCGTAAACTCAGCGATGACTACTATATCGTCAGCAAACCGAAGATGAGTGATGTACTCGCCATTGACAGTAATGCCTAGTCTACTCCAGTCAAGAACTTTGAAAACATCCTCCATTGTAGCTGATGGGCACTTATAAAAGGTCAGAAGCTAGTGCACAGCTCCATTTGATCGTTGTCTATGGAGAAGAACCAGAAAGAAACTCCATGGTTGCTCGTTTAAAAAATGATTGATTTTACAATATTTCCATATTATAATATTATATTGAAACGTGTGAAACTATATCCTTTAGACCGTTTCATCAGTGACCAACTGTATTGTTATATTTTACTGGTGCCGATACACTCTATGCATACGACGTTGTTGAGCCGGTGAGCATAAGCATAACCGCGTCATAATGATATGTAATCCTAACTATAGTTACCAAGAAAACGAATGGTACGAATAAATAGAACTATAATTCCCAATATACAAAACTTCCGGGCAACGACCAAATTTTTAGAGCTGCTTTAGTACAACTATGTAAAGCTGGAATAAAAAGAACAGAGGAATACCGATGTAGGTCACAAAAAGCTAATATAAAAAAATGTTAAGCGAACGCTAACATTCCGTAACCACGCTGAAATATAAACTGAAAATGTTTTTCACTAGTAACTCGAGAGGCACAAAAAGAGAACAACTTTTTGTTTTTAGGAATAAGCCAAAATATTCTTTAAGTCGATGGGTCCGAAAGGTTCTGGAGTGGCAACCACATACTGGAAGACGCAGCGTTGGTAGACCTCCCACTAGGTGGACCGACGACTTGGAGAGTGTCACGGGAATCCGATGGATGCGAGACGCACAAAACCGGTCATTATGGCGACACTCGGGGGAGGTCTATATCCAGTTGTGGACATTTTTCAGCTTATATGATGATGATGATGATTCTTTCCTAGGACCTTATTTTCACGGGAGAAATTATTTCGCGGTTTCCCGCGAAGCGGCAAGCCTCCTTGCTAGCCTGCCAACATGGGATATGGAGGTAACAGTCCTTGCACGCATGCACGATTTGCGCGTGGAGATGCAACACCAATTCACGGCATGGCGGACAGAGCTCCGGCGGAATCTCATGGTGGAATGGCGATATCGACTGTCGAAACCTAGTGCTAAGCACGCCATAATTATGGCGGTAAGTTCCCTCTTTGAGGAGTTGCTGGAAAGACCACAAGGCGTCCTCACCTTCCGCATGACGCCAGTTCTAACCGGACATGGTAAGTTCGGAAGTTTCCTGCACTGGATTCGTGCGGAAGAATCACCCGGGTGTCACCATTATGTGGACCGCCCGGAGGACTCGGTGGAGCATACGGTAGAGGTGTGCCCCACTTGGGCAGAGCACCGGAGTCCGGAGCGAGGAGGAATGACAGGCGGTCGCCTCCTTCTGCGAAGCAGTAATGCTAGCGAAGAAGGCGCCCGCACGCGCGAGTGAATGGCCGTCACGCCCCAGCCGGGATCCCGATCCCGATTTCCAGCCACCGTTGGCGTAGGCTTGCGGACGGCTAGCAATGGGTAGCACACCGTCCGTTCGTCCGATAACCATCCAGACCGAACCCAAGTCGTCGACGGCGCGTAATGTTCTACGCGCGTCTCAAGGAGATGTCAAGAAATCGTAGGGTCCCAGCAGGGTCGAAGCCTACTGGGGTCATAGGTTAAATGAAAATGAACCTTCGGGGCCCTGGAACGCAAGGCAAAGAAGGAACAAACGAGTAGGTTTAGTCAGTATAAGTCTGACATGCCCTCGCTCTCCACCCAAGAGTGAGAGAAGTCATTGGATGATTTTCAATCCTAAAAAAATAAAATGGGAGAAATTATTTAAGGCAAAATAGTAATGCACAGAATCTAATAACGAAATGAGCCGGCAACTGTATTACATAGTACAACGGATTTAAATGAAAGCAGTTCTCGTTACTTGGATTCAGGATGCAAAATTCGGTTCCCTCTGGCGCCTTATTGAAGGAAATTGGAAGTCTGTGGTATCCTGGAATTTTAATTTTCGCTAAACATTGAACTTGGATGTTTTCCAAGTACTCGTGTTGAAATAAGTATAGATAATAATATATTTGCAGTGCTGGTAAGCAAAAAGTACGTGACAATTTTTTTTTAATATCTAGTGCTTGTCTGCGATCCCACCTGATGGTAAGCAGTGATGCAATCGTTGATCGTTGTCAATTGCTGTAACTTTGGTTACTGCTCCATTTCTGTGGCTTGTAGCGTGATGGTATATAACTTGTAGGCTTCCTCGATAAATAGGTAATCTGAAAGAATAAAATGTAATGTAAAGATTTTTCAATTCGTATACGCTCATCTCAAGAACTACCTGAACTAAGAACTAAGAACTGGTTAGTATGTTTTTGAGATGAGCGTATTCAAATAACCTCTTCTGCTTTAAATTAATAGTTTAGATTTTATTTAACTACACTTTTACAGTGTTGAAAAATGGCGTACTAGTCATAAAAATGTAAACGTCACCTTTTTCAGTTTATAGTTCAGAAACAAAACACTTCGATACATTGAGCAACTTCAATAGTATTCTAATACCGACAACCATTTCGTTTTCACCCGACCTTACTAGTCTCGCGCCACATTCTTACTGCCAATAAATAAATTAGCGGAGCCATTCTTCAGTATGCGCTCTCCCGAGGTTCCGCATATTTTATGAATATCATGAGAGATGTGATGAATGAGAAGACGCGACGGAGTGGTTGTACAAAAGATTGCATGCAATTGTGTTATTTGATACATTGATAATTTTTTCACTATTCAAGCTGATCGTTTGTGAAATGCCTATAAAAGTGAGGCGCAGCGCTAAAATGCTAATAACGGTTTAAAAAATGGTGAAAAAGCATTAACTTTCACTTAGATTTTTCTTCTCCTGATTTAATTACATATTATTATTTGATATTTTAGTAGTATATTACTTAGTGTTAAATGTATATATTTAGTGTTATTATGTCCTATTGGTATTATGGCCTTAAATCTCGAAAAGAGACCCTTTCGTTCGATCCATCCAAAGGTTGCCATTAGACCGCCCATTTTTCACTGGTTTTTACAAATGTTTGTCATGTGTTTTTAAGCCGTAATAAATAAATAATACATTAAAATGCTCGTAGAATGCATAAAAATGTAAGAAGAGATCGTTCTCGGCTGAGTCGATGAACTTGGTAGCAGTTCTCGTTGCGTTATTAAGTGCAGATGCGAAGCTGTAACGTGGGTAATTGCTGGCTTTTAAGTTAACGTCGCGTCGTAAACAGACGCATGTGGTGTGTTGACATCTAATATGCAGTGTGATGAGTCACGAACTAATTACACAGGCTAGCGTCAATTAGTGACTGCAGCAAACTTGCTATTTGATACTGGTGGATGTAATTTAACATTTATTATAAAACTATAACATTACCCCTCAACCAAACTTAAATACCTTATAGCCAGAGTGCATCTCATGACAATTCTAATAATCCCAAACACGGTTAGATTAAATTAATTTATTACAGAGTTCCGGTGCCTAACTTCAGGCTTCATCATCAGATCAGTTCGATATATTCCCCCTCTTTTTTGAGTCAATCATCGACTACACGTATAAACAAAGAAATTTTACTTGTTACGACGATTCTGCTGTGATCTTATGAGGATTTCTGTTCCATATCTTCGAAGATCATGATCAGATCATTACAATATTTCTTTGGGTCCAACTCGGAAGCATAACGGAAGCATCGGAAGCGTAACGTCAATTTCAAGGCGTTCGTGGTGCGAGTCCCGAACACTTTTCTGCCCCTCATGTTGAAGGAAGACTTTTGGCCGCAGGGCGTGGTGTTCCGTCGCTTCCGCGGACAAGTGCCACAGAACAGCACAAAGTGAACAAGTGCAGTGAAGTGTTACTAACATAGTCATAAGTCGTATTTATTAACAATAAATTGTATTTAATTTACTTTATATATATGTTAGTCTATAAGGTATTTATCTATGGGCCAAGATGCCTGAAAATAAATGATTTATTATTATAACCAGTCAATCAAAAAAAATATTTTCAAGATCGGTCCACAATTGACCGAGAAATCGGGTAACATATATAAAAAAACATGCATTCAGCCGAACATAGAACCTCTTCCTTTTTTAAGTCGGTTAAAAACAAAATACCACTCACTGATTAATCAAAAAATCTCAGAAACTATAACACCTATATAAACTTAAAATTTGGCAGGAAGGTTCCTTATAGGGTGTGAGACATCCGTTAAGAACGGTTCGTTTGGTTACGGTTGATAGACATAAATCTTTTTGCTATTGATTTATCATACAGTCCTTTAAGATATGGCCTAGATTTCACTTTTGGCGAAAAGAAAAAAAAATACATGCCAGCAATGTATAGGAAAAGTTTCATTCCCATTTCTTATCTAACATCAATTTAGCTCCACCTCTCGAATACCAAAACAATTACTCAAACAATTTGTTACGAAAATCCATTAATTAGTAAATCCACGTTAAATAGTGCGACAAGAACACGACAGGGTTAATTTCATTTATTCATTAGTAAGAGACGATTCTCCAGACGGTGCGGCTTGATGTCGACGCGAGGAAGCGCGTATTACGGGCTTAATTTTGTTTTGAGAATATTAGATAATTATTTTGGCTAAAAGACCACGCCGGGTCTTTATCACAAACGTATAAAAGTAGGTACAAATACAAATACAAAAAGTTTATTTGTGCACACAGCTACAATTAAGATGTTACAAATATTTTGTAGAAGTGTCTCTGTGTTCTGTCACTGTAAGTGGCATACAAATAGGTAGTATTAGTATTATTTTTTTTGGAAAAATAGATATTTTTTTAATGTTGTAAACTAGTGCTTGACTGTGATCCCACCTGATGGTAAACAGTGATGCAATCGTTGATAATGAATCGCACTAGTTTATTAAGAGCGATGATTAAGAGTGTATTCACTTTAGCCTTAAAGAAACCTAATTTATAATCAGACGGGAAGACCGCTACAGGCAAATTGTTCCAATCCATTGTTGTACACGGTATAAACAACGAGGCGAAACGCTTAGTCCGGACCGTAGAGGTGTCAACAACGTACGGGTGAACATTTACAATACAACGACATTGTGCAAGGCCTGCAAAATTGAAATGGGAGTTTGGTAGGTGGGAGTACAAACGGAAATTTTAAAGGCGTTATTTCATTTGGTAGACAGGTCTCAATCTATCTGATGGATCGCACAGTCAGTACCTGCACGAGTTTTTTTTAAATAATTTCAAGTACCTACTGCTTCCTTTCTTCCTTCTTTTCTTACACAAAGAGAATTCGTAGTAGCTTAATTTAAGCTATTTTAAAAACCAATGATAACAAAATAAATAAAATTAAAATAGCTTTAATGTTTTTCTTTTCCTAATACAATGATTATATATTTGCAGTTCTTAAAAGTAGTTTAAACAAATATAATCATTTAAAATAATATTACGTTATTAACCTTGTTTTTTTAATTATAATTGTCAACTGATTTAGCTTGTCCTTCGACAAACACGATTATACTTAGCCTTCCCTACAGATACTTGGCGATATTGATTGTAAACAAATAAATTGCACCCAACTAATAACAAACTGTTCAAAGCGGAAAGACCAAAACTTACCGAAATGTGCACCAATTCGAATGCTGTATCTAGTTGAACTAAACAAATAAACCCTGAACACCTTAAGCAGTCTAGTGGAAATTGTTCTCGCTGCTGAATTGTGGTTAACTTAAATAGTGACGCAAAGAGGTGATGTTCTCTGAATTGACAATCAGATAATAGTGCTGCACTGTTATTAATTGGGTGTGACACTGAACATCACCTACTCTTGTATCGTAGGGGCCCAGCAGGGTCAAAGCTACTACTACTGGGGCCACGGGTATTTAATTGTGAAAGTAAAACCCCGGGCCCTGGGACGAAGGTAAAGAAGGAACAGGAGTGGGTTTTTAGCCAGTAAAAGTCTCTAGATAGAGACTTTCGCTCGCCTTCGACTTCGCCCGCTCCGCCTAAGAGCAGGATTTGTCATAAGATGATTTTTCCCACCCAATAAAAAAAAATATTTGTAAAATTATTAGATATTCTATCTCGATATATCTCACGTATACGTTCAACTCTTGAATTATTATTTTTATTATCACAAAGTTTACTTAACAGAAATGAAGTACCTAGCTCTTACAAATTTTCCTGAAGTATGGCCAAAGTCAGACGGAATTCTCAAATACCACCGAATTAATTTAACTGTGTAACGTCTTTCAAGTCTACTTGTAACTTTTTGTGGATTCAGACTAATAAAACTTTTTACAAAAAAAATAGAACCGACTTCAATGTAAAAAAAAACACTGAAAAGTGCAAAATAACTTTAATTTTGGAAGTCGGTGTTTCTATAATAGTTTTTTCTCTTCGTTATTTTACACTGACTTCCGAAATTAGTTATTTTGCACTTTTCATTGTTTTTTTTAACCGACTTCAAAAAAGGAGGAGGTTATTCAATTCGGTTGTATTTGTTTTTTATCATTTTTTTTTATGTTTGTTACCTCAGAACTCCGTCGTTTATGGACCGATTTGCTGCAAAATT
This sequence comes from Mythimna impura, assembly GCA_905147345.3. Classification (NCBI taxonomy): domain Eukaryota; kingdom Metazoa; phylum Arthropoda; class Insecta; order Lepidoptera; family Noctuidae; genus Mythimna; species Mythimna impura. The sequence goes on from LR990359.1 coordinate 9,125,803, forward strand.
TTTTTTCCTCTTTATAGGATATGCTTCCAGATTGGTCTCATTTTTTCCAAAATCCAGTTCTGATGATGGGATCCATGAGGAATCGAGGGAACTCCTCAAATATTATAGGCAACCATATAGTGATTTTGATATTTTCATCGAGAACTTTAGCATTTACAGTCAAAAAGTAACATTTGATGAAGTGGAACTGATGAAGAAGACCAGAAATGGTCAACGGAACTTCATACTCACTTTGATATCACAATGAAGATAGTTAAGCGACTATGACAATACAAATAAATGAATGGTTCTGAATAGTTACGTTACGTTGAAAATGGTATCATCGAAGTGTTCTGATGATGATGATGGAGCCGGAAGGTAGGCACTGGAACTCCGTAATTAATCAATGTAACCTAGCCGTGTTTGGACTTATTAGAATCGTCATGAGATGCACTTTGTCTATAAGGTAAGGTACTATCGAACTGATCTGATGATGGAGCCGGATGGTAGGCATAGGGACTCCGTAATTAATCAATGTATCCTAGCCGTGTTTGGGCTTATTAGAATTGTCATGATGATGAAGCCGGAAGGTAGGTACCGGAAGTACCTACCTTCCGGCTTCATCATCATATCAGTTCGATACATCACCTCCCCCTTTTCTTTCAGTCAGTCATCGAATATACGTATAAAGAAAAGCAATTTTACTTGTTACGAAAGTTCTGCTGTGATCCTATGAGGAGTTCTGTTCCATATCTTCTAAGTTCATGATCAGATCATAACAATATTTCTTTGAGACCAACTTCTTCAAGTTGGTCACCAACTTGAAAGCATAGCCTTTCAATAAAAAAATATGTTTTCAAAATCGGTTCACAATATTGACCGAGAAATCGGTGAAAAAACATTAAAAAAAATACTTTCAGCCGAACATAGAACCTCCTTCTTTTTGAAGTCGGTTAAAATGCACTTAAATTGATACGCTTTGTTTAATTTTAGTCTTGAAAAGTTTTCACAAAATCCCATCAAAAACATTATATATTTAAATGCTGCCAAGTCTCGCACTCATTTGCCGTCGAGAGTTAAGTAGTTGTAGAGCCACGTCGAGTTTTTTAGATACATTTCATTGTCCATCAACAAACTACACGATAGTTAACTTCGTTCAACATTAACTGTGAGATCATGAAACAATGAAAATGCTGACTAGAAACCGGGCACAGCAGCTTAACACACAGCCAACATCTTCGGATTCATCGCTCAACTCCACCTCGCAGCCTGGACCAGTACCTGCTTCATCTGTGAGCCCAGTAATTTTGGTTGCTGCTATTACATCGAGCTCGTACTTCTCGCCACTGACGACACCACCACCTGCATGTCGATGAGGAAGAAGTATCCTCCGACCACTTTACGAGGCTCCTTTTTCACTCGCCTGTAGTCAACATCGGGCATGGTTTAAAAGCTCGTTACTTAATCTAACGCAATCCAACGCGACGTTTGACGAAAAGGCAACGTGAAAAAAGAGAGATAACGCCTGAAAACTCTGTTAGCATTCGGTAATTCCGTGATTTACTCGAATATTTTACAAAACTTGTTCCAGAAAATACGTGTTTTTTTTAAACCTTAAAAGTTTTTGAAAAAATTGTCGTCATTTAAAATTTTGATTAAATTTGCAAGGCTTCTATTGTTATACTTTATTTACTTTTTAAATTTTTGAGTGTCAAAGTTCATGCAAAATAACTGATTTTCAGAAGTCTTTACTGGTTTAGTTTTACTCAACTTTAATGGATTTCAATAGAAGGCTAGTTAATATCCACAAGAAGTAGTAGTAGTTTTTCCAAAATATCTATTGAAAAATGTGTAATAACGTCTTAATCACGTAAGAGCGGTTGTATGAAAAACAGTGAAAATATATTTCGAGTTGCATCCCCCTAAGTTACATAGGAATATAGTATTTAACATTTGATAATCATCATCATCATCATCATTTCAGCCGAAAGACGTCCACTGTTGGACATAGGCCTCCCCCAAATTGTCGCCACAATGACCGGTCCTGTGCGTCTCGCATCCATCGGATTCCCGCGACCCTCACCAGGTCATCGGTCCACCTTGACACACACATTTGATAATAGTAAATCTTTATTTACAAACGATTCTATTTTTATTTATTTACCTTAATTTTATAAACAAAGATGAGTATGCGACTAGGCTAGCTAACGCATATTCTGCTGAGCAGAGTGCCTGGCAGGATAGTCGAGTCAACGAGCTACAATTAGCCCAAATCACTGAAATAAACCGCACATTTGAGTTTTATTAATACCGTGTAATTGTGCCGCTGTCAACATACGAGTAGATAGAGGAAATCATTGTAGAGCTTGTTATAAAAAAAGTACCTTGAAAACCAACGCAAACTCTATTGACCCAAGTTAACAAATTTACATTACAACTGTCATTCTTTGTTTACAGTAAATTAAATGCAATCAAAACCACGTGTCATTAAATAGTGTCACTATAAATATTGTGTGCTTGGCATCCATCCAATCTGCAATGTGACGTCACCTAAGAATCACAGCATTCACTGTGTATTTTACCGCGGTGAAATACACAGTGAATGCTGTGATTCTTCTTCTTCTAGAAATGGATGGTTTTCTTTATCCTCGAAGTATTTAGACCCAGTAGGTGGTCACGTTTATAGCGGCGTCAGTAGCGTTTTTAAGGTCCTCCAAAGTGCAGATGTAGCCGGACACTTTGGGCTCTCTAGTTTAGGTAGACCTGGTCAGAAGCACCGCAATCGCACTGGGTGTTAGAGGGGTCTATAATCTGCCTCCAAGAAACCTATCGCGGCACCGGGCACCGTAGGGTAGATATTTCTGAAATGACGCTGGTGTTGGAGATACCTCACGCACATTGTAGCAATGCTATGATGACGACCGGTTTATGTAAGATAGGATGAGCCTGCGAGAGAGTTTTGGTGAGAATAGTAAGAAGTAAAGTTTACAGTGAGGAAGGTTGGACAAATAAATACAACATTAAAGGTAGAACTACATTGGGCACAGGTGAGCCACGTACGCCGATCTGGGCGCGTCGGTCTCCATACTTTTTATATGGCAACTAGACTTGTAGAGCTACATTAGATCCTAGCCACGCGACGTGACTCTACGTACAAACCAGGCGTGGCCCACGTGTGCGTTAGTCTAATGTAGTTCCCAGCTGCTACAAACAGAAAAACACAGTTTCTTGAAGCCCAACAACTGTGTTTTACTCACTATTTAATGTGTCATGAAAGCGTAGTTATTGAAACTGGCACAGAACTTTTTTTGCAAGCAAAAACTTCTTCGGACTAACTTTGCTGTATATTTTGTTATGGCTGGTCGCACCCCCACGAGTCGCACGTCGACTCCCTTTTATTTATGAGGAAATATGTCACTGCAACCCTTGGCTCCATAACACCCATCTTGACCGCAATGACAAACTTTCTCACGTGATCAAAATGTATACTATTCTACAACAGCACTGCAATTCCTTGCAGAGTGAGTGTACAGACAGGCTCCAGTAACATCGTTCAACAGAATTGTTCTCACGGCACATCGTAGAGAAACAAGTGCTTTGTGAGTTCAAATGAACGAGCGCAATGCAGCCGTTGTTGAAGTTTGTCGTTCATTAAACGTTGTCGGTTGTCGTTTATCGTTCTGGCAATGATTTCGAATAGACTGGATTGCCCTTTCATCCGGCATTGTTCAAGTAGACACATTCCGTTACCAATGCCGGAGAGAAAATATTAATGTTACTTTATTTTTATTTTGATATTCTTATTTTATCCGTTTTTATTTAATTGATTTGTATGTTTTGGACTTTAATTTTAATTTATTTTGTTTGATTTAATTTGATTTTAATTTATTTAATTTGATTTTAATGTTTTTAATTTGATTTTAATTTTTTTAATCTGATTTTAATGTATTTAATTTGATTTAAACTTATTTGAATTTAATTGTGATTCATTGACATTGTCTCATTAATTTTAATTTTAATGTATGTAATTATGGTTATTTTAATTAATGTATTGATGTTTTTATTTTATTTTATTTTTGATTCTGTAAATGGGTAAATTTGACCTGAATAAAAGTTAATTATTATTATTATTTCCTTTATTTACTTTATATACATATTTTGTACATTTTTAAATATTTCTTAAAACATAAATAAAAAAAAAACATTTAAAAATATAAAAAATAGTACCCCACCGGTATCGGGAACAGGGTCCAAGCTACCGGCGGTCAGGGCTCCAGAGAAAGGAACCTCCTAACGATACGAGCCGTGTCCAGGAGTACCGCTTTCTGAATCAAGGCCTTGATCCAGCCGCCTAACGCGAGCCTCCTAAGGTGTTGGTCGAGGCTCTTGGCTATTAAGCCATTGGCTGACACGACTATCGGTACAATGATCGCTGAGTCCACATCCCACATGTCGACAACCTCGCGAGCCAAGTCAATATACTTGATTTGTTTATCTTTCTCGACTTTCACGAGGTTCTCGTCATGCGGAACGGATATGTCAACAATCATTGCACGCCTCTCGCTTCGGTCCACCACCACTATATCAGGCTTATTGGCTACAATAGTCCTGTCAGTGATGATGGACCGATCCCAGTACAAAGTGATATGACCATTATCAAGAACTGGGTCGGGCTCATACCTGTAGTACGGCACTTCCGATTCCACAAGAGAGTATTTCAGAGCAAGTTGCTGATGGATAATCCTGGCTACAAGGTTGTGTCTATGCAAGTACTCTCCGTTAGCTAGACGAGAACAACCAGAGATAATGTGACGAATTGATTCTCCCGGACGGTGACATGCCCGACAGATGTCAACCGTGCCGTCCTTCACAATAAATCTCCGGTAGTTATTCGTCATGATAACTTCGTCCATAATTGCACAGACAAAACCTTCGGTTTCCCCAAAGAGGTCACCGAAACGCAGCCAGGCTACGGACGCCAATTGGTCTACATCGGGCCCGTGAGAGGCCCGGAAAAAGCGTCCGTGAAGTTCCTTGCTCTGCCATACTTCCCTGCGATCGTTAGTGTCAAGCACTACCGGTTTACGCCAGTTCTCGTTAGCCAGAGAGAGCGGGGTGAGTCCCTTGTCCACTGCCACTACATCTCGATGCATACCCACGTCGGTAGCTAGGAAATATTCCCTGAGACTGCATACCTCGCGGTTGTGTAGGGTCTTAGCATTTAAAAAACCTCGACCTCCACACTTCCGCGGGATATACAGTCTCATCACCGACGATCGTGGGTGATGCATTCGGTATGCAGTCAGCAGTGTGCGGACCCTCCTATCCAGGGCGTCAAGTTCCGTTTGAGTCCATTTGAGTACGCCGAAAGAGTACATCAATACCGGCATGACCCAACCGTTGAAGGCACGCACCTTGTTTCCGCCTGAAAGAAGACTATTGAATACCTTCTTCAGGCGTCCAAAGAAACGTTCCTTCAACGATTGCTTCATGTCAGTGATATTGATGCCTAGAGCTTCCGACATACCCAAATACTTATAGGTTTCGGTTGGAGAGAGGGATCTCAGGTTTATGGAATCCGTGAGTTGAGTGCCCACGGATTCCACAACCTCCCCTCGTTTTACATGCATGACCGCACATTTGTCCACACCAAACTCCATCCTGATGGCACTACTGAAGGTTTCAGTTACCTTCAGTAGCTCCATCAGTTGCAGATTGTTGGGGGCAAAAAGTTTCAGGTCATCCATGTAAAGTAGGTGAGATATTACCTGACCACCTCTCTTCAACCGATAGCCTAGACCTGAATTCTCCAGCAGTGTGCTTAGAGGATTCAAGGCTAGGCAAAACCAAAGTGGACTCAAACTATCACCCTGGAATTATTATTATTATTATTAACAAAACACTGAGGAAACGTTAAGGTGTAGCGCTAAACAAAAGCGTTTTAACTGGTCGCTGACACTATTACAACTTTCTTGTATGAAGCTTTTCATGTTACATTCTGTGTCATTTGAGAAATAATTTGTGAAATATTGTGAGACATTGTGCATTTAAAATAAATGAACTCTGTATTTTTAGCTGGAAAATGAAAAATTTGGTTTTTGTAACGTGAATCACACTATTATTAGAGAGGTGAAAGTTTGTGTGTGTGTGTATGTGTATACACCCCTACTTTTTAATTAGTATAAATACCTAAAGAGCTTATTAGAAAAGGTCTTGTTATTATTTAAGTAAAGTCTCAATAATATTCATAAACAGCAAAGTTTTTAGCGTTTGTTTATATCCCAAAATGTCACTCAATTTATGGAAATATTGTACAGGCAATGGATTTATGAATGAATAAATGACGACCAAAATGGAAAAACATTGCGCATATTTTCTAGTAGCAATTTTTATGAATGATTGATTCTATTATGAATTTACCAATTATGACAAATTTTCGTGGACAATTTTGGGATTTCGTTTTTTTTACTTTTTACTACAAAAATATGATCAGTAACGGGTACGAATAAAGTCATACTATTTTTGTACTAATTAAAAAATAGGGGTGTATATGTATGTTTGTTACTTTTTCACGCTCGAATGGTTGAACGGATTTTAATGAAACTTGATACACGATTAGACCATGTCTTGGAATAGCACATAGAATACTTTTCTATCCCTGGAGTATGTTCCCTTGGGATAATTTTCTACTATAACGAGGTCGAAGCCGGTCTTGGTATGGTCATGTGATGAGGAAGGATGAAACGCATGTTACTAAAAGAGTTATGAGTCTACATGTGGATGGATGGAGAGGGAGAGGGAGAACAAAGAAAAGATGGATGGATTGTGTGAAGAGTGATATGAAAGAAAACGAAGTTAGTGATAGCATGACGAGTGACAGGGCAGAATGGAAAAAAAAAAACGTGTTGCGCCGACCCCAAATAACACTGGACAAGGGCAGGAAGATGATGATGAACGAGGTCGAAGCCGCTGACAGCAGCTACCTAGTAATTTTAATTAATAAAACACAAACACTTTAAAGAATTCACTGTCAAGTTTTTTTTTACAACTTTCCACAGCGCCATCTAGTCCCAAACTAAGCAAACCTTGAGCTATGAGTACTAGACAACTGATAAACATACTTATATATTTCTAAATACATACACATTACAGATAAATTACACCTGAAATAGCAGCTGAATCAAGGGGATTCAGCTGCCTAACGAGAGCTTCCTCATAATCGGCATCGTTTTTTAGGGTTCCGTACCTCAAAAAGAAAAACCCTTATAGGATCACTTTGTTGTCCCTCTGTCTGTCTGTCTGTCTGTCAAGACCTTTTATCTTGGGACCGCGTAAAGGTATCGAGTTGAAATTAAAACCATACACTCAAGTCTGCGGCCCCTTGAAGCTGTGAAAGAATCAAACATCTGAGTAAACGGAAAAAAAAGATACGGCCGTTTATGTCGCAAAAAACGTGTATTTCTACACTCTCAAGGGAATCAAAATTCATAAGTTACTTCCCGTTGACCTAGAATCCTGAAATTTGGCTTGAAGCAAGGTTTTATAACACAAGTATAGGAAAAAGTCTGAAAACTGTAAATTTGTAATTACGTCACAAAAAAAAACTTTTTGCGTCACAAAGAAAAAGGTGAGTTTGTACGGAACCCTCAGTGCGCGAGTCCAACTCGCACTTGCCAAGTTTTTTTTTTAATAATCTGACGAGCTACCTTCAACGCACCCCACTATATTAAGGGTACATATGTGGTAGGGGTACATTACAGGGTGCAAGGTTTCTTCCCACATGATTTTCTGATGTGCTCGAGTAACGCGCGAAATCCCCAATTGGGCGCCCCTACTATAAAGAAGCAATGTTCTCAGCGATATAAGAATATTAGTTCAAAAACTTTGATATATTTTGAGATAAATAAGACACATAACCCCTATTATACAACGGTATGTATTCACCGATCTCATAAACTACAACAGGTTTGTTGATTACAAACAACCACAATCCAAGGATCTCTAGATTGCGGTTACCGGATACAATCGGCATAGAAATAGCATCAAACCCGTATTGGGAAAATGGGTTCCAAACGTACCTACAATAGGTCTGTTTACTGATAAACTTAAACAGTTAGTTATCAAGAGGATCTGTATACCTACGTATGGGATTGTAATATTGTCGGGCATTTCGCCTACAATAACGACATTTTACTGATACCTTAAAACAAACTAAGTTGGTATTTCTTGTGACATAAACCAACCAAGTTAGCTTTGTTGTTAGTTTAATACTTACTGACTTTGCAGCTTCAGTGCGTCTGTGCAGTAAACTTTAAAACCAAACTTTATGCGTACGAATTCAGCACAAATTACAGTCAATGAAAAGTATGGAATGTTACCCTTGCCGATAATACCACAAAACAGAGAAGTACAGAAATCAATCTCACTGTATGTACTTCACTTTTCATACCTACGCTTGACGGTCGCGCTAGGGTTGTTAACTTTGGCTTATTCACAAAAACTATCGTAGTAGTGGCATACGTCATATCTAGTAGTTTGATTTATTGTTGAGAATGAAACAGGAAGAACGGAAGTATAAACTTACCTCTCTGAACCAAATGGCAGCTTAAAAAACGACAATTCACCGTTTAATGTTGAATTTAAACAACCGTCCACAGAACAGTTATTATAACTTTTTTTGTCGCTCCGTTTTTGCATAGAAAAGTTTACAGACCGCGTCTCAAGTGCAACCGGTACAACTGGTGCGAGATATCGTGTGCGTGAGTGCACTTTGTGTGTATACTTCTGTACCTATCTCTCTTTTGTGGTACCTAATACTCTGAGAAGAAGCGCTGATGTGGATAAAACTCACACATGGCATGGCGTTATAAAAAGACAGCGCAGTGACGATGTTGTTGCTCTAGCAATTTGGTTTTGCTTATTACAATGTTGGTAAGTTGTGAAGTTAAGCTTTTCCTATTTCGAAGTACAAAAGACAGTGCTTAAGGGTCAATTACATCACTCGATATTCAGTCTGTTTTAGTCTATGTAGCGTCAAACAAGAAAAAGAGCAACTTACGCCAATGTCGTGTAAAGGAATGAAACAGAACGATGAGATAAATAGATAAACATAGACTAAGACTGTCTGACTATCGAGTGGTGTAATAGGCCCTTTACTGCTTGCAGCGTGATGACTGCGTGCATAGCTCATTTTCAGAAGTAGTAGTAATAGTAGTAATCGCCTAATAAATGTGCACTAAGCGTCAAAGCAAAGGCCTTTGGATTTTATATAAATGATACTACAGCACATGTATGCAACAATTATGCTGTGTGCACTGGTCGCTTATTTTTGTTCTGAAGAATATTGTAAACAAAACTCGATGATTAACGACAGGTTCCTACGAAATTTTATATTTTCTTATTATTTAACATTGAACGAATACTGTTAGTTTTTTTTATGTGTAGTTGTGTAGTTAACGATTTGGTGCGACACATAAAAACAAAATGTTTACAATAAATTTGATTTAGGCCTCAAATACAAAACATCACATCATAAAAATCTAGCTAATCGAGCTCGCACGACGGATTGCAAGAACATGGACCGATGCTTTCAAAATTCAAAAAATTCAGACTCCATGGTTACTCTTTTAAAAAAAGTGGTTCATGTTACAATATTTCCACATTACAGTATTCATAGATATTACGTATGAACAGTGTAGACCAGTCAATGTTGTACCCAAAAGCACAATAAAAATTAATAATAATAAAAAAGTGAGTCGTCGTAATAGGAAGTAATCAAGAATTAGTGGAGTCTACAGTGTGCTCAAATTCACATTATAAAAAAGAGGCTAAATAATAAAAAAAAATACAGAAATATATATGAATAATTACAACTACTCGTATCAATAAATGAGATGTTAACAAAATAAATTACTAACGAAATTAAGGTATTTGAAGTCTAAATAATTTAAAAAATATTAGCAATGTGTTAGAAAAAAAAAATGTAATATTAAAACAAAGATGGATCAGTTAACAGACACAATATTAATGAGTTACCAGGGGGCTAAAGAAGTGCAGAAGTAGTCATTGCCAAACAAGCGTGTCTTCGACATAGTCTTTAACCTTATAATACGCTGTTTTTGGTTAGGATACGCTTAATATGAGTTTTGAATTTACCCTCGCTAAGTTCAAATTTCGTGTTTACTACGAGTATTTTTGTTATGAAAATCGTTTCTAACTTTAAAGAGTCCTAAGTTTTTACGACACAGTATCGAGGCGACACTCGTACGGAGTGATCGTGTTAGCGTCGCGCGTCGTGTCCTTGACGAACTAACTACATCCGCGCGTCATACGTACGAGCCGCTCACTACACAGCTAGCGAGCGCACGCGCACCGCGTGTCGCGCTCCCTACATTTTAAGTTGTTATGCGACGAATGATTTGTTTTTATGATTATGTCTAATTGCGAAGGGGATGAATGCGATCCAAATAGTAGTACAAGCGATCTTAACTTAGAAGAAGTCAGCATGGTGACAGAGACGGCCCAGTATAACAATACACAAGAACAAAACTCGACTGAAGCACAACGTAATGATTTAGAAGTTCCGATACCTAGTAAACGCGGGCGAGAAGAAGACGAAATGGAATGGACTGTAGTTAATCGAAGCGGAAAAAAGGCCAAAGACGATAGTAATAAAATTGAGGTTTATGTATCAAGCACAGAAAAGCTGCCCAAACAGTTTAGCTTAGCCAAGTTATTTCGGGAGCAAGGCATCTCTGATACAATAAAAATCAAATATATTAACCCATACCGTATAAGAGTAGAATTTCATAATGACCTAAGTGCTGAGAAATTTATTTCTTGTGAGAAATTTGCAACTATGGGGTGGAGAATATTTAAGTCCTTGGAGGTAGGTTACTCTTACGGCATTATTAAAAATGTAGATATAGACCTAAATGAAGAGGAGATATTAAAGGATATTTCATGTCCTAGTCCAGCGGAACTTGTTTCTCTGAAACGTCTAAACCGACGTGACGAAAATGGCGTGGGATGGATCCCTTGTGAAACTGTACGGTTATGTTTTAAGGGTCATTTTTTACCAGCGTACGTTTTTGTGGGCAACCTCAAAATTAATATAGATAAATACGTATTCCCAGTGACACAATGTTCGCGCTGCTGGAAACTAGGCCACACCGCTAAAAGATGTGTTAGTAAGGTAGTTTGCCCAAAATGTAGTGGAGATCATGCAAATTGCGACACAGGTACGTTCAAATGCCCAAATTGCTCAGGAGAACACATAGCGCTGTCAAAAGAATGCCCTTCCTATAAGAAAGAAAGGAAAATACGCCTTATTATGGCCCAGTTCAACTGTACGTATCGCAAGGCCCTGACAATGTACCCTACTCCAGATTCTCCAACTATCGTATCACCACCTACGGTACCCCCTGTATTCACCCAGCCTTCCACATCAGCGGCTAAGCCAAATAAGTCTAACCAAACGTCAGTGACGATGGACTTTACAAAAGGAGTTCCAGGCCAAGGGCAGCAATTCAAGCCGAAGACTACTTCTAAGAAAAAAGGAATTCCAAAGCCCAGAAATATGCCAAACAAATACAATTTTAAAAATTGGGAAATCCCCCACTCTGACTCAGAATCTACAAGTAGCGAAGCAGGAAACAATTCAAAATCTAGAAAAACGTCTTCAAAACGAACCTCGCGTGGTAATGTAACAATCAGAGAAGTATTTAGAAAAATTGAAAAAGTAATTTTTACCGAAAGTGACACTATTTATGTTAAATTTCAAAGTATTTTAAAAGTATGTACAGAGTGGTTGATTATATGGTTAGCAAGTAATATTTCTCAGTGGCCTTTACTTAATAGATTATTTGAGTTTTCAACATTAGATAATGGATCGTCAAACTAAAAATAAATATTTAAATATTATACAATGGAACTGCCAAAGTCTTAAACCTAAGTTGCTCAATTTTGAAAATCTTCTTGTACTTGAGAAAATCCACGTTGCTGCCCTTAGTGAAACTTGGTTAGATCCCGATTCGGAACTCAGATTAAAAAATTATGTTGTTTACCGCAATGACCGGCTCGATGGCTACGGGGGCGTAGCACTGATAGTGCATAAATCTATAAATTCTAGCATCAGCTTAGTTAACTGTCAAAATTCAGGTATACAAACACTTAAAATTGAACTATTCAATTGTTACGACATTAAAGCTATTATAGCTATTTACTGTCCTTCTTCGGTGACGACGTCTACGAGCGACTGGGACTTTCTGTTATCGCAACACAGCAATAGGACGTTGATTCTGGGAGACTTCAATGGTCACCATAGTAATTGGTCGTACAAAACGGACCATCGCGGTTGTCAACTGTTTGATTCTTTATCGGATAACAATTTCGTCGTTTTAAATAATGGAAGCCCAACAAGAATAAAATTAGTAAATAACGCCGTTCAAAGTTCCTCACCGGATTTATCATTGGCATCGTCAGATATCGCTGTTAAGTTTGACTGGACGGTACTGAACGAGTCCTTAGGGAGTGACCATTTCATGATAAAAATTAAATCTAGTTTAGGTACTAATCCCCGACCATGCCATAAAAAGCACAGAAATTATAAAGCAGTCGATTGGAATTCATACGAAGAATTGGCACAGACTTTATTTGATAGTTTTACACACACAGATGATCTACAAATGTCATATGACTTATTTGAAAAACTAATTAACACAGCTGCAGATAAGCACATTCCATACTATAAAGTATATTCCGGGCCTACCTCCACCTTTCATCCGAAACCATATTGGAACCCTTCTTTATCTAAATCAGTCGCTGTTCGTCGCCGCGCACTTGCTATCTTCCGGCGGAACCCTACAGACGCGAATTATGAGGATTTGAAAAATAAGATTAAGGAATCAGCAAAACTAATTAAGTCAACCCGGCAATCGTCGTTCCGTGAATTTTGCTCGACATTGAACCATCAGACTACTGCGTCAGCAATGTGGTGTAAATTGCGATGGATCAACGGGTACGTCTCACCTAAGACTTACATTAATAAAACGAATGTGGAGAACCTCCTTACATCCTTAACTCCAGATTTTGTTGGTTTAGGCAATCAAACTTTCAGGTCATGTAACCCAAAACTAGACGCTCCCTTCTCCAAACAGGAAATGTTGAAATCGATTAAAGATAGAAACACCACACCTGGCACAGATAATATATCGTATAGTATGCTAAAACATTTGCCAGATAATGCTAAGGATATTCTGTTATTTTTATTCAACCAATGCTTTAGTCGCGGGTTTGTTCCTAAACAATGGCGACAAATTAACATCGTACCTATTCCTAAATACAGCCAAAATGCTGCGGAACCCACGAAACTGCGACCTATTTCTATGATTTCTTGTATTTGCAAGACATTCCACTACATGATTCTTAACCGAATCGAATGGTATTTAGAGCATAATAAAGTATTCTCCGACTGCACTGTGGGCTTTAGAAAGTGCCGGTCTAGTTTGGATAGTCTGTCTAATCTAACTTCGAGAATACAGACGGGATTTTCGGAGGGATGCTGTACTATAGGCTGCTTCATTGACATTGAAAATGCTTATAATAATATTGAAATTATGCCATTATTGCAATACATGAATGTTAAATTAAAGATTGGTTCAAAATTATGCTCATATTTATGGAACTTTCTGCAAGAAAGGCAATTAAGTATTTGTATAGACGATAATGTATCTATTAGCAGAAACACAGGACGCGGGTTGGCTCAAGGTGACCCCCTGTCACCATTATTGTTTAACATTGCTACTGTCCCTATTTGTAAAACTATAAAGGATGTTCACGTAGCACAATATGCTGATGATTTCGTTTTATATATTTCAAGCCAAAACTGCCACTTGGGCTCACTAAAGTTACAGACAGCTCTGGATAAATTTAATCATATCATTGCAGGTTTAGGCCTTAATATTTCCCCGTCAAAAAGTAAGGTATGTGTGTTCAAAAGAGGGTACAAAAGAGAAAATGTTACATTGTATGTTAATGGCTGGCCCTTGGAAGTAGTTGACAATGTTAAATATTTGGGACTATGGTTTGATTTTAGATTAATTTGGAGGAAACATATCAATGAATTAAAAGACAAACTTCTTAAGTTTGTAAATATTTTTAGAATGCTCGCTGGTTTTGGGTGGGGGGTGCACCCTTCACACCTGAGACGTGTGTATACAGCCACAGTAAGAAGCCGAATAGACTATGGGAGTGTTCTGTACGGTAATGCCAGTCGGACACACTTATTAAAACTAGATAGAATACAGAATATATGTTTACGTACAATAGGTGGTTTCGTGAAGAGTACTCCCATACATGTTATGGAGAATGAACTGTGCATCGCGCCTCTGCATATCCGTCGGCAATTATTGGGTAGTAAGTTTTGGTTAAAATGCAAATCTGTTAAAAATAATGTCACAGTTGATGAACTCGAACGTCTATCTGCGCTAGTTTGTTCGCATCGCTACTGGAGAAATAAGCTAAAACCGATTTTGGTCACAATTCATGACTCACTTAAACACGATCGCATCCACCGTAGTGAGAACGTAGATATGTTTAGTTTACCCACTTGGGTCAGCAACGTGGATCTAGATAGCAATATAATCTCAACGATCGAGGGTGTTGACCAGGCCAAGAAAGATTACAATACGTGTCAATTAAAAGCTACTTGTGAGATATATTTACAAATGAACTATACGAACCTTTATACAATTTATACTGATGCATCAATTTGTAATAATGAAATAGGTGTGGCATTTTATGATTCATTTGTAAATTCATCGATGAAATTTAAAGTTGATTCTGTGATCTCAATAATGCACGCTGAATTAATAGCTATTTTAGAAGCTTTGTCTTATATTGAATCAATTGCATGTTCCAAGTTTTTAATAATAAGTGATAGTCGCAGCGCGTTACAGTTATTAAGTCGATGCACGAAGCCCAAACGTGGGATCCCTATTGCCTATTCTATTCTAGACCAGATCTGTAAACTTAAGGCTAAGAATAAAAGTGTTGTAATACAATGGGTGCCCTCTCATATTGGCATTGTAGGTAATGAGATGGTCGACCAGCTAGCTAAAGAGGCAATAACAGACGGAGAAACATATTCTTGTTTACCGTATTATACAGAACTTTACTTTGAAGTAAGACAACGTTGCTATGACGGGTGGCAAGAATATTTTAATGAAAGGAGTCGCAGTAAAGGTATATGGTATGCCACTATACAGCCAAGCGTTTTTAAAAATACGTGGTTAGACAGTGCCAATATGGGTAGGCAAACGGTTGTGACAGCCCTTCGGCTTCGCTCCGGACACATGCCCTTAAATAAATTCGCATTTTTGATGGGTAAAGTTGAAACACCAAACTGCACAGAATGCAACTCAATTGAGGATGTATACCACATCATGATGGAGTGTGTCCGAAACGAGGCGGAGAGACGAGATCTTCTGTCCACCTTTACTAACATTTGTGAGACTGGTGGGTGTAACAGCGTCCTGGCTGCTCCTACTTCGGACGCAGCCAGGATGATGTATAAACTCGTGATAATTGGGATTAAGCGTAGGGGGGTACTTTAAGGTCCTAATAACACTTAGCATGTAAACTGAGGTGACTTGTAACGATGAGGGTGGCATAATCTTTATAGATTAAACCCTCTTTAAATTAATAAAGGAAAAAAAAAAAAAAAAAAAGTTTTTACGAACATACAAAATGCTTTCTAAGATAAAAACTCAACAAGTCTTTGCCGCACGTAATCGCTTTGTTTAGGAGCCCTTGCACTGCATTGTTCACTTACCTGTAAAAATAGTAATAAATTCGAATTGTTTCGTAGCTAATTATAGCAACCGCATGACGCAGGTCCTCACCGGACATGATAAGTTCGGGAGGTTCCTGCACCGGATTCGTGCAGAAGAGACGCCCGGGTGCCACCATTGTGTGGACCGCCCGGAGGACACGGTGGAGCATACGGTAGAGGTATGCCCCGCTTGGGCAGAGCATCGCCGTGTCCTCGTGGGGGCGATCAGCGGCAGCGATCTCTCGCGCCGGGCCTTGGTACAGGCCATGGTCCGGAGCGAGGAGGAGTGGCAGGCGGTTGTCTCCTTCTGCGAAGCAGTAATGCTAGCAAAGGAGGCGGCCGACCGCGTGAGGCAACGGTCCTCACGCCCCAACCGCCGCCGGGATTCCGATCCCAATTTCCGGCCACCGTAGGTGCGGGCTTGCGGACGGCGAGCAATGGGTGGCTCGCCGTCCGATCGTCTGGTAACTGTCCGGACCGAGCCCAAGTCGTCGATGGCGCGTAGTGTTCCAAATAATAATAATATAATAATAAGCGCAAATATTCTTCATTTCTTATTAGGTTATCATAGTCTTAATTTCAAGAAGCTTACCTGAGAAGTAATGAAAAAAATGTTCTATGCGCGCCTCCAAGAGAATATATCAGCAAAACCGTAAAAGCCCAGCAGGGCCAAAGCCTACTGGGGCTATCGACTTTTGAAAGGAAAATCTGTGGTCTGAGAACGCAAACGGCAACTGAAGGAACATAAGTGTGGTTCTAGTCAGTAAAAGTCTGACATGCCTTTTGGCCCGCCTTAGAGTGGGATAAGTTATTTGATGACTTCCCACTTTAAAAAAAGGACGTCGGGGCAAAATTTTTATGACATAGATAATTGCCCTGACAAAGTTACCCTTGTAACCCATTGATAAAACCACGACCATTCATTACATACGGTAAGGTTAGAGAAGTCTGACCTTTTTAAGTATTGGTACCTCACGTAACTCTGCCTGGACCCTAGTTAACCTTTGTGTTTTCGAGAGAAAAGGTCCAAAGGAAAATAGTTTGCGGTGGCTCGAGAAAATGAAAGCGTCCTAACGTCTCTACTCTACTACCTCGACATTTATACGAGGTAAATTGTTTTGGACAACCACAGATATTATTATACTTAGAAAAAATAGCATTTTCTTGTTCAAGGTATTCATAATTACACATGAAAGCCTCATAAAAAAGCTTAAGCTTTAAGCTTCCTCAAAGAAGAGTTTTGGCCGAAGGGTGTCGTGTATCGACGATTTCGTGGAAGGATACCGACCTCGCAGCGGAACACGACGCCGTCACTTCGTGTGCAATAGTACAGTTTAGTAATTGTTATAGTTTCTTTTATACATAAGTAGGTATTAGTTTATTATTTTGTAACATTATTTGTGTATTTTATCTATGGGCCTTAGTTGCCTGATAATAAAGGATTATTATTATTATTATTAATTAGTTCAGCAACGTTTCCTTACCGCTCCTTGTAGTTCAAGCTCAATCCGTACCTTACCGTTACATATTTATAATAATAAATAGGTAGTATGTATTTAAAAAGTGTAAAAACAGAACCCTTATAGGATGACTTTGTTGTCCGTCTGTATGTCTGTCTATCTGTCAAGACCTTTTATCTTGAGAACGCGTGGAGGTCTCGAGTTGAAATTAAAACCATATACTCAGATCTGCGGTCCTTTGAAGCTGTGAAAAACTCGAACTTCTAAGTTAACTAAAAAAAAAGATAAGGTGGCCTAGACGCCTACCGTAAGGGCTGGTCCAAGATGCCTCGGAAAAAAATACGTGAACGGATTTGCAGGAAGCTATTACCTAGCAGTGGAATAGTATTAGGCAAAAATAAAGTGAATTTTGCCAAAGAGTCAACAAAAAACAAACAAGTCAGACAAATGATCTTAACAAAGCTAACCTTAGCAAGATCGGCTTGTTATCTAATAAAATATTTATAGAATCTTAAATTCTGCGAATCACAGCTGAACAAAACATCGTTAAATTATTATTACAGATACAATTTCACAGCGCTATTAACAATGGAGCGCGACCACGAAACGATTCTACGAGTTCAGACGAACTCAATTCTGTCTGGAGACTCGGTACCATAACATAAGAATAAAATCGATATAGCAGTCATAGCGAATGTGACTTCGTCGATCGTTGGGATTAAAATATGACTTGTTTTTGTTCTTTCAATAATTATACTGTGTACTTACAATAAACCATCTTTACACTTTAATAACCATCTTTTTTTCAGTTGGGTAGGTCTAACTTCGAGAAAGAGGTCAATCGTCAAATCCGACTCAGCTGGGCAGCGTTCGCTCGTCCAATATACCACAGTGTCTCAAGACGAAAGTCTATGACCAGTGCGTGTTGCCAGTGATGACATATGGCTCCGAAACGTGGTCGCTTACAATGGGCCTCATCAGAAGGCTTAAAGTCACTCAAAGGGCAATGGAAAGGGCTATGCTAGGAGTTTCCTTGCGTGATCGCGTCAGAAATGAAAATATCCGCAGGAGAACCAAGGTTACAGACATAGCCCGAAGAATCGCCAAACTTAAGTGGCAGTGGGCAGGGTACATAGCTCGCAGAACAGATGGTCGATAGGGACGAAAGGTTCTGGAATGGCGACCACGTACCGGAAGACGCAGGTACATAAACAAAACAAATATGTTGCGACGCCCACGCGACGTGTTTGCCCTAAGCCCTGAGCACAACAACTGACCGAGCCGGTTTGAACCAGTTTCTCACTGTACGCGACGAGCGACCAGTTGGCACGCACATACGCACCATAAGCTTATAGTAGTATCCCTGTTGTGTTTTCGTTGTTAGATGTTTTGCCTTTGCTTAGTCTGTGGTTCAACCGCATTAGCTCTTCATTTGTGTATTACTTCGTTGCGCAACCACACGTTTGAACGTAAATGTGGATCTATTCACTCAATCCAATTATCATTATGACACTCGTGATCACATAACGCGGTAACTCTTACTGTGAGAGCTTAATTAGACTTATACGATTGTAGGTAATCAATTTGTCTAAATCGATGATCTAAATTGAAATTAGATTATGAAATGTTGTTTGTAGACAGTACATGTTAAGCCAAATTAAATGTTGTTCTCGCACAAGTTCATCACACAAGTATCCGTGGACAGTAGAGCTTGCCATGATGACATTGTGTTAAAATATCAGTCGTACAAGCGAAAAAGAGGAATGGAGCTATTCAACCTATATAGCTCTATTTCTTTAACAGTTCAGCCCCCCTAGCTAAGTTACAACCGTTTCGTTTCTATTCTCTTTTCGTTGATCGCCTCGAGTCGGTCACGCCTCTCATTCCTTTGTTCTGACCACGTGACTGAGCGTTGAGATGACGTCAGAACAAAGGAATCGGAGGCGTGGCCGACTCGAGGCGATCGACGAAAAGAGAATCGAAACGAAACGGTTATATCTTGGCTAGGGAGGCACTTCAGGTCGTAAAATGGATTGTTTTAAGAGCTCTTGGTAGCACAGCTGATTTAGTATTCAGGGATATAAACAGGGACGAGTTAAACAAATTGATGGCAACCACAAAAAAACTGCCGCTCAGTTAAAATTTCCATCTAATTAGGCAAACATGAAGATACGGTTAACTAGAACAGAAATTCGGAGGAAATACTTTCGTACCTTTTAATGAAAATTAGGTAAAAGATAATGTCATTAAAAGGGTTCTTTTTATAAGGACATGGCTTCGTTTGAGGAAAGGCCTCAGTTTCCTTGTCGCAACAGAAACTCTGTAGAAAATTGGGACGACAAGCAACGAGATTTTGAGGAGATTATTACATTTTTCCTTATTACTGAGAATACAAGCAAAATGCTCAATGTTTTGTATTTTTTGAACGTCCAATTTTATGTACAAAATTCTAATATTTCCTCAATATTTTAAGATAACAACAACAAAATAACGTACAGTAAAAATATATAATACACCTAGGTTACTCTCATCAAAGTCGTATGTAGTCACACATTACCTATATAATTATAAACATTGCATTGCATTATGATAATGTGCACTGATCCTATCACCTTTAACTCTGAGGTGGAATATAAATAACACATTTGCAATTACTTATCACAAAACTCGTCTAAGCGGTTCTTTAAGGTGCCAGATCTCTGAACTGATTGCGGGCGTAGGTTGACATTGGCCTTACTGGGCCCCTTTAGTTTTGCTGACATCTCTTTGAAGCCCGCGTAGAATACAACTCGCAGTCGACTCGGGTTTGATCCTTACTGGACGGCTGGATGGCGAGCTACTCGTCGTCTGAAAACACAAACCTATGGCGTCTCCCGCGGCTGTGGTTGAGGCGTGAGGGTGTCTACCCCTTTATGGTTTCAACCACCTCCTTAGCTTGAAATGGCTGGATGTGAAATGTGACTGCCCTCGATCACCTCAATGAGGACACAGCGGTGATCCGTCCAATCGGGTTTGCCTTCCACCGTATGCTCCACCGTGTCCTCCGGACGAAACATGTAGGTACCTTAACACCCCCAGTGATAACCTGCGTCACTTCTCAAAGAGAGAACTTACCGTTTCGAATATCCAGCGCTGGGTTGTGACGATCGCTGTCCCCATGCCACCATGAGACTCCGCCAGAACTCTGTCCACAGTAACCTTAATAACATAGAAATAAAACATAATTGATGGTATGAGGATATATCACACATCTGCCGTACCCCCTCAAAGCATACTGGCATAACGGTAGGTTACGAAAGGGTGGTTACAATAAACAGACATGCGGTTGCAGCAATGCCGGAAGATTTGCTATCATTTGTTGAGGTGTTCCATGGTGTATCTCCAAAGTCCTTCATCAGTCTTTACCGAATTCAAACGAGACCACCTTGTAGAAATACTCTTCTGTATAAAATAGAATCGTTAAAATCGGCACACATTTGGCAAAAATATTACTGCACAAGATATTAAAAAAAAACCATTCAGATGGCTTGTCCAATTTTTTTAGACGTCCTCGGCGAAAGATTCCAACATAATTAAAAAAAAATATCTTAATCATTATTTTAATACCAGTGATTTAAATAGCGCTGTCCCAAGAAGTAGATGTTACAGTGTCACTATGTAATTCAAAAAATAAACTTGGTATTCACACCCAAAGCCGATAGGAATCACTTGACATGAGACGTCCAGGGCGTCGGAATTTGCAGGATGACTACCAGCCACTGAAAGCGAGGGCAAACGGACGACGAGCAATGGTAAGGTCGGCGTCCGGTCGTCCGGTAACTGTTCGGTAACCGTCAGGTGACTGTCCGGATCGAATTCGAGTCGTCTACTGCGTGTAGTGGTCGACACAACACAAAGAGATGCCAGCAAACCATAGCGGGGAATTTCTGAAAAGAAAAGCAACTAAAGAACACAGGTGTGGATTTACCCAGTAAAAGTCTGACACGCCCTCCAGCTCCATCCTAGACCGGAAAAATGGATGGTATCTCACCCCAAAAAAAAATAAACTTGCTTTTCATTTTCTTTTTTTGTTGATCTTTAAAAGAGATTGCCCAAATTTGTATGTGGATCCGTACCAACTTGCGTCAAACCAAATTTACTCTCAAGAGTATAGTTATTATTGAAATTTTCACTATCTAAAATTGTTTTGTTAATATTTAACCACATTTTTGAGAAATTAAAAATAGTTCGAAAACGCCTGATCATATTTCATAGCAATTTTTAACTGATTATTATAATTTGCATTCTATACCATAGGTATGCGTTTTAAGGCAAATTGCTGTGTAGTGTATTGCATTATTTTTGATTTATGCGATAAGTTAGGACCCGGATTCCTTCGCTCCTATATTGTGGCGTTACTTAAGCTCAGGCTTTTATCGCGCATGGGAAATATCTTTACGCTATACCTAAGACTACACTGAAGAACCTTAAGACTGTTAAAAGTCGTAATGGTTTAGTCTTTTATTTACTTATTTATTTATAAAGTTATCAAGACCTAAACAAACTTATGACGTGTTTTAGTTCGATTTCTCGAATCAAAAAACGCAATACATCACTTACAGGTTGTGGGTTCTACATTCAGCTACCGAAACGTACAGTAAAGGGGTTGACTGTAGCCTATCATCACCCTTAGCTGCACCTAATAACCTAGCCCTAACCATATAGCTACAATATATACGTATATAAATAATAGTGCTGGAAGCCTGTTGCCTTGACACCTAAGGCAACAGACGGAAGGTGGGAATAATGAAGGGTGTATAGGACGGGATTTTATCATTGCTGATCCGCAACCTCACGGACCGACCAATAACTAAGGCTGGATAAGGCCAGAGCTATCGGCAACCATTTATAGGCGCAGTAACAGTGAGAGGAGTTGATAGTCTCGTCGTAATGAAACAGCGTTGCTCGTAGCGTAGAAAGAGACTTTATAACATATTTACATAGTATTTATATTAATCTATTTACAATAGTTATTAACGCATTTGTGTGAAAAAACTGATGTACCTAGTTGAATTATTTTAGTGACAAATAACTAATTAATCTGACAATGATCATAAATAAATGGTTCGCCTAATTAATTTTATCTGCTCTCTAATTTAATTTTATCTAAGTAAATAAATTAATATAGTTGAAAATAATTAAACTGCTAAAAATGAATTCTGTTAAATTATTTTATTTTATCTCACCATTTTATAAAGTAAACATTGCGTATATTAGAAACTGAAAACTTGACACTGCCAATTTGGTTATGACATTTTGATATTTTGTTGTTATACTGACGTTTATATCGTTTGGTGGTTTTGTACCGCATTTGAGTAATTCTGGTAGTTATATTGAATAATAATTAATTCAATACGTCTATAATAACTATTGACAGTGTTGAGATAGTGACTCATAGTGTTGCAAGTGGCAAGGTTTGTAAAGGGGGCGCGCAATTCGCGCGCATGCATTTCCATTTGCTTTCTGCGGGCGCGAGGAGAAGCGCGCTGGCCGCTGGCGCGCGGTTTTGCACCGTTCGCGCGTGGCGAAGCTTTCGCGCGAAGGGTACGATGATGGCATGGGAACGGCGCGCTAACTTGAAATGCACGCACGCAGCTCGCTAGCGGCGTATTCGCCAGATGTGAACACACCCAAAGAGTTATACACAGAATATACCTAAAGAATAAACACGTGAATAGATGGAGAAGGAGGCTAAAGAAAAGTCGGATAGATTGTGCGAAGAAAACGGAGTCAGTGATAGCGTGACGGTTGACAGGTTAAAAGCGTTAGCATTACATACTCTTTAGTCAGATTACGAAAATAACTGAAAACTGTAATCGGAACGTAAAGATTTCTGAAATAACGTTATTTTTTTCGGAAGTAGGAATTGTTGATCATTTAATATCATTTTTACGATATTTTTTAATGTGGTTAAAAAAAGCGGAGAAAAATCAGTACATTGTACATATAAATAAAACATTATTTTTGGTATTAATATACTTGTGACGCAATATGGTACGGGGTATGGGCATTCTTCTTTCTATTAATTTCAATGAATTAGTTTAGGTGGTAACTTTAACATTTTTTCATATCGTTGCCCCACACAAGGTGTGTACTGTGCTTTCACAAACATGTAAACTCACATACGCGAGACACCCAAACCTGGAACACCTGTCTGTAGGTCATAAAAATATTTGTTTCATGTGGAAATCGAACCCGCAGCAGCCAATCGCTCAACCACTACGCCAACCATGCCAAATGTTTATTTATGGTTTTAGGCTGCAATAAAGATAATGTTAACCACCTAAACATATGAATTGCAGCGATAGTAGAGGACTTACATTTTAATCCCCACAATTCTCACACAGTGCGCCATTCACTATTTGCGTTTTATTGACACTAGAAATTTTATATACAGTCGCGATCATGAGAGCATCCGACACACATGTCCACTCACCACGGCAGATGGGTACTAAAGCTGTCATGCTGTAAAGTGGAAGTGAGGGAGAGTTTTCTCTTCTCCATGCGTACCAACACTTTACGCTCGCAACTTAATGCGCTGATATTTGAACCGACCACTGTTCTTAAATAAGGTAATCTACTCACTTACATTTTTTTTTTCACACTGAGATCACACTTCGGTTTGTTTTAGTACTAATCATCAAATAGAGGACCTAAATTATAGACCTGTAATTTTTATAAAAGACCAAATTTTGCCAACGACTTCATCCACGTGAATGTCGGTTATTGCAGACCCGAAGTAGAAACTATATTAACCCAGGTCCTTTTTCGGGTTCCAATCTTACTCCATACCAAATCGGTTCTGTAGTTTCATTGTGAAAGCGTAAGCGTAATATTCTAGAACACTAATAAAATTTTGTTTTCAATTAGTATTTTATTGCTGGGATAGTCCAGCGATGACAAATCACACTAATGTTATAAAGGCAATTTGTACGAATAAGTAAAGTAGTTATAAAGTAAACATTGCGTTTCATTCACTTAATTTATTCATTTTATATACATTTAAATCTAATAATAACGTAATTAAAACTAACTTACAAAATAAAAATAAAAGCCATAAAGTACTAAAAAACCAATCTTGAGTACGGCGTCGAAAAACTCCTCCACATCGCTGTCGACTGGTAATGTACCCAAAAGACTGGCGGCATTGCCACGCTGAATGGCAATGCTTATCCTGTTTGTCCGAAGTAAAAGCCAGCCCTTGGGTCACGCGAAGTATCAACAAGGCGTTTTGAAAGTTCTTTAAATAATTTGTGAGCACTCGGACCCCACGATCCGAGAGTTTCAACCCCAAACGGCTCGAAAATATAACTACCAACAAGGTTATTATATTTCCGCCGCTTGAGGTTCTCTGCAGCCGCTGCGGCAGCACCGGCACATCACGACGAGCTAGGAAGATGAAATGGCGCAAGAGTATCGACACAAGTAGCGTCCCACACTAAAGGCCAACCCATCTTCCATGGAAATAAAGACATACTACCGTCCGGTCTTTTGCCATCGTCGCGTGCCAGGCCATGATAAATGATAAATGATAAATGATATTTATTTTGTAAATAGGTTTAAAAAAACACTTTTACACGTCAATTTTTTTTTTCGTCATTTTTAAACTAGATGAGGCCGGTGTTTCCTAGCTGACTACCCTGAGAAGAAACACCGAAACAAACTCAGGGGTCAAAGTCTCTTTTAAAGTCCATACAGTAAATATGTAATGGTCAAATCACATGAGAACCATGCAGATTTGTCTGAAATGGTCTTTTGAAGAAAGAACCTTACAGATTTGAGTGGACCTGTCCAGTCAGTGCAAGCATTTGTCAGTATTCGTAAAGCTCAACTCAGAACTACTAAGGAGCTCAACTACTTGACGAACAATACCAAGGAAAGGACATTTGGGTAGGCCGCAGAAAATACTCAAATTGCCAGACATACGTTAAAATTACTGAAAAGGAAAAAAAAAAACAATCAACATAGTCCTCACGTTCACAATAATAAACAGAAAAATATTGTTTACAATACTAAGTAAACATTGATGTCAAAAATTAATAGAGAAAGAGAAAAAAAAAGTCAAATTGCAAAATAAAAATAATCTACAATATCAAATTGTAATAAATAATAATAATAATAATAACCTGGCAACACTCTAGCAACATAAGTCATATTTTTTTCTATTCCATTTTAAATTTTATAAACCCTTACTTTTTACCTGTAAACTGTGATACAATTTACCACAAAAGAAGCCTAATAAAATACAATAAGAAAACCAAGAGAAATCCGCACCATAACCATATAAATAAATAAAATAGAAGAAAAAAAACCGAATGACGTCTGTCATTGACGACGTCTTAACAATCAACAAGAAATCTCAGAAATGGAATGAATTGAAAGAAATGGGTTAATATGTTAACTAGAGCAGCTGCCCGACGCGCACGCCATCCACCCCCGGGCTCGCCGCTCAGCTCCGCCTCGCCGCCGCCGGACCTCGAATCACCAGTGTCACCGGCGGCTGCAGTTGCGTCGAGCTCAAGCGACGAGTATTTTTCCCCGCCGACGTCGCCAACACCTGTACGTCGGCCGGGGAGAGGCCGGCCACCGAGGAGCTTGGGATCTAGGGGCCAACCGGCCCCGAGCCGGGTCCCCGCTGCCGGTGGTTGTGTGCAGCGCATGAGATGGACTCAGTCTATGAATGAGAACGTCATGCGCGCATATTACGGGTCTACAGAGGGGGGAACTAACCTCACTGCGTACCGTGTTAGGATGCTGTCTCTGTTTCAGGTACTGGAACCAACCGTCAACGTCACGACCCAACGATTATCGGATCAGGTGCGGGTTATCCAACGAAATCACAGATTGGATAACGCCGCACTTGATAGGCTGCGCTCAGAGGTACTGAGCAACCGTATCATCTCGACTCCAATACAAACACAGACTGCGGCACCACGGGCTACAGATGGAATTCTACCGCAGTCTAATCATGTTGATGATGAAGCAGATGATAGGGTTGTCACAGTAAGTAGCCAGTGCAACGATCGACTGAGGAGCGCACTGGAGGATGCACTCCGCGAGTACAGATCGACTCCGATCGATCTTAGACCTCGTCTTCCCCGGTTACCTATGCACAAAAAAAATAGGGCGCTAGTGTGTGCTCTGGACTCGCTGCTTGAGAATGTGTTCGAGAGCAGCGTAAACCTCGCTGATACGCACTCGATCCTCTATTGCGGGGCTATTGCGGCATGTCGTTTAGCCAACGTAAAACTACCAAGTTGTGACGGAGCTACTCGACCAAAGTCTGTCGCACCTGCCTGGCAATGTAGGATTGAGAAGCGTATTGATGGGGCCAGAGCGCTCATTGGTAAACTATACTGCTTCAGGGAGGGCAATACACGACCACGTGTGATGCGCTACGTGAGGCGAGCGTTTTCGGGGACTGGAATCAGCCCTCCAGAATACTTATCTCGTGTCACGGAGCGCATCGACTTCCTGAAGCAGAAAGTTTGTGCATGGGCCAACCGTATTCGACGGTATAAGCGGCGAGTCGACCGGTACTCGCAGAATCGCATGTTGCAGAGCGATGAGAGATGGGTATACAGAGCTTGGGAGCGACCTGAACAAAATGTGACCGACGTGACCCGACCAGATGCTGTCGCCACGAATGCTTTCTGGCGCAATATTTGGTCGGTGCCCGTCTGTCACACTGAGGATGGTTGGATGCGTGAAGTCGAACGCGTGTGCGAAGCTATACCAGAAATGGAAAAGGTAATCATTAGCCCAACAGATGTAGCCAGAGCAGTCCGTCCGTTACCGAATTGGAAGTCTCCAGGACCGGACGGACTGCAAAACTTCTGGCTAAAATGGTATAGCAGCTCACACGCGCTCTTGGCATCTCAATTCCAGTCATCCTTAGAGTCTGGGTCGCTACCTCAGTTTCTAACAACTGGCGTTACCCATCTGCTCCACAAGACAGGTAGTACTGCGGAACCCAAGAATTATAGACCGATAACATGCTTGTCGACGGTCTATAAACTTCTTACATCCATTCTGAGAACGAAAATTAACCAACACATTGATAATAACTCAATTATGTCTGCCTCTCAGAATGGATGTAGGAACGGGTCTCGCGGTACTAAGGAGCTACTCCTCATCGACATGACCATAAGCCAACAGGTTCGTCGATCCCGCAAGGATTTGTCGACATGCTGGATAGATTATAAGAAGGCCTATGACTCTGTGCCATATACTTGGCTCATGAGGGTGTTGGAGTTGTATAAAATAGATGCAACTCTACGCACCTTCCTTGAGTCATGTATGGGGCAATGGAACACAGTCCTTCGCTATCCAGGATGTCGATCAATCCGGAGGGACGATGAGCCTATATGGATTAAACGGGGAATATTCCAGGGCGACAGTCTGAGTCCACTTTGGTTCTGCTTAGCCCTGAATCCTCTAAGCACACTGCTAGAGGAATCAGGCTTGGGCTATAGGTTGAGAAGAGATGGTCAGGTTCTATCTCACCTTCTTTACATGGATGATCTGAAACTCATTGCCCCAAACAAGTTACGACTGATGGAACTACTGAAGGTAACTGAAACTTTTAGTAGTGCCATCAGGATGGAATTTGGTGTGGATAAATGTGCAGTCATGCATGTAAAACGAGGGGAGATTATGGAATCTGAGGGGATTCAACTCTCAGATTCCATACACCTTAGATCTCTCTCCTCGACCGAAACCTACAAGTATTTGGGTATGTCGGAAGCGTTAGGCATTAACGTTGCTGACATGAAGCAATCGTTGAAGGAGCGCTTCTTTGGCCGCCTGAAGAAGGTATTAAATAGCCTTCTGTCAGGTGGAAATAAGGTGCGCGCCTTCAATGGTTGGGTCATGCCGGTCTTAATGTACTCTTTCGGCATACTCAAATGGACTCAGACCGAGTTAGACGCTCTGGATAGGCGGGTCCGTACACTGTTGACCGCAAACCGGATGCATCACCCACGGTCGTCTGTAATGAGACTGTACATCCCGCGGAAGTGTGGAGGTCGAGGTTTTTTAAACACGAAGACCCTGCACAACCGCGAGGTGTGCAGCCTCAGAGAATACTTTCATAAAACCGATGTGGGAATGCACCGCGATGTGGTCGCAGTGGACAAGGGACTCACCCCGCTGTCCATGGCTAAAGAGAACTGGCGCAAACCTGTTGTACTTACAACTGATGACCGCAAGGAAGTATGGAAAAGTAAGGAGCTCCACGGGCGCTTTTATCGGGCTCTTCATGAGTCTGATGTAGATTTTGCAGCGTCCGTGGCCTGGCTACGTTTCAGCAACCTCTTCGGGGAAACTGAAGGTTTTATCTGTGCAATTATGGACGAAGTCATCTTGACGAATAACTACCGGAGATATATAATGAAGGACGGGACGGTTGACGTGTGTCGGGCATGCCATCGTCCGGGTGAGTCTATCAGACATATTATCTCTGGTTGTTCTCGTCTGGCTAACGGCGAGTACTTGCACAGGCATAACCAAGTAGCCAGGATTATTCATCAGCAACTTGCTTTGAAATACAACTTAGTGTATTCAGAGGTACCGTATTACAGGTATGTGCCCGACCCAGTTCTCGAAAATGACCATGTCACGTTGTACTGGGATCGGTCTATCATTACTGACCGGACTATTGTAGCCAATAAGCCGGATATAGTGGTGATAGACCGATTAGCGCGCCGCGCAATGATAGTCGATGTCACCATCCCGCATGACGAGAATCTCGTGAAAGCTGAGAAAGAAAAACAAATCAAATATCTCGACTTAGCACACGAGGTTGTCGACATGTGGAATGTGGACTCGGCTGTCATTGTGCCGATTGTTGTGACTGCCAATGGCCTTATAGCCAAAAGCTTCGACGACCATCTGTCGAAGCTGTCGTTACGCGGTTGGATCAAGGGCCTGATACAGAAGGCAGTACTCCTTGATACGGCTCGGATTGTGAGGAGGTTCCTGTCTCTGGAGCCCTAACCACCGGTAGCTTGGACCCTGCTCCCGACACCGGCGGACTACTATTTTTTATATTTTTAAATGTTTTTTTTATATGTGTTTTTATGAAATATTTAAAAATATATAAAATATGTATAGAAAATAAATAAAGAGATAATAATAATAAAAAGCAAAATTGAAATTAAAAACAAAAGAAAAAAAATAATAATAAGACAACAGTTGCAGTGCGTACTGGAGCAGGTCAATCCCAAGCCTTTTGGTCCTCAACATAGTCCTTTATAGTGTAAAAAGCCTTTTGGCAAAGTTTTCGCTTTACAAATAATTTGAATTTATTAAGGCTTAGTTGTTGAATATGACTAGGAAGTTTATTATAGAAGTGTATGCATTGGCATCTAAATGAGCCCCCTATTTTTTTCAGCCTGGTTGTAGGAACCACAAATTTGTGTTTGTTCCTAGTATTAAAATTATGAACATCACTGTATTTTTTAAACATGTTTATATTTTTATGTACATACAAAATATTCTCGTAAATATACTGTGAAGGTACAGTCATTATATTAATTTCTTTAAATTTATCTCTGAGGGAGTATCTGGGACTTAATTTATAAATCGAACGAATAGCCCTTTTTTGCAAAACAAAAATTGACTGTATTTCGGCGGCATTTCCCCACAGTAGAATACCGTACGACATGACACTATGGAAATAGCTAAAGTAAACTAAACGGGCAGTCTCTACATCAGTTAAATTTCGAATTTGTCTAACAGCGTATGCTGCAGAGCTAAGTTTTTTTGATAATTTGTCTATATGTGGGCCCCACTGAAGCTTAGCATCTAGAGTTATGCCCAAGAACACTGTATTATCTTCAGGACTCAACTTTTTACCTTTTATTAGCACACTAGTTTCTACTTGCCTAACATGAGGCATGGTAAACTTTATACATTTAGTTTTTTTTTCATTAAGTAGAAGGTTATTTACATCAAACCAGTGTACTATTTTTGAAAGTGTTATATTTATATCGTCAGTAACCGGCTGCTGACGTTTAAGTTTAAACAAAAGTGAAGTGTCGTCTGCAAACAACACTATGTTATGGTTATCCTCTATGAGGTAAGGTAAATCGTTTATATAAATAAGAAACAAAAATGGGCCAAGAATTGAGCCCTGGGGGACACCCATTTTTACTACAGATCCAGGAGATCTTTTTCCGTTTACATCAACTCTCTGAATCCTTTCACTCAGATATGATGTAAGAGGATCCAGGGAGGAGTTCCGGATTCCGTAATGGTGTAGTTTCCTGATTAATGTTTCATGGAGAACGCAATCGAAGGCCTTCGACAAATCGCAAAAAATGCCCAGGGCATCGCATTTGTCTTCCCATGCATTATAAATATGTCCTAAAAGTTCAACACCGGCATCGGTTGTTGAACGACCCCTTGTAAAACCAAATTGTTTGGTATGTAATAATTTATGTCTGTTAAAAAATCTTTGTAGTTGCTCTAAAATAAGTTTTTCAAATATTTTACTAAAAGTGGGTAGCACTGAAATGGGTCTGTAATTCGTGGGGTCAGATGTACTACCCGTTTTGAACAATGGAACATGAGGTTCCAATACGGCCGGAACGCCGACGGTGACCAGAGTACGTCGGATGATGTCGTTGATATTCGCGTGTCGCGCTATACGACCCGCACTTCGGCTGCATGACAGACCGTGGTGTACGAGGCTGTTGACTACTTCGCCACAGTGGCAGCGATGAGGAGAGCAACAAGGAGCTCCAAGACGTAGGGAAGCAGCGAGGCGGAAGGTAGTATCGTCGAACAAGGTGCCTATGTTCGACAACAGTAATGCATGAAGCCAGAGACCCGACTCCCACTCCCTCACAGCTAGCAGGCGCGCACGCTCTGCAGTAGTCACAGATGTTTCCAACAGATTCTCTTGAACTACTTTGCATAGCGGCTCATCCCACCATCTTTGGGAAGAAAGGTGGTCGGGCTGTTTGGAATTCGGGCAAGCGAGTCTCCAAGCGTCTATAGCCTCGATAAAGCACGGCACATCAAAATCAATCAGTGAGGAAGATAGGATATTCCTGATTAATTTTTCAGTGCCGTGAACCGAGGATTTGTACGAATGGATTCTAATCAGGGGCTTTTAGAAAATCTCATGGGTGCTCATGCTCATTTGATCACACACTGAACGACCGACAAATAAGTAAATGTAGGACATTTACTTATTTGTCATCATACTGCGTACTTAATTACTAATTATGTTTGATAAAAATATAAAATGAAACCATTATATAAAGTAAAACTACTTTTTATTATCAAGAAATATTATAATTTATACGTAACCTAAAAGGCGATTACTGATCTGTTTCTTGATGTCTATTTTCAGGGGTGCTCGGCACCCACTGTTTATTTCTCATGGGCGCTCAAGCCCTCGAGCACCCACGGCGTCGGCGCCCCTGATTTTAATTACGCTCAAACATCTGCATGGATTTGAACGAATTCTGATATCAGGATAGTTCATGTCCTAGATTAAATAGGCTTTAATTTACAATAGGGGAAGTACCATGAAAGCGAAGCCGCTAGCAGAAGTTTACACATCATATCTGTGGAGAGATTGCACAGCAAGATAGTCCGTAGGTATTGTCAAATTGGCATACCATTCTAGATAATGTACACCTTAATATTTTACAAAAGACTGTCATTTTTTGGTAACCAATATCTTGGTAGGCAATTAATCAAAATGCTCAGCTTTGTTACCTTGCAGTACCTAGCTGATACATTTCCTGCCTTAGATGTTGCTGATAGAAGCTATTGTGTCTATTCAGAGCCTTGATTGCCACTATCTAGGACATCGTCCTAAATAGTGATCCTCTAGTTAGTTAGGTGTCTTGAGCTGTTTGCAAGTGCAACACGTAAACAACAAACATTGTTGTGTAATTGCACATTGTTCCTTAGATTCCTCTAGAAGTATTCGGTCTGAAATTTAGTATAATCGTGTGTCCAGACCTGGCGAATGCGCCGCTCGCGAGCCGCTCGCTCGCTCGTCAGTGTTAGTGATTAGCAGTAACTTACTTCGACATAAGAGATCAGATATTCAGAAGCCTTTAATGATAATGGGGATTTAGAGGTATGCAGAACAGAAAGAACTTTAGACCGGACGAGTAGTATAGAGTGGTATCCGTTCCATAATACCAGTGGTATTAGTTTTTTGGTGTTAAAATGGAATAGATTTCTGGTCCAGGCAACTGCGCAATAGTTAATTTCGGGCTGTTGTATAATGTTCTAATCACGTGGAAAACTGCGTTGCAGGATATCAAATTTTAGTTCCTATGTGGCGTGATAGCAGCTGTCGCTACAAATAGTAGCGTAGTGGGAAAACATCAGTTTACAGTCAGAATACGACTTAACGTATCAACGTTTAGACGTATTTTTTAAACTACCAAGTCATCAACCACCGCTCGATGCGGTGTAAATGCGTGACAGCGAGTGTCGTCACGCAAACCGGTCACGTCTGCCCTCGGGGCGGGACACGTGAACCAATGTCCAACATTATTACTCTCCCGAGACCTAGGTATGACTTATAAATTGCGCACATATCATACGCGCCTCATATCCACGACAATCACACTGTATATTACTGGAATATCATAGAAGACACTTTATAGATAGGGTATGGGATATACGTAACTAAATTACACCATATCGTACCCTTATTGCAAAAACCAACTATCTGCAATTTTTACCCAAATTAAAGTTAAATCCATTCAGCCATTCGTCTCATCAAGATGAAACTACAGGTAAAAGCGGTTATTAGCTACGACACTTATTTACAAAGATAACTTCGGCAAAAAGTTAATAACCTACGAATTTGATTTAATATAATAGTAGTAACATAATATAATAATACAAAAAATGATTGTGCATTTAGTTGGTGTTTGCAATAAGGGTACGATATTCTAATGTAACAGTAAAATTATGAATCAATTCTCACATAAATATAATTATGAAAAAAATCTGCTCTTGGCACCATTTTTTCAAGTTATGCAAATGTAAGTACAGACGATTTTACAAATTTCTGTACCATTATACGTACCAACCGAAACACTTTAATAACGCGTGACTACGGCTTTTCTTTTTGTCCTGAAAATCTTGTTTCTTACTTTTTCAGCGTCGTTTTTTTTTGTCGTAGTCGGGTTTTAGTTTTTTCAAAAGTATCAACTTTTTTGAAAAGTTCAGTACCTACTGATTATTTTTGAAAACCTTATCTAGTAACTTATAGTATTACTGAAATAATTTTATATATTTACAGTGTTAAGCTGCTAGTCTTCGTTATATGTTGAAATACAATTTATTTAGTTAGATTTTGAAGATTTACTGCGCGTTTTGCATGCATTTTACTCTTTTTTCTCATTAGTACCTACCTATCGTCGTACAGTACCTATATGGGTTTTTTGAGAGTATCTTGAATGACTTTTCTCTTGTTTCATGCTTTTTAAGCGTCGTTTTCTTGTCTTAGTCGGGTTTTTTTTTAACACTTAAATTTTTGTCGGCTAGAGGGCGCCATATAGAGTTTTGTGACACGATACGTAGCCTATGTTCAGCGGACAATTAAGACGGTTCTAACGATACCTAACATGTCGAGTTCTGATAAGTGAATTAGGAGCTATGAGGGATCAGATGAGCATACTCACATACATACATACATAGCTTGTTAAAATCATAACCCTCTTTTGGCTTTGCCGTAGTCGGATAAAAAGAAACCTATTTGTTTTCTCCCTTTTACAAATCCTCTCAGGCGGTAACAAATTAACATTACCTAGGTTCTACTCAAGCTTTTTGCTTGAAACCCTGACACGCTCCAGCGCTCTAATTACAATTTATTTACTTGACATTTATTACGCTTGCTGCAGTGCTTTCTCTGACTCCAAAATTTGTAGTCTACACTAATATTATAAAGAGTTAAAGTTTGTTTTTTTGTTTGTAGGAGGTAATCTCTGAAAATACTGATCCGATTGCTCAAATTTTTTCACCAATAGTAAGCTACTTTATCACTGAGTGACATACTCTATATTGTATGTACGCGGGCGAGGTCACGGGCAAAAGCTAGTTTAAGACATGAGTATAACAATTATGGTCTTGATTTTCAGTGCAGACTTTATAGTCATATAATGTTTTTTTTTTTTTGATCTCACAAACCATGTTTACATCCATTTTTTTTTTAATTATTGCATCTAATGGTAAATGATGATATCATAAACGATAGAGCACGCTTGCCTAGAAGTAACTTGTTGACTCTTGAATTGAAGACTCTTAGTTAAGTATCTATCCGAAATCACTCCGGCTGAGAATTCCATTCGTCATGGCAACCTTTTTGAACAATAATGAAACGTTGAAACTTCAACGGTCCGGACTAAGCGTTTCGCTTCGTCGTTTATACCGCGTACATCGAAGGACTGGAACAATTTGCCTGCTGCGATCTTCCCGTCCAACTATAATTTAGGCGTCTTCAAGGCTAGAGTGTATAGGCTCTTGATAAACTAGTGCGCCTCACCATCAATGATTGCGTCACTGCATACCATCAGGTGGGATCGCAGTCAAGCGCTGGTTTATATCAATTAAAAAAAATTAAAAAAATAAAAAATAATTATCCTCATAAGCAGCATACGCTTTTATGAGAAGCTGCCAAAGCCGGTTACAGAACTTAGCGAGGGATAGTTCAAAATTCATATCTAGATTATCCTTATCGAAAAAGTTAAGACTATGTTGAAGACACGCTAGTTTGGTAATTACTGCTTCTGCATAGCTTTCCTGGTCGATGATTAACTGCATTATCGTGTAAACATATATTAACTGCTTCATTTTTTTTTAATTGAATTATATTCTTGAATCCCGCAATGTTACCTCTTAAGTTCATTCACTTCCCTGATATTAGCAAAAAAGGCTTC
Organism: Mythimna impura; assembly: GCA_905147345.3. Taxonomy (NCBI): domain Eukaryota; kingdom Metazoa; phylum Arthropoda; class Insecta; order Lepidoptera; family Noctuidae; genus Mythimna; species Mythimna impura. The sequence goes on from LR990359.1 coordinate 9,161,034, forward strand.
AATAGAACTAACAATTTATTACATGTATTTTTGTGAAGCTTTTTTAAAAGTTTCGTCCTAATTGATGTTGCTCCCGTGCGGAAGGATAATTCTGATGGTTATCGGTTACAATTCTGTTTTTATATCTCTTGGAACTATATATGCATTTTCAAACCCAAAGCCTACAAGCTTAGCTTTAGGTACAGCTCAAATAGATGCGTGGCCACTTCAAAACAAACCACATAACCGCGACCACTTTTACCGGTAAAATGCCAAAACGATGCGTATAAGAAGTTAATTCTACGTGACTGTAAATTCCCAGTTCAAATTATTAAAATTTAAAACATGCTCAAATATCGTATGGTAAATGCTAAGTTTTCAACAGAAAAATCATTTTATACGAGCTAGAAAATCAATATGAATTTTATCTGCACCTAAAGTCTGCCTCACCTACCCTATACGTTCCTAGAATTAGTATTCATGAGACGAACACTTATGGCACAAAAACGATGGGATTTTAGTATTACAATTTACATCCTCTTAAAAATAATAAGATTTTTTCTTGTTGAACGTAGGGTTGGTTAGGTTGCCACATACATCTTAATTGGATTTTCTCTTGCATACCGGCTTCCAGTAAGAAAGTTTTGATAAAAAGGTAGAGTTTTCATTATATAGGACATTTTACTTACATGAACAACCAACCTACAATATGATCCTAATGTTTTTTGACAGACAAAAGCCAACGACGTGCATTGTCAGCTGTACAATATGAGGTTTTTCCAGCCACGCCTCAAAGAGGGGACTTGCCGCCATAATTGTGGCGTGCCCAACTCCTCCAGCTTTAAATGGACCGAGAAGGAACGTCCCTTTTAGTGACTAAAGCCCTGTGTTTCTTCAATAACCTTTTGGTTTCCCATTTGTGACACTTGGTCGTCACTTCTCACTGAATCCAAAACAGGAATCACCTGAAACAGCCGTGTCCGGTGAGGACTTGCGTGAAGCGGAAAATGAGGACTACTACTAACGCCCTGAGATAGAACAGATGATTACCAAGCAATAGAAACAGTTTCTCAATAACGATTAGATAGATAAACCGAGTATTGATTAGTATTTTAGGTTAAATAAATTAGTATACAGGCTTTTAATAAATGAGTGCGATCCATCAGCGATTGCATCACTGTTTACCATCAGGTGGGATCGCAGTCAAGCTCTTATACTTTTTTATTATAAAAAAGAAGTATACACGACATCATGACAGCGAGTTATAAACTTATTCGTGTCCTTTAGAATACCTACCAAAATACAGGTACTATGATCCAAAACTACACCTACTATAATATGTTATACCGAAGCAGTTGTAAGTTGAAGGTACGTCATAGCTCATTCAAGTAAAAAACCAAGTCCATTCCACTATTAACTTCGCCGAGTGGTCCTACTACAAAGTTAAACTTGCCATTAGATATTCCCTTAGCTTTAACAAGTTACAAAACACAGCATCGCCTTTTCAAATCGAATTTCAAGGGTATTTAATTACATTATAGTGACCCAAATCTTATTGAATTAATTCAGAGGTTTCTCGGAAAGGAATTCCATTTACTCACCCTCTGTTGATTACCGAAGCTCCGGTATCATAGAGGTCGATCAATGGGTATTAATTTACAAATACCGGCCCGTGTCAGCTAACGGTACAGGTGTTAAATGTTGGGATATATTTAGGAACACTTAGGTTTATTTTCAACTAAATTAAAAACTTTTTAGTTCACTGTTACTGCGCAGTATATTAAACGCGCTTTTGCTGCTTAGGTTTTAAAAAGTCAAAGATTATAATTTCATTGTATGTATCATCATCATCATCTCAGCCGAAAGACGTCCACTGTTGGACATAGGCCTCCCCCAAATGTCGCTATAATGACCGGTCCTGTGCGTCGACATAGCCCGAAGAATCCCCAAACTTAAGTGCAGTTCCCTCTCCTAGAAAGGAGGCCTGAGTCCCAACAGTGGGAACATTATAAGGCCGACTATGCTATGCTAAGTGGCAGTGGGCAAGACACAATGCTCGCAGAACAGATGGTCGATGGGGACGAAAGGTTCTGGAACGGCGACCACTTACCGGAAGACGCAGCGTTGCAAGGCCTCCCACAAGGTGGACCGATGACCTGGTGAGGGTCACGGGAATCCGATGGATTGTATGTATATCCTATTTTATTCAGGAAAAATAAAATAGAAAGTGCCTACGACACCGAAAAAAAAAATCTTTCTTATGCAGTAAAATATTGAAAGTATCTCCATATTTTTTCCAACCGCAAGTACTACATTATGTGTTAATGTAGCCACTCTCAACATTTACTTCCGACCATTTCAGCGTAAAAAGTGCTGCTAAATAATTTAATACACGCTGTACTGTAAGAATATTACTGCCCTCATTATTCACATAATGTGAGCGCGAAGAAGAAGCCAGTGGCAGTTATGAAAAGTTAGATATACGAGTAAGTATGTGTGTCACCAGTTGGACGTTCGCCAAGCACATCGCCTTAAATCGAAGATCAAACAACGAACCAAGTCAACTGCAAAAGAATTTGTTTTTTTTTAGGGTTCCGTACCTCAAAAGGAAAAACGGAACCCTTATAGGATCACTTTGTTGTCACATTGTTGTCACCCTTTATCTCGGAAACGCATGTAGGTATCGAGTAGTCCCTTGAAGCTGTGAAAAAATCAAACTTCTCAATTAACGAAAAAAAAGATACGACCGTTTATGTCGCAAAAAACATATATTATTTTGACACTCTCAAGGGAATCAAAATTCATAGGGTACTTCCCGTTGGCCCAGAATCTTGAAATTTGGCACAAAGCAAGGTCTTATAGCACAGGTATAGGAATAAATCAGAAAACAGTAAATTTGTTGTAACATCACAAAAAAATACTTTTTTTGCGATTCGGAAAAATCTTCGAGAATTGAACTATTACATATGTAAGTTTGTACGGAACCCTCTGTGCGCGAGTCCGACTCGCAATTGCCCAGTTTTTTTTTTTCAGAGATATTGAAGCGGTTTAAGATTATGATATTGCAGAGCAGAAAGTTAGAGGGGAAAACTTATTTCTTATTAAAATGGTTGGATGCATGGACGGTTGCTTCCTTAAAGCCGTCTCATACGGTTAAGTTGAGGTAAAATATGAAATCTACTTATTGCTTCCACAATCATGTTTGAAGACGGCATGTTCCTTATGGTCTATAATCTAGCCAGTAATATTAACAAACGTTAGTTGGCTCACTAAAAGTTACGGGACAACAAAATACGAGTATAACTATATTTTTTTAGTCGTGTGTATATTGGATATTTTGCAATATGTTTTAAGATAGTATCTATACCTATAATCATTATAGTATTTTCATCCTGTAAGACGGGCTTAAAGCTACGACAATTTTTCACAAGATTTATCTTTTGACCCAAAAGTCTGGAAATGAAAAACGTTAAGGTTCGAACTTTTCTCAAATACATACTTGTACTTGACCTAAATTAAAATGAAGTGTATATTGGTACCATTAATCGTCTAACCGATTATTATTTTCAAACTAAATTAATCTACAGCTTATCGACTTGTTTGATAGATGGTGTTGGTGTTGAATTAGAACGGTTCGTTATACGAAGTTCTATAAAATAAACTTGATGCTATTATTACTATAAAATGGGCATAATAGACGTGGTCAAAAAGGCCAGGCTCAAATAGGATTGGGCAAGTCACATTATCCGCATGCACAGATACCGCTGGGCAAGCGTCGCAATGCAGTGGGTTCCTGCAGAAAGAAAGCTTCGTCGAAGCCGGCCTAGAAAGAGGTGATGGGATGAACGGGATTTGTGTCGCGAGGATTTGTTTCAGACGGTGCCGGAGAAGAATATCTGGAAGGACTCGGGGGAACCTTTTACCCAGCAGTGGGACAGTAAGGGCTAGGAAAAAAATATGATTACAATGTCATCAATTTTATTAAAGTCGACATAGGTAAGTCCTGCTAAGCAGACGACCACCTCACAGGTTGATCTGAAAGATCAATCATAAAAAAAACTGGGCAAGCGCGAGTCGGACTCGTGCGCTGAGGGTTTCGTACAAACTTACCTATGTAAATAGTTCAATTCCCAAAGGAGTCTCGAAGATTTTTCCGAATCGCAAAAACGTTTTTTTTTTTTAGTAATGTAAAAACAAATTTACAATTTTTAGATTTATTCCTATATCTGTGCTATAAGACCTTGTTTTATGCCAAATTTCAGGATTCTGATTAAACGAGAAATCCCTATGATTTCTTTTTTCCTTTGAGAGGGTCGAAATATACGTTTTTGGCGACATAAATGGCCGTATCTTTTTTTTTCGTTAACTTAGAAGTTTGATTTTTTCACGGCTTCAAGGAACCGCAGATCTGAGTATATGGTTTTATTTTAACTCGATACCTCTACGCGTTCTCGTGAAAAAGGGTCTTGACAGACAGACAGACAACAAAGTGATCCTATAAGGATTCCGTTTATTCCTTTTGAGGTACGAAACCCTAAAAATAGGCATAGGATTGCAGATTTAAGAATAGGATTTGGTGTCACGGGCGCTCTTAAGGAAATTGTCAACATACATTTTATGACACGCGTCCGTGTATATTTACGAAGTTATTTTGAACACAAAAGTCAAAGCAGTATTGTTTTATGCATGAGTTGTGTTCGTTTGATGCAGGTGTATCCTTTGCTATGCTTTGTTCCATGTATTTTACCTTGAATGTCATACGGAGTATGTTAGAAGATATTTGGATAAAGTGATGTACACATACCCTAAAACAGTGCAATGGGGTCGCGGAAGACCAGGAGATGGTGGGACGAACTAGACAGATTTTGTCAGAACTGTAAGTAGGAAGCGCGGGCTTGCAAAAGTTAGAAGGAGTGGAAGGTGGCCTTTGCCCATGAGTGGGACAGAACAGGCTAAACTGGGCAAGTGCGAGTCGGACTAATGGTTCCGTACAAACTTACCTATGAAAACAGTTTAATTCCTAAATGAAGTTACAAAGTTTTTTTCCGAATCACAAAAAAACTTTTTTTTTTGTGACCTAACTAGAAATTTACAATTTTCAGATTTTTTCCTGTACTTGTGACCTTGCTTTATGCTAAATTTTAGGATTCTAGGTCAACGGGAAGTACCCTATGAGTTTTGATTCCCTTGAGAGTGTCGAAATACACGTTTTTTGCGACATAAACTGCTGTATCTTTTTTTTTCGTTCACTTAGATGTTTAATTTTTGACAGCTTCAAGGGATCGCAGACCCGAGTATATGGTTTTAATTTCAACTCGATACCTCCACGCTTTCCCGAGATATAGGGTCTTGACAGACAGACAGACACACATATAGACGGACGGAGAACAAAGTGATCCTATAAGGGTTCCGTTTTTACCTTTTGAGGTACGGAACCCTAGAAAATACCACCACAAAGCCACTAGTTAATATGTGAATATCCTACTACTATATCCTAGTCTTATTAATTGTTGCGTATACGAGAGTTCATAATAGAGCTATAAAATGAGATGAAGAGCTAATTAACTGACATAATATACATTACACTAATGCTGTTCCCGCACATTATATTCATTCAGTATGTACAGTATATTGAACTTCTAGTTGATTAACTGATATTTATTTTGCAAATAGTTTTTAAAGAACACTTTTACAAGTTTTTTTTTCGTTTTAAAGAAGATGAATAGAATAGAATAAACTTTATTGTACACCAAAGAAGTAACACGACTTATACATAAACTTAAAACTATGGGTAGATAATCTTAGGATGGATCATAAGAACTTAAAATAATACAGGAGGTAGTCTGCGGTGTACTACTAAAAAAATCTCTATATAAAACACAATACATTACTATAAATATATACATACCTACATATTATAATATGTTAAACAATTTCATTAAAAAGGGACGAAATAAAGAAAGAATAAAGTATGGTTGGTGGAAGAAATTAAATTACGTAAAACTAGGATAGTGTTAGAGAGAAAGGAAATGGTTTTTAACTAGATTTTTGAAAGAAACTAGTGACTGGGCTTGCCTAATTGGTAATGGCAACGCGTTCCACAAACGCACCGCCTGGATCGCAAACGACTTATCACAAAACTTGGTAGAATGTGAGGGCATCAAAAGGGTCAAATTCTCCGATGATCTCAAGGATTAGGCGCACAATGCCACATTCGCAAAATGACACATTAGATTTTCGCAAAATGTCATATTCTCAAAATGTCACATTCTCAAAACGCCATATCGCAAATCGTCACATTAGCAAAATGCCATATTCGCAAAATGCCACTTTCGCAAAATGACTTTAGCACAATGCCAAAATGTCACTTCGAACTCGGTATTTTTTAAAATTTGGACGTTAGTATGTTTTTGTCCAAGGGGATGGTGAGGTAGACCAGGACGTAACACATTGGATCACCACAGGATGGATGAAATGGCGAAAGGTCACGGGAACAACTTGTGACCCACGGATGCCCCTCAAGTTGAAGGGTAAAATCTACAAGTCCGTGATAAGGCCATACTGATCAGATTGTTGGGCTGCGAAAAAGAAGGATGAAGAAAGATTGCACGTAGTGAGAATGTTAAGATGGATGTGTGGTGTGACGAGAATCGATAAAGTGTATACAATCCAATCCAATCCAATCAATCAATCAATCAATCAATCAATCAATCAATCAATCAATCAATCAACCAATCAATCAATCAATCAATCAACCAATCAATCAATCAATCAATCAATCAATCAATCAATCAATCTATCAGTCAATCAATCTATCAGTCAATCTATCAATCTATCAAAAAAAACTGCGAAAATAAGGATGAAGAAAGATTGCACGTAATGGAGATGAGAATGTTAAGATGGATGTGTGGTGTGACGAGAATCGATAAAGTGTGTGTCTGTGTCGTAGTGTCAATCCAATCCAATCAATCAATCTATCAATCTATCAATCTATCATTCTATCAATCTATCAATCTATCAATCTATCAATCTATCAATCTATCAATCTATCAATCTATCAATCTATCAATCTATCAATCTATCAATCTATCAATCTATCAATCAGTCAATCTATCAATCTATCAATCATACAATCTATCAATCTATCAATCTATCAATCTATCAATCTATCAATCTATCAATCTATCAATCTATCAATCTATCAATCTATCAATCTATCAATCTATCAATCTATCAATCTATCAATCTATCAATCTATCAATCAGTCAATCTATCAATCTATCAATCCATCAATCAGTCAATCTATCAGTCAATCTATCAGTTAATCTATCCGAGTCGCCAGTGACTGAAAAGTTGAAAGGGAATTGTTTGTATGGTATGGTCATCAATCTATCAATCTATCAATCTATCAATCTGTCAACCTATCAATCTATCAATCTATCAGTATTGACAGATAGATTGACTGATAGATTGATAGATTGCTATCCGAGTCGCCAGTGACTGAAAAGTTGAAAGGGAATTGTTTGTCTTGGTATGGTCATGTCTTCACATGGTGGTCATGTGAAGACATGACCATACCAAGACAAACAATTCCCAACCCTCTTCAGGAGGATTGAACGCATGTTACTAAAAGAGTTATGATGGATGGAGAGAGAGACCAAAGAAAAGATGGATGGATTGTGTGAAGAATGATATGAAAGAAAAAGAAGTTAGTGATAGCATGACGAGTGACAGGGCAGAATGGAAAAAAAAAACGTGTTTCGCCGACCCCAAATAACACGGGACAAGGGCAGAAAGATGATGGACGTTAGTATGTTTTTATGGAAAGCCATCTAGCTAAAACTTAATAACTGCTAGATTACAAGTACAGCATTTTTATTTTATATTAAAATAAATGAAAATGTGTAAATGTGATTAAATACTGGAAAGATTAAATTGGTATTATTTTTTATTCATAATTTTAATAAAAAACCCACTGCAAGAAGTAAATAAGTCATTTTAACAATTTTTATTGTCATTTACGTAAATCGTACATTATGTGATAATTATGATTTTTTTAGAATGTGTCATTTTGAGAATTTGTCATTTTGAGAATGTGTCATTTTGATAATGTGGCATTTTGCTAATGTGGTATTTTGAGAAAAGACATTTTGCGAATGTGTCATTTTGCTAATGTGGCATTTTGCTAGTGTGGCATTTTGCGAAATGTCATTTTGCGAATGTGGCATTTTGCGTCAATATGTCATTTTGCGAATGTGGCATTGTGCGCCTAATCCGATCTCAAGTGTCTAGAATGAAGCCGGTGTTTCTTAGCTGACTACCCTGAGAAAAAACACCGAAACAAACTTTCCCACTAAGAGGATGAAACGGGGTCCAAAGTTTGTATGGAAAAACCTACTTTCACACGGGTGAAGCTGCTGGCAGAAGCTAGTTCAAACATAAAAAATATAGTTCTCTATCATACTTTCTTAATAAACATTTAATTTGGAATAAATTCTCATAAGAAATCACTAAAATTAGTTATTTCTTGTGAGAATTTACTTCCACGCCGCAATTTAAAATACACGCTCATTAAAGTAATTTAAAAACATGTTGCAGACATTGATAACGACTTCGTCGTTGGTTTGGACTTTTATTGCCAAGAAACATGAGTAACGTCTCGAAATTTTCCGTAATTGAAGTAAAATTCGTGTTCTGCTCCTAGCTAGTTTCAATTGTGAAATTTTCTTGAAAATGACATTTTTATTTAGACATATTTCTCAGAAAGAGCTACTGTCTTGTTAGTAGAACATGGAAGATTTAAAAATAATTACTAACATAAGTTTCAAGGTCCTGTTCAATTGTCGTCCTGATTCTGTAAAGCAAATTGAAGCTATTTTACTTACTAAATGCATCGAGTCCCATCTTCGTCAGCAATAAGAAAACTAGGTACTGTTGAAAAGTTGAACTGGTACATGAATCGTCAATCAGACAATGAAATTAAACGATGTTACCTCCAAAGTGTTATATTCTTCTACTGGATTCAAAGGTCACCAATGTCTTCACAAAGGAGATGTTTCATTTTCGGCCATCAGATGTACATTTATCGAAAAAGAGGAAAAAATACCACAAATTGGGGAAAAATATTCTCTGGTGAATTTGAGCCTGATTTGTTGTGTACAAAAAATAATAGTTTTTCAATTAGTGCTATGTTTTAATCAACATGGCCTCTCGTTTGCTTGCAGACTTCATTCGTTCTGAAATCATGTCTCATCAAATCAATGTTACGTAGAAAATAATTAAAAAATGTGTGTATTCTTGTAGTGTTAAAAATAAATTACTATTATTCTCTTATTTTCTTATTCTTATTTTTGAGTAAACATAATTAAATGTGACCATTTCATCGTTACAAAAATCTTTAGTCTCTATTTTTGAAGTGTGTTTCTAAACGAATTCAAAATAACCGCCCGAACGTTCAAAGTGACTTTTGTCCCTTTTTATTTAAAAAATGATTCAAAGATTTGATCGTGCTTTGGTGAACCACTTTTGTCTAATATTCTAATAGAAAGATCTGATATTAGATTATTTATGAGTTTAGTTCTGATAAACAAAAACAAAACAATTCTATAGGTTAAGTAAACGTCATCTCTACGACCTATCATGACTGTCATAACTCTTAGGACAAACGTCAAACATTTTTAATTTTTATTTTGTACATAAAAACCATTTGATATTATGAAAAAAATGTTACTTTATTCTATTCAGGGGTAAGTTTCCCAGCTTCGCTAAAATGTACATGTTATGGCCGGAGCCCCATACAAAAATGAAACATCTCCTTTATATTTAAAATTTGATAATTTATTTATTACTCTAAAAAACAAAATTAAACTTAAAAGTTCAATAATAATAATATAAAAGATTTGAAGTACAATTCGAATTAAGGCATCATTTTTTTTTGGTTCGGAAATCATCCAATGACTTCTTCAACTGTACCTAGACGCTCTTTGACACTAGAGTGGTCTCAGTCTTCTTTTGACTTAACCCTTATCTGTGTTTAGCAGTTGCCTTTTACATCCCAAGACCACGGCTTTCCTTTCAAAAATTGCCCATGGCCCAGGTCATCAATAATGCGGAAACCAATTGAAGAAAATTGATATTCCACTTAGTATTTTTCTTTATCAATAACTAGCTTTTGCCCGCGGCTTCGCTCCCGTCAACTGACTACTATATCCAACTCTACCCAACTCTACCCTACACTACCCTACTCTACCCTACTCTACCCTACTCTACCCTACTCTACCCTACTCTACCCTACTCTACCCTACTCTACCCTACTCTACCCTACTCTACCCTACTCTACCCTACTCTACCCTACTCTACCCTACTCTACCCTACTCTACCCTACTCTACCCTACTCTACCCTACTCTACCCTACTCTACCCTACTCTACCCTACTCTACCCTACTCTACCCTACTCTACCCTACTCTACCCTACTCTACCCTACTCTACCCTACTCTAAAAAAAAAAAAAAAGTAAAGTAAAGTATCCTATGTCCGTCTCCTGGTTCTAAGCTACCTCCCTGCCAATTTTCAGCTAAATCGGTTCAGCCGTTCTTGAGTTATAAGTGAAGTAACTAACACGACTTTCTTTTATATATATAGACTTGTTGGTATGTAATGTAATACGTAATGTTACTAACATTGCCTTATTCTTGTTTGTAATCTAGGTTGGTAAAATAAGTGAATAAGTATTGAATACTGTAATGTGTGACGCTTTGTGAGTGTGTCTTCGGTTCTATAATTAGAGTATATAATTATCTGGTATCAAAGAAAAAGAAACTCCGCAAATTGACGATCTAATAAAATTCGAGGACAAGAAAAAATAGATTCCATCCAAATAATATAAGTAACAAAGGGTTCTGACTATTATTAGGTTTAACTAAAAAGAAACTAAACATTAATAATAATAAATAAATAAAATCTTTTATTTCAGACAAAACAGTCCATAAAAGTTGTTAGTAACAAGAATTAACTTATAACTAATGTTAGTAATAATATAAAGTTAGACCCATTTACCCCAGCACAGTAGGCTCACCGGTCTCGCAACACATAGGCATGAACAGTGTCGGTTCTCTCGCCAATCATCCTCAAGACACACACAAATTTATTGTACTTAGCAAATTGGTTTATTCTATGAAATATAACATAAAAAATAATAATATGATAAGTCACTCCATTTCATTCTCGAAGATTCGTGGTTTGATGGTCAGTTGTAGCTAATATTCTGTCTTAATAGAAAGATCTCTTGAATATGTGCAGAAAACACATATTCGAGGGGATATGATAAATATTAGGTCTTTAACTATGAAATTGCCGTTTTTTAAAACGGGTTGCTTTGAAGTGTTTTAACTTTAGATTGACTTGGAATTATAAGTTCAAATAAACTTTATATTAAAGGTACGTTATTCTTTTTCCGAAATAAGGTATTTATTGGATTCTTTGTGTTTTGTATTTTCTGTAATATCGCAGTTCTTATAACCATGACAGCTAATAAAAAAAAAACGTTTTTTCATATTAAGAATTCCAACGTAGAAACTATGCATTTCAATGGGCAAGCAATATCAATTACGTATACCTACGACTTTTTTCTAACAAAAAAACTTTGTGCTTTTAGTTTAATAGCTTTCGTTTTGGACATTTTCGACGCTGAGGAGAAAAGTTATTGGTGAGATAAAATTTCCCACGTGAAGTGATTGAAACAAAAATAGACATCCCAATTATTAGCAGTTTTCAGTCCATATACATCATCAATATTGCACACCACTTGAGACACATTGTTTCCACGGTAGAACTCATATTACAAAATAATGCGAGTTATCCTAAATTTCATACGAAAATAGTTACAAGTACTGCGATATTACAGAAAATACAAAACACAAAGAAACCAATAAATAATTTTGGAAAAAGAATAACGTACCTTTAATTTTACACTAGCGTAAAGTTTATCCAATCCAAAGATATAACACTTTAAAGCTACCCGTTTTAAAAAACGGCAATTTCATACTTGAACCCCTATTATTCCGTAATTATTGCAATTGATTGACTGGATAACATCACATAATTGACTATTAACTAAAGGCGTGTTTTTAACTCTAATTTATGTTGTATTATTATTCCAGCCATTTTAGAGGTTCGGATAAGAGTCGGAAAAGTTGTCTAAACCTTTATTAGGACATTCTAATGCCACATTTTTTTTTTTCATTTATTGAGTTTATTTATTGATATGTTTGCACCTGACAACTATCTCACCTAAGCGATGATGATAAGTGATGATGTGATTGACGATAAACACACGTGCCAAGAACTATCCAATTCACTCTTGACTTAAAGACCCACAGATTACAGTTATCAGGAAACACAGATTTCAGCAGGGAATTCCACTTCTTCAATAACGTTAATTACCAATTACTTTATCAATTATCTTAACAGGACTAGAAGAGCCAATCGTGAGTTTTATAATGCGCAAAAGTATTATGACCCACTGCAGTAAATAGAATCAAAAAAATATATGTTTCTTCAGCATAAATGCTAGATAGATAGTGCGTTCAAAATTCAAAAAAGCTAATTAAGTAGGATAGAAAAAAATGACAAAGTTACCTCTCAAAATTATTTTTATCGATTAAAAATTGGACTTACAATAAATAATTCAGATTGTATATCAGAAAATTCTACAAGGAATGTTTTACCGTTAGCATAATAAATCATAATCAGCCTTATAATGTTCCCACTGTTGGGACTCAGGCCACCTCTCTAGGAGAGGGAATGGGCCGTAATCCACCACGCGGGCCCAGTACGGATTGGTGGATGTCACTTGTCTACGAATTTTTTGTTCTAGGACATGCCAGTTTCCTTACGATGTTTTCCTTCACCGTTTTGTGAGCAGTGGTGATGCAAATAAATTACACAAAGTAATGCGCCTGGCTGGGTTTGGACCCGCGACCTACAACTCATGAGTCGGAGCCGTTACCACTCGGCCACCAGTGCTCATCGTTTTACCTTTATAATGTTTTAATTTTATTATCAAATCTACAGATTTTAGTAAATTGCCAAAACGCTTCATATTTGCAAGACATAATGTCTTTGCATATCTCTTTCTTTTGTATACAGTCCAAGAGTAACCGCGCTTTAGGTCCTGTAGTCCTCTCCACCGTAGGCGCTGGCTTGCGGACGGCGAGCAATGGGTAGCTCGCCGTCCAGTCATCCGGTAACCGTTCGGACCGATTCCTAGTCGTCGACGGCGCGCAGTGTTCCACGCGCGCTTCAAGAAGATGTCAGCAACCGTAGGCGGCAGGGTAAGTAGTAGGCAAGCGGTAAGATCAGTATGAAAATGATTGAAGCACGCCACGAGACGCCACTCATAACGAAAACGCTCCACTTACCAATGCCGCCCCGCTCGCCGCGCCACGCGCCGCTAAGACCGAACGTCAAACAACGAACCGACATTATCTCAACGCTCAGTCACGTGGTCAGAAAAAAGGAATCGGACGGAAGCGTAGCCTACTCGAGGCGTTATTCGCGAACGAAACAATTGTAACTTGGCTAGAGGGGCAGGGCGTTACACTGCCGTACTGTTGATGAATGTTATCAAAACAACCGTCAGAATAATGGATATCCATGGAATAGTGACATCGAATTTTACAAAATAAAAAGATTGTAGATACTTCTTTGCGAATTATTTAGTAATGCTGAAGGAATGAAAATCTTCAAGCCTCAGCCGATGCGACAGAAGACGCCTCTGGTGTCGGGAGTAGTAGTCGTGGGCTTGCGAATGACGAGCACTAGGTAGCTCGCCGTCGGGTCGTCCGATAAGGACTGAGCACAAAGAATTTCTGAAAAGGATACCGTGGTCTTAGAACGTAAAGAGCAACTGAGAGAAACAGATAGGCTTTAGTAAGCAAAAGTCTGACACGTCCTCTCGCTCCATCCTATCACGGGAGAAGTTATCGGATGATTGCACTAAAAAAGAATGAAATAAAAATGCATGCACTCCCATTTCATCAACCACACTTGTTAGTTTTACTGATTCAATGAATAGGATTTACAACATTTACTACCCAATTTTGGTGATCCAATTTAGATTGGAACCACTAAATTGCCTCACATTTCAATAGTTTAACGATTGGAAAGGCCTTGGTAGAATTCTAATAGATGCCATTAGAATTCTATCAAGGTCTTTCCCGCGAATCAATATGAAGGTTTAACGAGTTCCTGTTAAAGTGGTCTTTATGTTATGGTTGAGTTTAGACGCTTGGCTAAATGCCGGTCCTGCTCCACAACCACAGCCACTTTTACCTTCAAATAAGTCTTTTATATATATATATATATTTATAAATATTGGAAGAGATACTATTCCCCTTTTTGTATTGTTGTTTTCGAAATTGTTTTCTTTTTAATTTATTTTTTTATTACAATAGAGCTTATGATAATTTTGACACTTATGATAATTTCACCTTTTGTATTTGGAAATAATAGCATTTTATAATGTAGAAGCACTTAAGTTTTGTGAACGTGAAGTATCATGGAGCATTTTTATTAGGTTACAACTTGTTTGACATTACGAGCATAGCAGTTGAGAGTTTGTCATGCTCACTCAAATGTCTCGCTGATGATGGCCCGTATTATTGGGTCATTCAGTTCCCTTCAAAATGGTTGATCTGAGTGAGGCTGATGCACGCGTTATGCTCGTGAACGGGCGTCGTCAGTTGAGACTGGTCATCTCTTAGCTGCCAGTGGCTTAATTCAATTTCTATTTTTTATTAGTTTTTTTTTTTAAATTATTATCTACATTGTGTTTACATATTAGAAGCGACAAGAAATATGTAACCAAGATTTATGGAACTCATAATATGATTTATAAGAATGACCATGGAGTTTCTTGCACGTTCTTCTCCATAGAGATCTACGCCTTGGGAACGTGCAATTTAGCTTCACTTTTTTTTATGACCAACATTTTGACAATCCAAAAGTGCCTATAATTAGTCTAATTGAAATAAACGTTTCTGATTTCCGACCAAACTAAAGTGAATGCTGTAAATACAAACGAAGCAATGGAATCGATTATGTCCAAGTGAACAAACTATCCGATGATAAAGCTTATCTTTTAAACTTGGCCGTATTACATTGTCACTTAGCACAGAAACTTCGATACTGAACTGCAGAACTTTTATCGGCATCGTCGATTACCTGACTTGAATGCATTAAATAAAAAAATAAGAATGCTAATTTCGATTCTTTTTTTAGGCTTCCGTACCTCAAAAGGAAAAAACGGAAACCTTATAGGATCACTTTGTTGTCCGTCTATCTGTCTGTCTGTCTGTCAAGAGCCTTTATCTCAAGAACGCGTGAAGGTATCGAGTTGAAATTAAAACCATATATTCAGGTCTGCGGTCCCTTGAAGCTGTGAAAATCTCAAACTTCTAAGTTAAGCTCTAAGTCGACGAACGAATGGAGGACACGGTAGAGCATACGCTTGGGCGGAGCACCGCCGTGTCCTATACATCTGTATACTGAGATCTGCGGTCCCTTGATGCTGTGAAAATACCAAACTTATAAAGATACGGCCGTTTATGTCGCAAAAAACGTATCTTTCGACACTTTCAAGGAAATCAAAATTCACAGAGTACTTCCCGTTGACCCAGAATCCTAAAATTTGGCACAAAGCAAGGTCTTGTAGTAGAGATATAGGAATAAATTTGAAATCCGTAAATTTTGTTGTTACGTCACGAAAAAAAACTTTTTTGCGATTCGGAAAAATCTTCGAGACTCCATTCAGGAATAAAACTGTTTACACAGGTAAGTTTGTACGGGACCCTCAGTGCGCGAGTCCGACTCGCAATTGCCCAGTTTTTTTTTGGTTTGGCCTTGCACTGTTTGTTAATTTAACCAGTTTCAATCAGTTTCTCTCTGATTAAAAGCAAAAAAAAAAAAACGATTATTATGAAAGTTTATTGCATCTTAAACATACAGTATGTTAACTTAAAGTTGCCTGCATTTGTTTTTAGATTGTCATGATGGTGTATTTATGCAAAGACGAGGATATCGCCAGTTGATTTTCTGAAATAATCGTTAGTAATATTTTATTACTAACGATTACACTCTACACTCTCACTCACTCTCTACACTCGAAGTTGTAGACGACTACGTTTACCTGGGGCAGACGGTCCAGTTGGGAAGGTCTAACTTCGAGAAAGAGATCAATCGTCGAATCCAACTCTGCTGGGCAGCGTTCGGGAAGCTGCGTGGTATCTTCTCGTCCAATATACCACAGTGTCTTAAGACGAAAGTCTATGACCAGTGCGTGTTGCCAGTGATGACATATGGCTCCGAAACGTGGTCACTTACAATGGGCCTCATCAGAAGACTTAAAGTCACCCAAAGGGCAATGGAAAGGGCTATGCTCGGAGTTTTCTTGCGTGATCGAATCAGGATTGAGGATATCCGCAGGAGAACCAAGGTTACCGACATAGCACGAAGAATCGCCAAACTAAAGTGGCAATGGGCAGGGCACATTGCTCGCAGAACGGATGGCCGTTGGGGCCGAAAGGTTCTGGAATGGCGACCACGTACCGGAAGACGTAGCGTTGGAAGGCTTCCTACAAGGTGGACCGATGACTTGGTAACGGTTGTGGGAGTTCGATGGATGCGAGACGCACAGGACCGTTCATTGTGGCGACACTTGGGGGAGGCCTATGTCCAGCAGTGGACGTCTTTCGGCTGAAATGATGATGATGAATATTTAATTGTTTAATCTGTTTTAATAGGTATCTTATTGATGTCAATTGTTTCATTCAGAATTATGGGTATGGTATAACTTTAGCAATATCTATCTTATTTATTACTCGGAGCTGGTAACGATATAGTTTTGGTAAAATCCGACATAGACCTACAAGCTTGAATGAGCTTGATGTTATGTGTTCACTAAATCTCTTGTGTCTCATGAACGCTCGACTGAGAGCTGTCGTAACCGTAACATTTAGGATGGTTTATGTTAATTGCCTATTCCGTTCAGGCAGTGCGGCCTTCCGGGACTATGTTCATAACGATGAAAGAAGGGCCGTTACTGAGCCTTTTTCAATGGCTTCTTTATGCGACAGTAAAATCTTTTTTTTTTGCTGTGTGAAAGGATATATTTAAGCCAAATAATAAAAAGATTTTTTTAGAAGAACCTACAAAAAAAAACTAAATTCTAGGAATTACTCCAGTATCGGTGCGTTCACAAATATATAACTCACTTATAAATGAATTGCGGAAGATAGGTGTTATCCCCTTTATAGAAAAAAAGTGTTTCTACAAATTGTTTTATATCTCTGAAACCCATTTTTGTGGTCAAAAAAATTAAAACGAATTTGTATTCCACTGTACGAACAGTAATGCGAGGAAACTGAATCAGTAATTTTCTGTTTTAATTTCCTCTTTATTGTGGACTAACTTTTACCCGCGGCTTCGCCCGCATACATAAAATATAGCCTATGTCACACAGGAATAAAGCAGCTTACTATCGATGAAAAAATTTTCGTAATCGGACCAGTACTTTCAGAAATTACCTTCTACAAACAAAAAAACAAACTTTATATAGCAGTATTATCTACACTAATATTATAAAGAGGTATAATATTAGTGTAGATAATAATGCTATTATTATTATTACTTAAAACAAAATAAAAGGGAAAAATACAAGAGCCATAGAAAAGTTCATTTATTATCAAATAACGATACAGCCTGTGCAACAGATACAAGAAAATTTAATTAGGTTGGTAGCCTGTTGAGATAATTATTTTGCATGAAATATTTTCGGCTTAAAATTATTTACTAAGTGGATAAAATAACATCAACGTCGCTATTTCGTTACAGTTTTCAGCAGGCTGTAGCAAACCATTTTTCTACCTTTTTTTAGGTAGGAAATCATCAAATAATGTTCCTTATGGTCTATAGTCCAGCCAGTATTATTAACAAACGTTAGTTGGCTCACTAAAAGTTACGGGAAAATAAAATATAATTATATTATCTTAGTCGTGTGTATATTAGATATTGTGCAATATGTTCTAAGATATAGTATCTTGACCTATAATTATTTTAGTATTTTCATCCTGTATGACGGCCTTAAAGCTACGACATTTTTTCACAAGATTTATCTTTTGACCCAAAAGTCTGGAAATGAAAAACGTTAAGGTTCGAACTTTTCTCCTACTTGACCTGAATTAAAATGAAGTGTATATTGGTACCATTAATCGTCTAACCGATTATTATTTGCAAACTAAATTAATCTACAGCTTATCGACTTGTTTGATAGATGGTGTTGGTGTTGAATTAAAATGCTTCGTTATACGGAGTTCCTTATAAAGTTGATGCTATAATATTACTTCAAAATGGGCATAATAGACGTGGTCAAAAAGGCCAGGCTCAAATAGGATTGGGCGGGTCACGTCATTCGCATGCACAGATACTGCTGGGCAAGCGTCGCAACGCAGTGGGTTCCTGCAGAAAAAAAGCTTCGTCGAAGCCGGCCTAGAAAGAGGTGATAGGATGAACGGGACTTGTATCGCGAGGATTGGTTTGAGACGGTGCCGGAGAAGAATATCTGGAAGGACTTGGGGAACCTTTTACCCAGCAGTGGGACAGTAAGGGCAAAGAAAAAAATATGACTACAATGTCATTAATTTTATTAAAGTCGACATAGGTAAGTCCTGCTAAGCAGACGACCACCTCACAGGTTGATCTGAAAGGTCAATCATAAAAAAAACTGGGCAAGTGCGAGTTTGACTCGCGCGCTAAGGGTTTCGTACAAACTTACCTATGTAAATAGTTCAATTCCCAAAGGAGTCTCGAAGATTTTTCCGAATCGCAAAAAAGTATTATTTTTTTGTGACGTAACAACAAATTTACAATTTTTAGATTTATTTCTATAACTGTGCTATAAGACCTTGATTTATGCCAAATTTCAGGATTCTGA